>CM062807.1:1292848644-1294120191 GCA_031772625.1 Pinus tabuliformis
AGATGGTGTTTTGAGACCCAATGTTCCTATATAAAACAATGGAGTTAAGTGTATCACTTGTAAAATAATTGAAACCCTAATCCCAGAGATCCTAATCAAGTTGATACTAGCTCAAGGAGACATAGCCCAAGATATCATGGTGAACTCCATATTATATTGTTGTCTAATGTGTTTGTTTTTACTGTTGCTTTAACTACTGTTATATGCATTTATATACCAGTTTAAGTACCTTCCCATATTAGCACAACAATATATTTTAAAGCAAATAATCAGCTGAAAACAAATACAAGCATACACCCATATTTCAAGCATTTCTTATTTCCGCATTGGTTAATCATTAAGAATTGGGAAAATTTAAAGCTTTGGAAGTGGGAGAGGTTCTTGTAAGTTAGATAAGAAATCTAAGAACCCCATTTTCAGATCAGTTGCACTAGATGCATTGATTTCAGTGTAGATGGTGATTTCTAATCCTGTTTGACTGCTTGCACTAGATGTGTTGATTTTAATGTAGATGTTGATTTCTAATCGTATTTGATTGCATTTTCTAGATGCATTGGTTTCAGTCTAAACGCTGATTTTTAATCTTTTTTGATTGCTTGCACTAGATGAATTGATTTTAGCGTAAATGTTGATTTCTAATCTTATATCATTGCTTGCATTAGATACATTTATTTTAGAGTATATGTTTTCTAGTCTTATTTAATTGCTTGCATTAGATGCATTGATTTCAGTGTAGATGATGATTTATGATTTGTTATATCTCAATGTATGATGGTACAGTAACTTAAACTGATGAGATTAACAATGTGCATTGCTTTCTGTGTAAGCACAAAAGAGTGATTAACAATTTGCATTGTTTTTTGTGTTATAGTAATTCAACCTATTAATATTGGAGAGCAACAGAGACAAGGTATGATGTTTACTAGAATACTCCATGTTAAAGAATTGAATGGTTTACAATATCAACTATCCTTTTCATATAATTGATATGAAAAGATTGAAAAACTAACAAATAATTGAAATATTTTGTAAATTTGACCACTCATACAAAAAAAAAAAAATACATTATTTCTTGACTTTTGCAAAAGAAACTATGATTAAAAAAAATCATCAAAATTTTTTGAAGTAAATTAAGTATTTCAAACATTAGCAATGAAACAAATGATTTCAAGAGTAATCTTGATGCAGTAAATTATTAAAACTACTCTTCAAAATATATTTAGTAATACCTGGAGAGACACTATTAAGAATAATTAATTGTCGAAAGTTGTGATACCTCAAATTAAATGAAATATATGTGCAGTATCAATCCTCTTGCAAACTATCGACAAGATTGTCTCTCTTCTTCATCGCCAACTAATTACTAAGACAATTACATACACATATAGAAATATAACACAACAATTGTAACATTCCAAACATTATTATCCAAATCCAAACACATAAACACACAAACCACTCAAAGCATCCAAGCACAGACATACAAACCATTCAAGGCAAGAAACAAAACAAAATTAAAGAAGAGAATGATATAGTCATGTCAAATAAAGAAAATGTAATATAAATTTCAAAGTATGAATTTTATCTCAAACATATACATAATAATGATAATCTGAAAATGTGTCATTATTGCCCTCAACTGGAACTAGCTGAGATCCATCTAACACTAGATCTATCACGCGCTGAGAGGGATCAAATGCCTCGAGGTGCAAACCTTTCCTCAAATTTCACACTCCAAAAAATGGTTTGCACCTTGAAGGATTTGATTCCTCTCGGCGCATAATAGATCTGAAGTTAGATAGATATAGAATATTAGAGAAAAATAAAGGTATGAGAGATTATGTTTCCACAATACAAGAATTGGGTCGAAGAAAAAAGTTCATATGCATAGAATTCCATGTCAAATTTTTAAATGTTTTTTAGTAAGCTATTTATATTATTTTTTATTATTTTAAAGTTTAGTTATTGAGTGTGTTTAAAAGGTTGGTAAGGAAACTATATTATTTATTTACGGAAGCGTAGTTTAAATACTGATCATGGAAATTGTGTAATTGAATGTAATTATACTAATGTGAAATACTAATCTCATGCATATATTAAGTATCGATTGGAATAATCAAATTTAGCTATTGTCAGTGTTAAACATGGATAGAAAAAAAGATGGAGGAAATTGTAGTAAAGGAAAGGACGTAATTTTTATGGAAAAAGAAGGAAGGAGCATGTAACTATATTGTGTATTGAAATTAGTTTGTGAAATTTAGAAATTGCATGGAGGGAAAAGTTTATACAGGTGACAAGTAATTATGGACAAATTCATCAAGGGCTTGTGTAATTCTATTGTGAGGAATCTTTCTATAATTGGATTCCTTTGGGCCGTAATTAATATATTTTTGACTAATTTGTATTAGGCTCGAGATGACATAAAGATTGTCTAAGGGATTGTAGTGTAAAGAATGAAATATCAACCTCATTTTTTTTTATCATAAAATATAGAGTATTGTGAAATAGTGCAGATAATCATTGTGCATAAGAGCTATTCTTCTCTTCCTTTCTTTTTTATTCATAACTTGAACTTGTAGGTGACTTTTTGTTAAACGAATTAATGCAACAAAACTTATAAATAAATTAAATGTTTGTTACGGAGTAGTATAATTCTTTATAAATGATGCAGGAGCATCCAACCAGGGGTGAACAAGAGGGAGTGTTTGTCTCGCAAGCTAAACAGGTTCATAGGTCATTGTACCTGAGTTGTTTTTTATTTTATTTTATTTCCTTAGTTATCAGCAGTTGGGACACGACAGCAGATTCTGTTTCATTTTTCTGTTAAGATGTTTTTTAATTTTAAAAGAAAAAAAAACAAAAACTCTGTTTCTTTTAAATTAATCCTAGAATTTAGACAAATAGGAAGTTAACAGTTCCTGATGGTAACCGCATGTAACTGTTGACAGTTTTCAAAACTGTTGAACAAATCATATCAAAGCCAAAGAAAAAAACATTGTAAGAGGGATTTCCATCATAGCAGAAGAGCAATAGAGAATATACATATAATTTTCGTAGTCATATAAATTCCATTTGCAACTAGTTAAATTCTTTCTTATTCCAAAAATGTATTGAGTGCTTTTCCAAACAAAAGCAAGTATTGGCAATTGAAATCTCTTAGCAGACATTGAAGCAAGCAAAGATAGCAAGACTAAGAGTGTGGAATGTTGTTGCAATCATATGGAGAGGAAACCATCGAAGAACCAACAAGCGTCACAAATAACCACCTACAATTCTAAGGAGTAACGAGCATACAACAAAGCAAACAAGTAGAGGGTTTCACATTAAACATCACCAGAACTCTCAATACGAAGACAACATCAAAGACCAGGTATTACAAGACTCATTACGTTAATATTTTCATTGCAAACATAGTTTGAAAGATAAGTTATAGAAGTCCTTGCAAATTAATTTACAAGTATAAGTTAAAACAGTTTGTATTACAAGTAGACCGAAGGACCTAGGTTCAAAACCCTGAAAATATATCCACACAAAAACCCAAAATTACAAGCAAATCAAGCAACCTATCCATACTCTACAAAGGGACTAATTAAACGATAGAGAGGCCGAAGTCTGAGACCAAGACATAGCAGCATGAACAGGTGACAAGCAGGAGAATCATGGAAAGACCCTACCCGTCAAGTGAAGCGCAAGAGGAGTCGAAGCCACAGTTGCTCGCTTGCCATTCACATGCAACCACCTGTTATGAAACGAGCTCACAAAAAGATAGAAAAGAGAGATCAATGCCTTAGAATTCAGCCTCTTTGAGGGGGCAACCTCCTTTACATTACACAAATGAAAGAGTGAACCCAGTTTTCCATGTTTCATGTAATGTAAAGAAAGCAGGGTAAGGGTTACCACTTACCAGAGAAAGGGTCGACAAACTGCAGCAAGGGAGACCACAACACGCCGTGAACAAGCAAGAGACCCTACTCACAAGGAGCATCCAATGTCAGAACTAGAAGGAAAGGTGTAACATACACTAAAACAACGAACGAAAGCATACCTAGAACAACTGCGTGCCGAGGACGAGAACTAGGTCACCTTGTGGTCGCAACCTAGATGTACAAGCGACTAGAGACAAGTTAAATAACAAAGCCATCGAACCAGTAACCAAGAGAAATACAAACACAGTGAAGATAGTTACAGTCAAGAGGAAGTAAACTTTCAACGTGCCACAGAAACCTTCGAACAAAGTCGTAGAACTATAAGAGACAAGCCCAGAACCCTCAGGCAGACTAGCAAATAAATACAAGTAGCCACTAAAATTGACAGAACACCAGTAGAGTTCTGCTACTATACAAAGTCATGGTCGAAGAAGCTAAGTAGAGCGCCACCAGAGTAAAACCAACAAAACCCTCAAGAGGAAACCAGAGAGTAGACGCTCTCAGCGTAAATGAAAAAATAATCGAAATGATGGACCAAGTGAGGAGCTAGGGTTACAAGCGTAGTGAAGGCGGGAGAACGGAGCCCGAGGTATAGACAGGTGTCTCCCTCTCAGTAGACCCGTAACTAATACATTAACCACAACAAAATATCCAAGTATCGTTGAAAGTTACAAAATCGTTTTATTAATAATTCGAATTACGTACATCTTGTGTCCAGACAAAGGACAAGGGCTGGTCCCATCAATTTTGGTATTAGAGCAGGAATAGCTGACTGAAATGGAAGCTGGGAGAAGAGGTCATGGCATAGCTATTCGAAGGGTAGTAGATGAGGGGTTGAGAAAAGAGATTAGGATCCTGAATGCCCATTTGGCGGCAGTAGAAGCAGGAAGGAGAAGGGATCCGGAAGTAGGAGATGACAGTGAGGAAGAGGCTGTAGTTACAACAGATGGATCAGATGAAGAAGGACCTAAGATTAAATTATTAAGGTCAGTTTTTTTGGCTAGCAGTAAGCCAAAACTTGAAATTCTGAACTATGATGGAAGTTTGTCCACAGAGGTGCTGTTGGACTGGATTAGTGAGTTGGATAAGTATTTTGAATGTGAGGAGGTTAGCGAAGATAGTAGAGTTAAATTCGTTGCTACCAAGCTAAAAGGACACGTAGCATTATGGTGGAACAATAAGCAGAAAGGAGAAGATTGAACAAGTTACAAATTAAAAAGTGGACCAGAATGGTTGCCAAGATGAAGGGTAGGTTTCTGCCCAAAGATTACCAGATTGCTCTACATCGACAGGTATAGAATTTGAAGCAGAGAGGAATGACGGTGAAAGAATATACTAAAGAATTCTATCGGGTGAACTTGAGAGCTGGATATACTGAAGACACCCCAGAGAAAACAACAAGGTTTGTGAATGGCCTAAGGCTAGAAATATTGGATGAAATAAGTATTCTTTCTCCGAGGAACATATAAGAAGCATGTCAGAGTGCCTTAAATGCAGAAGAGAAGCTCACAAGAAAGCAGAATGCTAGGAGGGGATGAGGAACAGGCAAAGGAAAAGGACAATCCTTTGGCAAAGGAAGGACTGCCAATAAAAGTGAAGAGGGCAGTAGTTCCAAGACTTCAGGGACATTAAAAAGGTGGCAGCATGGAAGGAGGTACTGGCCATACTAGAGAGGTAGGGGAAATGGCATAGGCAGAGGAGTGCCTACCAGTGCTACAAGTGCAAAAGTGGGGGCAAGATCCTTTGAATGTCCTGAAGGAGAACAGGTTGGTCAAAGAATAGCATATGTTTCTCAGACAGAAGAAGCGGAGGCACCGCCTCAGGAGGTACTATAAAATGCACCAGAGACAGGAGAGGCCTTAGTCTTGAATAAGGTATTGTTGAAACTAGCAAAGGAAACAACTGAACAAACCCGAAGGAAGGAATTATTCTGGACTATGTGCAAGTCACATTGCAAATTCTGCAAGTTGATGGTGGAAAAATTAGGTCTGAAATGACTGAAGCTCCAACCCCCTATAAGGTGTCATGGTTACAAAAAGGTCACCAATTGTTGATTGATGAGCAGTGTGAGGTGGAATTCCGTATTGGCAGATATAAGGACAAAGTTATTTGTGACATCATGCCCATGGATGCGTGTCATATTCTGCTAGGAGGACCATGGTAGTATGATCAAAAAGTCGTTCATGATGGGAAGACAAACTGTTACAAGTTTGTTAAATATGGAATCAAACATACGTTAGTGTCCATCAAGGAGGAGGAAACAACAGAAACTAGAAAAACAAAAGTGTTATGGTGGGTGGAAAATAATTTTCAAACCAGATTGAAGATGACGAAGTGAAATATGTTGTTGTGAGGAGACCAAGAACAATGTTGTTGCACACAGAAATATCTGATTTACCTGCAGAAATCCAAGAAATGTTGCAGGAATTCAGCAACATTGTGGTAGACAACTTACATGATAAATTTCCACCAAGGTGAAGTATCAGTCATCACATAGATTTCATCCTAAGAGCTAGTCTACCGAATAAAGTTGTTTATTGGATGAGCCCCAAAGACAATGAGGAGATTAGAAAACAGGTACAGGAGTTGCTGGATAAGGGATTGATTCGGGAGAGCTTGAGCCCATGTGAAGTTGTGACAGTGCTTGCTCCCAAGAAAGGAAGAAAATGGTGGATGTGCACTGATTCGCAATCAATAAACGAGTTTACGATTAGGTAGATGTTTCCATTGCCACGAATGGACGATATGATGGACTGTTTGAGCAGGGCAGCATATTTTTTGAAGAAAGATTTCAAGAGTCGATACCACAAAATTATAATTCGGGAAGGGGATGAACGGAAAACATCTTTCAAGACTAATGAAGGGCTGTATGAATGGCTGGTGATGCCATTTGGGTTAAGTAATGCACCTAGTACTTTTATGCGCCTGGTGAACAAAATGTTGAAGGAGTTCATTGAGAAATTTGTGATTGTGTATCTTGACGATATACTGATTTTCAGCAAAACCAGGGAGGAACATTTTCGACATGTTCAATATGTTTTGGAGAAAATTGCAGCAAAAACAAGTTGCTGATAAATTTGAAGAAATGCACTTTCTTTTAAAAGGAGTTGGTCTATTTAGGTTTCGTGATTGCAGAGAATGAACTGAAAATGGACCCAGAAAAGTTGCAGCTATACTTAGCTGGCCATCCCCTAAGAGTCTATTCGAAGTTCAAAGTTTTCACATGTTGGCAATTTTTTATCGTAATTTTATAAGGGACTTTAGTAGAATCTGCGCACCTATGTTGGATACAATCAAGAAGGCATGTCAACCTTTTTAGTGGACTAAAGCTACGGAAAAGAGCTTCCAGATTTTGAAAAAGAGGATCACTGAGAGGCCAATTTTGAGGCTACCTGACTTCAACGAACTTTTTTCAAGTTCATTGTGATGCCAGTGGTACAGCCATTGGGGCCATACTCAATGAAGAAGACAAACATGTTGCTTATTTCAGTGAAAAGTTGAATGAAAGTAGGCAAAAATACTCGTCTTATGCCAAGGAGTTCTATGCTGCCATCCAAGCATTGAAGCATTGGAGACACTATTCGCTGGGTAATGAGTTTGTTTCTTTTTTCTGATAATTCTACCTTGCAGTACATTATGTAGCAGCACAAACTGAACCACAACCATGCAAAGTGGGTTGAATACTTGCAGAGTTATACATTTGTGTTGAAACATATTAGTGGACAGGCCAATAAGATAGGAGATGCATTGAGCAGAAGGGCTTTGCTCTCGGAGAGAGAGCACGATACAAGTGTTGCGTTTTGAACACCTGAAAGACTTGTGCCAGACGAATGCAGATTTTAAGAAGGTTTATGAAACCTACCAAAACCCTTTGATGAGGAATAATAGTCCATGGCTGGACTATAACCTACAGGAGAAGTTGCTGTTTAAGGGAGGACAATTGTGTATTCCCAACTATTCAATGAGGGAGAACATCATCCAAGAGAAACACAGTGGAGGTCTTGCCAGATAATTCGGCATTGATAAGACCTTAGATCAGCTCAGTCACTTAAATTATTATTGGCCGAGTATGCGAAGCGATGTGCAACGATTTGTAGTCAAGTGTAAAATGTGTCAATTGGCAAAAGGACATAGCCAGAACGTGGGACTCTACACACCATTGCCTATTCCAAGTAGACCGTGGGACTCAGTCAGCTTAGACTTTGTCTTGGGTTTGCCAAGAACACAACGTGGTCATGACTCTATGATGGTGGTAGTGGACTGGTTCTCAAAAATAGGGCATTTCATTCCTTGTAGGAAAACCAGTGATGCCACTCACGTACCACACTTTTTTTTCACAGAGATTGTCAGGTTGCATGGCTTGCCTAAGTCCATTGTCTCTGACAGAGAACATTTACAGGACATTTTTGGTGCACCCTATGGAAGAAGCTAGACACACAGTTGAATTTCAGCTCGTCTTATCACCCACAGACGAATGGACAAATGGAGGTGGTGACCAGAAGTCTAGGAAACCTACTCAGGAGTCTAGTGGGAGAAAATTAACGTATGTGGGAATGTGTGCTTGCTCAAGTAGAATCCTCTTACAACGATTCACCAAACTGAAGCACAGGAAGTAGTTCTTTTTAGATTGTGTATGGAATGCATGCCGGAGGAGTGCATGAACTGCAGGATTTGGAACAACTAGAAACAAGAAGTGCTGGCAGGGAAGACTTTGCAAGAGTAATTAATGACCTACACGAGTAGGTGAAGATGAAATTACAAGACAACAATCAGAGGTACAAATAGAAAGCTGATTTGAAATGACGTGAGGTACAATTTAATGTGGGGGACCGGGTCTTAGTGCATTTGTGCAAGGAACAATTTCCTAGGGGCGAATACAATAAGCTGAAATTCAAAAAATTGGACCTTGTAAGATTCTGTGCAAGTTTTCTGCAAATGCCTATTAACTGCAATTGCCTCCAGGTATAGGAATATTGATCATTTTTAATGTGGCAGATTTATTCCCATACACTGCCAATTTGGAAGAGGACAGTTGATGCAGGAGCATTCGGTTAAGGCACCATGACCGGATGTTGGTCTCTGCCAGGTTGGAGAGTTGAGTTAACATATTGTTTGTCTTACATGTTTAGTTTGTCAGAGTAGGAGGTAGGATTTTGTTTTTTCTTAATCTCTGTATTAGTCAAGGTAGTTTGGTCGGTTAGGGTTATTTACCTGTCTGTCTTTAATAAACAGTAGATTAATAATTATCCTGTCATTTTAAGAGAAAAAGACAAATGTGTCTAATTGTAAAATCTTTTCATAAAGATAGAATCGAATACTTAATAGTTATGTAACTATAAGGTCTACAACTAAACGTAATTGCACAGTTTCATTATTTGTAGACAAAAGCATATAAATGTAACAATGAAAATCATATAATAATAGTAGAGCAGACAATTTAATCCATTTGTGTGTTCAATTCTATTTTTGTTTTGCTTCCTAATTCACCAACACATGAATAGACAATACAATGCTCACAGACCAATTTAGTTAATTCTTTTTGTTTTCTTGAGAGGACAGTCCAAACAGTGAGACAAAAAAGCAAATGCCAGAACAAGGGTTCGTATTTCCTTAGAAGAAAACATTGTTGATTGAATAGGACAGAACACACATAAGTTCTAGGATAAGTAAAGCACTCACATGCCACACGAGAAGCTTTAATTTCGACATCGACCATCAAACAAGTTATCAGACAACCACATAATTTCCTGTTCATGAAAAACATTACAAGCACTGCCATAAAACAACAATTGAAGTTTCGAAGGCGTAGGATCCAAATTGAAAAGAACAATGGCCTAATCATATAAATAAAACTCAAGTTGACCGAACCCAACGTTCTTTCCTATAAGTTTTCTTCGAATTACAAAATAAATATATGAGAACATACAGTAGAATTCCAAAGTAAATCATGGGCAGTCATATAAGCCAATGGTCGACAAACCCTAGGTGAGGGTTTTGAGAACTGTTTCTATACATAGAAAGTTACATCCAACAATCACCAGAATGTGAAAGCCTAAGACAACAAAACGGCCAGAACGCTGCCTACTACGGAGAGCCGCATTTGACAAGCATCGAGGGGAGACAAACCCTCATATGCACATACCTGTTCTAAAGACAAGAAACAAACTAAAGACAAATTATGTTGGTAGAGCCTACCAGACAAAGACCAAAGTGTTCGTTCCCAATATATCCAACCACAAACCCCAACACCTACAGAGGAGCCAACACACAGGTGTTAGTGCAAATTGACAGAGGAAACGAAACCACAGTTTATGAAAGCAAATATACAGAAGACACATTCACCATACCTGAAGGATTTTCAGTGAGAATAGAGGACGAGTGTTCAACGCACGAGTTCCAACCAACAGCTGAGACGAAGGAGCAGTAATGTTAGAAACGGAGGAATGAAAGTGACAAATTGAATCAAGGAGAGAGGAGGCTACCTGCATTGAAGCAGAAGACTAGAGAATTCCATTGTTTCGAGCCCTGAATGCATGCCGAACACTGAATTTCGCAGACAAGACAACATCATACCAAATCGCGAGCTCAAAGAACAAAGATCGGTTGAGACAATATCAGAAAAGACATAGAATATTACTAACCTAGGTAGTGGCAGAAAAATTCTTGGTTGCATAATGAACCAGAGCCAGAGACTATCCATACAGGCATAAAAAAAATAAGCACGAGAGTCACACTGTTAGACCAGCAAGCATACCAAAAGGCGCGCCTAGAAGTTGTAGCGTAGCTGCATAACCAACTAATAGAACCATACCAAAACAAACCCTCGATGAGCACAAGTAAAATGACTAAATGAGTGACAAAGGAGGAGTTTTGGCAAAGCAAGAAGTGGGAAACGTGACCCGAGGTGAGTAAATAACATTGATTGAAAAATAAATTCCACCTATCACTTTCCAGAAATATCCGAGGGCATTGGTAATCACACACTAAACCATAGTTGAAACACTTTATAATCATTTAATTATTGATAGTCCGAACAGTGTTGGGCTGGTCCCATCATAGTGGTATCAGAGCAGGTGAAATTGACTGAAGAAATGGAGGTAGGAAGGAGAGGTCATGGAAGAGGTGTTTGGAGGATAGCAGAGGAAGGATTGAGAGAGGAAATCAAGATTCTTATTGCCCATTTGGAGGCAGTCAAAGCAGGGAGCAGAAGAGACCCTGAGGTAGGTGATGAAAGCAAAGAGGAAGTTAAAGTGACAACACATGGATCGGATGGCGAGGCCCCAGAAGTGAGACTGTTGAGATCTGTTTTAGTGGCAAGCAGTAAACCCAAACTAGAACTCCCAAACTATGATGGCAGCCTGTCCATAAAGGTTCTATTGGATTGGATCAGTGAGATGGATAAGTATTTTGAGTGTGAGGAGGTCAGTGAATACTGCAGAGTTAAGTTTGCTACGATGAAGTTGAAGGGACACGTAGCCCTGTGGTGGGACATTGTCCAAACAGAGAGAAGGAGATTGAACAAGTTGCCAATTAAAACCTGGTCTAGGATGGTGGACAAGTTGAAGGGAAAATTTCTGTTGAAAGACTATCAGATTGCACTACATAGACAAGTGCAGAATCTGAACCAGAAAGGAATGATGGTGAGGAAGTGCACTAAGGAGTTCTATGAAGTGAACCTAAGAGCCGGTTATATAGAGGATACCTCGGAAAAGATAGCCAGGTATGTAAATGGTTTAAGACTAGAAATTTTAGATGAAATTAGTATTCTATCTCCAAAGAACATTGAAGAAGCATATCATAGTGTAATGAAAGCTGAGGAGAAAATTACTAGAAGGCAGAATGCCAGGAGACGATGAGGAGCCAACAGGGGAAAAGGCCAGTCATATGGCAGAGGGTGGACTACTAGTAGTAATGAGGAAGACAGCAGTTCCAAAGCTTCTGAATTAGCAGACAAAGGTGATAATGTTAGAGGTGGTAGGCCATACCCGCGAGGTAGGGGAACTGGCTGAGGTAGAGGAGCTGGTTACCAATGTTACAAGTGTCATAAATGGGGGCACAGATCATTTGAGTGTCCTGAGGTAGACCAAGCTGGACAGAGGGGTGCATATGTTGCACAACTAGAGGAAGCAGAGACACCTCCCCAAGAAGTAGAGAATGCTCTAGAAATAGGGGAAGCCCTGGTGCTGAACAAGGTGTTGTTGAAACCAGCCAAGGAAGTCGCCGAACAAACACAACGGAGGGCTTTGTTTAGAACAGTTTGTAAGTCACATGGTAAGTGTTGTAAGTTAATTATTGATAGTGGTAGTACAGATAACTTGATCTCCACAGAGATGGTGGAAAAGTTGGAATTGAAGTGATTGAAACATCCCACCCCTTACAAAGTTTCATGGTTGCAAAAAGGCCATCAGGTGCTGGTGGATGAAGAATGCAAGGTGAAGTTTCAAATAGGCAGATATAAGAATAAAGTCATTTGTGACATCATGCTGATGGATGTATGTCACATACTGCTAGGCAGGCCTTGGCAGTATGACAGAAAGGTGGTAAATGATGGATTGATGAACTGTTATAAGTGTTTCAAGGATGGAATCAAGCATACGCTTGTGCCCATAAAAGAGGAAGGGACAACAGGAACAAGTGAGCCAAGAGCATTGTTGGTTAGTGGAAAACAGTTTCTGAAACAAGTTGAGGATAGTGAGATGGGTTATGCAGTTGTAAGAAGAGACAAAATGGTGTTGTTTCATACAGAGGTATTGGATTTACCTCTATAAATCCAGTAGATGTTGTAGGAATTTACAGACATAGTGGTGGATGACTTGCCAGACAAATTAACCCCCAAAAGAAGCATAAGTCATCATATTGACTTCATACTCGGAGCTAGTTTTCCGAACAAGGCAGCATACCGAATGAGCCCCAATGAAAATGAAGAGATTAGGAAGCAGGTGCAAGAATTGCTAGACAAAGGATTGATAAGGGAGAGTTTGAGCCCTTGCGCAGTTCCAACGGTTCTCGCTCCCAAGAAGGGAGGAGAGTGGCGGATGTGCACAAACTCGAGAGCCATCAACAAAATCAACATCCGATAAAGGTTTCCAGTACCACTGATGGAAGACATGATGGATTGTTTAAGCGGGGTAACATATTTTTCTAAGATAGACTTGAAGATCGGCTATCATTAGATCCAGATACGAGAGGGGGCCGAGTGGAAGACAGCCTTTAAGACGAATGAGGGATTGTATGAATGGCTGGTGATGCCATTCGGACTGAGCAATGTGCCGAGTACATTTATGCGATTAATGAGTGAGATGTTGAAGGAGTACATCAGAAAATTTGTGATAGTGTACTTGGACGACATACTAATTTTCAGCAGGACAAGGGAGGAGCACCTTCGACATGTTCGAAAAGTGCTGGAAAAATTACAGCAGAATAAACTGCTGATAAATCTGAAGAAATGTACTTTTCTGCAGAAGGAATTGATTTATTTGGGCTTCGTAATAGCAGAAAACGAAATGAAGATGGATCCGGAGAAGATTGCGGCAATATTTAATGACCATCTCCGAAAAGTTTATTTGAGGTACGTAGCTTTCATGGACTAACAAGTTTTTACTGGAAATTCATAACAAATTTTAGCGAAATTTGTGCACCTATGTTTGGACACCATTAAAAAGGCTAGGCAGCCTTTTCAATGGATAGATGCAGTGGAGAGAAGTTTTCAACTATTAAAGAAAAATATCACAAAGAGGCCGATCCTGAGATTGCCAGATTTTAAGAATCCTTTCCAGGTTCACTGTGATGCTAGCGGTACAACTATTAGAGTTGTACTTAGCCAGGAGGATAAACTTGTTGCATTTTTCAGTGAGAAGCTAAATGAAAGCAGACAGAAATATTCATCCTATGACGAGTTCTATGCTGTTAAATAGGCATTAAAACACTGGAGGCATTATTTGCTGGGAAATGAATTTGTGTTGTTTTCAGATAATTCTGTGCTATAGTATGTAATGAAATAGCACAAGCTGAACCACAAACATTCCAAACGGGTGGAATAATTGTAGAGTTTCACCTTCGTGATGAAACACATCAATGGGAAGGCCAACAAGGTGGCGGATGCGTTGAGTAGGAGAGCCCTACTCTTGGAGGAGAGTACTGTGCAAGTGTTGGGTTTTGAGCACTTGAAGGATTTATATCAGACAAACACAGATTTTAAGGAAGCCTATGAGGCATGTCAGAATCCCTTGGTGAGAGATAATAGTCCATGGTTGGACTACAACTTGCAAGAGAAACTATTGTTTAGAGGAGGATAGCTATTCATTCCTAACTGCTTGATGAGGGAGAACATTATTCGGGAGAAGCACAGTGGAGCTCTAGCCGGACATTTCAGCATGAACAAGACACTCGAGTAGCTCAGTCATTTCTACTTTTAGCCAAAGAAGCGAAGGGATGTACAAAAATTTGTCACCAGATGTAAAGTGTGCCAGTTGGCAAAGGGTCACAGTCAAAACACGGGACTGTACACACCGTTACCTTTTCCAGGCAAACCGTGGGAATCATTCAGCTTGGAATTTGCTTTGGGTCTACCTAGGACACAGTGGGGTTATAACTCGGTGATGGTAGTAGTGGAAAGATTCTCGAAGATGGCGCATTTTATCCCTTACATAAAAACCAGTGTTGCCACTCACGTGGCCCATTTGTTCTTCACGAAGATTGCCAAGCCACATGGGTTTCCTAAGTCTATTCTTTCAGACAGGGATGTGAAGTTTATAGGGCACTTTTGGTGTACCCTGTGGAAGAAAATGGATACACAACTGAGTTACAGCTCTTCTTATCACCGACAAACCGACGGACAAACAAAGGTGGTAAACAGGAGTCTGGGAAACCTGGTACAAAGCTTGATTGGTGAGAATTCACGGACGTGGGATTGAGTGCTTGCACAGGCCGAGTTAGCTTATAACAACTCGCCTAATCGCAACATAGGCTACAGTCCATTTTAGATCCTCTATGGCATGCATCCTTGCGGAGTGCATGAGTTACGGGATCTTGGACTGCAAGAAAGTTGAAGTGCAAATGGAGAAGATTTTTCTAACGCGATGAGGGATTTGCATGAGAAAGTGGAAATTAAATTGCACGACAGTAGCGAAAAGTATAAACAACAAGAAGATTTGAAGAGAAGGGAAGTACAGTTCAACGTAGGAGATGAAGTCCTTGCGCTTGCATAAGGAATTCTTTCCTAAAGGCGCGTACAATAAGCTGAAGTATAAGAAGATAGGTCCTTGCAAAGTCCTCCGGAAATTTTCAGCGAATGCCTATGAGATACAGTTCCACTCGGAATAGGCATTTCGCCTATCTTTAATGTAGTAGACCTGTTCCCTTACACTACTGACCTAGAAGAAGAAGAAGAAGAAGAAGAAAGAACCACATGGCCTACACGGAATACCCAGGATGGAGGAGAAGCTTGGATGAGACAGATGCCTTACGTTCAACCTCCCAAGACCAAGAGAATTCTCGCCACTCTGGTGGCAGAACGAACTTGGCGGAAGGAGTATCTACAATACCTGGTCAAGTGGAAGAACCGTCCTATTGAGGACAGTTCGTGGCTTGATGCCAGGCAGATTGAGAATACAGGTTCTTCAGTTGAGAAGCTCATGGACTGGAGCCATGATTTCTTTTTGCCCCGGGAGCCTGATGTAGGAGCATCCCGCTAAGGTACCACGACTGGGTGTTGGTCTCTGCCAGGTTGGAGAGTTGAGCTAACATATTGTTTGTCTTACGTGTTTAGTTTGTCAAAGTAGGAGGTAGGATTTTGTTTTTATCTTAATCTCTATATTAGTCAAAGGTAGTTTGGTCGGTTATGGTTATTTACTTGTCTGTCTTTAATAAACAGTAGATTAATAATTATCCTGTCATTTTAAGAGAAAAAAGACAAATGTGTCTAAATGTAAAATCTTGTCATAAAGACAGAACCGAATACTTAATAGTTATGTAACTATAAGGTCTACAACTGAAGGTAACAGTACAGTTTCATTCACTATAGACAAAAGCATATAAATGTAACAATGAAAATCTTGTACGGGGTTCAACATTTCTTTGCATTCAAGTAATAATAATAGTATAGCAGACAATTCAATCCATCTGTTTGTTCAATTATATTTTCATTTTGCTTCCTAATTCACCAAAACATTCGAATAGACAGTATAATGCTCACAGACCAATTCAGTTAATTCATTTTGTTTTCCTAAGAAAACAGTCGAGACAGTGAGACAGAAAAGCAAATGCCAGAACAAGGGTTTGTATTTCCTTAGAAGAAACAGTGTTGATCGAACAGGAGAAAACACACATAAGTTCTAGGACAAGTAAAGCACTCACAGGCCAGATGAGAAGCTTTAATTTTGACATCGACCATTAAACAAGTTATCAGACAACCACAAAATTTCTTGTTCATTAAAAACGTTACAAGCACTGCTATAAAACAGCAATTGAAGTTTTGAAGGCGTAGAATCCAAATTGAAAAGAATGACGGCCTAATCATATAAATAAAACTCAGGTAAACCGAACCCAACGTTCTTTCCTGTAAGTTTTCTTCGAATTACAAAAGAAATGTATGAGAACATGTAGTAGAATTCCAAAGTAAATCATGGGCAGTCATATAAGCCAATGGTCGACAAACCCTAGGTGAGGGTTTTGAGAACTGTTTATATACATAGAAAGTTACAGCCAACATTCACCAGAACATGAAAGCCTAAGACAACAAAACAACTAGAACGCTTCCTACTACGGAGAGCCTCATTTGACAAGCATCGAGGGGAGACAAACCCTCATACCCACAAACATGTTCTAAAGACAAGAAAAGAAACGGAAGACAAATTACATTGGCATAGCCTACCGGACAAAGACCGAACTGTTCGTTCCCAATATATCCAACCGCAAACCCCAACACCTGCAGAGGAGCCAACACACAGGTGTTAGTGCAAATCGACAGAGGAAACGAAACCACAATTTATGAAATCAAATATAAAGGAGACACATTCACCATACCTAAAGGATTTGTAGTGAGAATAGAGGATGAGACTTCAACCCACGAGTTCCAACCAACGGCTGAGACGAAGGAGCAGTCATGTTAGAAATGGAGGAATGAAAGTGACAAATTGAATCAAGGAGAGAGGAGTTTGCCTGCACTGAAGCCTAAGACTGGAGAATGTCATTGTTTTGAGCTCTGAATGCATGCGGAACATTGAATTTCGTAGACAAGACAACATCATACCAGACCACGAGTTCAAAGAACAAAGACCAGTTGAGGCAATAGCAGAAAAGGCACAGAATATTACTTACCTAGGTGGCGGCAAAAATATTCTTGGTTCCCCAACGAACCAGGGCCAGAGACTATCCATATAGGCATAAAAATACAAGCATGAGAGTCACACTGTCGGACCAAAAAGCATACTAGAAGGCACACCCAGAAGTTGCAGTCCAGCTTCATACCCAACTAACATAACCATTCGAGAACAAACCCTCGTTGAGCACAAGCAACATCACTGAATGAGTGATAGAGGAGGCGTTTTGGCAAAGCAAGAAGTGGGAAACGCGACCCAAGGTGAGTACATAACATTGATTTCAAAATAAGTGCCACCTATCACTTTCCAGAAATATCCGATGGCGTTGGTAATCACACATTAAACCACAGTTGAAACACTTTACAATCATTTAATTATTGATAGTCCAAAACAGTGTTGGGTTGGTCCCATCAACAGTTCGGCACAGCCAAAACGGGACACCCAGGAGGAGAGTAGTTTGTGGATGAGACAAATGCCTTCAGCTCAGCCACTCAAAATCGAGAGAATCCTTGACACACAAGTGGGCAGGCGGACACGAAAGAAGGAGTACCTACAATACTTTGTCAAGTGGAGGAACCGCCCTATAGACAACAGTTCATGGCTTGATGTGGGGCAGATACAACGTGCAGGGTATTCTATTGAGGATCTCATGGACCGGAGCTATGACTTTTTGTTACCCTTGGAACCTGATGTAGGAGCATCCAACTAGGGGTGAACAAGAGGGAGTGTTTGTCTCGCAAGCTGAACAGGTTCACAAGTCATTGTACTTGAGTTGCTTTTTATTTTATTTTATTTACTTAGTTATCAGCAGTTGGGACACGATAGCAGATTCTATTTCATTTTCTGTTAAGATGTTTTTTTTAAGAAAAAAGAACAAAATCTATGTTTCTTTAAAATTAATCCTAGAATTTAAACGAATAGGAAGTTAATAGTTTCTGATGGTAATCACATGTAACTGTTGACAGTTTTCAAAACTGTTCAACAAATCATATAAAAGCGAAAGAACAAAACACTATAAGAGGGATTTCCATCATAGCAGAAGAGAAATAGAGAATATACAAATAATTTTTGCAGTCATCTGAATTCCATTTGCAACTAGTTAAATTATTTCCTATTCTGAAAATGTATTGAGTGCATTTCCAAACAAAAGCAAGTATTGGCAATTGAAATCTTTTAGCAGACATTGAAGTAAGCAAATACAGCGAGACCGAGATCGTGGAAGTGTTGTTGTAGTCATACAGAGAGGAAACCATCGAAGAACCAACAAGCCTCACAAATAACCACCTACAGTTTTGAGGAGTAATGAGTGTACAAAAAAGCAAACAAGTAGAGGGTTTCACATTAAACATCACCAGAACTTTCAATACAAAGATAGCATCAAAGACCAGGTATTACAAGACTCATTACGTTAATCTTTTCATTACAAGCACAGTCTGAAAGATAAGTTACAGAAGTCCTTGCAAATTAATTTACAAGTATAAGTTAAAACAGTTCGTTTTACAAGTAGACTGAGTACCTGGGTTCAAAACCCTAAAAATATATCCACGCTAAAACCCCAAATTACAAGAAAATCAAGCAACCTATCCATATTCTACAAAGGGACTAATTAAACGATAGAGAGGCCGAAGTCTGAGACCAAGACATAGCAGCATCAATAGGTGACAAGAAAGAGAATCATGGAAAGACCCTACCCGGTCTAGCGAAGCACAAGAGGAGTCGAAGCCATAGTTGCTTGCTCGCCATTAACCTGCAACTACCACATACAAAGAATTAATAATAGAATACAACAAATCTCAGGCAAGTAAAGAAAGCAGGGTGAGGTTTACCACTTACCAGAGAAAGGGTCGACGAACTACAGGAAGAGAGACCACAATAGGCCGCAAACCAGCAAGGGACCCTACTCACAAGGAGCATCCACTGTCAGAACCAGAAGGAAAGGCGTAGCATACACTAAAACAACAAAAGAAAGCATACCTGGAATAGCTGCATGCCGAGGACGAGAACTGGGTCACCTCGTGGCCGCAACCTGGATGTACAAGCGACCAGAGACAAGTTAAATAATAGAGCCATTGAACCAGTAACCAAGCGAAATACAAACACAATGAAGAGAGTTATAGTCAAGAGGAAGTAAACTTTCACCGTGCCATAGAAACCTTCGAACAAAGTCGCAGAACGCCAAGAGACAAGCCCAGAACCCTCAGGCAGACCAGCAAATAAATACAAGTAGCCATTAACATTGACAGAACACCAGCAGAGTTCTGCTACTGTACAAAGTCGTGGTCGAAGAAGCCAAGTAGAGCACCACTGGAGCAAAACCAACGAAACCCTCAAGTGGAAACCAGAGAGTAGACCCTCTCAATGCAAACGGAAAAACAATCGAAATGACAGACCAAGTGAGGAGCTAGGGTTACAAGCGCAGCAAAGGCGGGAGAACGGAGCCTGAGGTAGAGACAGGCATCTCCCTCTTAGCACACCTGTAACAAATACATTAACCACAACAAAATATCCAAGTACCATTGAAAGTTACAAAATCATTTTATTAATAATTTGAATTAAGCAAATCTTGTGTCTGGAAAAAGGATGAGGGTTGGTCCCATCAATAAATATACTTTATAATTATTTTTTTAATATTGTTATGTTTAACAAATAATTTTTATAATTGTTAATCATGTTACCTACATTCATTTTAATTAGGTTAAGAAACTTTTTTAGTCTAGTATAGAAAAGATGTTATAATGTCTTTTCTTATTCTATCATGTTAAACATTTTGACTCCTTCAAATTATATAAAAGCTAAAAAATAAATTTAAAAAATAGAAAAAATAATAATTATAATTATTAATAAAGCATTTTTACTCAGTCAAAATACAAGAAAAATAAAAAATAAAAATATAATAAAATTAATAATTGGCCTAAGAAGAGCTCTCTATCTTTGTATGCTAGAGATGTGTAATCTAATGTAAGTTAAACATTTTAACTTGCTCAAAATAAAATAAAAATAAATAAAATAAATCATCCATGATATCAACCCATTGTATTGAGAACCCATGGTAATCAATGTGAAATATAGTCTATTTAAAGAAGAAATTAAACCAAACAACTATGTATGAAATTTGCATACACTTTCCTCTTTAAATAAGCTAAGCATCATATTCAACGCATTTACAACAAAAGATTAACCACATGAGTGAATTTATGCCTTATTCAACTTATGACTTTAATTTAAATAGATATGCTCCATTCATTGATTTAAACGGAAGATATTTGGACATTATTTAATTTAACTCTGTAGATTTAGATTTCACTTTTTTTCTATTTTAATGAAATTAAATGTTTCAAACTATAAGACTTTGTATCTGATTAATGATAATTAGTCAAAGCAATACATTAACCGAAGTAAATTATATTTCTTCAATTTAAAGGGTAAGCCTTCATTCAATCAATACAACCAAAATGCAATTCGTTATATTTTAATTAACCTCGTAGATTTGGATTCCATTGTTTTGTTTAATATAAAAGTTTTGTAAATAGATTTCATTATTTTGTTTAATTTTATTTATCTATAGATAAAAGTTTTGTAAATAGATTTTATTATTTTGTTTAATTTTATTTAGAGATAAAAGTTATATAAACTAATTAGCTTTGCAATCTATTTTATATGTTAATATAAAAACAATGAAAAAATAGGTAATTGTTTCTAGAAAAATCCAAAAAAAATACAAAGTCATTGCTCTCATTACTTTCTCTCACGGACACCTTCAACATTGAATCTACAACAATACTACTGGCCACTTGATACACTATCTAATGGCCACTTGATACACTATCATTACTTTATCTCAAGTTCACCTTCAACATTGAATGCACAACAACACGATGCTGAGACTATGTTTCTCGGATTATTAACCAGGCTAACAAACAACAAAGATGTTAGGTGGAAAAAGAAAATAACGGACATGTTTAGGCAGTTACTCCCTTCAATTCTGATAAACAGATGAACTACAATGTGATCCACGCAATTACTGCCACAAATCAGGCTCTTATGGATAATCATAGTCAGTCTATCTATTGGAATTTGAGGAGCCTCAATTTTAAATTTATGGAGTTTAATGTTTTTAGGGCAGGGTGAAAATTAAAAGGGAGGATAATTGTTAATCATATTTTTTATAGTTTAATTTCAAATTGGTTTTCGTTTATATATGTATGTATATATAAGAATAGTAGTTTAATTTGAAATTAGTTTTTAATTTATGATAGAAAATGTTTATTAATTATTTTGTTTTAATTTTAAGCAATTATAAAGGATAACAAATTTATGATATAAGTTTTAAGGAATAATTTAATTGGTCGAGTTCTCATTGTTAAGTACCTTGACAATTGGGAGATCACGGGGTCAAATCTTTTCTATGGATTTAGAGTTAGGCCCGATTAGATAACCAAGCGGATCTGCTACTACCATGATTATTACGAGTAGATGTAGTAATTGAGAAAAAAGACAAATTTATGATCTTAGTTTTGAATCAGAGCATATAATTCCTCAAGCTTTGAATAATCACATGGGTTCTCTTCGTCATTATTGTTTAATGATCTTTTTTTCAAGTTTAATTTTAAAGAATTATTATTAATTTTATTTTTTATTTTTTTAATTATAACTTCAACATTGTTATAAAAAATCATCCTTAAATATGATGAATTGAAATTCATCTCATTGTATACACATTTGTTTTCTTCATTTTAATGGCCTTGATTTTAATTATTAAGTTCATAGAGAATATTTATTTTCCAATAAAAAAGATAGACGTGGTATATACTAAGATTTATTTTCAATAAACTAGATGACATAGTATAAAATAAATATTTTAGTGATTAATAAAGTTTTAAATATTAAGATTTATTTTCTCAATATTATATTATTGTGAGATTCACTAATTAGAATTATTTTCTCAAATATTGTATTGTAGTGAATTTTATAAAACGATGTAGATTTATTTAATCTTTGCAACTCTTGGATTTATCAAGCACTGGGAAAGATCAAATCTCTTCACTTACAAATATCATTAAAAAAATTAATCTCTAAACATTTGATAAATTTAAAATTTAAATAAATCTAAACTAGTTAATGTCAAAGTTTTAATTATGTAATGGCCTCTCTACTGTCCTACTTTATATATGAACTCTAAGAAATGTCCATAACCCTCGTTGTGTCATGACCATCAACTTACCATATTTGCTGGCATTTTTCTTCTATTAAAAAGTAGAAGTATGTTGTTTTAGTTAGCCAACGGATACATTGTATTTATTTACATATAAATTCTAATAAATGTATGTAACCCCTGTTGTGTTATGAATATTGAAAGTGAAAGAGAATAAATATTAGATTGTGTTGAAAGTGTGAAACGGTTTTCGAATATTATGTCTCAAGATCAAAGAATTGATTTGCTCCTTTGTCTGTTAAACAAATATTCCATTACACATCGTGAATGGTTTGATGAACACAGATGCAGAATGATTTTACTCCGTCATATAACTAGCAAGCGTTCCAAAGAAGCGAGAGAAACGTAGACCATATCAAAATGGTGATAACGAAATTCGTAATAGAAACGGGCATTTCATAATGTGACAAAACGACATTGATATCAAACATGGCCGAGGGACAAATTCTGGAAACGTCAAAAAAAGGATTCAAGTAAAGACTGTCACAACAGAAAGTCACACACATATAAACAATCCAGAAATACCATGTAATGTAGAGTAAAATAGAAAGGAAAGGTGTTAAAAAAAACACGGAGAGTTGAGATAATTACATATAAATCACACACTCATTGTATTACTCGTTCTAATTCTCTTGTTTTTTAAGTTCGGACAGGCAGATCAAGACTCTATGGCGCCCCCAACTCTATCCTCCATTCAGCAGAAAAATTTAGCGGGGAGGCGGACAGTTTATCCAATTTAGGCATTCAGGCGCTTATGGTCGGTCTTCATGTCAACATTCATATTATCCATTGGGCTTTCAGGAGCTTATGGACGGTCTCCATGTCAACTTTCATATGGAGGGAACCTGGCATGATGCTGGAACTATGAAAATACCTGGGCGATCTATTTGTTCTTATGATATTGTACTTTGCTTATATGTCCCTTCTATTTCACTCTTTTTGTTTTGATGCGGATGCTCCAGGTTTGGTGCGGATAGGACACTGGGCAACCTGACTGATAGGTTTGGAACTACTTTGTAGTTGATCCTTGCACTACAACCTGTTTAGATGTATTTATGATATATCCATATGAATGAAAATTCTGCTTTTTTCTTCTGAAAAAAAAAATTATAGATAATTAATTTTTAGATGATAAGATGGAAGAAGGTGGATTTATGACTCATAGACAACTCATATATAGAGAACATCAATTTTTAAATTAACACTTTAGAAATCACAATGACATATGGAAACATTACTTCCAATATATAAACCAAACAAAAATACGCCAAAATACTACGTGATATAAAAAAGGATAGTATATGATTTAGTTCTCCCAAAAAAGAGAAATATTGGTTTCACATCATCCAATCATGAAAAGAAGAAATGAAAATAGAGTTGTGGCCGTCCTAAACCAGAAGCTATTTGGTAATATAGCCACACTTTTCTATATTCAGGAATATATGATACATTGAACTTCACTAAAAATTAATTTAGATTTATCTTAATTCTAAATCTACCAAGATATTTAACTTACCCTTTTAAATAGGTTATATTCCACATAAATATTATGGGCCAATATCATTAATTTTGGTACCATGTATGAATACCATGAAATGAGTTTTATTTTGAAATTATTTTTTTATTATTTTTATTTTAGTTTATTTTCACTGATATAAGAATGATATTTTATATTATTTTTTAATTTTAATTTTAAATGTTTAATAATATTTTTATTTTACTTTTTAATTTTATTTTGAAATGTTTCCTGAACAAACAGGATATTGCATCATCTCTCGCTGAAGATCCCTACGCGATTAAAAATGTGATTCAATTTTTATTGCTAGGTAGGGGTAATACGTTCTCATCCATCAAAGCCTCTTATCCAGAGTTTTCAATCGATATCGTGCTAAATTATTTTGATCAGTGAAAGTCCTATCTGTCCCACATTTGGACCACACGCGTTCTCAATGCTCTCTTCCATGGAATGCTTTTAAGCTTCTCAGATTCCCTGATCCACTGAATATCTGTCCTTCTGGAAGTATATGGATGTCTGATTATTAATAGGATAGTTTCCCTGTATACGAAACGATACCAAAAGGGTGGCTGAGAACTTTGAGAGCAGGACATGATAATAATCGCTGATATACTTTATGTGGGCTCATACCTCCAACATATGTGTATATAACTCAATGGGCGGTAAACGAAACCAATCAGTATGACTTGGGATGCGAAAGAATATTATCTACACTTTTTAAGATGTTGGTCAGATGAATAATGATTTCAGATGAATAAAGATTTCGGATGCCGAGGATACATCATGTTTTCTGTGAATTATATTCAAGAAAATCATGCAAATGGAGAAAAAAAGATACAAATGGATATGCAAAGGGAACCCACAAGAGATTCAGCCATTCACAAGGGAACCCAAATTTTTCGGTAACGGTTCTGACATTCACCATCGCCTAAACGCGGCGAAAGGTAGCAGTATAACCCTGATAGGCATATGGCGCCCCAATCATATCGGGTTAATTAGACTGATATTTAATATAGAGTTGAAGGTGCTGGAATTTCTTACCATGGTGGCATTTTTTATAACTATTATTATATACAGCAAATGGCAGTGGTATTAATTATTTTTATTCTAGTATGATATAATCAAATAATTATTTTAATTATTTTATTCAGGGTTTATATAACTAAATATATAAAATCTTTATTTTATTTATCTTTATTCTATAATGAACGCAATTGGATGATTTCTAATTTTATAGTCCAGGTCCACTTCTTAACTACAAGTCTACTTTCATTTCTAATTACTTTAATTTTTTCAAAATATGAATTAAATAATGGTTATTATTTAATTTATTTATTTTTTTCCAAGGAAAATTTTTAATTTTATTAAAATACAAAATTACATGTTGTATATGCTCAAGAGAATTCAATCATACCAATGAAATAAAGCAACGAGATAGAACAATAAAAAACACTATTGGGACTAAGTAAATAAATTTAGTTACTTTTTCTTCTTTTTCACTTTGCGTCAACCTCCTAGATTGGGAATGACATTTACAATTGTTAAATAATTTTCCTCTATTACCATTGGTTTTTACTTATTTGAGTGTGAGATCTTAGATAGATGAGATTCTTTGTACCCCCATCTCCTTTTGTAGAATTAGGATTGTAACTCTTGCTTCTTCTACATCTATCGATCTTGGGATCAATATTCCTTCTTATTTTCCTCCTTCATCTGGTATTATTTATTTTGTATTTTGATTGACCTCAAGAACTGGATTACCCACTTCTCCTTCATTCACTTCTTCTGAGAGATATTGCTCTGGCAACTAGCATCCCTTGTGTTTTTTTGCTTCCTTCTTTTTCTTTCTTGAGTCTTTCATTTCTTGGGGACATGCGTTTTGTAGATGACCATTTTGTAGAGATATTTGGCATCTAAAAGTCGTATTTCCAAAATCTAAAAACTGGATCCAACACTTACTATTATGTAATAGATGGATGTGATTAGGTAGACCTTTACTAAGGTCTACCTCCACATAGATTCTACCAAAAGTAAATATTTCTTCTTCAATTCTTTGTGTATTTGTTTTTATATACTTTCCTAGCATGTGTCAAATTACATCAAGAACTTTTTGGTGCAAAAAATGAAGAGGGAGAATATGGAATCTAACCCACACTGACATTTTTCTACCGTCATTATATTTACATCAAAATTTGAAAACCATGGCCCCTCTTTCAAACCAAAATCCCTATACTTTTGCATTTCAAATTTAACAATGAAGAAATCACTAAAACATAGATCAATATCACAATTTAACCTCGAGGTATGAAAAACCACTAAAAAAGGTCCACTAGTTTTGGCGAGAAGCCATTAAATCTACAAATGACTACTTGAGATTGGAAATTTGCACTACTATATTCATTCACCTCTCAAAGCTCTACTTCCATTTCCAGAATCTGGTTCAATTGTTCGACAATATAGGGGTCAAGAATATTGAGATTATGATCTAGTTTAACTGGAGCTTCAATCTTCCCTTTAAGTGCATCAGTAGAGAAAATTTGTATGAAGTGCCACATATCACTATTTCCACCTTCAGACCTGAAAACGCTACACATAAAACTACAGTCCGTCCTCCTTCTGTAACTTCTTACGAAATTTCAATTTCATACTCAAAGAGAAAGTTATGACGATTTTCCCAAGGTCACCTGTTTGGGATGTAATTCTGGATCCTGCAAAAACTCTAATTTTCTTGGCTCATATCTTTGAAAATATAGCGAGACAAGATCTAAAATTCGGACCCAAGGTTTAGCAAGATTTCACTTCAAATGGGTTTTTTTTAGCTTCTGAAACATCGAAAAAATAAAATTATAGTGAAAATTCCACGATGCCCTGTTTGGAGCAACCAAACCCTAGAATCCAAAGCTCTCATACCAAATATTATGCAACTAGCTCACAAAATAGAAGAAAAGATAGATCAACACCTTCAAAATCAACCTATTCAAGGGAGCAACCTCCTTTACATTACACAAATGAACAATTCTTGGATGTTTCAAACGACAAAAGCTCCTTTCTATATATAGGAGTCTAAGGCATCACAATATAATCAGATCCGACATAAAAATAATAATGTAAGGACACCACAATAACAATAGTGGGATTTTATGAGGTACAAAAATAACAATAAGGGGGCTACATTAATAACAATGAAGGAATAGTGGGCTTCTATGGGGCACAACAATAAAAATAAGGCGGCTACACTAATAACAATGAGGGAATACACTAGTATTATTGATACAGGTGGCTCCAGACACAGGCAAAAGTCCTAGAGGACTCAGGAAGGGTCAAAAATTGAAGCGTTTGGATTATGCTCGAACTAGGTTCATGTTAAATATCTCATTGTCGTGATCATGGTGGTGCGAATGGTTCGTCAATCCGAGTCCGGATGAAGGATATAGAGGCAGTCAAAGTTTGGTTGACTTTCGCTAACTGGGCAAGATTAACAAAGACACAATTTGAACTTTTTCGGTAGACGGAATCTGGCCAACTCTAGCCAGATTCTAGACGAAATTGTTGCCTGATTAAAACGACTCCTTCGGTCAAAATCTGAATTTTTAAAAATGCACAATTTGTTTGTTTAACAAAAAAAATATAAAAAAAGGGTGGATGAAATTGTTGCCTCGTTAAAACGACTCCTTCGGTCAAAATCCAAATTTTTAAAAATGCACAATTTGTTTGTTTAACAAAAAAATATATAAAAAAAAGGTTGGTGGGCCACCAACCCCGCCACCCCAAACTTATCCACATGTTATTAGTGGAGGGGCAGGCCACTACCCCTAGCCCCTCCCACAGAAGCATTGTTACAACACATAACGGGTGGTGGGCGGCCCTTGGGACACAGACCCAACCACGCCCACACAAAAAGAAACCAACCCTACCACTAATACTAATGACAACCATAGGAGCCGGCATTAGGTGGGATGGGTGGGTTAGAAATAAAGGATTTTTTATATAAAAAAAAGGAGGAGGCGGGGTTTCACTGCCCGACCTCCTCCATAATAACCGAAGCATAAACCAACTTGCCAATAGAATTCTTGAGAAATTCGTCAACATGTTTTTTATTTAAAACGCAGCTTATAAGTTCGCTGACGTAGATGGAGGAACTAGGAGCAGGCACGGAAAATGAGGGAGAGTTAATTTTTTTTAATTAATTTTTATGCAAGTGGAAACATCACTGAGCAAAATTTCCAAGAGGGTGAAATTTTCGCAGTGTCCAAATTGGACAAAGTTTATATCAATCTTACACCTCTCAACTACCCAAACCCGATGGCATATTCAATTTCCTGATCTAAGCAAAAAAGTTGAAGAGGACCTAGAGGAGGGAATCTTTAAGGAATCTAGGGGGAATCTAAAATATTCCTTAAGCCCTAGATTTTCACTTTCTCACTATTCAATGCCATAAATCTGATGGTGCGTTAAGATTTTCTATTTGTTCATTTCATTTTTCAGCCACTTTTCTAAGTGGAGTGCAGGGGTCAGCATTCATGTGCGAGCAGCCATTTCCATGAGATTCGACGTAGCGAGATTGATGGCATGAACAGCTTCAACAATTTGACATCCTCTTCTTTAGATGGCCTCGATGTGAGGTATATGAAGTGTGTTCATGTACTTCTTTTTGCAATGCATTGTGCTGCACAGATCCCTGTTTGTTGTATGATGTGCGATCTTGTTTTCTTACTTTTTTCATGATTCTTTCTTGGTGTGACGCAGAATCATTTGTGGAATGTACTTGTTGTCATGATTCATCGTGTTGTGTTTTGAGATCCCTTTGTTGTATGTTAATGGGATACTCATGTGTCACCATGTATTTTTGCATTAAGATCCCTTTTATGCCATGTTGGCGGGATGCTCATGATCATCATGCATGAGTTTTTTACTGAGAGTTTCTGTAGCGGAACATCTCTTGGAGCCACTCCTACGTGAGGGCATTTTCCTTGTATGATAGTGATGCCACCTCTTATGTACATCATCACTATTGACAACAATTAATGTAGCGGCCTACACCATCTTGACATCGAGGCCGAGAGAAGTAGTCCCTCCTGGACGAACTCCGTTATCAACAGCTTATGTTTTCATGTGCTGATGATTGTCATGTTCCTTCTTCTTTATAGCATGCACATGTATTCATTTATGTTCTTTTAAAAATGCAATTTAACACATCACGGAAGTAAAAGGTCTTCGAAGGGTCCTTTATCACACCTGGACTTGGATCAATTATAGGGACCTAACACCTCTCCTTGGAAGCTGCAACTACACATTGTACAGTCACTGGGATCTCCAACTACACATTTCAAAATCACAAGTAGCAATGATTCCTCATTGCCCTCTGCAATTGTGCATTTCATTGTCGAAGCCCATCTCCATGAATAAATTACGCATTGCATAAATTAAGTCATTAGTCAAGCACCCCTATAGACAGAAATTGCACAATGCTCCTTCAAAAGATGTGTAATGCACATTTCTAGTGATGAGTCTTTCCCTCTTATGCTACAATTGTGTAATCTCTTTTCTCAGTGATTGTTTCTTGCTTGTAAGTTGATTGTTTAGTTGATCTCTTGCAGAACTAATTTTGTATCACCATGAGTGCATATGTCACAATAGGTACTACAGGTCCTAAATATATTAGTCTTTCATCATCAAACAACACCATGCCTTGATCTGAAAATCACTTGTGAATGATCTCAGTTAATTAATGAAGGTATTACAGACTCATGTGCTGGGGTGTGTCTATGTTATTTTGGTAAATGGATCGATAAGATTGTGAAATACACAGACACTTGAAACAGTAAGAGAAACACAGTAAGCAAATATAGAACACAACAAATTTAATAAGGAGTTCACCCAATCCTTCTAGGCTAAGTCTCCTGGTCCAGCCTTTAGTGGTGGCCCTTTCTATTGTGTCTTGAAGCAAAGATTTTACAATAAGGAGCTCAATTTAACAGATGATGATCATTAGGGTAGTACTTGGATCCCCCAAGCCTCTAGAGTACATAGACGCCCCCTTATTGAATCTCGACCTCAACTGGTCTCAATGATATGAGTCCAATTTGGTACTTAGTACCTAACAGGTATACATAGAGGAGTTGCTTGAACCTCTCAAGCCTTCTTTGGAGTTCACAGACTCTTGGACTCTCTCTGTCTCTCTCTTCTCAACGCTACCTTTGATATGCAGGTTAGCTCGACTTCTCCGTTCTCTATAATTCACTTCTTTTCTCTTCTTTTGTCTCCCTCTGCTCTTTGTCTGTTCGTGGCTTAAAGCCAATCTGCTCCCTGACTGTTCATTTCCCCTTCTCGGTTCTCTGGATCACCTACCTCTGTCTGTTGGAATTCCTCGCTCTGCATCATCATCGTTGTGTAATGCTGCACAGAGAGGTGGCCACTTGTCGCCTTACGAATTGAGTGTTATTTTTCTTCAAATGGTCATTATTTCCGTTACTCTAGGATTTTCCCACGAAACTGATTCTTCTGCCAACTTATTGGTCATGCCGGACCTCAAATATTTATATGCCTCAGTCTATTTCCCCGTCAAATCTTGTCATCCATTGGGTTGATTCTCCACTGTTGATTTGGAGCCTCTAGATCCTACAGTCTCCGTCTATATTGTGTGGTTAAGTTGCTTGATCGTTACTCATGCGATGTAAGTGGTTTTCTCTCTCATCTGTTGGACACGCGTCACCCAGTGTATGGCATCGTGCTGAACTCAGCCAAACCCGCTTACCACTCAAAGTACACGCGATATCCTGCCGGTTTTGGGCGCAGTACTTGCCTCTGATGGTTTCTACACGGTTTCCCTGTTTTCCTCGTGACTGAGCGCTCAGGGCTTTCCTTCTTGACGGTTTTTCCCTGTGATACGCGACCTCTATTTTTGGATCTAGGCTTTTGATTGCTAATTTGTGTCCCTGTGCAGTCTCCATGGGCCAACGGTCAACGCGCTTTGCCCGAGGGTCCTCGTTGTTCCATGTAGGCCATAATTTCCATTCTCTAGAGATCATTTCTGATACTTGTTATTCATAAGATTTGATCTGACATAATTTTGAAACAGTCATGAAAAATATTTAAGGATCCAATTTGGATCACAGCCTTCCCACTGAAAAAGATTTTGGACCACCAAAAGTTGGTTTTCAAGCATCGACTAAGTGAGGATATAATTGTATCACTTGTCCAATCTCTGTCCATTTTGCACTGCCTGGCTTTGAACCCTTGGGTCCAATCCTGAGGTACTCAACATCTCCCCTATGCGTCGTCCTCACCTTCCTGTCCAGAACTGTGTCTTCCTGCAATTCATTGAGATATTCAAGTAATAGATCATCAATAGAAGGCATTTGTGTTATAGACAATTTTGTGCCTTGCAGCATCAGGCATGAATTGTCAATAATCCAAGGGATCCAAAGTCCCTAAACATGATGTTCCTACCCCTAGAGGAACAAGGTCAGCAAACCAACAGCTCTCAGATCAGTTCTCCACCTGAAAACACTCAAAAACAAGCAATCTTGAAATCAAAGCAGGTGCTCCACTAGGCTTCTGCGCTGAAACTCAACTCCTCCATGGTGTACCTGCGTTGCAAAGCAGGTAGAACAAAGGCCACCTACACTGAGCGAGATGGGACAAGTGGCACACTGAGTCATTGCTCTGGAATCTTCCAAAAATGACACTTGGATCAGGGATTTCGCCTTGTGATGAGTCAGAGGCTCTGTTTCTCCAAGTGGAAGCAAGGTTCTCCAAGTGGACTCAAGAACTGAAGATCAGCTGAAGAGAGAGAGGACACAAGGCAGCTACACATCAGTTGCAAGCTGACTCATCCTTTCTCAATTCATCTATATATTGAGCTCTCTCCTATGAGCTCAAAAGCCTGGAATTTTGTGCAAAGTAATGATATGCTGTTGGTTTCACTATAGAACTATTGGGTGATTGCTTGAAGGAGGTGAAGAGGAGAAATTCTTTCTGCTGGGAGGTGTTGCTGGATTGGGGCCTTCAATGGTTGTAACACTCTCAGAACTTTACTTCTTCCATTAATAAAAGCTATTGAGGTTCTTCTATATGCACTTGTTTCAATGATGTATTGTGATAATTGTATATTTGATTTATGCTAATCCTTGAATCAGTTATGATTGCATGCTTCTTGTAGTTTCCTTCTTTGTTATTTTGCAGGATCTCATTGTAGCTAGGCCAGCAAAAGAGCAAGGAGCTGGGAGCAAGCAACAAAGAGAAGAGTTTGGATTCGACATTAAGCGCAAGGCAACGGTTAGTGCATTTCTTCATTCTCTTTTGCTTTCATAAAGAAGTAAACCTTAAGTAGTTTTCTTTACAGTTGTTGCTGAGGTACTATCACCCTTAGAGTAGGATAGGGTCATCCGAGTCGGATACTTTTCCCTACAACAAAATGGCGACTCCACTGGGGATCGTATCTGTTTGATTGTTTGTAGTATTTTGCTATTCATTTCCTGAACAAAAGAGTACCAAATCGAAAAGCTTTTGACTATATCAAAAGCGAAGTAGAGAGCAGCTACTCTAGCTCATTTCTGAGCATGTTCATGATTTGAAGAGCTGATCTACAAGGATCCTTGTAAGCTCTTAGTGATAGCTTTTCATCTTCCTTGTCTTCCCTTAGTGTGTGCTTGACTGATAGCTTCTGATTTGAGCAAAAACTGTGAATTTTTGAGAAAATTGTGACCCGGAAACTGGGAAAATGCAACTTTCGTTTTCCAAAGCAGGTAGTACATAGGCTACCTGCTTTGCAACGCAGGTCCCGAAGGGGCTACCTATGCTGAGAGCCAGACTGGCTGTGCAGCACCTGCGTTGGCCCAATTTTTCCTTGTGCATTTGGGGTTTCCTCCCTTTTTCTTGCCTGTTTTCACTATAGATTTTGTAGCCAGTTACCAGTCTTGTACCTGTTCTGAAACCAACCTTACTTGCCATCATTCCGCCTCTGTTATATAATGAAATTGTACTTGTTCTTTTGTATTTCTTCCATCATTTACAATTTCCCATAACGAAAGTGAACTAGTCTTGCTTTGGCCTCTTAGATCTGAACCTGTGTTAGGCATTTTGCTGGTCTAAAGAGTTAGCTTGTTTGCTGTCCATAGCTGATTAGTCTTTTTATTTTCGTCATTATGGTTTGATTTCATGTATTTCCAGTGATTAAACAAGTAAATCTTAAGGTGTATTTTGATTTTGGACTAGCTTGTTTACTTTCGCTTTAAATCGAAATCAAAGTGATATAACAACTTTCTTTTTGTAATACATCAACATTAAGAAAGGGAAAAGAAAATACATGCATTGTGCATTTTGCATTTGAAAAAGTTTGCATGATGATTTAGGAGAAAGTGCATTAGTTTGTGCTGTATGAACTGTGTGAAAAGATATGCCTTTCTTCTCCCTCAGTAGTTAAGATTTTCATCAGTCAAAAAGATTTGAAAAAGCTTGCTTCTCATCTTAGGCTGCATTTAGGAATTTGTCATATACATCTCGTGGTGAACCTTGAAAGGCAAACTTTAAAAAGATCAACTTAAAATATACTGAATGAACCTAACAACGCATTGAAACATAATGCAAACACATAGAGGTCTAAGCTAGAGACGTGTTCCGGCGTCGTTAAACATAGTGACTGTCGATCTCTAAGAAGGTGGGTGATTCCTCCTGAGAGTCGGTGGCACTAATACGGACTTGTGCTCCCACGTACCGTCGAGTATATATTGGGAGACCCCTATAGGCATATATCCTTTATCCTTAGGAAGCCGTGTCGGCCGCCCTACTAATCGCAATGCAGTGAACACAGCATTCACAAAGATTGACCACACGTACCGTAAAACGTATTCCGTGGTTTTGCGAAAGGTTTGGCACACCCTCTGCCTAGATCTCCAGAGCAGTTTCTTTTGGCCTTTTTCAAACTCTATAACTGAAAAAGTCCAACCGGGCATTTGTCACTTCGGGCTCGTTAATACATCGAAGGAGACTAGAGTCATCTTTAGCTTTTTCTCGACTCTTAAAACATGAAAAAGCAAAGTTATGTCTAAAAGCGTCTAATAAAATTCATTCAAATCGGAAACACAATTTTTCCCCTTTATATTTTAGTTGATCGAGTAATCCGCAATCGTGGAAGAAAGTCAATTGAATATCCGTCGATCTCGGAGGCTTGCGAGTCAACCGTCTTTGTCTCCGGAATCGAAAACAGTCCGGACAAAGCGAGCTCGTCGAACCAGTTCAAAATCTCCTTTAAAAGTTAGAACAAGTGTTCCAACAACATCTGAGATTCTAGTTACTCCAAACATTTCCGGAAACCCTGCCTCTATAGAAGAAGTTCAACCGCCGCAGAAGGACAGTAATACTGATCCTAGTCTAGGGGCAAATACTTGTATAACTGAACCAGTTCCATCTGTAACTGGTCCAGAGAGTTTTGTTCCTCAAACATCTGTCGTTGTTGATACAACCCCTTCTTCGGCACCGGAAATCTATTACGGACCTGACGGTCTTCCTCTTCCACCTGGTCTGATTGCGATAAAGGAAATTATAGAGGAACTGCAAGTATCCACTCCAACTCATTTTGGAGTAGGGGTCACTCTATTTCCTGCTACAACAGAAGTTTGTCCATCACCAGTGGAAGTTCCTGTAGAATCACTAGGCAATCAATTGGATAGACTCGAAATGTCTGAACAACCGTCGACATCTAGAACTGTGTCGAATGACACGGCGACGGCAGAATTACCTGCTGCAAATCCAACAATGTTCGCTGGCATACCATCTGTCCCAACTAGCTCTCAGTCGCTAGAAGGAGTCCACCAAGGGACTATCTCGGCAGTATGGTCTGTTCCTGTTTGTTCCGGAGTAATGTCTGGTAACTCTTATGGTGAGACTCAACAAATTGACCCTTTTGGGAATCAATTTAGGCCATCCAGTCCTCCAGGACAATCAATTGCCTTGAGTTCTGGATTACCACCGTATGGGGGGTAGTACGCCCTTTCATTACCCCCTCCGGGAGGGTACCCATACGGGAGTTCTCAACCTTATTCAAGTTATGGTGGAATTGCAACGAGTAGTTGGGTACCTATGCTATCCCAGCCACCAAGAGTTGTATATTCTATGCAACAGTGTGTACCTGTGACGAACATCCCAACTACACCGGCTATTGTAACCGTGTCGCAAGTTCAAACGATGCCTGTTGTATGTCAACCTTAGATTTCTCAGGTTCTCATACAACAGCCCCTTGACCCTGCGACCCAACCACAATCGCCTACTGGTGGGGCGACACAAGTACAATCGGGTACAATCACCCCACATCTTGGTCCAATGGTTAGTATAGCACAACAACCCATGGTATCGCAGCCGTGGATAGTGCAATACCAACAGCCACAATTCCAACAAGTGTACCAAGGTTCTGAACAGCAAATCTTTGCGAATACTGGACAACCATATATCCAAAATGGTCAAAATCAACCACTTTATGGTGGTCAAGTCCATCAACCGTATTAGTCATACCAACATCAACTCCATTATGCTGGTATGCAAAGACCAACTGTTCAGGCGATTCCATCGTACCCTGGATACGCTTCCCCTAACTTGAATCAAAAGTTACCATTCGTGGCGACTTTAGAGTTGCCTGATTTACATCGGTTAACCAATGATCCAATTGCTTACGCCCCATGGTGGCCAGTGATCCCGCACAAACTCCCATCCGACATTCCTAAATTTAATGGAAATCCAGGTGAAGACCCGTCGAATCATGTGATGACATTTCATCTATGGTGTTCGTCGAACACTTTAAATGATGATTCGATAAGGATTCGCCTCTTTCAGAGGACATTGACAGGTCCAGCGGCGAAATGGTATATAGAATTGCCAAGAGCTTCGTTCGACAATTTTAGCTCCCTTGCCATGACATTTTTAACCCACTTTCAATTACCGATAAGGTATGAAACGGGAACAGAGATATTGACTAACTTCAAACAGACAACCGCAACTCATATATCAGATCATATACATGAGTGGCGACGTCGACGAAGAATGGTTAAAACATACGTTCCTGATCAGCTTTTAGCTGAGTGGTTTATAAAGTCGTTACTTCCGGCCATAACGGAAGATGTGGCAAAGGGGGGAGTCGTAACAGAAGAGCAGGTTATTGCTCATGCACAATATTTGGACTTAGTATATACTCAGTCCGGCACGCTCTATGACAAAATACCAGACGCCCCTAGACCAGAGTTTTCAATCCCTCCTCCTCCTAAATCAAATAGTGACTCTCATGCCGGCGATGGCGTGATTGGCACGGCAAACACGAATCCGAAAAGTACCAATCAAAAGAAGGCCCGTAAGGATTCGAATCAAAATGCGCATGGAGAAATTCTTGCTTCGGAAGTAAATGCCGTATCGACAGATAAAGGCAAAGAAACCAATCAACCAGGAAGCAAGAAGAAGCAAAACAAAGGGAAGAAGAATAAACAAGGTGAGTCATCCCCTAAGAAAAATTCTTCGAACCCTCCTGGGAATAGGAAACCGAATCCATGTCAAATATGCGATGACAAGGATCATAACACTAAGAATTGCCCATTCAAAGCTGAGCTAAAGAGGTTCTTTAAGAGTCCGCATACCTCAGCTGTGTCAAATGATCCATTTCCTAACCCAGGTCAAAATCTGGTTGATAGTGGAAACGCTTCCCCATCTCAAGTGCTTATGTTGTCGGTTTCAAAACAGCAAAATGATGCTTTGATTTCGACAAGGAACAAAGATTACGGGAATCCACAGGTGTCGAATGATAAAGGTAAAGATCAACCTAGCAGTTCGACAACAACTTCGGCAGAAGTTGTACCCCCCATCACGCACGAATTAACGATAAAACCACCAAAGGGAGTAGTACACAAGTCTACATTTAATCCTCGTGCCAGAGCGGCACAGCATTATAACATAGTGGAAGATTTGGCACAATCGCCATCTGCTATGTCGACTCTTGAGGTACTACAACATTGCCCATCCCAAAGGTAGGCATTGTTATCAGCAATTGGTGGGGTGGATCCTAAAGATTCCAATCTAGTATCCTTTGATCACAAAGGGTATGATCTTCAGTTACCAGCTCAACTAGCTTTCCTCGTCCAAGTGAAAGCCCTCAACAAAACAGTTCATAGAACGATTATTGATGAGGGGGCATCGACATGTATTATGTCGATGAGTTGCTGGAAAACTTTAGGATCTCCAACCTTGTCGCGATCATCGACAACATTAAAAGCATTCGACAGAAGGATATATACCCCTTACGGTATCCTTAGTAACCTGAAAGTTGAACTAGGGAGCAAAACAGTAGAAATAGATGTTGAAGTCATTGATGGCAATCTTGACTATAACATCCTACTGGGAAGGCCATGGATTTATGCCATGCAAACTGTTGTGTCGACTTATTTTAGGAAGATCGCATTCCCCTTTGAAGGAGGGATTACGGTCGTCGATCAACAAAACTTCCTCCCTAATGGTTCACAAGTTACAGGAAGCGTTCCCATGATCCATGGCAGCGACCGGTCGATTCAAGATATTGGAGTAGGTCTGTTGAAAGATCCCACTATGATGGGAACTTTCGCGCTACCACCTCCTAGTTGCATAGGAAATGTACCATTTGTAGCAACATGCAATATGGTATCCACCTTGAAAGACACAGAAGGCAAAATCGCTATGGATCATGCAATGGTTTTGCCACCAAGCCCCATTGAAATATTGTAGCAATCAATGTTTCATGCCTGGGAGGCGAATCCCAATCAGCGCTCTTCGAGCGTTTGGGTAGATAGATCTAGAGAATATGGTACCCCATTAGATCCTTGGTCGAAAGTACATGGGACTGACGAAGGAATCTTGCAATCAATGATGATTGAGGGGGCACCATGGAATGATCACCACCATCATTCCCTTCTTCCGGAATACGAAGAAGATACTCAGAAAGATCTTTACCACCCTTCAGTCTTTGAATTCCTAACAAATACTGTAAACACGGTGGATTCTGAGCGAAACTTATCCAATATTGAAGAGACTATAGCCATAAATATCTCGACAAAAACAGGTATTGTAGAGAATATTCATGTTGGCAAAGGTTGTTCCCCTTCAGAACTGGAAATATATAACGCTCTCTTTCGCAAATTTAGAGATGTCTTTGCTTGGTCATATGATGAAATGCCAGGCATCGACTCAAGTATCGTTGAACATGAAATTAAAATGTATCCTGATGTCAAACCAGTAAGACAACGGCTTCGACAGGTGCACCCTAAGAAAGCCGCTGCCATTAAAGCAGAAGTTGAGAAACTTCTCCATGCTGGATTCATCTACTCGGTTCCTCTAACCGATTGGGTATCGAATATTGTTCCTGTTATGAAAAAACAAGGAACAATACGAGTGTGCGTCGATTATAGGGATGTAAACCAAGCTTGTCCAAAGGACAACTACCCTACACCCTTCATCGACCAGATAATTGATGAATGTGCCGGATGTGAAATCTTTTCCTTTATGGACGGATTCTCCGGATATAATCAAATTAATATCCGCCCACAAGACCAGTCTAAGACTGCATTTATATGTCCGTGGGGCACATTCGCTTATCGAAAATTACCCTTTGGTTTGAAGAACGCAGGGGCGACTTTTCAGAGGGCTATGAATTATGCCTTCCACGACATCAAGAGCATTGTTCAACCATATCTCGACGATCTTCTGGCTCATTCGCGAAAGCGGACTGATCATCCGCAGCATCTAAGAGCGATATTTCTACGTTGCCGACACTACAAGATAAGACTCAATCCACACAAATGTGTGTTTTGCGTCGGTTCTGGTCATTTACTTGGCTTTGTAGTCTCTAAAGATGGGATTCGTCTCGACCCCTGTAAGGTTCAGGCAATCATCAATTTGCCTCCACCCTCAAATTTGCTTCAGATTCAGAAACTCCAAGGGAAAGCAAACTTTCTGAGGAGGTTCATTCCAAATCACGCAGAACTTGCTAAAGGTTACACACATCTTATGAAAAAATATGTACCCTTCGACTGGGACCAGGTTGCGCAAGCTTCCTTTGACGCTTTGAAAGAGTCTCTAGTAAAAGCATCATTAATGTACGCCCCGGATTATCTTAGGGATTTTAACCTGTATCTAGTTGCACCGGATACAACCATTGCGATGGTTTTAGTTCAAGAAGTCGATGGAGTTGAACATCCTGTATATTATTTAAGTAAAAACTTAAATGATACAGAAAGTAAATATTCTTACGTTGAAAAGCTAGCGCTTGCTGCTGTTCAAGCGGTACAGAGATTTCGACATTATATCCTCTTAAGGAAAACTACCATTCTGTCAGATTGCAACCCCATGACTTATATACTGTCGCGACAGTTGCTGGGGGGCAAGTATTCCAAATGGATAGCGATCCTTCAAGAGTTTGATCTGGAATTTGTGAAATCCAAGTCAAAGAAAGCTCTGGTATTCGCAGAATTATTATGCGATCTCCCATCGTCGTCCAACGATGAAACTTCCAAGGAATCAATCGTGGACGAGACTTTATTTTTGATATCTGCAAGCGATGAATGGTATGGAGATATAATTATCTATCTCTAAACCCAAAAATTTCGGCCAGACACCTCACACTCCGAACAGAAACGTATACGATACCAAGCAAAAGACTACGTGATCGTCGGTGATACCCTTTACCGTCGTGGTATCGATACAGTTCTGAGGAGGTGTCTCACCCATGAAGAGGCCGAAAAAGCCCTGAATGAGTGTCATTCAGGCGCGTGTGGAGGGCATCAATCAGGTTTCGCTACACCCCAAAAGATATTAAGAGCAGGATATTTTTGGCCAACAATGTTCAAAGATTGCATAATCGCAGTCCGAAGTTGCCATTCCTGCCAAATCTTTGATAGCAAAACCAGAAGACCACCCGCACCCCTGCAACCAATAGTTGCAGTTGGGCCTTTCGCCAAATGGGGCATCGATTTCATGCAATGTAACCCCACCTCGACCAGGGGGCATGGGTATATTATAGTCGCAGTAGACTATTTTACCAAGTGGGCCGAGGCGATGCCTACATTGGACAATACCGGCGAAACAACTGCCCTATTCTTTTTCAATCACGTAGTCGCCAGGTTCGGCGTACCCCAGGCTATAGTTACAGATCATGGATCGCATTTCCGTAATCACATGATGGTCGAATTAGCTGCCAAACTAGGGCTATCTCACGACACCTCTACTCCGTATTATCCACAAGCCAACGGACAAGTTGAAGCAATCAACAAGGTCCTGAAGCGTATGTTGCAAAGGATGATCGGAGTTCATAAAAGAAGATGGCACCTAATCATGTATGCAGCCTTGTGGGCCTACCAAACTTCGATAAGAAACGCAACCGGATTCACACCTTTCCAATTGGTGTACGGTCTAGAAGCAGTCTTACCGATCCAGTGTGAAATTTCGTCGCTTAAACTCGCAATTGATCTCCTCCCCGGAACTTCGGAATAAGAGGCTCGTTTCTTGGAATTAATCCAGTTGGATGAAACCCGTCGTGATGCCGCTTTGGCTAACGAAGCCCATAAGAAACGAGTCAAGGCTCAGTTCGACAAAAATGTCAAACCCCGTGTCTTCTCAGAAGGTGATTTGGTCTTGCTTTACGACCAAGAATCCGATAAATTAGGAGCAGGTAAATTCAATTCCTTATGGATGGGCGCCTATATTGTTAAAAGAGTGTTAGCGAAAGGAGCCTACGAGTTAATAGACTACGACGGAATGTAACTGGCGCAGCCCCGGAACGGGCTGTACCTCAAGCGTTACTATGCTTAAATAGTAACCTGCATGCTTTTGTTGTATTTTGTTTTCACCAAAGTTCTTGTTCTGGTTGAGTGATTCCCCTTTTTCATTCGTTGCAGATGTCAAACCTTATGGAGACATGTGTCGGATATGCTGACGGAGCGAGTCGTAGTTTGCGGAACCTATCCTCCGCAGCCTGGGCCATTTTTGATCCAAGCGGCGAGTTAGTAAGTTTCAGAGGTGTATGTATTGGGCAATCAATGAATAACATCGCTGAGTATAGCGCGTTGATAGAACTACTCTCTGATGCCATCACACGTGGCATATGCCAACTAATTGTCAGGCTAGACTCACAACTCGTAATACGACAACTCAATGGTATATATTCTGTTCGCAATCTAGCTATTTATCGCATGTTCCTAAGAGTAAAAATCTTGGAAAGACGATTTGATTCAATTCAATATCAACATATTTCAAGAAATCTAAACACATTAACTGACTCATTGGCAAACTATGTGTTAGATAGACATTTACAACATTTATAAAAAGGACACATCATAAAAAGTGTACATATGAATCATCCAAATCAACCAGAATGAAACTCGAAAATCAAAATATATATAAGCTGTTCATAAAGTTCATACATAATGTTCTGTAACCGAGACAAAATTGGTCATGTGACCTAAAAACTCAAAAGTGCTAGAGGGCACCCTAGCCTAGTGATGCTCCTGATAATAAGCCACAGTCTGTGCTATCATACGCAGAAGATGGGTCCATCGTCTAGGTACACCGATAGTATGCTGCTGCATCGGTAAAGGTAACTCGTCAATCTGTACATCCGGAAGACCATGGGTAAGGTTCTCAACCTGCCCCTGCACAGCTGTAAGGGTCTCAGTATCGCTAAGATCGCGGATAATAACTCTCCGAGCAGGTTCCTCTGCCGGAGCAGCAACAGGTGGTCTCAGACGAACTGCCGGACGAACAGGACCGACATCTGCAAGCACACATGAGTTCAATTAAAGTCTTGATAGAATAAAGCACAAGAACATTATAAATGAAAACAATGAACAGTAATATGGTTGAAGTTCTTACCAGTAGCATCCCACTGAGCACCGTCTGGCAGTACCATATCCGGATCACCCCGGAAATCCATACCAACATATGGGTACTCGGAAAAAGCCATCTCCTGGCGATCGAACCACCTGAAGAAAGCAGCATTGAAAGAAATCTGGGATTGACCTGCATGTCTGGACATGTGATCGACCCATCGCTGCATACGTGGCTCGGTAGGAGAAGGCACTCCGAGATCAATGTACTGAGGTTGCATCATAGGGATCTTCTCCAAGGCGAAGGCAGTCAGAATCGAACCAAAACCAAAGTTCTTCAGCTTCCCGTCCTTCACCTTGTTCAATTGATTTTTCATCTGAGTAAGCACCGCATCATTCCAGTTGAAGATCTTCGGTTGGAGACATTCCAAGGCGTGCTGCATATGAGACATGTTGGCAACATGTAAAGATGCGCTACCGGCCATCCTACCAAGAGTATACAGAATGGACCTGAGAGGCCTGCTAGTAACATCACGGATAACCACCTTGCCGTCTCTGCTCGGCTGGGACCCCTCCCTGCAGTACTGGCGGACATAATCTCTCACGGAATCATTCCCCCGAACTGTACCTGATAAAGAAATGGGGGCACCCCGCCTTGACAAGCCAGTCAAGAAATAAATATCTGTCATGGTCAATGGAATAGGTTTGTTCCTGATCTGGAATACTTGGTTAACAGGATCCCAAGCATCAAGCATATACTGCAGTAGAGAAATCTGTGCTCTCATGCTAGAGATACGGAAAAACTTCAGCAAACCACAGTCTCGTAATGCGCCCACCGTAACAGGATCATGAAGGGCAATCATATCTTCTTCTTCATGTTCTCGTTCTCGCCATGTTAGGGCCATCTTGATCAAGAATCCCTGCAAAACAAACAAGAGAATGAGTCAGCTCCTGAAATTGATGAAAAACTGGCGAAAATTTCATCAAAATCTGTGAAAAATTGTTGTTTTTATGCCCCAACGCAGGTGCCCAGTGTACTACCTGCGTTGGGGGACAAGCTGCCTTCAAACAGCTTGAATCCCAACGTAGTTTTCGAATGGGGAACCTGCGCTGATCAGAGGGCACCCTGGCAAAACCCGAGAGGCTCAATAGAACCGCAAAACAGGCATAAAACAGGAAAATGAAACCATGAAAATGAAGAGCTAAGGTTTAGCTCCTACCTGGTCCAAACGGCGCCGAAAATCGTCCGCAGAATCTCCCGGAATCAGCTGATGAAAATCAAGGGGAAAGAGGCTCCTCCAAAGCTCCAACAAGCAAAATGCAAATGAAATGGTAAAGTGAGAGGTAAAAACCCTTTTTATTTGCTTTTTTACGTAGTTCAAGGTAAATATTAATGTGTTAATCTCATTTTCAAGTAAATATTACTCATTTCTAACTAGTTTGTTGCAGCAATTTGAAAATGCAATGCTATCAGTGAAAAAGAGAAGCTAGTTATGGTAAAAAATCAAAAGTAAGCCATATATAATCGAGCAGTTTTAGCACACAGTTCATGCTCGTTAAAAAATAAACGCAAGATCCGAGCAGTTTTAGCACATAGTTCATGCTCGTTAAAAAATAAACATAAGTTGTGAGCAATCTTCCCCTAGAGTTCAAGCTCACCCAGAAAAAATGAACCGGTAAATAACCTTGGTAAATGTAACCTTTGACAGCCATACTAAAGCCCTTGGTCGTGTTCTTGCAGTCTCACCTCCATCCGTTCATTTGGCCAATCGTTCATCTCCATATGTTTGTTTACCCATTTTGAGGAACAACTGCGAAGAGTGATTTCACTTAGCCATCCTTGTGACACTGCCGTGATTGGAAAATTCCAACCTGTACCTGGAATCTGCTGCTATCCCTGTTTATCACTCGTTCCTCAAAAGATGAGTCTTCTTTGAGCTCTTTTCTCCTGACTCGTAAAATATGAAAAGTTTGCCGAGTTTTGGCCTTCCAGCTCGTTAAACGACCAGAAAAGCTATCCCTCCTCTAGATTTTAATCTTTTTGGACCTGAGGGATTATTGCACAAAAAGATCGAGCGCTTGTTTTGTTCGGCTCGTTAAAGCAATCGAAAATTCATCCCTTCTGTATTGTTTTATACTTTTTCGGACTTAAGGGATTAGATGACGAAAAAGGAATTCTGGAGTTGACTTTATGTACCTTTTCAGACTCTCTAAAAATGAAAAGGACCGAGTTATCCTTGTCGTTAGACTCGTTAAATTCATTAAATAGCGACAAACTTGTCTTTAGACGAGAACGAGTTTCCCTATCGCTAGGCTCGTTAAAACATAGCGATGGGCTTGCCCGAAGGGCAGGTTATAGAACAAGCATATGTTATCCTCCTCAAGCTTGACAAAAATAAAGAGGTACTGGTCAGCAATGACTGGGGAAAAATTGGGAGAACCTCACAGCTTTAATGGTAGCAAGTCGCTCCTGAACATGACACTTTGTCCTCCGTATCACATCGGGTTGGGTTGTTTCATTCACCGGTCTCATCACCATGGTCCTCGCCACACCATCCACATTTGGGGTAATGCTACCAATCCATCACATCAGTGTCGTTATATGTTCAAGAGATGTTGTTCTGCAAAGAGTCAACCGTGTCCCACCCACTGCCATACATTGTCCTTCATCCATTTCATGACCGCCACCCTGAATCATACATCACAGTTTGTTTTCACCTCATCACAATCACTAGCTCCGTTCCGTGTCACTGATGTGGGATTCATTAAGGCCCTCCTTTGACGGATCGCTCCTTGTCGACATCAGCTCATTATCCAAGGAGTTGATCTAGGAACAACCCCTTCAGTACTTTGAAGCTTGCATGCCTCAATGGCAAGTTTCTCACTTTCGGCGACAGGTATACATCAATGATCTTCGACCAGAAGATTTTGCATGGTGGTCGACGCCAAGTCCTTTATTCCCACCATGTGAATTGTACTGCCGTACCTTGAGGGTCATCATCCTTATCGGTGATTCCTCTCGCGCTTGTTAATGGTTTACATCATTGACCGGTAATCAAGCGATGTCTTTCCATGTTCGACTTCAAGAAATTCTCACATGGATCAACTTGTACATCGAGTGAAGATCGGAAGAGATTGAAGACCCCGGATCTAGTTTCATCCATCCGGGCTGCGATATATATTCAGGATATAAAGACATTTGATGTGTACATCATTGCAGCAGATGATCATCCTTCTCAAAGGATGATAATTTCAGCAGAGAATTATCAGTCTACCATCAGACGATCGTCTGTTCTATGTACCAAAATGAATTTATAAAGCTGAGCATGGGAATGCCCGCCTCAGCTAGATCATGAAAAAGTATGAAAAATAATGTATTGTATTGTATCTTATTACAGGACACTTCTCAGCAGATTGAATGAACTTCGGATCCTCCTAATAAAGCATTTCACCCGATAAACGACCTCATACTTTAGGGGGCATCTGTTATAGACAATTTTGTGCCTTGCAGCATCAGGCATGAATTGTCAATAATCCAAGGGATCCAAAGTCCCTAAACATGATGTTCCTACCCCTAGAGGAACAAGGTCAGCAAACCAACAGCTCTCAGATCAGTTCTCCACCTGAAAACACTCAAAAACAAGCAATCCTGAAATCAAAGCAGGTGCTCCACTAGGCTTCTGCGCTGAAACTCAACTCCTCCATGATGTACCTACGTTGCAAAGCAGGTAGAACAAAGGCCACCTGCGCTGAGCGAGATGGGACAAGTGGCACACTGAGTCATTGCTCTGGAATCTTCCAAAAATGACACTTGGATCAGGGATTTCGCCTTGTGATGAGTCAGAGGCTCTGTTTCTCCAAGTGGAAGCAAGGTTCTCCAATTGGACTCAAGAACTGAAGATCAACTGAAGAGAGAGAGGACACAAGGCAACTACACATCAGTTGCAAGCTGACTCATCCTTTCTCAATTCATCTATATATTGAGCTCTCTCCTATGAGCTCAGAAGGCTGGAATTTTGTGCAAAGTAATGATATGCTATTGGTTTCACTATAGAACTATTGGGTGATTGCTTGAAGGAGGTGAAGAGGAGAAATTCTTTCTGCTGGGAGGTGTTGCTGGATTGGGGCCTTCAATGGTTGTAACACTCTCAGAACTTTACTTCTTCCATTAATAAAAGCTATTGAGGTTCTTCTATATGCACTTGTTTCAATGATGTATTGTGATAATTGTATATTTGATTTATGCTAATCCTTGAATCAGTTATGATTGCATGCTTCTTGTAGTTTCCTTCTTTGTTATTTTGCAGGATCTCATTGTAGCTAGGCCAGCAAAAGAGCAAGGAGCTGGGAGCAAGCAGCAAAGAGAAGAGTTTGGATTCGACATTAAGCGCAAGGCAACGGTTAGTGCATTTCTTCATTCTCTTTTGCTTTCATAAAGAAGTAAACCTTAAGTAGTTTTCTTTACAGTTGTTGCTGAGGTACTATCACCCTTAGAGTAGGATAGGGTCATCTGAGTCGGATACTTTTCCCTACAACAAATTGGCTTTGCTCTTCGAGATCTTCAATTAATGAAGGTTCAAATAGTCTCAAGCTGTCTGCATTAATGATTGAGTAGATGCGCATGTAAGCTGGTAAATCAAGGTGAAAAGCATTCTCACCAATTTTCTCAAGTATCTTGAAAGGTCCATACCTTATTGGCTTTAGCTTTTTACCTTCACCTTGCATTCTGTCTGTGCTGATATACAGCCAGACTTGATCGCCAACTTGGAAACTATGCTCCATCCGATGCTTGTCATGCCTTGCCTTGTACTTGACTTGGCTCTTTTCCAACTATTCTTGTACTGCCTGGTGAATCTCTTGGATTTGTTCAATGAACCTGGCTGCCTTGTCCACATCACTGTGTCCATCAACTGTTATGTCTTTACCAAATACAAAATCGAAGGGATACCTTGGTGTGAAACCAAAACAGGTCTCAAAAGGAGATCTCTATGTATAAGAAAGCTTTGCTCGATTGTAAGCATGCAACACATAACACAAATGTTCATCCCAAATTTTGGGATGCTTGCTGCAATAGCCTCTGAGCAATTGGATCACTGTCCTATTGACTACTTCTGTCTGGCCATCTGTTTGGATCTCAAATGGTCTTTGAAGATTAGGCAGTGATAGAACTAGTGTTGTATTAATCTTTTCTTTCAAGGTGTCGAAGGCTTTCTACATTTTGCATCTCCACTAAAACACCTTGTTCAATCCTGTCAAAGCATGTAAGGGAGCTACAATTAAGGAAAAGTTAGAAATAAACTTTCTCTAGTATTGTGCTACTCTTAAGAAACTTCTCACTTCTGTAGCAGATTTGGGTTTAGGCCAGTTTACAATGACTACCACTTTAGAGGGATCTATCTTCAATTCTCCACCCCCTACTATATGTCCCAAATAATTCAAAGATGTTTTGCCAAATTCACATTTTGAGAGTTTAACATAAATTTTTTCTCTTTTCAAAACATCTAGTGTCTGCTTAACATGCTTTAAATTTTCTTCCCACTTTTTGCTAAATATAAGAATGTCATCCAAATATACAATAACAAAATCATCAAGAAAAGGTCTGATTACATCATTCATTATTCTCATGAAAGTAGCAGGAGCATTAGTTAAGCCAAAAGGCATAACCAACCACTCATACAATCCCTGCTTTGTTTTGAAAGCAGTCTTCCATGCATCTTATTCTGCAACTCTGACCTAATGATATCCACTATGCACGTCTAACTTGGAAAAATAAATAGCTTCCTTTAACTGATCTAGTAGATCATCTATGCGAGGAAGGGGATAACGATTTTTTATCGTTGTCTTATTCAATGCTCGGTAATCAACACACATTCCCCACGAGCCATCTTTCTTTCTCACCAAAACGATTGGCAACCCACATGGTGATGTGCTAGGTCTGATGGACCCCTTCTTGAGCAACTCCTGCACCTGCTTCTTGATTTCTGCATTCTCTAAAGCAGAGAACCTGTACAACCCAATGTTAGGCAATGGAGCATCTTACTACAAATTAATATCATGCACTATTTCCTTTTTGGGTAGCAGACCTTTAGGTTCTTGAAACAAGCCATCATACTCTGAAATAACTTTTTCTAAATCAGCTCACTATTTAGCATCGCAGCCCTCAAATACATTGGTTTTATTAGGTTTCTTTTCCTTTACAACCATCAATAAAAATTGTTTGCATGAATTTACAATTTCTTTCATCTGCCTGAGTTTATGAGAGTGTAATTATTCTTGAGCTTATGAGCTCTTACAAAGTATTCGATTCCTTCTTTAACGAGTAGATACTTGTTCTCAACTCTATAGAAAATAGCTTTTCTATCATACAAGTAAGGACTTCCTAAAACAATTCCACATATATCTAGAGGAATTATATCTAACTCAACCTCATCTACAAATGCTGACCCAAAAGAAGACTTAAGTTTACATTGTCTAGTCATTTGTAGTTGTGCTTTATCACTTAACCAACCTAATGGGTATGGTTTCTAGTGAAGTGTAGTCAATAATCCCAACTTCTTTACAATTGCTTCAGAAATTAAATTTACTTGTGAGCCACTATCAAACAAAGTATGAATCTTTTGATGTTTGGAAATAACTCGAATATGGAAAAGCTCATGTCTTTTTCTCACATTTTCTTCATCATTAATAGATTGTGCATAATTACTAGTAGATGCTTCAGAATTTTTACCTTTTATACCTGTGGCTGCAATGGTTGTTTCATCTCCTGAGTCCGACCCCAAATATTTTTGAATAGTTGCAGCAGTCTTCTTCTTCTTGCCCTCAAACTTCTTAGGTCTCATCTCCAGATGCAGAATCCAACAGTGCTCATCGTCACGCCCATCCTTTCTACAGTGAGTTCATGAAGACTTTGTCTTTTGTGCAATATTGGCCTTCCTTTCTTTCCATTTATATTTTCTTTTCTCCTTATTCTTGCTTGCAATGGGTTTGGATGATCCCCCTAACTTCAAGGTTCCCATTCTTTCGTCTAACTTGTAGATGCATAGCTTGAACAGATACCTCATCTATACTAATGGGATTAAACATGAGGATAGTGTGCCTCATGTAGCTGTGTAGACCCCCTATGTACTTTAGCAGAGTCTTAGGTGAGTCTAATGAAATTCCTAGAATCAAAGCTCTCTTCCTAAATTCTTGAGTGTAACCCTATACACTTTGCCCTTTCAATTGGTGAAGAGTTTGCCAGCTCATCATGGCTTGCTACATGTAAGATAGTGGATAGAACTATTTTTTTATTGCAAAAACAAATTCACTCCATACAGAAAGAATCTTACCATGTTTCTTCATGTCAGCTTGTGTCCTGCCTTCCCACCATACCAAGGCAGTGCCTTCAAGGCGTAGGTTGGCCAGCTGAAACTTACTTTTGTCTTAATCGATACTCTTCACTCTACAACAAACATCAATTTGTCTGATCCAATTATCCAACTTCTCTGCATTTAGTTCTCCATCATATATTGGTAAATAAAATTTAACATCTAATTTAATCAAAGATGTCTTTTTTTATGTTCAGGGCTATTAGGAGGTGTGAGAAAGCTTTCTTCTTTCCCTTTCCCTTTTGAGTTGTCATAGAGGAGAGATTCTTCTTCTCCTTTATCTTGCTTGGAGCCTGATGAATCTTCATCTTTATGTTTCCTAAAGTCCTTATACATTTCCTCTACCATGGACCTCATGGCCAGGAAACTATCTATGAATTGAGGGTCTGGCCCCAAGGGACTTTCCTCTAACATTTTCTTCTGAGGATAGACTCTTCCAATCTATGGGTTAGTCTCAACCAACTCTCCTTCTCCTAATTTAAGCTTTGATCTAGTTAGCATTCAACAGCAAAATCCAACAGAAGCTTTTCTAACCTTAAACAACCTAAGAGCTATGATACCACTTGATCTGAAAATCACTTACGAATGATCTCAATTAATTAATGAAGGTATTATAGACTCATGTGTTGGGGTGTGTCTATGTTATTTTGGGCAACAGATCAATAAGATTGTGAAATACACAGACACTTGAAACAATAAGAGAAACACAGTAAGCAAATACAGAACACAACAAATTTAATAAGAACTTCACCCAATTATTTTGGGCTACGTCTCCTAGTCCAGCCTTTAGTGGTGGCCTTTTCTATTGTGTCTTAAAGCAGATATTTTACAATGAGGAGCTCAATTTGAGTCTCACTTAACAGATGATGATCAGTAAGGTAGTACTTGGATCCCCCAAGCCTCTAGAGTACACAGATTCCCCCTTACTGAATCTCGACCTCAACTGGTCTCAACGGTATGAGACTAATTTGGTACTCAGTACCTGACAGGTATACACAGAGGAGTTGCTTGAACCTCTCAAGCCTTCTCTATAGTTCATAGACTCTCGGACTCTCTTTTTCTCGGTCTGCTCGATGTTGCCTTTGCTCTGCAAGTTAGCTTGACTTCACTATTCTCTGCAATTCACTTTTTTTTTCTCTTCTTCTGTCTCCCTCTAATCTTTGTCTATTCGTGGCTTAAAGCCAATCTACTCCCTGACTGTTTTTTTCCCCTTCCCGGCTCTCTGGATCACCTACCTTTGTCCGTTGGAATTCCCTGCTCTGCATCATCATCACTGTGTAACGCTACATAGAGAGGTGGCCACTTGTCACCTTACGAATTGAGTGTCAGTTTTCCTCAAATGGTCGTTATTTCCGTTACTCCAGGATTTGCCTGCGAAACTGATTCTTCTGCCAGCTCATCAGTCATGCCAGACCTCAAATCTTTATGTGCCTCAGTCTATTTCCCCATCAAATCCGGTCATCCATCGGGTTGATTCTCTACCATTGATCTGGAGCCTTTAGATCCTATGGTCTCCGTCTATATCATACGATTAAGTTGCTCGACCATTACTCACGTGATGTAAGTGGTTTTCTCTCTCATCTGCTGGACACGCATCGCCCAGTGTATGGCATCGCACTGAACTCGGCAAAACCTGCTTACTGCTCGAAGTGCACGTGATATCCTGCTAGTTTTGGGCACGGGACCTGCCTTTGATAGTTTCCACACGGGTTTCCTGTTTTCCTCGTGACCGAGCGCTTGGGGCTTTCCTTCTTGAGGGTTTTTCCCTGCAATACCCAATTGCGCTAATCGTGTATTAGAAACTACCTCTGTTTCTGAATCTGAGCTTCCAATTGCCAATTTGCATCCCTCCACAGTCTCCATGGCCCAACGATCAATGCGCTTTGACCGAGGATCCTCGTTGTTTCGTGCAGGCCACAATTTCCATTTTCCAGAGGCCATTTCTGATACTTGTTATTCATAATATTTGATCTAACATAATTTTGAAACAGTCATGAGAAATGTTTAAGGATCCAATTCGGATCATGCCTCCAAAGAATGGATCGTCAAAGGAGGTCAGAGAGAACAATACTGAGGAGGTCATTAACAAATTACCTTCGTAGGATTCCCTATCTTTTCATATACCCAATGCTTCACTGAAAAGGATTCTACTACCATGTGGATCACTATCAAGGATGTATTCACTTCAACAAAGTTCACAAAAGATCTGGAAGATAGCGAACTCTATGAAAACATCGAGTAATGAGGGTTCCATAAAGTTGTTTGATTTCATACTTCTGTGAGCACATTGATTTTGAGAATTTCTTTTGGATTAATAACATTATTTTTTGTTGGTCAATGTTTCAAACCATCTAATGTGGTTCATCCTCAAGACGAAGTTGAAAAAACCGGTCTATGATTATGTATAAATAGCATAGATGCATCCAGTTCTATAAATAGTCGTTAATAAAATATTTTAATTAAAAGTGAACATTATGATAGAGAATTAGTCAATATATATATATATATATATATATATAAACACATTTATTTATGGAAACTAATTGTTATAGAAATAGAAGACTACAAAATAGGAAAACTAATAGATAAAATATAGAAAAAGGAGAACTTAGACTGAATTGAGAATATAGAGAGATTCAAATTTAACAAATAAACAATAATGTCAATATATTAATTAGATTTTTAAAAAAGTTAAAAAATAATACATAAATAAAAAATAATATAAATATGAAATATAAAAATAAAAATAAAAATAAAAAAATCCAAGTATAAATTCTATATAATGGAATATTTTATTAGATATATGAAAATCATTTTTCTATAACTATATTATTATTATTATATGTTATTAGAAATATAAAACCCTATGAGAAAAAAAAGAAACAAAAAAATACTGACAAGAAGAAAGAGAAGGAATCAAACTCTTACTTAATTTCCAACCATCATCCTTGTTGAGATTATTCCCATGCTTTTCAATTTCAATGGCCTCTCTTAACTTCCTATGATGGAAATGATCAATCCTAACGATGACTAGGGAATCCTCAATGCAGACATGATGCTTAAAGTTCCATAAAGTTGTCTACGGACATTGAATACTACCATGTGCCGATGTTATCAAGTGGACATTGCAGGGTCTGAACACCAAGAGCGTGATATTAAACATTGTCATTGGGTAGTAGCTTGCCTCTTATCAACCACATGACATTCACTTATATTATATTATTTCTTGACAAAATGGATAAATTTGTATAAATAGTTGTCACTATTTCACAAGTAGAACAACATTTTCATAAATGTCACTAGCACCAACTTAATAATATGTCTCAATAGTCTTGAACCCAGGCAATTGGGGACATGAAATGTATGCCATACTAGTAAAACTAAATTCTTTCTAAAATATTTTTCTTAGTATTAATCTTAATATATATTAATATTAAAATTAATATATTAATATTAATTAATATATTATTAATAACCATTAGTAATATGAATATATCATTAATAAATGCATTAATATTAATATTAATATTTATTTATTTATATATTATATTTGAATAGTTAACTAAAACATTAATAATTCAAAATTACAATATTAGTATATTATTATTGGCTTATTAAAATTTTAATCTTATCACATTAATATAATAATATTATAATACTAGTTGTATATTAATACTAATACTTATTATTACATTATATATAGTCATGAATATCACCTTGTTAAAATGTGATGTTTGAATTAATAAAAAATATCCACTGGTCAGCTCTACGAAAGAGAGTCTGAACTAGGGGAGTCTGGCTCTGTAGAATACTCAACATTACATCACACATTAAATAGCAATCATGGATTTAGGGAAGTTAGAACCATACCCTAGGAAATAGAAACTAATTCCTATCATGAGTACTATGAACCAATTCACTATTCTGGGATATTCTCCATTATCTCTAACACTCCCCCTTAATGGAGAAGGGGTTAAAAAATATTTCTAACATCTCCCTAAACATTTCAAACTTAATTTTTCCAAGAGGCTTAGTGAAAATGTCTGCAACATTATCACATGTATTACAATATAGAAGATGGATTTCTTTTGATTATACTTTCTCCCTGACAAAGTGGAATTGTGTGTCAATGTGTTTTTTGTTCTTGTGAAACACCGAATTTTTAGCAAGTTTGATTGAACTCTGATTATCACATCTGATTGTTGTTGCATCCTTCTGTTCTTCCCCAACATCTTGGAGAAGTCTCCGCAACCAAACTGCCTCACACGTTGCTGCACACATAGCTTGATACTCTGCTTTCGTTGAAGAGAAGGAAACTGTGTTTTGTTTCTTACTGCTCCATGTAATTACCCTAGATCCAATGCTGAATGCATAGCCTATTATGTATTTTCGGTCGTCTACATTTCTAGCCCAATCTGAATCTATAAATCTTATCAATCTAACATCATAGGAATCACTATAAATAATACCATAGTCTATTGTACCTTGTAGATACCTCAAAACAAATTTCGATGCATTCCAATGACTCTCAAGTGGCTTGGACATGTATCGACTTAGCAGACTAATTTCATAATCCAAATCTGGTCTAGTAGTGGTTAGGTAGATTAAGCTCCCAACCATCTTTCTGTAAAGTGTTGCATCCACCTCTTTAGATCCATCCTCACTCTGAATTTTAATTTTCTACTGTAGTGGTACTGCTGCAGCCTTACACTGATCCATCCTGAATCTTTCCAGTAGACCTTTGACATACCTACCCTAGGACAGAAAAGTTTGTCCTGAATCTCTCCATATCTCAAGACCCAAACAATATCTTAATTCACCAAGGTCTTTCATTTCGAACACCTGGGACATTTGTTGCTTGATTTCTTTGATTAGAGCAATAACATCACCTGTAATAACTAAATCATCTACATATAAAGAAATCAACACTATGTGCCTCTGTTCATCTTTCATGATATGCAAATTAGGGTCGTTTTTACTTCTGTTGAAGCCAAGTTGTAGAAAAATTGAATCAATCCTTTCATACCAAGACCTGGGTGCTTGATTTAGTCCATATAGAGCTTTCTTTAACCTACAAACTAAATGTTCTTTCCCTTTCTAGACAAACCCCTCAGGTTGCTCTAAATAAGCCTCCTCTTTCAATTCTCCATTGAAAAATGTAGACTTTACATCTAGTTGGTGAATCATCCAATGTTTCTTAGTAGATAAAGCAATTAACATTCTGAAGGTATTTAGTTTAGTTGCGCAGGCAAAGGTTTCTTCATAGTCAATGCCTTATTTTTGTGAATATCGCTTTGCTACCAATCTAGCTTTTAGTTTATCTATGGTTCCATCTGTATTAAACTTGGGTTTATACAACCATTTACAACCTATGGTCTATTTCCCTTTAGGAATTTCAACCAGCTCCCAAGTGTTTTTCCTGATTATAGATTCATATTCCTGTTCCATAGTTGTTTTCCATTCACTACATTCATTTGCTTCCTTATAACTAGAAGGTTTAACTACATTCATCATACTAGTTATAAAAGCATTTTCCCTATATCTAGTAGGCAATTGAGTTTCCCTACCTGATCTTCTGAGCATTGGTGTAGCTTCTGACCTATTCTGAGTTTCCTTTGCTGGACTTGGCTTGATTGTTGCATCTGAATTCTCTTCTTCTGTCTTTGTCTACTGATCTTGGTTGTTTCCTGTTTCTTCACTTTCTTCCACCAAGAACGGAATATCCCATTCCTCATTGCGCTTATCAGATTCTTCATGATCCTGCTCATGGAATATGACATCTCTACTAACAAAAATCTTGTGAGTAGAGGGATTAAATAATCTATAAGCTTTATATTGTGAACAATACCCTATAAAGGTACATCTGATGGCTTTTGAATGTAGTTTTCTTTTTTCTTCTATTGGAATATGGGAAAATTATTTAGACCCAAACATTCTTAAATGTTTTACTGCAGGCTTAAATCCATATAATGCTTCATAAGGAGTTTTAAAATCAAGACTCTTTGTAGGAATTGTATTTTTCAAATAAACTGCAGTATTCAATGCTTCAGCCCAAAAACCATTCGAAAAATCCTTACCTTTCAACATGCTCCTAGCACATTCCACCAATGTTCAGTTCCTTCTTTCCGTTACTCCATTATGCTGAGGAGTATGGGGTACTGGGAATTGTTGTAATATCCCATGGTATTTACAATACTTGATAAGCTCATCCTTCTTGTATTCTCCCCCCTTGATCGAAGGGAAGAATTTTTATATGATTCCCTGTTTTCTTTTCAATCATGTTTCTGAACTACTTAAAGTATTCAAATGTGTGACTTTTCTTACTCAAAAAATATACCCAAGAAAACTTTGTGCAGTCATCAATAAATAGTAAAAAATACAGTGCACCTCCTAATGACTTTGTTTGCATGGGTCCACAAAGATCAATGTGCACTAATTCAAGTATGTCTCTCTGTTTCTTCTCTACTGAAACGGGGAATTCCTCTCTATGCATCTTTCCTAATGTATAGGCATCACAATCATTATGCACTTGCTTTAACATAGGAAGATCTCTTACCATTTCCTTTTTCTGAAGTAACAGCAAATCATTGTAGTTGATATGACCAAATCTTTTATGCGACAACTCTTCTGTAGTCAAACTTGCTGCTATCAAGGCTCGAACTGGTGTTGGTCTGGTGTTGGTATTACATCCAATTTGTACAGACCTCTTGTTTGAATTCATGTAGCAATAGTCTTCATGCCATCTAATAGATCTTTAATATAACAGTTAGATTAAAAAAATTCAACTTTAAGATCTTGATTTGTAATCATGGATACAGAAATCAAGTTCTTCGTTACACCGAGCACATAGATGACATTATGAATTTGTCTTACAGTACCATTAGGTAAAATGACAAAAAAATTTCCACACCCTTTGTTCTGATGACTTCTATCATCACCTAGGTAGATTTGTGCTCCGTCGTTCATTTCTTTAAAATATTTGAACCATTGATTGTTCCCCGTCATATGTGTTGATACTCCTGAATCTACATACTAGATGTCTGCATCAACATTCTCATCAAAGTCTATCATGAACAATCTGAAGTTATGCTCATGATTATCATTTGCGAGATGACCTACATGTCGTTTCTGCTTCTACTGTTGTTCATGATATTTCTTCTTCCTGCACTCCTTAGCTATATGAGTAAGTTTTCTGCAATAAAAACATTTAATTTCAGAGTTGTTTCTATTCAGATGCATACCTTGAGTGTAATTTGGTATTTTCTGTGAGTTTCCTCTGTTTTGTTGTTGCAGATTTCCTTTTCCTTTGAAGAAGTTCTTTTTCACCATCAACGCAAGATTGGCACTCTAGGGCTTCAGAGTCAATCTTCTTTCTTCTTCTTGCATTAATATTCCTATCAATTCTTCAAACTTTGGGATTTTCTCTCTAGCATTTATCCCAGTGATAAACATTTGGTAATTATCGGTCACATCATTCATGGTAATGATTACTAGATCTATATCTGCAACTATTTCACCAGTGTCTACCAATTTGTTCTTCAGATATTTGATCCTCGCTATGAAAGAAGAAACTATTTCATTTTCCTCCATCTTTAGGGATAAGATATTGCTCTTCAAGAACAGAAGATGATTTGTATTCCTGATCTCATACAAATCCTTCAAAATTCCCCAAATTTCGCTTACTAATTTACATTCTCTGATATGTGGTATGATGCAGTCTTTCACTGACATCTTCAGTAGCATCCTTGCTTTACCTTCTCGCTTCTCCCAATCTGGGATCGATGTTGATCCAGCTGATGGCTTCTTCTCATCCCCATTTTCAATCATCCAAGCACTCTGCACTTCTAGAAGAGTCTGTATCTTGAATTTCCAATTCAAATAATTGGAGCCATCGAGCTTATTATGCTCATTCAAGTATGCTTCAATCATTTGATTATTCATCTTGGCGACTAAAAAACAATTTGACAGGTAAAAGGAATATATGTTAGATCTACCCTAGATCTATGTCAAAGACAGAAATCGTTGATCTCCACAAGTTCAATTTCTAGTATTTTCAACAGCCTATAGCACTGGCTAATCCCTTGGAGTCTGAGCGTCCTCTCAACGCGGACAACGGGCAAGTCTCCACCACATTGCGTGCTCTCCATGGTAGTCCTATGAGGAACCATGTATAGGGTCGTCGCAGCCTTCTCTCGGCATACCTCAACCTCCATGCAGCCTTCTCTTGGCAACCATTACCAAGATGTAGCCCCTTTTTTTGTTTGCACAGTCGGCGCGATTAAGCACCATGGATTTGTGACGGTTGGTGCGATTGTACAACACAGATTCACGACAGTCGGCAACATAAAAATACGCGTAAGTCTCATAGTGGGATCAGTGCAATTGTTCCCCCAAACCACACGACGATTTCGCCTCAGGCACGCCTTTCAAATCCTTCACTAAGCATACAGGTTCCTCGACCCTGCAACTCTGATACCATGTTAAAAATGATGTTTGAATTAATAAAAAAAATCCACTGGTTAGCTCTATGAAAGAGAGTCTGAACCATGAGAGTTTGGCTCTACATAACGCTCTACATTGTCCATGTACATCACACATTAAATAGAAATCATGGATTTAGGGACGTTAGAACCATACCCTAGGAAATAAAAACTAATTCCTATCTTGAGGTACTGTGAACCAATTCACTATTCTAGGATATTATCCATTATCTCTAACACACCTTACTATCTTTGTTGGTGTTAGGATATTTTGACACATAGTAAATAGTTAAGTATAAATTGGTCTAGTGTAGAGTTAGGTAAAGTGTGTTTCTTTACTATGTACTTTTGTAACTTACAATCCGACGGTTCATTCTCTCCTCCGTATTATCGCCACTTGATCCGTGGCTTAACACCTGATTGGTCCATGAACTCTATTTAAAGAGCATGGAGGGTCATTTGTAGCGTAACCATTCATGAGAGAAGCTTATGTAAGTTTTCATTCTTTATTAATATATTGCCTGAAGTGGTGGTGTTGGCTCAGGCCGTGGACTGTTTCCCTCTTTGAGGGTTTTAACCATGTCAAAATGCTAGTGTATTGATCTGTGATCTATTTGTGAGCAGTTTCCTTTGGTGTTCTATCTGAGGAACTTACCTTGTAAATTCCTACATGGTATCAGAGGTATTTGAGGGCCGTGTCCGTTGGTGATCCAAATTTGAAGCCGATAGAACTACATTCCACTGTCGTTTCCTAGATCTACTATTTCTGACTACTTTCGGGCCGAGAGGACTACTCTATTGTGTTAGGAGCATCTGTTCCAGTGGGGAACCCCTTTCGTTTCACACGAAAAGGTTTTTGGTAGCTCTAGGTACATCATTTTTAAGATTTGGAGGTATACAGTGTTTATTTGCAGTTTACAGTTATTTTCTCTCTGTTTATTTCGGTTTCGGTTTATTTAGCTTTTTGTTTTTTATTACCGGATCTATACCTTTCATTTTTGTGTATGCTCTTTGCCCCACGACTCTGTGCGATCTGGGAAAATCAGAAACAGAAAGGAAGGATTTTTCTCATGCGTATGCTCTTTTCCGCCACGCCTTAGTGTGATCTCGGAAAATCAGAAACATTGAGGAAAATATTTAGTTTCCGGCTAAAGCTAACTTCGAGCCATAAGGTTTGTTTTTTTTTTGTATGTCCGTGTTGGGTTTTTGTGTTTTTTGTTTTGTAGGAAAAAGAGTTTTCTCAAGTATGCACGCAACCCAAAGCTTCAGCGACTAAAAAAAAAAAAAACCCTTCCTCTTTTCCAAAAATTACTAAACTTTTAGGTTAGCTCACTTGGTTCAAAGCTACTTTATGAGAGTAGAGGTCTTGAGTTCAAGTCTTCTTTTTTTGACCTAATTAGATTAAGTTTGGAAAGGGGGCCAGATTTTTTTTTAACATTATCATTCATTTCTGCACATTCCCGCACTTCGTCGGCATCTTCATCAAATTTTCTTCAAAAAGCCATAACTTCTTCATCCGGAAGCCGTTTTCAGAGCCGTTTTTTTTAACCAGCCTAACTTTTCGAGATCTTTCCATTGGAACACTTAGTTTCAACATCTATAGCTTCAATTTTTGTTAAAATTGAAAGTCCATGCCAAGTTATTTCTTGACAGCACCAACTACTTCCAATGGTGGTCCTACATTGTGGATTTACTTGGAAGTAAAGGTCTCTACAGAATAGCCTCAGGTCAAGAAACCAACCCAAAAGATGAAGATAAGGCAGCTAAATGTGAAAATAGGTAATATCAAGCACGAAGGTTGATAGCGATGTCTATTTCTCCAGATCTTAGATTCCATATTGCAGAACTTGATACTCCTGATGAAGCAATGAAACATATTACTAAAGTATTTGGAATTAAAAATGAACTTAAAGCCCATCAACTTGAAAATGAGTTGCTTACATTGGACCCCAATAATTTTTCTTGCATTGAAGATTTTTTGTCCAAGTTCAAGACCCTTAGACTTCTCTTGGAAGGTGTTAAGGTTAAGAAAGAAGATAGTAACCTTATCTATTCCATTCTTACTAAGTTGGGACCAACCTACTCTGTGTTTGTTTCCACCTTCCATTCTACAAGAGAAGCCTTCATTTCTCAAGGACAAGCCTACAAGTCCCCTTCCTTCGATTCCTTTTGTGATTCTTTAATAAGAGAACAAGAAAAACTCTTACATCTTGGTCTTATTAATCTTGGAAACTCTTCTAAGAAAGCCTTAGCCGCTCAGCAACAACCAAGTTCAAAGAATCCTAAGAAGTCGTATCCTAAAAGGAATGGTCCTAAACCAAACAAGGGTCCTACGTAATTTCAGCCTCAAAATGAAAAATCATCTCAACAAAATGATAAGGCAAATAAAAACAAAGGGAAGAAGACTGATAGACATTGCAACTTTTAAGAAGACTGATAGAATCCAAATGCTTTAAGAAGATGGAAGCCTTGGAAGCAGTAATGAAGAAGCATAACATCCATTTGGAGCACTCTTCAACTTCAACTTCATCTTAGGGAATCGCACTTTCTGCATGTGGTTGTCAAGCATCTCGGTCTGGCTATGCACTAAATGTATCTTCTTCCTCTCATTCTCATGAGTGGCTCATTGATTCTGGAGCTTCTTATAACATGGCCAAAAACAAAGCCATGTTTTCTTCTATAAATGATTGTAACACCAAAAATATATATGTTGGTGATGATAGATCTCTTAGTGTTGTAGGGACTAGAACTATTCATATAGACAATGGTCAATTTAATGATGTATTAAGTGTTCCAACCTTATCCTGCAACCTTCTATCTGTATATCAGATAACTCATTCATTTGAAGTTAAAATCATTGAATTTTCACCTCATGATGTTGTAATTAAGGACCTAAGAGATCCTAGATAGATTTTAGCTACTGGCATTGTTGATGATTCTACAAGGTTGTATAAGTTTCACAACTTTGGGTCATCAAATCTTCCCACAGTATTTGTTGCTCATAACGATGAAGTGAGCAAACTTTGGCATGAGCAATTTGGTCACTTAAACTATCACTCCCTTCAGAATCTATGTAAAGAAAATATGGTGATAGGTCTTCCAATGGTATCTTGCAGAGATGGTGTTTGTTCCGGATGTGTACTCAGAAAACATCATCAGGATAGTTTTGAAAAACGTGCCTCTTGGCACGCCTCAGCCCCTTTACAGCTTGTGCATAGTGATTTATGTGGTCCATTTCCAGATGTTTCATTATCTGGCCACAAGTATTTCTTAACTTTAATTGATGATTTCTCCAGACGCACTTGGATATACTTCTTAAAACTCAAGAGTGATGTATTTAACATGTTCTTGGCCTTTAAGGCCTTTGTTGAAAAAAAACTGGACATCAAATTCTTAAGTTAAGATCTGATAATGGTGGAGAATATGTTAACAACAAATTCATCAACTTTTGCACTTAGAATGGAATCCAAATGCAACATATTGTTCCATATACTCCACAACAAAATGGTGTAGCTGAAAGGAAGAATCGCACCTTAAAGGAAATGGCTAATTGTATGCTTCAATATAAAGGACTTGGTCTTAATTTTTGGGTAGAAGCAATTAATTGTGCAAAGTAAATAATAAATCACACTCCTACTAAGGTTTTAAAGAATATCACTCCAGAAGAAGCATGGAGCTCAATTAAAATAGATGTAAGTCACTTTCGTGTTTTTGGAAGTGAAGCATGGGCCCATATTCCATATGAGAAACATAAAGCTTTAGAACCTAAGAGTGAAAAATGCATTTTTGTTGGATATTCTGAAGATGTCAAAGGATATAGACTTATTCCACTTAAGTCCAAGAATGTTATCATTAGAAGAGATGTAAAGTTTGCTGAAAATATATCGGCCTACGAGCCTAGTTCGGCGGATGTGCCACCTCTCCCTATCTCTTCTACTTTTGAAAATATCTCTTCTTCAGATGATGAAAGCGAGGATGAAAATCCTCCCCCACCTTATCAAGATCCTCCTTCAGCTCCTTAGCTTCCAAAATGGGTCTGTGATACTCAGGATGGAGCAGGTGATCTTGTCGGTGATCCTACAGATCAGCGACATACACGTTCTCAGTTCGATAGAGCCTCTTCTTTACTAGCTCAAGCTTCAGCGAATTATGATCCTGACACCTTTGCAGAAGCTTCAGGCCATCTAGATTGGGACGCAGCTATGAATGAAGAATATCGTTCATTATTGGCAAATGATACATGGGATCTTGTTCCTCTACCAAAGGGACGAAAACTTGTTAGATGCAAATGGGTTTACAGAACCAAGTATGGACCAAATGGGAACATTAATAAACATAAAGCTCGTCTTTTTGCTAAGGGTTTTTCACAAGTTGAAGGAATTGACTATACTGAAACCTTCTCCCCTGTTGCCAAAATGAACTCTATCTGCCTTGTTCTTTCCCTTGCTGCCTCTTTCAAATGGGAAGTCCATCAGATGGATGTTAAATATGCCTTCTTGCATGGGGACTTGCATGAAGAAATCTATATGGAACAACCTACTGGCTTTATACCAACAGAATCTAGCCTTATATGTTGGCTTAAGAAATCCCTTTATGGTCTCAAGCAAGCTCCTCGGGCTTGGTATGCCAAAATGGATAGATTTCTTTTAGAATCTGGCTTTTCTAGGTGTCATTCTGACAATACTGTCTACACCAAGAAAGTGGGCAAGTCTCTTATCATTCTTGTTCTTTATGTTGATGATCTTATCCTCACTGGTAGTGATCCCAACCTTATCAACCATGTGAAGTCTAGCCTTAAAAATAAGTTTGAAATGACAGACTTAGGACACTTGCATTATTTTCTTGGTCTTCAAGTCTCACAATCCAAGGAAGGTATTTCCCTTTCCCAGTCCAAGTATGCCTGTGATCCTCTACACCATTTTCACATGGAAGACTGTAAGCCAGCCCCTTCTCCATTTCAATCTGGAGTCAAACTTTCAGTCACTTGTGCTTCCCTGAAGTTGATGCTACCTTATACCGTCAACTTGTAGGAAAACTCTTGTATCTAACCCATACTCGTCCTGACCTTTCCTTTGTTGTTGGCCTTGTTTCTCGGTTTATGCAAAACCCACATGAAAGTCATTGGAAAGAAGCTAAAAGAATACTTCGTTATGTTTTAGGTATAGTTCAGTTTGGGATTCATTACAGTGCCGAAGCATCTCCTCTATTGGTTGGTTTCACTGATTCTGATTGGGTTGGTGACCCTGATGATCGGAAGTCTACTATAGCTAATGTGTTCACTCTTGGTTCAGGACCTATTACATGGACTTGTAAGAAACAAGGTGCCATTTATCTTTCTTCAGCAGAAGCAGAGTATCGTGGTGCCATAGAAGCTAGTAAGGAAGCCTTGTGGCTTCGTCAGATCCTATCAGAGTTTGGCTTTCAGCAGCAGCATCCAACTGTACTTTGGTGTGATAATCAAAGTGCCATTCAACTATGCAAAGATCCAGTCCAACATCAATGTAGCAAACACATTTAACTACACATGCACTTCATCAGAAATCTCATTCACGACCATGTTCTTGAAGTGCAATATTGTTCAACAGATGATCAAGTTGCAGACATCTTTAAAAAGGCTCTCACAGAGGCGAAGTTTACTAAACTTCGATTTATGGTTGGAGTTCAGTAAGTTGTCACTAAGGGGGGATAGGCTCTAGTGCCTCCTTCCTTCTCCTATTGTGTCATATTTGTAAATCCTTCAATCCTATCCCAAGTTTTTCTTAAGGGGGGGTGTTAGGATATTCCGACACATAGGAAATAGTTAAGTATAACTTGGTCTAGTGTAGAGTTAGGTAAAGTGTGTTTCTTTACTATGTACTTTTGTAACTTACAATCCGACAGTCACGATATGTAGTGATCCGATGGTTCATTCTCTCCTCGGTATTATCGACACTTGATCTGTGGCTTGACACCCGATTGGTCCTTGATCTCTATTTAAAGAGCATGGATGGTCATTTGTAGCGTAACCATTCATGAGAGAAGCTTATGTAAATTTTCATTCTTTTATTAATATATTGCTTGAGGTGGCCGCGTTGGCTCAGGCCATGGACTGTTTCCCTCATTGAGGGTTTTAACCATGTCAAAATACTAGTGTATTGATCTGTGATCTGTTTGTGAGCAGTGTCCTTTGGTGTTCTGTCTGAGGAACTTACCCTATAAATTCCTACAGTTGGCATATTTCTTCGATTAAAAAAGCATAAAAGTTCGTGATTAATATCAAAGTATGTGGTTTTAGTTATGTAATGGGTACATTGTATTTCTTTAGTTATAAATTCTAAGAAATGTCCATAAACCTTATTATGCTATGAATAATTATTATTTTTTGGTCATTAAATAGATGTTTGAAACATGTTTAAAGCGAAGACATTGATATTAAAACGAAGAGAATAAATATTACATTGTTTTGAAACTCTGAAACCCTTTAAAAGGTATTCGAATATTATGTCCCAAAATCATAGAAGATATTTTGATGCAGGAGCATCCAGCTCAGGGAGGTCAAAGCTGGAGAGTTTGTCTTTGCAAACAGATTGAGTTTCAGTTAGTTTTTATTTTCATTTAAATTTCTAGGAACGACTGTCTCAACCCACTGTTAGTTTTTCTTTACGTTCTTTTTTATTTTTATTTTTATTTAAAATTTACTTTTAGACTACAGTTAAGAAAGAACAGTTGTCAAAGTATAACTAAATGTAACTACTGACAGTTTGATAACTGTACAGTGAAACTTTACAAAAGAGAGGAAGGAAATAGTTACTGTTATTTTTTAACCACCATAGTACTTAATAGAAGCAAGCGTGAAATTCTTTTGACAATTTGAATCCATATACTACAGCCTGGAACATTTTCTTTCTAACTTAACAAAGACCATTGATTTATTTTATACCGAAGATAGGGAATGAATAGCTAATACAGGAGCAAACAGAGTACGCGGACAAATTCAGAAAAACAAAGGTGCAAGCTAGCAGAAGAATCAAATAAATCACTATCGAAGGAATAAACGAATAGTTACAAGTACCAAACAGAACTCATATCAATTCCTTTATGCTATTTAATTGTCAACAGAAATCACTATATATATATATATATATATATATATATATATATATATATATATATATATATATATATATATATATATATATATATATATATATATATATATCAAAATCGAACATCAACAGTCCAAGATACAGTTGCCAGTTACAGACAAACCATAAAAATAGAGTTACAGTGCCAAGAACAACCGCGAGGTCACCACAGGACCAATATCATTACAAATCATAAGTTAAATAGCCGGAAGCATAAATACACAGTGAGGTCGAAGCCACAGTAAGGCCAAGCCACAGTAAGGCCGAAGCCAAACCCTCAACTATAGACCCATAGAACACCACCAATAGCAAACACCTCGGACAGAAAAATAGAGGAGTAACAAGGAGTGACCCTACCCGATACAAGCGTAGGAGTTAGGGCACGAGACTAGTGAACAGAGAGCCCAGTCGCACACCTGCACAGCCAATAAACAGGCCATTAGAGCCAGCAAAATAGAACCATAAATACAAAAGTGAAAGTAGAGGTAAGGGTTTACAGAGGGACTCACCGAAGGAGCTGAGCCCGTGCGAAGAAGGGAGGAAGCCACGGACCAAGGCCACAGCTGCAGAGTGCTCACTGCCCACAAGGAGAAAAAACATTCAGTGACAGACGGAAATGAGGCAGAAACGAATAGCAAGGAAAGCAAACTCACCTCTAGTTAAACGCTGGAAGAGAGCTGAGAGCTGAGCCACCACACAACCATGACCTGTGACAAATGCCAAGCAAATGATCAAACATCGGAGCAAGCACAGTGAGAACAACAGCATAATCAAAGCCATCATATAACAAAATCCCAAAACCAAAAACATAACGAGGGCCGAACAAGACTGAGACCAGATGTTGAGACCGGGGGTTCCAGACCCAGAACCTCGACACTGCACCCAGAAGAGGAAGAATCACCAATGCATGCAGGTGGAAACCCTCACACGAATTCATGCCCAGAACCGGCGAAATGAAACCCTTGTGAAGCAACATGAACTAGAACTAGAGTCCTCACCTCGTGGAGCAGCAGAGCGAAACAATGACGAAATGACCAAGCTTAGGGTTTCATGGGCAGAGTAAGAGGCGGGAGGAGCGAGCCCCAAGACCAGGACACTTGTCCTCAAAACAATTAAACCACAGTACCGCACCATAAAGACAACCAACTACACAGCTATCAAAACTACAATCAGTAATTAATTATTAATCCCTAGGTGTACAGGGCTGGTCCCATCAAATTTTGGTATCAGAGCTAGGTTAGAGTTAATTGTTTTTTTTACAAAATGGAAGTCGGAAGAAGAGGTCATGGCAGAGCTATTCGAAGGGTAGTAGATGAAGGATTTAGGGAAGAGATTAGGATCATGAATGGCCGTTTGGTGATAGTAGAAGCAGGAAGGAGAAGGGATCATGAAGGAGGAGATGATAGTGATGAAGAAACTACAGTTACGACAGATGGATCAGATGAAGAAGGACCTGAAATCATATTATTAAGGTTAGTTTTATTGACTAGCAGTAAGCTAAAGCCTAAGATTTCAAACTATGATGGTAGTTTTTCCACAGAAGTGTTGTTGGACTAGCTATTGAGTTAGACAAATACTTTGAATGTGAGGAGATCAGCAAAGATAGGAAAGTTAAATTTGTTGCCACCAAGTTAAAAGGACACAGAGCCTTATGGTGGGACAATGTCCAAGCAGAGAGGAGAAGATCAAATAAGTTACCTATTAAAAAGTGGACGAGAATGTTCGCCAAGATGAAGGGTGAGTTTTTGCCCAAAGATTACCAAATTGCTCTGTATCGGCAAGTGCAGAATTTGAAGTAGAGAGGAATGACGGTGAAAGAATACACTGAAGAATTTTATCGAGTGAATCTAAGAGCTGGTTACATTGACGACACCCCAGAGAAGACAACAAGGTTTGTGAATGGCCTAAGGCTAGAGATATTAGATGAGATAAGTATTCTTTCTCCAAAAACCATAGAGGAAGCATACCAGAGTGCCTTAAAGGCAGAAGAAAAGATCGCAAGGAAACAGAATGCCAGAAGAGGACGTGGAACTAGCAGAGGGAAAGGACAATCCTTTGGCAGAGGAAGGACTGCCAACAACAGTGAAGAAGGCAGCAGTTCCAAGACCTCAGGGATAGTAGAAATGGAAGGTAAAACTAGGGGAGGTAGGAGTAATGGCAGAGGCGAAGGGGCTACCTAGCTATGTTACAAGTGCCACAGGTGGGGGCACAGGTCCTTTGAGTGCCCTGAAGGTGAACAGGCTGGACAAAGAGGAGCATATGTAGCTCAAACAGAGGAAGCAGAGGCGCCACCCCAAGAGGTAGAGAATGCACCAGAGACAGGACAGGCCTTAGTCATGAATAAGGTACTACTGAAACCAACAAAGGAGACAGCTGAACAAACCCAGAGAAAGGCATTATTCCGGACTGTGTGCAAGTCACATGGAAAATGCTGCAAACTAATTATAGACAGTGGAAGCACTGATAATCTGGTTGCAATAGAGATGGTGGAGAAATTGGGTTTGAAAAGGTTAAAGCACCCAACTCCCAATAAGGTGTCTTGGTTACAGAGAGGTCACCAACTACTAGTTGATGAGCAGTGTGAGGTGGATTTCCATATTAGCAAGTATAGGGACAAGGTGACTTGTGACATCATGCCCATGGACGTGTGCCATATTCTACTAAGTAGACCATGGTAGTATGACTGAAATGTTGTTCATGATGTAAAAAAAAACTGTTACAAGTTTGTTAAGGATGGGATTAAGCATACACTGGTACCCATCAAGGAAGAAGAAACAGTAGAAACTAGTGGGACAAAAGTGTTGTTGATGGCTGGAAAATAATTTCTAAAACAGATTGAAGATAACAAGATAAAGTATGTCGTTGTAAGGAGACAGAGAGCAGTGCTGTTACACACTGAAATTTCTGACTTACCTGAAGAAATCAAGGATTTGTTGCAGGAATTCAATGGCATTGTGGTGGATGATTTGCCGAATAAGTTACCACCAAAGCGAAGTATCAGTCATCACATATATCTCATCCCTGGAGCTAGTTTAGCAAACAAAGCTTCTTGCCGGGTGAGTCCTAAGGACAACGAAGAGATCAGGAAGCAGGTACAGGGATTGTTGGACAAAGGATTGATACGGGAAAGTTTAAGTCCCTGTGCAGTTCTGACAGTTTTAGCTCCCAAGAAAGGAGGCGAGTGGCGAATGTGTATAGATTCAAGAGCAATAAATAAAATTACTATCAGGTACAGGTTTCCATTACCATGAATGGATGACATGATGGACTTCTTGAGTGGAGCAGCGTATTTTTCGAAGATAGATCTGAAGAGCCGATACCACCAGATTAGAATAAGAGAAGGGGACAAATGGAAAACAGCTTTCAAAACCAATGAAGGAGATTATGAATGGCTGGTGATGCCATTTGGGTGGAGTAATGCCCCTAGTACTTTCATGCGCTTGATGAATGAGATTTTGAAGGAGTTCATTGGGAAATTTGTGATTATGTATCTTGATGATATACTGATTTTCAACAAGACCAAGGAAGAACATTTTCAACACGTTAGATATGTTCTGGAGAAGTTGCAGCAAAACAAGTTGCTGAAAAATTTAAAAAAATGTTCTTTCTTTCAGAAGGAGTTAGTCTATTTGGGTTTTGTGATTGCAGAAAATGAGCTGAAAATGGACCCACCTAAGGGCGAATACAATAAGCTGAAATTTAAGAAAATTGGACCTTACAAAATTTTGCGCAAGTTTTTTGCAAATGCCTATGAGTTGCAATTGCCTCCAGGTATAGGAATATCGCCCATCTTTGTTGATTATCGTACTTTATGTTGATGATCTCATATTGAATGGTGATGATCAATTGATTGTGTCTTGCAAGGAGGACATTACAACAGAATTCAAGATGAAAGACATGGGTCTCATGCATTACTTCCTTGGCATGGAAGTGTGGCAGATGGATGGGGAGTTGTTTGTGTCTTAGGGCAAGTATGCCAACGAGATACTTAGGAGATTCCACATGGAGAAGTGCAAGCCCATGCAGACTCCTCTAGCAGGTAACTAGAGGAAGGAGGTTGCTACTTCAAGAGAAGTGGTAGAGCCTATTGTGTACATGCAGCTTGTGGGTTCATTGATGTACTTAATGAACACACGATCAGATTTGTGTTATGCGGTAAACCAGCTAAGTCAAGCGACAGTTCAAGCTATCAAGATGTTTTGGAAGGTGGCAAATCATGCATTGAGATACCTCATAGGCACATCTCAGTATGGATTATGGTACAGATGGATAGAAGGAGTGAAGCTATAGGGCTTCACTGATGCAGATTGGGCGGGAAGTTTATCAGATCGGAAGAGCACATTAGGAGGGATTTTCAACCTTGGGTCAGCGGAAGTTTCTTGGTACAACAGGAAACATAGGTCGGTTGCTTTCATCTTAGCAGAGGCAGAATACATGGCTGTGAGTCAGGCAGCATGTGAGGCCATCTGGATGCGGAAAATCCTAGCTAGTTTGTTTGATCAGAGGATGGATAAAACTGTGATCTATTGTGATAATCAGAGTTGTATCAAACTCTCTGAGAATCCAATATTTCATGATAGGTCCAAGCACATCAACATCTAGTATCATCATCTCAAAGACTGTGTAGTGAGGACGGTCATGTTTCTGCAGTATATTTCGAGAGAGGAGCAAGATGCTAACATTTTGACAAAGGCATTGTCAAAGTGTAAATTTGAGTTCCATAGAGACAGGATCGGGGTGGAAGATAATCCCTTTCTTGTTGAGAGGGAGTGTTGAAATATGGCAACAAGAATATTCCAATTTAATTTGTCCTTGAATTAAATTGTGAACTAATATCGAATTTGGTCTTAACAACTACTTGGAAATAATTAATTAATTTATTTTAAATTAATTAGTTGTAGAAATTCAAGTTAGAAGTCTTTCTGAAGTCATGCAAGAGTTATCCCTTAAATTAAGGAGATAAGATTGAGTTATATTTGAGCTATAATTAGTTAACTCAGTTTACTGAGTTGAGTCCAGTTAAATTAGTTCCAAACTGTTTGAGGAACTAATAGTGAGTTAACAGTGAGTTGATGCATTAATGCACTCAACTAGTGCTACTCTAGTTAACTAGAGATTCCCTCATCAGAAACTCATGCATGTCTATTTTTAGAAAGAGCCAATTGAGATTAATGTTCAAGGATATTGTACTATCAGTTGCATTTGTTTTCTCATGGAGAAAACTCATGCATGCAGTCAAGGATTCATCCTTGAGGATTGTTCAGTTTTGGAAGGCTAATCATCCACAAGGAACAATGCAAGGAAATAGGAGCTTGGAGGGCAGAGAGGAAGGCCGTAGAGAAGCCAAGATTGCCTGTGAGCAGCTGTGAGGATTGTACTGAGAGTTGGCTAGCTGTGAGGACTAAGGCTTTGTACAATTCCTATGTATTTCCACCATGTATGATAATACAATAGTGTGGGGTTTTTAAAAAAGAAATTGTGAGTAGAATTAGGTTATAGTATCCTGCTTTGATTTATATTGCATTATCGGGTTAACCTATCATTGATTTTCTACAACTATGACTCCCATATTGATGTTCATAGAAAGCTCCATGAAGGTCTAGTGAAGTCTTCAAATCTAGTGGAAGAATCATCGCTGGGCAATTTTCAAGAGTTGGTTTGTGAAAGAAATTTTCACGAGAGGAGGATCAGTTTTGATGCATGGGCAGAGACTATCTCCTTTAGGTTCATTAGTGAGGATTGACTCTAAAGGCCTTGGCTCATTTGAAGTCTTTTTTTCAGCATTAAATGGAGCCAGTTTCACAACCCTAAATCCGCTACTTCCAATCATGAATTGATTTGCAGAGAAGGAGGAGATGCTTGTATGGAAGAAAAACTTTCAAGGGATAGGAGGTCAAGATCTATTATGCGTCCCACATCCTTAGATATGCCACTTTTCTCTATATATGGAGGAAAACCATGTAGAAAGGAGCCCTCAAAATTTAGATATGCCTAAAAAGTTCCTGGATCTAGTAGATCAAGGATTCATGAGACAACAAAGGAAGGTAAATTTTCCAACTTTTATTAAAATTGTACATGGAAAATTTGTTGTTTAAGAATTTGGGAAGCGAATCTTATGGAAAATTTGAAGTATTGTATACAATCCCATATTTTTATTCCAACAACCTTTTAGGTACTTGAATATGAGGGTAGGGTGATACAAGATTAGTCCACATTGGAGGATTATGGAGTGGGAAAGGATTCCACTATTTCTTTGAGGTTATAGATGAGGGGAGGGTCACCTAATCTAAAATAAAATAAATCTATTATGTCCACATATTTCAATGATGTGTTTAAAGGGAAGATTGAAGCTCCAATTAAACTATATCATAATCTCAATATTCTCGACCCCTACATTGTGGAACAATTGAATCAGACTCTGCAAATGTAAGTAGAGATTTCAGAGGTGAATGATAGTAGTGCAAATTTCCAATATCAAGTAATCATTTGCAGATTTAATGGCTTCTCACCAAAACTAGTGGAACTTTTTTAGTGGTTTTCCATACCTGGAGGATAAATTGTGATATTGATCTATGTTCTAGGGATTTCATCATTCTTTAATTTGAAACACAAAAGGATAGGGATTTTGGTTTTAAAGAGGGGCCATGGTTTCCAATTTTTCATGTAAATACAATGGCGGTATCAAAAATGTCGGTGTGGGTTAGATTGCATATTCTCCCTCTTCATTTTTGGCACCAAAAAGTTCTTGAGGTAATTGGACACATGATAGGAAAGTATATAAAAAAAAATCCACAAAGAACTGAAGAAGAAATATTTACTTTTTCCAGAATCTATGTGGGGGTAGACCTTACTAAAGGTCTACCTAACCTTATCCATCTATTACATAATGTTATGCTCTTATCCTACGAGAAATTCCAAAATACCAAATATGTGAAGAAATACAACCCAGAACACAGAACAAAATGAGAAAAATAGCAAGTATTTTATTATTCAGAGATGAAAGAAGTGTTGACTTGCCTCTTTGAGGGGAAAACCTCCAACAGAGCAGAGCTTGATTACAAAATAATACTCCATATTTCTCAATGGGGAGTCTCTATCCTTTATATAGGATTCATATATACAATAACATGGGTCACTACTATGGTTCTCTCAATACCATCTATCTAATACCATGGCCCATTTGCAACTAAATGTGGTCCCTTTATTAATTGCGGGTCAACCACTTACAATTATTAATACGGGCATTATTGACTCTTTAACTAACTATAACTATGACTCGAACCTATTACATAAATAAAGGGGTTAGGGTTGGATGCTAACATGCCCTCCCCCATAAAAAGCCTCCTTTTCCTCAAGGCTAAAGCTACAGAAACTACTGAATAATACTTGTTGGTTCCCATGTCGCATCTTCTGGAGAGGTGTCTTTCCACTTGACGAGGACTTACTTAATCGTGCAGTTGTACAGATGTCATTCTCGTGTATCGAGGACCTGTTCAAGTTGGAGCCAGAGTGAACCTTCTTCATCCAATTCAGGTAGACTAGTTTGAATTCTACAACTGTTCCCCACCACTTTATTGAAACATGATACATGGAAGACTAGATGGAATTTTGAAGTTGGTGGCAAGGCTATCTTGTAGGCTATTGCTCCAATGCACTGAAGTATTTGATAAGGTCCGTATAATTTTGGAGCTAATTTTTGGCAGCCCTTTTCTTTGAGTGATGTTTCTTATATGGTTGTAGCCACAGGAATACCTTATCCCCTTCTTGAAATGTGTGCTTTGAACGATTTTGGTCAACCTGTTGCTTCATGCCATTCTAAGCTTGATGGAGATTATCTTTGAGGTGGGCTAGAATGGTTGCACGATTCTATAGGAGTTGATCCACTACTTGCACCTTAGACAATCCAAGAATATAAGAAGTAGGTGAAGGTGGTAGTTGGCCATACATTGCTTCATATGGAGTCATCTTGGTGGCTACATGATAGTTAGTATTATACCACCATTCAGCTAGAGGTAGCTAATGTACCCATTGATGTTGATTTTCTAAAGTGAAGCACTTTACGTATGTCTCCAAACCTTTGTTCACTGCTTCAATTTGACCATCAGTTTGGGGATGATAGGAAGTACTTATTTGAATTTAGGTGCCTTGTAGCTTGAAAAGTTCTTGCCAAAACTTACCGGTGAAATTCAGGTCATGATCAGACACAATGGAAGTCGGCATGCCATGTAGTTTGAAGATCTAGTCCATGAAAGCTTGAGCCACCAAAGTGGGGGTAAATGGGTGGGGTAGAGTGCAAAAATTAACATATTTAGAAAGTATATCCACGACCACCATGATGACTGATTTGTTGCCTTACTTTGTGTCGAGTCGTAAAAAGGGTCTTTTTCACCTCTAATTACCTCACATTAGTTTTTCAATCCAAGAACATTTTGTTATTTTAAAGAATGTCTCAGTCTGAGGCGGTCATTTGGCAGAGTAATGCTAGTAGTATAGTGCTAAAAATACAAGAGTAAACGGATGCTCAAAACAAGATCTAATTACAGTAAAGCACCTTAAAGTTGAAATCATGCATTCAAGGAACTAGACAATTTATCAGTCAAGGGTCCAGTAACAGTAACTCATCCCTCTGTAAACTGATGTAATTAAAGACAATCAAGGAACAGATCGTCAATCTGGGAGCTAGACAACAAATGCCAATGCCCACTACAGTTTCAGATCGTTCTGCACATCATAGCAATGATAATGCAAATAATAAAGAAATGGAACAACAACTAAGTAATATAACAACAACTAGGAAATGGAACAACAGCTAGAAAATAGAACAACAACTAGAAAATGTAATAGTAATCAATTCTTATGAACACCTTAATCGTCATAAATAAGTGCAGCAATCGTACCCTACAGGAATCAGGTAGCAATCTTTATTCTAAGGATAAATCGGACAACACACGGAAATAGAACAACAACTGATTAGCAATGAAATATAAAACAACACTCTGAGTGAAATATAAGTACACGATAAACCAATATAAATAACACACACAACACGCTTTAAGAAAAATAGTAATCTGATTTCGATACCACCAATATCAATCTTAGTTATTAGGGATAACAATTGTAATTCGTAATGGAATAGTAATGTCAATTGAATCACAATTGCAATCAAATGCAAACCATAGATGAATGCAGCGATATGAATGTTACAGCACAGTTACTCTGTAGTTGAACGGCAACAATATTCTGTAAAGACCAACAATATCGTATCAACAATTAAAGGAACAACAATGCGTTGCAGAGTCGATATGATGTTTCTGTCTCGGAAAATGATATTACTCAGTCTAACATAAATCAAATGTAACAGAGTTGTGATGTAAAATAACAAAACATATCAGATTACCGGACAAAGCTGATAAGTAAAACCACGCACAAACCAAAAGTAATAGTACAGGAGCAAGTGTTCCACCAGGGCCAGGCCCTTAGCCTCCAGGGATACACCGCTTGAGATTATTCCAGGATCAAAGATGAAATAGCAACCAGGTTTGTATTAATGCATTAAAACAGAATTACAATGGATCACTTCTCAACGAGAGTCGATGATCAAAGTCTCAAATTCAAGAAAAGTTACATAGAACAATGACAGTCTATCCTCTTCCCGGGCTAACGGTGCTGCCCCTTTTTATAATGGCTAAGGCGGAGATGTCTAGGATGCAAAAATAGTTAAAGCAGTGATCCCTCAGGATCAAAGGATCCTGAGGGATTCACCAAATTGTTAACTCTCAGTTATCCATTTGCTTTCTTGCACCGAGTCGATATCTCCATTTCCTTTCCCTGGCTAATATGCTTTAATTTGGATCACCTTGTTTGCATGTGGTTCCCCGCCAAAGGGAAAATAGTTAACTTGGCCCTGTCTTTTTCTTTGGAATGGCAGTCTTTCGTTTTCCCCTTTTTCTCCATAAGAAATGAAAATTATCAGTGTTTTCATATTGCACATTAATCTTATAGATTTTACCATAATTTCTTATTATCTACCTAGTTCATGATGCAAAGGGGCTGTGAGTTTTAATGAAAAGATGACAAAATAATCAACAAAAACATACCTTCTTTGGTACTCCACACACCCCCCTGCTTAACCTTTTTCATTCCCTCATGAAAACATTGTAGTTGACATGTAAGGCAGTGAGAGAGTAGGCTGGAGATGGGATCTCATGTGGTGGTCTACAGCTATGATGCCAAACTAGGTGTTCAAAAAAATGGCCTGTCTGACCCTCAGGCATCTCATACAGAGCTTGGTATCCAGGTGCAGGCTGCCAAATAATTGGACTCCGGAACCTATATCCTAACCAAGATGGCCCTACTCTCAAGATAAATTTGCCATAGAGGTGCAAGCGGTCAACGACTAACTTAAAGGATATTCAGATTAGATATCTGATATCAAAATTTCGCTGCATTAATGGCAAGGTCTTTAATAGTGAGAGAGTCTTCTATTCCCTACCGATCGATTGTTGTATGAATGGGTCCTAATGCTTCAATCATGCCTGGAGTCCCCATGAGATTCCTATGTTTCCTCCACAACTGCACTCGATTCCTAGGCTCAGCTCTTACCCGTAAGTCTAATCCGTTTTCTTGTCTTTGGAAAGAATTATAGGCTTTAATCCGTTTGATTTGATTAATCCCAAACGAAATAAATGCCTACAATTGGATATCCCCTACAAAAGGGCCGAGGTTCTACTCTGTCTCTTGGTCTAACACAAGGTTATGTAGATAGAATTCACACAGTAATCTTTGAACCTTTACCCCGTAATGCTTACAAAAATTTATAAAATCATCAATGGTATTAATTTGTATAGGGGTGTCTGCTCTGACAGCCTTTATTTTCAATTGCAAATATCATTCCATTAAAAACAAGGCATAATTCTTAGTAGGGGCTATACATGCTAGGAGGTCAGTGTACAAATAGCATAAAGTATCCATTTTCTTGATAACTATATCTAACCTACGAGTTACCTTTGCGACTTTTTCTTCTTCCTTTCGCCATCCTTTAAAGGCCTGGCTTTCAGATAAATTGACATTCCTTAGTTGTTGCTGTAATTCTTCATACCTTTCTCGAGGAACTGTTTGTTCTGTGAGTTTTTCTACTGCTTGCTGAGCTTGCATCAAACCCTCTCATAGGGTTATTGTCCTCGGATCAATATCCCACATGGTAGCGGTGAGCGGGAGGTTCACTTGAATCTTCTTATTGCATCGTCTCATGTTTGTGGCTCACATTTCTTCAGAGGGTTGTGCCTCTGTCTGCACTTCTTTGTCACAGGCCGATATATCATCTGTTTGTACTTCAACATGGGTAACAGTTGAATGCTGTTCCTTTTGATTTTGAACAGCAGACTACTCCTCAACAAGGTTTGGCACAACAGACTACTCTTCAACAAAATTTTGAACGGAAAACTACTCCCCCGCAAAGTTTGGAACAACAGACTGCTTTTCAATAGGGTTTTGAACAGCAGGATGGACTCGAGTCCTCCGAACCTTTTTCTTGAGGGGTCTTGCTGGAGTGGTTGCATGTCTCCCTCCTGAAGTCCTTTTTACCCTCTTCCTCATTTTCAAAATCTTGATCTGTTGTCGAAGTCGAACTATCACATTCAGTAGTCTTTGTTGTTCCTTCCGTAATCTCTTAATTTATTCTATTTCCTTAGAAGGAACAACTGTCTGTTTACTCGAGCCTGGACTATTGTCTCAGTCAATTTCCTGGTTTTCTCCTTGGGGTGCTCCTTCGTTGCTCTGCTCGGGTTGCTCAGGGGTAAGAACCCTAGCTAGTTCTATTATTTCCTGGGTGACTTCTTTTTCCACCTCCTCTTCTTCCTGAATTTCTTCTGGTGTAGTCTGGCTAGGAACTGATTGTTCCTCCTCTGTACCACTTTTCTCTCCTGTCATACTTTCATCATGAACAAGCTGACTCTCTTTTTCTACCTCCTCGTCATGTAATTCTTCAGGTGCATTTTTATCCTGAGCAGAGTGTTCTTTTGGTTCTTCTTCAACATGGATGTCTGTGGCTGAGAGGTTGGGCATATTCGCCCATACTGGCCAAAATTTTGGCCAATTCATCTTCTCTCAACGGATTTTGCAATGGGTTGTCTTCAGGTTGCTCTGTTTCCTCCAACTACTCAGGTTGCTTGATTTCTTCCTCCATTTCTCCTTCCTCATTTCCTTGCATTCCTTTCTCATTTTCTTCTCCTTCTAATTGTGGGGGTTGCTCATCCCCTGAATCGTCTATCTCAACTAGTTGGCTGGTATCCCCTTGGGAATTTTCCAGCCTCCCTTTAATCCGTGCTAATCAGACTGATTTCCTTCATTTCAATGGGCGATCTGGTATACTAGTGGCATGCTTACGTTTTGGGGATGGCATAGTCAATCCCCCATCTATCATGGGAATTAGCTCTTCCCAGCTGCTCTGCTGTTGGGTGAGGCTATGGCTAACTATTAACCGTATCAGTCCGTGGTGACTTACGATTGATTCTACATGCTGTGCCTTTTTCATGCTTCGGGAAACATCATGAAGTAATGAATTTAAAAATGCAGGTAAGTTTACAGAGCATTTCTGCTTTAATACGGCTAAAAGTTTAAGGTGTCGTGGTCTTACCACGTCTTTCCTGCCTTCACAGGTGATGTAGCTCTGAATGGTCTTCGCAAATTTTGCTCACAGCTCTCCTAATGCTGCTGGTAGTACCCCCTTTCCTCTGATTGTCAGGTTCCGGCCTTCATCCTGGAAGGTTTTTATGATCTTTTGTAGTGTCTCCTTCTTTAACGTCGACACAGGTCTAGCGACTGGCAGTCCCGAGACCTCTGCAATTATGTCATCGGTGACTGCTATGTGTCTCCCCCTTACTATGGAGTGGTCTTCTTGCAAGTTCTGCAAGAATTCTATTCCCACGGTCTCATTGGACTCCTATAAACGATTGAGATAAGTTAACCACCCTGCTCTTTCCAGGATTTCCCATGCAGCATCAAAGACTGTCAATACCTGTGGTTCTCTCTGAGTTGATCTTCCTCCCATGCTTTTGGTTTCCCTGTAAAATCTCAGAGATGGAAATGGAACATCAAGCTATTCAATACTGTTAGAACATAGAGAAACTACCAAAACAGTAGGACTCACTCAAATCCTAAAGAAATTTACTAATTGCCGCAGAGCATACTACGGAAATGGCTTAGGAACAACAAGCCATGCAAATTAAAAAAAATAATATACCGTTGAGCCTTGCTATTCCCAAGTAAACAATTTCCCGAATAGTAGTCTGACACGTATACCAGCGAATGATGAGGTTAACCTCCCCCCCCGCAATGTGATAGGCCATCCTCGGCCGTCAAATAAGGGAGCGGCGTGTCGATTTGCCCTGGGACAGAGTCATAAAGGAATAACGTATGGCAACATGCCATGTTTACAAAAGTAGCAGGTTACCGAAATCGAGGTGTATAGTCGGATCGCTTAACAAGTAAGAGACTGTTGTGATATGATGTGAGGCTGGGAGGATAGGACAGCTGTCGTGCACACAAAGTATAATGCGGTCATTGTCAACTTTTCTGTCATGATTGGTGATAATAGATTTACATGTGTTTAATGGTTCGGGAAATAATATACATAATCTTATGTGATTTATTACAAAGGTATAAGAGACAGAAGGGTGTTGATGATTACCTATTGGTGTATAAGTAATGTGACTTCAATACCATTAACAGAGCTCTACTGCCGACAGGTGTCCATAACCTTGGCAGAGTTGTTTGTTTCACCCCTGGAACCATTATCCTTTGTGTATGCTTAGGAAGTGTTGTGCGATGTCAAAATGTAGGCCATTATGTTGGCTTGGTGACCAGTTAGCCATAATTCCATTCACCAAGAAGGAGTGAAAGGTGGACAGGCCGACTCATGATGAGACCTCCTATTCCAAGAGCTCTTTATTTTTTATTTTTTAATGTACGTCTTGGACCATATCCCTGGTGTGGTGGCCATAGTGGGAATGCCACTTCACTTTCTTCCCTATGATCATGGTAGGCTGGCTCTTGATGAGACCCCTATTCTGCATTTGACAACTTATATAAACAAGACATAAAAACATCATTTTTCGCTTCCTTTCTTTTTTCTCTTTAATAAAATACTTTCCCGTTTATCCTCAAAGTGTGGTTCAACACTCCTTAAGAGTAGGAATGGTTGAGGAAGTCTTAACATCTTAATAGAAACATATAGACCCTTTGTTCTTATTCCTAAATAATAATCAAAGAAGATTATGAGAATTTAAAAGGAACCAACATGATAAAGATAACCAATCAGATCAGAATTAGTAGAATAATGACAGCAAAAATAATGGGTAAGTGTGTCCTTCCCTCTTTCCTCTTACCAATTCAGAGCAATTTCTTGTAAAAATAGCGATTTTATATAATTTACTGATTTCAGTATGTTGTCATTTTGTATCCATTGTATAAGTGCATAGCTATGTTCCAAAAGACTTGAAACAACAGGAACAACAGGCATCCCTAAATTGGAACAACAAGGGGAAAAAGCATACAAGAATGTTGTTATTTCAAAAAAAGGAAGAGCAAAAGAATACAAGTGTTGTTCCTTTGAAAAAGAAACAACAAAAAAATGCAAGTGCCATTCCTTTGGAAATGGAACAACAAAAACCGAAAGTGTTGTTCCTTTGGAAAAGGAACAACATAAAACACAAATGTCGTTCCTTTGGAAAAGGAACAACAAAAAATCAAAAGTGTTGTTCCTTTGGAAAAGGAACAACAGAAAACGAAAAAGTGTTGTTCCTTTGGAAAAGGAACAGTAGAAATCAAAAGTGTTGTTCCTTTGGAAAAGGAACAACAGAGATCAAAAGTGTTGTTCCTTTGGAAAAGGAACAGCAGAAAACGCAAAAGTGTTGTTCCTTTGGAAAAGGAACAACAGAAATAAAAAGTGTTGTTCCTTTGGAAAAGGAACAACAGAAATCAAAAGTGATGTTCCTTTAGAAAAGGAACAACAGAAAACACAAATGTCGTTCCTTTGGAAAAGGAATAACAAAAATCAAAAGTGATGTTCCTTTGGAAAATGAACAGAAAAAATAAGAAGTGTAGAAATCAGAAGTGCAGCAGAAAACACAAATGTCGTTCCTTTGGAAAAGGAACAACAAAAATCAAAAGTGTTGTTCCATTGGAAAAGGAACAGCAGAGTGAAAGTGAAAAAGAAATGGAAAAATGAACGGCTGGCCCAAAAGGTGTTGTTCCTTTGAAGAAGGAACAACAAAACGAAAATGTTGTCCCTTTGGAAAAGGAACAACAGGAACAACGAATGCTGTTCATTCTGAAAAGGAACAACAAAGTGCTAATACACAAATATGTAAAAAACAAGGAAATTATGTACAAAGTATAAAAATAGGTGAATCACTTAATGAATCATAGGTGAAGAAGATTTCTCCTCCTCCTCCAAAATTTCCATGTCGGAGTCTTTGCGTAGTTGTTGATAGAAGGATTCCTGAGTAAGTGGTTTACGATATAGTCGAACTCGGTGGCCGTTTGCCTTGAAGGAATATCCAGATCCATCAATGGTGATTAGAGTAAGGGTGCCATTATCATGTACCTTCTGGATTTCATATGGCCCTAGCCAATGAGTCTGGAGTTTCCCAGGAAAATCCTGAAACATGGAATCGTACAAAAGTGCCCAGTCTCCTTCGCGGAAGACTTTATTTTTAATGAGAGCATCATGCCATTTAGCTTGCTGCTATTGAATTAATGCAATGTTTTGGAGGGTAGAGAGCATAATTTCATCTAACTCATTGATCTGCTGTAATCTATTAATTTGTGCCTTGTTTATAACTAATCTAACTTCTTGTACTATTCATAGTGTTTGAATTTCGAATTCTATAGGAAATATGGGTTCCTTTCCAAACACCAATTGGTATGGTGAATAGCTAGTAGTGCTTCTCCATATTGTTCTGTAAGCCCACAAGGCTTCAGGTAGTCTTGCAGCCCAATCACGTCTATGTGACGCAATGGTTTTTTTAAGATTTCTTCTATTATTTTATTGCTGCTCTCTACTTGACCATTTTCATGTGGGTGATATGGAGAGGTAATTTTGTGCTGGATATGATAATTTTTTAGTGTTGCAGCAATCTTGTTACCAGCAAACTGTGGTCCACCGTCTGTAATTATATCTCTTGGAAGGCCATAGCACACAAATATATGGAACAAGAACTGTATGACAGAATCCTCTATAGCTCTCGGCAATGCCTCTGTGTCAACCCATTTGGTGACATATTCTGTTGCCACCAAAATATATGTTTTCTGGTTTGAGGATGGGTTAATTGGTCCAATGAAATAGAGGGCCCATCGCGCGAATGGTTCAATAACTAGCTGTGGGTTTAGGGGCATTTCATCAGACTGACTAGGGCGTCCTGCTCTCTGGCAACTGTCACGGGCTTGGACGAACTTCTTTGCATCTTTGAAGATTGTGGGCCAATAATACCCTGTTTGTAGGACCTTATGCCCAGTTCTGCGATCGGCGAAATGTCCGCCACATGGTCCGTCATGGCAGGCTTTTAAAATATCAAAAATCTCATCTTCGCGGACGCATCTCCTGATGTGCATATCTACCCCTGTATGGAACAGGTAGCCCCCAATCCAAGAAAATCGAGCACTTCGCTGGACAATCTGTTTTTGTTCATTAGGGGTTAGATGTTTTGGTAATTTACCTACTGCTAAGTAATTCACAACATCAGCATACCAGGGTGTTTTAATAGTGACAATAAACAAATTCTCATCTGGAAATTGATCTTCAACTACTGCTGTGTCCATTGGTTTTGGCATTCGCGAGAGAAAGCCAGCTACGAGATTTTATTTTCCAGGTCGGTCCTTGATTGTAATGTCAAATTCCTGCAATAAAATCAGCCATATAGTTATTCTGCCATTTGTAATTGGTTTATTTGCTAAATATTTTATGGCAGAGTGATCTGTATACAAGATAACAGGATATCCAGTAATGTAATGCCTGAACTTATTGACAACATGTATTACAACTAGAAATTCTTTTTCAGTAACAGTATAATTCAATTCAGCACGGGATAAATTTTTGCTAATATAATAAATTGCATATGGTTTTTTATCTTCTTATTGCCCAAGGAATGTGCCAATAGCTGTATCTGAGGCATCTGATGAAATTTGAAATGGCAAGTCCCACTTTGGTCCTCGAAGGACTGGGGCTGTGGACACAAGCTTATTCAGATCCTGGAAAGCACGTTCACATTTTCTTGTCCAAAGAAAGTCAACATTACCTGTCAGTGCATATAGAGGAGCAGCAACATGTGAAAAATGTTCTATAAACCTTCTATAATAACCAAAAATCCAAGAAAATTGCATACCTCTGTTTGAGTGGTAGGAGTAGGAATTACCAAAATTATATGAATTTTAGCTAGGTCTACCTGTATGCTAGCGGCCGAGATATAATGGCCTAGGATAAGTCCTTTAGTCATCATCATATAACATTTCTCCTAGCTCAACCAAAGCCTAGTAGCAATGCAGCGCTGTAGTACTTTCTCCAGTGTGTCCAATGCTGGGTCAAAATCATCTCCGTATGGTGTAAAGTCATCCATATATACTTTGAGTCCTTCATTTATTAATTCTGAAAAGATGCTGAGGATAGCTCTTTGAAATGTGGTAGGAGCATTGCATAAGCCAAAAGGTAGAACTCTATAGGCGAATGTTTGCCAAGGACAAGTAAAAGTGGTTTTGTCTTGGTCTTCAGGGGCATTCTGAATCTGATTGTATCCACTGAAGCCATCTAGGAAAGAAAAAAATTTCTTTCCTGCCAAAGTGTCTAATACTTGGTCAATGAATGGAAGGGGAAAGTGGTCTTTTTGTGTTGCTTTATTTAGTTCTCTATAATCTACACAAATCCTCCACTTTCCATTTTTCTTTGGTACCACCACAAGTGGAGAGACCCATTTACTATCAGAGATAGGGTAGATGAAGTTGACATCTAAAATTTTTTGAAGTTCAGCTTTCACCACATCTTTTAGATGAGGATTAAGTCTTCTTTGAGGCTGTCGAACAGGTCTCGCACCTTTTTCTATGTAAATGTGGTGTGTACATAATTGGGGATCAATTCCTTTCATATCAGGGTAGTCCCATGCAAATGCTTCTTTGTATTTCCTTAATAGTTGGATGAGCTTCTTTTCTTGTTCAGAAGTCAGGTTGGTATTAATGTTTAAAGTCTTTCCTGACTCAATTTCTACAATCTTACTATTTGAAACAGAAGTAGTGGGTATTGTTTGTTCGTGTGTATCTTTAAGAGGATCTTCTTCTAATTCATTATCGGATGTTGCTTCTATCATGTGACATTGTATGTGGGATCTGGTTTTAGCTTGGCTAATAAAATTGTTAATGGCATCATCTTCTGTTTGGTCTTTGAAATCAAGTGCCTCTTTTATAGTTAATGGAGATCTAATATTTTCAGTAAGGTATGATACAGGATGCTTGTTAGTTTTTATTATTGTGACACTTGGTTGTGCTGGAGGGTATAAAGCTAAGTTCTTGATATTTTCCCCTCTAGTTATGGTCATATTGCCTTGTCGGTAGCCAATGTAAGCATCGACAGTTGCAAGCCAAGGTCTGCCTAAAATCAATGGATGTCCATCAAGTCAGTTTTTAGGGTTTATTGTCAAAACGTCGGCTGGATACTCCTAGGAGTCAACAGATACCATGACATCATGTAGTGTGCCCTCTGGCCTAACCACAGATCGGTCAACCAATTCTAATAAAGTAGAGGTGAGTTCTACTGATGTAATGCGTAGTTTTTGGCAAGTAGTAGTTGTTAAGATATTGGTTGCAGCTCCTAGATCAACTAAGGCATTTGAGAAGGTTTGACTGTAAATTTGTACGGTTACTATTGGGTTTCCTGGGTCTTCGTATTTAATGGGTGTTTCTTTTCTGGATAATAAGTCGTATAGAGTGTCGACTACTTGGACTCTTGGATTGTTTGTTATATTCCTCCTTGGTTTCTTTATACATAATTCTTTGATAGTATTTGCATATATTTGGATGTCTTGAATGGCTTGGAGGAATGGAATTTTTATGTACAAGTTGTTTAATTCTCCCAGAATGTCGAAATTAGATATTGTATGGATCGAGGTATAATTAATTGTTCTAGGAATGGAGGAGAGGATATGGTTTCTTGATTATGGTTTTGTTGTCTGGTCACATCCTCTTCTTGTGAAGGTTGTTCTACAGGTAAATGATTTTTACTTTGAGCTATTTTATCTCCCTTTGTTTGGATGATACGCCCCGATCTTAACTGAAGGTCATTACACTCCCTTAGATCGGTCCCTATTTCTGGTGTCTCAATTATTTGGATAGATTGGACTGGTCTATTATTCCGATTAGGGTTCGTTTGGGCTGGGAGTTGCGGTCTTAAGTTAGGTTGGGGGTTTTGTTGTAAGGTTGGCAGTGTAGGTTGAGGGAGTGGTATGGTTCCTACTGGTTGATTCATCGGTCTTTGCCAGTTTGTCTGCCAGGCTTGACTCTGTGAAGTAGAAGGGGTCCATTGTGCTGGATATACATTATTTTGCCAATATGGTGGGCTATAGGGAAAATTGTAGGAATTTACAGGGTAAGTTCCTAAGACAGAACACCAAAGGACACCTCTCACAAACAGATCACAGATCAATACACCAGTATTTTGACGTGGTTAAAACCCTCAAAGAGGGAAATAGTCCACGGCCTGAGCCAACGTGACCACTTTAGGCAATTTATTAATAAAAGAATGAAAAATTTACATATGCTTCTCTCATAGACGAATTACCCTACAAATGACCCTCCATGCTCTTTAAATAGAGATCATGGACCAATTGGGTGTTAAGCCACGGATCAAGTGTCGGTAATACCGAGGAGAGAATGAACCATCAGATCACTATATATCTTGACCATCAGATTGTAAGTTACAAAATGTACATAGTAAAGAAACACACTTTACCTAACTCTATACTAGACCAAGTTGTACATAACTATTTCCTATGTGTCGGAATATCCTAACATCCCCCCTTAAGAACAACTTGGGATAGGATTGAAGGATTTACAAATACTACACAATAGGAGAAGGAAGGAGGCACTAGAGCCTATCCCCCCTTAGTGACAACTTCCTGAACTCCAACCATAAACCGAAGTTTAGTGAACTTCGCCTCTGTGAGAGCCTTTGTAAAGATGTCTACAACTTGATCATCTGTTGAACAATATTGCACTTCAAGAACATGGTCATGAATGAGATTTCTGATGAAGTGCATGTGCAATTCAATGTGTTTGTTGCGCTGATGTTGGACTGGATCTTTGCATAGTTGAATGGCACTTTGATTATCACACCAAAGTGTAGTCGGATGCTGCTGCTGAAAGCCAAACTCTGGCAGGATCTGATGAAGCCACAAGGCTTCCTTACTAGCTTCTACAGCACCACGATACTCTGCTTCTGCTGAAGAAAGAGAAATGTCACCTTGTTTCTTGCAATCCCATGTAATAGGTCCTGAACCAAGAGTGAACACATAACCTGCAGTACACTTCCGATCATCAGGGTCACCATCCCAATCGGAATAAGTGAAACCAACCAATAGAGGAGCTGCTTCGGCATTGTAGTGAATCCCAAACTGAACTGTACCTCGAAAATAATGAAGTACCCTTTTAGCTGCTTTCCAATGACTTTCATGTGGGTTTGCATAAACCGAGCAACAAGGCCAATGACAAAGGAAAGGTCAGGACGAGTATGGGTTAGATACAAAAGTTTTCCTACAAGTTGACGGTATAAGGTAGCATCAACTTCAGGAGAAGTACAAGTGACTGAAAGTTTGACTCCATATTGAAAGGGAGAAGGGGCTGGCTTACAGCATTCCATGTGAAAATGGTGTAGAATATCACAGGCATACTTGGACTGAGAAAGGGAAATACCTTCCTTGGATTGCAAGACTTGAAGACCGAGAAAATATTGTAAGTGTCCTAAGTCTGTCATTTCAAACTTCCTTTTAAGGCTAGACTTCACATGGTTTATAAGGTTGGGATCACTACCAGTCAGGATAAGATCATCAACATAAAGAACAAGAATGATAAGAGACTTGCCCACTTTCTTGGTGTAGACAGTATTGTCAGAATGACACCTAGAGAAGCCAGATTCTAAAATAAAGTTATCCATTTTGGCATACCAAGCTTGAGGAGCTTGCTTGAGACCATAAAGGGATTTCTTAAGCCGACATACAAGGTTGGAGTCTGTTTGTATAAATCCAATAGGTTGTTCCATATAGATTTATTCATCCAAGTCCCCATGCAAGAAGGCAAATTTAACATCCACCTGATGGACTTCCCATTTGAAAGAAGCAGCAAGGGAAAGAACAAGGCTGATAGAGTTCGTTTTGGCAACAGGGGAGAAGGTTTTAGTGTAGTCAATGTCTTCAACTTGTGAAAAACCCTTAGCAACAAGACAAGCTTTATGTTTATCAACTTTCCCATCTGGTCCATACTTGGTTCTGTAAACCCATTTGCATCTAACAAGTTTTCGTCCCTTTGGTAGAGGAACACGATCCCATGTATCATTTGCCAATAATGAATGATATTCTTCATTCATAGATACTTCCCAATCTGGATGGCCTGAAGCTTCTGCAAAGGTGTAAGGATCATAATCCACTGAAGCTTGAGCCAGTAAAGAAGAGGCTCTCTCGAACTGAGAACGTGTACGTCGTTGATCTGTAGGATCACCGGCAAGATCACCTGCTGCATCCCGAGTAGCACGGACCCATTTTGGAAGCTGAGGAGCTGAAGGAGGATCCTGAGAAGGTGGGGGAGGAGTTTCATCCTCGCTTTCATCATCTGAAGAAGAAATATTTTCAAAAGTAGAAGAGATAGGGAGAGGTGGCACATCCGCCGAACTAGGCTCGCAGGCCGATATATTTTCAGCAAACTTTACATCTCTTCTAATGATAAAATTCTTGGACTTAAGTGGAATAAGTCTATATCCTTTGACATCTTCAGAATATCCAACAAAAATACATTTTTCACTCTTAGGTTCTAAAGCTTTATGTTTCTCATCTGGAATATGGGCCCATGCTTCACTTCCAAAAACACGAAAGTGACTTAAATCTATTTTAATTGAGCTCCATGCTTCTTCTGGAGTGATATTCTTTAAAACCTTAGTAGGAGTGTGATTATTATGTAATTTGCACAGTTAATTTCTTCTGCCCAATAATTAAGACTAAGTCCTTTAAATTGAAGCATACAATTAGCCATTTCCTTTAAGGTGCGATTCTTCCTTTCAACTACACCATTTTTTTGTGGAGTATATGGAACAGTATGTGCATTTGAATTCCGTTCTCAGTGCAAAAGTTGATGAATGTGTTTTTAACATATTCTCCGCCATTATCAGATCTTAGCTTAAGAATTTGATGTCCAGATTATTTTTCAACAAAGGCCTTAAAGGCCAAGAACATGTTAAATACTTCACTCATGAGTTTTAAGAAGTATACCCAAGTGCGTCTAGAGAAATCATCAATGAAAGTTAAGAAATACTTGTAGCCAGAGAATGAAGCAACTGGAAGTGGACCACATAAATCACTATGCACGAGCTGTAAAGGGGCTGAGGCGTGCCAAGAGGCATGTTTTTCAAAACTGTCCCGATGATGTTTTCCGAGTACACATCCAGAACAAACACCATCTCTGCAAGATACCATTGGAAGACCTGTCACCATATTTTCTTTACATATATTCTGAAGAGAGCGATAGTTTAAGTGACCAAATCACTCATGCAAAAGTTTTCTCACTTCATCATTATGAGCAACAAATACCAAGGGAAGATTTGATGACCCAAATTTGTGAAACTTATACAACCTTTTATAATCATCAGCAATGCCAGTAGCTAAAATCTGTCTAGGATCACTTAGGTCCTTAATTACAACATTGTGAGGTGAAAATTCAACAATTTTACCTTCACCTGAATGGGTTATCTGATATACAGATAGAAGGTTGCAGGATAAGGTTGGAACACATAATACATCATTAAACTGACCATTGTCTAGATGAACAATTCCATTCCCTACAACACTAAGAGATCTATCATCACCAACATATATATTTTTGGTGTTACAATCATTTAAAGAAGAGAACATGGCTTTGTTTTTGGCCATGTGATAAGAAGCTCCAGAATCAATGAGCCACTCATGATAATGAGAAGAATAGGATACATTTAGTGCATAGCCAGACCGAGATGCTTGACAACCACATGCAGAAAGTGCCATTCCTGAAGATGAAGTTGAAGTTGAAGAGTGCTCCAAATGGATGTTATGATTCTTCTTTGTTGCTTCCAAGGCTTCCAGCTTCTTAAAGCATTTGGATTCTAAGTGGCCATCTCGATTACAAAAGATGCAATGTCTATCAGTCTTCTTCCCTTTGTTTTTATTTGTCTTATAATTTTGTTGAAATGATTTTTCATTTTGAGGCTGAAATTGCTTAGGACCCTTGTTTGGTTTAGGACCATTCTTTTTAGGATACAACTTCTTAGGATTCTTTGGATTTGGTTGCTGCTGGGCAGCTAACGCTTTCTTAGAAGAGTTTCCAAGATGAAGAAGACCAAGGTGTAAGAGTTTTTCTTGTTCTCTTATTAAAGAATCACAAAAGGAATCAAAGGAAGGGGACTTGTAGGTTTGTCCTTGAGAAATGAAGGCTTCTCTTGTAGAATGGAAGGTGGAAACAAACACAAAATAGGCTGGTCCCAACTTATTTAGAATGGAGTAGATAAGGCTACTATCTTCTTTCTTAACCTTAACACCTTCCAAGAGAAGTCTAAGGGTCTTGAACTTGGACAAAAAATCTTCAATGAAAGAAAAATTATTGGGGTCCAATGTAAGAAATTCATTTTCAAGTTGATGGGTTTTAAGTTCATTTTTAATTCCAAAGACTTTAGTAATCTGTTTCATTGCTTCATCAGGAGTATCAAGTTCTGCAATATGGAATCTAAGATCTGGAGAAATAGACATCCCTATCAACCCACGTGCTTGGTCTTGCCTATTTTCCCATTTAGCTGTCTTTTCTTCATCTTTCGGTTTGGTCTCTTGGCCTGTGGCTATTCTGTAAAGACCTTTACTTCTAAGTAAATCCACAATGTAGGACCACCATTGGAAGTAGTTGGTGCTGTCAAGAATAACTTGGCATGGGCTTTCCATTTAAAAAAAAATTGAAGCTATAGATGCTAAAACTAAGTGTTTCAATGGAAACATCTTGAAAAATTAGGCTGTTTCAAAAAAACGGTGCTGAAAACGGCTTCCGGATGAAGAAGTTATGGCTTTTTGAAGAAAATTTGATGAAGTCGCCGACGAAGTGCGGGAATGTGCGGAAATGAAAAATCCGCCCCCACAAAATGGAGACTTGAACCCAAGACCTCTACTCTCATAAATTAGCTTTGCACCAAGTGAGCTATACAAAAATTTTGAGATAGAGAGAGAGAGGGCGGGGGGGGGGAGGGATTGATGCCTTGGGTTGTGTGCTTGCTTTGAGAAAGCTCTTTTTCCCTACAAAACAAAAAACACAAAACCCAACACGGATATACAAAAAAAAAAACGAACTTTGCGGCTCGTAGTTAGCTTTAGCCGGAAACTAAATATTTTCAAAAACAAAAAGAACCTAGCGGCTCGAAGTTAGCTTTAGCCGGAAGCTATTTTCCTCAATGTTTCTGATTTTCCGAGATCACACTAAGGCGCAGCGGAAAAGAGCATACACATGAGAAAAATCCTTCCTTTCTGTTTCTGATTTGCCCAGATCGCACAGAGTCAGAGGGCAAAGAGCATACACAAAAACGAAAGGTATAGATCCGGTAATAAAAAATCTAAATAAACTGAAAACCGAAATAAACAGAGAGAAAATAACTGTAAACTGCAAATAAACATTGTATACCTCCAGATCTTAAAAATGACGCAGCTAGGGCTACCGGAAACCTTTTCGCGTGAAACAAAAGGGGCTCCTCACTGGAACAGATGCTCCCAACACAACAGAGCAGTCCTCTCAGCCCGAAAGCTGTCAGAAACAGTAGATCTAGGAAACAATAGTCGGATGCAGTTCTACCAGCTTCAGATTTGGATCACCAATGGATGCAACCCTCAAATAGCTCCGATACCATGTAGGAATTTACAGGGTAAGTTCCTCAGACAGAACACCAAAGGACACCACTCACAAACAGATCATAGATCAATACACCAGTATTTTGACATGGTTAAAACCCTCAAAGAGGGAAACAGTCCATGGCCTGAGCCAACGCGGCCACTTCAGGCAATTTATTAATAAAAAAATGAAAAATTTACATATGCTTCTCTCATAGACGGATTACCCTACAAATGACCCTCCATGCTCTTTAAATAGAGATCATGGACCAATCGGGTGTTCAGCCACCGATCAAGTGTCGGTAATACCGAGGAGAGAATGAACCGTCGGATCACTACATATCATGACCGTCGGATTGTAAGTTACAAAATGTACATAGTAAAGAAACACACTTTACCTAACTCTATACTAGACCAAGTTGTACTTAACTATTTCCTATGTGCCGGAATAACCTAACAAAAATTTGGCCAATTGGGTTGGCTTGGTTGATTCGGCCATGGAGATGATGAGGGGAATGACTGTTGTGACCAATTCGGGAATGGAGGTTGATTTTTCCAAATTGTATGATATTTTTGAGCATGATATTGTGGAGGCTGAAAAGAAGAAGCTGGATCTGAAAACATACCTAATTGTTGTGGCTACCATTGACGGCGCTGATTGAGTAGATACACCGATTCTAGCTCTTCTTCTGCTTCCTTATATATTTCCTTCAATCTGGGAAGCGAGGGATAGCTTTCCGTAGAATGATCTTTCGTACAAATGGCACAAAATTGGACTGCATCTAATGGACACTCCTTATGGTTGTGTTTCTTCCTCCATTGGGGACAGAAGATTGCCAAATTATGTTCTTCCTCTACTTGCTTTTGTTTGGCCTGCATAATATCAAATTGTGTTTTCAGTGCCCCTAATATATCCGTTTTGAAATTTTTTAATAAATTTCCAATTTCTGCACACATTAATCCTTCTGTCGAAGTTCTATTATCTCTTACAAACCGATCATGTTCTGCTGGTTTTAGTCTTGTGTTGCCTCTCAAGCTCCTGATACATTAATCGATAATGTCAGCAAAAGTTTCCTGATAAATATCTCCTTTTCCCATAATGTTTAATGTTTCAATCCATTGTTCCTTCATTCCCCTAATTAGTGTTTTTTTTGACACATTATCAGGCAAAGGTAATGATACATAAGGGGATCTTTGAAGATTATACTGGAACCGTTCAACATATTCCTCTAATGTTTCATTTGGTCTAGATACCATCTGGATTATTTCATCTTTTAATTCTCTAGACCTGCAATAGTCCTAATATTTTTTTAGAAAAGATTCTTTCATTTGATCCCAGTTATTTATAACACCACCACCTAATCCCATAAACCATCTTAAAGCAACCCCTTTTAATGTAGAGGGAAATAATTTCAATTTCTGGGGATCGGTGGTATAGTCATATCCTCTACACAGCACGTCAAATTCAAACAAGAATGCATTCAGATCCTCTGATTTAAGACCGTGGAATGTAGGGATATGCTGAAGAGGAATTGCTTTCATAGGTGCATTAGCTACAGTATCCACAATGGGGTATTGCAGTGTAGATGTTTGGGTGTTTGGCTGATTTTGGGCCATTTGATCGAATATATGCCAATAACCTTCTAGGATATCTAGGAGGGTATTCCTAGGTTGTCGAGGGGAAATGGTTTTAACAGGAATGGCCTTGACAGTGCTTCCTTTATCTGGGATAATGGGAGTACCTAATGTCTGAGGGGATTCAGGTTCTCTAGCTTCGCTATAAATGATTTTTGCAGCACTTCCCTTATCTAAACTGCTTAATGGCTAAACTACCCCAAGAGGAGAACTTGGTTCTTCAGTTTCTCCTGTCTCTCCTCTTCCTTCACAGAGGTTGCTAAAATTCCCTTCTTGCAATGGTTCTGGGCTAGAATTTTCAATTTCTTGAAAATCTTTCTCTTCGGTTTGACTATGCACCTCAGCAAAGGCTACAGATGGTGATCCTGTGGCCGGAAGGAAACTAGTAAGCTGTCTAGAAGAAACTTTTATAGGTCCTACTGAAGGCTGAGATTCTACTTTCTTAATGATTTCGTCTATAAAGCTCGATCGGCCAAGGGTCACCTGCCCCTTAGCTTTTTCAGGCTTGGGTAGAAGTTTAGAATTCTTTTCTAGCTTTTTCTTCTTAGTCATGCACACAAATCAACTGCTAAGTTCTACCCAAACAAAATATCAACAGATCTGCAGGAAAGCAGGTAGGGCAGTAGGGCTATTACATACTCCACACGCAGGTTCTTACCTTCCATTTTTAGAACCCAATTCTTCCCTAGCAGGCTCTTACACTACTCTGAAAAGAGACAAATGGCTACATTCTTTCCTCGATAATGGCGCCAAAATGTGGAGTCGTAAAAAGGGTCTTTTTCACCTCTAATTACCTCACATTAGTTTGTCAATCCAGGAATGTTTTGTTATCTTAAAGAGTGTCTCAGTCTGAGGCGGTCATTTGGCAGAGTAATGCTAGTAGTATAGTGCTCAAAATACAAGAGTAAACGGATGCTCAAAACAAGATCTAATTACAGTAAAGCACCTTAAAGTTGAAATCATGCATTCAAGGAACTAGGCAATTTATCAGTCAAGGGTCTAGTAACAGTAACTCATCCCTCTGTAAACTGATGTAATTAAAGACAATCAAGGAACAGATCGTCAATCTGGGAGCTAGACAACAAATGCCAATGCCCACTACAGTTTTAGATCGTTCTACACACCAAAGCAATGATAACGCAAATAATAAAGAAATGGAACAACAACTAAGTAATGTAACAGCAACTAGGAAATGGAACAACAGCTAGAAAATAGAACAGCAACTAGAAAATGTAACAACAATCAATTCTTATGAACACCTTAATCGTCATAAATAAGTGCGGAAATCGTACCCTACAAGAATTAGGTATCAATCTTTATTCTAAGGATAAATCAGACAACACACGGAAATAGAACAACGACTGATTAGCAATGAAATATAAAACAACACTCTGAGTGAAATATAAGTACACGATAAACCAATATAAATAACACACACAACACGCTTTAAGAAAAATAGTAATCTGATTTCGATACCACCAATATCAATCTTAGTTATCAGGAATAACAATTGTAATTCGTAATGGAACAACAATGTCAATTGAATCGCAATTGCAATCAAATGTAAACCATAGATGAATGCAGCGATATGAATGTTACAGCACAATTACTCTGTAGTTGAACAGCAACAATATTCTGTAAAGACCAGCAATATCATATCAACAATTAAAGGAACAATAATGCGTTGCAGAGTCGATATGATGTTTCTATCTCAGAAAATGATATTACTCAGTCTAACATAAATCAAATGTAACAGAGTTTTGATGTAAAATAACAGAACATATCAGATTACCGAACAAAGTTGATAAGTAAAACCACGCACAAACCAAAAGTAATAGTACAGGAGCAAGTGTTCCACCAGGGCCGAGCCCTTAGCTTCTAGGGATACACCGCTTGAGATTGTTCCAGTATCAAAGATGAAATAATGGCTAAGGCGGAGATGTCTAGGATGCAAAAATAGTTAAAGCAACGATCCCTCAGGATCAAAGGATCTTGAGGGATTCGCCAAACTGTTAACTCTCAGTTATCCATTTTCTTTCTTGTGCCGAGTTGAGATCTCCATTTCCTTTCCCTGGCTGATATGCTTTAATTTGGATCGCCTTGTTTGCATATGGTTCCCCGCCAAAGGGACAACAGTTAACTTGGCCCTATCTTTTTCTTTGGAATGGCAGTCTTTCGTTTTTCCCTTTTTCTGCATAAGAAATGACAATTATCAGTGTTTTCATATTGCACATTAATCTTACATATTTTTCCATAATTTCTTATTATCTACCTAGTTCATGATGCAAAGGGGCTGTGAGTTTTAATGAAAATATGCCAAAATAATCAACAAAAACATACCTTCTTTGGTACTACACACTTTGGAAGACGAGTAATGAAATCCATAGAAACATTTGTGTAGATTGAGGTAGGGATTGGAAATGGTTGTATGGTGCCTCATGACTTGACTCTTTCTCCTTTGTGGCATTGACACAGCTCACATTTTGCTACAAAAGTAAGAATGTTAGTTTTCATTACTATCAAAAAGAAAGAACGACGAGTGCGAGCATCAGTCTTCTAAAATCCTGCATGGTTTGCAGTGGGAGATGACTGCAACTCTGCCAAAATGTGTGTTTTGAGGGTGGATGTCGGTGATATAACTACTCTATCCTTGTAGCGAATAATCTCATCCTTCTAAGAGTAGCCAACTGAGGAATTAGGATCCGCTCTCAAGTTATTAATGAGTTGAGAGAGAGAGGGGTGTTAAAACCATTCCTTGTTGGCTTCTTCAATCCAATCTAGTATGGGAAGAGAGATTGATAGCAAGGTCTTTTCATCCTAAAATTGGCGTGATAAAGCATCTACTACTACATTGTCATGCCCTTTCTTGTAAATTATCTCATAATCATATTCCAACATTTTAGCCAACCATTTATTTTGATGGGGCAAGGATAGATGTTGCTCCAAAAAATATTTGAGGCTTTGATGGTTTGTGCAAATTTGGAAATGTTGCCACAATAAGTATGGTCGCCAGGTATCTATTTCATGTAAGATGGCCATCATCACCTTCTCATAGGTAGATTGTCCCAGATGTTTCCTACTCAATTGTTGGCTGGTCAAAGCCAAGGGTTGATCTTCCTACATTAAGACAACACCAATACCAGTACCTGAAGTATCACATTCAATCACGAAAGATTTGGTGAAGTCGAGTAGTGCCAATATGAGAGTGGAAAACATGGCTTGTTTGATAGCCATAAACGCCTGTTGTGCTACGCCAGTCCAAAGGAATGAATTTTTATTGAGAACATTAGTGAGGGGTCTAGAAAAAATTGTGATAATAGCTGTTGAGACCGAAGAATCCCCTCAAACTCTTCAAGGTTTTTGGTTGGGGCCAATCTTGCATTGCCTGTATCGTTTTGGGATCCACCCGGACACCTTCATGACCCACAATGTGGCCCATATACTCGACTTCTTTCAGGCCAAAAGAGCACTTAGACAATTTGACAAATAAATTTGGGATCATATTTGTCACCGAGACCAATTTATCTAGAGTCTTTCCCCCTTAAAATAAGCTACATCCCACGTGAATAACATGGGAATAACCATGGGTTTTGATAAATATTGATATTGAAAACCCTAGTAACTTGACCGAGTGAAGTTTACCCAAACCAACCTAACAAGTCCCCTACATGTATGTAAGGAACAACATGAAGAAACTCTTTTGATTCATATTGTTGTATATCTAAGAGAGAATGCATCCTATCTCAATTTGAAGAAGCATCCCACACACTCTGGAATCATTTATGGGAAATAATTATGGATGAAGAGTATAAATTCTTCATTAAGAACCAAACATGGGACTTTAGTCCTAGTAGTGGTATTTCCTTTTCAACATTATATTTGGAGTGGGTGTGGTGGGGAGTGGTGAAGAGGGATTTTATGTGGTTTTCCTTCTTTCCTCTTGTCTCAATTATCCTATGTCATTTAGGTGCACTGGAAAATGGCTACCTTTATTTGGTTCTTACTGGGACCCATTCATTGTGTTCTCCTTTGTTAGGTTCCCATTTTGTCTATTTTTAACTGTATATTTTGCCATTGTATTACCCTCTTCAACCCTTAGTTGGAAGCCTTTGCTAGTATTTTGGCTTAATCACTCCAAAAGGTACAGAATAACTTTCCTCATTACTACATGTTTAATTATTGAACACGTAATCATGATATCTTTATAATTATTCCCTGAAGTTGATTAAAGTGTTGACTAATTGCTGAAACTGCCTAACTGGCAGGATCACATTTTGTCGTTGTTGAAATAGCGGAAACAGCGCAAACTGTGAAGCTGAAACAGCACGAACAGCATGCTCACTTTGAGGAACAGTTGGGATTTGCGTAACAAATTTGCATCAGCAAAGGAGTCTGACCGATTACTATATTGGTCGTAATGATCATGATCCTCATGGCTGTAACAATATTTTGTTATCAAGAACTGACTTTCTTATTTTTGGTACAAAAGGGTTGAATCCAAATGTATGAAAATCTGTTGTAATAGATGTCTCCTCTATAAAGAGGAGACATCTACATTAGAGAGGGGGACGGAAAGGAGGGAAACACACGGTAACACAGAACTTGTAGTGAAGGGATGAGACTGAATTTATTTTTGTAATATGGTTTATCGGCAGATGAATACAATCCTGTTTTGAGTATTTTACCTTAATTCCTGTGTTCTGGGGAATCTTGTGAGAAGGACAGGGCCCACCTTCATCACAAGATTCACCCATCTCTTTCTGTTGTGCGGTGTGTGTGTGTGATTTCTGTTTATATCACAGTTACTGCTTCTAATAATATTTACTTTTGCTGAAACTCTGTTTTCCTTTTTAACTGATTGATGTTGCATATGAGTGCCTCACCGGTGATTAGGATTTACAGAGTGTATGGGTGAACTGGACAACAGAGGCAGGTGTTGAAAGTCCTTACTCTGAGGATAGGGTCCTGATCCTTTGTTGCAGGACAGCCATCACTTCCTTTTGCAGATTTGTTTCCTTTAAGTTATTTGTTCTTACTTCATTTTCTGCAATAGGCTGTAACTACTGTAACTGCTGTAACACAGAGTAGGGATTTAATAGATAGTAGACTGTTTATACTACAGCTTTTAATACCATTAAGATTGAGTACATACAGTACGTAGTCACCTTTGGAATAATCAGACTTTCCCGGGTTGATAATTAATGTGGCACTCGACTGTTTTATTATTAAACAATTAAAGTGACCAACATTTTGGCGTCGTTGCTGGGGAAGGTGACTGAAGATTTTAAGGGTATTAACATTTTTCTTTAGAAGTGCAGGATGCATGAGAGGACGCAATAAGGTTAACCATTCAGGCGGCAAAGGCAAAGGAGGAGGAAGAAAAACTTTTATTGACGATTTTATTTGAAAAGCTGAGACATCCCAGAGGTTAAGCTCTCGGAGGCCACAAACCCAAGACTCTTCCCAGACAGATTTTCAGAAAGAGGAAGTAGTGGGGCCAGAGAGGGTTATAGAACCATCAGAATATACTAAGGAACCGGTGGAAGAAGATGAACGACAAGTAGAAGAACCAATAGAGGAAGCTAAGGTGGAGGAACCAGTGTAGGACATTGAAATCCAAATAGAAAATTCCGAAGACCGGGCAAGCGCATCAGGAAAATAACCAATGGAGGATAAAAATGAAGGACCTTTCGGTGGAGGTCGCAGAATAGAGGGAAGGGGAGAAAATTCTCTCTCCACCCTGGAATTCCCCATTGGAGATCTCCCCAGAGGAGCAACTCCTATGAAGAATATCCCACTTTCAGCATTACCCAATTTCCATGGGTTATCCACCGAAGATCCTGATGAATTTCTTTTTGAATTTGATATACTATGTAGAAGCTATGACTATGTTAATTCTACTCAGAAATTAAAGTTATTTCCAGCTACATTAAAAGTGAATGCATTAAGATGGTTCATGAGCTTGGGAGCTCATGTGATTACAACATGGGACCAGATGAAGGAGAAATTTTTGGCTAAATACCAAGATTATTGTCAAACAAGAGAAAGGAAGGAGGAATTATTCAAGATGACTTAGAAGGAGGAAGAAAGTCTGGAGGACTTCGTGGAAAGGCTACAATATAACTTACAATGATCTGATCATCCTGATATGAGTAAGGATATTCTCAAGTCAATATTGCTAAAATGGGTACGAGATGATTGTTTAGATATGTTGAATATACTTGGAAAAGGAGACATATCTAAGGAATTCTATGATGATATTATCAATCTCTGTAAAAGATGTTCAAGAAGAGTAGCAAGCAGACCAAAGAGCAAAGACAGTACATACTCAAGATTCCAGAAATCAGCAAGTCGAGGAGCAACACGGGCCGAAATAGGTAACTTACTTGAAGAATTTAAAACTGAAATGTTAAGCTCTTTTGCTTCACAAATTGATACCTTGCAGGTTAAAAAGAAGCAGGCATAAGCAGAAGCTGCCCTGGCTATTTTCTGCTCTAAATGCAGGGGAAAACACCCACTAAGGGAATTCCCCCTCGACAAGGTACCAATCTGCACTATCTATGAAAAGGACCATGAGACTCAACAATGCCCTCCTTTTCCAAGAATAAAAGCAGCACTGCAGCCAACTGAAGAAGAAGCTGAAGCAGTGTACCTCCTCTCACAGAGAAGACAATGGCAACCACGAGGACCAGGTATGAATTATAACATGTCGTTTAATCGTTGGAATAATCATCCTCCTTTTCAAAGAAATTACCCACCCTTCAACCAAATGCAGTACCCACACCTAAATCAAATGAATTTCCCACCCATGCAGCAACCAAACCCTCCTTTTTTTGATCCTACGATGTGGAATCCTTGGGCTCTACAGCAAACCTATTTTAATCAATGGAACCCGAATTGGATAGCTCCAGAGATCCCATTTCCAAACCAATTACCTCAGTATCAACAATGTCTCTCCTTACCATCAAATGCCCCACCTAATAATCAGACAATAAGACCCCAGCTACCTGTACAACCTAACCCCAACCCGAATAATAATAAAGCTCTGCAAGTAATTGATGTTCAAAACCAATTGGTTTCCCCTATGCAATGCAATGACATTCATTCACGCTCTAGAAGAATAGTTGAACCCATTATTGATGACATCACTTCCGATTCTGATAAAGAAGAAATCGGAAAAGAAAAGTCATCTAATGCTGAAACAGTTGGATCATCCTCTAATAACAATGCTAAAACAGTTGAAACATCCTCTAAAAAGACTGCTGAAGCAGCAGAGCCACCATTCCCTAAACGTTTGGCTCTTACCAAAACACTTGAGCCACCTGCTTTTAATCTGTTAGGAGAGCTGCTGAATTTATATGTTAAAATTCCACTCTTACAAGCACTAAGAGATGTACTGATTTATGCTAGAACTGTTAGAGATATTTGTATTAAGAAACCTGGAAGAAAAGCTAAAGACCCCCTCACAGTTCATGTGATGGGTGATCTAGCTGCTCTAATGTCAGAAAAAAATCCCCCCTGTGAAATATGGTGACCCTAGTCACCCTACAGTCATAGTTCAGGTTGGTAAAACCTTTGTTTCTAGAGTTCTAGTAGATCTGGGTGCTGCAATAAACATCATGACACTTGAAACAGCACAGTTACTGCAGTTAAAAAATTTTATTAGGGAAACCCCAACCATTCTAGAGCTGACTGACCGCTCCACAATCAAACCTGAAGGAGTCATTGAAGACCTGATAATTTCAGTCGAATCTTGGAACTACCCAGCTGATTTTGTGGTGTTACAGACCAAAAATAAGTTGGGGGGTCATCCATTGATTTTAGGGAGACCTTGGCTGGCTACAACAGATGCCTTCATTAGCTGTAGGTCAGGTTCAATGACAATTTCTAATGGATGTGAAACCAAACAGCTTACTCTGTACCCTCATGCCACACCTATGATTAACAATGATAACTCTGTGTGGTTAGATTATGAGGATGATGAGACTCAACCCATCTTGACTGTCGGACAAGCCCTAACTTTTAAAGATTCAACCGAAGATGAATTAATTAGTAGCTTTATTTCTGAACCTTCTTCGGTTAACTCTGAAATACATGATCACTTGACTACAATCTTGGAATCTGAATCACAGCAAAATCTTAAAACTGAAGACTTATCTCAGACATCAGTTGACACCCCCTCCAAAAGTATAGCAGTCGAAATCGAGCCTGGTAAAACATTAAATATAAACCATAACCTAACAGATGATGAAACACAACAGTTAATGAAGTTACTCCACGAGAATAAACAAGCATTCGCATGGGATTACACAGATATGAAGGGAATTTCTTCTGAATTATGTACTCACCGAATTTATATTAAAGAAGGATCCTGCCCAGTCTGCCAACCCCAACGACGAATGAATCCCAATTTAAGGGAAATTGTGAAAGAAGAACTTCAAAAACTGTTGAATGCAGGATTTATATATCCTATATCTAATAGTGAATGGGTTTCACCATTAGTAATAGTACCTAAGAAAAATGGGAAATGGAGAGTGTGTGTGGATTATAGAGCTCTGAATAAGGCTACTCAGAAAGATCATTTTCCCTTACCATTTATTGATCAGGTACTAGATAATTTGGCAGGTAAGAGATTCTTTTCCTTTTTGGATGGATTTAGTGGTTATAATCAAATCAATATTGCACCCCAAGATCAAGACAAGACCACTTTTACTAGTCCATGGGGGACTTTTGCCTATAAAGTTATTCCATTTGGACTATGTAATGCCCCAGCAACATTTCAAAGAGCGGTGATAGGAATTTTTTCTGATATGCTTAATGATTCCTTAGAAATATTTATGGATGACTTTACTCCTTATGGTGTGACTTTTGAAGATGCTTTACAAAACCTTGAAAAAGTACTTAAACGGTGTATAGAAGCACATATTGCCTTAAGTACTGAAAAATGTCATATGATGATGAATCAAGGTATTGTTTTGGGACACTTCATTTCATTCCTAGGAATTCAGGTTGATCCAGCTAAAGTACAAGTAATTCAGACTCTGCCTATCCCGAAAACACAAACTAATGTAAGAAATTTTTTTGGACATGCTGGATATTATAGAAGATTTATCAAGGAGTTTTTCTAAAATAGCTTCTCCTTTGTTTGTGTTACTTATGAAAAATGTTGAATTTAAGTGGACTGATGGTTGTCAAAAAGCATTTAATGAACTTAAACATCAATTGTCTACAGCTCCCATTTTAAGAGGACCTGACTGGGCACTCCCCTTTCATATATCCTCTGATGCTTCAGATACTGCAATTGGAGCTGTCTTGGGTCAAGAAGAAAACAATCTTCCCTATGCTATCTATTTTATTAGTAAAAATATGACCCCTGCTGAACTTAATTATACAGTCACCGAGAAAGAATTCTTAGCAGTTATTTATGCTATTAATAAGTTTCGACATTATATTACTGGTTACACTACTTTTGTGCATACTGATCACTCGGCCATTAAATATTTAATGAACAAATCAGTTAAAAATGTTCAAGTTACCAGATGGTTAGTATTATTACAAGAATTTGATATCACAATTGTAGATCGACCAGGTAAAGAAAATTTAGTTGCTGATTTTCTTTCTCGGTTAAAAACTGATGAAAATATTCCAGTAGATGACTCTTTTCCTGATGAATATTTATTTGCAGTATCTGCTCACTCACCTTGGTATGCAGACATTGCCAATTACTTAGTTGCAGGGAAACTACCATCACACCTATCGCACAGAGAGAAAAGAAAGATCGTTCAGCAAAGTGCTAGGTACAGTTGGATAAGTGGGTGTCTCTTTCACACAGGACTCGACCAGGAAATTCGAAGATGCATCAAAGAAGATGAAGTTTATGATATATTGAAGGCTTGCCACGATGGCCCTTGCAGAGGGCATTTTGCAGATAAAAGAAAAACACACAAAGTTCTCAGAATGGGTTACTATTGGCCCTCACTTTTCAAGGATGCAAAAAAAACATGTTAGGGCCTGTCATAGCTGTCAGAGAATGGGCCAACCTAATCACAGGGATGAAATGCCACTTAACCCCCAGGTAATACTTGAACCTTTTGAAAGATGGGCACTAGATTTTATAGGTCCCATCAATCCTCCATCCAATCAAAGAGTTTATATACTGGTTTGTACAGATTATATGACTAAGTGGGTAGAAGCTAAGGCACTCATCAAAGCTAATGAAGAATCAGTGTTAACTTTTCTATTTGAAGAAATCTTTGTTAGGTTTGGTCTACCTAGAGAACTAGTCACAGATGGAGGACCTCCTTTTAATTCTCATGGCTTCAAAGATACACTCCATAAATATCACATTAAGCATAAAATGAATACACCTTATCACCCCCAGGAAAATGGGCAAGTGGAAAGTACAAATAAAGTCATAGAAGCCATTTTAACAAAGACAGTCAAGGAGAATAGAAGGGATTGGTTTCAAAGGTTGCCTGAAGCATTATGGGCTTACAGAACTACTTGGAGGAACACTACGGGTTTTTCACCTTATGAATTAGTTTATGGTAAAAATGCTATTTTTCCTGTGGAATTTGAAATCAAAACCTTAAGGACTGCTTTAGCTGTTAACCTTGATTTGACTGATGCACAGACAGCTAGGTTGCAGCAGCTTCAGGAATTGGATGAAAAGAGGTTGGATGCCATCCATCAAACAACCATGATACAACAGTAAAGAACCAGGTGGCATGACAAAACTATTAAGCACAAGCAGTTCCAAAAAGGTAATTGGGCCTTACTGTATGACTCCCGTTTTGAAAATTTTCAGGGGAAATTAAGAACAAGGTGGCTAGGACCTTATGAAGTAGATGTTGTTTTTCCAAATGGAACAGTCAAACTCCTAACGATTGATGATAGTAGAACACCATTATTAGTGAATGGGTATCGACTTCCTTTGTATCAATGGCCTGTTTCTAAAGAGGATTTCAAAGCTACTTGCATGACAGACATACACTATACCTTTTTGGGGGAACCAGCTATCTTTCAATGCACTTAATTTCCTGTTTATGTATTTATTTCTAGATTAGATTTCTTAACTAATAATCCATGTCAAGGGTTGCCATGTTACAATTAATTATTTTGCAAATCTTAGCTTTGGATGGTGGCTGAAAAAAGAAAGATTCCAATATAGGAAGAATTAATCTGGAGATTGGAAGAGCATCGCCATGTCATTCCAGATCATAATCCATTTCTCGTTGCTGATACACCATTTCCCGTTGCTGATACACCATTTCCCGTTACTGATACACCATTTCCCGCTGCTGATACATCATTTCCCGTTGTTGATACACCATTTCCCGTTACTGATACACCATTTCCCGTTGCTGATACATCATTTCCCGTTGCTGATACACCATTTCCCGTTGCTGATACACCACTTTCCAGTGTCGAAACACCAAATCCCACTGCTTAAACACCAATCTTTTCTATTTTCCTAAATATCCCCATTCTTTTTACTCCTGAGAATGAACTATTACTTCAATAGAAACATATCATTCTTTATTCAAAGGAATCAACCATTTATCCTGTTAATAATACCCCTTCACTACTGCCTCTTGTGAATAATAAAAACCTCGTGTGTAAAAACCCTCACACCTTACAAACCCTTTATATAATGATCATTGACCTATTAAGGACGAGATAACACTTTTCGACGCAACAACCAAAAGTAATTGTAAAGGTATGCATGTTATCTGTGAATATTAAATTGTAGTTAATGAGGAGATAGTTGACATGGCCACTAAAAGCATCGTACTGCCAACCATATCATTCAACCGCAGTTGGGGGGGATTACCAAAATATCGTAATCATTACAGGGCACACCCATCACCGCCATCCCTATTCCTCCTGGTTGTGTCTAATCCACCTCGCTTATGCCTTACCACGTCATAATTTCATTTTGCAATGTTCTGCTATGTTTCGACTTCGGCAACTCGACTCTGCACTTTGTATTCTGCCTAAAATAGTAACCATGGGTGGAGATGCTGTTAGACATGAACTGGGCTTGACGGCATTACTGGAACTTTACCCAGACGCATACCAAATCTTCCTACAGGCAGGATGGGTGGACTATTTCAGAAGACTTCCGGAATTTGATTTGCAGCAAGTTCTCGAATTTGCATGCAACTTGAGGGAGGCATATTCTACTGTCCAAGGGGTGAGAATCCCAGTAACAGAAGAAGATATAGCACAAGTTTCGGGACTTGCAACCAACGACATTCGTTGGTTCAGCAGGAAGCATCTTATCCTCAATGCGCAGCAAGATTTCCTGCTACCTGGGGAGCAGGTGGAAGCCAAAGGCAGGGGTGTTGCGCTTCGGTCATTACCACCGCCTTGGCCAAAAGTTGCAGAATTCGTCAAGCACTACTTCACTTGCGAGGGTCGCTATTAGGTAGTCTACCAACATGACTTCGTCTTATTAAATCATTTGTGGCATGGTCGTCTAGTAAATATGCCTTATTATCTCCTTGGATGTCTGAAAAATATGGCACATTACACTGTGAACGCTAGGCACCAACTCCTCTGCCTCACGCACCATCGTTTGGTCCAACTTGTGATAAATAGAGGCTTCACCCTGCATAATCCACCTCCCCTCATTAACCCTCTCGAGCAGGCTGAGGAAAATCCTCAGCAAAATGAAGAAAATTCCCAGCAAGATGCTGAAACTCAGCAAACAGCAGCAGGAACACCCCAATTAAGCACTGAAAATCCACTGCAGTCCTCACCCCATGATGAAGCCGAATCGTCCACTCCCATAGTTCACATCCCTATCGATGATTCAGATGAGGATACCCTCATCACTTTCCTTAAAAGGAAAAAGCAACAGAAAACTGCAACCCCGTCAAAAAGAAGAACCAGGGCCTCAGTAAAGGCAACTACTATTTCTAATGATTCCCTGAGTAAAAGTCCTCGCAAGAGGAAAACCATTGTCTCTCCTGGTTCCCTACCTCAGCAACGAACAAGGTTGTTTGCAGCAATTGAGGCCATTCCTCCAATCATTTAAATCCCCGTATTCCCCATAGCCCTGAACCTTCACCTCCTTCACCTTCAGATGCTGAAATTCAAAGTGTTCACAATTTTGTAACATCATTTTTCTCAACAGAGGTAGCTGCTGCACAAGAACCAGCTGCTGACAAATTCAAACCAGACATCCAAGTTGATATAGGACATGTGGCTATTACACAAGAACCAGCCACTGACCCAATAGGTGTCACACAAGAACCACCTGTTGGGGAGCAAAAAGAAGATGACCTGCATGTGGCTGTTACACAAGAACCAGCCACTGACCCAATAGGTGCCACACAAGAACCACCTATTGGGGAGCAAAAAGAAGACGACCTGCATGTGGCTGTTACACAAAAACCAGCCACTGACCCAATAGGTGCCACACAAGAACCACCTGTTGGGGAGCAAGAAGAAGATGCCCTAGGTGAAACTGATACACAAACAGACCCAATAGGTGAAACACAAGAACCACCTGTTGGGGACACACATGATGAAGATAATGCTGAACAACAATTTTCTTTTCCTTTGGAATCTGTAACTGTAGAAGCCCCGGTCACTCTAGCCTCCCTACAAGAAGAAAATGAGTTCTTAAAATCAGAAATTAAGGCCTATCAGAAAGAATTAGCAATGGCTAGGGAAGCCTATAAAGAAGAACTCAATCTGTACATGTTAGCTCAAGTAGCATCTCAAGCTGAAAAGAGTGTAGAGAAAGAGCAATACAGTGAATACATGTGCAGTGAATGTGGGGATATCTATACTCAAGCAGGATATAAAATAATTGCAGTCCCATTGACTGGAGCCAGCCCTGTTATATTCAAAAAGGAACACCCTGCTGTTACACAAGAACCAGCAGGGTCTTCAAGGATTTCAGAAGAAGAAATAGAACCACCCCGGCCTACCCAAGTTATTGATGAGCAGAAATCAGAAGAAGAAATGGAACCACCCCGGCCTACCCAAGTTATTGATGAGTAGGAACCAGAATCAAAATCTTTTACAATTGTGCATATACAAACTGAACCTCCCTGTGTTAGCGATGCTCATGCATAGACTTCTACTTTTCAAGAATTAAGCAACACATGGAGAGCAAAATACAAGCTTTCCCAAGGAAAGGCATTTCAACAGCAGAAGTCATTATGGTTTAACTATGCCTATAGGAATTGGGAAGCAATGGAACAGTCTCGTGCACAGCACAAAGAAAATAAGCAATTAAAAGCCAGACTATCCCTTATCTTCGATTTGGTCCAGCGCTTACTGGCTACAAGAAAGCCTTCTTTTAATTATTCTGTATTCTTGAGAGAATGCTTAGCGTTCCTCCAATTGAAAGCAATAAAGGATGGAAGACCACACCAGGTCTCTACACCACAACAATTCATTGAAACTTTTGCAGAAGCACCAAACAATGATCAGAATTTGCTATGCGAACTCTATCTTCACAATGAGGCTATGCCTGAAGATAGAAAGATTAATTTACTTCCTATTTGTGGTGATATTCAAATAAGAGCTTTTATTTCCTTTTTAGCCAACCAATTCACTTGGAAGAATCCTTTCATGTCTGCACAACACAATGAGGAGAACTGTCTTCTCTGGATTTGTCCGGAACCACAGAATGCAGCCATCTTCCTCATGGAACATCAACGAAATCTACGAGAGCCAGGCATAGCCGATCACATTAGGAATCTGCAAGCAGCAGTCTTAGAAGACTGCCAGCATTATGTCAAAGCTAAAGGACCTCTGGCCATAAAAGCAAATGAATTTTTCTAGGAACAATGTCCCAAAGAAAGAAGGGAATATCATCCCTACAATCCCCTCAATCTGCAGGCAGCAATCTGTTGAGGGCCCGAAGATCGGGTCAACAACAAGGGGGATACCCACCCGGTCCGGAACCTGGTTGGCGGCTCCTTGCCCGTTTGGTGTAGCGGGTCCGACTGGGGATAATGGGACCAGCTTCCCAATCTAAAGGTTATGTGTGTGTGTGTGTAGATTTTGATTATGCTGATTCTGAAAGTATTTTAGAGCTAACTCAAATCTAACTAGTAAACAGATTCTATACTATTGTAATCTAATGAAAACAACACATCTAATCTACGCTAACCCGGGATATATCTCTTATATTATGCGATCTAAAAAGATTTCGAACAATAACTGGTAATAAAGATCATTCAGCTATCATAAGAATATGAACCATTTAAGATAAACCATTCTGCATAAGAAGTTAGGCAAAACAGTTGTGAACAGCATATCGCATAATAAGTCATTCATATGTCAAGCATAAACAAATGATTCCACCGTACAGAAGTGCCAAATGGTAACCCAAACATCCATACATTAACATATAAACAACTAAAACTGCATATCACTTTAAGAACATGAGCAGAAATTCGTCAAGAGATAAAAGTACCATTTATGACTGATTTTCACTCACAAACTTGAAGCAATAACGATTCATCTCTACTTACTTCTAACATCTACCAAGAGTACAGAAATGCAACATCAGTAGCAGACATTAAAATGCAAACATAAATAAATCTCGATCCTTCCATTCATCAAAACCTCCTCTGAGGGTGCAGAAGTGCATGTTCCGAGGACAAGTTTTTGACAAATTTCTGGACCCTTCTCTAAATGCATGAGAAGGGTTAAAATACTACTTCCTAATTCTAATAATAGTATCATTACAAAATTTCAAGATACGGTTCTCAAATGACCGCCCTTTTTCTATTCTAGTTAAAAGGAAAAAACAACATTCTAAATGAAATCATTTGTGAACTTGGTCTTTGAAGTTGCAAGTGTCCAGCATAGGCTTGAGAAGAGTCGGCTGGCTGATTTCTGTGCTGAGATGGGCTGCGAAAATGGCATCTATGAGAGCTGGCGCTACCTTCTCGGTTGCGTTCGTAATGCACTTCACCGTCATCCATTGACTGTGCGGTTTAACCAAGTACGTCCAGTATCTTTCCCAATTCAGCCTAGCCAATGCTTGGATTGCTTTCCCTTTTGCCTGCGCTTTCTGCCTCCATTCTGTTTCCAGTTGCAACTTGTTTGGTAGGTACCCCGGGGTGGTTTCTGTAATTAAATTGGCCCTGTGTAAATTCTCATTTACACAGTTGATAAGAGTTCTTGCCTGTGTCGCCGCTGTCTCTGCCGCTTGCTCTGCCTGCGTGATTTGTTCGTCCCATTTATTAAAGAGCAGCTCCTTATGATTTTCATTAATCCTAGGTGCCCCTGCTCTTTTCCCTTCCTCATCATCTTGCCAAGTCAGATATTCTGTCACCCTCTTGTCGTTCTGATCATAGTCGCTCCGCGATTCCACCACCTGACTGGTGATTTGGTCGCTCAGCTCACAAAAGTGCCTCCACTGTGATATTTTACGTCCCAACTCTTCCTGTTGCTGCAGTAGTTGCTCATTCAAGCCGATGGACTCTGAAATAAACTCTGCCAGCTTAGGCTCATCTTTATGCATTTCTTGCACCGTCTGCAGTTGTTTTTATTTTTCTTCAAGACTTTTCTAATAGCCTATCTGCATCCGTTGAAAGTCTTCCTGTAGCTTTTCTAGCTGTCTGGAAGCTTCAGTGTTCACGTTGGCTTGTTGCAACTGTTGTTGTAGCATCTGTATATGATTTTCTTGTTCCTTTAATAGTTGCTGAACTTCAGAGGCCTTGTCAATAGTTACAGAGGCATATGCTCCTGCAATCTGAGACAGCTTCGTGAGATTTTCGGTCGGATTATTATTTGGGTCTTTCCACAAGACGTCCAAATGTTCAGCATTTTGAGACAGTGTATCCTCAAGCTTTCTCTTCTTTCTCTATCTCCTTACAACTGCTTTGTGTTGGGGACTATAGAATACATCCAGTGGGGGAATTTCTTCTACGTTAAGTAGAAGTTCTGAGGTTGGAGCGATAGGAAGGTGTTCAACTTCTATGGAAGTACTGACCATGGTCGAAACGACTTCTTGCACCACCTGGGTATTGTTCACAGGTGTTTTTGGGGCTTGCCCTTCATGATTAATCAATTCATTGCAGGTTTCCCACTCTTTATCTAGCTCTGTCGTGACAAGTGGTGCTTCGATGACAGGAGGGGGGACATCTCTTGGTGGTGAGGCAATAACTTGCTACTGAGACATTGTACTCGACTGAGCTGTGTCTTTGGTTGTTTCTTCGTTTTTTCTTTGTTCGTGACCAAACTCTTCAGGATGCTCAGATACTTCTTGGGCGGCTTTGGACTTAGATCTGTAAGTGCTGGAGTTTTCACTGAGGCTTATGCTCGGAGTCGGTTCTCAAGTAGGTATTCGTAGCTTCTCTAGTGGAATACTAGCCAGCCTTCTTTCTCTGTATAACGTGAATTTCTGGAGGTCATCTGAAGACAACCTCGACTGAGCTTCGTGCAAAATTTCTTTGAGCGAGCTCTTATTCTGAAAGAGATCATCAAACAGATCTTTCTTTCCAGAGAACACTCTTATCTTGACGTTCATTGTGAATTCTTGGGTGACATTATTTGGGTCGAATGGCCTCGCTGGGAACTTAAATAATTGAAGACACGTCACATTCTCCACCTCGCCAAAAGCGTGTCCTACATCGAACAAAGAGAAGGCCCCACAAGTGACGTGAAATTGAGGCCAAATGGCCTTCTTCTTGTCCTTTAGGTCCTTGGTCAAGCCGCCTTCAGAACAGGTTTGATAAGCGATTTCCCAGGCCAAAAGTTTATCAGGGATATATAGGGGTAGGACATGCGGAGGTACAGTGCTTCCAAAAACTCTAATGTAAGTAAACCATTCTTCCCCAAACCATCTTGCGATGTGGATGATGTCAATTTGGGCCTAGGGGGAGCACCTTGGGGGGTCCTTATCATATATCATTCTATATAGGGGCACAATAACCCCATGTCAAATCTGGTAAAAATGAGGGGCAAACTGGGAATCCCATAAGATCTTATGATAAACATGGATGGGCAATGGGTCTTGGGTAGTCCATTCCCATCCCAAAGTAGGAAAATTAGATACAAGACAAACAGAATCCATAATATAGGCAGACAGATAAAAAGGAGGATAGACCCTTTGAGAAAAGGATCTCTTAGACCGGTAATTGACAACGGCCGTGTATAGAGTATCAGAAAGGATTTTGGCCCAATCTAGGATTTCAGCATTAGTGGCAGCATCAATTAATGGCAGGCATTCAGATGAAAACTTATTGATATCGGGCATACCAAATAACCTACAGAGCATGGCTGCAGCAAAACAATATGGAGAGGTAAGGGAACCAGTGCTGTACATACCGTTTTTATCCTTTTTTAGCGGCTCGTCTCTTCTAGACCATTCTTTAGTGGTGTCTGATAGATCTGGATTCTCTACCACGAATTTCTTAACAAATTCTGCATTATATGTCGCTTGCAGTTCAGGAAGATGATACATAAGCTTCAGGTCTTGGGCAGCAAACAATCCCATGAGCCCATGTCCATGAACTTTGAATTGTCTGCCCTTTAATTCTGCATCATCCAATATCCACTTGATCATATTTTTGTATGGTAGAATTTTGGGTCTTGCCACTATTCTGTGAAGGAATGAACATGCTAGGTCCTCCAAGGACGCCTCAGAAGAGCGTGGTGCGCCTGCGACAGCAGCCACCTTCGTTATTCTAGGTTTTTCTTCTTCTAGCAGCCTGTACATGCCTTCCCATGTTGATATCCCTGCGTATTTGTTGCAGGCTGTGTCTGTGTACAGGGGCGCCATCTCCTTGGTCTTCTCCCTCACTTCAGAGCTTTGAGCTCTATTTTTCTTTCCCATTTTTCTCTTTGCGTTTCTGTCTGCAACGTCTTAGCGTTTTGTTCCTACAGATTACGAGTGAAATGGAAATGACTGATCCAGAAAGGTGATGGGAGAGTTTTAAATGCAAGAGATAAAACAAATATGCCACCTTACGTGAAGTAAATCTCTACCAAGGCACGCGTCTTTAATCCATTTAATAATTGACAACTAATTCATTTACTATCATTAAAAGCGCATGATTTCGGGTCAGATTATAGCAAGTGGCTTTTCTTTGAATGGCGCGCCCGAAGGATTCATACTAAGGTGATTTATGATTTGCTGACGTACCCTCGCATGTCGTGCAATCGCAAATCGCACCGTCGCAAATCGCATGGATGTGGCATCGCAGTGATCGCAATATCGCAGATCGCTGGAATTTGATGTTCACCATATCTTGCCTGGCTCATTTCTGCGATATGCGATCTAGCGATCAGCGTTATCGCAGATCGGCGAATCTTTAAGTTTTTCTTTATGAGCGTTACCAATTTGCGATGCGATGTCATTATTAACACGAGGATCTTGCGCATAAAAAGGGAAATGAAGGTGTTTCCTATCCTTTTGCAACGCGACCTTAAAGGTTTTCTCTTTTAACATAGACTTAGGCCTTAAAATATCCAAGAGGCTTTTTCCAAGCGTATGATTGTGACTTCAAAAAGAAACTCTTGCTTTCTCTAAAAATTAACTAAGGGTCCCCATTCATTCAGTATCATGGTTGATACTTAATTGAATAAGGGGGGGTGTTGCTGGCTACAACAATTGGCGATTCACTTTTGAGAACCAGTTATCTCTGCTTTTACATTTATGCTTTCAAAATTCTTGAGAAAAATGTCTTAAAGAAAAACTTGAACTTTATTATAAAAAGATAAAGCAAATAATACTTTAAACTGTCAATGATGTTTCGTTTCAACCTGTTTCTATTTCAATTACTTGCGTCTTCAGCTTGTCTTTGCATTTAAATCAGTCATTACTTGGTCTTGTAAAACATAAAATAAATTCTTCTCTATGTATCAGCTCTTTTTAAATATGCTCCTTTGTCGCAGGTAGAGCCTCTGCTGCCAGCAGGCGTCCATAGCCTCGACAGGGTTACCTATTACCCAGCAATGATCCTTTATCTTGCTTAAGGTTATTTACAACTTTTTCAAAGAAAATCCTTTTTTGACACTTTTTCCTTTTTATTCTCTAAAGAACAATGTCTTGGTTTGGTGGCCAAATTATGACATAGTCATTCACTTGATTTACACTTTTGCTGAACAAGCTGGCTCGTGATGAGACCCCTTGCCTTTTGATTGCAACAATCTTGAGTCATTGCCCTGTTTTGGTAGACAGTTTTGGCAAAGTCAGCAAGTTATAATATCTGTGATCATGATAAGCCGGCTCGTGATGAGACCTCTCATTCTTTGAGATATAGTGTCTTTTTAGATTATTCCTCTGAATGCTGCGTTTTCCTTTAGCAGGGAGGAAGTCAAATTTTCTTTCCTTAAGAAAGTTCTGGACAACAATGATAGGGCTGTTTTTGGTAATGGCTGCTTTCACAGAGAATTTTTATTTTAATATTGATACCTTTCATTGTGCTGACCTAAAAAAAAAAATTCCACTGGGATAGCTTTCTTTAAAGTTTTTTCAGTTGAAACTATCATCATATCTGGGTTAAAGTTCTATTGATAATAAAGATCAAATTCCTAAAAGATTTGTTGTTCATAGAAGCAGAAGTTTCAAAAATTTTCAATAGAGAAAAAAGGTGCCTTTAGTAAATGCCAAATGTCGTTAACCAAAGCAAACATTATTATGAGAGGCAAACATTCCCTAGGGTTATGTAGAGAATATGAATAACTTTGCCTATCGATTTATTAAAAGCAAACCTAATAACCTAGCTAAATTACTCCTACTCCTATTCTAACTATATACAGGAAATAACTATGTGAAATGATATTTCCAATGGAACCATGTATTCATTTTTATTCCTAGCCGTATGAATCTTCCAAGCATGAGTAAAAAGAACCAAACTTTCCTTGGATCATAAATATTGGCTGTGGAATAAAAACATACAACCCCAATTGGAATTCTGTCTGATTTTCCTTTCTCATGAGAGCTCTTTTCCAACTGGATACCTATTGGATCATAAAAATTAGGATGAATTTCTGTTATGAATTGATGATCTCTCAATAGGAAAGATAACAAGTCAAATTGTGAAAATGGTTTTTTAGTTTCAATGGCTTGTAACCTGTTGTTTGTTAACGCTGAGTTTTTAGCGATTTCATTTGAAATGAAAGTTCTCATATATAAATCGCTAAAACATAATCTATCAAAAGTTTGAAAATTTAAATGAAAACATAATCTATTAATTAATAATTATTTATATTAGAAAATATAAATAATTATTAATTATTTATATTTTCTAATATAATTTAAATTAATATATTAATCAATAAATATAATTTAAAAAATATTTTTTAGGTTAGCTGTAAATATTAATCATTCATAATAGGTTTTGATCTTATTAATTTAGTTATTAATTTATAATTGGTATTATAAAAAAAATAAAAATAAAAAAAAATAATAATAATTATTATTTAGTAATAGTTAATTATTTATTATATAATAATTATTTATTATCATATTAATATTAATATTATATTATATTAATGTAGAAGTTATTATTATATTAATTTATTTAAATGATAATTATTAATAATAATCAAAATGAAATAAAAATATTAAAAATAATAATAATATAAAATTAGGATTCTAGCCGACTGTTTGTTCCTCCTTAGATAGTTTTGGCCTCGTTAGTATTTATTCTCCCTGCTTGCTCTTCTTTTATCATCATTCTTCAACCCTGATGATGGATCCCACTTGGGATTCGAAACGTTGGTTCAAAAATGTTTATACTGTGGATTCTCCGGTCAATTCAAAAGATAAAAACCACAGATCTCTCAAATCCAAAATCTTATCCCTGTACGGAGGGGATACTTGGAGTGATATCCTTTCACTCGAAAGTTTTAGAGTGAGGATAAAAAGAAGAGCTGCAGATCTAGATTTCCTTAAGAACTGTAGGGACAACAATCTCATTCCTCCATTCGCTCAGGTTAAGCATAGATTGCAGAACAAATACAACAGTAAGGCGTTTTTCCAGCTTAGCTTCTCTCTAATCCGTTCAAAAATCAGAAGAGTTAGAGCCTCCCTAGAAAATCTTGGTCGTTTAGCCCTCTCATCCCACCTCAAGCTAGCCAGCAGCATAGATAAAGGTCTCTGGGCCATTATTGATGCCAGGGCTGCCCTGAAAGCAGAAAATGAAGGTCAGATGGCTCTGGCCAGGCAGCACAAGAAGCTCTCCAAGCTTTTAAATTCTCAAATCTCTGGTCAGGAGCCCGCCAACAAATCTGCGCAGAACAGAAACTTTAAGGTTAACTCCAATATAAAACACGCAGGTGAATGTAATCCGAGAAAATTGATCAACATAATGGGGGGCAGCGGAAGTAGTCCAAGCAGTGTTAGCTCTGGAGATAGCGTAGATTGTAATACAAGCAGATTAATGGACAAATTTGTAATCGGTTTGAATGTTGAATCATTTGGGAGACAGTTCGCAAAAGGTTCCAGCATTGTGAATTCACAAGCCGCTGTCAGTTCCAGCAATTTAAACGATGAAACCTTTGAACGCTGCGCAGATGATTCCATCCTTAAAAACCGTGCCTGCTACGTTCATGATCCAACTAAAAACAGCTGCGCAGTCATTGAAAACCACGGAGAAGCAAACAGTGTTATTATCACAAGAAGCTGCGCAGTTAATGACAGTAATAATATTAATGACAGTAATAATAATAAGGTGAAATTCGTTGAACATTCCAGGAACTTCGCAGATTGCGGTGTCAAGTCTCCCAAAGACACATCTGAACCAGTTAGCAACGATGATAGTTTAAAGGTTTCAAGAGATTATGCAGATGGAAGAAACGACAACAGCTGCGCTATTAATAATAATAACCCTAATTTATTAATAAAAGACAATGTTATTGGTTTCGGTCAAAACAGTCTTGTTGATTCAAAAGAGGATAACTTTGAATACAATTCATTAAGTACTCTAAGGTCGCATAATTGTGAGCGCATTCAGAATTCTGGTGATGGCATGGGAAGCAATAAAAATCAAGGCTTAGACATGAATGTCCAGACAGAAGGAAAAGATATGTCTTCAGCAAATACCGGTGAGCCAAGACCTAATAGAAAAGTGGTCAACCTTTCTTCCCAAGAATTAGATCCTCTAGTAACCAATGTTCTCAGCAAGGGTATGGGGTTTGCGGTTGCTCCTAGAAGCCTCCCCATTGAGAGCATGATATGCAGCATAGAAGATGGGATTAGTAACCTCCCTCTTGATGAAAAAGAAGCATTAAGGCAAGAAATTTCTCTCATCATGAGAAAAGCCAATGCTCCCAAAAGCAACCTGAGTAGGGAGGAACAAAAAGCTTTCAAATCTTTGCGAAACAATGACAATGTGGTGGTTCTTAAAGCAGATAAAGGAGGAGCAGCAGTCATCTTAGATAAAGAAGACTATGTGCGCAAAATGAATGATCACCTGAACTGTGGCAGTTATAAGAAGTTGAACAATAATCCCATCCCCAAAATCATGAAGGATGTAAAAAAGATCATCTCAGATTCTAATCTTGACGGAAAATTAAAGAAGAAATTAACCCCATCTTGTGAAACCATCCCCAGAATCTATGGATTACCCAAGATCCATAAAGAAGGGGTTCCCCTTAGACCCATTGTCAATACTATTGGCTCCCCAACATATGAGCTTGCGAAATATGTTGCTAAAATCCTAAAACCCCTTCTCGGAAATACTGATTCCTTCATCAAAGACTCCCATGATTTTGTGAATCTAATCAAAAATGAAAAGATGGAACGTGATGACATTCTTGTTAGCTTTGACGTGGTATCCTTATTCACAAAGATTCCTCTTGATGAAGCCATTCAGGTTATAAAAGATGTTACTGATCCGGAGACTGCAAAGCTGGCGGAAATCTGCTTAAGGTCAACAATATTCACCTTCCAAGGAATATTTTATGAGCAGACAACAGGTGTAGCTATGGGATCACCCCTATCACCGATCGTAGCCAACTTGTATATGGAACACTTTGAAAAGAAGGCCCTTGAATCTTATCCTTTAAAGCTGGCATGGTGGAAGCGTTTTGTCGATGATACCAACATAAAGTGGACCCATGGTAAAGCAGAACTTGATAAGTTTTTCATTCACTTAAACTCCATCTCTCCAGAAATAAAATTTACGATGGAACTTGAAGAAAATATGAGCATCCCATTTTTGGACGTTCTAATCATCAGAAAGGAAGATGGCTCTCTAGGCCACAAGGTTTTCAGAAAGTCAACCCACACGGAAAGTTACCTCCATGCGGATTCCCACCATCACCCGGCCCAGAAGTTTGGTGTTCTAAACACCCTTGCCATCAGAGCCCTTCGAATTTCCGACTCAGAGCATCTGAATGAAGAAAAGAGGCATTTGGTTTCAATTTTCAAGAATATAGGCTACAAAGAGCATGAGATTAAAAAAGCCATAGAGAGAGCTGAAAGAAAGTTGTCATCCCATGAGCATAAGGCGCAAGATGAACCTCAGGGTAAGATTTTTCTTCCTTATATCCTTGGTGTTACAAACAAAATCGCTAAAATCCTAAGAAAGAAGAACATTTTCACTCATTTCTCAGCTCCGGGTACCATCAGACAAGGTTTGAAGTCTGTTAAAGATGATATTGACAATCTACAACTTAAGGGAGTCTATAAGATAGACTGCTCTTGTGGAAGAAGCTACATAGGTGAAACAGGTCGCTCCCTCCAGACAAGGCTCAAAGAACATGGCGCTGATATCAAGAATGGAAGATCTCGTACCTCAGCACTGGCAGAACACTCCTTGAAGACTAAGCACCATATTTGCCTGGAAAATGCTTCTATTATCGCAAGAGAGGAACACCATCAAAGACGGAAGATCAGAGAAGCTCTTGAAATTATGAAGTATCCTCAGAATCTGAACAGAGACAATGGTTTGGAAATTAGCGGAAGCTGGCTGCCCTTGATCAATGAAGTTAAAAGTCGCCATCCCATCCCCAGGTAATGCGTCCTCAGGTATGTTGTCCTCTGTTATTCTATAATAATTTAATTTCTTTCCATATAGAGCTATCAATTAATTTATTCATTAGTTAACTATATATTAACTATTTATGTTTTCTAATATAAAGTAATAAATATATAAAATTTATTAATTTATTCTTTATAATATTTATTATAAGAATTATTAATTTATTATAAGACATTAATTTTATTATTAATTAATAATTATTAATATAAAATTTAATTATTATTATTATTATTATATATAATAATAATAATAATTAATCAATTATTATACATTATTCAAATATAAATAGAAATTAATTATTTATTATAAAATAATTGATTATTATTAATTTTGATTTATACATTAGTTATTTTATGAATTTATGAATTATTATATTAATCTAGTATAAATAATTAATTATTAATAAGATCAAATATTTATTAATTTAATTTATTTGGAAATCAAATAGTTGATCATTATTATTTTAATTATATAAAAAAATTTATATAAAAAGTCTATACTAATTTATTTATCAGCTATTTTATTAATTAATATATGAATTATTATATTCATCTATTTTAATTATTAATTATTTATATTTTCTAATATAATTTAAATTAATATATTAATCAATAAATATAATTTAAAAAATATTTTTTAGGTTAGCTATCAATATTAATCATTCATAATAGGTTTTGATCTTATTAATTTAGTTATTAATTTATAATTGGTATTATAAAAAAAAATTAAAAAAAAAAAAAAAAAAAATTAATTATTATTATTTAGTAATAGTTAATTATTTATTATATAATAATTATTTATTATCATATTAATATTAATATTATATTAATTAATGTAGAAGTTATTATTATATTAATTTATTTAAATGATAATTATTAATAATAATCAAAATGAAATAAAAATATTAAAAATAATAATAATATAAAATTAGGATTCTAGCCGACTGTTTGTTCCTCCTTAGATAGTTTTGGCCTCGTTAGTATTTATTCTCCCTGCTTGCTCTTCTTTTATCATCATTCTTCAACCCCTGATGATGGATCCCACTTGGGATTCGAAACGTTGGTTCAAAAATGTTTATAGTGTGGATTCTCCAGTCAATTCAAAAGATAAAAACCACAGATCTCTCAAATCCAATTTAAAAATAAATCCGACTTTGTACAAAATGAGTGCAAGTGAGAAAGAAATGATTGGGTATTTACAGAAATAGTGTTACAGCACAACTGGGATTTACTTGTAACATCTTGCTCCTCACAAGAACTGGCCAGGTTTTGTGAATCAGGAACTAAGTTATGATTGCGAACAGGGATGAAGCTTTCCTCATGATATGAATCATAGATCGGGGTATTGTCTTGGATAGTAAAATTATTCAAATGAGCTTTTACTTTGGGATGAGGGTCGGCTGATATGATTTCTGATTTGAGATGTTCCTTATTATCTGACCCTAGTTGAGTTACTTGAGATAACTCAACAACATCATCGTTGTCAAAGTAACTATCGCAAAAGACTCTACAGATTTCCCTAGGTTCCTCTTTTTCATTATATATTTTCAGACAAGGGAGGTCAGGAAGCTCTTGTTTGACATTGATCAAAGGTTGTGCTAAAGCGGTCTCTTTATCTTGAAAACCCAATGATGAGTCGTTTGAATAACCCTCTGTGTTTTTTGAGATATGCTTGATATTGAGAGGGGAAAAATTGTCATCACTAAAAACATCGGGATAAAGAGAAAAATGTGAATCTGGAATAATGCATTTAAAAACATCATGAAGAAAATTTTGTTCATCAGATTCATCATAAACATCGGGCTTTAGATCATACCTTTGTGCGCTGATACTTTCTGAAAGAGAAACAGTTGGTTGATCTAACCTTGGCATCAGCATTCGTTGATTTGAAATAATATTGTCTGACTTTATGTCAGAGTCATCTTCTGGTTCCAAGGTAGTTTCCCCTTCACCATTTTCGTCTTTATTTTTTGGTATTAGAGCATGCATGACTCCTAGGCTTTGCAGATTTTCTTCATTATGGACGATTTGTGTATTTGACTTGAAATGCTCATCTATATTAGAAGAAAACGAAACAAAGGTCGAGCTAATTTCTGCTTGGTCAGATATAGGAGGTAGGAAATACTCATCGTAATATGAAGATCCTTCATCTGTGAGCTCATCCTCGAGATCACACTGTAGACATTTAAGATGAAATCGCATATTGAAATCCCTTACGGGTTCATCTTGTTTCCATAGATAATCAATTTCATCATATACCTGGTCGTAGTCATAACAATCAAATTCCAAGATGAAAGTCCTAACGAATTGTTCCCAGCTGTGGATTGATGCAACTGGGAGGGTTCTGCACCATTTTCTAGCTTCCGCTATGAATGTAAGAGTAAAAATCCTGCACAAAATGCCTTCGTCAATTCTTTGAATATCAGAACTCGAAACGTTTTGAATGAACTGAAGGGCATGATTAAATGCAGAAGAATTATTCTTACCGTTGAATTTTACCTGAGACAAGAGCCTTACCACATCTGGTGGAGTGTTGGAAGAGGTAGAAACATGGATGCAACTCCAAATAGGAATTCTATGAGGAGCCATCCTGTTTCAAGATTTATAATTTGGAAAACATTCCAACAAACACTATGCTTAGGCCCTCCTTCTAGCGCCAAATATGTTGAGGGCCCGAAGATCGGGTCAACAACAAGGGGGATACCCACACGGTCCGGAACCTGGTTGGTGGCTCCTTGCCCGTTGGGTGTAGCAGGTCCGACTGGGGATAATGGGACCAGCTTCCCAATCTAAAGGTTATGTGTGTGTGTGTAGATTTTGATTATGCTGATTCTGAAAGTATTTTAGAGCTAACTCAAATCTAACTAGTAAACAGATTCTATACTATTGTAATCTAATGAAAACAACACATCTAATCTACGCTAACCCGAGATATATCTCTTATATTATGCGATCTAAAAAGATTTCGAACAATAACTGGGAATAAAGATCATTCAGTTATCATAAGAATATGAACCATTTAAGATAAACCATTCTGCATAAGAAGTTAGGCAAAACAGTTGTGAACAGCATATCGCATAATAAGTCATTCATATGTCAAGCACAAACAAATGATTCCACCGTACAAAAGTGCCAAATGGTAACCCAAACATCCATACATTAACATATAAATAACTAAAACTGCATATCACTTTAAGAATATGAGCAGAAATTCATCAAGAGATAAAAGTACCATTTATGACTGATTTTCACTCACAAACTTCAAGAAATAATGATTCATCTCTACTTACTTCTAACATCTACCAAGAGTACAGAAATGCAACATCAGTAGCAGACATTAAAATGCAAACATAAATAAATCTCGATCCTTCCATTCATCAAAACCTCCTCTGAGGGTGCAGAAGTGCATGTTCCGAGGACAAGTTTTTGACAAATTTCTGGACCCTTCTCTAAATGCATGAGAAGGGTTAAAATACTACTTCCTAATTCTAATAATAGTATCATTACAAAATTTCAGGATACGGTTCTCAAATGACCGCCCTTTTTCTAATCTAGTTAAAAGGAAAAAACAACATTCTAAATGAAATCATTTGTGAACTTGGTCTTTGAAGTTGCAAGTGTCCAGCATAGGTTTGAGAAGAGTCGGCTGGCTGATTTCTGCGCTGAGCTGGGCTGCAAAAACGGAATCTATGAGAGCTGGCGCTACCTTCTCGGCTGCGTTCGTAATGCACTTCACCGTCATCCATTGACTGTGCGGTTTAACCAAGTACGTCCAGTAGCTTTCCCAATTTAGCCTAGCCAATGCTTGGATTGCTTTCCCTTTTGCCTGCGCTTTCTGCCTCCATTCTGTTTCTAGTTGCAACTTGTTTGGTAGGTACCCTGGGGTGGTTTCTGTAATTAAATTGGCCCTGTGTAAATTCTCATTTACACAGTCGATAAGAGTGCTTGCCTGTGTCGCCGCTGTCTCTGCTGCTTACTCTGCCTGCGTGATTTGTTCGTCCCATTTATTAAAGAGCAGCTCCTTATGATTTTCATTAATCCTGGGTGCCCCTGCTCTTTTCCCTTCCTCATCATTTTGCCAAGTCAGATATTCTGTCACCCTCTTGTCATTCTGATCATAGTCGCTCCGCAATTCCACCACCTGACTGGTGATTTTGTCGCTCAGCTCACAAAAGTGCCTCCACTATGATATTTTACGTCCCAACTCTTCCTGTTGCTGCAGTAGTTGCTCGTTCAAGCCGATGGACTCTGAAATAAACTCTGCTAGCTTAGGCTCATCTTTATGCATTTCTTGCACCGTCTGCAGTTGTTTTTCTTTTTCTTCAAGACTTTTCTGATAGCCTATCTGCATCCATTGAAAGTCTTCCTGTAGCTTTTCTAGCTGTCTGGAAGCTTCAGTGTTCGCGTTGGCTTGTTGCAACTATTGTTGTAGCATCTGTATATGATTTTCTTGTTCCAGTTTAATAGTTGCTGAACTTCAGAGGCCTTGTCAATAGTTGCAGAGGCATATGCTCCTGCAATCTGAGACAGCTTCGTGAGATTTTCGGTCGGATTATTATTTGGGTCTTTCCACAAGACGTCCAAATGTTCAGCATTTTGAGACAGTGTATCCTCAAGCTTTCTCTTCTTTCTCTGTCTCCTTACAACTGCTTTGTGTTGGGGAGTATAGAATACATCCAGTGGGGGAATTTCTTCTACGTTAAGTAGAAGTTCTGAGGTTGGAGTGATAGGAAGGTGTTCAGCTTCTGTGGAAGTACTGACCATGGTTGAAACGACTTCTTGCACCACCTGTGTATTGTTCACAGGTGTGTTTGGGGCTTGCCCTTCAAGATTGATCAATTCATTGAAGGTTTCCCACTCTTTATCTAGCTCTGTCGTGACAAGTGGTGCTTCGATGACAGGAGGGGGGACATCTGTTGGTGGTGAGGCAATAACTTGCTGCTGAGACATTGTACTCGACTGAGCTGTGTCTTTGGTTGTTTCTTCGTTTTTTCTTTGTTCATGACCAGACTCTTCAGGATGCTCAGATACTTCTTTGGCGGCTTTGGACTTAGATCTGGAAGTGCTGGAGTTTTCACTGAGGCTTATGCTCGGAGTCGGTTCTCTAGTAGGTATTTGCAGCTTCTCTAGTGGAATACTAGCCAGCCTTCTTTCTCTGTATAACGTGAATTTCTGGAGGTCATCTGAAGACAACCTCGACCGAGCTTTGTGCAAAATTTCTTTGAGCGAGCTCTTATTCTGAAAGAGATCATCAAACAGATCTTTCTTTCCAGAGAACACTCTTATCTTGACGTTCGTTGTGAATTCTTGGGCCACATTATTTGGGTCGAATGGCCTCGCTGGGAACTTAAATAATTGAAGACACGTCACATTCTCCACCTCGCCAAAAGCGTGTCCTACATCGAACAAAGAGAAGGCCCCACAAGTGACGCGAAATTGAGGCCAAATGGCCTTCTTCTTGTCCTTTAGGTCCTTGGTCAAGCCGCCTTCAGAACATGTTTGATAAGTGATTTCCCAGGCCAAAAGTTTATCAGGGATATATAGGGGTAGGACATGCGGAGGTACAGTGCTTCCAAAAACTCTAATGTAAGTAAACCATTCTTCCCCAAACCATCTTACGATGTGGATGATGTCAATTTGGGCCTCAGGGGAGCACCTTGGGGGGTCCTTATCATATATCATTCTATATAGGGGAAAAATAACCCCATGGAAAATCTGGTAAAAATGAGGGGCAAACTAGGAATCCCATAAGATCTTATGATAAACATGGATGGGCAATGGGTCTTGGGTAGTCCATTTCCATCCCATAGTAGGAAAATTAGATACAAGACAAACAGAATCCATAATATAGGCAGACAGATAAAAAGGAGGATAGACCCTTTGAGAAAAGGATCTCTTAGACCGGTAATTGACAACGGCCGTGTATAGAGTATCAGAAAGGATTTTGGCCCAATCTAGGATTTCGGCATTAGTGGCAGCATCAATTAATGGCAGCCATTCAGATGAGAACTTGTTGATATCGGGCATACCAAATAACCTACGGAGCATGGCTGCAGCAAAACAATATGGAGAGGTAAGGGAACCAGTGCTGTACATACCGTTTTTATCCTTTTTTAGCGGCTCGTCTCTTCTAGACCATTCTTTAGTGGTGTCTGATAGATCTGGATTCTCTACCGCGAATTTCTTAACAAATTCTGCATTATATGTCGCTTGTGGTTCAGGAAGATGATACATAAGCTTCAGATCTTGGGCAGCAAACGATCCCACGAGCCCATGTCCATGAACTTTGAATTGTCTGCCCTTTAATTCTGCATCATCCAATATCCACTTGATCATATCTGTGTATGGTAGAATTTTGGGTCTTACCGCTATTCTGTGAAGGAATGAACATGCTAGGTCCTCCAAGGACGCCTGAGAAGAGCGTGGTGCGCCTGCGACAGCAGTCACCATCATTATTCTAGGTTTTTCTTCCTCTAGCAGCCTGTACATGCCTTCCCATGTTGATATCCCTGTGTCTTTGTTGCAGGCTGTGTCTGTGTACAGGGGCTCCATCTCCTTGGTCTTCTCCCTCACTTCGAAGCTTTGAGCTCTATTTTTCTTTCCCATTTCTATTTGCGTTTCTGTCTGCGACGTCTTAGCGTTTTGTTCCTGCAGATTACGAGTGAAATGGAAATGACTGATCCAGAAAGGTGATGGGAGAGTTTTAAATGCAAGAGATAAAACAAATATGCCACCTTACGTGAAGTAAATCTCTACCAAGGCACACGTCTTTAATCCATTTAATAATTGACAACTAATTCATTTACTATCATTAAAAGCGCATGATTTCGTGTCAGATTATAGCAAGTGGCTTTACTTTGAATGGCGCACCCGAAGGATTCGTACTAAGGTGATTTATGATTTGCTGACGTACCCTCGCATGTCGTGCAATCGCAAATCGCACCGTCGCAAATTGCATGGATGTGGCATCGCAGCGATCGCAATATCGCAGATCGCTGGAATTTGATGTTCACCATATCTTGCCTGGCTCATTTCTGCGATATGCGATCTAGCGATCGGCGTTATCGCAGATCGGCGAATCTTTAAGTTTTTCTTTATGAGCATTACCAATTTGCGATGTGATGTCATTATTAACACGAGGATCTTGCGCATAAAAAGGGAAATGAAGGTGTTTCCTATCCTTTTGCAACGCGACCTTAAAGGTTTTCTCTTTTAACATAGACTTAGGCCTTAAAATATCCAAGAGGCTTTTTCCAAGCGTATGATTGTGACTTCAAAAAGAAACTCTTGCTTTCTCTAAAAATTAACTAAGGGTCCCCATTCATTCAGTATCATGGTTGATACTTAATTGAATAAGGGGGGGTGTTGCTGGCTACAACACAATCTCAAGGATACCTGCTTATGTAAAATGCATGAGACAATGTGTTGAACGGTGGATTGGTTACCGTTTTCATTTCCCTCTCTTATGGCTTCCTGGAGAACAATACAAAGCTCAATTTACATTGACTAAAAAGGAAGAATTGGCATCATGGAAAAGCATTCAGAATGCCCAAGGGTTCAGAGACATGGTTGACAACACTTTCTACACCTACTGTATAAGCAATCTACACTGTTCAGCCGAGTATTCTGATTCCGATTCAAATTAGGCGTTGCATGCGGACATGCAACATTTTCAGTTGGGGGGGATGTTAGGTTCCCATTTTGTCTATTTTTTACTGTATATTTTGCCATTGTATTACCTTCTTCAACCCTTAGTTGGAAGCCTTTGCTAGTATTTTGGCTTAATCACTCCAAAAGGTACAGAATAACTTTCCTCATTACTACATGTTTAATTATTCAACATGTAATCATGCTATCTTTATAATTATTCCCTGAAGTTGATTAAAGTGTTGACTAATTGCTGAAACTGCCTAACTGGCAGGATCACATTTTGTCGTTGTTGAAACAACGGAAACAACGCAAACTGTGAAGCTGAAACAACACGAACAACATGCGCACTTTGAGGAACAGTTGGGATTTGCCTAACAAATCTACATCGGCAAAGGAGTTTGACCGATTACTATATTGGTCGTAATGATCATGATCCTTATGGTTGTAACAATATTTTGTTATCAAGAACTGACTTTCTTATTTTTGGTACAAAAGGGTTGAATCCGAATGTATGAAAATCTGTTGTAATAGATGTCTCCTCTATAAAGAGGAGACATTTACATTAGAGAGGGGGACGGAAAGGAGGGAAACACATGGTAACATAGAACTTGTAGTGAAGGGATGAGACTGAATTTATTTTTGCAATATGGTTTATTGGCAGATGAATACAATCCTGTTCTGAGTATTTTACCTTAATTCCTGTGTTCTGGGGAATCTTGTGAGAATGACAGGGCCCACCTTCATCACAAGATTCACCCATCTCTTTCTGTTGTGTGGTGTGTGTGTGATTTCTATTTATATCACAATTATTGCTTCTAATAATATTTACTTTTGCTGAAACTTTGTTTTCCTTTTTAACTGATTGATGTTGCATATGAGTGCCTCACCGGTGATTAGGATTTACAGAGTGTATGGGTGAACTGGACAACAGAGGCATGTGCTGAAAGTCCTTACTCTGAGGATAGGGTCTTGATCCTTTGTTGCAGGACGGCCATCACTTCCTTTTGCAGATTTGTTTCCTTTAAGTTATTTGTTCTTACTTCATTTTCTGCAATAGGCTGTAACTACTGTAACTGCTGTAACATAGAGTAGGGATTTAATAGATAGTAGACTATTTATACTACAACTTTTAATACCATTAAGATTGAGTACATATAGTACGTAGTCACCTTTGGAATAATCAGACTTTCCCCGGTTGATAATTAATGTGGCACTCGACTGTTTTATTATTAAACAATTAAAGTGACCAACATCCTTGGTAGTACTTCAAGGGGATATTGGAGATATCACATACACTTATTGGTACCTCAATTAGAGAATTGGAGTAGATTCATGCATGACAACCTCATTATTATCACCAAAAGGAAACTCCACAAGTGCATGCATGATTTTTACTTATTTCCACTTGTGTGAGATACTTAACTAATAAGTGTGTGGCTAGTTGAATAGGACTAGTTTCAATTTTCTTCTGAACATGTCCACATCTCTCTAGACTCGCTACTATAACAAATTAGTTCAACCATATAATCATATATAATTTTCTTTGAATTTTCTTTCTTAGAAGTTTTGTTCATTACCATTTTAACTAAATTCATTGTATAGTAATTAAATTACAATTTCACACACAAGTCCAAGTAAATACATTTAATTAATATGTAATCTTTACTTATAGAAAACATTCCATGTAATTAAACCCTTTTCATCACTATCAAACATTCACTAGGATATTTTCTTTGGGTTTCTCTAAGAGAAAGTTGTGTGCTCTAAAGATGAAGGGAATATATATTTATATGTTTTTGTACATTAATAAATGAAACAGTATTATCACATAGCAAATATGACAACAAAATTATTATCTCATAGAAAATATAATACTAAATCGAAAATAAATCATTTTCATTTGTTGTATATAAACAATAGCTACGAAAACTGCCAGCATGTTAAGAAATTAGATCACCTCCAACTCTATTTTAAATATTAGTCTAATTATCCCTATATGATTGGGGTGGAATATGCATATCACAATGATGTTGGTACCTTTCAACATGTTTATGCAATGGTGAACAATAGAACCTTTACCGAAATTTTTAAATAAGAAATTACAAGACTATGACTCCCAAAAAGTGTTACATATCTTCCCATTCACTTGGTTTTTTCATTGGACAATCTGTTAGTATCTTAAGTTCTCAACTAAATATGGATTGTGACATTATAGTAGAGCGATAATTTTATGATAGTGTGCTTGTCCCATAACCCCATAGCATTGGAGTAAATCCATTCAAATTCAGCAATATCTCTTATGTATTTATGTGACTAACTCATACAGTATGTAATGTAGACGCTCTCTAATACCTTAAAAAATGAATCGATTTGAACACATTTTACTTCCATTCTGCTTAAACAGAACTTATAACACTAAATATCATCTTCATTATTTGAATCATTCTATCTTGTGTATGTTTCAAACCTCATCTTACAATTGAATGGCATTAATTGTTTGATAACAACTTAAGACAATCCTAGACCCTTTTTGGTCAATCCTTGGGTAGTTGAATCTCTTATGGGTTCCCTTTGCATGTCCATTCCTATCTTAATGGAAACTAGGCTAGGACATATTTACTTGGTGTGTCAAGATCAGGGGGAGTTCCATGGTTGCTACAGTATCTTGTAGAGAATCATCATTGTAGCAAGACTTGTTGTAGAAGACATAAAATGATGACTATGATGGTTTGGATTCCCATGGTTTGAAAGAATTTCTGCTTAGGAAGAGAAACTCAAATTATTTAATAACTGGCATAGTTGGATAGTCCTTGGAAATAAATTTCCAATGATGTGTTGAAGTATGAAAATGGACTCCTCGATCGAAAGCTATTGATTGTTAAAGTTAGGATCTCCACAATCAAAGTTGCAGTGCCTGAAAGCCCGAAAGCTTGGATGCTCGAAACTTTATTAATAAGTGTTATGTGATAGTCCGTAGATGGAGTAGCAGCAACAATGCATGCAAGCCCCAATCCTGGAAGTCCGAAACTTTATTATTTAGTGCTACATTATAGTCTTGAGACGGTGTAGTGGGAACAATGCCCAAAATCCTGGAAACTTAGAATCTAGTTGACAGATAGTAGAGATTTCTCGGTGGCTCAGAAGTCTAGAAGCCTAGAATCCCAAAACGTTATTGATAGGCAACATGGACTATAATGTAGTTAGGCTAGTAGGTAATGAAAATTGATGGACTATCAGTCAATGGATCCTGTAATGGAGATTTCCCAATAGGGGGAAAGCCCGAAATAAATTTCAATTAAGAGTCGGGCATTATAGTGGGGTTGACAGGTAGAGATTATAGTGGCATACAAGAGGTTGATAGGTGGAAAATGGGACAATCTATAGGTTTTCATTATAGGAGGCATGATGTGGAGTGTTGACGTATATATTGTGGGCCATACTCAGAGACTATAGATTGAAATTTCAAGGAATTGAAATGAATAAACTTTACGGACAAAGGGAGTCCCGAGTATGTTATGAACATTGCCAGAATAAGCATTGTAAGTGGGGCACACAAGTAGGTCAAGCTATAAGCCTGCAATCCTGTAAGGTGTATGCAATTCATTTTATAAGAAATTATGGGAATGCAAGATCCCGAGTTCATGTGTTATGCAGGGCAATAAGGAAGAGACAAGCTGACTTAGCATTGGGAAGGCATGGTGGTGTCAGAGACAACTCAACCTAGATGTGCTACTATTGATCCATAGGTGAAGCAACAAACCCCATAATACATGAAAGCCCACTAAGAGTAACATGAAGGATTTATTCGAAGGAATGTTTGAAGCACCAAGATAAAGAGCTATGTGTTAAGCACAAACATGGGGATTTATACAATAGAAGACTAAGGGCGCGAAGAAGGTTATAAAGGAAATAAGTCCTCGAAGGCTTAAAATAGGCTTAGTGTCTGTAGGATTCAGTAGAGGTCATCGTGCTTGGTCCCATGGGCTATAAAAGAAATAAGATTCCATCAAAAGGGGCTAAAGGGTAATAGGCAGAAAAGGAAACATTCTTGCATGAATAGAACGAGTTAGTAGTTGTCTTACCCATATTATTGGAATGCACAGGATGGGTTAATGAAGTCAACAGTGACTGTAGAGATTGCTACAACAACCCTCCAAAATTTTTCCTTTGCTTTATTTTGGGGCCTCCCTCCTCGAAATCATTGTAGCTATCTTGCACTGATTAGGTACTTCTGTTTATTGAGTTCATCTATCATTTCACAGCCTGTGTTCAACTCACTTGACTCGTTGGTCACACACAAGCACACCCAACACTTGGTTCACTTATGGTCAACCGAATGTCGGGAATAACTGCGCAAACGTGGAGGGAAACTTGTCTTCCCCTCCAGAAATGCGCAGAGTAGCCCAGCAGCTTCCCTGCACTTAGAAATTGCGTAGAGCAAGCTAGAAAACCTTGTTATGGAAATTGTGTAGAGCATGCCAACCAACACTACTCTTCAGAAATGTGCAGTTTCAGCCAGTTTCACTGCCATCGAGAATTGCACAGAAACTAGCCCACCTCCACTACTCTCCAGAAATTTATAGAGCAGCCTAAGTCAGCTGCATATTTCTCTGCAATTACGCAGAGCTAGCCAACTACACTGCTCTTCAAAAATGTGAAAAGCAGCCCAACATCACTTTTTTGGAAAATTGCATAGATCTGGCCAATCAACAAAGGCCTCTTAGTCCAGAAACATCGTAGAATTTTTCCCTCACTGCGTGTTAGTCGCATGTGTCGGCAGGTTTCCTGATTCCCTCCAGAATTGTGCAATCCTTCTTTGCATACTGGTATATTTTCTTGAAAAAGGAAAAAGCAAAGAGCGAAAAAGCATCCCTAGATTTAGGACTCTATTTTTAGCAATAGGAGTTACATGCAAAACCATTTTTAAAACTTCCCGCCAAGTGTCTCTTTTTCCTAGATTTGTGTCATGCAAATCATAAATCCTAATTTCACCAAATCTATTTAAACAACACTTCAAAGCTCATTCTTCACATTTGATCTTGGAGCTATGGCATTCCTGAGGCATCTAGGAACCTTCGGCACAGTCGACGCAACTTTTCTGGGTAAGTTTTTCTTTTCATGCCTTTTGCCGCATTTTTGTCGCTTTTTAGTTTTTGACTTGTATGAGTGTTGTTTCCTTGGTTTTATTGAACGGCCATTGGCGTTTCAATGTATTTTAGCTTGTAGAAGTGTTGTTTCAAGTTTTTCGTTACCTTTTATTAGTGTCGCATGCATAACATTGTTTTTTCACTCATAGTCATCATTACGATGATTCACTTCATGAGCTTCTTGGTTGTGTCGTTTAACTGATTTATGCACTCGCTTGAATTGCATGCATGTTTATTTCACTGAGATCTACACCAACTTCACACACACATTCAGTCCTTCATGTTTTTGGGTTGCCATTCAGTAGATCTGTGCTGTCTCGGCCCAAATCCTATGTTTCCCAGCAAGTTATGCACATTCCTGGTAGTCAAGGCTCTACCTTGATTCCAGGAATTGCACAAAGGCTTCCCACACTGTCCCCAGGCTATGCTCTGTGTAATCCCAGGAGGCAGTGCCTAGTCCTTCCCACTAGAACTACTTAATGTGTAGTTCCAGCTTGTAACCTAACTTAATTGTTCTACGCATTGTGTAGATCCAGCCAGTAGTCAGCCTCCCTAGAATCTCGGACTGCCCAATGCATAGTTCCAACTGACAGTCTCCTAGCTTTCTAACATTAGTGTTGCGCAATATTACCTAGCAGTCACCCATTTTTTTCCTAAATGTTTCTCGAAGTTGTTTGATGTTCTTAGGTGACATTGTCTTGCCATGAGTGTCCTCTCTGTCTCCAGGTACCACAGGTTTTTGAGTAGCTTCTCATAAATAGGTACCATGGCCTCCAAGAAAACTAGATCAAAAGACACGGTTGAAAGCAGTACCAGGAACGTGGTTGAAAAAGGGTCTATGAGCTCACCCACGTACATAGACACAAACCTATTCATCGAGAAAGACATCAAGATCACATGGCAAGACATCAACAAAATTTTCTCAAGCGGCTTTGAGGAGAATCTAGAGGACTGAAAGGTCTATGTGAACATCCATAAGTCATGATTATTCAAGGTTTCATGTAGGTTTCCCGTGTTTCCTTGCGCAGATGTGATCCACATGATTGTCTCACACACTGATCCTGAGATAATGATACTAAGCGCTAACAGTGGAGCAAGGCTTGCTTCCTTTAGGATGGAGGATTATTAGGTGATATATAATTTCCCCTTCCTGGTTAGGAGGATGGATGCACCGTTCTACACTCCCAACGACAACATGAACACAAGAGACATCTTGAAGTTTTGGGTAAAGGAGCCAATAAAGTTCAAGATGACACCCAACCAAATATATAGGATGAAGACACTCAGGAAGGCATATCAGTCATTGGTCATCTTCGCATGCCACTTGTATGGCCAAGGGAGTACAAAAAAATTCTTGTAGAGTTGGGTTACTATGTTGGATCAGCTGGCAAGTGAAGGAAAACCATTCAACTAGTCTAATTTGTTGGCTCTCCAGTTGAAAGTGCATCTATCTAATGCTCAGAGTCCGCCCAAGGATAAACAAGTAAAGTTCATCATGTCTACATACTTGCTTCATGTAATCTATGCCCATCAACAGTTTCCTAACAAGGGTTGGACATGGACACCTTCAATCAGTGTTGTGAACATATATTGCAAGTTTCTCTCAGATTGCAGCTACCAAGGAGTCATGGCTAGAATATGTGACCATTTCATTTCCCCTCTATACATGATGATCTTTGAACAAGATCCATTCTACATGTCCCAGGAATTAACGTAGGCATTGCTGAACATTACAGATTGGTACGCCTTACCCGAGGGAACCTTCATTAGGATGTACAGCGCCGAGAAAGCTCTCCATGTGTTGCTGAGATTTTCTACAGACAAGTTGGTCATGTACAAGGTTGCATACCACATCTCAACAATGTTATTAGCTAGATTGTATAGGAAGAAGAAGGTACAATGGCCCACACTTCTTATGAAAATTGGGTTGTACGTGATCTAGAGTTTGAAAGAAGTGGATGTCGAAGTGGTAGATTTCAAGAAGTTTAAGCTCGGCACCAGGAGTTTCATCCTGTACGACCCACATGGTTTATGCAGGGACCACTATGTGAGAGTGTACTATCCTTAGATCCACTGGGCGTGTCATTGGCCAGAGGTAGACCGATGGAGATATTGTTAAGAATCCTCTAGGCTCAATGAATTGGTTAACATTATAGTGGAGTGGCTAGCAACACTCAAGGCAGCATCACCACAGGGAGAAACAACAATAAAAATAACAAGAAGAAAACCTATGCAAGACAAAGGCAAGAGGAAGATTATTGATAGCATAGAGATGGAGCAAAGCTTCAAGTTTAAGGATTACCCACTTGTGGAAAATGTAGCTTTGGAGATAGATGTGAAGAGGTGATAGTGCGATAGGAGGATAGTGCAAAGAAAGAGAGAGAAGCAAAGGCTGGAAGATACAGAGAGGATGTTGCAGGAAGTCCAGCAGAAACTCAAGGAAGAACAAACGTTGCATAGAAGAGAGAAGGAAGCACAACATGAGCATGAATAGGAACAAGCATAGGAACAGAAGAAAGTGAAAGGTGCACAAATAGCGCAAAAAACACCAATACAGGTTGAAGACTTTGAACCAGCAGCAGATGAGGAATAGGGTAAGTAGCTGCAAGAAGAATAAATTTCTCTACATGATGAAAATATAGTAGAAAAGATGGACATGGAGGTGGAGCAGCCGGAAGAAGATTGGGATACCAACCTCGCGCAAAAAGCAACCAAGGTCACTTCACAGGCTTCACAATCTCCAACAGCAGAGCAAGTCCTGAGTAAATAAGGGGATACCATTCTCCTTAGGGATCATCTAGGAACAAAGGTGTACAACATAGCCTTTGATGATCCATAGAACAAAGTTGTACAAGCATTTAGAGTGTGCAACTTGGATGAGCATTCATTACCTATGCACTTGGAGGAATGGGTGATTGTGTCAGATGTATGAAGATATCCAGCCACCTTGGCCGATGCTACAAAGGCTTATGCGAAAGCCACCGACTCGAGTGTTAATTTATTATTAGTACAAAACAAGCACATGACTAAGGAGTTGCAAGCAGCTAGGAAAAGAGAGGAACAATCAATAGGATCCACCTGAGTAGAGATGAATATGGCCATACTTCCTGAAGTATTGTCTCTTGAGCCAGTCACGCGGAGACTGTATGACATGTTCGTCACCATGCACAAGGCAATTGTCCACCTACATGGTCATCAATAGCGCTTCACCAAGATAGCATGAGCACTCGCAGACATACATGATACTGTTGATCTTATAAAGACATGGAAAATGAGGTACAAGGGAGCCTCGCTTCACTTGCACAGGATGATGGAGCCATAAGTGGAGTTGGACAAAGCACACATCTGGAGTCAGATATGGAACTAGGAGAAAATCCTGCCGCTCATCATTTGTATTGAGGCTTCGTATGCATAGTTGTATAGGAGTTTGGATGTCATGGTGAGAAACTATGGAACCCCGTTGATTGGTACGCTCACTAAGGCCAAAGAGAAGAACCAAGTCATACTGGATCTTGATGTGTACTTTGATCAGTTGATGCTCACAACCACCTGCACATATTTGCAAGTCAGCATAGATAACATGTGGATATACATCGTTGGTCTAGCCTTGCTCATGACTAAGTTGTGTATCTTACAAGATGAGTTGGAACGAGGTTCCAAATTAGTATACCTAGAAGAAATGGAGGAAAGAGTTCATTTCGAGAAGGACATGATCAAAGAATAGAGAGACACCATTGTGCGTTATCAAGCATGGCATCATTTCGTCACCGAGGATCATGGAGAGAAGGTAGATGAGCTGGTATTTCCTTAGCCGTTCGAGTCTTAGTGTTGTCTTGTCTAGCCGACTCAAACCAATTTTGTCCCACATGGGTATATGTGGAAAATGTATCATTTTTGTAAACATGATGTAAAGAGAAATTCCAAGTGTCATTAGTGGAATGCAAACAGTCATATGTAATGTAAAGAGTTATGTAATGAAGTTCAATAGTCATGAGGGTAGTCCAAGAGTCACAAAGGGGAATGTCAAGGGTCACCCCACCCTTTGTTATTAATAGAACCTCATAACTCATAGAACCCAATTTTTGGAGTCAAGCTTTTGCTATGCATTGCTTAGAGAGAGCTTGGAGAGGATTGTGATGAGCTTCCGCTTCTCCACTGTATAAAGTGAGTACCTCTCTTTGGAGGAGTAGGCGATGCTGACTGTAACGTTAAACTATTGGGGCTAGTGGTTGTCATGGTTGTATGTATGGATGGAACTTTAAATTTATATAATATGACAGAGGCAACACGTTTCATGCATATGTTTTTATTGTAGTTCGACTATTTTGGTTACTTTAGCAATGTATGTAGTTATACTTACGCATTGACATATGGACTATTTTGTATGTGATTATATGAATCTTATTGAAGCATGTTGTTGGTTTAGCTCATCACTTTGGATTATCGAGTATTTTTCTTTCTAGTTTGTGATGTCTGTAGGTTTTAACCTGGTACAGAAATTACCTACGTACGAATTCTAAAACACAGAAAATAAACAATGCGAGAGCATAACACACAAAACACATATGCACAGAGATTTTCCCCTAGATCCAAAAATCAGAACTACCAGCTTAATTTTTCATTATGTTCCTTTCAATGTTACAATACATATTTATACATGCTGAAGCATCCAATACCATGGAGTGATAACCATTGCGTCCAAAACCATGTGCAAAAAACATGCACAAAACCATAGGTAGGTCCACCCAACCTAATATAGGGTCCAAAACCAAAATTTTCCGGGGCACTACCCCAAACCCCATAGAGTGGGGTTACCTGCACCCCTCAAACCCCTTGTGACTCCCCCTGCTATGCAATCGGTACAACAAAGGGGGGGCTCTGCGCCCCTTCTAACCCCTTGGTTAACTACATGGGATAGTCGTGGAAAGAATATAACACAACCCAACATTCTCCCACTTGTTGTTTTCTTTCCACAGGGGGCCACAAGAGAGCTTAGTCATTTATCCAACCCTGCAATGCCCATTGTTTCTCTACACCATGAGAACTTCTCAGAGCTCACAGATTTTGTCAATGCATTTGTCGTATTCTTCAAAGTGTCCACCTTTACCAGCAACACCTTTTTGTCTTCTATCATATCCTTCACAAAGTGATACTCAACATCAATGTGCTTTGTCTTTGAATGATATGCAGGGTTCTTTGGCAAGAAAATTGCACTTTGGCTGTCACAGTCTATCCTTATAGCTCCATGTACTAACCCCATACTTGAACACAATCTCTGCAACCAAACTGTTTCCTTGCTTGCACGAGTGGCTTCCATGTATTCTGCCTCTGTAGTTGATAGTGCCACTACAGATTGTTTCTTACTCATCCAACTGACTGCACCTCCAAATAAGTTAAACACATACCCACTTGTAGATATTCTCTTATCTAGATCTCCAACCCAGTCCACATCAACAAAGCCACGGATATCCAAAACTCTGTCCAATCTTGGTCTTCCTTGGTAGCCCAAACCATAATCACTAGTGCCACACAAATACCTGAAAACCCACTTCACTATTTCCCAATGCTCCTTCCCTGGTTTTGACATAAACCTGCTCAATACTCCCACGGCATGTGCAATGTCTGGTCTAGTACAGATCATCACATATATCAAGCTACCAACTGCAATTGCATATGGAACATGGGACATATCCTCTTCCTCTTCTTGTGTCTTGGGATACTGTTCAGTAGACAACTTTACACCTACAAGAATAGGAACCTTCACCGGTTTACTATCCTGCATATTAAAACTCTGCAATATTGTCTCGACATACTTCATCTAGTTTAATCAGAGCTTCCTGTTTGCCCAATCTCTTTTAATTTCCATGCCCAAAATATAGTTTGCAGCACCAATATCTTTCATGTCGAATTTGGAGGACAACTCGGTCTTCAAATCCTGGATAATTTGTTTGTCATTTCTAACCAGCAACATATCATCCACTGTTATAGACATTTTTGTGCCCTACAACTCCAAGCATGAAATGTCCATAAACCAAGGGCTCCTAAGTCCCTAAAAGTGTTGTTCTAACCCCTAAAGGAACAAGGTCAACAGATTACAGCTTCTCCCACAAGTTCTCCACCAGAAACTGCTCAGAATTGGTCAAAACAGGATCATTGCAGCTGCTCCACTGGCTAGGTGCGTTGCATCTCACCTAAATGCACTGTGAAGGTGCATTGCATTTCAAAACTCCCTTCTGTAGGGTGCGATGGGCAAGAAATGACAAATGGCAGTGTCATTCCTCGAGGTGGAGAGGCAATGGAATTTTCCAGAATCTTCTCCTGTGACACTTGCCTCACTGAATTCGACCAAGGATGAGTAAGAGGCCCTCAGTCTCCAAGTGGAAGCAAGAACTGACAAAGAGAAGACACTAATAAAATCACAAGCTGACTCATCCTCCTTACAGATATCTATATATGGATCCCTCATCCCAGAGATCCAGAGGCTGGAATTTTGCATATTATAAGGAATTGTTGTTGGTTTCTAGAGACAAACATCAGATTGTTGGGTGATTTATGCTTTGTTTGAGGTGAAGAGGGGCTTCTTTGCTGGGAGGTTGATGCTGGGTCGGAACCACTGGATGTAACTCCTTCTGGATCTTTTCTTGTTTATCAATAAAAACTATTTGACTTTTCCTCCATGCTTTTGTATCATTGATGCTTGCTACATTTGTATGGTTAACTTAAATCTGATCCTCAGTTGTTTATGAATATAGATCCATGTCTTTGTATAGTGCTCTTCTTCTGTGATCTTACAGGTACTTTGTGAAGCTGGGCATGCAAGGGAGTAGATAGCTGGAGACTATCAAAGAAGAGAGGGATTGGATCAAAGGATTAACGCAAGACACAGGTTGGCTCTTTCTATTCCTCTCTGTCGATAATTCATAAAGGAAATACAAAAGTAGTTTTTCTCTGTTTGTTTCTAAGGCAATTTTCACACCTTAGTGGGATAGAGCAGTTCTAAATAGACACTTTTCCCCATAACATCCACGGTCACCAATAAATAACACGGTCACCAATTAATTTAAAATACACACAGTGATCTGCTTTGCTTCTGGTGAAGCCAAGTCCCCGTATAAATGTATCAAATTTCTGATACCACATCCTTGGTGACTGTTTTAACATATATAGAGACTTCTTTAACTTGCATACCAGTTATTTATTACCCTTCACCGCAAATCCTTCAGGTTGCTTCATGTAGTTCTCCTCTTCCAGATCCCCGTGAAGAAATGTTGTCTTCACATCCATCTATTCTACCTCAAAATCAAAAGCAACAGCAACAGATAAAAGTAATCTAATAGAAGTTACCTTGGCAACAGGAGAAAAAATATCACCAAAAGCAATTCCCGACACCTGGGAATAACCTTTTTCTACCAATCGAGCTTTGTATTTCTCCACCTTTCCTTCTGCATTTGTCTTCTTCTTGAACAGCCATTTGCTGCCAATGGGTTCCAGCCGGAAACTCCACTAGATCCCAAGTGTCATTTTTGTGCAAAGATGCCATTTCATCAACCGTGGCCTCTTTCCAAAGTTTTCCATCCTTTGAATCTACTGCTTCCTTCACAGTTCTGGGATCATCATCAGTAATAAATAAAGCAAAATTTGAACAGAAAGCAGATCGACTATAACTTTCTGGTTACCTTCTTTCTCGAACTGATCTTCTCATGCCCGGAGTTTGTGGCTCTTCATCTTCTGATTTCTCCTCTACTGTAGAGTCTGATTCCTCCTTCTTTAGCTCAAAATCTATCTTCTCAGGTTCCTTTGGTTGGACTTCATGTTCAATAACAACTTTTACCTCTCTGAACACCACATCACGGCTATACACAACCTTCCTTGTTACTGGGTTTCAAAGCTTATAACCCTTTAAACCATCCTTATACCCAATAAAGATGCACTTTTCAGATTTACTATCCAACCTGGTTTGTTTCTCCTTTAGAACATGTACATATGCATCACATCCAAATACCCTTAGATGTGAAAGAGAGGGTTTCTTAACAGTCCATACCTCTTGTGGAGTCTTATCCTCCAACGTTGATGAAGGTGATCTGTTGACCAGGTAACATGATGTCTCCACCATCTCTGCCCAGACTTCCTGTCCTAACCTGGCACCACTGAGCATCCTTCTTTCCATTTCAATAAACATCTTTTTCATTCTTTCTGCAACTTCAATTTTTTGAGGTGTATATGTAGTAGTCTTCTGCTGTGCTATACCACACTTCTTACAAAATTCTTCAAATTCCTTACTGCAAAACTCTCCACCGTTATCTGTCCTTAGCACCTTTATCTTCTTCTCTGTCTGGTTTTCCACCAAAGCCTTAAATTCTTTAAACCCGTCAAATACTTCAGATTTCTTCTTAAGGAAATATATCCATGTATTTCTTGAGAAGTCATCTATAAGTGATACATAGTACATAGACTTACCCAGTGATGGAACCTTCACAGGTCCAAACACATCCTGTGCACAAGCTGTAATACCTATTTCGCCCTCTTACCACCAAAGGGGAAAATCACCTGATTCTGCTTCCCATATACAAAATTTTCATAGAAATCAAAATCCAGAGAGCTTTTACTCATACCTTCTACCATACCTTTACCATGAAGTATTCGAAGGCCCTTCTCTCCAATATGTCCAAGCCTTTGATGCCACAACATGGTCTTCTCTCCAGAGACCACTAGATTTTCTACTCCACTTTCAAGAACCACAGAACTGTTGCACCCATCAATAATAGTGCTACCTTGCAGCTTGTACAGAGTTCCAATCCAAACTCCCCGCATCAATACCAGTGATCCCCGAACCATCTTACATGTATCCTTCTCGAACACTGTTTTTACACCTACATCATCCAGCTTGCTTACAAAAATCAGATTTCTAGCCAATGTAGGAATATGTAGAACATCTGGAAGTGTTTCAACCCTTCCAACTTGCAACTTCAACTTTACTTTTCTGCGACCAATGATTCTAGCCTTCCTATCACCCCCTAATAAGACATCACCACCATCATATTTCTCATACTCGTAGAACCACTCTATATGGGGAGTGAAGTGAAAGGATGCAGCTGAGTCAACCAACCATGCCACATGATCTACATGTGTACTTGAAGAAGCCAAGTACACATCCCCACCTTCATCTGAGGTGTTTTTCGCCTCTAGAAAAGGAGCATCAACAGATCCTTTTCCTTTGTCAGGAGCTTTAGTTTTACAGTCCCTTTTGTAGTGCCCTTCCTTTCCTCATTTCCAGCACACCACCTTTACAGGTTTTCCTGGAGATTTAGATCTCCCTCTAGATTTAGATCTCCCACTCGATGACTTATTTTTGTTTTTGTTTTGGGACCATCCTTGTATAGACAAGGCATCACCATTCTGGCTCTCCATATTTTTCCATCTTATCTCCTCTATTAGCAAGGATGATACTATTTCATCAAACTACAAGGCAGTTGCATTGCTACCTATTGCAATAACTAGACTATCCCATGAATCTGGTAGAGAACACAACAAACTAGTGCACTTATCTTCATCAGAAATTTTGATATCAATAGACGATAACTGACTTACCACAGTATTAAATGCCTTTATATGCTCTATCACCGAGTCTCCATCTTTCATCCTTAGGTTATACAACTCTTTCTGTAGGAGTAGTTTATTCACTAGAGACTTAGATTGGTACAAAGTCCCTAACTTGTCCCACAAAGCCTTTGCCGTAACTTCCCCTGATACAGTCAACAATACCGAATCTGAGACACACAATCGTATTGTGCTCTTTGCCTTCTGATCCAACTTCTTCCATTCTTCATCAGACACTCTCGTTGGTTTAGTACCCAGATCTACCGTGATCCGTTGATCTTTATCCACCAACAGATCCTCCATCTTGAGTTTCCACAACTCAAAACTCTGACCATTAAATTTCTCGATCTCTATCTTTCCACTGCTCGCCATCTTCTTTCACTACCAGAATTGATCCCACAGATCTCCCATTGAATAGGGTCTAGCATGGGCTCGAGCGAAACCCCTCAGTAGCAAAAGCATCCCATTGAAGCCAAAAACAACTCTGATACCAAATTTAGGTTTTAACCCCGTACAGAAATTACCTGCATATGAATTCTAAAACACAGAAAATAAACAATGCGACAGAATAACACATAAAATGCATATACATAGAGATTTTTCCCTGGATCCCAAAACTGGGACTACCAGCTTAACTTTTCATTATGTTCCTTTCAATGCTACAATACATATTTATACATGCCGAAGCATCCAATACCATGGACCAAAAACCATCGTGTCTAAAACCATGTGCGAAAAACATGCACAAAACCATAGGTAGGTCCGCCCAACCTAATATGGGGTCCAAAACCAAAATTTTCCGGGGCGCTACCCCGGACCCCATAGAGTGTGGTTACCTACACCCCTCAAACCCCCTGTGATTCCCCCCACTACGCAATCGGCACAAAGAAGGGGGGGCTCTGCCCCCCTTATAACCCCCCGGTTAACTACGTGGGCTAGTCGTGGAAAGAATATAACACAACCCAGCAATGTCATTTAGCTCGTGTGTTCCATTAAGGTTACGTACTATTATAAGCTTGTAAGGGACACACTTCTTTTCCCCCTCCATGTGTTAGAACCTCCCCATGCATATCTCATGACTTGCTACAAGGTCACACACTTGCTTCCGAAAAGGATATCTTTCTTACCTTTGTGCACTATCACAAGTCAAGCCATAGCTTTACTACCCATTGCCGAGACTCCTACTCCAAACTATCTAAGGTCTAGTTGCGACTTCTTTCCCAGGAGATCCCCTTACATGTTGGCAGGTCCAACACCGTCAACATTTATGGTGCTAGAAGGAGGGCCTGATCACAACCCGAGTCCTCGAAACATGTTTTGAATCTTCACACATCTATCATGTATTTTATTACACTTAGTCTTCCGAGATGTTTGTCTTATGGAGATGAATTTGAAATCCTGGAGCAACTCTGGAATCTCTTGTCACAAAACACATATGAAGTTGAAGGCAGAACAGCTTGGGAGAGGCATATGCTTTCCTTTTCCAATCTATGTGAAAACCTTGAATCTAGTGAGGATTATGTGATTTGCATGATGTTTGCATTCACGTTTAGTTGGAATCCATTGCAATGGCTTGTCACACTGCCCAAAAAAATCTATTCACTCTTTTGGTCACTTTGTTTTAGAATTGTCTCATTTTTTCCATAATTTTGACCGTCAAACACTTAATAAAGAAATTCTCATATTACAGAAATCCCCTAATGAATCTGTGGCAAAATTCTGGTATCTTTTTCGTAATCTCGCATTTAAATTCCCATCAAATGAAATTGATTGGAAATTTCTCAATGAAATATTTAAATATCTTCTTCACGTATCTGAGAATCCACATATATTAGAATCATTCAAACCAACCCCAACATACCTCGGTGTTAGAGCTACTAAATCCAAGACGGACATGGTTGATGTCACAAGTGACTGTTCGTCCTCGCTTCATCAAATAGCTATGGCCTCGCAGTGTGAGGCAGGAGAAGGTGCGCATCTACCTGTTGAACTGTCACATCCTACCACCCCACCTACTCTTGATCTCTGTGTGGATTTGGCTAGCAAGGTTGTTGGTTCTCACGTGGACTTGTTTCATCAACCTCCATCCCTGCGTTATGTTGTGTTATTATCTCCCATTCTAGACTCCACACTTGTTCTTCACGAGGATCAAGTTGTCGACAAACTTGGTGTTGAGCAGCCAACATGCGCTATCATTTATGATGAGTATGTGTGAGAATCTGAAGAAGATCCTGCGATGAAGGATGACCTCCTTTTGTCCGCAAGTCATCCAATTTTCCCTGACATCTTTGGTGATTCTTCCATTGTTGATTTTTTGTGTGAGAATACATTCCCAGGTCCATCTACTTCTGATCATTCACAGAATACGTTGGATGTCAATTTGTCATTGCATAACACGGAGGACACATTTGTGTCTGTAAATCCACTTAATATTTCATTTGTCCTTTTTGAAAATGCATAGGGTGAACATTATTGCTTCTCATCAGCCCCTCTGTATGATTCATAAGATCATGAGGATGCTAATGAGCATATCGAATTTTATGATCGTGGTTGTCATGATATCTTTTCTCCTTCATTCGATCACAATGTTGGTTCATTCGTTTTCGATCTTTATAAGCCACCCGACTTCGATGATCTACCTGTTGATGAAGTGGAAACCCTAGAAGTTGTTGAGGCACTTCAACCTGAGTTGATCGTTATGTTAGATCCTCACTGTCTTGAGGTCGATTCAACTACAGATCAAAAATTTGTTGAAACACCCAAGGCTCCTCATCACTCACTTGTTTGCATTGAAGATCACTCTAATCACAAAAGTCACATCGTCCACCTGAATCACATGATCCCATCACTCATGCATTGGAGGAATCATACACATCGAGCACTCTTGCAAAGCATAAGTATTCTTTCTTTCTCATGTTTTCTCGTTTGTCATGATCAAAAGAGTGTACATGTTTTTCGTCTACACACAGTGTGAAGCATGACCATGATAAATCCGTAGAATTCTTGTCTTGTGATTTTATTCATTTCTTTTCCATTGATATTTTTAAACTCACAGCGTGTTGGTATTTACTATATATCTTTCTTGTTTGCTGGTTTACACGTTTATCTTTCTCGTAAACACACCTTCACCAACATGGGTCAACCAATGCACTGATGGCTACATTGGAAATATCACTTCACATGAGTTGGCCCATGCACTGTTTAAATTAGGAGTAGGAGTAGTGTTTTCTTTCTTGTTTTTCTTTGTTTGCATTCTTTATTTGTTTACTTTGTTTGTGTTGCTTATTTTCTTGCTTTGTTGTCTTTCTTTTCTTACATTTACTTATGTTCTATGTTGTGTTCTCCTCTTCTAGACTCCACACTTATTGTTCACGAGGATCAACTTATCTACAGAGTTAGTGTGGAGAAACCAACCCGCGCTATCATTTATGATGAGTATGTGTGGGAATATGAAGAAGAGCCAACGGTGAAGGATGAACTCCTTCTGTCCACACCTCATCCACTTTTCCCTGACATCTTTGGTGATTCTTCCATTGTTGATTTACCATGTGAGAATACATTCCTGGGTGCATATACTTGTGATCGTTCATAGAATACACCTTATGTCAGTCCGCCATTACAGAGCAGAGAGGAAACATTTGTGTTTTCAAATGCACTCAATATTTCATCTGTCCTTTTTGAAAATGCAGAGTGTGAACATTATTTCTTCTCATCAACCCCTTTGTATGATTCATAAGATCATGAGGATGCCGATGAACATATCAAATTTAGTGATCATGGTTATTATGATCTCTTTTCTCATCCATTCAAAGATGACGTTGATTCATTCACTGTCGATATTTTGAAGCCACCCATCTTCGATGATCTACCAATTGATGAAGTTGAAACCCCAAAAGCTGTCAAGGAACTTCAGCCTGAGTCGATGGTTATGTTAGGTCCTCGCTATATCGAGGTTTATTCCACTCCAGATCATAAATTTGTTGAAACACCCAAGGCTCATCATCACTCACCTCTTTGCATTGAAGATCAATCTAGTTCACAGAATTGACATCCACCATCTCAATCGCATGATCCCATCACTCATGCATTGGAGGAATCATACGCACTGAGCACTCTTGCAAAGCGTAAGCTGTATTTCTTTCTCATGTTTGTTCGTTTGTCATGATCAAAAGAGTGTACATGTTTTTCGTCTGCACGCAGTGTGAAGCATGACCATGCTTTTCTATGGATATTTTTAAACTCGAAACATGTTTGTCTTCACTGTTATATATTTCTTTTTTTCTTGTGTACATGTTTATATTTCTCATAAACCATGCCTTCACCAACATGGTTCAACCAATGCATTGATGGTTGCATTGGAAATATCACTTCACGTGGGCCGGCCCATGCACTATTTAGTTTAGGAGTAGGAGTAATGTGTTCTTTCTTGTTTTGCTTTGTTTGCATGCTTGCTTTCTTTACTTTTTTTGCATTTCTTGTTTTCTTGCTTTGCTGTCTTTGTTTCCTTACATTTACTTCTGTCCATTGATTTCTATTTGTTTGCCTTTTTTCACCCATAGGTTTTGTTTTGCATGAAGTCATGTGTGGCTCTCAAGACAAGTGAGGTAAAATACAAGATGACTTGTACAACTATCAACACTTGGTTATTTGTTGTTCTATCTCTCTTTATGAAAGAACTTGTTGTCTTCATTCGATGACACCCTGATGGAAAATACGTTCTATTCATAGCGAGTCTTGGTGAAAACACAATGCTCGCACTTTAAATAGTACCACCTACTCTAATTAGTTCTTTTGGGTTAACACTTGTCAGCTCATTCAAGTAGAGTAAGGTGAGGGGTAAACCTTAACAAGTAGTGTGAGAGGTATACATAAAATAATTATTTGAAGGGACAACCTCTTCTTCTCTCAATAAACGGGATCCCTCTTCCACCTCTCAAATAAATAAGTGCCTATGGATAGTTCTTTGAAAAATGAAAAATGAAAGATAAATAAGGCAAAAAAAGAGAAAGGGTTCTTGCGCAGAGAGGTGATGTTAGTAATTCTTTCGAGGTATTGATTAGGCTCGCTAGTAGTAGAGTGATGATTGTGTCCCTGCGTGACTCCACCGGGCACTGTCCAGGCCTATTGGCCGCGGAGCAACACCAGAGATGAAACTAATAATCTGACATCTTTATTACATGTGTACCAATATACCCCTCTGTTACCGGAAAAGTATCTATTTAGAATTGCTCTATCCCACTAAGGTGTGACAGCTGCCTTAGAAACAAACAGAGAAAACTACTTTTGTATTTCCTTTATGAATTAAAGATAGAGGGGGATAGAAAGAACCGACCTGTATCTTGCGCTAATCCTTTGATCCAATCCCTCTCTTCTTTGACAGCTTCCAGCTACTTGCTCCCTTACTTGCCCAGCTTCACCAAGCACCTGTAAGATCACAGAAGAAGAAAACTATACAAAGACATGGATCTATATTCATAAACAGCTTAGGATCAGATTTAAGCTAACCATACAAATGTAACGAGCATCAATGATACACAAGAATGGAGGAAAAACTCAAATAGTTGTTATTGATATAACAAGAAGATCTAGGAGGAGTTACAACCGATGATTCCTGACCCAGCATCAACCTCCCAGCAAAGAAGCCCCTCTTCACCTCCAACAAAGCATAAATCACCCAATACTCTGATCTTTGTCTCAAAACCAACAGCAATTCCTTACAATGTGCAAAATTCCAGCCTCTGGATCTCTGGAATGAGGGATCCATATATAGATGTATGCAAGGAGGATGAGTCAGCTTATGATTTGATTAGTGTCTTCTCTCTATCAGTTCTTGCTTCCACTTGGAGACTGAAAGCCTCTTACTCATCCTTGGTCGAATTCAGTGAGGCAAGTGTCATAGGAGAAGATTCTGGAAGCTTCCATTGTCTTTCCACCTCGCGGAATGGCACTGCCATTTGTCATTTCCCGCTCAACGCACCCTCATAGTGCATTGAGGTGCGTTGCAATGCACCTAGCTAGTGTATTTAGGTGCTATGCAATGCAGCTGGCCAGTGGAGCAGCTGAAATGATCCTGTTTTGACTTATTCTGAGCAGTTTCTGGTGGAGAACTTCTGGGAGAAGCTATAATTTGTTGACCTTGTTCCTTTATGGGTTAGGACAACACTTTTAGGGACTTAGGAGCCCTTGGTTTATGGAAATTTCATGCTTGGAGCTGCAAGGCACAAAAATGTCTATAACAGTTGCCCCCTAAAGTATGAGGCCGTTCATCGGGTTAAATGCTTTATTATGAGGATCTGAAGTTCTTTCAATGCTGGGAGGAGACCTGTAATAAGATACAATACAATACATTATCTTCATACTGTTTTCATGATCTAGCTGAGGCGGGCATTCCCATGCTCAGCTTTATAAATTCATTTCCATGTACATAGGACAGACAATCATCTGATTGTAGACTGATGATTCTGATAGAGACATCATCCTTTTGGTAGGATGATTATCTATGCTGCAATGTTGTACATTTAATGTCTTTATTTCCTTGAATATATATCGCAGCCCGGATGGATGAAACTAGATCCGGGGTCTTCAATCTCGTCCGATCTTAACTCGAAGTACAAGTCGATCCATGTGAGAAATGTTCTAAAGTCGAACATGGAAAGACATCGCTTGATTACCAGTCAATGATGTAAACTGTTAACAAGCGCGAGAGGAATCACCGATAATGATAATGACCCTCAAGGTACTACACTACAATTCACGTGGTGTGAATAAAGGACTTGGCGTCGAACACCACGCAAAATCTTTCGGTCGAAGGCCATTGATGTAAACCTGTCGCCGGAAGTGAGAAACTTACCATTAAGGCATGCAAGCTTCAAAGTACTGAATGGGGTGTTCCTAGACCAACTTCTTGGATAATGAGCTGATGTCGACAAGAAGTGATCCGTCATAGGAGGGCCTTAATGAATCCCACATCAATGACACGGAACGGAGCAAATGATTTTGATGGAGGTGAAAACGATCTGATGATATACGGTTTAGGGTGGCGGTCATGAAAGAATGGAGTATAATGTATGGTAGTGGGTGGGACACAGGTGGCCTTTCAGGATGACTTCTCTTGAACATGTCAGCGACACTTGATGTGATGGATTGGTAGCATTAACCCCAAATGTGGATGGTATGGTGTGACCATGGTGATGTGACCGGTGAATGAAACAACCCAACCCGACTCGGACACGGAGTGGAAGTGTCATGTTCAAGAGCGACTTGCTACCAATAAAGATTCTTTGAGTTTTCTTCCCAATTTTTCCCCAGTCATTGCTGACCAGTACCTCTTTATTTTTGTCAAGCTTGAGGAGGATAACATATGCTTGTTCTATAATTTTCCCTTCGGGCAAACCCATCGCTATGTTTTAACGAGCCTAGCGATAGTGAAACTCATTCTCGTCTAAAGACAAGTTTGTCGCTATTAATATTTTTAACGAGTTTAACGACAAAGATAACTCGGTCCTTTTCATTTTTAGAGAGTTTGAAAAGGTACGTAAAGGTAACTCCAAAATTACTTTTTCGTCACCTAATCCCTTAAGTCCGAAAAAGTATAAAACAATACAGAAGGGATGAATTTTCGATAGCTTTAACGAGCCGAACAAAACAAGCGCTCGATCTTTTTGTGTAATAATCCCTCAGGTCCAAAAAGATTAAAATCTAGAGGAGGGATAGCACTTCCTATCCCTTTAACGAGCTGGAGAGGCCAATGGCTCGGCAATCTTTTCATATTTTATGAGTCAGTTGAAAAGAGCTTAAAGGAGACTCGTCTTTTGAGGAACGAGTGATATAACAGGTAGCAGCTGATTCTAGGTAAGGTTTGGAATTTTCCAATCACGGCAGTGTCACAAGGATGGCTAGTGAAATCACTATTCGCAATTGTTCCTCAAAATGAGTAAACAATCGAATGGAGGTGAATGATCGGCCAATGTAAAAGTGGAGGTGACGGTGCAAACATGACCAAGGCTTTAATGGCTGAAGTACTACATTCACGGTGGTTATTTACCAGGGAATGGTTCATTTTTTAACGAGCTTAAATGCGGGTGGAAACATTTGCTCGGTCCGGGTTTATTTTTTAACGAGCTTGAACCTCGCGGTAATACTGCTCAATTAATCCAGTCATATGATAAGAATGTCTCATATAAAAATGGCAACTTTTAGAGTTTTGCCACACATCATTTCTTTATGCAAGTTAGGTAACGACTAATCTAAAAAACAGATAAATAATCACTCTTTGCTTGCACTCCAAAAGGTTTGCATGCCCCCAGGTATAAAACAGAGTTTCAAGGTTACCTCTACTTCTATCCACCAAAACATTTGTTTTACCGAGAGAGGCCTACCTCTTACAGGTTACCAAAAGATTGTTCTATTCGCGGCGCAAACAAAACACTTCTTTGGCAATATCTACCGAAATAAACAAAGGTGAGTGGCGGCGCTCGCCAACTCACATAACTTTGACAAGAGAATCCTGTACTAGAATAACCCCCTCTTCCAATCACGGACGGGGGTACAAACTAGGCATATTCTCCCGCGGAAACCTACCCTATACCCGAAGTTTTCCTGCCAAAGCAGACCAGGATGCATGCCCCCTGGGTTTCAGTCATATCCCTCCGAATTACTCGCGCTCATCGGGAGGATGGACTAGAGATTGAGACATTTCTTCCGTGAAAAGACCATTTAGGGACGGTATATGACTATTTGCTATGCGTGATCCGGGAAATGAAAGCTGGTCCACGAGCTTGACCACTCTTCCTTCGTGCGGAAAACACATTACTCTAAAGAGTGAGGAGACAATTGCCCCCATGCAATAAATATAGTCTCGTCCAAGGAGTAGATTGTAATCTAGGGGTCCTTGAACTACCATTACGTTCATGCGAACTGTTTTCCTTCTCAATGTTATGGGCACATCGGGAAGGATCCCTAAAGGTTGACTGGTTCCTTTATCAAATCCCGTTAGATTTCTCATCTCAGGCAAAAGCGATGGCGAACCAAGCGCTTTCCAAGCAGTTGAGGAAAGGATACTCACAGAAGCCCCCTCATCTATGATGGTACCAACCATAACCATTCTATATATTTGAACAATAATTCGAAATGGTATGCTTGCTGGTAAACGGGGTCTGCCTAGTTGATTCCAGTCGAAGGAGACAACTAGGTTGCTTGGAGGTGGGACCGAATAGACGGCCGGGTACGACTCTGATGAACTTCCTTCCTGTGGTAAAGGAACGGGTAAATTGCCCCCATGTTCGTCGGAGTCTGTGTTTATGAAGAGAATTTGGATGGTGTCATCCTTGTTCTCTTCAGTGACTGTATCATCTGAAGATGAAACCTCTAAAGGCAAGACTGGGTCAACTGCTGCCTTGACCTTTTGACTTTCATCGAGTATGGATCCAAATGGTTTATCTTCAATGATAGGTGCTTCAGCTGACCACCTGAGCGGGCCAACCGGATTTTCAACTAGTGACGAACTCGGCAAGAATTTTTTATATCCAGGAGGAAGTCGTAATGGTGAAACTGGGCGATCATCCAAAACTCTTTTGGCTTCGTCTAAGAAGGGACAACGGTGGACGGCATGATCTCCTTCGCACAGTTTACAAGGGAATCTACATTTCCCTTTTTGTCCTGGGGCTTCACTTTCACTAGTCGACGGTGTACTTTCAACATGGTCATCAGAGGTTGACGACACCGGGTTGTGCAAACGAGGAGACTAGTCCCTTAATATTCGAGGGATGCAAGGACAATCTCTGTGAAAGTGGTCTCCTTTGCAAATGACACATGGCGATTTAGGCCTGGTCGGTGCAGTGTGTGGATTTTCGTTAGACGACACTCATTTTCCCCCATTCGCCTTTGGCTCCTTCTTCTTCTTCTATTTCTTCTTCTTTTCCTTCTTCTCCTTAGGAACATGACTTTTGGCTTTACCAGCCCCATCAAGCGAAGAGGAAGGGGGAGAGGAAGAATTAGAGGAAGTAGAAGGCTGGTGGGAAACTCTGGACTCGTCTAATTGCTGATTCGATTATTTAGGAATAGTGGTGTTCTGAACGACAGAGGTTGAGAAGAGCCATACTGGAAAACCAATTGTCAGCCCTAGAAGCGACAATGTGGCCATGTGGGGTGCACCAACATCTCCCCAAGAGGAGAAGGGACTAGGATTTCCACCAAGGGGAATTCCTTGGTTGGTAGACTCCATTTTCTCAACCCAAGATCAACGTAGGAAAGGGGTAATGAATATTCCGTTTAAAATAAATTTTAATACGCTTTGACACAACTTGTTTTTTCAGTTTTTAAGAGTTGAGAAAAAACAAAAGATGACTCTAGTCTCCTTCGATTTTTAATGAGCCTGAAGTGACAAGTGCTCAGATGGACCTTTTCCGTTAAGGAGTCTGAAAAGGAACGAAAGGGACTACTTTGGAGGTCTAGGTAGAGGGAGTACCAAACCAATCGCAAAACTGCAGAATACTTTTTACGGTACGGCAGTCAATCTTCCCGAATACTGTGTTCAGTGCATTGCAATCAGTAGGGCGGCTGACACGGCTTCCTATGGATAAAGGATTTAAGCCTATAGGGGTCTCCCAAAATATACCCGACGGTACGTGGGAGCATAAGTCCGTACTGGCACTTATCGTCTCAAAGTGGAGGAATCACCCAACCATCAGTGAGGACAACAGTTACTAGGCTTTACGACGCCGGAATACGTCTCTAGCCTAGACCTCTAAATGTTGTGCATTAAGTTCCAAAGCGTTGTTAGATTCATTGAATTTATTTTAAGTTGATATTTCTTATGAAGTTTGCCTTTTGGGTTCACCATGAGATGTAGATGTAATTCCTAAAATGCAATCTAAAGATGATAAACAAACTTTTATCTCTTTTCTGCAATGAAAATCCTAGTTACTAGGGGAAAAGAAAGACACAATATTTTCACAAAGAGCAAAGAGCACACTGTAAATGCACTTTCCTAAATCAAGCCAAACAGACTGTCTATATGCAAATGCACATGCATGTATTTTTTTTTCACTTTCTTACTATTGATGCTAAAAAGAAAGTTGATGTACAAATCTGAATTTGCTTTCAAGCGACAAACACAAACAAGCTTCTTTTCGAAATCAAAAGGTATAGATGATTACGACACTTTATGATTTTGAAATAAATACTCGTTTTGACACTAGAAAGCCACAAATTCAAACCAAAGGCAATAGTAAAAGCATAATTGACCATCAACAGCAAATAAACTTTCTCCTATGATCGAAATCGACACTTGCGACAGATCTAAATCAAAGGACGACAGTACGATTATTATACTTTTGCAATGGAAAACTGTAAACGACTCAACAAACATACAAAAACATCTATAGTTCTTTTGTACAAATGAGGAAGAATATCAGTAAGGAAAAGGGGTTTGAAACAGTCATATACTGATCACAGGCTGCAAAATTCAAAGACAAAACTGGAAAGAATGAAGCACAAGAACCTCAGCTACACATGGCTAGTCTGATCAGCGCACCTATAACACAGAGAAACTGGATTGCCGCGCAGGTTGCCCTTTCGGGAAGTGCGCTGAAATGCAGGAACTCTTAACAGTACCTGCGCTGGGCCAGAAACGAGAATCTGTCTGGGTTCTGGGTCACGGTTTGCAGTTTAGTCTTTGGTTTTTGGCCGAGTAGAAGCAATCAGTAATGCACAATCAAGGGTAGATCTAAGGAGGGTCTAAGAGCTATCACAAAGGGCAATCAGATCATTTTTGAATCAGCTGTTCAAATCATAAACAAATCCAGTGAATGGATTGAAGCAGCAGATGTCTACTTTGCATTTGCTATGGCAAATGTAGTTCGAATGCTACTTATAAGTTTACGAAACAAACAACAAAGAGATACACAAACAAACTAATTAGACAATCGTCCCCAGCGGAGTCACCATTTTGTTACCGGGAAAAGTGTCTATTTAGAACTGCTCTATCCCACTAAGGTGTGACAGCTGCCTTAGAAACAAACAGAGAAAACTACTTTTGTATTTCCTTTATGAATTAAAGATAGAGGGGGATAGAAAGAACCGACCTGTATCTTGCGCTAATCCTTTGATCCAATCCCTCTCTTCTTTGACAGCTTCCAGCTATACTTGCTCCCTTACTTTCCCAGCTTCACCAAGCACCTGTAAGATCACAGAAGAATAAAACTATACAAAGACATGGATCTATATTCATAAACAGCTTAGGATCAGATTTAAGCTAACCATACAAATGTAACAAGCATCAATGATACACAAGAATGGAGGAAAAACTCAAATAGTTTTTATTGATATAACAAGAAGATCCAGGAGGAGTTACAACCGATGATTCTTGACCCATCATCAACCTCCCAGCAAAGAAGCCCCTCTTCACCTCCAACAAAGCATAAATCACCCAATACTCTGATCTCTGTCTCAAAACCAACAGCAATTCCTTACAATGTGCAAAATTCCAGCCTCTGGATCTCTGGGATGAGGGATCCATATATAGATGTATGCAAGGAGGATGAGTCAGCTTATGATTTGATTAGTGTCTTCTCTCTGTCAGTTCTTGCTTCCACTTGGAGACTGAAAGCCTCTTACTCATCCTTGGTCGAATTCAGTGAGGCAAGTGTCATAGGAGAAGATTCTGGAAGCTTCCATTGTCTTTCCACCTCGCAGAATGGCACTGCCATTTGTCATTTCCCGCTCAACGCACCCTCATAGTGCGTTTAGGTGCATTGCAATGCACCTAGCTAGTGTATTTAGGTGCTATGCAACGCAACTGGCTAGTGGAGCAGCTGAAATGATCCTGTTTTGACTTATTCCGAGCAGTTTCTGGTGGAGAACTTCTGGGAGAAGCTGTAATTTGTTGACCTTGTTCCTTTAGGGGTTAGGAAAACACTTTTAGGGACTTAGGAGCCCTTGGTTTATGGACATTTCATGCTTGGAGCTGCAAGGCACAAAAATTTCTATAACGCCCTCACCCCCAATCGAAAAAAATGACTTGAATTGGCTTGGAATGTGTGTTAACTGATCAAGAGAATGGTAAGGGACTATATCTTTAAATCAAGCTTAGTATTGATGCCATGGTGATCGAAGAATGGAACAATACTTCCGGAGGAGTTAGACTCGTTTTCCACAAAAAAGGTCCATACATAGGGATGGAGTACTACCACGATGTTGCCAATGTGTTAGTGGTTACAACCACCCCCCAAAATTTTTCCATCGCTTCATTTTGGAGCCTCCCTCCTATTGGGTACTTGTGTTTATTGAGTTCACCTGTCATTTCGCAGCTTGTGTTCAACTCACTTGTCCTGTTAGTTAACCACAAGCACCCCCAACACTTGGTTCACTTCTAGTCAACTAGTTGTCGGGAAAAACTACGCAAACCTGGAGGTTAGCTTGTCTTCCCCTCTATAAATCTGCAGAGTAGCCCAGCAGTTTCCTTGCACTCAGAAATTGCGCAGAGCAGAGTAGACAACCTTGATCTAGAAATTGCATAGATTTTTCTAGTTGATGCTGCTCTCCAGAAATGCACAGTTTTAGCCAGCTACACTGCCATCTAGGATTGCACAGAAATTGGCCCACCTGCACTGCTCTCCAGAATTGCGCAAAGTAGTCGAGGCCAGCTACACTATTCTCTATAATTGTGCAGAGCTGGCTAGTTGCACTACTCTCTGGAAATGCATAGAGTATCTTAGAATCACTTCTCTGGAAAATTGCGCAGAGCTGGCCAGTCAGCCAAGGCCTCTCAGTCCATAAACATTGCAAAATTTTTCCCTCACTGAATGTCCATCGCATGTGTTCGCAGGTTGCCCGATTCGCTCTAGAATTGTGCAATCCTTCTTTGCATACCAGACAAGTTTTCTCTAAGAAGAAAAAAATGGAAAAGCATCCGTAGATTTTAGGGATCTATTTTTAGCAGTAGGAGTTACATGCAAAATTGTTGTTAGAAACTTGCCACCAAGTGTCACTTTTCCCAGATTTCTGGCATGCACGTCATAAACCCTAATTTCACCAAATCTATTTAAATGAAGCCCCAGTGGTCATTCTTCACATTCGATCTTGAAGCTTTGGCATTCCTAAGGAATCTAGAAACCTTCGGCACAATTGGCTCAACTTTTCTAGGTAATTTTTTATTTTCATGCCTTTTGCCACCTTTTCTGTCGATTTTTAGTTTTCGGCTTGTATGAATATTGTTTCCTTGGTTTTATTGAATGACCGCTAGAAATTTAATGTATTTTAGCTTGTAGAAGTGTTGTTTCAAGTTTTGCACTATCTTTCCATAGTGTCACACACATAACATTGTTTCTGCACTCATAGTCGTTGTTTTGGTGACTCGCTTCATGACCTTCTTGGTTGTGTTGTTTAACCGATTTCTACACTCGCTTGAATCACACACATTTTTATTTCACTCAGATCTGTACCATCTTCGCACACACATTCACTCCTTCTTGTTTTCAGGTTTCCATTGGGAAGATCTGGGTTGTCTAAGCCCCAATCCTATGTCTCCCAGCAAGTTCTATGAATTCCTGGACGTCAAGGCTCTACCTTGCTTCTAGGAATTGCATAGAGGCTGCCCGCACTATCCCCAATCTATGCTCTATGCAATCTTGGGAGGCAGTGCCCAGTCTTGCCCACTAGAACTGCGCAATGCGCAATTCCAACCAGCAACCTGACCTGATTGTCTCCACATTGCCCAATTTCAGTTAGCAGACAACCTCCCTGGGTTTCACATTGCATAGATCCAACTAATAGTCAGCCTCAGTGATAGCTAGGACTGCACAATGGACAGTTCCAACTGACAGTCTCCCAACTTCCTAAAGTCAGTGTTGCACAATATTGCCCAACAGTGACCAGTTTGATGCCTCAATGTTTCCCGAAGTTGTTTTATATTTTTAGCTGACATTGTCTCTCCATGAGTGTCTTCTCTGTCTCTAGTTACTACATGTTTTTTAGTAGCTTCTTAGTGACAGGTACCATGGCCTCCAAGAGAGCTGGATCAAAAGACAAAGTTGAAAGCAGTATTGGGGACGTGGTTGAACAAGGGTCTATGAGCTTTCCCATGTACATAGACAAAAACTTGTTCATCGATAAAGACATAAAGATCACATGGAAAGACATCAACACCATTTTCTCAAGCAGCTTTTAGGAGAATATGGAGGAGCGACAAGTCTATGTGCACATCCATAAGTCAAGATTATACAAGGTTGCATGCAGATTTCCCGTGTTCCCTTGCACAAATGTGATCCACTGAATTGTCTCACACACTGATCCTGAGACAATGATACTAAGTAGTGCGAGTGGAGTAAGGCTTTTTTCCTTTATGATGGAGGATTATCAAAAAATATATCATTTTCCCTTCCCGGTGAGAAGGATGGATGCACCGTTCTACAGTCCCAACGACAACACAAACACAAGTGACATCTTGAAGCTTGGGTAAAGGAGCCAACAAAGTTCAGGACAACACCCAACCAGATATACAAGACAAAGACACTCAGGAAGGCATATCATTTCTTGGTCATATTTGCATACCTCTTATATGGCCAAGGGAGTACAGAAACCTTCCTACAAAGTTGGGTTTCTATGTTGGATCAATTGGCAAGTGAAGGAAAACCATTCAAGTGGTCTAACATGTTGGCTCTACAGTTTAAAGTGCTTCTATCCAATGCTCGGATTCTACCCAAGGATCAATAATAAAAGTTCTTCATGTTTGCATACTTGCTAGATGCAATCTGTGCCTGTAAAGAGTTTCCTCGCATGGGTTGGGCATGGACACCTTCAGAGAGTGTTGTGAACATATATTACAAGTTTCTCTCATATTGCAGCTACCGAGGAGTCATGGCTAGAATATGTGACCATTTCATCGTACCTCCATACACAATGATATTTGAACAAGATCCACCCTTCATGTCCTAGGTAGCAATGGAGGCGTTGTTGAACATTGCAGATTGGTATGCCTCACCCAAGGCTTCATCAGGATGTACAATGAAGACAAAGCTCTGCATGTGTTGTCGAGTTGTGCCATAGACAAGTTGGTCATGCAGGAGATCGCATATCACATCTCAACAGGGTTATCAGGTGGATTGCACAGGAAGAAAAAGTCACCATGGACAACACTTCCTGTGCAAATTGGGTTGTATGCAATCAGGAGTTTGAAAGAAGCAGATGTTGAAGTGGTAGATTTCAAGAAGTTTAAGTTCGGCACCAGGAGTTTCAACCCATACAAACCACATGTTTTATGCAGGGACATCTATGCAAGAGTGTATTATCCTTGGATCCATGGGGCATGTCATTGGCCAGAGGAAGACCCATGGAGATATTGTTATAACTTCTCTAGGCTCAATGAACCAGTCAACATTGTAGTGGAGTGTCTAGCAGCACTTAAGGCAACAACACCACAGGGAGTAGCAATAACAGTATCAGCAAGCAAGAAATCTTTGCAAGACAAAGGCAAGAGGAAGATCATCGGAAGCATAGAGAGAGATCAAGGATACAAATTTAAGGAAGAACCACTTATGGAAAAATGTAGCTTTGGAGATAGATGCGAAGAGGCGACAACGTGACAGGAAGATAGCATGAAGAAAGAGAGAGAAGCAAAGGCTAGAAGATACAGAGAGGATAATATTGTAAGAAGTCCACCAAAATCTCAAGTAAGAACAAGATTTGCGCAAAAGAGAGAAGGAAGCGTAACATGAGCATCAACAGAAACAGGAATAAGAATAAGAGGAAGTGCAAGGTGCAAAAATAGCCCAAAATGCACCAATACAAGTTGAAGACTCTAAACCAGTAGCATATGAGGAATAGGGTGAGTAGCCGCACGAACAATAACTTTCTCTACATGATGAACATATAGTGGAGCAGATGGACATGGAGGTGGAGCATCTGGAATAGGATCAAGATACTAACCTTGCGCCAAAAGCAACCGAGGTCACTCCATAGGTTTTACCATCTCCAACAATAGAGCAAGTCCCAAGTAAATAGGGGGATACCATTCTCCTTGGGGACGATCCAGGAACAGAGGTGTACAACATAGCCTTTGATGATCCACATAATAGAGTTGTACAAGCATGTAGAGAGCGGAGCCTAGATGAGCATGCATCAACTGCGCACTTGGAGGAATGGTGATTGTGTCAGATGTATGAAGATATCCAGCCACCTTGAACGATGCTACAAAGGCTTATGTCAAAGCCACAAAATTGAGTGTTAAGTTCTTGATAGGAGAAAACAAGTGCATGGTAAGGAGTTTCAAGTAGCTAAGCAGAGAGAGGAACAATCAACAATATCTGCCAGAGCAGAGATGAAGATGGCCATACTTGCTGAAGTATCAACTCTTGAGATAGTCACGCAAAGACTGTATGACATGTTCGTCACCATGCACAAGGCATTTGTCCACCTACATGGTCATCAACAACACTGCACCAAGATAGTGCGAACACTCGCTGACATACATGCCATAGTTGATCTTTTATAGACATGGGCAATGAGGTACAAGTGAGCCCCACTTCACTTGCACAAGATGATGAAGCCACAGGTGGAGTTGGACAAAGCACACATCCAAAGTCAGATCTGGAACTATGAGGAACTCTCACCACTCATCACTAGTATTGAGGCTTCGTATGCACGCTTGTACAGTAGTTTGGATATCGTGGTGAGAAAGTATGGCACCTCGTCGATTGGTATGCTAATCGAGGCCAAAGAGAAGAACCAAGTCAGAATGGAGCTTGAATCAACCTTGATCAATTGATGCCCATGGCCGCAAGTGAAGATATTCAAGTCAACACAGATAACATGAGAATGTACATTGTCGGTCCAGAATGTACATTTGTAAGTCAACACGGATAACAAGAGTTCTTTTCCAGAAGGAAATCATCAAAGAATGCGTAGACACCATTGTGCACTATCAAGCATGGTATCAGTTCCTCATCAAGGATCATAGAGAAAAGGTCGATGAGATGGTCTTTCCACAACTATTTGAGTCTTAGTGTTGCCTTGTCTAGCTGACTCAAGCAAATTTTGTCCCACATGGGTATATGTGGAAAATGTGTCATTTTTGTAAACATGATGTAAAGTGAAATTCCAAGTGTCATTAGTGGAATGAAAACAGTCATATGTAATGTAAAGAGTTATGTAATGAAATTGAAGAGTCATGAGGGTAGTCCAAGGGTCACAAAGGGTAATGTCAAGGGTCACCCCACCCTTTGTTATAAATAGAACCTCATAACTCATAGAACGGGATTTTGGGAGCCAAGATTTTGCTAGGCATTGCTTACATAGAGCTTGGAGAGTATTGTGATGAGACTTTTCTTCTCCACTGTGCAGAGCGAGTGTGTCTCTTTGGAGGAGCAGGTGGTGTTGACTATAATGTTCCACTATTGGGGCTAGTTGTTGTCATGGTTGTACGTATGGATGAAACTTTCACTTTATATAATATAACAGAGGCAACACGTTTCATGTATATGTTGTTATTGTAGTTCGACTATTCTGGTTACTTTATCAATGTATGTAGTTTTACTTACGCATTGATGTATGAACTATTTTATATGTGATTGTATGAATCTTATTGAAGTGTGTTGTATGTCAGCTTAAGAAATCCCTTTATGGTCTCAAGCAAGCCCCTCAGGCTTGGTATGTGATCCAAATGGATCTTAGAAAATCCTCTATGTCTTCAAAATCTTCTAAACATTCAAAATTGTCGCCTAAGAAAAACCTTTGAATAAGGCAGATAATACTATCGGGAGGCAAAAACATAGAGAAATCATTGAAAAATAGAGTATCGGCAGTTTAAAGAAACTTTGAATCAGAGCCGTTGGATCTGGCCGATCAATGGTCCAGATCTAATCGATGAATTGCAATCGGTGGTGGCAAAGGGAGGCTATCGGTAGAGACCACGAAGAATACGTGATAGTGATTAGCGGGGTTAACAAGGACCATTGATCAAGCACGCAGATTGATGGCCCTAGTTGCATCGACGTATCGCTATCAGCAAATACAAAGGAGCGCTTACAATGGCCGGGGTATGTGCGATGTGCGATTGCGATCAATCACATTGCAACATTGCATTAATGCATTTCAATGGAGCGGGGACGATAATAACCATGACTGCGATGGCAGACCCGATAAAACTATGGACGGTATTTGACAATATTTTAAGTCTAGAAACAACGTTTTTTCAGTGTAAACTGCATTTTCGTTGAACAAACGAAATACAAGGGATAAAGTGCCGATGCGATGTTACAGACCCAAAAGGGTTTATTAATTCTATTGTATATTGTTTCAATTCCGACATGAGTGAGATTTTAATGATTTTAATGTATTTTTAATATAAAAGTAAATCCTTGAAATAGACAAGATTTCAAGATGACCAATGGTGGTAAGTTGTTTAGGGCCGGGCTCCGTCAGAGCCCATACAATGGCTGCCACGTGTCAAGGCTAAGGAGAGAGAAAACCACCCTCATCGGGCAGTTAACCCTCGTACGAAAGGGCCACCTGAAATGAACCACAGCCATTGGGTCTGGATCTCCTAGATAAGGAATGGAGATGTGATGTCAATGTACAGGCGGATTCGATAGGAGTTATAAGGCAGATTCATAATATTTGAAGTTCGATGAACATTGTTTGGCAGAATTTTTCTATGTTTGAACGTATTTCTCTGTTTAAACAGAGAACGAAAATTTTGAAGGATTTCAAAGGCCCGATGACCTATTATAGAACAGGTGGCCACCATCCCTGAAAGCGTTTAGCAATGATTGCTAACGCTCTAAGGGGGATCTGAGCGGACAGAGGTCGGGAAGCTAGAGAGCTTGAGAAGGTGAAATGAACAGAGAACACCGATTGGCTTTAAAGCCACAGATTGATAGAAACATAGACAGGCAATGCTGAGACAGAGCAAAGATAGAGACTGAGAGTGATAGAGAGAGTCTGTGTACTTAGAGAAGCTTGAGGGGTTCAAGCAAAACTCTTGTTGTTTTATCTGTTGTGTGTTGAGACTCAAATTGAGCTCATACTGTTGTAAAACTCTACTCCTGAAGACATAATAGAGAGGCCACCATTGAAGGCTAGACCAGGAGATGTAGCCCAAGAGTTTTGGGTGAACTCCATATTAAATTTGTTGTGTTTATGTGTGTTGTCTATTATGTTTCTTTAACTGCTTCATTGTCTATGTATTTTGCAATCTTATTGATCCATTGCACAAAGTAACATAGGCATATCCATGCACATGAGTCTGTAATACTGTAATAAATGTCTTAGATCTCATTATCAGATCAAGTGGTATCAGAGATTTAGGTTTGCTAAGGTTAGACAAGCTTGTGCTGGATTATTGAATGCTAAATAGGTCAAAGCAAAACTTAGGAGAAGGAGAACTGGTTGAGACTAACCCAAAAATTGGAAGAGTCTATCCTAGGAGGAAAATGGCAAAAGAAACTCCCTTGGAATCAGACTGTCAGTTCATGGACAGTTTCATGACCATGAGAGCCATAGTAGAAGAGTTGCATCGAGAATTTAAGAAAGGTAGAGGTGAAGATACTTCAACCTCCAAACAAGACAAAGGAACAAAAGAACCTCTTCTAGATGGCTATTCTGAAGGCAAAGGGAAATGAGAAAAGCCTCCTCTAACAACACCTTCTATCCCTTTGATTAAATTAGATGTAAATTTTGATTTGCCAATATATGATGGAGAATTAAATGCAAAAAATCTAGATAACTGGATTAGACAGATTGATGTATATTTTAGGGTCAAGAACATTGATTCAAAAAGGAGAAAGATTCAACTGGCCAGCCTTCGCCTTGGAGGAACTACCCTAGTGTGGTGGGAAGGCAGGACCCAAGTTGATTTGAAGAAGCATGGTAAAATTCTTTCTACCTGGAGTGAATTTGTTTCTACCATTAAAAAAAAATTCTATCCACTAGCTTATATGCAGCAAGCCATGATGAGTTGGAAAACTCTTCACCAACTAAAGGGGCAAAGTGTACAAAGCTATACCCAGGAATTTAGAAAAAGAGCTTTAATTCTAGGCATTTCTCTAGACTCACCTGAAACTTTGCTGAAGTATATAGGTGGTCTACATAGCTATTTGAGGCACACCATTCTCATGTTTAACCCTACTAGCATATATGAGGTATCAGTTTAGGCTACACATCTGGAGGCTAGAGGCAAGAATGTGAACCCAGAGATCGGGGGATCATCAAAACCCACTTCAAGCAAGAACAAGGAAAAGAGGAAGAAAAAATGGAAAGACATGAAGGAAAATGCTGTACAGAAAGACAAACCTTCATGCACTCACTACAAGAAGGATGGACATGATGATGAACATTGCTGGTCTTCGCATCTGGAGCTAAAACCCAAGATGTTTGATGGTAAGAAGAAGAAGACTACTGCTGCTATTCAGAAAGATTTGGGGTCAAACTCAGGTGATGAAAAAATAATCACAGCTACAGGTATAAAAGGTTATCTGCTTTAGAGAACACAGAGATCAAGAATTAGGTACAGGAGCTGCTCGAGAAAGGGTTCATAAGGGCAAGCACATCACCATGCGGATCTCCAATCGTGTTGGTGAGAAAGAAAGATGGTTTGTGGAGGATGTGCATTGATTACATAGCACTGAATAAAATAATGATCAAGAATTGTTATCCTCTTCCTTGCACAGATGATCTATTAGATCAGTTGAAAGAAGCTATTTACTTTTCCAAGGTGGACTTGCGTAGTGGCTACTATCAGGTTAGAGTTGAAGAACAAGATGCATGGAAGACTACTTCAAAACAAAGCAAGGGTTGTATGAATGGCTATTTATACCTTTTGGCTTAAGTAATGCTCCTGCCACTTTCATGAGAGTTATGAATGATGTACTCTGACATTTTATTAATGATTTTGTAATTTTATATTTAGATGACATTCTTGTTTTCAGTCAAACATGGGAAGAACATTTGAAGCATGTAAAGCAGACTCTAGATTTTTAGAAAAAAGAAAATCTCTATGTTAAGTTATCGAAATGTGAATTTGGTAAAACATCTTTGAATTATTTGGGTCATAAAGTAGGGGGTGCTGAATTGAAGATAGATCCCTCTAAGGTTGAAGTCATTGTGAATTGGCCTAAACCCAAAACTGCTGCAGAAGTTAGGAGCTTCCTAGGAGCAGCACAATATTGGAGAAAGTTTATTGCTAACTTTTCCTTGGTTGCAGCGCCCTTACATACTTTGACAGGATTAAACAAGGTGTTTTAGTGGGGAGGCAAATAGCAGAAAGCCTTTGACACCTTGAAAGAAAATATTAGTACAACACTAGTACTAGCATTGTCAGATCTTCAAAGACCATTTGATATTGAAACAGATGCTAGTGACTATGCCATGGGAGCAGTGTTGATGCAACATGGTAAACCCATATGCTATCACTCTGAGACATTTAATTCTGCAGTATTTAATTATCCCACATATGATAAAGAATTGTATGCATTAGTGTAGAGTGTGAAAAAGTGGAAACATTACCTATTGGGCAAAGAAACAGTTATACATACTGATCATCAGCCACTTCAATATTTGCACTCACAAACTAAATTGCAGCAATCAAGACACTATAGGTCGATGGGTTTTCTACAAAAAATTCATCTAGTCATCGGATATAAGAAAGGCATACACAATAAAGTTGTAGATATGTTGTCCAGACAAATCATAGATGCATCTACAATACTTAAGCATAATTCAGTATTGCATGAAAGCTACATTGAACAATATGCTCAAGATGTAGATTTTAAAGATGTATATGCAACTTTAAGTCATGGAAAACAAGTAGAAGAATTGGATTATCATGTTAAGGACCAACTCTTGTATCATTTGGGAAATTTATGCATTCCTCAAACTGAAAGAGTTAACATAATCCATGAAGCACATACTTCTCTAATATCAAGTCATTTTGGTGTAAGTAAAACAGTTGCACAACTGCAAAGATTTTGTTATTGGCCAAGAATGCATGAAACAGTTTCTAGATATATTAAAGGGTGTACCATGTGTGCTTATAGCAAGCCCAACAATAGAAAACTAGGCTTGTACACTCCACTTCCAGTTCCTTCTCATCCTTAGGAAAGTGTTTCCAAGGACTTTGTAGGGGCACTGCCAAAATCTAGAAAAGGTCATGACTATTTATATGTTATTGTGGACAAGATCAACAAAATGTGTATTTTAATACCTTGTAACAAGTAGATTACAGCTGAACAAATAGTGAAGTTGTTCTTTCAGCATGTCTAGGTGCATTTTGGGTTACCCACTTCCATTGTATTTGATTGAAATTTCCGATTTGTTGGGAAGTTTTGGTCAAGTCTGTGGGATTTGATGGACACCAGACTGAAGAAGAGCACAAAATTTCATCCACAAACAGATGGCCAAATAGAGGTGGTCAACAGGACAGTGATTCAGTTTCTTAGGGGTTATTGCAGCAAGCATCCCAAGCTTTGGGATGAACATTTATGTTATGTACAACATGCTTACAACCATGCTAAACATTCTTCTAGACAGAGATCTCCTTTTGAGACTTGTTTTGGTTTTACACCAAGGTCTCCCTTGGATTTTGTCTTTAGTAAAAACATAACAGTTGATGGACACATTGATGTGGACAAAGCAACCAAGTTCATTGAACAGATCCAAGAAATTCACCTGGCAGTGCAGAAACAATTGGAAAAGAGCCAAGCCAAGTACAAGGCAAGGCATGATAAGCATCAAATTGTGCATAGCTTCCAAGTTGGTGATCAACTCTGGCTATACATCAGCAAAGACAGAATGCAAGGTGAAGGAAAGAAGTTGAAGCCAATAGGGTATGGACCTTTCAAGATACTTGAGAAAATTGGTGAGAACGCTTTTCGTCTTGATTTTCCAGCTTACATGCACATATATTTAGTAGTTAATGCAGAGAACTTGAGACTATTTGAACCTTCATTGATTGAATATCCCGAAGAGAAAAGTTAGTTACCTTTTACTGATGATCTGTTGCCTGAATATCTTAATGAGTTGCAGGAAGATACAGTTCTGGACAGGAAGGTGAGAACTACGCGCAGAGGGGATGTTGAGTACCTTAGAATCAGAATCAAAGGTTCAAAACCAAGTAGTGCAAGATGGATATAGATTGGGCAAGTGAGGAAGTTGTATCCTCACTTGATTGATGCTTAAAAAAAAACCAACTTTTGGTGGTCCAAAAGCCTTTTCAATGGGAAGGCGTGATCCAAATGGATCCTAGAAAATCCTCTAAGTCTTCAAAATCTTCTAAACATTCAAAATTTTCGCCTAAGAAAAACCTTTGAAGAAGGCAGATAACACTATTGGGAGGAAAAAACATAGAGAAATCATTGAAAAACAGAGTATCAGCGATTTAAAGCAACTTTGAATCGGAGCCGTCGGATTTGGCCGATCAACGGTCTAGGTCCGATCGACGAATCGCAATCGGTGGTGGAAAAGGGAGGCTATTGGCAGAGACCAGGAAGAATATGTGACAGCGATCAATGGGGTCAACAAGGACCATTGATCAAGCATGTATATCGACGGCCCCAGTTGCATCGTCGTATCGCTATCAGCAAATACAAAGGAGCGCTTACAATGGCCGGGTATGTGCGATGTGCGATTGCAATCAATCACATCACAACATTGCATTGACACATTTCAATGGAGTGGGGACAATAATAACCATGACCCCGATGGCCGAACCCGATAAAACTGTGGCTGATATTTGATAATATTTGAAGTCTGGAAACAATACATTTTCAGTGTATAATGCATTTTCGTTAAACAAACAAAATACAAGGGACAAAGCGCCGATGTGATGTTACAGACCTGAAAGGGTTTATTAATGCTATTGTATACTATTTCAAGTCTGACATGAGCGGGATTTTAATGCTTTTAATGTATTTTTTAATATAAAAGGAAATCCACGAAACAGGTAGGATTTCGGGAGGACCAAAGGCGGTAAGTGGTTTAGGGTTAGGCTCCGCCCGAGCCCATACAATGGATGCCACGTGTGCAGGCTAAGGAGAGAGAAAATCACCCTCATCGGGCAGTTAACCCCCGTACAAAAGGGGTGACAAAAATGAACCACAGCCATTGGATCTGGATCTCCCTGATCAACGGTGGAGATGCGATGTCAATGTAGAGGCGGATTCGATAGGAGTTATAAGGCATATTCATAATATTTGATGTCCAAGAACAGTTTTGGCAGACTTTTTCTGTGTTTGAACATATTTCTTTGTGTAAATAGAGAATGATGATTTTGAAGGATTTCAAAGGCCCGATGACCTATTCCATTACAGAACAGGTGGCCACCATCCCTGAAAGTGTTTAGCAATGATTGCTAATGCTTAGAGGGGGATCTAAGTGGAAAGAGGTCGGCAAGCTAGAGAGCTCGAGAAGGTGAAATGAACAGACAGCAGCGATTGGATTTAAAGCCATAGATTAACAAAAAAACAGACAGGTAGTGCTGAGACAGAGTAAAGACAAAGACAGAGAGTGATAGAGAGAGTCTGTGTACTCAGAGAAGCTTGAGGGGTTCAAGCAAAACTCTTGTTGTTGTATCTATTGTGTGTTGAGACTCAAATTGAGCTCATACTATTGTAAAACTCTGCTCCTCAAGACATAATAGAGGGGACACCACTAAAGGTTGGACCAGGAGATGTAGCCCAAGAGTTTTTGGTGAACTCCATATTAAACTTGTTGTGTTTATGTGTGTTGTCTATTATGTTTCTTTAACTGCTTCATTGTCTATGTATTTCACAATCTTATCGATCCATTGCACAAAGTAACATAGGCATATCCATGCACATAAGTCTATAATACCTTAATAAATGTCTTAGATCTCATTATCATATCAATATGCCAAAATGCATAGGTTTCTTTTAGATACTAGCTTTTCTAGGTGTCATTCTGACAATACTCTTTACACCAAGAAAGTGGGTAAGTCTCTTATCATTATTTTTCTTTATGTTGGTGATCTTATCCTTGTTGGTATTGATCCCAACCTTATAAATCATGTGAAGTCCAACCTTAAAAAGTAGCTTGAAATGACATACTTAGGAGACTTGCATTATTTTATTGGTCTTCAAGTCTTGCAATCCAAGGAAGGTATTTCCCTTTCCCTATCCAAGTATGCCTATGAGCTTCTATGCTACTTTCACATGGAATACTGTAAACCAACCCCTTCTCCCTTTCTGTCTAGAGGCAAACTTCCAGTCAATTATACTTCCTTTGAAGTTGATGATACCTTATACCATAGACTTGTAGGAAAATTTTTGTATCTAACCCATACCCGTCCTGACCTTTCCATTGTTGTTGGCCTTATTACTTGGTTTATGCAAAACCCACATGAAAGTCATTAGAAAGCAGCTAAAAGAATACTTCGTTATGTTTGAGGTACAGTTCAGTTTGGGATTCATTACAGTGCAGAAGCTTTCCACTATTGGTTGGTTTCGCTGATTCCGATTAGGCTAGTGACCTTGATGATGAGAAGTCTACTATAGGTTATGTCTTCACTCTTGGTTCTAGAACTATTACATGGGATTACAAGAAACAAAGTTCCATTTCTCTTTCTTCAACATAAGAAGAGTATCATGGTGTCGTAGAAGCTAGTAAGGAATCCTCGTGGCTTTGTCAGATCCTATCAGAGTTTAGCTTTCAGCAGCAGCATCTGACTACACTTTGGTCTAATAATCAAAGTGCCATTCAACTATGGAAAGATCTATTCCAACATTAGCACAAAAAACACATTGAACTACACATGCACTTCATCAGAAATATCATTCATGACCATGTTCTTGAAGTGCAATATTGTTCAACTGATGATCAAGTTGCAGACATATTTACAAAGGCTCTCATAGAGGCGAAGTTTACTAAAATTTGATTTATGGTTGGAGTTTAAGAAGTTGCCACTAAGGGGGGATAGGCTCTAATGCTTCCTTCCTTCTCCTATTGTGTCATATTTGTACATCATTCAATCCTATTACAAGTGATTCTTAAGGGGGGATGTTAGGATATTCCGACACATAGGAAATAGTTAAGTATAACGCCATCTAGTGTAGAGTTAGGTAAAGTGTGTTTCTTTACTATGTACTTTTGTAACTTACAATTTGACGGTCATGATATGTTCTGGACATGAAGTGATTTGACGGTTCATTCTCTCCTCGGTATTACCGACACTTAATCCGTGTCTTAACACCTGATTGGTCCATGATCTCTATTTAAAGAGCATGGAGGCTCATTTGTAAGGTGGCCATTCATGAGAGAAGATTACGTAAATTTTCTTTATTTTATTAATAAATTTCCTGAAGTGGCCGCGTTGGCTTAGGCTGTGCACTGTTTCCCTCTTTGAGGGTTTTAACCACATCAAGAATACTGGCATATTGTTCTGTGATCTGTTTGTGAGCAGTGTCCTTTGGTGTTCTATCTGAGGAACTTACCCTATAAATTCGTACATAATCTCAATAAAGATGATGGTTGGAAATTAAGTAAGAGTTGGATTCATACTCCCTACATGTTAGTATTTTTTTTATTTTATTTTTTCTCATAGGGTTTTATATTTCTAATAACATATAATAATATTATTTATAATAATAATATAATTATAGATAAATTATTTTCATATATCTAATAAAATATTCCATTATATAGAATTTAAACTATGTTTTCTTGTTTTTATATTTTATAAAAATGTTAAATAGGAATAATATCTATATATATATATATATATATATTTCCTCTTTAACATTTTTTTAATTCAAATAATATATTGAATTTATTGTTTACGCGATAAATTTGAATCTCTCTATTCTCAATTAATATATTTTCAATTTAGTCTAATTTCTTCTCCTTTTTCTATATTTTATTTATTATTTTTCTTATTATGTAGTCTTCTATTTATATAACAATTAGTTTCCATAACTAACTTGTCTTTTTTAATATATTGACCAATTTTCTATCATAATGATCACTTTTAATTAAAATACTTTATCAACGACTATTTCTGGAACTAGATGCATCTATGATATTTAAACATAATGATATGATGGGTTTTTCAATTTTTTCTTGAGGATGAACCACATTAGATGGTTCAAAATGTTGACCAACAAACAATAATGTGATTAATCCGAAAGACATTCTCAAAATCAGTGTGGATCACAAAAGCTTGAAATAAAACAACTATATGGAACCTCATTACTGGATATTTTCATAAAGTTGGGCCTATATTCCATATATTTTGAAAACTCTATTGAAGTGAATACATTCTTGATACTGATCCACATGATAGTAGAATCATTTTCAATAAAGCTTTGGATATCTGATAAGATAGGAACTCCTATGAAGGTACTGTCAATGGCCTCCTCTATACTGTTCTCTGTGACCTCCTTTGATGATCCATTCTTTGAAGAAATGGTGTTGTTTGATGATGAAATACTATTATGTTTATGACCTGTAGTACCTGTTGTGACAGATGCACTCATGGTGATAATAACTTATTTTTGCAAGAGATCAGCTAAACAATCAACTTACAAGAAAGAAACAATGACTCAGAAAAGGGATTCCACAATGTTGGCACAAGAGGGAAATACTGATCACTAGAAATGTGCATTGCACATATTTTTAAGAAGCATTATGTAATTTCTATCTATAGGGGAACTTCGGTGATGAATGGATCTACGCAATGCGCAATTTCTGCTTGGAGAGGTGCTTGGACTACGGAATGTGCAGTTGCAGAGGGCAAGGAGAAGTCATTGCTACTTGTGATTGTGCAATGTGTAGTTGGAGATATTAGTGACTGTGTAGTGTATAGTTGCAGCTAGCAAGGAGAGGCCTCTATTAGAAGAGATTGTGCAATGCATAGTTCAGGAGAGTAGAAAGGCCTAAGGACTGCGCAATCTTCTTTGGAAAAAGGGAAAAATGTAGATATGTCGACTAAAGGGAGGAAGGATGTGAATTGGTTGGAAAATAATTGATACCAATCACTAACATCAAGCAAACAAGATATTGAAAAGAGGATATGCATGTATAAATAGACTTGATAACAAGAATTGTTGGTAGGCAAAAAAACAATGAATTCAATGTGACACTTGGAAAGAAGCTCAAAAGACTGAAACGACACTTGTAGAATTTAATAATAATAGAAACACCACTTGTTACAAGAAGAATGAGGTAAAACGATACTTGCAAATGAAAAATTGACAAAAGTGAAAAAAAATACGATATTTGAGAAACTTACCCATAAAAGTAGTGCAAATGGAATCAAAAGGTCCTTGTGCTCATGAGAATGGCTAGAGATCCAAAGGAAAGTGTGTTCTATGAGCCCTTCTTATATAGATAAGTACTCACGAGATTACGCTTAGAGCTTCACGTTCGCATGCCTAAAATCAAGGAACCACCTCTAGTTAACTGACACTTGTTCGTAGATCAAATAGAAACTCATACCACACTACTAGATAGGAATGCACACTTCCTATTTTCTAGGAGTGCACAATTGATTGACTCCAGGAACTGCATAGTTCACTAGTTGAAGGGATTGCATAGATCATTGAGGCAAGGGATTGTGTAGTTCAGTTTCTCTATAAATTGCACAATTTTCTCTCACATAAGAATTACACAATTTGCTTTCACAATAGATTGCACAACTACCTGGATCAAAGGATTATGTAATTCACTACAATAAGGGGGTTGCACAGTTTCTCAAAGTAAGACATTCAATTAGTGGTGATCAAGGCAAGACTTAGCTTGTGTTTATAAGAAGTGTTTTTCTTGTCCGTGGAAGTTAAGCATCTATTGTTAGCAATGCCTAACTATCATCATGGATGCACAATTGAGACAACACAAGACTAACATGAAAGAATAAGTCGTTGCAACACTTAATAAACAAAAATAATACTTGACACCAGCTAAAATTACAGTTCTTATGGTCAAAGTTGGCCTCCAAAATCAAAGCATAGGAAATTTTTTGGAGAAAATTGTAACATCTGCAATACATCACACGCATCCAATGGAATATTTTCTTTTTATTTCTCTAAGAGAAAGATGTGTACTCTAAATCCAAAGAGAATATATATATGTGTGTGTGTGTGGCCATCAAGCAATGAAAGATTATTATCACATAGCAAATATAATAAAAAAATTATCATCTCTGAGCAAATATAATAATGAAGCTTGTGTGCTTTAAAGCCTAAGGTAAAATATATTTGTATGTTTTTGTCCATTAAAGAATGAAAAATTATTATCTCATAGAAAATAAAATAACAAAATTATTATTTCATAGCAAATAAAATAATGAAGCAAACACATAGCACTGCCATTTGCTATATATAAACAATCGTTATGAAAAATACCACCATGGTAAGAAATTCCAGCACCTCCAACTCTATTTTAAATATTAGTCTAATTAACCCTATATGATTGGGTTGAAATATGCCTATCATGGTTATGCTTCTACCTTTTGTCGTGTTTATGCGATGGTGAATGGCAGAACTATTACCGAAAATTTTAAAATAGATTAATTCACAAAACTAGGACTCCCAGACATTGTTACAAATCTTTTCGTTCACCTCGTTTTGTCAGTGGAAAATCTGTTAGTATTTTAAGTTCTCAACTAAATATGGATTGTGACATGACAGTGTGCTTGTACCATAACACCACAATGTTGGATTACAACCTTTCAAATTCAATAATATCTCTTATATATTATCTGACTAACTGGCAATCAGAGGTCATGTATTCAAACACAAAACTTAGAAACTTGCCTTCATTCGATGATTGAACAGGTATTTATACATGACAGAGAAATTTCTGGAGTTTGATGGGGCGGTGGCTTCTTCAGGAAGCTTGCCCATTTGTCAATGAATTCTAGAAACTATACCTAAAACATCTGCTAAATTCTAGATTAATCCAGAGGCTGTAATAATGGTGGGTAGTTGGAATTAATTCCTTCCAACACTCCCCCTTAATTCCAACCATATAACAAATATATAAGACACTGTAAACATACTCTTAATTGACATGCCTGCTAGTCTAAGTCTCAGCTAGGCTTATAATATAATCTTGATTTTATACAACACATAACTTACTTCTACAAAACTCAAATTTTTCCTTCCCAAGAGGCTTAGTGAATATGTCAGCTACATTCTCATTTGCATTACAGTACATTAGAGAAATTTCTTTTGATTGGACCTTTTCTCTTACAAAATGATATTGTGTTTCTATATTCTTTGACCTTGCATACATACAGGATTGTTCCCCAGTTTGATGGTGCTTTGATTGTCACATCTGATCACTGTAGGTTCTTGTTGACCTTCACCAATATCTTCAATTATTCTTCTGAGCCATATAGCTTCACAGGTTCCACTACATAATGCTTTATATTCTGCTTCAATTGATGACAAGGAAACTGTTTCCTATTTCTTGCTGCTCCATGATATGGCTCCTGATCCTATGTTGAAGATGTATCCAGTGGTGGATTTCCTGTCATCTGGATTTCCAACCCAATCAGAATCAGAATGACCTGTCAATTCAACATTACAAGCATTAGTATATTCAATACCAAAATTTATAGTTCCCTTTAAGTATCGAAGGACCCTTTTTGCAGCTATCCAATGGATTTCATGAGGCTTAGTCATAAATTGACTAAGTATGCTTACTGAATAAGCAATGTCTGGTCTGGTGGTAGTGAGATAATTCAGACTTCCCACTAATTGTCGATACAATGTTCCATTCACCTCTTTTGTTCCATCATCACTTCTTAATTTGATATTTTGTTCCAATGGAGTACTCACTACTTTACATCCATTCATATGAAATCTTTTTAGTACTTCATTTGTATATTTGCTTTGTGTGATTAAGGTTCTTCCATTATTTCTCCATACTTCAAGACCTAGACAATAATGCATCTCACCAAGATCCTTCATCTCAAATTCCTATGATAACTTCATTTTTATATCTGTAATTAATTTATCAGCACTCCCTGTTATTATTAGATCATCAACATATATAGAAAGTAATACTATATCCCCATTTCTATCTATCTTGACATACAAATTAGGATCATTTTTACTCCTTTTAAATCCTTGCTGGAAGAAGAATTTGTCGATTTTCTCATACCAATATCTAGGGGCCTGTTTTAGTCCATATAAGGCCTTTTTTAACTTGCATACAAGATGTTCTTGACCCTTCTTTACAAATCCTTCTAGTTGAACAAGATAAATTTCATCCTTTAAGTCACCATTTAGAAAAGCTGACTCTACATCTAATTGATGTAGCTTCCAATCATATTTAGTTGCCAATGCTATCATTATTTTGATTGTATTCGTTTTTGCAACCGGAGCAAAGGTATCTTCATAATCTATACCTTCATTTTGTGAATAACCTTTTGCAACCAATCTTGCCTTATACTTGTCTATGCTAACATCTGCATTAAATTTTGTCTTGTACAACCATTTTGATCATATGGGAACCTTATTTTCAGGTAATTTTGTTAATTCCCAAGTTTCATTTTTTATTATAGATTCATACTCTTCTTTCATAGCTTCCATCCATTCTTTATGATTTTTGGCTTTTTCATAATTTAAGGGCTCAAAAAAAGTCATTACTTGAGACATTAAAGCATAATCTTTATACCTGATGGGGGCTTGAATTTGTCGTGTTGACCTTCTTAGAGGTTCATTACTTTGCGGAGTACCTTCTCCTTTTCTTCTCTGTGGAGTGCCTTCATTACTTCTTTGTGGACTTTGATCCCTTGATGGGTCTTTTGGAATGTCCATGTGTTCTAGTTCTTGGGTTGATTCCAAAACTTCTTCTTCCTTAAAGTTTTCATAAGAAGACTGCCATGTATTATGTTCATCTTCATTTATTTGTTTATCTACATGCTCATGAAATATAACATCTCTACTTGCAAAGACCTTGTGAGTACTTGGATCATACATTTTATATGCTTTTTGATCAGTGCAATATCCAATAAAAATACATTTGATGGCTTTGGCATCTAACTTTCTCCTATCATCTTTAGGAATATGAGCAAAGGCCTTGCATCCAAATATCCTTAAATGATTAACTTTAGGTTTAAAACCATAAAATGCTTCAAATGGTGTTTTGTGCTCAAGATACTTAGTAGGGCTTCTATTTTTAAGATATACAGCTGTATTAATGGCTTCAGCCCAAAAACTATTAGAAAGTCCTTTACTTTTTATCATACTTCGAGCACATTCAACTAATGTTCTATTCTTTCTTTCAGCTATTCCATTTTGTTGAGGTGTATGTGGTACTGTAAATTGTTGCATAATTCCATTTTGTTTGCAATATTTGATAAAAGCTCCTGAAGTGTATTCACCACCTTTATCTAATCGAAGAATTTTAATGCTCTTTCCTATTTGCTTTTCAACCATATTCTTGAATTCTTTAAAGTATTCAAACACGTCACTTTTGTTTCTTATAAAGTATACCCAGGTGTATCTAGTGCTATCATCAATAAATATAAGAAAGTAATATGCTCCACCAAGTGACTTAGTTTGCATTGAACCACATACATTAGTATGCACTAGTTCAAGTTTTTCACGTTTTCTTCTATTTTCATGCACATGAAATTCTTCCCTATGCTGTTTTCCTAGTGCACAACCTTCACATTCAAAGTGCTCACTCTTTATAATTGGAAGACCTTCTACCATTAATTTCCTTTGTAGTAACATTAGGTCATTATGGTTTAAGTGCCCATACCTTTAATGCCAAAGATCTATAGTTGACATACCTGTTGATGCCAAAGCTTGATGCCCATTCTTCATTACAGCCAACTTGTATAAGCCTCCAACTCTCATTCCTTTTGCAACAACCTTGTAGTTTTCCTACACATCCTTTACCAAACAATGTGATTTCACAAATTCAACTTTTAAATGTTGATCTGTGATAGTATAGACTGATATTAAGTTCTTCTTTAATCCAGGAACAGACATCGCATTTTGAATTTGTTTTTCTTGTCCATTAGGCATCATAACACTTATATTACCATATCCTTTAATTTCATGTGATCTTTTATCTCCTAAATAGATGTGTCCTCCCTTATTAATCTCATGATAAGTATCAAACCAATCTCTTTTGCATGACATATGGATTGATGCACCAGAATCTATAAACCAAGCATTATCATCATTAGTTTCTACTGATAGAGCAGCATTGGACACAAACAAATTAAGATTGCTAACATCTTGAATAATTGCTTCATCTCTATCAACATAATTTCCTGAATGCCTTCTTTGTTTAAATTGATCAGACCTCCTTTTCATGAAATTCTTAGCAAAATGACCAGGTTTTCCACAGTAATAACACACATCATCTCTACTTGTTTTGGAATTTGTCCTTGGTAAAGGGGTACCTTCAAATAATTTTACATTATTTTTCTCCCATAGTTTACCTTTGAAGGACTTCTTTCCTTTGGCCATCAATTCTAAATCTGAATTAGGAGAATTCTGTTTAATGCTTCTTCTCTGCTCTTCTTCCTGCATAAGTATACCTACCAACTCATCAAAAGTAGGAGCCTTCTCTCTAGCTGAAAGACCAGATATAAAAATTTGATATTCATCAAGAATTCCACTAAATGTCACAGTAGCCAAGTCTGTACTAGATACTGATTCACCAATGTCACCTAGTTTATCCTTTAGATCTTTAATTTTTTGGAAATGAAATCACTAACACTTTCATTTTAGTCCATCTTAATTGAAAGAAGCTTACTCTTTAAATACAATTTCGATTTGTAGTCTTCGTCTCATACAAATTTTTTAGAGTGTCCCATGTCTGCTTAGATGTTGCGCTCTCTCTAATATGTGGAATAGTGTTGTCCTTAACCGTGATCTGCAGAAGCACCTTTGCTTTGTTTTCCCGCCGCTCCCAATCTTGAATTGCAGCATTTGTGGCTTGAGGGGACACTGGCTTAATTTTAGCTCTAGACACAATCGCCCATGTATTGTCGCCTTCCATCAAATTCTGCAACTTAAACTTCCAATTTGCATAATTTTCACCATCTAATTTGTTAGAGTCAGATATATAAGATTCAGCCAATATATTAGCCATTGCCAATAGGCTTATAAATCCTTAAGTACCGATCACCAAGATACAATTTTTTTAGAAATATAAACCCTTAAGAATAAAATTTTATCCAATATATGGCTGCCTTCTCTTCTTCCTTTTTTTTTTCAATTTACTATTGTCTCAAAACAGTATTGAAATCTGCAATAGTCAACTCACTATGCTATCTAGAAAACGTTACATTAGCACTAACATCAAACCCCCATTGCTAAAGACTTGAAATGTAGAAATAATTGTTCTCAAGTTACAGCAAAGGAAGTAAGATACAGTGTTCCATGCTAGAAAGAACTATATCCCAAATCTCCAATAGGAAACTTGACCTTAACCAGTTGCATAAAAGGCTTCTTTGCATCAATTGTAGATGAAACACTAAACAAAAAACAAGATATTTCTAAACACGACCAAATCTTCAAAACTGGGATTCAGTATCACTTGAAACATTTGGAATCCAACAAAGGCTCACCCTCAAAGGGCTCTTGCAAACACAAACCCAACATGGTCTCAATAACTCTCTCCTCCTTTCGTGGATGGAACAACGAAATCACATTTCACAGTATCTTCTGCACACAGCAGCTTTAGTCAATTCGCCCTTCACCAAAACCTTCACCTGCTGTAAACAATTTTTTTTTTTTTTTTTGCAACATAGAAAGAACAGAAAACAATAGCCACAAGCCTAGATTCCACTCAATCCGATCTAAAACAACAACATAATAGTTCTACAGAATCAAAAAAGAAAACAGAGCATCATGCTCGCTTACTCTCAGCAACCAATCACAGTGAACACTCCGCGTTATGTTCTTCTCCACACAAGCTGCATATAAGATCAACGCACTGTATTAAAAATTGCTACAGGTAGAGAAACAACCTCTTAAATGGGCTTCCACAACAAACTCGGTCGCACCACAATACACTTCGGTCCACGACTCTCCAACATCGACGCTCTCTAATCAGCGCCAATAACAGGGCTCATACTACCCACAACTCACCTGTGCTCTGATACCAAATCAGATATCATGTATTGAAACACAGAACTCAGAAACTTGCCTTCATTCGATGATTGAACAGGTATTTATACATGACAGAGAAATTTCTGGAGTTTGATGGGGCGATGGCTTCTTCAAGAAGCTTGCCCATTTGTCAATGAATTCTAGAAACTATACCTAAAACATCTGCTGAATTCTAGATTAATCTGGCGGCTGTAATAATGGTGGGTAGTTGGAATTAATTCCTTCCAACACTGGCACAATATTTAACGTTGATGCTATCCAATCCCTTAGAACGTGTGTGGTCCAAATGTGGGTTTTTATATTTGTTCCATCTTGGGGCTTACACCCTTATGATTGCATGATGATATTATAATGTTTTTTAAAATAAAACCCTAGCCATTAGGGTTTCGAATTAGTGTAAGCTATGATAGCTCTAGGTGGATATTGGTGGCCACCCACATATTCCACCTACACCTCCTAATCAGTTTCATCTGTTTCCTTGTTCATTTCAACATTTACTATTTTTAGCAGTTTTTAGAGTCCTAAACTTCCAGAGCAGTTTTAACCCCCTAAACGAAGTTTTTTTAGGAGTCTGTGGCAGGCCCATAGCCATAGGAAAGGGTCTGTGGCAAAACCTATAGTAATCAGAGAGAAATTTCCAACAAAGTATCACACGTGCCAAATGAAGATAATATAACCAAGTTATGACCTCGAGAAGTTGGCTGCCCAACTAACCCCAAAAGAGCGCACAAAATCTTGATGTTACATCTTCTGAGGTTAGGGTTTTGGTTGTTTAGGGTTTTCTCATGTTTTCCAATAATAAATAGGCCCTTGAGCCTCATTGTAACACATTTTAGAGGCATGTAGTTTCCACATATCTTCTCAAAGATAAGCTACCATCGCCCGAGCTATCTTATTTCAATTATGTTTGTAAGCATAGTTCAATATTTTTCTATTAATGAAATGAAGTGTTTTTCTGTTGCATCTCTGTGTTTATGATTATATATGTAAGTTGTTGCATTCTTGTTTAAGTTCAGATCAATGATTCGACTTGCTTAATTGTTATTGATATATCACATAATGTACATTCTAATTTAATGGCCATGGACTTCCCTATGGCTTTTTTCAGAAAATGTATAAAGACTAGATATATGTATATATATTATATATTTGCTTATTTGCTCAAGAAAGAATGGATTTGTGCCTTATGTGAATAGACTGTATTTTTGTTTTTAAAGGACTCTCTTTTTTATCAATTGTGATACTAAGTTAAAAAAACCCCCCGAGAATTTGGGTTCAGTTTCTTTGCATTCTTTTGAGAATAAGTTTGATTATATGTATGGATGTGTTAGGTTAATGGGTTCAGGGTTTTCTAGCTCATAATTAGGATAATGAAGAGACTATTTCTTTTTATAGGTTTCTATTTCATGGAGACTTTACTCTATAGACATTCCCATATAACTATTCAGTAATTGTAATGGTAATATTCTAAATACTATGTAGAATCTTTCTTCTTTTTTTTGTATATATATGTTAAGCATATCTTTTTTTTGTATATATATGTTAAGGATATCTTCAAAAATGATGTTAATTTTTTTTTCTTTTATATGTTGTTTTTATATAGTTTAGACCAAAAATATTTTATTGATCTTTGTAATGGAGAACCGAATGTGGTGAAATCACAACCTCCCATTTTTAATTTATTATCTTCACAATAATAATGGGGACCCTTTTTGTAAATTCTAGTTATATCGCTCTTTTGGTTAAGTGTGCGACATTTTTGCGAAATTTTCCTATTCATTGGATTTGCACTCTTATTACTTCATTGGTTTTGATTCCTTTCCTTCAATTCTCGTTCATCTCATTTAAACTCACAATTTACAAAAATGCACTCAGCCAAAGTTTGGTGATTTTTACCGTCTGAACTAAAAAATATACAAAATGTATATTATTTTAATTTTTAAAAATTATTTATATAAATTTTATTTTTACTAATTTTTAATTAATTATATTTTTTGCAATTGTTTTACGGAACAACGACAACTGAAATTTTATAATAATAAAAAATAATATGAGAGTTCATATAATCAAATTCTTGAATCTCAAAAATTCATTTGAATTTCAAATTCTTAAAAATCTTTGAATTTCAAATTCTTAAAAACCTTCGAGATCCTGAAACTCATTATCGATATGGTTTTTGTGGTTATAAATAACTATAATTAAAAAAAAAAAAACAAAAAAAAACCCACTCCCCCTCGCGCACCACACTTCGTGTCACGCCCCTACACCTGCGGTAGTCTTCCAACCGCTTGTAGCGAGGTGCGGCACCACTGAACGCTTTCTTTTTAACAATACTAACATTCGTGGACTACACCTACTCCAACATTAACATACTTAGTTTGTGTTTCGCAACCAAGTAAAAGCATTATCCTTTATACTTTAATGAAGCCCATACTCATTCATTATCCATATGCAATTAACCGAGAACATCAACAATTGCAAACAAGTATAAAGGGAGGGGCAACTCCCGAACAGTCTACCCAACAATTTTATTAAGAATATCATATTACAATACAACAGTGTGTCTTGGCCGAACCAAGTCTCACACTTAACCAATTTTTACAATAAACACGCCACCTGCCTTTTACAACGTGTCGTGCACCTTTGCACAAGAAGAGGTGCTCACCCGAGCCACCCAACCTTCCTACCAAATCCTGCACGAAACCGTACCCAAGAATCCACTCAACACATGGCACACTTGCCAACCATTAACATAAGACAAATCTGCGCAAACTCCAAGTCTCATGCGCATGAGGTATGTGCATGTCCTTTTACCCCACTACACACTCCTCTTATCTTATGTGAAGGCTTTATATGAGCGAAGTCTTCGTTGGTTACAAATGAGCCTCATGCTCTTTACTTATATGCATCATACGTATGTTTAAGGGGGTGTGCAGCCCCATGCCCGATCCCACAAATATGCACATACGCCCATAATACATGCCCATGTGTCTCCATTTTATAAGTCGGCTGCATACATTTGACATCGCATATATGTGTGTCGTTCCAACACTTAGTCGTTTAAGTGTTTTCCCCTAACGTCGCATATATCATCACATAATGTCGCAGCTTTCGTCGCACAAACGTAGCAGGCCCATCGCACTTCCGTCGCGCGCCCGCCCGCGCGCCCGCCCGCGCCCGTGTGCACGAGCTCGCCCGGCGCCCGTCGCACCGCAGCTCGGAGGCCTTACATCCTCCTCCACCTGAAATCGTTGTCATCCTCGACAACATACCATCTCGGTAGCTCTTCACCAAGATCATCATCCATCCACGATGTCGACCTTTCTACATAAGGCAAACATCCTTGCAACATATGTAGAGACTCTTTCTCCGCTATGTCTCGGCCTAGTGACCACTGCCACCAAGCTCACCATACCAAAGTATGTATCTCCATAATCCATGCTCAGGTCCATGGAAACTCCATCCATCTCATCTGCAACATGCTGTCCATGTGTGTGTCTCCCCGATATGAAGAGATCATCTCATCAACCCACTCTCGATGTGCCCAATTCAGGTCCATGAAGCCTCTTCATCATCTGCAATGTGCCATCCTCAAGTCTCCATAGAAACAAGTATGCACTTGTCTCATCTATCCATGTGTAAAAATTAGTTGATTCTCGGCTCAACCCATGCCCAAGTAAAGGCATCATCATCATCGTAACTTCATCACTTCAAAGTGCCTCATACCGATCTTCTACATCAAGTCACTCTTCCAAGCCATGCCCATACATGTACTTTGAAAGTATGCATCTCATACTGCATCAAAGTCTCTTGACCTCGGCTCCTCAATGCATCGAATCCTCTAAGTCCACCATGTATGAAGTCCCTAAAAGTCACAACAATCTCATGTCATCATGAGCTCCATGAGTCATCTCAAACCAACATCTCCATGTAGTAGGAATGCTCCTTGATCTGCTCACAATTCCATCCAAGTCCATGGTCTTGTTGCACAAGAATGTACAACCTCTCCATCAACTCATAAGTAATAAGTCTCCATGTCACACCAGCAAATCCACCTGCACAACATTCCTACCTTGGCACTCTTTCTTGGATGTCCATGACACCTCTACAAGTGCTCCCACATAATGTCCCTGCATATGACTGCTATGCTCCATGCCTCCAACCTGATGTCCATGACTATGTTGCCCATGTAGTCCCTCCAAGTAGACTCATCACAACCATCGTTCATCCTCATCCAAGTCTACAATCTCCAGTGTAGTGAACTCGGTCACCCAACCATATCATCATGTCATGAGTCTATTCCATCACAGCTACTCCACCAAAGTGTCCTCCAAGACTATCTCTTGGTCTCGGCCATGAGAAGTCCACCCAAAACATCACAAGTGTGTGCCGTCTTCAACTGTCCATGAGTCATGACGGGCACTTAGCCAAAGTGGCTAAAGCATGACCCAAATCTCCACAGCGATCATCATGTTCCTCCCTTGTCACGGGCCCTTGCACCTTTCATCACAAGGTCACAAGCAACCCCAACAAGTCCTGCAACAATCGACAATCCTTGCTTCTCCATACAAGGTTCCATCATAGTTATCCATGGTAAGATCCTCCCTAGCATAGGCAAACTGGCTTTGCCTCTCCCTGCATACGGTCCATCCACCAAATGCCCAAATGAAACACAAGTGTCAATACTTACTTCATCATCATGAGGCTCTTCCTCATTCATCCATGTCCGCAAACTGCACGATCCTGGTCCAACCTGATCATCCTCAAGTTCATCTTCCACCATGGTCATGTTTGCAACATCTTCAATCATCACGGCTTCCTCTTCCTTGTTAGCACAATCTACAACTTCATCTTGCTCCATTGTCCAACCAAGTCGAAGAAGTTCATCTTCAACATTCTTTTCCAAGGCTTCAATTTCTTTCCAGATTCGGGGCCTCTCTTCCTTCAACCTTTTCAACCTGTCCAAGGTAAGCAAGAGCTTCCTTACACCTTCTCCCAAACTTGCCATGCCTCGTCGTTCAGCTTGGTCCAAGCACTAAGCTTCACCTGTGCCAAATCTGCTTCCACTGTCATCAATTGTCAAGTTTCCAAGTGTACCCACACTTGCACCTCGTCATGAGCAACCCTGCTCCAACACCAGCTCCAACCGAGCTCTGATACCAACTGTCATGTCCCTACACCTGCGGTAGTCTTCCAACCGCTTGTAGCGAGGTGTGGCACCACCGAACGCTTTCTTTTTAACAATACTAACATTCGTGGACTACGCCTACTCCAACATTAACATACTTAGTTTGTGTTTCACAACCAAGTAAAAGCATTATCCTTTATACTTTAATGAAGCCCATACTCATTCATTATCCATATGCAATTAACCGAGAACATCAACAATTGCAAACAAGTATAAAGGGAGGGGCAACTCCCGAACAGTCTACCCAACAATTTTATTAAGAATATCAGATTACAATACAACAGTGTGTCTTGGCCGAACCAAGTCTCACACTTAACCAATTTTTACAATAAACAGGCCACCTGCCTTTTACAACATGTCGTGCACCTTTGCACAAGAAGAGGTGCTCACCCGAGCCACCCAACCTTCCTACCAAATCCTGCATGGAATCGTACCCAAGAATCCACTCAACACACGACACACTTGCCAACCATTAACATAAGACAAATCTGCGCAAACTCCAAGTCTCATGCGCATGAGGTATGCGCATGTCCTTTTACCCCACTACGCACTCCTCTTATCTTATGCAAAGGCTTTATATGAGCGAAGTCTTCGTTGGTTACAAATGAGCCTCATGCTCTTTACTTATATGCATCATACGTATGTTTAAGGAGGTGTGCAGCCCCATGGCCGACCCCACAAATATGCACATACGCTCATAATACTTGCCCATGTGTCTCCATTTTATAAGTCGGCTGCATACATTTGACATCGCATATATCTGTGTCGTTCCAACACTTAGTCGTTTAAGTGTTTTCCCCTAACGTCGCATATATCGTCACATAATGTCGCGGCTTCCGTCGCACAAACGTCGCAGACCCGTCGCACTTCCGCCGTTCAGCGCGTTCGCGCGCCCGCCCGCGCCCGTGTGCATGAGCTCGCCCGGCGCCTGTCGCACCGCAGCGCGGAGGCCTTACACTTCGCGTCGGAACACACCATCTCATAACATCATTTCCTATCTCCCCCGAAACCCGTATTCCTCCAAGTCCCGAGATTCTTGTACCTCCCAACTCCTTATGGCTCCCATTATAAAGTATCTCCTCTTATATTCGTGGCCGCAAAACAACCACATATTCTTTTTAATTAAAATATGTTTTTTTATAACTTAAATTTTAATATATTTTTTTAATTAAAAAAATTATTATTTAATTAATTAATGGATAATTATTAATTAATTTAAATTTAATTATTTTATTTTTATGATGGTAATTAATTAATTCAATAATGGTACTTAATAAATAGTTAATTAAGATTTATTAATTTAATTTTAAATTAGATTTATTAAGTTAATTTTAGGCATGTATTTATTTAGAATTTTAGCACTTTTGACCCTTCAATTTTGGAGACTTATAAGTCGATTTTTATTTAGCCAAATGAGGCCCAAGACAACTCGTCAGAATGATAAAATTGTGGAAAATATTTTTTAGGTGGTTTCATGACCAAATTTGGTCATTGAATGCGCCTAAAAGTTAGCAGAAAATTAAGCTCTAAATTTGTAATCAAAACTAATTTTTCGATTTTTCTTTTTACATTTGCATTTGCCCAAAGCTTCTGTTGTTGCAAATCCATTCGATTTTGTCATCGTTGATCAACAATATCTTAATAGGGATCGATGGGAAGCTCAATTTTCTTATTATTTTATTTATTTAATTGGATTTTGATTAGGGAATTGGTTTTTCCTATATTTTCTAATTCTAATTTTAGTATGCAGTTTAATTTATATTGATTTTGATTTTGGTTGGTTTATGGCAGGAGATTTGTTGAATGGGATTAAGCACAATAGTTTGGGAACCATGAGAAGGTATCAACAAGGAACAAGATACAACATTGAGAGCAACAACTTCAATGCTTCTCTATTTTTAGTTTTCATTTTTTGTAATTAAATAACAATCTTGAGAATGGGGAAGGGGTTTCTCTTCTTTGCATCTAGGGGATTCTAAAACACTTTTGTAAGGGATTTTCAGCGATAGAACTAAGAGGAAAACTCAAATCTGGGTTAATTCATATTTTCTTTTTCAAATCTACACTTTATATTGGCGGCACATCTTGCACTCTTGCAACTCTTTCTTTTAGTGGCAGAGTTTATGATTTGTGAAAGAGTGTTGGAGATTAATCCAAGGAATAGATCAAGAGACCAAGTTTCATTAGTTTCTAATTTGAATACTTAAATGCAAATTTCATTTATGTAATGGCAGATCTGTGTAAATCTTTCTCAAATTGTGCATTTTTGTTTGATGTGAGGGTGAATTTCTATTGGGTTAGCTATCTAATTCATCATCACATAGATATGTTATTAATTTCTCTTTGCTCGAGCACTTAAGCCAGATTTTTGAGTAACTATTTACTCAAAAATCTGTCATCCAAAAATTGATTTAATAACTATTGAAATTATGAGAAAGTTTTCCTAGTATTAATAGTTAATCATTCATTGTTATTGATATATTTTAATAGAGCATATTTTGGTAATTATAATATAAACTAGTAGAATTATTTCATTAGCTACATATTCATCATACACCATGCATGTTAAAATCCCCAATTATTTAGTTATTCTGTTCTCGGTTGGGAGACATTTATATCTACTTGATCAAGAGAGGCTTAGGATTTCTTTCCTTTTTCTTGCATCTTAGAATAGATCTGTATTTAGATTAATTTTGAATTCTAGAAGTGTCCTCATGCAGCGGTAGACCTTAGTTGCAGTTTCACTGAGACATAAAGTAAGCTTAAGGATCTGCTTGGATGAATGTGCACAACATGAGGGCATATCAGATTTCTCTCTTTCTACTGGTAAATAATATATATATATATATATATATATATATATATATATATATATATATATATATATATATATATATATATATATATATATATATATATATTATAGGCCAGCAGGGAGAGAGAGGGGGTAATTGGACCCAATAGAACCATCCATAACCACTACATCAAACGAATAAGGGCTTAGTTGGGGCTCTGACCAGGTGGTCTCTCTCACATGTTGATGAGGTCATTTTTGACTGTTAATAAAACCTTAGTATTTTCTTTAGGTCCTAATTATTTTATCGTACAAGACTAAAGATTATTCAACTATAGCCTTTCTTTCTGGGGTTTTACCTTCTAACTTGTACAAATCTCCCACTGATCTGTACAACCTATTTCCATGCAACTACTTCATATATATATATATATATGCAACATTTTCAAACAAACATACGATGTAGCATTGAACTATAGTTACTAACTGTAACCAAAACCGTTAGGTGGTATAACATTTTCTTTGTGAAGTAAACATTCAATTTCTCTCTTACATGGTTATAATCTTCCTAAAAATTGCAGAATTCGTTTTTCCAACCATCTTCTAGATATGTCTTTTTTTCTCAACAAAACTATGTAACTACTTCATATATATATATATATATATATATATACATACGCATCATTTTCAAACAAACATACGATGTAGCATTGAACTATAGTTACTAATTGCAACCAAAACCGTTAGGTGGTATAACATTTTCTTTGTGAATTAAACATTCAATTTCTCTCTTACATGGTTATAATCTTCCTAAAAATTGCAGAATTCGTTTTTCCAACCATCTTCTAGATATGTCTTTTTTTCTCAACAAAACTATGTGCTCCTATACATACACATATTTTTTGCATATCCTTTTCCTGCAAAACACACAGTTAGTGTATATAATTTTTTTTCCAAACAAATGCAATTTTTTTAGATACTTTTACTCTCATAAATTGAACCTACTCTTATCTAATTCCTTTTTGGAAAAAGTCAGAGGTCTCCACATTTCACCCAATATTCATTGGCTCCCCCTGAGTTATTCCTCCAGCTGTCAGGAAAATGCTAACACAATAAGAGTTGTTCTCTAGCTTTGTACCTCCTAAACCCTTGACAACATCCTACTATACTTTTTTGGTTCTACTAGTCTTTCTCTCCCACTGGTATTTTCTCTTTCAAGAACTGTATTTATCTCCCATTGTTCTAATTTTCACAAAATCCACACTATGGCATCTATCTCTAGCCATAAATAATTATTGTGGCTTGTGAATTTGTCTTTTATTTTTTTATTTTTAATCCTAGAAGAAACTTACAATAGGTAGATTTATTTGTTTTATTTCTACCTCACTAGGCACAACCAACTCCAACTATTTTTCATGACATTTAGGGTTTAATCTCTCATTTTAGCCTCTAACTTTTTCCTAAGAGGATAAAAACTTAATTCAATTTCCTAATTCCATCTTTGCCACATTATATTTATTTTATATTATTCATCACATGTCATTTAATTCATGCAGGCAAGATTAAATAATATAAGTCATATATTAATTTCCTTAGGGGTATTACACAATGTTTAAATAGTTAATGAACATCTTCAACTTTAGTGAGACATAATCTATGATTAATAGTATTGTTTAATATTCATAATCAAACATGTTATGATGTTTGAATGGTACATAAATCGATCCAACATTGCATTGTGACAAACATTATCCTAATTTGATATTCATTGTCATAAGCTTACATAAAATTTCTATTTATGCAATGTCGAATTGCAACGTTACAAAATTAGTCAACCACATTTACTAATATGGTCAACAATGTTCAACTATGTTTGACATCCAAGGTTCTTCAAATTTAGTTAATCATATTGTGTATTATTATTATCGAATAATATTAATAGTGAAACATAGTCAACCACATTAGTCAACAAAGAAAAACAAAGTGAAGCTTATAGTCATTGTTTAATTTTTTTACCATGATCAAACTGTGTCACAATTTGACAACCATTTTCACAATGTTACATTACATTGAAATTTATGCAACATCACATTGCAACTTTACAAAATTAGTCAAACATATTTATTAATGTGGTTGGCTATGTTTGTGTGACGGTCAACACTCCTCAACTTTGGTCAAACATAATCATCTATTAATATTATTGATTTATATTAATAATCAAACATAGTCAACCACATTAGTCAAATAATGTCACACTCTATAATCAATATTTAAATAGTTTACCATGACAAAACTTGGTCAACCCTATCTTTACCATATTTAATAATAGTTAACCTCGTTCACCATATTTAAAATTTGGGCTTATAATATTGGGTTTCAAATATTAGGGTTTATAATATCCAATATTAAAGCATTGGATACTTCATCACATGAGTTAGTAGACTAGTACACAATCAAATCTTTATATTGAATAAATGTTTTCATTTCAAAAACACAAAAATAAAAAAAATTACTAGTAAATTTTGGAAGTGTTGCTGGATCCATCTTGATCCATGCATCCTTGAATTTTTCTACTTCATCTGCTTGTTTGTTAGATTCCTTGACTCCAACAAGAACGCTTATGAGCTCTTCAAAGTACTCTAGCTCTTCCTTTCAATTCTTTTCTTGGATTGCTCCGGTATCGCTTTGCAACCATGACTGTTGTCGTTCTTCTGTCTTCAACCTTCTTCCTTTTTCTTCTTTCCATATCACCTTCGAAAGAAATTATGGTTTTCAATATGCACCCGTGTGACATAAAATCTTCACCAAATTCGCATATCCTTATCATATAAAAGGATTTTACCAAACCCAAAACATTCTCATGCTTGTAAAAAAAACACTAACACCATTTTGTTCTCAATATCACGGTGGCATTTCAGACCACTCACAACCACTAGCGACTATTTATAATAATAATACTCTCATGGATCACAACACTCCAAACAACATGACCGCTTTTTCTTTTATAGAGCTAAGATAAATTCTTTCAAATAAAACCCATAAATAAAAATCCCTTCTTTTTAATTCTTCTCTTTCTCAAATAATAATAAAATAAAATTTGTATAATAAACCTCACCTTAAAAGGTCTCCCAACAAAAATATTTCAAGGAACATTTTTTTTAATATACTAAAAACAACCTTTATTTCTCCCAAACAAAACCATTAATATCTCTTTAAGAACTCCAACCATTAAAAAAAATTAATAAACGAACCCCTAAAAGAAGCCTTTTTTAGATCTCCTTCATATAAACGTGCTTTGACATAAAATCTCCTTTGGAATAAAATATTTCGAACTTTTAAAATTACATGGATGGTCAACGCTTTTTCCGTTTAAAGAGCTTTGCGAATAATCCTTTTTAAAACTTGCCGTTGGGCTAGTCTTCATCCTTTCAACAAAAACTTGCTAACGGGCTTTTGGATATGAGGGCTCCCATTGCTGAACGCGGGGACCCGAGTTAGTGGTAACGCACCTCTTGGAGATGTGTAATCCGGTTCTTATTCTGTAGTTTTAGTTATAACGCGAATGTAATAAGTTAAATAAAAAAAAAATTATACCAAAAAAACCTGATTTATTTTTTTGGCTTTTAAAAATCTTTCTCTAATATCAATATGATGGATCAAGAGAAGCGTGTGGTAGAGAATGGAGACTATGTAAATTAGGAGAGAATCCGTTTTTAGAGCCTTAGATTAGGAATTAGTGCCTATTTTTTAGGCAGTGGTTCTAAATTTTTTTAATTGTATAAAAATTATGTATATTTTTTATTGTGACATGATTGAGGTAAAGTCTTTTGCAAGAGGCAATCTCCCAGTGGAGCTCCTGACCTATGAGTTGCCCAGTTTATAAATAAAGTTGATTCTTCATTTTTTAACATGGTATTAGAGCTTCAGCACTGTTGACTCAAAGCCACTGTGCTTTGATAGCTGAGTGAAGAGAGGCCCTGGTGGCTGGTGTGAACAAAGCCTCGTATGGTGAGGAGGCAGAGCAGCACAATTTTTTTATTTTTTTTTATTCACATTCATCATCGCTTTTCGTGAAGGAAGAAGAGTGCTGGTAAATTCAACTGCGAGGTGGAGTTGCGAGATGTGGCATGCATGCCTGAGGTCGTAGTGTTGTTTTCGTTGCTGGTAAGGGTGTTTGCACCTGTTGGTGAGCTCAAATCATGCTATGATTGTAGCTGGTATTTATCTGCACTAAGCGTGGAGGTTGAGAGAGGCCGTGCGAAGGAGCCTGCATGGGCGGACTGCTGGGAAACTGACATTGTTTTCTACGAATCTGTATATCGTGTGTCGACGCAGTAGGCGTTGAGTAGTCTCATTCCGTCGGTGCAAGAGGCTTTGCAGAGCAACGATTGGGCCATAAGAAATGCTACGTCTGAGGTTTTTCGCTGACATAGTGTTGTTGCTGCTAGGTAGGCACAGTGGAAGCGTGGAGTAGCCCATGTAACCGATAGATGCGTGGTTGGACTGCCATGGCTGGAGGAACCAAAAAGTAGAGCCGAAAACCCAATCAAACGCTGAGAGCAAGGTATTATTGGCAAGTGATTATTGTTTACGATCTATTTTTTTCGAATCAAGAAAGCCACCTCCATCTTTTGAGTGAATTTCGAAGGCCGGTTTTTTTTAAAAAGTTTGGGGTTGTCACTTTTTCAAATTTTGTTCGATTATATCAAGTTCCTTTGTTGTGTTTGAAAAAAATATTGGGAGTATAAAGAATGTTGTGGTGGATTCAAAAAAATGGGTTAAAACATTATTTTTTTTTAAATATGTTGGGTGCGTTTTGGCCAAAATTGGAGTCATTGTTTTTTTGAAAGAAAATAGTTTTTTTCAATAAAAAAAACAAAGAGGATTTTTTTTCCAAGTAACTGTTTATTAAGAGAACACCAATTTGTGTTCGAAATTTCTTTTTGGATCTGGAGATAGATCATTTTATTTTCCCGAGGGAGACCTCTCAAGATGAACAACCAAATGGAAAAAGCTTATCTAAATGAGAGCAATAAGCTCGACGGTTCCAATTAATCCAATTGGAAATTTAAGTTGCAGACTCTGTTGGAGGGGGGAAATGCATGGGCAATTGCAACCGGTGATGAGTTGAAACCGACCCTAGCTACGTGTGGAACATCAGCAACGATCCAGGACTCAAAAGAGAAGGAGAATAAGGTAAAGGTGTTGCTCAATTTGTCTGTGAAAGATTGCATTATTCCTCATATTTGAGAATGTAAATCTGCAGTAGACATCTGGACAACTCTCAAAGACTTGCATGAGATCAAGAACACAAATTGACTACTGTTTCTAAAGAGAAATATTCTCTCCATTAAAATGGAGGAGAACGAATTAGTAGCAGTGTTCATCTCTCGTATCAAGGAGCTTAAGAATAAGTTGGGCGACATTGGCAAAACAATATCAGACACTGATTTGGTCATGATTACCATGAATGGTATGACTGACGACTATCAAATGTTCATCACTAGGTTGAATGTGAGAGAAGAAGCCCGTAAGTTTAAAGAATTGACAGGGATCCTAATGCAGGAGGAGGAAAGACAGATGACCCTGAAACCCCAGAGATCAGATCTTTCCCTAATGGCAAAGAAGAAGCCCTTCAGAGGAAAGGTAAATGAAGCACATAAAAGCGAAGGAACCCCACAAAGAAAGCCACCTTCATCTCAAGGTATGTCTTCAAACAGAAGTGATTCAAGACCAAAATGTTTTTATTACGGTAAAATTGGTCATATAGCTAAACATTGCCAGAAGAATAAGTTTGATGAAGGTCAACAGAAACACAAGAAGCATGCAGGTCATTTTGCTGATGAAGAACAAAATCAGAATCTCAGAGTGTTCGTATCTAATTCTGCGTTTTTCACTGAGGACGATGAAGCATAACTTGGTTTGTGGACTCAGTAGCTTCCACCCACATGGTAGGAAACATGCATTGGTTTGAAAATTTCAAAGAGACCAGTAGTGGAGCAAACATCTATATTGGCAATGATAGAGGGTACCAAATCAAAGGATATGGTAATGTTCCTGTTGTTTTGCCTGATGTGAATATTTGGCATATTCAAAATGTAATGTATGTACCCGAAATAAAAAAGAATATGATCTCAGTTTTGATGATAACGGATCAGAATCTTAAGGTATATTTTTTTACATCTTATTGTGTTATTAAATATCTATTGGATCATATGAAGCCAATTGCATCAGGTGTTCATGTGGGAGGACTATACAAGCTGAATGTGAGAAGTGCGCCACACCAAGCATTGACATCATCAACTATGACTGCAGAATATTTATGGCATCAAAGATTCGACCATATTAATTTGAATGACCTACAACTACTTCATAAACGAGTTATGGTCAATGGTCTCCCTATTTTAAAGAATGTTCATGTTGATTGCAAAGCATGTGCTCTTGGGAAGATGCATAGAGATGAGTTTCCTGTAAATGTAGATAGAAAGAAGAGAGATATACTAGAGTTAGTGCACACTGATTTATGTGGGCCAATGCAGACGAGGTCATTGGGAGGTTCCTATTATTTCTTATTGTTTGTTGATGACTGTACGAGATTCACTTGGGTATATTTTCTCAGAAAAAAGAGTCATACATTTGAATACTTTAAAGAATTCAGAAGCATGATTGAGAAGCATGATTGAGAAGCAGATAGGAAAATTCATCAAGATTCTCCGCTCGGACCAAGGGGGAGAATACAAGAAGGCTAGTTTCATCAAATATTGTAAAGACCATGGGATACTGCAACAATTTATAGTACCCCACACTCCTCAACAGAACAGGGTTGCAGAGAGGAAAAACAAAACCCTTGTGGAGTGTGCTCGCAGCATGCTAAAAGGTAAGAATCTGTCTAATGGATTTTGGGTTGAAGCAATAAATATTGTAGTGTATTTGAAGAATAGGAGTCCAACAAAAAGTCTTGATTTTAAAACTCCTTTCGAAGCTTTACTAGGATTTAAGCATGCAATAAGTCATTTAAGAGTTTTTGGCTCCAAAGCTTTTGCTCATGTTCCAAAGGAGGATAGGAAGAAGCTAGATTCAAAGGCCATTAAATGCATCTTTGTTGGGTATTGTATAGACTTTAAGGTTTTGTTGTGGCCACCAACCCCCCCTACTTCTTTTTAGTATTAGCAATAACGCTAAAGAAGTGGGGACCCTTAGTAATAAAAAATCCAAAAAGATTTTATAAAATTTTTGTATTATACTCCTAAAAAATGCATCGCACGAAGAAGAGTCAAGCATTCCCTTTATGAGCACATTAAAACAACTGCGAAGAAGCGGCGTGAAATTCATCACATCGCATACATTGAGAAGTGCCCATAAATGACTAATCTTAAGAAAATCTCTGATGGCCGATATGCGATATCGCATATCGCAACATCGCATAAGCAGCACACGAATAACTTGACAAATTGCTGCGATATCTGCGATCTGCGATGCCGCAATACTGCGATCTATGCGATAACTACAATGCCGCAAAACTGCGATATGCGATCTGCGAGTCATAGAAATCACCCATCGCAAATTTTCCTCGGCCCAGCACCCAAGAAAAGCTGTCCCTAAACCAAAAATTGAGCGCACGGCTTAAAGAAAATTAATGAATGTACGTCAAGGTATTCATGAAGGACAATTTTGTGTCTTTCAAAGAGTCAGTTCACTGTGGGTGTCATGATTTTACACATTCATAGAACTTGAAGCTTTCATGTCGAAATTTATTATCATTACTTTTTCCTTTGCGTGAACTGCAGGAAACATCTAAAGAAAAAGGGGAAAGCGCCAATGCTCGAAGAACAGGGAAGAGATGCTCTCATACACGGATGCCGCATACAACAGAAACGCAGATTTCAGAGTGTTACTAAACAGATACTGATATCAATAGGTGATTCGATACTCAAGGTCAAGAAACTCACAAAAGAAGCATGTTTACAAAATTCTGAAGCTCATGCCCGGTAAAGGAAAAAGCGCTAAAGGTGGAAAACGCACCAGAAAGGCCCGGATCAAAGAACGGAGGGGCATCGCTAAGAAAATTGTTCAAAAAGAAAAGTCCCTAACTTGCTTAGTCATCCACGAGTCCGGAAGCCTAGATAGCAAAAGCAGAGGCAGCTAGGAGGAATCTGGGTTGTTACCAAGCATACACGCAGTAAATTCGCTCAACCAGGAGATAATTCTCAAAAATATCTTCCAGTTTACTAAAAAGAGGTGCCAGCACTTGTCATTTCTATTTTCGTACCTCAAAAAAAAGCAGAAGATGACCAGCCGACTCTTCCTAGGAAAATGTTGCATACTCACAACACTAAGGAGCAAATGCAGAAATAGTTAGAAATTAGATTCAATTTTTAGAAATAAGTTTACTTAGATAAAGGGCGGTCATTTTGAACCGTATCCGAAATTTATGTAATTAAGTTACTTAGTTAGCAGTATTTAAACCCTTCTCATGCATTTGGAGAAGGGTCCGGAAATTTGTCAAAAACTTGTCCTCAGAACATGCACTTCTGCACCCTCAGAGGAGGTTTTGATGAATGAATGGATCAAGGTTTATTAATTTTTGCATTTGATGTCTGCTACTGATGTTGCACTTTTGTACTCTTAGTAGATATCAGAACAAGGAGAGATAAATCATTATTACTTGAAGCTTATGAGTAGGACCAGTCATAAATGGTACTTTTATCTCTTGGCCATTTCTGCTTATATTCTTGAAGTGATATACAGTTTTCAGTTGTTTATATGTTATTGCATGAATGTGTGAGTTACCATTTGGCACTTTTGTACGGTGGAGTCATTTATTTATGTTTGATATATGAATAACTTATTATGCGATATGTTGTTCACAACTGTTTTGCCTAACTTTTTATGCAAAGTGGTTCATCTTAATTGATTTCTATTCTTATGATAGCTGAATGATCTTTATTACCAGTTATTGTTTGAAATCTCTTTATATCGCATAATAGAAGAAATACACCCTGGGTTAGCATAGATTAGATGTGCTATTTTTATTAGATTACAATAGCATAGAATTAGATTAAAGTAGCTTAGATCAGAACTCTTAGATCAGCATAATCAAACTCTGCACACACACACCCTTAGATTGGGAAACTGGTCCCATTATCCCCAGTCGGACCCGCTATACCAAATGGATAAGGAGCTGCCAACCAAGGTCCGGACAGGGTGGGTATCCCCCTTGTTGTCGACCCGATTTTCGGGGCTTCAACAGGTTTATAAATTGTTTAATCCCTCTACTCATAAAGTCTTTGCAAGTAGAGATGTAATATTTCATGAGCAGGTTAATGATGGAAACCATGAGAGTGCCAATGAAAAGTGGCATATGCCTTAGCTAATGGAAGAAGGGAGTGATGAAACAGGAAACAACCATGAGCAACAACAACAAAAAGAGGAAGTGGATGGCACAGATGCAGTTGTCATGCCAAGTCCACCAAGGGATGATCAGAACATGTTTGAACCCATTCCACCACTCAAGAGATCAAGTAGCCAAACTCAATTGTCAGCAACATATAGGGAGAATGCTTTTATAACTAGTATGTTAAGTGTCGTTGAACCCTCTAGTTATAAAGAAGCTAGTCAATATAGTGAATGGAGGGCAGCCATGGAAGAGGAATATAAATCAATACTTAAAAAAAAAAACTTGGGATCTAGTTGAATTACCTAAAGGAATATAACCCACAGGTTGTAAATGGTTATCCAAGCCTAAATTTAAAGCAGATGGGAGTATAGAAAAATATAAAGCTAGGCTGGTTGCAAAGGGGTGCTTGCAGAAAGAAGGTATTGACTATGAGGAAACCTTTACCCTTGTAGCTAAATTAAATACAATCATAATGCTAATTTCTTTAGCTACCAAACATCATTGGACGATACACCAGCTAGATGTGAAATCTGCATTTTTAAATGGTGAATTAAAAGAAGAAGTATATTTAGTGCAACCTGAGGGGTTTGTTAAACAGGGGAAGAATATTTAGTCTATAGATTGAAGAAAACATTGTATGGACTAAAAGAGGCACCTAGGTCATGGTATGACAAAATTGATTCATTTTTCTTATAGCATAATTATAAAATAAGCAATAATGACCCTAATTTGTATTCCGTATTTGACAAAGAGGGGCGAATTGTTTTGATTTATTTATATGTAGATGATCTTATAATTATAGGTAATGCAGATGAACTCATTAAAGAAATCAAAGAGAAGATGTCACAGGTTTTTGAGATGAAAGACCTTGGAGAGCTACACCATTGTTTGGGTCTAGAAGTCTGGAGGGATTATGGCCAGACTTTTTTGTCACTAGGTAAGTATGTCAGTAGTTTACTAAAAAAATTCAGAATGGATCAGTGCAAAGATGCAGCAATGCCTTTACAACAGAATACCAAACTTCAGAATGATGATGGTTCTACGGAGGCGGATACAACATTGCATATACAGTTGGTTGGGTGTCTAATCTAGTTGACTACAACTAGGCGGGATTTGGCTTATGCAGTTAGTGTATTGAGCTAATTCATGTCGAAGCCTCTTGACAATCATTGGGTTCCATCAAAAGGTGTCTTAAGGTATCTCCAAGGAACCTTAGACTTTGGTATTATCTATACTGATTCATTTGATGCTAGATTGACAGGTTTCTCAGGCTGATTCGGTTGGAGATCTAGATGACTGACTATCCATAATAGGTTATGCATTCAGCATTGGTTCCGGGGTCACTGCATGGAACAACAAAAAGCAAAACACAATATCCTTGTCTTTAGCAGAAGCTAAGTATCAAGCGATGCGTGCAACAATTTGTGAAGCAGTTTGGTTGAGGAAACTTCTCCATGATGCTGGAGAAGAATAGAAGGTTGCACAGTTATCAAACGTGACAACTAGAGCTCTATCAAACTTGAAAATAATCCAATATTTTATAAAAACATAAAGCACATTGATACACAGTTTCATTTTGTCAAGGAGAAAGTTCAGTCAAAAGAAATTCATATTGAATGTTGTCATACATGTGACAATGCTGCTGATATTTTCACTAAGCCTCTCGATAGAATCAAGTTTCAATTGTTTAGGGAAATGTTAGGAATAATTGTGAACCCCTTTCTCCATTGAGGGAGAGTGTCGCAGATAATGGAAAATATGTAAATTAGGAGACAATCGGTTCCTACAACCTTAGATTAGGAATTAGTTCCTATTTCTTAGGTAGTTGTTCTAACTTCCCTACTTGTGTGAAAGCCATATATATATTTTTATTGTAAGATGATTGAGGTAGAACGTTCTGCCAGAGACAATCTCCAAGTGGAGCTCTTCACCTGTGAACTGCCCAATTTATTAATAAAGTAGATTCTTCAATTTTTAACAACGAGAAAACACAAAATTAACACACTAAAAAGCATGATAGATGGATAGAAGAAAAAATACAAAATTAACAAACTCAAAAGAGGAGAAAACACAAAATTAGCACACTAAAAAACATGAGTTGCTGCTCAATTACTCCATTAAACACAAACTTGATTCACATAAACAACTATCAAGTTGTGGCTCGTCTATCTTCTTGCTTCACATTAAAATTTCCCAACCACCCATATATAAACACCAACTTACTAAACATGGAATGATGCAAACTCTAACTAGAGTTGACTTTTCTCGAGCTAATTATTTCATGCAAACTCACATTCTACTCGACTTATGATATTAAAGTTGACTTTCCTTTCTTAACTTAACTCAACTACTAATTTTAACGATTTTCTATATATTAGTCTAGATCTACCTTAACTTCAAACCTACCAACCCCTAGAGGGATCAAATCTCTTTTCACTATAAATGAGGTTTGCATCTCAAGAGATTTGACCCCTCTATGTGGTTGATAGAATCTCCCTCTATGTTATTGATAGATCGAGAGTTAAGATGGATATGAGCTAATTAGTTATTAATAAAGTCTAAATGTTTTATTGAATTACAAGCACAAGCTCAATAACATAGACAATCATAGACTTCCTAAGCTAGCTTTAAATTCCAGCCAAAATCACCTAAGGCTTAACCGAGGATGGCATAAGGACACAAGGGCTTGGTTAAACTATTGGGAGATCAATGAGAATGATGCTTTGCAAAACATAAATAACATTAAAGATATTGTTACTTCTAAGTTCAAAGAAAAATTGTGGTGTGAGAAAGATTTAGCGTCTAAAAGAAAATTTAGTTATTATAAGAAGGTCATCAACCCCACCCTTGAAGATCAAAAGTATCTCTCTATTCTAACTAGCTCAAAAAAGAAAATTAATATAGCAAAGATTAGAACGAATTCTCATGAGCTCCATAGTGAAACTGGCCGCTGGGTAGTTCCTAAAACACCATGGATGGAAAGAATCTGCCATATTTGTGAGAATAGGAGCATCGAGGATGAAAACCACTTCCTCTTAGAGTGCCCTGCATACAACCACATTAGATCTCAATTTCACAACCTTTGTTACAATACTGACCTTCCTAGCCTTTTACAATGCCAAAATTATAGTGAACTCGGGAGGCTTCTCTCCAAGCTTTTTGAGCATAGGAATAAAATCTTAAATCAAAATAAATAATTTGTCTTTTTAGGTCCGATAGATCATTATTTGGTCTCAGCGGACGTTAACCATCATCATCATCATCATCATTAATTATATTATATTATTTTTATTTTTATTTTGACCAAATATTTTGAGTTTGAAATAAGTTATGGTTTTAGATATGTGATATTAATAAACTATGGTATTGTCTCATTATAATATAACAAAGTCTATTTATATATTTAATAATATCTTGATAAAATAAAATGAATATTCATAATTCAAAATTTTATAAATATTCATGATTATGAACACATTAGTTGGTTCAACCCATTCTATAACATGTGATTAATCTGAAAGACATAATGATTATTGATATAAATCACAAAAATCTGAGAACTAACATTAAAAATCTTGTTAAATTATAAATTTATAAAATATTTTACAACCATGAATTTGAAAACTGCTCCGACTCGACTTTAAATATCAATCTACTTAACCCTATATGACTGGGGTGACAGATCCTTGTCACGGTGATACTGCTACCTTTCGCCGCGTTTATGCGATGGTGAACAACAGAACCTTACCGAAAAGTTAGAAAATGAACACACAAAATCCGAGAAAATCTTACAGATCTTTCTGTTCACCAGGTTTGGGTTGGTCAGTGGACAATCTGTGAGTATGTTTTCTTAAGAAAATGTAGTTTGTGACATCAAAATAGAGCGAGCATTTTGTGACAATATTTGTCCCATAAAGCCAGTGTTGGAGTACAGCCATTCAAATTCGAGTTTTTTCTCAATATCTCTTATATATTTATATGTGACTAAGTCACACATTACGTAACGTAGATGCTATCCAATACCTCTACAAAATTAAAACGAATTTCTCTCTCCACACTCTGCAAGCTTTGACACATTTTACATCCATCGTAGTTAACAAGATCAACACCATTATTTCGATCTTCTATCATGCGTATGTTTTCAACCTCATGTAACAATCGAATGACATTAATTGTTTCACAACTTAAGACAATGCCAGGCCTTGTTGAAATGTACTTTCAACTGCAGGTCAAAACCGCCAAAGTTCCCCGCACCGCCATTCACGAAATAGTGGTATTTCTCGAGGGGGCAGCGAGCATATTCAACAGCTGACACGTGTCTGAGTGGTTTTGTCAACACAGCTTTCCCCGGCAGGTAAAATTCAGTCAGAAAGGGTCGTGCGATATTGCTGACAGTCGTAGGATTAACGTGGAGTAGAATCCATGGTTAATAATAAACAATATATATTGCCACGCTGAAGTAATTTAATGAAATGTACTGTGGGCAGTAAATGTAGGTAAAGCATTTATTTTGTTTTAATTCAAGGATGTAATTTTTTTTACGGCACAAGTCAAACGAAATGTCATTTTTTTTGGTAGTTGAATATGCAATAAAACAAAAAAATGCAGTAGCGCGAATGTAATTTTTTTTTGTTGAGAATGTGAAATGAGAGACGCAACAACGCGTATGAAAAGTTTTTTTTTACACACAGTAGTGTAAAAAAATTTGCAAGCAGAGACAGAGATTTTTTTTGTAAATGCACAACAGTGCAAGGATAGTGTGCTCATCATTTTTTTTGATCCTGAAACCGATTAAGTGTGTGTGTTAAGAAACAGAGTATTGCTCTCTGTTGCAGAGACAGAGTGAAGAACTTAAGGCCTCTGAAGAAGGCATGTTGTAATCCCTCTGATAGAGGAAGAATCTTTTGTAACAGTGAGTCTTATAAATGAATAGAAGTATTTTGTGTGTGTAAAACTATGTCCTCTGGAAACAATTTTTTTTTGGTTTCCTGTGTTAAAAACAGAGCACTATTCTCTGTTATGTTCAGTTCATTTTGTTTAGAATTATCAGAAATTCCCAACATGGTATTAGAGCTTGTCCAGGCTCTTTGAAGGTGTCAAAGACGCTGAAGGAAGGATTTCTTGCTGCAGTAGCTTCTCTAGCAGAGTGAAAACTCAGTCAAGAAAGAATCCAAGGTATTTCTCAAGTTAGTTTTTGTGTTACTGTTGAGGACAGACAGTTATTTTAAACACACAGTCAAGTATTTTGAAGCATAGTTAAGAGTGCAAGAATGGCTGGAGCCAGCAGTAGCATGGGTATCTGTAATACCCAGCGCCCACAATTTAATGGAAAAAACTATGACTATTGGGCAATAATTATGAGAGATTTACTTGCTTCCCAAGACTTATGGGAATTTGTTGAGGATGGCTTTGAAGAACCAGCAGATGAAGATGAGTTTAATAATTTAACTCAGGTAGAGAAAGATCTATTGAAGAGTAATAAGAAGAAGGATTCTAAAGCCCTCTACTTTTTGTATCAAGCAGTGCATGAGAGTGTGTTTCTAAGGATAGTAGCAGCCAAGACATCCAAAGAAGCATGGAAAATGCTCAAGATAGCCTATCAAGGCATGGAGAAAGTGAAGATAACAAAACTACGGTTGCTAAGGAGATATTTTGAAAGTCTCTGCATGAAGGAGTCAGATAATATTGACTCATTCTTCACACATGTGATTGGTCTGGTCACACAGATAAGGTTTCATGGAGAGATTCTTGAAAAAAAGAGGATTGTGGAGAAACTATTGAGAATCCTACCCTCAAGGTTCGATGTGATTGTCACTACCATAGAAGAGACAAAGGATCTCACAAACTTCTCAGTTGATGAACTACATGCATCACTGATAACACATGAGCAGAGATTGTGTAGAAATGAAAACTCATCTCTAGAGCATGCCTTTAAGACCCAGATGTTCTTTGGAAGAGGAACAGGTCAAGGCAGAGAAAACAAGAGAGGAAGAGGCAAAAGCCAAAACAGAGGTGGAAGAAACAGTCCAGCAAATGGTCAAAGAAGAGGAAACAATCCAAATCAGAACCAAGGCCAAGGCAGCAACCAACAAAGTGGACAACATCATGCTCAAGGAAAAAGGTATGATAAATCCAATGTCCAATGTCACTATTGTAAAAAATATGCGCATTATGCAAATGAATGTAGGAAGAAGCAGCATGATATGAGTAATCGAACTAGTGCAAATTTCACTAGAGAAAATATCAGCCAAGATAATTTGTTTTTAGCCTATAATATGACTGAAGAAAAGAGTGAAGATGTATGGTTTCTAGACTCTTGTTGCGGTAACCATATGACAGGAAACATACCCCTGTTTTCTATGTTAGATCAGAGTGTGAAGTCACAAGTCACACTAAGGACTGATAATAAAGTTTTTGTTATAGGAAAATGAGAAGTAAATGTCTTAACAAAGAAAGGTGAAAATAAAACCATATCAGATGTTTATTATGTTCCTAGAATGAAATGTAATCTCATAAGTATTGGACAGCTTATTCAAAAGGGGTACAATGTTTTCTTTGTGGATGATGTATGCACCATCATGGATAAAACACCCAGCAAACAATGTATTGCTGAAGTGAAGATGACAAGGAACAGGATGTTCCCTCTTAGGATGAAAGCATATTTAAAAAATGGAGAAGAAATAGTAGCAGTGACACAAGAGGCTTTCCAAAACGAACCAAAGGATGAAAATTGGTTGTGGCACTTGAGATTTGGACATCTCAACTTTGGAGGTCTTAACTTGTTGAATAGAAAATGAATGGTAAGAGGGTTACCATTGATAGAGAAACCAGACAGCCTTTGTGAAGGTTGTATGTTGGGGAAATAACACATAGAAATTTTTCCATCTAGGAAAAGCATAAGGGCAAAAGCACCCTTAGAGATTGTCCACTCAGATTTATGTGGACTAATGCAAAATCCATCACTTGTAGGCAGCGACTATATACTAACATTTATTGATGATTTTACTAGAAAAACTTGGGTTTATTTCCTGAAGAACAAAAGTGAAGTGTTTGAAAGATTTTGCAATTTCAAAGCACTTGTAGAAAAACAAAGTGGGCTGCATATCAAAGTTCTAAGTACTGACAGAGGAGGTGAGTATATCTCCAAGGAATTTCTACGTTTTTGTAGAGAAAATTGAATCCATAAGCAGTTTACCACTAGGTACACTCCGTAGCAAAATGGAGTTACCAAAAGGAAACATAGGACAATCATGGATATGGTGAAGAGTATGTTAAAGGCAAAGCATTTGCCAAATGATTATTGGGCTGAAGTTGTACATTGTGCAGCGTACATTTTGAATAGATGCCCTACAAAAGTAGTTATGAACAGAGTGGCGGAAGAAGCATGGAGTGGGACAAAGTGAGGAGTCAACCACATGAAAGTTTTTGGATGTGTGGCTTATGCACACATTCCAGATCAACTAAGGAATAAGTTGAACAACAAAGGGGAGAAATGTATTTTCATTGGATACAGTGAGGAATCCAAAGCTTATAGGTTGTATAACCCATCCACCAAGAAGCTTATTGTGAGTAGAGATATTCAGTTCATTGAGGAGGAAGCTTGGGATGGAAGCATAGAGAAAACAATGAATGTTAAAAACTCTTTGTCACATGATGAAGATGATGAGGAGATGGCTGAAATACATCCCCAAACAGCAGCACCAACACAAGGGAAGCAAGATACACCCTTGAGGAGAAATGAAAGTGTTTCTCCAAGCACACCACAAGGAGGAAATTCAAGTGCTTCTTCAAGCAGTTGTACACCAAATGAAAGAGGTAAGAAGTTCAGAAATTTAAGTGACATCTATGAACAAGAGGCAGCAAATGAAGGTATGAAATCTTTGTTTGCTTTATATTGTCATGTTGATGACCCTGTTCATTTCAAAGAAGCAATTAAGGATAGGAAATGGATAGAAGCTATGGATGAGGAGATCAAATGCCATAGAAAGAAACAAGACATGGGATTTAGTTGGACTACCAAAAGGAAAAGAAGTCATTGGAGTTAAATGGGTCTACAAGACCAAGAGTAATGCTGAAGGAAAAATAGAAAGACACAAGGCAAGATTGGTTGTCAAAGGATATAAGCAGCAGTATGGGAGAGACTATGAGGAAATTTTTGCATCGGTTGCTAGAATGGAAACCATGAGAGCAGTGATGTCTATAGCAGCGCAAAACAAGTGGAAAGTTTACCAAATGGATGTGAAGTCAGCATTCCTAAATGGAGTGTTAATGGAAGAGGTTTACATTGAACAACCTTTAGGCTATGAAAAGAAAGGCCAAGAGCACAAAGTGTGCAGATTGAAGAAAGCTCTTTATGGGCTGAAGTAAGCACCAAGAGCGTGGTACAGTATGATAGATTCCTATCTACTGGAAAATGGATTTGAAAAGTGTGAAGAAGAACCCACCCTCTACATCAAAGAAAAGGATGATAAAATACTAATTGTTGTGTTATATGTTGATGATGTTATTTTCACAGGTAATGATGATTACCTTATTGAGAATTTCAAAACAGTCATGAAAGAAGAATTTGAAATGACTGACATGGGTTTGCTGAGATACTTCTTAGGAATAGAAGTAGAACAAAATGGAAATGGGATTTTTATCTTACAAACGAAATATGTTAATGAAGTGTTGAAAGATTTAATATGCAGGAGAGAAAAGCAGCAATCACTCCCACAGTGATGGGATTAAAACTCAGCAAAGAGGACAACAGCAAGGAATTTGATCCTAGTTTGTACAAGAGCATAATTGGCAGCTTCATGTATTTGACTGCAACAAGGCCGGATATAATGCATGCTGTTAGTTTAATTTCCAGATTCATGGAGAGGCCAAAAGAAGCACATTGACAGGCAGCAAAAAGGATTTTGAGGTATGTTAAAGGTACTAAAATGTTTGGCATTTTATATACTACTTCAGAATGTTTAGATTTAATTGGATACACTGATAGTGATTGGGCTGGAAGTGTAGATGATTAAAAAAGCATATCCGGTTATGTTTTTCACATGAGTTCAGGAGCCATTTCATGGGCTTCTAAAAAACAACCTATTGTAGCGTTGTCTACAACAGAAGCAGAATATGTGGCAGCTACAATAGCAGCATGTCAAGAAATTTGGATGAGAAGGATGTTAAGGAGCTTATGCCAAGAACAAGCAAAAGGAAATGTGTTTTTTTGTGACAATAGTTCAGCTATTGCGTTATCCAAGAACGTTGTGTTTCATAAGAGAACAAAACACATTGACACAAAGTTTCATTATATCAGGGAATTAGTAAACAAAGAAGAAATTGTTTTAGAACACCGCAGAACTCAAGAGCAAGTTGCTGATATTCTAACCAAACCATTGGGGCAGAAAATTTTTGAGTTTTTAAGGAAATGTGACTGATAACCCAGCAATTGAAATTAAAGGGGAGTGTTGAAATGTACTTTCAACTGCAGGTCAAAACCGCCAAAATTCCCCGCACCGCCATTCACGAAATAGTGGTATTTCTCGAGGGGGCAGCGAGCATATTCAACAATTAACATGTGTCTGAGTGGTTTTCTCAACACAGCTTTCCCCGACGGGTGAAATTCAGTCAGAAAGGGCCATGCGATATTGTTGACAGCCGTAGGATTAACGCGGAGTAAAATCCACGGTTAATAATAAACAATATATATCGCCATGCTGAAGTAATTTAATGAAATGTACTGTGGGCAGTAAATGTAGGTAAAGCATTTATTTTGTTTTAATTCATGGATTTTTTACGGCACAAGTCAAACGAAATGTCATTTCTTTTGGTAGTTGAATATGTAATAAAACAAAAAAATGCAGTAGCGCGAATGTAATTTTTTTTTTTGTTGAGAATGTGAAATGAGAGACGCAACAACACGTATGAAAAGTTTTTTTTACACACAGCAGTGTAAAAAAATTTGCAAGCAGAGCTTTTTTTTGTAAATGCACAGCAGTGCAAGGATAGTGCGCTCATCATTTTTTATGATCTTGAAACCGATTAAGTGTGTGTGTTAAGAAACAGAGTATTGCTCTCCGTTGCAGAGACAGAGTGAAGAACTTAAGGCCTCTGAAGAAGGCATGTTGTAATCCCTCTGATAGAGGACGAATCTTCTGTAACAGTGAGTCTTATAAATGAATAGAAGTCTTTTGTGTGTGTAAAACTCTGTCCTCTAAAAACTATTTTTTTTTTGTTTCCTGTGTTAAAAACAAAGCACTATTCTCTCTTCTGTTCAGTTCATTTTGTTTGGAATTTATCAGAAATTCCCAACAGGCCCTTCTGGGCCAATCCATGGATAGTTGAATCTCTTGTGGGTTCCCTTTAGATATCCATTCTTATCTTTGGTCTCCCCAACAAAATTGTATTCATATTCATATTCATCAGCTGGCATCTGTCTACAACGTTTATGCTCTTTTCTCCATCTATATTATTCCGTTGGCCATGTTTTCTATGGATGTTTTTCTTGAATAGGATTCACAGAAAACATGATGTATCTTTTGTATTTGAAACCATCGTTTATCTGACCAACATTTTGCATCGCACCTCACACTGATTGGTTTTCTTTACCGTCCATTGAGTTATGGACACACATGTTGGAGGTGTGAGTCCACATGAAGTATCTCTGCGATTATTATCATGTCCTGCTCTTAAAGTCCTCAACCACCACCCATTTGCAGAATATCGAAGTTGGTCTCGTTTCGCATACAGGTAACTATTCTATTTATAATGAGACAATCATATACTTGCAAAGGATACATATTCAGTGGATCGTGGAGGGAATCAGAGAAGCTTAAAAGCATTCCGTGGAAGTGTACTGAAAACATGTGTGGTCTGAATGTGGGACACATAGGACTTGCACTGCTCACAATAATTTAACACAATATCGATAAGCGTTGATGGATGAGAACTCTGTACAATAAGCGTTGAAAACTCTGTACAATAAACGTTGTGTCATCCCTGAGCTCCAAGTAGCTTGTTGTTTTGGATGGCCATGAGGTTGTTTTCCTCCGTTCTTTTCATAATTTGATGATGTGAAGCAAATCTTTCTCTCTTTTGGCCATCGGAGAAAGGAAATCTCATTCTACCTTGCTTCATATCACGTGGTATTTCTTTGTGGTTTATATTGTTGGGTTTATAGGAAATTTCTTTTATATTTTGTTCTATAGTAGGTGGTATTTCTGGATTGTTTATATGGTCGTGGCTTTCTATTGTTATAGACTTTACTTGAATCCTTGCTTCGAAGTTTCCAAAATTTGTCGATGTCTTTTTGTCACCTTATGAAATGCCTGTTTCTATGACTGGCTAGACATGGCCCATGTTTCTCTCGCTTCTTTGGAACGCTTATTAGTATGACGGAGTAAAATCATTCTACATTTGTGCTCATAAAACCATTGAAATTGTGTTAAAGGAATATATGTATTACAAACAAAAGGAGCAAATCACTTCTATGATGCTGAGACATAATATTCGAATATCTTTTAAAAGGTTTCAGACTTTGAAAACAATCTAATATTTATTCTCTTCGCTTTAATATCATTCTCTTCACTTTAAACATGTTAACTGTCGAACATCTATTTAATGACACCCAAAAAAAAATATCCATAACAGAATAAGGGCTATGAACATTTCTTAGAATTTATATGTAAGGAAATACAATGTGCCCGTTACGTAAGTAAAACCACATACTTTGATATTAATCACGAATTTCTATAACCACATACTTTGATATTAATCACGAATTTCTATACCTTTTTAATAGAAGAAATATGCCAACAAAGATAGTAAGCTGATATTCATGAATATGAAAATAAAATAAAATGAAATGTAATAATATTTATTAGTATTAATATACAGCTAGTATTATAATATTAATTGTAATATTTTAATGTGAGAAGATTAATCTATTAATAAGCTAATAATAATATATTAGTATAGTAATTTTGAATTATTATTGTTTTAGTGAGCTATTATGATATTAGAATGTATTCAATTAATAATAATATATATTAAGATTAATATTAAGAAAAATATTTTTGAGGAATTTAGTTTTATTGATATAATTTTTTTAAAGGAATTTAGTTTTATTGGCATGGCATGCATTTTGTGTCCTCAACTTTTTGGGTTCAAGATTACTAAGACATTTTATTAAGTTGATCTTAGTGGAATTTATGACATTGTTGTTCTATTTGGTGAAATAGTGACAACCATTTATACAAATTTATTCATTTTGTCAAGAAAGAATGCACTCATTCCTCTTAAAAAAAATTATTAAGAAAAAAAATTCAAATTAAGGAAGATTTCTTGTTATATGATATGGTTTGTTAATTGCATGATAAAAAACTCAAGAGGTGGAGGTGTACTAGAAAATTAGAAATCATCTATGACAAGATAAAAATAAACAAAATAAAAATTTTATTTACTCAATTAAAGTGTACTTAATTAATTAGAATATGGTCCATGTTTCTCTCGCTTATTAGTATGACAGAGTAAAAACATTCTACATTTGTGCTCATAAAACCATTCAAGGTGTGTAAAAGGAATATATGTATCACAAACAAAAGGAGCAAATTTGATGGGACCAGCCCTGTACACCTACGGATTAATAATTAATTGCTCATTGTATTTTGATAGTTGTGTGGTTGGTTGACTTTATGGCATAGTACTGTGGTTTAATTGTTTTGAGGACAAGTGTCTTGGTCTTGGGGCTCGCTCCTCCCACCTCTTACTATGCCCACGAAACCCTAAGCTTGGTCATTTCATCGCTGTTTCACTCTGCTACTTCACGAGATGAGGACTCTGGTTTTGGTTCATGTTGCTTCACAAGGGTTTCATTTCAGCAATTCTAGGCATGAATTCCTGTGAGGGTTTCCACCTGCATGTGTTGGCGATGTTTCCTGTTCTGGGTGCGGTGGTTCTAGGTTTGGAACCCCTGGTCTCGGCCTTTGGTCTCAGTCTTGTTTGGCCCTGGTTATGTTTTTGGTTGTGGGCTTTTGTTATATGCTGGATTTGATTATGTTGTTGTTCTCACTGTGCTTGCTCCGCTGTTTGATCATTTTCTTGGCATTTTTCATAGGTCATGGTTGCGGGGTGGCTCGCCTCTTGGCTCTCTTCCATCGTTCAACTAGAGGTGAGTTTGTTTTCCTTGCTATTCATTTCTACTTCGTTTCCTTCTGTCACTGACTATTTTTGCTCCTTGTGGGTAGCGAGCACTCTGCGGTCGTGGCCTTGGTCCATGGCTTCCTCCCTTCTTTGCACAGGCTCGGCTCCTAAGGTGAGTCCCTCCGTAAACCCTTACCTCTACTTTCAGTTATATATTTATGGTTCTGTTTTGCTGGCTCTAATGGCCTATCCATTAGTCGTGCAGGTGTGCAACTGGGCTCTCCATTCTCTGGTCTCGTGCCCTAATTCCTATGCTTGTATCAGGTAAGGTCGCTTCTTGTTACTCCTATGTTTGTCTGTCTAAGGTGTTTGCTGTTGGTGGTGTTCTGTGGGTCTATAGTTGAGGGTTTGGCTTCGGCCTTACTATGGCTTCGACTTCACTGTGTATTTATGCTTCCGGCTATTCAACTTATGATTTGTAATGATATCGATCTTGTGGTGACCTCGCACTTGTTCTTGGCACTGTAACTCTATTTTTATGGTTTGTCTGTAACTGGAAATTGTATCTTGGACTGTTGATGTTCGATTTTGATATATATATATATATATACAGTGATTTATGTTGACAATTAAATAGCATAAAGGAATTGATATGAGTTCTGTTTGGTACTTGTAACTATTCATTTATTCCTTTGACAGTGATTTATTTGATTCTTTTGCTAGCTCACGCCTTTGTTTTCTGAATTTGTTCACGTACTCTGTTTGCTCCTGTATTAGCTATTCATTCCCTATCTTCATTATAAAATAAATCAATGGTCTTTGTTAAGTTAGAAAGAAAATATTTCAGGCTGTAGTATATGGATTCAGATTGTCAAAACAATTTCACGCTTGTTTCTATTCAATACTATGATGGTTAAAAAATTACAGTAACTGTTTCCTTCCTCTCTTTTGTAAAGATTCATTGTACAGTTATTAAACTGTCAGTAGTTACATTTAGTTATACTTTGACAACTATTCTTTCTTAACTGTAATCTAAAAGTAAATTTTAAATAAAAATAAAAATAAAAAAGAACGTAAAGGAAAACTAACAGTGGGTTGAGACAACCGTTCCTATAAATTTGAATGAAAATAAAAAAAACTAACCGAAACTCAATCTGTTTGCAAAGAAAAACTCTATATCCTTGACCTCCTTGAGTTGAACTCACAAAACTTTGTGAAAGTTTGGTCCTTCTTCTACATGAAATAAATCCAGTATTTACGAGAATAGTCATCAATGAAAATCACATAATACCTTTGCTTCACTGTGGATTCCATTGAGAATGGTCCACACAAATCAGTATGAACTCTCTCTAAGATAGCCTCTTCTTGACTGTCTTGATCATGAAAGGAAGACTTGGTCTAGTTTCCCAAGGTACAACCGTTACATGTGTCAACTTGCTCAAGTTTACCTTTGGGAAGTCCTATAGATATCTGTTGCATTATCTTTAAAGCCCCATGATGCAAATGGCCCAACTGCCTATGCCACAACTCACCAATGTCTTGGCTTTGCACCAGTTCTTCTTTCGTACTCAATGCTGCACAATCATCTACCTCTAGTTTATAGAGATTCTTCACCTGAATCCCTATCCTCTTGGTCTGACGCATGGCTATGTGTCTTAGGAATGCCTTTCCTTTACTGAAGACAACATTGTAACCTTTGTCCTCCAACATCGCGATCGATACCAAGTTCTTCTTCAGTCCAGGCACATACATCACATCTGTCAAGGTGAGAGGAGCTCCATGCTCCCCTTGAAAAGCAACTGTGCCCACTCCTGAAACACTATACCTTTCGTCATCACCCATCTCTATGCGCATCTTGAAGTCTTTCTCCTCCAAGGCACTGAATAAATTTTTATCAATAGTCATGTGGAATGAGGCTCCACTGTCAAGATACCAGACACAACCCATCATCGATGACACCATGCATGCGATGAGGATAAAGTCCATTTCGAACTGAGAGGCTAATGCCTCACCTTCCAATCCTTCTGAGGATCCATTCTTGGACTTTTTCGATGCAAATTAGTTGCATAATGTCCCATCTTATGACAATTAAAGAATCTTACTTTAAACATGTCACCCTTCTTCCCTCCATGAGAAGATTTCAATTTGAAATGGGAAGCCTTCCCCTTCCCTTTCCTTGCCTTACTTCCTAAGTCTAGATTTTCTTCATCATCATTCTTAGATGAAGCACCATCTCATGCGCTCCTCCTAATCTCCTGCTACATAAGATCTGACCACAGTCGTTCCCAATCCGATAGTTTTTCCCTTCCATTCACAGAGTCCTGGTAGTTATTCCAACTCTTTGGAAGGCCAAGGAGAGCGAGGCTCACCATATCATCATCAGCAGTAATTATTCCCACACTACCAAGCTCATCTCTACAGGTGGTGAGCTTGTTCAGATATGTGGAAATAGTATCGCCCTTCTCCATCTTGATTCTTCGAAGCTTATCATTGAGCGCCAATTTCCTCTGGTTGCTACTGTTCTGGTAGAGGTCTTTCAGTGTCTTCCACATTGAAAATGGAGTATCCTTCCCATGGAGACTTGTGACAATATGGTCTCGAACTCCCTCAAGGATGATCCATCTCGCCTTCACCACACACTTCTTCCACTCAGCCAACTCTTGTGAATTAGTTGAAGCTGGCTTTGGGATTTCTTAGTCAATGAATTCCTTCAAGCCATTGCCTTATAATACAGCCTCCATTCTATCTTTCCATGCTATGTAATTCGAGCTACCTTCCAAGGCATACTCAAGTCTCAATCCATAGAACGCCATTGGTCAACCTTGAAGTATGATATGAATTCGATTTTCACTTGCAACCCCGAACTTCAAACTTCGAATTCTCTTCTCAGTATACTGTTCACAGCTCTGATACCATGTAGAACATCTATGATAGGTTAACCCGATAATGGAATATAAATCAAAGCAAAATACTATAACCTACTTCTACTATCAATTTTTTTTTTTAAAACCCCACACTATTGTATTATCCTACATGATGGAAATACACAGGAATTATACAAAGCCTTAGCTCTCACTGCTAACCAGCTCTCATTACAATCCTCACAAATGCTAACAAGCAATCTTGGCTTCTCTCCGGCCTTCTTCTCTACCCTCCAAGCTCCTATTTCCTTGCACTGTTCCTTGTGGATGATTAGCCTTCCAAAACTGCACAATCCTCAAGGATGAATCCTTGACTGCATGCATGAGTTTTCTCCATGAGAAAACACATGCAACTGATAGTACATTGTCCTTAAACATTAATCTCAACTGGGTATTTGTCAGAATAGACATGCATGAGTTTCTGATGAGGGAATCTTCAGTTAACTGGAGTAGCACTAGTTGAGTGCATTAATGCATCAATTGATTGTTAACTCACTATTAGTTCCTCAAACAATTTGGAACTAATTTAACTAGACTTCACTCAATAAACTGAGTTAATTAATTACAACTCAAATCTAACTCAATCTTATCTCCTTAATTTAAGGGATAACTCTTGCATGACTTCAGAAAGACTTCTAACTTGAATTTCTCCAACTAATTAATTTAAAATAAATTAATTAATTATTTCCAAGTAGTTGTTAAGACTAAATTCGATTTAAATTCACAATTTAATTCAAGGAGAAATTAAATTGGAATATTCTTGTTGCCATATTTCAACAATAGTAATCATCGGTGTATGTATCCCACACTTTAGCGCCATACAAATTCAGATCACGAAACTCACCAGTTGGGGTTTCTCTAGGCCAATCCTTTTTAGAAACTACATATCTGTCTAAAACTAGATCTACAATTAAGACAATGCCATATCAATTAGCTACGACAACAACGATAAACAAGGCCTCCTTTCATATGTAAACCCTCACTATCTCTACAAACTCCCATTTCATAATAATATAGATACCTATGTGAGGAGAAGCTCTAATTAAGTATTTCTTACACATAATAGTTAAATGTATTTTTTAATCTTCTCCTTTTTTCATTAATTAAATAATTTAATTATTTTAATTAATCCTATTATAATTAAATTATTCTAATTAATTAATTAACTAATTAAGTATACTTTAATTGAGTAAACAAAATCTTTATTTTATTTATCTTTATCTTCTCATGCACAAAATTACATGATTTCTAATTTTCTAGTACACTTCCACCTTTTGAGTTTTTTAATCATGCAATTAGCAAACCATATCATATAATAAGAAACCTTCCTTGGTTTGAATTGTTCTTTTAATAGTTTTTTTTGAATAGCAATGAGTGCATTCTTTCTTGACAAAATGAATAAATTTGTATAAATGGTTGTCACTATTTCACCAAATAGAACAACAATTTCTTAAATGCCACTAAGGTCAACTTAAGAAAATGTCTCAATAATCTTGAACCTAGTGAATTAGGGACACGAAATGTATACCATACCAACAAAACTAAATTCCTTCATAAATGTTTTTCTTAATATTAATCTGAATATATTATTAATTGAATATAACCTTAATAAATGCATTAATATTAATATTAATTCATTTATATATTATATTAGAATAGCTAACTAGGACATTAATAATTCAAAAATACTATATTATTATTAACTTATTGATAGATTAATCTTCTCATATTAATATATTAATATTATAATACTACTGGATATATGATTATCAGATTACTATCTTTGTTGGCATATTTCTTCTATTAACAAGGGAAGCTGCGAGGCAGCAAGTCCCTGCATTAAGTTTAGCCCGAGAATGCAATTTTAATTCTGTTGTAAAATTGTAGAAAAACAGTTTCTGGATAAGTTGTTGTTTCCTTCTGGCCGCTATTTATGTTCCTGTTTTTGTAGCTGTTGCAGTAGTTGTTAGAAAAAGAGAGGGATACTATGAACACTGCCAACCGTGATATTTGGGCCCAACGTGATCTGCTTCAGAATGAAATATGGACTGTACCAACTAGGCATTGCCTGACCTTACCTTCCCGAACGACTTACTTTCGCCCCCATATGTCAGTAGTATTTCTGGATTGTGGGCCATTGCCAACGAGCGTGCTTTCCCTTCTCGACCTACGTCCTGGCAGCCTGCTGGAACGGAGGACATTTGGCTTTCCAACATGCCCTTATTTCTTGGTCTAGAGATGACCCTGTTATTTTTTTATTAGTAGACATTTAGCGTCTTTTGCGAGATGAATTCTGTTTTGCCAATATTTCCCACAAGCTCCCATCAAATATTCTTCTTATCGTTTCTTTCTCAACAAACCCTTCCTTGTTCTTGCCGATAAGGTACAGGAACGTCCATTCCAGTTCAGCTGCGCCCCTGGGCAATCCAAAAATGTTATATATTATAATTAAATTAGTTCACTTATTGATTGTAGATTTAAAAAATATTTCAAAATTTGATAAATTAGAAATTTGATATCATTAATTTTTTATATATATTCTTGAAATCTACCATCAAGATTCAATCCGCAGAAAAAGTATAATTGCCATTACCATCCAAGAAAGTCATTTGAATTCCTATTGGCCTTGAGCATGCACTGTATCTCCATGAAATTGAGTTTGTTGGGGTGTTTTGTAGCGTATTTGCTGAAGATGGCATCAAACTTTTCAGGAGCGAACCTCCCTTCAGTATCGTACGTCTCTGAGTCGCTTCCATGCTTTGCCTTGTGGATGTTGTCAATGTATATAGGGAGTTTCAGAGATGGTATCCATCCCTGCTCACCAACATCACATAAAAAGTAGATGAGGGAGTATCATAATTCAAATAGGTTGGAGTTTTGTTGGTAAACATTACAATGAACAATATACTTACAGGAAGAGTATAGTAGGTGAAGGCTACGTGGATAACCACTGTTGCCACCAAGCTCAGTATGACGTTAAACCCTATGGCACGAAACCTTTGCAGGTTCAACCATGTCAGCGTTAGAAGAATTGGGTAAGACAAAAGTATGAAATTATTTTAATGTTTGCAATGGAATAAAATAGGTTGGTGATTGGATGCTGAATTTATTTTTATAGTAAAGTTTAAGAATATTTTAGAATTTAAGAGATAATAGCGAAATCAAACAATTGACTTCGCCGAAGTAACAAAAATGAATTTGCAATAAATTAAGGAAGTTAAAATAATATAAGAATCGTTAAAACAGATTAAAGTCAGATCTTCATTTATCATGAATTTGCAATAAATTAAGGAAGTTAAAATAATATAAGAATCGTTAAAACAGATTAAAGTCAGATCTTCATTTGTCCTTTGAAACGCTCAGCTAAAAACGCTGGAAGGCCGGTCTTGCTCGTTCAGGTAATGAAAAGTGATCCGTGACACTAGTAAATGGAGTGGTTAGCCGCTGCTTGTGAAGTATGGAAGGAGACCACAAAATAATATGGATAAAATTTGAAATGAAATAGAACCCTTTTCGCCTTTCGAAGCGTCCTTACCTCTATATGCTTTGATAATATTCCAGATGCAACATAAATAGAAGCGAGTTTAAACATGAAAATCTTGTAAGTTTAGAGTCGCATATCTAATATCTTACGACAAATATTTAAATTTCCATAATACGCTGCGAGAAAAAACCCAAGGCATTTAGTTGGTTATTAGCGGTGCTCATTCATTTCTTCTTCCACATCAAGCAAACATTTCTGTATACACTGCAGAATAAGAGGATGGGACATGTGTCATACATGCAGGTGGGTCACACAAATGGCACTATGCATGGTGATCAACAAGTGGAATGGTAAATTAATGATCATGGCGACAAGTAAGGTTTCACCAACACACTGCACTTCGCATATTCACCACCACAGGGAGCCGTTTCTATCCTGCAGCCATGGCAGATGACCAAATGAAAGTAAAGGTGTCCAGGGTTTCCACAGTTGCACCTGCCATCGCTGCTGCCAAGCATAGCATGTTCCTGTCCGCCCTCGATATCTTTTTAGAGCCGGGAGTTACCTACCAGTACTTTTTTCCATAAAACACCAGACGTTACAGCCGAGAAGGATTTTCCTGCAATCGTCGTTAGTTCTGGTGGATTTCTATCCATTTGCAGGTCGGTTGGATATGAAGGGTGGAGGTACGGTTTTCCCCAGACTGTGAATACTAATTAAACACACGATATTTCAACGATTTTCCTGCAATCGTCGTTACTTCTGGTGGATTTCTATCCATTTGCAGCTCAGTTGGATATGAAGGGTGGAGGTACGATTTTCCCCAGACTGTGAATACTAATTAAACACACGATATTTCAACGGGCCATCGCAATTTTCCAGAACCAGATGTGCCTGTCTCTCATGTCTCCACCTGATCCTCCCTGCGTTCCCGCCGTCCACCTGTTCGCAGTCACATCCGACGGTCCTCACGCCAGACAGACGCTTTACCTCAGCCTGCCCAGTGCGCCCCCCCCACTACCTCTAGCCATTTGCAATGTTGCCCAGTGGGAGCAGACCAACCCCTCCTGCCGACGGTCGGGATTTTGGTCTAGCCAGACTAACCATCGATTTTTCCTGTACGCGGCTAACTCAGGGATTTTCCTTGTTAAAAGGCCTTCCGGCCACACCACCAAGGGTTTTTCGCAGGTAGGGTTTCTCCGATCCCGAAATTGCACTTCTTCCGCAGCGTCGCATTCCAAACCACAGCAAGCCAGGGTTTCCGCCCCAGCTCTTCCTCGGCGCTGTCACTGCACTAGCATGGGCAGCCGAGTTATGGTATCCCCATGTTAAAAGTCCTTGCGGCCACACCGCCGAGGGTTTCTCGCATGCACAGGTTGTCTGATCTCCACTCCACTTTCTCTCGCAGTCTTAATCTTTAAAGCATAGCAAGTGACAGTTTTCGGACCAGGTCTTTCCTAGTGCAGCACCTACACCAGCACGGCTCAGGCGGGTGCTAAACATGTATACCTTCAAGCCCAGCCTGACTGACATCTGGCTGTATACATATTTTTACCACGAACCTGTTTTCCCATACATTTTTTTCCTACTGCTAATGGAGTTTTTGCCTTTGTCTTCTGCAGAGGAGTTGTGACACGGCTGACACGAAGATGGATGGGTATCCACCGCAGGGCTCCTTGGCATCGATTTCCAGGTTTTCCTCCATTGCCAACAGCCACCAAGAAGAGCGTGTTGTTTCTCGAAGTTGTGAAAAATTGCATATAAAAAAAATTCTATTAATTTTTTCCTTGCAATTTAGAGACTCTCAAAAAAAAATTCAAAGAATCTCAGTCCCCAAATTTCTTTATTTCTAGAGAAAAAGGAAGATGCATTTATTTTTTCTTTTCCGAATTTATCAAATATGGACATAAAAAAATTTCCCATTAATTTTTGTTTGCAGTCTTAATCTTTAAAGCATAGCAAGCGACAGTTTTCGGACCAGGTCTTTCCTAGTGCAACACCTACACTAGCACGGCTCAGGCGGGTGCTAAACATGTATACCTTCAGGCCCAGCCTGACCAACATCTGGCTGTATACATATTTTTACCACGAACCTGTTTTCCCATACATTTTTTTTCCTACTGCTAACGGAGTCTTTGCCTTTGTCTTCTGCAGAGGAGTTGTGACACGGCTGACACGAAGATGGATGGGTATCCACCGCAGGGCTCCTTGGCATCGATTTCCAGGTTTTCCTCCATTGCCAACAACCACCAAGAAGAGCTAAAAAGGAAGATGCATTTATTTTTTCTTTTCCGAATTTATCAAATATGGACATAAAAAAATTTCCCATTAATTTTTGTTTTTAGTCCAGAAATTCTTTGCAATTTTTCTATTTCTTAATCAAACAAATTGGCACCACAACCATTTTTTCTTTGACATGCATTTAAATTGTTTTCATAAACATTTGCGATGCATTTAAATTGTTTTCATAAATTTGTTAAGTAGGCAAGCCTTTACAATCTGTGACAACCTGTGCGGCTCGGCTAAATTCAATTTCAGTGCCGGCCACTAAGATTTCGACGAAGAAGATTTCAAGTAAACAACACAGAATTTTCGCTCAGCAATTGGATAGTCATTCGTTACAGCCTCAATCACGCCCTGGTGATTCATGTTCTTGTTTGGCCGCAACAATTACAGCTCCTGGTACAGTTTTCCCCAGATTGCGATTTTTCTCTTTTTGGCAATAAAAATTATCAGTTTTTTAAATGTGTTTTGCACTTGCATGATGTTGCACATTAAAAACATTTTACAGTAGATATATTTAAGAGTGTTCTTCTGAGTGTGTGTTGTTTACCTGTTTAACTTTCGATATGCATTATGCTTTCATAATGCAGTAGACGCGCTGGTGGCCTCAATTGCTCCAACAGCCCACAGGATTACAGCCAAACATTGGAGCGCTTCATCAGAGTATTAGCAAGGGACTGGACTCCATTATTATGCAGAAGGCTTCATCAGACTATTAGCGCAGAAGACTCAGGGACTCCGAAGACTCAAAGACTTTGGCTTATGGAAAACTCTCTTATGCAATCTGGCGAAAGGGACAATTGTTCTAGTTTATGGAATGGCACCTAGATTGAAGCGGTGGTACGTGGCGGACATGCCAAGTCTCTGACTTTGCCGACCTTGCCGTGAAGCTTATGAGCTTTGAATTAATTCAATTCAGTTGCTATAGTAGACTTAATTTAATTCAGTATAACACTTAATGTTTGAAACTAATGCTACGCATTAGTTTACTCTGCTACTCAAAAATTCCAAATGCCAACGGAAAAAAGAACATAACCTATGTTTTAGCCCCTCCCGCCTCGGGAAGAGGCTAAATAAGACCATCAAATTAATTTTTCAATAAAAGTTTGGTTATTCATAATAGTCACTGGTCATTTGTAATGGTAAGCAGGTGAAATTAATGTTAAATACCATCTTTTCGATTCCTATAGTCCCTGGCCATTGCCAGATGGCAGGGAGTAATAAAAAGGTATAGAAATTTTTCATTATCAAAGCATGTGGTTTTAGTTACATAACGGGTACATTGTATTTCTTTACGTATAAATTCTAAGAAATGTCCATAGCCTTGTGTTATGGATACTTATTATTTTTGGTCATTAAATAGATGTTCGACAGTTAACATGTTTAAAGTGAAGAGAATGATATTAAACCGAAGAGAATAAATATGAGATTGTTTTAAAGTGAAGAGAATGATATTAAACCGAAGAGAATAAATATTAGATTGTTTTGAAGGTGTGAAACCTTTTAAAAGATATTCGACTATTATATCTCGAGATCATAAAAGTGATTTGCTCCTTTTGTTTGTAATACATATATTCCTTTTACACACCTTGAATGGTTTTATGAGCGCAAGTGTATAATGGTTTTATAAGCACAAAAGTAGAATGGTTTTACTCCGTCACACTAACAAGCGTCCCAAAGAAGCGAGAGAAGCATGGACCATATCCAGCAAGTCAAAACGCAATTTGTGATAGAAACAGGCATTTCATAAGGTGACAAAAAACCATCGACAAATTTTGGAAACATCGAAGCAAGGATTCAAGTAAAGCCTATCACAATACCACATAAAGCCACGACCATATAAACAATCCAGAAATACCACCTAATATGGAGCAAAATAGAAAAGAAATTTGCTATAAACCCAACCATATAAAGCAAAAAGAAATATCACGTGATATGAAGCAAGGGAGGATGAGATTTCCTTTCTCTGATGGCCAAAAGAGAGAGGAAAGATTCGCTTCACATCATCAAAGCATGAAAAGAACGAAGGAAAACAACGTCTTGGCCATGCTCAGGTATGACACGTTCCCATATACAGGAATAGACGACAGATGAGCTTCATTAAAAACAAATATTGGTTTTAATTTTGATTCCTTGGTGGGGACATTACATTCTCATCCATTAGCGCTTATTGTACAGAGTTTTCAATCGATATTATGTTAAATTATTGTGAGCAGTGCAAGTCCTATGTGTCCCACATTCGGACCACACACGTTTTCGAATACACTCTTCCATGGAATTCTTTTAAGCTTCTCTGATTCCCTCCGTAATCCACTGAATATGTATCCTTTGCAACTATGTGATTGTCTGATTATAAATAGAATAGTTCCCCTGTATACGAAACGAGACCAACTTCCACATTCCGCAAATGGGTGGTGGTTGAGGACTTGAGCAGGACATGATAATAATCGCAGAGATACTTTATGTGGGCTCACCCCATCAACATGTGTGCATATAACTCAATGGACGGTAAAGAAAACCAATCAGTGTGAGCTGCAATGCAAAAGAACATTATCTAGATTTTTCAAAATGTTGGTCAGATGAATGATGGTTTCAAATACAGAAGATACATCATGTTTTCTGTGAATTCTATTCAAGAAAATCATCCATAGAAAACATGCCCATCGGAATAAGATAGATCAAGAAAGAGCATAAACGTTGTAGACAGATGTACAATTTTGTTGGGGAGACAAAAGATAAGAATGGATATTTAAAGGGAACCCACAAGAGATTCAACTATCCAGGGATTGGCTCAAAAGGGCCCGGCGTTGTCGTGAAACAATTAATGTCATTCGATTGTGACATGAGGTTGGAAACATACGCGATAGAAAGATCGAAATAATGGTGTTGAAATTTAGTGCTAAACGTTCTTGTTAAGCGGAATGGATGTAAAATGTGTCCAAAGCTTGCACAGTGTGGAGTGAGAAATTCGTTTGAACTTTGCGGAAGTATTGGATAGCGTCTACGTTACGTAATGTGTGACTTACTCACATAGAGATATTGAGAAAAAGCTCGAATTTGAATGGCTGTACTCCAACACTGTCACAAAATGCTCGCTCTATTATGATGTCGCAATCTACATTTTGATAAGAAAGCATACTCACAGAATGTCCACTGACCAAACCAAACCTGGTGAACAGAATGATCTGTAACACTTTCTCGGATTTTGTGTGTGCATTTTCTAAATTTTCGGTAAGGTTCTGCCGTTCACCATCGCATAAACGCGGCGAAAGGTAGCAGCATCACCGTGACAAGGATGTGTGGCCTCACTCATATCGGGTTAAGTAGATTGATATTTAAAGTCGAGTCGGAGTAGTTTTCAAATTTATGTTCGTTAAATATTTTATAAAGTTATAATTTAACCACATTTTGAATTATGTATATTTATTTTATTTTATCATGATATTACTAAATATATAAATAAATTTTATTATTAGCCGAGATCCATCTTAATTTTGGATCTAAATCACAGAGGAAGAATGACATAGAGAAATCAAATCTCTTGAGATGCAAACCTCATTTATAGTGAAAAGGGATTTGATCCGTCTAGGGGTTGGTAGATTGGAAGTTAAGATGGATCTAGGCTAATATATAACAAATTGTTAAAATTAGTAGTTGAGTTAAGTTAAGAAAGGCAAATCAACTTTAATATTATAAGTCAACCACATTTGTTGGTTCTAAACGCGTTCTCTCATGTGATTTCTATCGAAAGACTTTGGTTAATTCATTATGGATCACAGAAGCTTGAATACAAAAATTATAAGTCAAGTAGTTCAGATGGATCTAAACTAAAAAAGTTGGTCCTCCAACTTTTCGACTACGGATTTGGGATCGCTTACGAGATTAGGGTTCGGCTCTAGAGCACGCCCTCTAGCCATCGTCGCTCCTGCAGAGGCCTCTCGGTAGCCTCCCGCTGCTGAGACCAACCAGTATGGATGTCAGAGGGGGCCCCCCTTCCCCCCCTCCTAAGATTGCTACCTTCAAGAGATTGGTAGCCTCTTGTGGCAAGAGGAAAGCAAACTCGAACTAGCAGAATTTTTTTAAGAAAGCCGAATCCATCCATTCGGTAGAGCTCCCTGCAGAACACCTGTGCCAAACTGCGATGAACCTAGTTGAACGAGGTCTCATTGGACAATTCACAAGCCTCTGGCCCTCTCCCAAAGCTATTGATGGATGGGTCCAGCGAAACTGGAGGCCCCTTGTCTCTGAAGGAATACGAAGCCACATGGTAGGCAGAGGTTATTATATTTTTGTTTTTGAATCAGCAGAGGATCGAGATCTCATTTTCTGAAATGGTCCATATTTAATGGGCCCCCAAGGGCTCTATTTGAATAAATTGACGTCGGACTTTGATCCTTCCCAGGGCACTCCTTCAACCGTCCATGTCTGGGTAAGGCTACCCCATCTTCCTCTTCATTGCTGGAACCCAGAATCTATGGAAACAATCGGGAACAAATTAGGAAAATACATTGATAGGGCTGAAAGGAGAGAAACATATTCGTGTGCTAGAATATGTGTTGAATTCGATCTGGAGATAGCATTGCCTGAAGCGATCAAGTTGACCATAGCTGGCTGGTCACACATTCAGGAACTAGATTATGAATAGCTCCCCTTCAAGTGCCGACATTGTCATGGCTATGGTTGTTTTGTTCGAAACTGCAAGAAGAAAATTAAGGAAGAATCTAAAAAAGAAAAGGGCGAACAGTGGACACAAGCCAGAAAAACTGCCACAACTAAACATACCACCAGAGCGAAAAGGAAAGGAGGGAATTCAGAGACTAGAGAACCCTCTGTTTGGAAGAGTTTAACCAAAGATCAAGCCACTGCAAATGCCACCATCTCAACAAACCCTTTTGCTGCTTTAAACCCTCTAGAAGACCAACCAAAACTTGAAGAGGGAGAGGTGCAACAGGATATGGAAGAGACAGCACACGCAGAAATAAACTCAGGATCTTAGGAATAGACTGTAGAAGCCATTTCAGAAACCCCTAGTATAGAAGCAATCCAACAAGAAAATCAAGGCCCTCTAGTAGGCGCCACTTCCCCACCCTCTTATGCAGAAATGACCAAAAATAAAAAGCTAATAGATAGCCCTGGTTCTTCTGAAGATGAACCTCTTGAGCAATCCAACAAAAAGGCAGGAAGGAAGTCTCGCAAGGAGATCAGAGAAGAAGAGGCGGAGTGATTAAAGACACAGGGCAGTCAATCCACAATCGAAATGTCACTAGGCAGGAACATAAGGACCAGACCACCAAAGGGAGGGTATGCACCGCCCCCCTCTAGTAAATAATGTAGATTGTCTCTTGGAATTGCAGGGGTCTGGGAAACCCTCTAAAAACTGAAGCAGTAAAAGACCTATTAAAAATGGAAACTTTAGACATTCTTCTGCTCCAAGAGACAAAGATAGAAGAATATGCTCTTCTATCTTTAAGTCAAACCAAATGGAAAAAGAACTCAGGAAAAGCAGTCAGCGCCAGAGGTACTTCAGGGGGCCTTGCAACCCTTTGGTCGGAAGATATGTTCCAACTTAAAAGATCTTTTCCAACCCAACACTGGATATATACAGATCTTCTTCACCTCCTAAGTAATATTTCTCTAGCTCTCTTCAATCTTTATGTTCCTGTTAATTTTTTGGAAAAGAAGGACTGCTGGAACTCTCTCTCCGACTTCCTAGAAATCTATGCCCCCCAAAACATCATTCTAGCTGGGGATCTCAACATCACTCTAGACCCACACGAGAAAAAAGGCGGTGTAAGGGGTAAAGATCCCTTCCATGCCTCAGTGGAGTCTTTGATTCTCAAATGGGACCTTCTAGACCACAAACCTAAGAAAGGTCATTATACCTGGACCAACAATAGAGTTTTTAATGCCAACATTGCTGCCCGTTTAGACCGGTTTTTAGTTCAAAGTACTCTGCTAGAGGGAAACCATTTAATCTCTTCAAAAATTCTGCCGAAATTAACATCTGATCATAACCCCATATCGATGTTGATAGAGAAAGAGGAGGACTTGAGCCCTATTCCCTTTAGATTCAACCCTCTTTGGGTATCAAGAGAGGGCTTTATGGACATAGTGGCTGACGTTTGGGTGCAACCAGTTGAAGGATCCCCTAGCTTCGTGTGGGAACAGAAACTCAAACACACTAAGTCTGCATTAAAAATCTGGGCAAAAAAAAAAACCCCTTTTCACTCCTACAAGTCATAGACAAAAGACAATTCAGGCTCTAGCTAAGATTCAATTAGGCATGGAAGGATCTGCAATCACCAAATCTCAGCTGCTCACCGAATAGAATGCCCAGTTCAAATCCTTTATTTCCTTTCGACAAGAAGAGGAATACTGGCGCCTTAAGTCTCGCAGCCTCTGGCTCCAAGCTGGAGACAGAAACATAGTTTTTTTTCATAGACAATGTAGAGCACGACTCTCTCGGAATCACATTTCCGAAATATCTATTAGGGAGGGGGAAGTTATCAAAGGACAGTCTCTCATATAATAGGCAGCCACAACCCATTATCAGAATTTGTTCCAAGAGGATGGTTCTTCCGATGACGACTTGGCTACCGACTTTCTGTCAAACATCCCCCGTCTTGTCACTGCAAATGTAAACGATGGGTTAATGAAGCCTTTTTCTGAAAAACAAATAGTTGATGTCATTTGGTCAAGGTAGCCGGATAAAGCACCTAGGTCGGACGGCTTCACCATACATTTCTATAGAGCTTGCTGGAATGTAATAAAACTTGATCTTCTCAGAATGGTAAAAGCCTTCCAAAAGAAAGCTAAAGTGGGAGGCTGCACCAACTCCACCTTCCTTGCCCTTATCCCGAAAGAAGTTAACCCTGAGACTTTTGATAGATTCCGGCCAATCTCTCTATGCAATGCCTCCTACAAGATCCTTGCCAAACTCTTAGCTAATAGACTCAAGCCTCTGTTAGGGAACTTGATCTCCCCTCTGCAGGGCGGTTTTGTCAAAGGAAGGCATCTCATAGACAATGTGATCCAAGTGCAAGAAGCCCTCCACTCTAGCCACTCTTGGAAGAAAAACGGTATGCTCATCAAGTTGGAAATGTCAAATGCTTTTGACCGAGTTAAACTCTCATTTCTCTATAAAATCCTCCTCTCCTTCAGTTTTAGTGCTGATTTTTTCAACTTGATAAAAGCCTGCACACACAGACCTTGGATAGCCCCCTCTGGTCAATGGCAGACCTTCTGACTCCTTCCAAGCTTCTAGAGGGCTCCGCCAAGGATGCCCATTATCACCCTTTCTTTATATCTTATTGGCAGAATCTCTAAGCAAAACGCTGACAACGAAAATGGAAGTAGGCACTATTCCAGGTATCAAGGCAGTAAGAGAGGTGGACCCTATAAATCACGCCCTCTTTGCAGATGACTCTCTCCTTTTGGGAGGGGCCTCGATTAAGATAACAAAGGCTTTCAAAGAAATCCTTCAACACTTCTGTTTAATCACAGGAGACTTGATCAATAAAAGGAAAAGTGTAGTTTATGGCTAGAATGTAGATCACCCAACTATCCTCCGAATTGCCTACATATTGGGATTCCCTGGGTATGACAAGTGGGAAGAGATCAAATATCTAGGCCTTCCCTTAACCTTGGGACCAAGCCCTCCCTCCCTATGGACTGATGTAATTAGTAAGATTAAAGCAAAAATAGCATATTGGGGAGGCCAATGGCTAAGAAAGGCTGGGAAGTTGGTTTTGATAAAGGCAGTCCTCTCTGCCCTTCCCATCTTCCAGTCTTCCGTTATGCTAGCTCCTAAGTCTATCCCATAACATATCTCCAAACTCCTTCGACACTTCCTTTGGAATGGGGGCAAGGGCAATCAGAGCAGGTTACACTTGGTAAGATGGGGTATCCTGAATAGACCACTCCAGCAAGGTGGGTTACAATTACGGGACCCAGGCTTAGCAAATCTAGCTCTTGGTGGAAAAATCATATGGCAATTGTATGTAGATAAAAATCATCCTATCAGCAAGATCCTTTGGAAGAAATACCTAAAGGGAGGCTCCTTGAGAAACCTCACAATCGCTTCTACTCCAATAGGAACAACAATATGGAATTTAGTTAGAAGAAGCATCGACCATATACAACAGCATTTATACAAAATGTCGGGTAATGGGCAAAGAACATTACTTTGGGAGGACACCATTCAAGGGAATGCCCCATTGGCCACCCTAAATTCATGTAACGATTTAAAGATCTGGCTAGTGAATAAAGGGCTTCTCTGGCTAGCAGACATATGTTCTTGGGACAACAAAGGAAATTGGGTAGGATGGACTTTCCCAGGGGTTCCTAACCCTCTAGAAACACAAAAAAACTTGCTTTGTGCAGCGCTTTTTGGCCTTTCCCCTGTCCATAGGACATCCAAAGATAAATGGGGGTGGGGAAAAACTGAAATTTATACAACAGCTCAAGGCTTCTCCTCATTGCAAGCCACACACACATCTTTGCTAACACCGAAGCTCTGGAAATCCGTTTGGTCTCCCTTTTTCCTTCCAAAGGTGAATTTCTTCACTTGGTTACTCATGCATAAAAAGGCACTAACAGGCGAAACTCTGAATAAAAGAGGCTTCCACGGGCCCTTTAGATGCTGCCTATGCACTTCTGCTATCGAAACCTCCGACCATTTATTGGTTGACTGTTTTTTCACACAAGAAGTTTGGAAGATGGTCCTCCACGGACTTAGCGTACCCACCCCCTCCTAGATTTTAGTTGTTACTCTCTACACCTCCTGGGTAGATCAAAACCCTAAGAAAAAATCTAAAAACGCAAGCTGGAAAAACATTTGGCAAGCTATTCCAAAATGCCTTTGGTGGAAAGTGTGGTTGGCTCGAAATGAGTGTGTTTTTAATGACAGGATCCTGAAATCAGTAGAAGTGGTTGCCAAAGTAAAAGCTCTCTTGTTGGAAATAATAGATAAACCAGCTTTTGCCTTTACATTATCTGCAGAAGTCTCTGCGTGGCTAGGACCCTGCGTGCTAGGAGAAAGGAAAGATTCAATCAACAAACCGATGAAACATTCTACTTGGCTCCTGCGCCTCATTGCAGGTGACTTTCTTAAGTGGTGGCAGGGGACCCCAAAAGCCACTATCTACTTTGATGGAGCGTCCAAGAGGAATCCAGGCACTGCAGGCGCAGGGGGATTGATTCTTTCCCCAGATAGATAAAAAAAAACCAGTTTCAGTTGGGGCCTAGGCATAAGTTCGAACAATCAAGCAGAGAGTTATAGCATCCTAAAAGCTTTCCAGATTGCAAAGGAGTCAGAATACAAGACAATCCAAATATTCAGAGACTCGAAGCTTCTGATAAAGCTCTTAAACTCCGAAGATTATTTTAGTAACCCAGCTTTAACCAAAACCTTGCAGAGAATTCGAAACACTTTGAAAGACTTCAACACAGTCGACTCATACCATATTCTGCGGGATTTAAACAAACAAGCGGACTCGCTGGCAAATAAAAGCTGCCTGCTGACTCAAGGTAATCTTAGCCTTAATGGAGGACCCTGCTCAATTCATCTTTTTCCTTAGACTCAGGATCGCTACAACAAGCAAATGGAACAACAAGCACAAGGACTGTCAAGTTGAAGAAACAACACCAGAATGTACAGCAACAGATGGTAGAAGGAATAGCCGCAGAAGGAACAACAACTAGAATGAACAACAGTATAAGGAACATCACGAGAAGGAACAACAGAAGAGGGAACAACATTCGAAGGAACAACAGGTCGAAGGAATAGCAGAAGCAGAAGCAGAAGGAACAACAAGCAGATTAAGGAACAGCAATAGAAAGAACAACAACCAGTAGGAATACCATCAGAAGGAATAGCAAGTAGAAGGAACAACAGGTGGAAGGAACAACAACAAAAGGAACAACATCCGAAGGAACAGTAGGTAGAAGGAATAACAGGCTGAAGGATCAGCATCCGAAGGAACAGCAGGTCGAAGGAACAACAAGTAGTACAAACAATAGCAGAAAGAATGACAAACTTAAGGAACAACAAAAAGAAAAACATGAGGAAAAGGTCACAGAATCTACTCTTCTAGAGATAAAATGTAAGACAGAAAACAAGAATAGCCAAATAACTCACAAAACTTATGAATTTAAGCTTAGGAGAAGGGATTACGATCGGCTCATTCTCTTTGCTCAGTTTTTAGAAGCTACTGTCGATTGTAATAGGAGCTTGCTCCACTTTTGGCAATAAATACATTAACTGTTCTTGTTAAAAAAAAAAAGATGGACCTAGACTAATATATAGCAAATTGTTAAAATTAGTAGTTGAGTTAAGTTTTTTTTTTTTTTTTTTGCGTAAAAACTATTCTATTAAAAAAGAGAAAAATATGTACATGGAGGTCGAGACCTCAGAGGGGGCAGAAGCCAGCCCTCAACCAGAGATTCTGAGACATACAGATCCTTCTATCCGCCCTTTCAGGATTGAGAGACTTCAAAACATGATTTGTTAGACCCTGACATACAAAAAAATAATCCTGTTCTGAGTCTAACACAACATTACTATCACCTACTATGGTTTTACTGGTAAACATTCTGTCATACCTGCCATGTACAAAATTGAGGCAAAAACAAGGCTTGTCGAGCCATGATTTGTTGCTGCTCATGTTGGCTCGCATCGATACAAAACGAGAGCTGAGACAAGAACAGTAACCAGAGACCCAAAAACATAGACGCATAACATAAAATAAAACAAAGCAGAGGCAAGAGTGCCACCCGTAGCCATTGACCCAGCATCATTAGACATGTTGCGGAGAGTCAGGCGCATCCTTGTCCACCTGGATGGAAGAGGAAATCCAGGTGATGAATTCATTGTCTGCATTCCCCTCAATACCACCATCTAGAGGAATTACCAGATTCAAGATGCTACCTGGATGATGAACCGGCCCACAAGCAAGCACCTCGCGCTGACTCGAATCTGCCGGAGGCTGAGGCGCCTCAGGAACAATGTCGTCCTCCTGCATGTTGTCTTCATTAAACACGACCCCAGCCATCTCCCCCTGAAGGACACTGTCATCCTGAGACTGAGAGGTGGTGGTGTGGGCCGAGCTGCTGGGTTTATCCTCCTCCTCAGCAAGAATTACAGTGATGCTGGCTGACAACACTGGCCTGTTGAGTCTGCTATGGAAGGTGAAGCGGGTTGTTTGAAAGGAGTTGTGCGGGAGAGGTCTAGCATGGCCAGAGGGCGGAGAGGACGGGGAGGCAGAGGCAATAGGGACAATGTTCTGAGGAGCAGAATGAGAGGCCCTGCCTCGATTACCAGTATTGCCTCCACGGCGAGAGACTCCACGACGGCGAGGCATCTTCGAATTCTCAGAGCAACCAGGTAAGGGAAAATGGCAGAGCTGAATGGGGAAGGACTGAGCGCAGACGAACCAGGCAAGACTTAAAACCCAAGCGAGCTTCCAAATTACCTGAACGAGACAGGGGTGCGGGAAGAAAATCAGGCGGAGGTGGAAAGAGCCGTGGGCAATGGCATAAACCAGACACCAGGCCATGAATAAAACATCGAGCATAATCTCTCGAACCCAGCGCGCATTGAAGACGAACTGTGCGACCATAATTCCGTCCTCTGTCCAATTGATATCGCATGCCATTGAAATGTGCAATCCTCGTCCGCAAGCCAGGTGCAGGGACAGCTGCCTGCGGTGAATTAACCCTCATAAATGCGCAACATTAACACCCGCATCTGGGTGTGTATCATCCTCCTGAATCATATCATCCTTCACAATATTATGGAAATCAGAGAGTTGATCCTCTGAGGCTATGCTGGAGATTGAACCTACAAAGAGATCTACCCCAATTTCCACTCCTATATTAGCAAGAAAATCAGCCAGCTTATTTCCTTCCCGCTTAGTGTGTTTGAAAGAAATTGCTTGATGTTGAGACAACCATTTGTCTATAAGTTCGAGCCTTTGAGCCATTCTCCAACTGCTACTGACCTTATGTATGGGGGAGCCTTGCATTAGTTTTGTGACCATGTTTATGATGATTTTCGAATCCCCTTTTATGATAAGCGGAAAAAAACTTTTGTCCTATGCAAGGGTGAGACCTCACCATAATCCTTCCAATTCCGCTGAGTTGTTGGAGTCCCAACCTTTTGAGCCGAGAAAGATGAGTTGAGGAATGCCATAATGATCCCTGAAGACTCCCCCATAACCTGCTTTCCCTGGATTACCCTTTGAAGCTCCGTCGAAGTTGAGTTGGAATATGTTGCTAGGCGGCGGAGTCCATTTTGTTGGCCTTTGTTTGTTCTTAGTAGGATTGTCTTTAAGAGTAGGCTTTTGATTTAAATGTATCTTCCAGTTGGCCCAGACAGATTGTTCCTGCGGCAGTGATGGAAAATCTTCTTGGGACCAGGCTTTAATAGATAGAGTCTCTTTAATGTTCTGGTGTAATCTGGTCCATATCTGCTCTATAGACATTGATTGATCCTTAAAAACTCTTCGATTCCGCTCCTTCCAGATGTTCCACATCAATAGACCAGGAATAAGCTACCAAAGTGTGTTTAGGAGTTTGCTTTGATATGGCTCTTGACTCCAATTACGAATAGTAGCTTTGATATCCCCATGCACTCTGCCTTCTTTTTGGCATCTGAAGGTAACCTTTTCCCACAGCTTCCGTCCTATTTGACAGGTTTGCATTAGATGTATAGCTGATTCCTCTGCTTGCTTACAGTTAAGACATATAGATGGGCCAGAGAAGCTCCTTTTTCTGAGATTATCCCATGTGAGAATTTTATTGTGACATAGGAGCCACAAAAATGTAGACACCTTCGGCCAGTTAGAGGAATGCCAGATTTTATCCCATAAAGTGTCTTTGATTATCCTTTCTTTGATAATTATCTTATATGCTTCCCTTGTGGTGAAAGTGCCTTTCTCTTCATATCCCCATCTGAGAATGTCCGATCCTTCTGAGAAGAGGATTTGCCGCTTTTGTAATTCTGAGGAGAGAGAGAGCTGAGTTTGCTCAGAGCCATGCAACAGAATTTGTTTGGCATCCATCCATCGTCTGTATCCTTGTGTGGGAGAAGGGTCCCAGAACTGATTCACCTTTTCTAGCTGATTTATATCTTGCTCTGGTAGGGGAAGGTCAGAGAGAATGTCCTTTATCTTTGGGAGCTGCTGCCAGGAGTCTTCCCAAAATCTTGCTGTGTTGCCACTCTTAACTTCCCAGAAACTATGTTGTTGTATTAGATCCCTATGTTGAATGGCCGAATTCCAAATTACAGAGCCTGTGCTTACTTCTGACATTCAAATTCTTTCTTCAATAGGGCTATTGTTCGCATATTTTGTTGTCCAAAGGGAGGCCCATGGGGTGTTAGGATTTGCGAGCCACCTCCACCAAATTTTAGCTCCCATTACCTTATTACTGTGCCCTGGATCTCTTATTCCAATACCACCAGCCTTTTTTGGAAGACACACATTGTCCCATTTGACCAGAGCCCACTTTCGATTGGGGCCTGAACTGCCCCATAAGAAGTTGCGCTGGAGATTCTTTATATCCTTGAGAACCCATTTAGGAGCTGCAAGAATAGAGAAAAGATACAAGGGCATGGAGTGAAGAACAGCTTTAATGAGAACAAGTCTGTTGGCCATGTTAAGAGCTCTATGAGTCCAGAGGAAGAGCCTCGCTTCTAGCTTTTCTAACAGGTCTTTCCAAGAGGAGTGCTTGAGGGCCGAGGCTATTAAGGGAGCTCCCAGGTATTTGGAGGGAAGGGATGCAATGGTAAAACCAAGAATATGGGCTATGGCTCTTTGAGTGGGAGCTGGGGTATTAAAGAAAAAGATTTGAGATTTGACACAATTGATAAGGGCCCCTGAGGCTTCAGAGAAGTTCGCTAGGAGGGCTTTGAGAAGGCAAGCTTCTTGAACCGAGGGGTGACCAAAAAGCATGTTATCGTCCACGAATTGCTGGTGGTAATAGGTAGGAGAATTGCAAAAAGAAAAGCCTTTGAGTGTGTTAATTTTGTGGTTTTTCCTCTCTTTTGAGTTTCGTTTTACAGCCCAAAAAAAAATCAGATTTTTTTGTGAGAAACATTTTTTATTATTATTTAACTTACTACAAAACCTATTACATTCGCGTTATAACTAAAAAGATGCTATAAGAGTCGGGTTACACATCTCCAAGTCACCAGATTCTGCGTTGGCACGATCTTCTTACCACTAATGCGAGCCCTCATATCCCGTTAGCAAGTTTTTGTTGAAAGGATGAGGACTAGCCCGAGGCAAGTTTTAAAAAAGGATTACTTGCAAAGCTTTTTAAACGGAAAAGGCGTTGACCATCCATGGAACTCTAAAAGTTCGAAAGGAGATTTTATGTCAAAGCACGTTTAAGGAGATATAAAAACGGGTTATATTACGGGTTCATTTATTAATTCTTTTTAATGGTTGGAGTTATTAAAGGGATATTAAGGGTCTCGTTTGGGAGAAACAAAGGTTGTTTTTAGTATATTAAAAAAAATGTGCTTTAAAATACTTTTGTGGGGAGACCTTTTAAGGTGAGGTTTCTAATAAAAAAATTATTTTAATATTATTGGAAAAAAGAGAATTATAAAGAAGGGATTTTTATTTATGGGTTTTATTTGAAAGAATTTATTTTAGTTCTATAAAAGAAAAAGGGCCATGTTGTTTGGAGTGTTGTGATCTGTAAGAGGAGTGTTATCACTAGAAATACTCGCTAGTGGTTGTCAGTGGTCTGAAGTGCCATCATGATATTAAGAACAAAATTGTATCAGTGTGTATTTTTTTTGACAAGCATGACAATGTTTTGGGTTCGGAAAAATCTCTTTATATGATAGGGATATGCGAATTTGGTGAAGATTTTATATCACGCGAGTGCATCTTGAAAATCATAATTTTTTTCGAGGGTGATAAGGAAATAAGACTAACGCAATATGGAAGAAGATAGAAGACAGAAGAACGACAACAATCATGGTTGCAAAGCGATATTGGAGCGATACTAGAGCAATCCAACAAAAGAATTGAAAGGAAGAGCTAGAGTACTTTGAAGAGCTCATAAGTGTTCTCGTTAGAGTTGAGGAATCTAAAAAAACAAGAAGATGAAGTAGAAAAATTCAAGGATGCATGGATCAAGATGGATCTAGTAACAGTTCCAAAATTTACTGGTAATTTTTATTTTTATTTTTGTGTTTTCAAAATGAAAACATTTATTCAATATAAAGATTTGATTAAGTATCAGTCTAATAACACATGTGATGAAGTATCCAATGCTTTAGTATTTGATATTATAAACCTTAATAGTAAACGAGATATTATAAACCCTATTATTTTAAACCCAATATTATAAGCCCAAATTTCAAATATGGTGAACGTGGTTAACTATTGTTAAATATGGTAAACATAGGGTTGACCAAGTTTCATCATGGTCAACTATTTAAATATTGATTATAGAGTGTGACATTATTTGACTAATGTGGTTGACTATATTTTATTATTAATATAAATCAATAATATTAATATATGATTATGTTTGACCAAAGTTGAGGAGTGTTGACTGTTAGACAAACGTAGCCACCCACATTAGTAAATGTGCTTGACTAATTTTGTAAAGTTGCAATGTGACATTGCATAAATTTCAATGTAATATAACATCGTGAAAATGGTTGTCACATTGTGACACAGTGTGATCATGGTAAAATATTTAAGTAATGACTATAAGGTTGACTTTGTTTTTCTTTGTTGACTAATGTGGTTGAATATGTTTCACTACTAATATTATTTGATAATAATAATACACAATATGATTAACTAAAGTTGAAGTCTTGGATGTCAAACATATTTGAACATAGTTGAGCATATTAGTATATGTGGTTGACTAACTTTGTAATGATTCAATTCGACATTGGATAGATAGAAATGTTATGTAAGATTATGACAATGAATATCAAATTAGGATAATGTTTGTCACAATGCAATGTTGGATCGATTTATGTACCATTCAAACATCACAACGTGTTTGATTATGAATATTAAACAACACTATTTATCATAGATTATGTCTGGCTAAAGCTGAAGATGTTCATTAACTATTTAAACATTGTGTAATACCCCTAGGGAAATTAATATATGACTTATCTTATTTAATTTTGACTCCATGAATTAAATGAAATGTGATGAATAATATAAAATAAATACTATTTGACAACGATGGAAGTAGGAAATTTGTTTAATTTGTTCATTCTCTTCGGCAAAAGTTAGAGGCTAAAATGAGAGATTAAACCCTAAATGTCATGAAAAAAAGTTGGACTCGGTTGTGCCTAGTGAGGCAAAAATAAAAAAAATAAATCTACCTACTATTAGTTGCTTCTGGGATAAAAAAAGAATAAAAGATGAATTGACAAACCACAATGTTTATTTATGGCTACAGATAAATGCCATGGTGTGGATTTTGTGAAAATCAGAACTATGGGAGATAAATAAAGTACTTGAAAAAGAAAATACCAGTGGGAGAGAAACACTGATAGAACCCAAAAAATATAGTAGGATGTTGTCAAGGGTTGAGGAGGTACAAAGCTAGAGAACAACTCTTATTGTGTTAGCATTTTCCTGACAGTTGGAGGTATAACTCAGGGGGAACGAGTGAATGTTGGGTGGAATGTGGACCCCTCTTACTTTTTCAGAAAGGAATTAGATGAGAGTAGGTTCAATTTATGAGTGTAAAAGTATCTGAAAAAACTTGCATTTTTTTGGAAAAAAAAAATATATATATATATATATACAATAATTTTGGGTTTTGCAGGAAAAGGATATGCAAAAAATATGTGCATGTATAGGAGCAGATAGTTTTGTGCAAAAAAAAAAAGACATATCTCAAAGATTTTTTGAAAAACTAACTTTGCAATTTTCAATAAAATTATAACTCTATAAAAGAGAAATTAAATGTTTACTTCACAAAGAAAATGTTATACTGACTAATGGCTTTGGTTTCAGTTAGTAACTACAATTCAATTCTACATCGTATGTTTGTTTGAATATATATATATATATATATATATATATATATATATATATATATATAGATATATAAACTAGTTGCATGGAAATATGTTGTAGGAATCAGTGGGAGATTTGTACAGGTTAGAAGGTAAAACCCTAGAAAGAAAGACTATAGTTGAATAATATTTAGTCATGTATGATCAAATAATTAAGACCTAAAGAAAATACTAAGGTTTTATTAATGGTCAAAAATGACTTCATCAACATGTGAGATAGACCACCTGGTTAGAGCCCCAACTAAGCCCTTATTCGTTTGATGTAGTGGTTATGGATGGTTCAATTGGGTCCAATTACCCCCTCTCTCCCTGCTGGCCTATAATATATATATTATTTACCAGTGGAAAGAGATAAATCAGATATGCCCTCATGTTGTGCACATTCAAGCAAGCAGATCCTTAAGATGGCTTTATTTCTCAGCTAAACTGCAACTAAGGTATGTCGCTGCATGAGGAGACTTCTAGAATACAAAATTAATCTAAATACAAATCTATTATAAGATGCAAGCAAAAGGAAAGAATTCCTAAGCATATCTCGATCAAGTAGATATAGATGTATCCCAACCGAGAACATAATAACTAAATAATTGGGGATTTTAACATGTGTGGTGTATAATGAATATGTAGCTAATGAAACAATTCTACTAGTTTATATTATAATTACCAAAATATGCTCTATTTAAATATATTAGTAACAATGAATGATTAACTATTAATACTAGGAAAAAGTTCTCATAATTTCAAAAGTTATTAAATCAATTTTTGGATGACAGATTTTTGAGTAAATAGTTACTCATAAATCTAGTTTAAGTGCTCGAGCAAAGAGAAATTAATAACATATCTATGTGATGACGAATTAGATAGCTAACCCAATAGAAATTCATCCTCACATCAAACAAGAATGCACAATATGAGAAAGATTTACATAGATCTGTCATTATATAAATGAAATTTGCATTTAAATAAAAGTATTCAAATTACAAACTAATGAAACCTGGTCTCTTGATCTTTTCCTTGGACTGATCTCCAACACTCTTTCACAAATCATGAACTCTGCCACTAAAAGAAAGAGTTGCAATAGTTTAAGATCTGCCCCCAATACAAAGTCTAGATTTGAAAAGAATATTTGCATTAACCCAAATTTGAGTTTTCCTCTTAGTTCTATCACTGAAAATCCCTTATGAAAGTGCTTTAGAATCCCCCAGATGCAGAGAAGTGAAACCCCTTCCCCGTTCTCAAGATTGTTATTTAATTACAAAAAATGAAAACTAAAAATAGAGAAGTTTTGAAGTTCTTGCTCTCAATGCTGCATCTTCTTCCTTGTTGGTAACTTCTCATTGCTACCAATCTGTTGTGCTTAATCCCATTCAACAAATCACCTGCCATAAACCAATAAAAATAAATTAAACTGCATACTAAAATTAGAATTAGAAAATATGGAAAAACCCAATTCTCTAATCAAAATCCAATTAAATAAATAAAATAATAAGAAAATTGAGCTTCCCATCAATCCATGTAAAGATATTGTTGATCAAAGATGACAAAATCGAATGGATCTGCAACAACAAAATCTTTGGGCAAATGCAAATGTAAAAACAAATCTCGGAAAATTAGTTTTGATTACAAATTCAGAGCTTAATTTTCTGCTAACTTTTAGGCACATAATGCTCAAATCTGGTCATGAAAGCACCTCAAAAATATTCTCCACAATTTTATCTTTCTAACGAGTTGTCTTGAGCCTCTTTTGACCAAGTAAAACTCAACTTATAAGCATCTAAAATTGAAGGGTCAAAACTGCTACAATTCTAGAAAAAAACATGCCTAAACCAAAATTGAGCATTTTTAATCAAAAATTTCTAATTTTAAATTAACTTAATAAATCAATTAACTATTTATTAATTACAATTGTTAATTTAGTTAATTACAATCTTAAAATTAAATTAATTAAATATAAATTAATTAATAATTATAAATTAATTAATTAATTAATTAATTAAATAAATTAATAAATAATAAATTAACTTTTATTAAAAAATATATTAAAATTAAAATTATAAAAAAACAAATTTTATTTAAAAATAATACGCGGTTGTTTTGCTCCATGGAATGGGACATGAATATAAGAGGAGATACTTTATAATGGGAGCCATAAGGAGGGTTATGAGGAGGATCACGAGTCGGTAGTTATAAGAATCTCGGGGAATGAAAATGGCGGAAAATCCCGGGACTTGGAGGAATAAAGGTTCAATAAGTGGTGAGGTGAGATGAGGTGACTGGGTCTTTTTCTTAAAATAAAAAGACTATAGTTATTTATAATTACGAAAATTATATTTACTTTGATAATAAGTCTTGAGATTTTGGAGGGTTTTAAGAATTTGAAATATAAATAAATTTTTGAGATCCGAGAATTTAATGATATGAATTACTATATTGTTAGTCTCTTTCATAAAACAATAATAAATTTAAAAATAAATAAATTAATTAAATATTCCAAGTTAGGAATTTGTGTCTAACTCTTGGGTTGTTCCTCTAAGATAGGAGTCAGTTTAGGTAACTCCTATATTGGTGTGTGTCTGGTGAGAAATTATCTCAACCAAAGGAGAAATTATCTCAACCAAAAGTGTCTAAGATAGCACACACTATCTTGAGAACACTATCTCTCATCTATTTATTTGTAACACTATATTCAATTTTTTTTAATGAATGAAAATGTGAGACATAATCTGCCTTTTCCGCCTATATTTTTGTCTATTTTAGTATCTATGTTTACTGCAATATGTTTATGAGTTGTTTTAATATGTATTATGTGGTATCAGAGCAAAGTTCATGATTGTTGGGATCATGTGACAAAGCTTGAGTGTTAAAAATTCTGCGTGCAACGGAGGAGAACCTGGCGAGGAATTGATGGCTTGATTGGAGCAAGGTTCATCCATGTTTTTTGATAGTGGATGTTGTGCGAATCACATAAGGATTTTGTGAACATAACCGTTGTGCGTTTTGTAGTAGATCGGGATCGCAGTGTGGCGAATCAATTCGCTTGCAAGTTAGAGACATTCAATGGTGCTACGTTCATGCTGTTGGAAATTGTCAGCGTGATATTTGGCAAAGAGAAAGGACCTACTGTCAATACAACCCTTGCCCCTACACTTCTCAGGTTTGAAACTTCTTTTTGAATAATTAATTCCTCTGAAAATTACAATTCTTATTGGCTTTTGGGGACGGATGGCCGCTCTAAATGTATGATTTGAGGTGGTTGTTCTGACGGTGACCAATCAGAGCTCTTCAAAGAATGAAATAGAACAATCTATCAGCGGAAAATTAATTTTGAGTGAGCACTGGAAATTATGTTCGAAATTCCCCAGAGAGGATCGTGGAATTTTTTATATTGTGTTCATTGATGTCTTTCGGAAACGTGGTTGATTGGATGAGCATATGATTCTGTTGAATCATAAGCTCCAAATGATTCAACAATAAACTGCATTCACATACAAATTCACCAAAACTGAGCCGCATAGTCAAATGAATGTTTCAGGTTTTTTATTAAGAACAATTGTCAAGTATTATAATATTATTTGCAGAGAATACACCTGGGTTTTAACACCAGAAGATAGAGCTCGATTGTGCTAATCTGGAAATGCTATTGAAAACCAAATATACCACTACAGCATGAAATCTTATTCAGATTATGAGTATTGGATCGATTTTATCGACGCCCATATGGAGGCCTCCTGCGCTGCACCAGCAATCGCCCTTCACATCAATCAGTCTGTCCCACATGAAAAATTCTCCGTTGGTTGTTTCTGATCAAAATAGAAGAGATCCAATTGAAGTGCTGGAGTGTTTCACTGAATAGCGCAGGTGGCAGCGCTGAAGTAGTGGGACGAGTGGTGCAACGATGCCAGAATTTACAGATCTCGATCAAGAGACGACTGGAAAATAAAGAATTTGCTTCTGATTCCAATGTCAAATCGCCACCACTGAATTTTTCTGGCAACGAGATTCGAAGGCTGGCAGACTGTTGTGCAATAAATTTCACTACCCATATTTAAATTCCACATTGAATTTCGTTCCTTGTATGTGATATATAGCTTTGCGCATTTGATTGAAAATGAAAGCAAAGACTGGATGGATCTGCTAGAGACCAAGGCTACAAATTCTGGTTTCTTGTGATTGAAGGTGAAAATCGTGACAGCATGAATATTTCAGTGGAATGATCCCTGCGTGGCTCTTCACATTGCTGCGCTGAAGGAGTTTCTGCCACATGAACATCAAGAAGAAATTGGAGTGAAAGGTGTGATTTTCCCATTGATATTAACTATTCCAACCAAAAATCATTGATTCGAATCCGCAAGGCTCTACTTTGTTCAGAGGTAAGTTTGAGCTTATGTTGTGCCTGCAAGTATTTTCTTTGCACATGCAAATAATTTTCCATATGCGTTTTCCACTCATTCTTTTTAAGAGTAAGGCTCACGTGGATAATTTCAAGAAAGTGAAAAAGTAACTTCATAAAATGAGTCATGTGGATTTTTATGAAAGGTATATGGTTGTCTTCACATGCATAACTTTTTTTGGAATATTTTATTATTCCATTACAACAGAACGAACCGTATGGTGCATGTTTGAACACAAAGTTTGAAGTGATGTTTTCACTTTTTTATAAAGTGATATTGAAGTAAAGTTTTTGGAGGAATAAGAGTGGTTTGTGATAATGAGAGCATGTTTTAATATTTTGGAGTGATAAAGTTTTTTTTTGAAGTAAGAAGTGATTTTGTATTTGGAGTGATAAGTGGAATTCTTTGAGAGAAATCTTTTTTTGTAATCCAAAGTAGTATTTTACTTTGAGAGATTTTGAGAGTGAGTGAGTGCAGGTAATTTTTTGAAGACATTTTTTCTTTCAAAAAGTTCTAGAACTCGGATTCCATGAAGATGTTGTGAAGCTGAGCGATTATGTACTCCAAAATTTAATAAAGATATCATTTTTGTGGTGATTGTGTCCTAGATCCGCCTGAAATTGAATAAGGGGGTCTTAGGTACATGAAGAGTGTGTTGATGATGGTGCATGCTTCATGTTGTGGCATTTTTATTTGTGTCTAGTTTTGACACATAAATGATCTCATTTAACACACATAAAGTTCAATGCAAGAAAGCACAACACCTGTAACGAAATAGTTGCAAGGAAGGATAATTAAGCTCAACACATGCATTTGTGTCACTACAACAAATAATCAAAGTTTTCAACATCCGCATTCTACCTCAACAAACAATTTCACTCAATACAATCAAGTTCATGAATCTGCAAACTCCAACGTTTCAAAGCAAAGTCTACATCACTACATTCAAGTTAATGAATCTATAAACTTCAACGTTTCAAAGCACAATCTACATCAACATTATTGAACTTGTAATCAAACTCAAATTACATTGAATTGTAAGGGTGCATTCTCGGTTGAAACCGACACCCAAGTCTTGAATTGAGTCAAATTGAATTCATTGTAGTGAGTCATTAAAATCATTAAGCGTTTTTTGGGTGCATTTTCGACAGTGTTCGACACCCTTCCTTTAAGCAGAATCAAGTGAATGCACGAATTTTAACTCTAACGCAAACAAGCAACAAGTTCACATCTCCTGCAAGCGAGCGTGAGTATTCATTCAAGAAATTTGTGTCAAAATAGTACACAGTTCAAACCTTCAAGCGAGCCAGAGTGAAGTTCATTACAGCAACGATCAAAGCAACCAAGCAAGTTCAACTCTAACACCAATCAAGCAAGTTGAGATCGACATCAAGCGAGCGTGGCTATTCATTCAAGTGAGCGTGAAGTCATTTATGCAAATACGATCATCATCAATCGAGAAAGTTCTACAACTCTAGCAAGTGTTCCTAGCAAGTGCAATAAGCAACAAATCAAGCGAGCATACCATTCAAGTCCCATAGCAAGCGAGCCTGTCATTCAAGTAACAAAATCAAGTGAAACAATTCAAAGCACGACATCTACGACAAGAGAGCCTGATTTCAAGTGAGCAAGTTCAGATGGTGCAACATATTCAGTTGTTAAATATTGTTCACATTTTGATCATCTCCAGTGATGAAGACATGGTGCACATCAGCAAAGAAACTCTTGCTGATATTTCACGGCAACTATGACAAACACATGAAACAATTGAGTTCCTTCAACTAGAGTCGCAACTACAAAGAGATGAGCTGCAACAGAAGAGTGCTTCTTCCAAGTCATTCAACCATACAGATGAAGATAAAGATGTTGATTCCAAATCACTCATCCAAACAACTTCAAGTGTCGAAGTTGTTCATGAACAAATTCAAATTTCTTCCAAACCCATCACCAAGCCCTGGGAAGAGATTCAACATAACAAGAATCGACGAGGCTTAAGATATGTCACTGATGACACCAACTTACATATCCTAGATTATTCCAAGCCAATTAAGTTCGTTAGTGCATGATTTCTTGCACAACACACCTCAACAGGTTCTGAGAAAGTTGCAGATAAACAGAACTGCACGCAACCTAAAGTTGATGTCCAACCGAAATGTTCTCATTGTCAAAGAACCAGTCATATGGAAGATTAGTGTTTTGATCTCCATTCTTGTCGCCATTGTGGCAAGCCCAATCATTCCTCAGAAAAATGTCGCAACCAACAAAAATCAACCAGATTGAAGATACATTATGAATGGATCAATCCTTGGGAATGGTCATCCACAGTCAAAAGATTGTCTCAGTTCTACAATCGACTACAATCACACATAGTGCAGCCAGCAATGAACCGATGATGGTACTCTCATGCAGTTGAATGAGGGAGTACAACAATGAAAATCTCCTACACCTGAAGGGGGGAGTTCAGATATATTTTGCAGAAGATTGTCTCTCCTTTCAGCTGACAAAGGGGGGAAATGTCAATGAAATTGACAAGTGGTTGTCAGACTGAAAGTATTGACAACATCAGTGAAGCATCCAGTGGGAATCTTCATCAGCCAGTGGGCATTTCTCATCAGCAGTGAGCATCGGCAAATTTTTCAGTGGGCGATTGACAGCCAAAGCAGCAGTGACCAGCTTTCATCATAGCAAAAGCGACATTGAGTTGTTTTTCGACATCTTCAGCCAATGGGCGTTCATCAAATTGTGTCAGTGGACACCGGATGCTGTTTTCAAGCAAAGGACAGTTGGATCCTTTGTGGCTTGGCACATGATGGAGTTGTCAAGCGTCCCTCTGAAATGAATCAGTCATGAAACTGACTCAGTCTCTTCATATTGCAGTTTCTTCAGCATCCAGATTTGGCGGTTTTTTCAGTCAATGTTTTTGAAGATCAACATGAGAACTTGGAAGATGGTTCCTCGTTCTTATTTTGGATTTATCATTGAAGGGGGGAATGTTAGCCTCTCTCATAAAACAATAATAAATCCAAAAATAACTAAATAAATTAAATATTCCAAGTTAGGAATTTGTGCCTAACTCTTGGGTTGTTCCTCTAAGATAGGAGTTAGTTTAGGTAACTCCTATATTGGTGTGTGTCTGGTGAGAAATTATCTCAACCAAAGGAGAAATTAGCTCAACCAAAAGTGTCTAAGATAGCACACACTATCTTGAGAACACTATCTCTCATCTATTTATTTGTAAAACTATATTCAAATTTCTTTAATGAATGAAAATGTGAGACAGAATCTGCCTTTTCCACCTATATTTTTTTCTAGTTTAGTATCTATGTTTACTGCAATACGTTTCTAAGTTGTTTTAATATGTATTATATATTGTTTTTTATTATTATAAAATTTCAGTTGCGGTCATTTTGTAGAACAATTGCAAAAAATAATAATTAATAAAAAACAAAATTTACATATTAAAATTAATTAATTTACAAAAATTAAAATAATATACATTTTTTAGCTCGTAAAAGTCACCAAATTTGGATAACTATCATTTGTAAATTGTGAGTTCAAATGAGATGAACGAAAACCGGTGGAAAGGTAGAAGGAAATCAAACGCAATGAAGTAATCAGAATGCAAACCCGCTGAATAAGAAAATTTCGCAAAAATGTCGCACACTTAACCAAAAGAACGATCTAACCAGAATTTACAAAAAAGGTCTCCATTATTATTATGCAAATAATAAATTAAAAATAGGAGGTTGTGATTTCACCACAGTAGGTTCTCCATTCCAAAGATCCCTAAAATTTCTTTGGTCTAAACTATATAAAAACACCATATAAAAGAAAAAAAATATTATCATTATTAAAGATATGCTTAACATATATATACGAAAAAAAAAAGATTCTACATAATATTCAGAATATTGCCATTACAATTACAGAATAGTTAAATGGGAATGTTAATAGAATAAAGTAGTCCATGAAATAGAAACCTGTAAAAAGAAATAGTCTCTTCCTTATCCTAATTATGAACAAGAAAACCATGAGCCCATTAACCGCACACATCCATACATATAACCAAATTTATTCTCAAAAGAATGCAAAGAAACTGAATCCAAACCCTAGGAGGGTTTATTTAACTCAGTATCACAATTGATAAAAAAAAGAGTCCCTTTAAAACAAAAATACAATGCATTCACATAAGGCACAAATCCATTCTTTCTTGAGCAAATAAGAAAATACATAATAAATATACATACATCTAGTCTTTGTACATTTTCTAAAGAAAGCCATAGGGAAGTCCATGGCCATTAATTTAGAATGTACATGATGTGATACATCAATAAAAATTAAGCAAGTCGAATCATAGCTTAGAATAATTCGAAACTCTAATGACTAGGGTTTTATTTTAAAAACATTATAATCTCATCATGCAATCATAAGGGTGTAAGCCCCAAGATGGAATAAATAGAGAAACTCACATTTGGACCACATACGTTCTCAATACACTCTTCCATGGAATGCTTTTAAGCTTCTCAGATTACCTCCTCCACTGAATATCTATCCTTCTGAAAGGATATGGTGGTCTGATTATTAATAGGATAGTTCCCGTGTATACGAAACGATACCAAAAGGGCAGTTGAGAAATTTTTGAGCAGGACAGGATAATAATCGAAGAAATACATTATGTGGGCTCATACCTTCAACGTGTGTGTATGTAACTCAATGGACAGTAAAGGAAACCAATCAGTGTGACTTGCAATGCCAAAGAATATTATCTACATTTTTTAAAATGTTGGTCAGATGAATAATGATTTTAGATACAGAGGATACATCATGTTTTCTATGAATTCTATTCAAGAAAATCATCCACATAAAACATTCCCATCCAAATAAAACAGATGGAAAAAGAACATAAATTTTGGAGACAAATTCCATCTGATGAATACGAACACATAAATTTTGGAGACAAGTTCCAGCTAATGAATATGAACAGACTTTTGTTTAGGGAGAAAAAAGATATAAATGGATATGGAGAAGGAACCCACAAGAGATTCAACTACCTAGGTGATCCAAAATGAAGCAGATTAGTAATGCTGTGTTAATTCCCCATTCAGAATAAAACCCAAGATGCTTATCATTTTCTTATCAAGTGCTTTAGGATTCACCATTTTTGCTTAATTAACTGATTTCCATTAGAGATTATTATGTAAATGTTATAAACAATTTAACATAAAACATATGCTGAACAAAAACAAAATAACAGAAAAGAACATCAAAATACAACACACAACACAAAGATTTGATGAGGAGTTCACCCCTCCTGGGCTACGTCTCCTTGGTCCAGCTTCCAATGCTTGGGTCTCTCTATTATGCCCAAAATTACAACAAAAGTGTGTTTGCAATGCTCAAATGCCTCTGAAACCTATCTCAATTAGTTCAGAATAGGAAAAACTACTAGAATTGGCTCTTTTTTCACCTAATTTGGATAAGAACTGAAGAAGTTATGACCTCTCCCAGTTCTCCCACAATTTGCTCAACAAATTCCTCTTTTTCGGCCACTAACCATCAAATTCGATCTGAAATCCACTAACTAGGTAAAAATTTCGCCGTGCGGCTGGCCATATTCTATGGGTCAATTCCTAAATTGCAATTGGCAAAGTCTGGTAGGCTTAAGGTCTATAAACATAACGGACGATGTGCGATTGCAATACCGACAAACCCGACTAGGGGTATTAATCAGAGCTTGTAATTCAATCACATCTAGGATCCCTTTCACATTTCGAAATTCACAGATCACCTGCTGCGGGTCTCTATTTTTCCTGAGAGTTACGATTGCAATCTATGATCCATCGCATCGCAACCTCGACTGATCCATCACATCGCAACTCTGGGCCGATTACTGAAACTATCCTCCCCTCACCGATCTGCGATTGTGATTTATCGCATCGCATCCCTTCTCTGCTAGGGGCCGATTCGGTAACACCTTTCTGCCTATCTTTTGGATTTACGATATTGGGGAGGCCACTAGCGGCCTACCACTTGGTGCCTCCTCATTCGCTGAAGGGCTTTGCCACGTCATCTAATCCTACCATGTGGACAAGTCAAACTTGAACTTCGACTTGCTCTAACTTTTGCATACGAGTTCGGATTTAAGTGCCATTTCCACCCTTGGATTTAGAATAACGAGCTCTTCGATCTAAAGCTAAGTTTAACAAAATTTTGACACTTTGATTTTTAACTATAATTTTGAGCACCTGATCACTCCTCCCCATTGGAAGTCTTTTGGACCCAAAAAGATTATATTCAGTTATTGAACAGATGAGGGTATTGTTCCCTCACCTTCCTCTCTTCAATCCATTTGTCCTTTGATGGATTTGTACCTTTGAGACCCACTTGAAGATAATCAACATTTCCCCTCTTTGATGACCTCGTTCTTTTGTCAAGTATGGTGTCTTGCTGAAGCTCATGAAGAAATTATGGAGAAAAATCTTCAATTGATGGATTCTGTATACTTTTTCCTTGATCTTCAATCAAAGGAGGCTCATACAATCTCAAATTTTCAACATTAACAACGAAATAAATTTTCATATATGAAGGCAAATCAAGCTTGAAAGCATTATTATCAATCTTTTCCAGAATTTGAAATGTGCCATAACGGATTGGTTTCATCTTTTTACATTCACCTTGAAGTCTTTTCTTGCTAATGTAAAGCCAAAGTTCATCACCTACTTGAAACTAATGATCCACATGATGTTTATCATGCCTTGCCTTACACTTTCCTTGAATCTTTTCTAGTTATTCTTGAGCTGTTTGGTGAATCAACTAAATTTGGTCAATGAATTTCTTTGCCTTGTCTATGTTGCTATGTCCATCTAAAACTACATATTTCTCAAAGATGAAATCCAAATGTGATTTAGGCAAATGACCAAGACATGCCTCAAAAGGAGAAGTTGGAGTAAAAGAGTGTTTTTCTCGGTTGTAAGCATGTTGAATATAATGCAAATTTTCATCCCACAACTTAGGATGTTTGCTGCAATATCCTCTTACCAAATGAACAAATGTCCTGTTAACCACTTCAGTTTGACCATCTGTTTGCAGATGGAAAGCTATACTTTTATTCAACTTGGTGTCCATCAAGTTCCAGAAATTTGACCAAAAATTCCCAACAAATCAGGAGTCACGATCACTTACAATAGAAGTAGGTAATCCAAAATGAACCCATACATTTTGAAAGAACATTGAGCTATTTGTCCAACTGTAATTTGTTTTTTACAAGGAATTAATATGAAAATCTTGCTAAACCTATCCACAACTACGTACAAATAATCATGACCTTTTCTTGATAAAGGAATACCTCCTACAAAATCCATAGAAACACTCTCCCATGGACATGAAGGCATTTGAAGTGGTGTGTACAATCCTAGTTTCCTATTACTAGGCTTACTCACTACACATAATGAACAAAATCTGATAAAATGCAACACACTTTCAAGCATACAAGGCAAGTAAAAATATCTCTAAATAATTGCCACTATTTTACTTACACCGAAATGTCCCACAATAAGAGAAGTGTGCGCTTCCCTTGTGATGTTTACTTACTCTCCTTGTGGAACACAAAGTTTTCCCAAATGATACAACAAATTATCATGAACACGGTAATCTAATTCCTGAACTTGGTGGCCTTGACTCAACTTTCAATATACCTCTTGAAAGTCAGCATCATGTGCATATTGTTCAACATAAATTTCAGGCAAAACATAATGATTTTTTAGTAAAATGGCTACATTAACAACCAGTCTAGAAAGCATATCAGCGACTCTGTTATAAATACCTTTCGTGTACCTAATTACTAGGTGGAATTTTTGTAAGAATCCCATCCAACAAAAGTGCCTTGATTGTTGCAATTTTGTTTGAGATTGCAGATATTGCAAAGGTTGATGATCGGTGTGAATAATGGTTTATTTTTGCATTAAGTAATGCTTCCATTTCTTCACACTTTGCACCAATGCGTAAAGCTCTTTATCATATGTAGGATAGTTAATAACAACACCTGATCCAGGTGGCTCCAAAGACCCACACAGGACAAAGAGGGCTTATGGAAGCTCAAAACTCAAAGTGATCAGAATGCCTTTGAACTAGGACCAGAGCGTAGATCTCATCGTCTTGATTGTGGTAGTGCGAACAATTCATCAAATCGAGTCCGGATGCGAAAATTAGAAGCAGTAAAAGTTCGGTTGACTTTTTGCTGACTAGGCAGGCTTAAGAAGGCCACAATTTGGACAAAACCCGGCCACCGGATTCTGGCCAACTTGGGCCAGATTCTGGGCGAATTTGTGGCCCACTTAATTTGTCTTCTTCGGTCTAAAAATCCGAATATTTAAAGGTGACTTTATATTAATAATTAAAAAAAAAGGGGGGTGGCAGGCCACCACACTCACCACCCCACTTCACCATATATTAACTATAAACAAAACAAAATGTATTATTTTGGGCTAGCGGGAATCGAACCCGCCCGGCCACGTGGCCGGCCCACTCCATGGGCAGCCCAACCAACCCCATTAAATGCGTACCACCATATGTAATATGCCACCACCAACAGAACTAAATGCGCCAAAAAAAACGCGGAGTCAGTGGGGAGTATGGGGGCAGGCCGCCCAATGCGGACCTAACCCCCAAAAAACCATATGCAGATATATTTTTTAATAATAAAATGTTAAAATGAGAGGGGTGGGGTTTGACCACCCGACCCCTCCTCAACGAATCTCCCAACTTAACCATGGCACCAAATTGCCTCCTTGTTAAATCCACCCAGGATTTTATATAAACATGGATTTCACTAGTGTGCCCAGGCATGGAGGAGGCACCAGGAGCAGGCACAGATTTCGAGGCAGAGGAGGCAGTGCACGCAGTTCGAGGCAACATTTTGTAGGAGGGTTGAAGTTTCACTTTGCCAGATTTTGACAAATTTTATATGGTTTCAGCACTTCTCGATGCCACAAATGCAATGGCGTTGTTTGTTTCTCCATCATAGTTCTGCATTTTTCGTCCATTTTTAGTATGGAGGTGGAACCATGATCACTGTAGAAATAAGGAGTGGAACCATGATCCTTAAAATTTTCCCGAGGAGGTAATTTTTCTCCATGTCGGAATATAGTCAAGTTTATAGTTGTTTTTCACGGTTTTCCGCAGGGATAGCAATGGCGAGGGCAGATTCATCTTTTGAGTTACAGATTTCCAGTCCACCCAGGGAGCATAATCTTTGAGGAATTTAGGGGGAATCTAAAAGATTCCTTGAGCCCTAGATTCTCAATTTCTCAGAATTCAAAAATTGGACAGTCAATTTTGCACTATTTGAGGCCACAAATTTGACGGTGTGTTCAGATTTCTCATTTGATCATTTTATTCTTCAACCACATTTTTAAGTGGAATGCAGGTGTCAGCATTCATGTGCGAGCAACCATTTCCATGCGATTGATGCCGTGAGATTGATAGCATGAACAGCTTCAGCAGTTTGACATCCACTTCTTCAGATGGCCCTTGGTTGTGAGGTATATGCAGTGTGTTCATGTACCTATTTTGCTATGCACTATTCTGCACAGATCCGTATTTGATGTTGATGAGGGATCTTGTTTATTACTTGTTTTCATGATTCCTGCTTGATGTGATGCGGAATCGTCTATGTGATGTACTTGTTGTCATGATTCGTCATGTTGTGTTTTGAGATCCTTTTGTTGTATGTTGATGGGATACTCATGTTGTTTTCATGCATGTTTACACTGAGATCCCTTTTATGCCATGTTGGCGGGATGCTCATCATGCATGAGTTTGTGTCATACTGATTAGAGTTTCTTTTGACAGAGAGTTCCTGTAGCGGAACATCTCTTGGAGCCACTCCTGCATGAGGGCATTTTCCTTCTATGATAGTGACATCACCTCTATGTACTTCATCACTATTGACAACACTTAATGCAGCGGCCTACACCATCTTGACACCGGGGCCCATAAATGTAGTCCCTCCTGGACGAACTCCGTTATCAACGGCTTATGTTTTCATGTGCTGATGATTGTCATGTTCCTATTCTTTACAGCATGCAGATGTATTCATTAATGTTCTTTTAAGAATGCAATTTAACACATCATGAAAGCAAAATGTCTTGGAAGGGTCCTTCATCACACTCGGACCTGGATCAAGTGGTATCAAAGTGGTGTTTGTGTTGATGTGAATTACAATGTGAACAATGGAACGTGCAACGACAGAGGATGAGAAAGTGATGTACGAGACCATGCTCAACATTTACAAAAGGGTAGAGATAATGTATGAAACTCTATAGAAAGAGATAGAGGAAAAGGAGCAATTGCAGCTTCAGTTGCAAGCCACGAAAGAGGCCATGGAAGAACTGAAGCAAAACAAACATAATCTTCAAACAGAGAACACTGAATTGAAGATGCGTCTACATGAAGAGAAAGAGGAAAAACAAAGTTTGCTACGACAGCTACAAGCAAAGGATGAGGCCTTGGAAAAGTTGCAACGTGACCCATGTGAGGTAAAATGTAATTCTCTGAATTCATGTATGTGTCTTGATGATGATTTCGTTGTTTTTGAAAATCATACTGTTACGCAAAATATTGTCACCATGACTATTTGCAGTCAGTATGGGTCTATCATCATTCATACTGTCCTCCTAAGCAAGTCTCAAACCTCAGCTCTTCATGTCAAGATTTGAAAATGAGAGAAAGACCTTAAAAATTATTAAATCTCTGGTTCCGCACTTTCTCTCACTATTACCTGTGGTCCCGCACCCCCTGTTCATGTTACCTGCGGACCTGCCCGCTCTGTCTCTAAAGGAGTGGGTGTGGACCCCTATTAAAGTCAAAAGGGCGCAAGTTTATTCTTAAAAACTCACTTTGGGTTAATTCTAGATGATTCTAGAAGGAATCTTGATGTGGATGGTTCGCGCCTAGGTGGTTCATGCATCCCAAAAGTGAAGGAGATAATCCCTTGATGAGAGGAGCTATCCCTTTGAAGGAGGGCTTTATCCCTTTGAAGGAGGACCTAGTAACTTCCCTCCATTGCACTATAAATTAAGGCATTGGGCTGGTTGCTAGGGAGGTTAGAAGCTGAACATTTTTGAGGGTAAATGCTGGTGGAATTGAGACTTCCTAGTTAAGCTTGAGAGGAGAGATCACATACCTTTTGGCTTCATTGGGAAGAGAGTGAAACTTGTCAAAGTAGAGGAGACTTCTTGTTGGACCCTGGGAGAAGCTTGTACAACATCAAGGCACAGGTTGTAAAGTTCTTCTTTGATTTGAATTAATACAATCAGATTCATTTTTCTCAACAAATTGTCTTATGTGATTTGTTTCATGAATTCCTTGATCATCATGATAAGTATGCTTTATTATATTGGCTTTTCAGGTGCTATTTAATTTGTGTGCTTGTTTGTGTTTGCAGATTCTCTACAAGGGAGCTCATTTGGATCAACAGAGTGAGGCTTCCACAAACTTGCATTGGACCCAAGGTAGGCCTAAAACACTTGTTTGCCTTTGTTTATAAATTGCATACTTAGAGAAAGATAGGATTTGATTGGCTTGCTTGTCACTAGATATCATTAGATACTAGGGAGGTCGGTCTTGTCCGCAAGAACGACTCATTCCGTGTGACAAAATGGCGACTCTGCTGGGGACTTGATTTTTTGATTTGCTTTACTTTGACTTGAGAAACTGTGTTTTTGTTTCTGTTTTTGGCTTGTTGTGTGTGGAATTGGGTAGATTTAGTAGATATTGGATTATTTTTTGTTTTTCATACTTTTGGGAGAGGACCTCACCCTCTGCTTGTAACACAATGCAGACCTATCTGCAATTTTGCTTTACACACAGAGCGGTACCGCACCTGTGTTGACTGCAGACCTGCGGACCCTGTCAAAATTTTGAAAAACTTAAGATTTCTCTTTCAGTTAGCTTAGGATTTGTTTAGGTGTTGTTATCCCCTGCCCAAACTTGCATGTGACTTGTCAGGAACTTTTCTTAGGTTAATTCCATTGGCATTAGGGTTTTAGGTGAAATTCCTAGAAGTTTTGGTTACGGGACTTGATTTTCATTTTGATCTTGTAGTAGCTCAGAGCTTAGAAGCCGTAGAAGCCTCAGATCACCTTGGTTTTTACTGGCCTTCTTATGAGTCTGACCATTTGCAAAATCTGCCTTTATTGAGGAATCCATCTTGTGTTTCTCTTTGCGAAACTTCGAAAAGACTTGTGTTAAAAGTTTGGATTTCATTTTTAGACAAGAAAACAAAAATTGGTTGTTTTTTGACTGATTTGTGATTCTGGACAAATTAGTCCTTAGCGTGCTTATAGCTAAGTAAAACATCCTTGAAAAAAAATCTTGTAAGCTTTTACTTCAAATACTTCTTAGAATTTATAGATCTCAAGATTAGATTTTTCCATAGTTTTGAGTGTTTTATAAAAATAAAAATAAAAATTCTCTTTTGGAAAAAGTTTGTTTTTGTAGTAATTGAGTGTTTGAAAGAAAAGGGAAATTTTCGTAAACATAACTAGTTGTCTCATTTTTGAGTGCATTGGAAAAGACAAAAAGCTCTTCTTTTGATTTGTTTGTTAAGGAAAATATTTGTTTTTACAAGCATTTGCATTCTCAACTCTTTCCTAGCTAGAAATTCATTGAAGGGAAAAGATTTCTTATCATCTTAAGTGCATTTTTTAGTGATTTCGAGTCGAGTCTTCACACCATAAGTTTCATCTCCGCACCTCTTGACTTAAGACAAAAACCAATAAAAATAACGCTTAAAGTAAAATCTATCTAGTAATCTTTTTATCTCTAGGGCTCTATTACACCAACATAGCTTAGGCTAGTGTCTTGGAGTAGGGAGTAATTAACTCTCCAAGATAGTAAAACAAACAAATACCTGTGTCTTTTGGTAGGAGAAAAAATCCAATTGTTACATCTATGCTCTGGGAAAGCTCCTCTTAAAGGAAAAGCACGAGATCGTGTCCAAACCAGTGTGGGAATCAATCCTTCCTCATTGGGAACGACGCCAGATATTCACGTATTAAAAATGGTAAACCTCGGATTAACCATTTTCGAGGAGCCTGGGGTCACTTGTTGGTAAACCTTGGATTATATCAAGGAGCCTTCAAGGGGATTGAGCTTGTTACTCTACCCTTGCGTTCGTATCGGATCGTAGACTGTTCCCCCAGGTATATTTGTTTCCGTTGGTAACCATAGTGACCATATTCTATAGGATTCTGTCCTAAAGTGACGGTGGAGGGAAGACCCCACTGTACCTGGAGCAGATGTCGGCTAGACTCACTTGGATTTTCTGGGGGGTTCTCTTCACTCGAGACGGTTTAGTGGAGAAACTTGTGCCAGTCTATTCGTTAAGCAGGTTGCCGGGGTAACTGTTCCAACCGCCATTTCTGTATTGAACTCTGCGACATTGGATTTCATCACCAACTAGTGCTTTCAGTACGAAAGTTACTGTTTGTGTGTGGTTTGATCTCCTAGATTCTTTAGGCATGTGATTCAAAATTGTTTGGTTCTTTAGAGGCTTTAGGTGGTTTTCATTGAGATTTTCTTTGTTTGCGTGTGAAGTAGTTAAAATAATTAATCGTGGCTGAATTAACGAGGAAGTCCCATAGACTTCGGGGCCAACCTCCTGAGTTTTCACCGAGCCAGCCTGAAGGGCTACGAGCCAGCCTGAAGGGCTACGAGCCCTTGTAACTCCTAGAGACAGTAGAGTTGGGTCACCTGAAAAAGGAGAGTCTTCTTTAGTGGTACATCCTGATTATCAAGCTCTAGTAGCAGATTATAATCCACAATCTGTTTTTGTTTCTGAAGTTACTGGTAGTTTTTCATCTACGAGTGATTTAGGTGAGGAACCTGATATATCTGAGCCTGAAACTGAATTTGCTGCTACGCCAACATCGGGATTTTCCTCTCCAACTTCTAGTGGTCCTAGTTCACCCAGGGTAGAAAGAATAATTACCCAAAATCTTCCTTCTAGACTTATAGCTATTGAAGAACTTGCTACTCCGGAAGAAGAAGGTATCCCTATCCCTGAAAATCAACCAGTTATAGAACTTAGGGAGCGTGAATCAATCTTTTACAGTCCACCTAGGAGCAATGTTTGGTATCTTTCATTGACCAATTTTTTGGAAAACCCGGGACTAAGTTTTTCACCACCTCGCATTCCTTTTCACCCAACACCTAGGGGTTACTATCCTCCGTTAAATATGTTAGTGAGCTAATTTATGGTCCTAAATTAACACAATTATTTCTTATCAATCCGGGTTGTTTATGCTTTGAGGCAAGTTCACTATATGTGAAGATCAGATATAATCAAACCTTGAAAGATAAGTTATTCAAAAGCTAAAAGTAATACATCTATAACTCTAATTCAATCAGCTTAAAAAGAGAGAAATATTGAAAGGGTTCTTGACCTCAAGAAGTCCACCTTCACCTCAATTATCACTTAATGAATCAGAGATTGAAACCAAAATCTTAAGATGGATAAATTATTAATGAAAGAAGCTCTTAACTTAAGAGACACATAAGATATTCCATCATAATTCATTCATCTGAATATCCAAATCTTAATGAAAATAAAACTACTTGCATGCAAACAAAAGAAACTAGTTTTGATTCATCATTTTAGCAGAAGGGATGCGCAACTTGAACACCTATTTTTCCAACTCAATAAAGTGATGAATAAGCTATTAACCGACGAAATCAATCACTATGCATGAATCATAAAGCAAGCTGAAATAAAGCTTTGAAAAACTAGTGCTACAATTAACCAGATTACAAGGAAATAAAACTAGTTAACAAGGAAGTGTACTTAGCTTGGAATGGGGGCCCTCCACCCTTGCCTTCCACACTTTGAGAGATGATATCAGAAGCTTAAATCAGTCACACATCCATAGTATTGAACAAAAAAATAATAATAACACAAGTCTTCAGATTAACTCCTCAATCCAAAGATGTCACAACATAAAAGTATATCACAAAATCAATACATAAGCCATCAAAGTTTTGGCTTTAAATAAGAAGTCTCATGAACAAACTGATCTATATTCACTCAAACAAACCCATCTACTCTCATCCACCTATCCAAGTTGAATTCATTATCCCCATCCCAAGAAAGATGACCATTCCTATGAAATCTCAAAACTGCCCTATTTCTATGGGATTCCTGCATGACTAGTCATGGTTGACTAGCACCAAATGGGCCTAATAAAGCTTGTTCTGTTCGAACTAAGCATTGTTGGCTTAGTTCTAGTTCCCAAGCTATCCATCCATGCACTCCATTCGTTCCCAAGTGTCCTGCAACCATATCAACGATAGAGCTATTACGGGAATTTCTGAATCTGCCAATTTTGCAGTAAAAACCAAATTTTCATAAAAACTTTAGAAATTGAAAAATTAAAATTAAATACCTGAATGGATATCAAATATACATCAAAATGGGATAAATTAAGGGAAAATGGATGGAAAATAGATGGATAAGTAAGTTTCTTTGAGCAAAAATAAGACCAAAACTAAGGCTCAACATATGTCAAGACAGTCGTCCATGTTTTCTCAATCTCCAGAAACCTTTTTATACGGCGGTCCTTCTGTTCCCTCTGGGTTTCATTCACTTACTGGTACTTTTTGGGGAGCATCTCCTCAACCTATTGAACAAGGGTTATTAACTGGAAATAATGGAACTAAGTTGTTGAGTGTAGAAGTTATTCTTATGATGTCAGGTACTATTCCTAATCCTCAACCTCAAGGTGGCCAGTTACCACCTGGGGGGCAGCCTCAAAGTCCTCAATTATCGCCTGGGGGGCAACCTCAAGGTACCCAATTTCTGCCTGGGGGGCAACCTCAAGGACAGTACATACCTACGGGACAGTACGTTCCTCAAGGTCAACCCCAGACTCAATATGTACCTCAAGGTCAACCCCAGTATCAATATGTACCTCAAGGTCAACCCCAGTATCAGTACGTGCCTCAAGGTTATCAACCTCAAGGTCAGTACCCAACCCAAGGTTTCCAACCACCTTCCGGTCAATCATATGTCCAAGGAGCTGGAAATGTACCTTTGAATTATCAACCCTACCCTCAACCCGGTTATGGTCCTCAATATTCTCAACCTGTTATGGGTCCGTACCCCGGAATGAACTTAGTGTGGGATCCATCTCAATCTCAACAGGTCTTGCAACCGAATGTACAGTTGTCATCTCAAACTGGACAACCCTTGGTTTCTGGTTCACCCTAGTAACTTGTCTAATCTACTATTCAAACTTCTCCACCTTCTGTAGTTTCTCAGTCTGGGCCTAGTACGCCTCGTACTCCACCTCAAACGACTGCTGCAACTGCTGCAACATCTGTTCAATCTACCCCACCTACTTCTAGAGTATCGGCAGCTCCAGTTTCTACTATTCTTGTATCAACTCCTCAGACATCTTTACCTCAGTCTGGATCCACAATTCAGACTTCAGTTCAAATGCCTGTAGGACAACCTGGTCCAAGTACGGTTGTCACAAGTCAACCTCAATTTACTTATCAACCGTACCAGGGACAGTACCAATTCGGTCCTGCTGTGCAGCAACCAGTCTATCAGTACCAAGCGTACCCTGGCTATACATATCAAAAACCTCAACAACCCCAGTACGGTCTGATTAATCCTGGTTTTCCGAGAGGATATAATATCCCAAATGCAATTCCAATTCCTAGTTATCCTGGATATCCTCCTCCTGGGGCTGGTCTCATGACCCAGGGTTTCAGGGACCCTAATCATCAGTTACCATTTATTGCAACTTTGGACTTGCCTGACTTGTCGCACCTTACGAACGATCCCATTAACTATCTTCCATTTTGGCCGCCAATGCCGAATAACTTGCTTAGTGATATTCCTAACTTTGAAGGCAAATCAGGAGAGGACCCGTCGAACCATGTGATGACTTATCACCTCTGGTGTGCATCTAATTCCATTTGAGATGATTCAATCCATTTAAGGCTTTTCTAGTGCACTCTAATTGGTCTTGCAGCCAAGTGGTACATCGAGTTACCGCGAGCCACTTTTTATAACTTTAGTCAGTTAGCTACTTCGTTTTTAACTCATTTTCAGTTGCCAGTCAGATATGAAAATGGCATGGAATTATTAACTTCATTATAGCAGTCAACGTCCACTTACATTTCAGATCACATTCATGAATGGAGACGTCGACGGCGTTTAGTGAAAGTTTTTATCCTGGATCAAATCTTAGCTGAATGGTTTGTAAAATCTTTATTATCGAAGATCACTAAGGATGTAGCTAAGGCCGGAGTCGTTACTGAAGAGCAAGTAATTGCTCAAGCTCAGTACCTTGACTTAGTTTATACGCAGTTAGGTACTTTACACGAGAAAATCCCCGATATTCCTAAACAAAATCAAATAACTACAGCTCCTTTAGGGTCTCATGCCACTGATGGTGTGATTGGTACGGTTAATACCAAAAGTAAGAAGAAATCTTCCAAGAATTCTTCTCCTATCATAACTTTACCAGATTCCCTGACAGGATATTCTTCCATGGAAATTTCTGCTGATATTCATGTTGTAGAGTCATCTACAGCCAAATCAAAATCCGGCGGTAAGAAGAAAGGGAAGAAGAAAAATAAAACAGATAAAAAATCGAAAGAGAAACCAGAAAAAGCGGAATCAATTGATGAGAAACGCAAACCTCGTTATCCTTGTCTCATTTGTGATGAAGAGAATTTTGCAAGAGACTACCCTCATCGTGCAGAGGTTGCGAAAATTGTCAAAGGTTCCCAAACGCCTGCTGTTTTGAAGGATCCTTTTCCTAGTCAAGATAGTAAGATGATAGGTTCTTCCTCAAATGCCTCAGAAGAACCCATAATGATGATGTCCCATGTTAGGATTGTGACTCAATCGCATGATTATGGAAGTAAAAGTCCTGTTGATGGTGAAGAATCAGAATCTTCTCATTCGAACCCATCAACTTCAACTCCTGGTTCTGATCCACTACAGATCGAGAAACCTAACCCAGAATTAGTAATCAAACCACCCGCCAAGGGTATACTTCGAAAGTCAGCTTTCAATCCACATGCAAGAGCAGCTCAGAACTATAACATTGTTGAAGATTTGGCTATTTCACCTTCAACAATGTCGGCTTTGGAAGTGTTGCAATCATGTCCAGCACAACGTAAATTACTATTGTCGGATATAGGAGCTGTTGACGTTCAGGACTTGAACCTTATAATTTTCGATCTAGAAAATAGTACACTGCGCTTACCTCATCAAATGGCTTTCCAGATCCCAGTGTTAGTAAAAAACAGACCTTGTTATAGGACTGTGATTGATTAGGGAGCCTCAACGTGTATTATGTCGATACAGTGATGGAGATCGCTTGGTTCTCCTACACTAAATCAATCCCCGACGATTCTAAAGGCCTTTGATGGCCATGGGTTTCATCCTTTTGGCATTCTACAGGATTTACCTATAGGGGTTGAAGGCAAAACTGTTAATCTAGATGTGGAGGTGGTTGATGCCCCTCTAGATTACAACCTTCTCTTGGGTCTTAGTTGGTCTTATGCTATGACAGCTGTCATTTCATCGGTCTTTCAGCTTATAAAGTTCCCTCATAATGGAAAGATCGTAACTATAGACCAGCTGACTTACTTTTCATCCGATCCATCCTCTTCTGAAAGTATTCAGCATGTCGGCAAAACAACTATCCCGTATAAGGATGTTGGAGTAGGACTAGTTAAAGATTCTGGTTTACTAGGAACTTTTCCTTTTCCTCCTATCAACGCATCGTCTTCTACTACAGCCATTCATATGATTTCGTCAGACACTATTGTTTATGATGATCCTTTGATCGTACCTTCGAAATCTGAGATAGACTCATTTGGTGACATTATGCCTTTGAGTCCATATGAAATTGTGTATCAGGCCGTGCAGTCGTTTTCCGACCTTTCTTCAACCAAAATTGACTTAATGAATGTGGTCGATGAGGAATCACTTTCAACATCAAACTCCGATTCAACAACGTTTTCCGAACTTGTTCACACTGATGAGAAAATTCATGAAATCCTATGTGTCGATGATTTACCATGGGAAGATCTTCATCATAGATCTTCGTTTTTACCTGAGATTGATCGTTTTGAAAATGATTTTTCATCTATTATTACGACTGAATATGTCAAGGAACCTCAAAATCCAATGAAAAATCCTGATTCAGAGTTAAATTTTGGAAACATTTCTCGAACTATTCCTATTGATATTTCGGTTAAGCCTGGAATTGTTGAAAACATTCATATAGGTGCCTTGTGTATGGAAGATGAAATTCAAACATATAAGGCCCTATTTCAAGAATTCCATGACGTGTTTGCCTGGTCATATGAGGAAATGCTAGGAATTGACCCAGAAATTGTTTTTCATGAAATCAAAACTTAACCGGATGCTAAACCCGTTCAGTAATGTTTGCTTCAGATTCACCCGCGAAAATCTGTTGCTATTAAAGCAGAAATTGAAAAATTACTCAAAGCAGGTTTCATTTATTCGATTCCATTAACGAATTGGGTATCGAATATTGTTCCTGTTAAGAAAAAGCAAGGGAAAATAAGAATATGTATCGTTTATAGGCACATTAATCGAGCCTGTCCAAAAGACAATTACCCAACTCCCTATATCGATCCAATCATTGATGATTGTGCCAGAAGTGAAATATTCTCCTTCATGGATGGTTTTTCCGGATACAATAAAATCAATATTCTACCTGCTGATCAACCAAAAACGGCTTTCATTTGTCCATGGGAGACATTTGCTTATTGCAAATTACCTTTTGGGCTCAAGAATGCCAGGGCAACTTTTCAAAGAGCCATGTCTTACGCGTTTCATGACATCAAGCACATTGTGCAACCCTATCTCGATGATTTACCTGCTCATTCATTACATCGAGCTGATCATCTCATCCATTTACAAGCAATCTTTATGAGGTGTAGGCATTATCGAATTAGGTTGAATCCACACAAGTGTGTTTTCTGTATAGAAATGGGTCGGTTACTGGTTTTGTTGTTTCAAAAGTCGGCATTCGCGTCGATCCCTCGAAGGTTGAAGCTATTGTCAAATTTCCTCCTCCTTCGAGTCTTCGCCAACTCCAAATTTTGCAAGGGAAAGCAAACTTTTTACGTCGATTCATTCCTAACTACGCCGAGATCACAAAGGGTTTTACTCGGTTGTTGAAACAGAATACTCCATTCTTTTGGCATGAGATAGCTGAAAAATATTTTGATGCACTAAAACCCGCGTTGACCCATGCACCGTTATTGCATCCTCCCAACTACAACCAGGACTACTTGTATCTCGCCGCCTCCCATTCCACCATCGGAATGGTGTTAATTCAGGAAGATGAATTCGGTACTGAACATGTGATATATTACCTTAGTCGAACTTTAAATCCAACTGAGCTAAAATACTCACATGTGGAGAAATTGGCATTGGCAGCTGTTCAAGCTGTCCAACGTTTTCGTCATTACATTTTACTACGTAAAACTACAGTAATTTCTGATTGCAACCCTATGATCTATATTTTGACCAAACAATTTCTAGGGGGCAAGTACTCCAAATGGATTGTCATCTTGCAGGAGTTCGACTTGGAATTTGAAAAGTCTAAGTCGAAGAAATCTTTAGTTTTTGCGGAGTTAATGTGTGACTTCCCGCGTGCTGACATGGAAACTGTGGCAGAGGAGCCCATCGCGGACGAATCCTTATTTCTAATCAACACTTTAGATCCATGGTATGGGGATATCATCGTTTATCTCCAGACATAATCCTTTCGGCCAGAAATTTCAAGGTTAGAACGTCGAAAAGTACGATTCCAGTCCCAACAATTTAAAATTATTGGAGATACACTTTATCGTCGTGGGGCGGACTCTGTTTTTCGACATTGTTTAACTCATGAGGAAGCTGAAAGGGTTCTAGATGACTATCACTCTGGAGCATGTGGCAGTCATATGTCTGGGTTTGCCACAGCCCAAAAGATATTTCGTGCTGGCTATTTCTGGCCGTCTTTGTTTAAAGATTGTATTAACGCGGTCTGAAAATGCCACAACTGCCAAATTTTTGATTGAAAGATGCGCGCTCCACCTGCTCCTCTCCACCCTATAATTGTCGTCAGTCCTTTTGTGAAATGGGGTATCGATTTTATTACATGTAACCCTCACTCGTCCGGGGGGCATGCGTATATTATCCTTGCGGTAGATTATTTTACCAAGTGGGCCGAGGCGATGCCTACATTTGAGGCAGACGGAAAAAATGCTGCGATTTTCGTGTTCAATCATATAATTGTTAGGTTTGGTGTTCCACAAGCAATTATCACTGACCATGGGCGTCATTTTCGAAACATTATGATGACTGAACTTACAGGCCAGCTTGGCTTGCGTCAGGATAGTTCAACTCCATATTATCCACAGGGTAATGGTCTGGTTGAAGCCATCAATAAAGTTCTAGTCATCATGATCCGACGAATCATTGGGATTCATAGGTCGAATTGGCATAACATGCTATTTTCAGCACTTTGGGCATATCGAACCTCAGTAAAAACGTCAACAGGGTTCACTCCTTTCCAACTAGTTTATGGTCTGGAAGCTGTGTTACCCATTGAATGCGAAATCCCGTCATTGCAAATGGCTGTCGAGTTACTTCCAGCCACTTCTGAAGAGGAAAAATGTTTGTTATACTTGGCTCAGCTAGATGAGAATCGACGTAATGCTGCATTAGCAATCGAAACTCATGCCAAACGTATTAAAGCTCAGTATGATCGAAATGTTACCCCTCGAAATTTTTCAGAAGGAGACCTAGTCTTATTGTACGATCAAGAAAATGATAAATTAGGCGCTGGGAAATTCGTACCCATGTGGCATGGTCCTTATGTTGTTAAGCGAAAGCTAGCAAAAGGGGCCTATGAATTGGTAGACTTTGACGGGGTCTCTTTAGGTAAACCCAGAAATGGTCTTTACCTGAAGAGGTATTATGCTTAAATCTGGGTGTGGAGATTTTTAGTTAGGGTTAGTTTTCTTTCTAGCTGGTGTGTTTTAGTTTAAAAAGTGTGCTTAGCTTAGAGAGTGTTTTTCATCATTATTCCTACTTATCTTGGTTTTACTCTTGATATTGCAGATGTCGACGCCTCTTCAAACATACATTGGTTTTGCTGATGGTGCTTGTCGTAATACACAAAACTTTTCTTCTGCAGCTTGGGTTATTTATTCGCCCTCTGACGAGTTGGTATCTATGCATGGGGTAAACCTTGGTCAAACAACGAACAACATTGCCGAGTATAGTGTAGTGATTGATTTATTATCTGAATCTATTTCATTTGGGATTCGGAGTTTGATAGTGAGGTTAGATTCAGAACTCGTTGTATTATAGCTTAATAGAGTATATGCCATTAGAAATCCAGTGTTATTAAGATTATTTTTGAGAGTTCGTCTCTTGGAACGTGGATTTGACTATATTGAATATCAGCATATTCCAAGATATTTAAATACATTAGCAGATGCAATTTCTTCTCGAATGTTAAGTAGACATTTGCAATAATCATACAAGTAAATTTAAAAACATTCCATAACATATTTTACAAGATAAGCCGGTAATAGTGATATAGTATAACATAGGATTGTGTCAAATATACATCGTCTTCGATAATAGGTTGAAAAACACCTTATGATCGGTAAAAATGATAGTACAAAAAGCAAAAAATGTCATATGTGTCTACAACAGGCGATCATCCTATCACTGGTGATGATCTCGATAAGAAACCACTGTATGGGCCACCTTACAAAGAAACCTCCTGAAAGGTCCTGGGACCTTAATCATATAGCGTTGTAGCCTAAGAGGAATGTCATCTATGCTGGTCTCCGGAATGTCTCCTGTCAAATGCGCTAGATGGCTCTCCAATTCGGACAAGGTCTCTGTTGATTAGTCCTGTGGGGCTGATGCCGCTACAGCTGGTTGTTTCCTCTCATAGGGCTGGAGAGTGGCTGGTCGCCATGGACCTACATCTGCATTTGAAACTTTTACTATCAATTTTGGGACGAGATAAAAAAAAAAACAAAATTAATTAGGAAAATGTTGAAAATGATTTTACCTGAGTCATCCCATTGCTCTCCTGGTGGAAGAGCCATGTCTGGGTCACCACGAAAAACTACCCCAGCGTAAGGAAAGTCCTGAATAGCAAAAACCTGGTTCTCCAACCAATGGAAATACTCAAGAGTGAATCGAATGACCTTTGTCCCCTCCTCAAGATGACGGGCCATAACTGCAACCCATCGCATCAGTTTGGGCTCTCGAGGAAGTCCAGCTCCAACAGTGAGGTGTTGTGGGATCAACATTGGAACCCTCTCCAGACCAAAGTTCACGACTAAAGCACCATATCCAAAGATCTTCAGTTGTTCGTTCTTGGCTCTAGTCAGTTGGCCTTTTATATTAGCCAACACAGCATCACACCAGTTGAAGATGGTGCCTCCAAAGTAGTCTACTACCATCCACATCTGGGATCCAGTGGATACATGTAGTGTTGCACTTTCGCAGAGCCTGGTAACATTAAAAGATATTACCTTGAGTTTAGGAAGGGATATGGTTTTGATATCTATCCCTTTGTCTCTAGTCTGGTTGTTACAGAACTCTAGCCAGAGGCTATCGACAGACTGGCCACCTGGTCTAGTCCCGAATAGAGTCAAGTGTTCATCTCTCTTAGGCAAACCAGTCAAGAAGTAAATGTCTACCAGCTCCATTTCGAGCTGGTGACCACCAATGAAGAAGCACTCGTCCTGTATGCTCCACCTGTCTACTAGCCACTGTAAGAAGTCCACCTGGGCCCTCATGCTAGGTATGGCCCAGAATTTGTATAAGCCGCATGCCTTCAATGCATCAATCGAAGGTTGATGATTTATCGTGGCGAGATCTACATCCTCATGCCCCCGTTCTCACCAATCAAGCATGATGTATACTCTACATTCAACAAAAAGATGAATTAGAATGTCTAAAAGCAAAGTTTTTGGGTGAATTTTGAGAAATTTAGGTTTAAAAACCCTTGCTGCAGGGACCGCACCCTCTCTGTTAGAGACGGTGTGTGGGTCCACACCTTGCCTTCACGGTAGGTGTGGACCCCTGAATTTTTTCCCGTTACGAAAAAGTCGGGGTCTGCAGGTTACTTGTGTTGTGCCTGCGGGCCCCCGCGCGTGGGTTTCTAACCTAAGAATCCCTTAAAAAATAAAATTAAAGCCTAAAAAAAAAATTGAAACGGATGAAATTAAAGAGTAGGATGATGTAGATTACCTGGAGAAGACGGTGTCCAATTCCAACGGACGGATTTTCCGTAATCTTCACGGGAAGTTTCTGACCAAAAGCTCTATTTTCTCACCCAAAACGCAAACGGTGAAAATGAATTTACAAAATCCCTTTTTATAAGTTTTTTGAATAAATGAGTTTTTAATTTGTTTATGTTTCACTTTAAAGAGGTAAATTTTGCAGCATTTTTATCCATTTTAAACAGGTATGAGTAATGTTTGAGTTTTTGTTCAGGATAACGGATTTTCCAGGCGAAATCGGTCATTTTCGACGAAAAAACATTAGAGTCACCTTTAAGCTCTTTTCTGACTCCTAAAACATGAAAATATTGCCGAGTTTTTATTTTTAAACTTGTTAAAATGGAACTAAAAAGACGATCCACTTACAGCCCTTTTCTGACCGTAAAAACATGAAAAGATTGCCAGATTTTTGTCGTTTCAAATTTGATATTGGTTATAAAACGACGTGTCATTGATCGCTTTTTTACTTTTTCAGATCAGGGGCATTAATTACGAAATGTACTCCTTGGTCGTAATGATCAAGTAGTTCTCTCAAGTATTATTTTATACTTTTTCGGGTTTGGGAGACACAAATTTACAAAAAAGGACAACCATGGAGTCTTCTTAAGTTTTTTCAGACTCTTTAAAATTGAAAAACGCCAATTTTCTCCTATACTGGACTCGTTAAAATTTAACAGTAAAGGACCTGTTGAATTACAAACAGGAACGGACCACTCCTTCTTAGGGTTCGAATTTAAAATAAGTTGGACTCATCCGAAGGATGAGCTTATAATCAAGAAAATGTTATCCTCCTCAAGCTTGTCAAAAGATAAAGAGGTACTTGCCAGAAATGGTGGGGGAAAGAGAGAAAAATGAGCCTATTTTTCATACTTTGTAACCACTCTTGAACACAACACTTTTATTCACCTGGGTTGGGAAATCCTTTGCCTAACAGTTGATCAAACCATATTGAAAGTCTTCAACCAGTTTCTGGGTATTAACTTTGGGTCAATTGTCACCAAACCATCTGTTGTGTCGTTATGTGTTCAAGAGGTCAGTGCAAATAAACCATTCATCTGCAAAAACTGCGTAGCTTTATCCCTTGACTACCCAGTCTGCCTTGCATCCTGAAATTGCATAGATGTTTCCTCCTAGGGCCTCGTCCCAAGTAGTGCCTTACATCCTAAAATTGTGTAAATGTGTCCTCCCAAGGCCTCATCTCGCAACAGTCACTGCCCATTGAAACTACACAATTATGTCTCTCACGGGCCACAAAGAAAGATGACATGATAGATGACTCTCAAGGAGCTGAGGAGAAAAATAAGCAGACCAAGAAACCCAAGGTATGATAGAATATAGGACCGCATGAAGACTCCATCTAATGCATAACCCTTTGGAGGCTAGGTATGGAAAACAAAGCACATCTTTTGAAATACACCTCTTAATGTAGCTTAAAAGTTTTCTTATCATTGTCGTATAATTACGTCTTCAATGAAATTCATGGTTGCAAGAGCTGAAAGTCATTCCATGTTCCTCCCTTTCACTTGTTTATTACATAGCTTAGAAGATGGAGAGTATTACCACTTGTTTATTTAAGCTACTGAGGTTGTGACCAACATGATCTTATGACTAACCAGGCACGATGCAAGGCATCCCAAGTGGGATGAAAGATGTTTGATGATATGTATGTAGTTAGTACACTCCTCTGCATTACTCCTTTGCATTAATCATTTTTGCATCTTGCATGTACCCTCACCGCTTTTCAAATTTGGCTACTTGCTGCCAATAGTCTCTTAGCTCTTTCTTGACAAAGCAGATGAAGGAATTTCCTTCAACTTGATTTCTTTAAGGATCTTCATAGAAATTATAGAGCTAAGAGAAGGATATGTGGAATCTCACTATCAAACTCTTGAAAATACTTTGCGTGCTCGAATATATCCAAACAATTAATCTACCACTCAACAACATTGTCAATCTTGGAAGACTCAAGAAAGATCACATCTCTAGATATTATAAACTTCTTATTCACTTCATCATAGAGATGGTATGCTTTGGAGGTATGAGTACCCAAAGAAGATACATTTGTGATTCCTTGCACTGAGTTTTTTTATCTGTTCCTTAGGTATGAAGGCATAATATGAGGAACCAAAAACCCTGAGATGCCTCACCGAAGGAATGTGGCCATACCACATTTCATAGGGACTCTTGTTTCTAATAGCAATAGTTGGACACCTATTATTTATATACACAACACATAGAACCACATCAGCCCAAAACCTTATGAGCTTAACATGTGAACTATGCCAAGTTCATAGTGAAAGTAATACATTCCAATGAACTATGTGTTGAAAAACGCAGCAATAAATTCTCAATTTGATTTTTCCTTGATTAAATTGAAAAAATTCAAATTTCCACATCAACAGACAACTTGGATGATGTTAACTTGTGTGAATTAACTTCGAGAGAGCAATAGAGTAGGTTTGTGTCTTGTGATTTTGATTAAAACTTCATAAGTAGTTGCAACTCTACACCATAATTTCTACAAGGATGGTGGAGGCAAATTACAGAATATTTGTTAGTAGACAATATCCCTACTTAAAAGTATCTATGACAACTTTTGCGAGAAGAAGACGTTGAGGATAAAATATTGGATTGTGGAAGAATTAGTCACAAAATTCACAAGGGCAGTAATTTTGGTTGCAAGTGTGGAGGTAGATGGATTAAATGTAATTGTGCAGTAGACAAGTCACAGCTACTCCTTTGATATTTGTCGATGATGTGTTACTATTTGGTAGATTGACCTCTTTTGATTGGTATCTGCACTCCTTATGAATAATAATAAATCTCATATGATTTCTTCTTACCGAGATGATGCATTAGTACTAGAGATTTATCATAATTTTGGTGTTATCTCCACTGCATTGGATGCAGATTTTGAAAATCTTAGATTTATGCTCCAACCTAATTGTTATGGAATTAAGGATTGGAGTTGACTTATAGAGAAAATCCACTGTAAACTTTTATCATGGGCACAGAGGTGGCTCTCCCTAGGAGGCAAGTTGACTCTAGTTTGAGCAGTCCTTCAAAGAATCTCTGTATATTGGCTTCATATTTTCGCTATGCTTAAGAATATCAGTAAATGTATATTTTTGGCTTCATCTTGGCATAAGACAATGTGTCGTAAAGGACAAAGTGGGCTTGGTTGTTGCTTACTATGTATGGAGGCGATGGATAGCCAGACTCATCTATTTCTTTGATTCTCTTTAGAAAAATCATTTTTGAATGGTGTATTTAATATGTTGCATTTATAGGTAGATTATAACTACTCTTTTGTGGTTGATTGTATTCGAGACTGGATTATTGAATGTAAAAAATTTGGACCACTTCCAATATACATTGGGGTTTCGACCCAAAGAATGCATTATTGCCTTGAGCTCCCTTGTTGTGATACATCCACCTCCAGCCTTGTCAAAAAAGCTAAAAGCCTCCCTAAACTTAGACATAACCTCCACCATATTCCTTTAGTAGATAAAACCCTTCTCTCATTTTATGACCATGCCAATCTACCCTCCATCCCATATTCTCTCATGAGCCCTGTGTAAATGACCATTTCATTCAAGGATGGGGAATTTGATGCTTACTCTAACCATATTTGTTAGATACCTTCCCCCTTTTCTTGCTTATTCATTCATTGCCAAACACTATACCACTAGTTCTAAGAATCTTGTGGATACTATTACCACAATAAATGTATATTTTATTTTATACGAGACAAGAATTGTATATTTACCTTTGGGACACTCAAAAATATTTTGATGCACCTTTGTGACCTTTATGACTTTATGACCTTAATTCCCATTCCATGTTCATCCATGTGGACGCACTTTATGATGTTCTACGACAACCTAATGTCCTTGTCAACTTCCTCTCATCTTCCTTTTCATGTTTTCAGGACTTGTGTATCCAACAGGAAATTTTGGAGATGAATGCCATCAAGGTAGAAAATCAAGGGGGTTTCAAGTCATTTATTTAGGGTTCCCACTAGCATAGTCCCGCCATATGATCCACCCAATCCCTAAATTGGGGTCTACTGCTATTTCAATTAATTATTAGATGATCATGGTGGGCCATAATTCCAAGTTATATATTATGACTCTTCATATGATATTATTGGAGATACTTGAGGAGACATATTTTTGGCTAAAGGGTTAAGGGAGGATTTTGACTTCAATATCGACCCATCAACCGTATCCTCAACATTTGTCCCATCAACCATATCCTCAACATATCTAACCAAAAATCAAGAAGACAATTGAGGTGAAGCATGGGCATCCTCTCTTGCCCACGTTGTTCAACATATATATCAATCTATGAATGCCTCTACACTCCACCAACTGTGCATCAATAAAATTTTGGGTTTCCCCACTGTCCTCCAAGATGGATACATGTTGTCCCTGCATTGTGCCTTTGATTGCAGAGTGGCTAATAGGATACCAGATCAAAAATTCCAACCACTACTTTAACCATCTATTGAATGCCTTTGATTGGTAAGAGGATACCAGATCAAAAATCATTTCACAATAATGACCTTTTGTTATTATTGTCTTTGGAAAAACATATGCAAGATTGGAGAATAAAGACATGTTTGTCTGAGATCAAGACCACAGAGTTGCAATCATAGGCTACTCAGCTCAGAAATGAGATTGAACTAATGAGACATAGATATTTCATTAAGCAGACTAGATGGCTTGATTGTTGCAATAGACACACAAGATTTTTGTCATCTTCAAATTCAAAAAGGAACTCAATACAGCTTATAAGAAATTCAAACCTAGAGAGTTTGAATCATCATGAGGTTGAGAATTCTAGGAGAAAGATCTAAGACATGTGCTCAAATTCACAGGTCTTGTAACACATTAAAAATATGTGAAAATCATAAGGTTTTGTGAAATTTTGTGAAGGTGATCAAGTTACTAGTTAAACTAATCTTTTCTGGACTATAGATAGTCCTAATAGGTAGCAAGGAAACTAATTTTAAAAAATACTAGGACCAAACTATATAGGGGCATAGTAGGATTATTTAGAAGGTTTGATCCAAAGCTCAAACACCCTAAAGGAACACAATTATCTTCAAAAATTATTATATTTATACAAGTCTTGCCAAATATAAACCTCTCACTCCATCAAATTGTGACACATTGAAGGAAGATCAATTTCGCATCCTTTTGGGACTATTGAAAGCCCTAAAGGGACAAACTTGCAATAGAATTCTACAAATATTTCAAGGGACTAGACCTATTGTTAAAGGTTGCAAGAGGAGAAATTATATGTAAGTGTTGAGAAACTACATAACTATGACCTAAACTCAAGAAGAGGATCAGTCTATCACCTTGAGTAAAGATTCTTGACTTAGCACCTTGGAAGCTTCTACTACAGACAATATTATAGTAAGTATTAAGCTTGTAAAATAAGGTATCATCGTCATCAGAAAGGAAAGAACAGTCCACCGTAAGGTATTTTACAAGGTGTCTTATGGATATATTGAAGGGACAAGTGCATAGATATAATTATGTGTCAGATAGAAGAAGACGCCTAGGAGAGGATCTAGGCTGACTTGAACAAACCTTATAGGCCTGTTCTATAATAATATATCAACCCCAGGCTAGTGGACTTGACTTGAGGAGCCTTGTTACTGGGTACTTTGATTAGTCTTGAGGGTACCAACAAAGCTTGTAGGTCATAGCTCATAGCCTTACCTTAGAGCTCTTCCTATCAAAATAGGACTGGCCTCAGATCAAGATTGACTAGGCTCATGACTTTTCATATGAGAAGGAATGACAATTAGTGCCAATATCAGGCACTAATTCCCCCATAGCCCCTCAAGATGGTCCCATAGCCCCTCAAGAGCTATCCATCAAGAGCTATACAATACAAAAGAACCACTAGCATATGTAGTGTTGATTTCGGTTGTCCTCGGTTCATATGGTGTTACATATTCTCCCTGGCAAGTATGGGCACCCACGAGATCATCAAATAAATCGGCCCTCTCATCCCATTCGTGGATTTCCTGTCAATCACCACATCTCAACATGCAACCAATGCATTAGTTATAATCATAGTCTCAGATAAATAGTCCAGATGCCAACACTTTCGTTTCATCCTGATAACATAAAGTGATTGTTATCACAACATTTTGAATGGTAAAGATCTGCATACTCTTGAATGTCATAAAATTTGCATGCAATTACCCCATGTTTCACATCATAAAATACTCTCATAAGTTATAACATCAACATATCAACATCAAGGATATATCATGACATCTCATAAAAAATGAACCACATGTCAATTTACATCATGATCCTTATGCATATCATATCCATCATGAGAATTCAACATCATTATCATAACAAATAATTAAATAAGCACCAGATATACATCGTTAACCTCTGATTAGAACTATATACATTTACCACATACCATCATATCACGAAACATCGTTAATATGAGAATCATCTCAATACTTATCAAATATAGAACAACAATACACCATAAGAATTCTTATCATGAATTAATTTCATTTACTTGTATAAAAAGTTCAACATCCCTCTAGGATCTATGTGAGGATGTGGTCCAACCCTGAACAGGATTATGTTATCCCATGAGTACTATTAATGTCATGTTTTCATCAAGGTACCAATTACTTTTTCAATATACATTTCTTGTTCTTTCTATTAGGAAGTTAACCATTACATCATAGGTATACTCATCTAAGTACATCATTAAATTTCAAATGAGTCTCATCATCTTGAGCCTTAACCTCTTGTCGAATATTCTTCCTTCCCCAAGGACATTTGAGTCGAATTCAATGTTAAGATATTATCGTTTGTACAATCATTTAAATCATCAATATCATGTTAAAATTCCATGATCATTATACATATTGTGCTTATCCAAATGGAACACATACATGAGGTCATCCTTATTTAAGTCTTAGGTTATGCTTAATCCATTGTTATGCTTCCATTGTAGCCCAGTAGGTCAAGATACTTGGCTCTTACTAGAGCAGCTTGGGTTCAAGTCCCCACAATTGAAATGATGTGCTTGTTGTCCCCTAGTGATTTATCCATCACTTGCATGATTTTCATTGTGAATCTTGTCTTATCTCATCAAGTTCCCACTTGATATCTTTTATCATAGATTCATCCATCTTCAAGTTAGACTAGGGATTCTTCCACCTTAATTTTCACTCGTTAAATCTTTAGTTTATAGTTTGATATGCTTGGAACCACTACCACCATTACCATCCATGAATGATTTGGTATGCCTAATATGTTTGACAATAAATTCTTTATCGATAATCAATTTACACTTAAATTTCTTATTAACTCAAAATACCACACACACAATATATTAAAAATAATAATAATATAAATATTCACACTTCCAATAAATAATAAAGTAAAGTAACAACTTATCAATTTCAACATAATATTTTAATATTAAATAAAAAAATTCAATTTTTATTATTCATTTCAACATAATACTTTAATAATAATTAAACAAATTTAAGCTCTATTATCTAATTTATTAAATGACTAAATCCACATTATATAAATTCCTTCTCATTCCTTAAAACTTGGTGAGTCATTTTTATACTATACTTAATACATGTTTTATATAATATAAAATAATATTCATTATATATATATATATATATATATATATATATATATATATATATCTATATATATATATATATATATATATATAGATATAGATATATATATATATATCTTTACTTATAATTTTAAAATTTAATTTAAATATATTTTCATAACACCACATCCTATAAATCCTATTTTTTCTAATAAAAAATTATAGTCATCCATAAATATTAATTATAACCTCAACCCATTATATACTTTATGTTAACGAGTTATATGAATTACATGGTGTCCATTATATTGTTTTAATAAATTAATGTATATGTAACCTCCCATGGTAAACTTGCAAAGAGTGAACACACTCTTGGCCCGCCAAACTAGCTCGATGAGATCTGACCATCGAAAGCTTCCGCCGAAATGGATGGCGCTGAGGGATATCGGCCGGACCACCAAGATGCAAGGAGAATAAGGCGCAGGGAAGGGTGGTTTGAAGATTCTGACCACCGCCACGTGGGGAGAGTTGAGTGGCATCGCTCTCGATGAGCCAAAACCACTTACCATCCAAGAGCCTTGCGATCAACAAAGAAACTGCTTCAAGCCTAGTTTTCGAACCGTAAGAAAAGCCACAAGGAAAAATCAAAGTGGGAGCCGACTAGCCTTTCCTCCCACTGAACCTGGAAACCCGCTGCTTTTGGAAAACCTACAGTCAAGGCATTTGGATTTCTTTTTTGGCCTCTAAAGCGGTTACGAGGCAAATGAGCCCCTAGCCTCGCCAGACATCTGGTTAAGACCACAATATTTCTTCTATAAGAGGTGGGCTCCCCATGATCTCGGTGGATTTCCGGTTTTCAAGATTATGGCTTATTCGCAGCTTAGGGTTTGGGCGGCTCTGCAGTTTGAAAGTTGCTTTTATTTTTGCAAGCAGTTTCGTGTCTATCGAAATCTCAAGCTTTGGAGAATTCCTTTGTCAGCCAGCCTTGGAATGGTGGTTGGAAGAGTTACTTGGAAGAAAGTGGTATTTCGGATTTTCTGGTTTCTTCAGAGTTAGAGGACGAAAATCAGGGTTTCTTTTCATTTCACGCATACACTTGCACCCATTGTGGGCTCTTCCCTTTGTTTGAGAGCCACGAGACTAGGGTTTCTGTGATGGGCATTAAGGGCATGAGGCCCAACGATAGCAGAGTACATACTCATTTATTCGTGGGTGGTAGGAGATAGATATTAAGACCCTCATTCTTATGAAAAGTGGGAGACATGGGCAGGAAATAGCAGGAAACAACAGGCTAGGCCATCTTAAAATGGAAACAAGACAGCTGAAACCACCGAAACTTTTTGGGTGTAGAGGCCGAAAATATTTTTGGCGCTAGATTGTTTTAGTTTTTATATGCGGGGGCTTTCACTGTTATTTTACAAAGGAACTCGAAGCTGAGCTACAAGTTTCAAGGAAGACAGCAAAGGGTTTATTTTCCACAGGTATTTTCCTTTCAATTTGATGTATTTCCCTTGCAAAGATGTTGGCATTGGTATTATTTTCCTTGCATAGCTGTATTCATTGGTATAGCTATAGGAATTGGGATTATTTTGAAAAGTCTCCTCATCTGTGACTGCTTTTTCAAGAACAGATTCATCCATACTTGAACAAGGAACACATCATTACTGTCAGTAAGGTTGGTCTTGTTTAATGGAGTATTGAAATCATTATAGCAAAGGGAACACATCATTAATATTAATACTAGGGGAACTAGAACAGAGTCAAGGCATTCCTGAACTAGCGAACGCATCAACACTGCCTTCAAAACTGTTTGAAGAATCAACAATTTCCTGAGCCGCATCTGGTTCTGTTTCTTTATAATTACATGAACAACTTAATTTCTGCTTTGAAGTATCGCTCTCTATTTGTGTGTAGACATGAATCCAATCAACCTTGTAATGAGATGACTCACCTGCATGCTGGGAAACACTAGGCATTGGCTCATACATACTAGAGACACTGTCCACTTTTGAACCATGCAATTCATCAAGGCCATAAAACTATTTGTCATTGTCTGGACTTTGAATAATGAAAGTTGACTTCATGAACTTCATCCTCAATAGTTGAGTTATGAGGTTGCAGACCAACATCTGAAACTCAAATATTCTCATAAGCTTCTTGAGGTTCTTCGTATGATGAATGAATCAGTTGATGATCTCCAAATTTCAAAGAAACTGCATTAGACAACATGGGACAACCATCATTTTGGCTATTGTTATAACTCTTATGTGATTTTCGTTCTTCATCATCGTGAGTTTCACTTTTGTAAACCTATTCAATTTTCTCTTCTTTTTCAACAACATGATCTTGATATCTTTCAATTGCATCTGAATTCTTAAACCCATACTCGTGAGTTTCATTATTAACAAGTGAGATGGGATTTTCAGGATACCAAATTGATGAGTATGGGAGAGAAAAATATTGTTGTTTTAACTCTAGCAAGATTAACACTTAGCTTGAAATCGGGTAGTGAGCCTATTTTGGAAATACCTATATGCACTGAGAACATAATAGGAAAGCCAAACAGCTAACCCAGATTGTGAAAACGTCCAAAATAGGGCATACTAACAGCACGATTAGGTATTGCCAATTTAATGGCTGTAACAGAAGCCAGTTTCCGAAACCAACATTATCAGAGTGCCCTTAACAGGGCAGAACTGTTACTCTTTGCAGTTCATTTTAAGTAACTTAAACATAGTGGGGATTAATACAATTGTTTGGAAATCTATATATTCCTGAAAGATATTGGGCATTGATGGTGAACATGCTTTCATACTAATTGAAATATGCAATCAAACTTCTGCTACAAAAATGAAAATATTGAGCAATGGAAGACACAGTTTTCCACACTATTATTAATACAAAGCAAATTGATAACTAGAGAAAATCCTCCACTGGGTAAAAAGACTCGATGGATGAGTTAATGGGGACATTTGCACTCAGCTGACATGGCCAATTCTTTTATTTTATTTTTATTTACCTTTATTTAATTTAAATAAAAAATTATCAGTTCACACACACATGCATATACATAAACCAAGAGTAAATATATCTCAACTCTCGATCTATCAAGTGCTGTTGAAGGATCAAATCCTTCCAGATGCAAACTTTTCCTCAAGTTTTTTCACTATCAAAAAGGTTTGTATTAGAAGGATTTGATCCTTTCTGTGCTTGATGGATCTGGAGTTGAGATGGATCTATGTTGGTCTAACTGCAGCCTCCTCGTCTTTCTTCTAGTGGTTTCTCTCTTCCACTAATCTGCATCTTGTCTTGATTGAAATCTCTTCCTCCTTTATCTCTATTCTTTTTCCCAGTGGTTATCTGGCAAAGAATTGAGCCCAAACTCCCTAAATGGGAAACTTCTTAGCCATTATTCTTCATAATTGTTTTTTCCAATGAGTCATTTTTCCATTGTGGCCCCAATGCCTATGTGGCTACTTCGTAATTACAGATCACCTTTGATATGGCCCTAGGAGTGTTGGCCTAGTTTCCAAATTTCTTTTCTTTCCCTGATTGTTTGGCCAGTCCAATATGGCCCTAGGAGTGTTGGCCAAGTTGCCAAATTTCTTTTCTTTCCCTGATTGTTTGGCTAATCCATTGTTGATGTAGCTGCTCGACCCTTGTCTGGCATGTTGTTATGACCCCAGGGCCCAGAGCGCTGACGAGCTTCTTAATAAAGAAATTTCTTTAATGATATTTTTAGTACCAAAAATTTCGTCTAGTGGATTACAAATTTATGGGTTTGAGTTTTATGCTATTGGACTCGATATAGGTTTATCATAAAGTAGTTCTCTTTAATGAGATTATTGAGATTAGATTTAAATCCAATGAATTGCAAATAATTTATGGTCCCAAGCTTCTCATGGATATTTATTATCTTTGAATTTGTCTGGTGCTATTACATCAATATTGAGCCCTCTTTGAAAACAGAAGTGTACAGGACAATTTTTGGAGATAAAAATTGTATTCATACGAAATTATGAATACCCAGGGCTGAAATATAGAGCATCTTTTAAGGCATTTTGTCTGTGTATTGTAGACAGGCATATCTTCTTGGGTTTATTTTCCTCACTCATTCTCTTCATTATTTGGTATTTTTGAGTGTTTCTTATAATCATTAAATTCTTTTTTTCCTTAGAAATATAGTTCCTCACTTACCTCCGCCTGTGTATTAGGTGTTGAAGGTGAGGATGCTGGTACCTTGACAGACACTTGTAGGTTCCCTCCCCCACCATCTCCCCCGCCTCCCCAACCAATAAGAAAAAAAAACATTTTCCTGAACAAAAGTAGCTGAAATGTACTGTATGGTGCATTCTTCACCATATTGAAATATAATGTCTCAAAATATAAGTCATCCACTCTTCTTCTAATATTAATATTAGATTTCACAGTCAATAGGTGGGCACTACAGTCCGTACAGAAGGTGTGCGGATTTTTCTCTCGAAAGTATTCACAACATTAGAGAAGCTTTGCCTGAGATATGGGAAGAAGATGCAGAGAGATCCATAAATGTTCGAGAGTCAACAGGGGCAACTGTAGCTATTGAAACTGTTGTCACTGCATAAGCCAAGATATCGTCGAATAATGGAGTGGGGAACCATGATAATCCCGTTGGAACTTTGCCTCTATGTAGAGGAAACTCCGACTGTCTGTAACCTTGGTACTAAAATGTATATCTGATTTGAAGGATCCTTTATCAAATACTTTAGCGATATCAGTTCTGTTACAGTTGATCAATATATCAGATCACTTTGTAACCTGATTTGATAAAGCATTATCTCTTCAGATGCTATTTTCTTTCTGACTTTGGTTGATCGGATTTTAGCAGCTCTCCATTAAAAGTTAATGTTTATCTCTATCCCGGACTTTGCTTAAAAATGAAGACATTTTGAAAATTTTATTCGTTTATCATGGTTATTCTCCATGCCATCGGAAACACATCCTGATTCCTAAATGTTCAATAAAATCATTGCTCAGATAAAAATGGATGGGAGAGTCATTGGATATAAAATTAGAATACACTCCCTAATATGATTGACATTGTAGGTGGATTTCTAATGGGACTGATTGTTTTGTAATGAAAGAGGGAAAAAAAGTGACATAATAGAAACAAGTACAAATTATCCTCGAGATTGTTGTGTAAAAGGACACGATATAATAGATATAACAGAAAAACAAAATATATGTGGTTGCTTTCATATGTCATCCATGCAGAATGGCAATACTTTTTATTATTAGCAGTGAGTAAAATTTTGTGTATCTATTTTTATTATGTTAGTCTATGGGGCATTCACAAAATTTTCATAATTATAATGAAGTCATAGAGCATTTTAGTAAGTTATATTAGTTTAAAATATTAGAGGTATAATTATGGGTTTTGGAACTTAAATTTCATAAATAGATAATATTAAACGGTTAATCATTATTTAGCTTAACTACCCTAACACCTTTTTACTTAAGCTTCATTTAATCTGTATTTAGCTTAACTACCCTAGCACTTTTCTATTTAAGTTTCATTTAGGAAGGTTAATATGGTCTTAATATTTTTGTTGATATTCATATAAAAAAATTACTAACCACTTGAATACATGGATAACAAGTTTTTATATGCTCCAATTATCTATAGATTTCACATTCCCTCCTCAAGCTCACATAATAATATTCTTGACACCCTCGTACCTATTCATGTGGACTATTCCAAAATTTCCATACATAACTCCATGAGTCACAACACTCCAATAATAGATCTTACAACAAACTAAGCTTAAATTAGCATACAAATCCACCTTCTGCTATTGTACCTATTTAAGTGGTTCATTCCACAACTTGACACTCCATCCTCTCTATGAATGTGAGGGATGACACCATGTGCTACCACACTTAAACATGCATGCCTCAATAATAGGTCTTTCAAAAACCTTGAGGAATATGTCCTACTTGTGTCTAGGCTTTACTACTTGGACTAAACACTCTAGTGTGTTAATGATTGCAACTCTCCATGTTAACTTCTTTGCTAGGCATCACCACCATCAACTCCATCTATTTTCTTTTACCCATGTAGTTATGACACCTTTCTCACTATATATCTTGAACCTGTGTCAATCCATAATTTTCATGTACTCCTTAACATCCACCCAACAATGAATTGTGCTTAGCTCACCTTGACTGGTCATTCCAACCTCATTTGCACTTTCCATATCCATGTGATTTTTCATCCACCCAACTCTCAAAACTAACCTTACACAATTCCATCCCAATAACCATTAAATTATTTTTGTGAAATCCTAGTTTCTTAGTAGCAACATTTCATTAAGCTCTAAATCTTAGGATTCAAGGTTCATTTTCACACCACTCCTCACTAATCCCCCACTTCTTTTTTTAGTCTCCATACTTTAACCTTGGTCACCACCTTTGGTTTAGCCGTATACATAAACCAAGATTAGATATATCTCAACTCTGAATCTATCAAGTGCTGTTGAAGGATCAAATCCTTCCAGATGCAAAATTTTCCTCAAGTTTTTTCACTATCAAAAAGGTTTGTATTAGAAGGATTTGATCATTTCTGTGCTTGATGGATCTGGAGTTGAGATGGATCTATGCTGGTCTAACTACAACCTCCACGTCTTTCCTCTGGTGGTTTCTCTCTTCCACTAATCTACATCTTGTCTTGATTGAAATCTCTTCCTCATTTATCTCTATGCTTTTTCCCAGTGGTTATCTGGCAAAGAATTGAGGCCAAACTCCCTAAATGAGAAACTTCTTAGCCATTACTCTTCATAATTGTTTTTTCCAATGAGTCATTTTGCCATTATGGCCCCAATGCCTATGTGGCTACTTCGTAATTACAGATCACTTTTGATATGGCCCTAGGAGTGTTGGCCTAGTTGCCAAATTTCTTTTCTTTCCCTAATTGTTTGGCCAGTCCAATATGGCCCTAGGAGTGTTGGTTGAGTTGCCAAATTTCTTTTCTTTCCCTAATTGTTTGGCCAGTCCATTGTTGACATAGCTGCCCGACCCTTGTCTAGCCTATTGTTATGACCCCAGGGCCCAGAGAACTAACGAGCTTCTTAATAAAGAAATTTCTTTAATGATATTTTTAGTACCAAAAATTTTGTCTAGTGGATTACAAATTTATGGGTTTGAGTTTTATGTTGCTGGACTCGATATAGGTTTATCATAAAGCAGTTCTCTTTAATGAGATTATTGAGATTAGATTTAAAGCCAATGAATTGCAAATAATTTATGGTCCCAAGCTTCACATGGATATTTATTATCTTTGAATTTGTTTGGTGCTATTACATCAATATTGAGCCCTCTTTGAAAACAGAAGTGTACAAGATAATTTTTGGAGATAAAATTGTATTCATACAAAATTATGAATACCTAGAGCTGAAATACAGAGCATCTTTTAAGGCATTTTGTCTGTGTATTGTAGACAGGTATATCTTCTTGGGTTTATTTTCCTCACTCATTCTCTTCACTATTTGGTATTTTTGAGTGTTTCTTATAATCTTTAAATTTTGTTTTTCCTTAGAAATATAGTTCGTCACTTACCTGCGCCTGCGTATTAGTTGTTCAAGGTGAGGATGTTGGTACCTTGACAGACACCTGCAGGTTCCCTCCCCCACCATCTCCCCCCTCCCCAACCAATAAAAATAGAAAACTTTTTCCTAAATAGAAGTACCTGAAATGTACTGTATGGTGCATTCTTCACCATCTCGAACTTCATTGGATGATGCCTCCTTTCTAAATAACAATTCTTTCTTGTCAATGAAAAAATGTCTCCTTTCTAATAAAAACAAGAAAAGGAATTTTCGTTATGTATCCCATGGAGTATAACCTTTTATATGCAATTGTGTCTTATAACATGATAGTGTTGCACCCTAACCCAACATACAACATTGTAACAATCCTAGTTCCTTTGGGTGTGTTTTGAGAAATGAGGTCATCCTTTTATGAAAATGCACGCCCCATTGGCTCATTGTTATATATTTCAACTTCTTTGCAATAAATGGCCACATTGAGTCACTTGATATCCACCATTCTAGGAGATGCACTGGGATGATCTTTTTCTTGGATATGTGATCATGTGTTTGGCACTAGACTCTAATTCATTAGCATGAAATAGGTTCGAGAGGGGTGTTATGGAAATATGATTGATTCTCCTTTGAACATCTCATATCTGCACATATCTGCGCATAGGTATAATACCAAGCCATGATATTTGTAGATTGGGTCTTTGAGAAGTATGAGGCATGAAATTGGCATTATTTGGTTTAATCCCACACCAACATTTACTCATGAATTGATGAAACCAGAGCTCATGGGCATTCACTGCATTTTCATTCATTTGAATTCACTTATTCCATGTGTGGTTAACTATATTGGAGGGTTAAACATAATTCTGAGTTTTTATACCCTCTCTGCCACCAGTGCTCTACATTATTTTACGTCTTTTCATTTTCCAAGCATATTTCAGGGTTCTTTATTGCATATTGGTGCTCTTCTAAGGTAGCACACCATATCACTTCATCTACCATAATAATTCTTTGGACTCTGATTAGTGGTTTCCATGCATGCTTAATGTGCTTCATATGCATGGCTTTTCAAATGTTGATTTCACAGTTTAATATAAACTGGTGATAATTTATTTAAATATTTTATATACAAAATGATGCTTGTTTGTTAGGAACACTGTTTATGTTTTGAGCACCATATATGGAACCTCGTTGGTTTCAATCCATAATTGCAGAGAGTCAACCAACCAAACTTTCATTTAATTTTCTAAAATCTCTCACTTTAATCCAACTTCTGAATGTTGTTATATAAATGATCGAACAGACACTAACTGTGGTAGCAAACTATCTTGAGGCATTATCTGGGCAGCGAATCATCCCTGAGACATTATCTGAGGCATTGACCTATCTCTAAGGCATTATCTATAGCAGCACATAAAATCTGAGGCTTCACTATGGCAGCAATATGTCTATGAAGCAATTATGAGATAGAAAGATACCTTTGAGGCACTGTTGATGACAACAGATCATCCCTAAGGTATCAATTGTGGCAGCGAAACACCTATAAGGGACTGTTTGTGGCAAAGAATCACCCCTAAGGTTTTCATGTGGCACCAAATCATCTTGAGGTATGGTCTGGGGTTTTGAGGCAAGCAAGGTCTAGTTTGGAGTTGATTGTGGCTGCAATGAGATAGTGAAGTAATGTTTATAGGCAACAAGGAGATATTCTACAGAGATTACTTTGCATTATGCAACAACAATTTAAGACAATGCATTACCCTTTGTAATATGATCCAGAGAACTCCTCAATGAAATTAGTATTACATGCATAGAAGTTTAAACCAACATAGTTTAGAATAATTTTATGGTTTTACACGTTTTCATATATTTCAAAATTTATTTATGTAATGATCCTAACTAGTGTCCAAAAACTTTTCTTCACAGATTTCTATTACATTATTCTATACAAAATGGCAGACCAGGTATTTATGTTGCTTTTGGTATTTGTATTATTTATGTTGTTGATTTAGTTAGAGGTTGGATTTGTTTTTAGAAATAACTTTAAAATGATACTTCAAAAGTTTGTTTGTGACTAGTTAAATGCTTGTCGGAACACTCTGATAAGCTTACCTCAAAGTGTTGGACAGATCTTCAATGCTCACTCAACACATATTTGGTGTTACCGATTCTATTTTCTTATCAGTTTTTTTATCAAGGTTATCTTATTTTTATGTTATTATGTGTTTTTTTAAGAATGTACCCATGGGTGTTGCCGATGCTACTATGGGGGATTCAATGATATTCACTAATTTTATGGAAATGTTAACAAATGCATGAGGGCAAGACACTGCTATGATGATGCATGAGGTAAACTTGAATATTGTCTTTTATATGTTCAATTATCTTATATTCCTTATTATATTATGCTAATTTATGTTTGTGGAATGCAGGCAATCACTAAAGTCATTCCAACCCCTATAACACCTTATAAAACATCTAAGGTAATGATAGTGGTAAAACTTGATCAATATTTTTGTGCATTTAGTTAACTTATTTCACTATATATATTTATTAATATTTATGTTTTTACTAAGCGTGCATTTTGTTGGCATGCAGGATTCATTTATGCCCCTCAATACAACCAATGTTGGCATGCAGGGATCATTAATGCCTCCATATACATCTAATGTTATGCAATATGTAAGATTGAACCATTTATTTATGTGAGTTTGATTAAGTTATTTGTTGAGAAATCTAGGGCATATATTTAATAAAGTTTTTGCACAATGATTCCATGATTTATCAGGTGTTACGAAGAGCTACATCATGCCCTCAAATGGATCACCCCATCCATTTTTTTCTTCTTCTACATACAATACTATTTTAACAAGTAACCCAAGCAATATGTTATTCCAAAACATGATGTCAAGTTACTTTTTTAGGGTTTTTATGTAATCAAGAGGCCTTTTTAGGGTTTCTTAAATTCAAACCTTAGATCATACTCTTTTCCGTTTATGTCATTCTAGAGTTCATCCCATGCCCTAGAAATCAAATCATAGGGAACAAATACCTTAACATTAAGGTTTCTAAATACTAGGGTATTTCTTAAAATATAAACCCATAAATTCAACCCTACTACATCTTATGATGGACCCTTTAAAAGAAAATTATTATACATACCTCATGGACACCTATCTGTACTTATTAGTATTTTGGTTGCCATGATTATTTGCAACTTTACTATACATTTCATTGATCATTTGCCACCTTCATGACCTTATTTTAATGAGTCTTCTGAGATATTGTCATTCTATAATGGGACTTGCTTCTTCATGTGTTCATGAAACCCATGCCTCAGTCATAACAAAAATAATCTTCTTTTTCCTTTTTTTACATAAATTACATAGAATTGTGATTAGATATGTCATTATGAAGACCGAACCTAGTTACATATTTCAACATTATTCATCTGTTATTCCATCTTATTATTTATATTTGTGCCTTGTAGGATGTTTCTAGGGTGACTCCAACAAGTATGCAATCTGTTGGTATAGTGGGTCATGTTATGCCATCTACACCTAGACCAGAACCCCATAACATGCCCTTTACACAATTTGTTGGTATAAAGGGTCATGTTATGCCCTCTACACCTAGAACAAAACCCCATAACATGCCCTCTACATCAAATGTGGGTCTAGTTAGCATTCTCCCACCAGGACCACAACAAGTTTCTTTGAGGAGTCTTATAGACTCACAAACAAGAATGTTAAAGCTCCTACTAGATATTCCTACAAATGTTCAAATCAGACAAGAAATAATTGAACAGATTCAGTTATGGGAAATGTCATTGTTGGAGAGTGTAGCTCCTGCAAGAGATCAACAGGTAAAATTTTTATTTTTTTTTATAATTTCATTTGTTATGTTTAGGATCATTATTTTAGATATGAAAAATAGTTTCATATTTTGGTTGGGTTCTTATTAGTTCCACAATTTCATTGTAAATGCAGGAAGTAAGTGACACTGTGCCTAATGTATCTATAAGGGAACCTTCCTCAATCCCCAAGACTACAAAAATATCATCAGTGACCACAAAAGGAACGCAAGAAGTTACAATCTTGCTCACTTCAGAAGGAAATGTCTTCAAGGATGAAACAGGGCTGAAATTTTATCACTTTATTTTTCGTCGTGCAGAACAATTATTTGGAAATACCATCCAAATGGATTGGAGGAAACAAGCCAATGCAAAAAAAGAGGAACTATTTAAAGATGTAGTAATAGCATTTGCTAATCCTGGATTTGATAAGGAACTTATTTTACAGATTGCAAGTAAATACATGCACTCAAAGAGGTCCAATTTAAGGACAAAGTTGACAAAAAACTTGATGTATCCACGTCCAGCTTGGATCACAGACCAAGTGACGTGGGATGAACTTATGAAATATGCCAAGTTTAAGAGGAAAGTCCTCAGAAATCCAAACTATACGCCATCTGCACAAGGAGGAGCTAAGAGACGCCTACGAGATACAAGAAAAGCAACCCAAGCTAGGGTGCCAAAAATTGCATCTCACAAATTAGGCTCTAGTGGATATAATAGTATTTGTGGTGGTATGGTAAGTGATATTTCCATCTATTATATTTTCTATTTTAGGCAAAGTAACCATGGTCATGTTGAGTTAATTGTATCTTATTAGTTATTTTACCTTATAGATATGATTATCTTTGTTAATGTAGGTTCACCAGTTTCAAAAGGAAGCTTCAGAGGAAGACCTAAACTATGTTGTATTACATGGTTCCCAAGGTCTTCACCAACACATGATAAATTGAGGGGAAAAAATAATTACTAGTTATGGATCCGAGGTTAGTTGTTTATAATATTATATGAATAATGCAATAAATCAATTGGAGGTTTTAATGTTATTATAACAAATTAAAGTGTGTTGTGTATAGGAATCAGGTGAAACATCTGGGAGTGAGCATGGGGAGGAGATACAAGCACATGATGATTTGCTTGTTGCACAAAATCATCCAATAATCATTCCTGAACCTTGGCAGGAAACCATTGTTGAATTTCAGCAAATGGGAGACAAAAATAATGAGGAGGGTGTTCAATGTGATGTGCATTCCACACCCACAATTAATGTAGCGCCTCCCAAAAAGAGGACAAAAAGGGTTGATATGTGTTAAATTTTAATAACTTGAACGTGCATCACTCTAGCTTCTAAGGAGCGCACTAGGTTGTGAGGGTCCAAACATAAACAAAAATGATTGCAACAAATTTTTTTTGAAGATAATTTGTTTTTTTTATGAGTACTTACATATTATGGGCATCACTAAGACTATTTCAGGTCCTAACTTGTATTATTTGTTTGATTATGGTCAATTTGATATGCTTATATTTGTGTTGTATGTAGATGACCTGGTCCTAAAAGTTAGTTAAAAAAACTCTATCCCATGGTGTAAGAAGAAACTGGCAAGTGAAGTTGACATGAAGGACATACACCTCATGTGTTATTTCTTGGTCTGGGAGGTTTGGCTGAGTTGAGGTGAGGTGGTCCTTGAATAGGGGTAAGTAAGCAATTGAGATTCTGAAGAAGTTTTGGATAATGACAATAAACCATAGGCTACTTTTATGATACATATTTTTAAGTTATCAATAGATTAAGATTCAAATTTGGTTGATTCTTCAGGGTACAAAAAGTATATAGGTTCCCTAACATATCTGGTAGAATTTAGTGGTCAAATTGTTGTGTGCATGAGATCCCTTGTCTCACAAAAAAGGGGGGCTCAGACACCAATTTATTGTCCAACTTCGCTACTAATATATGGTTGAGCTGAGGTTGCTGCAAATATGCTCCATGGTCTGAGGTATGCGAGGTACTTAAAGGGCATACTGGCACAATGCTTTGAGTTGCTGCATGCTTTAGTGGATTTTGAGAGGGCCAGGGATGTAGGTGGCAGGAAGAGTGATTCATGGTTTTGTTTAAGCTTGGGTTCAAATATAATATCTTTGTTAGGATGGGATACCCATGTGTGCAAGTTGAAGAAGTCCCTTTCTGGGCTAAAGTAGCCTCTTGTGCTTGGTACTCATGGATTTATGAGTACTTACAGACTATGGGCATCACTAAGACTGTTGTAGGTCCTAAATTTTATTATTTGTTTGATTATGATAAATTTGATATGCAATTTTGAAAACGCTACTATATTGGTATTATGCTTTACCATGTGAATTTGATATGTGCTATTTCATGATGCAAATGGAATGTTTACCCAGTTTTCAAAAAATTCCCTTATCCCACTCCTTCCGTAAGATCTTCCCAATTTGATGGTTGCATTTTTATCTGATATATGAAATAAAAACCTATCATCCTACTCCTTCATGATATTTTTGAATGATGATAACTAGGCCACTTGAGCGTTCTCATTGTCTTAGCCATTAGTAAAATTGTACATCTATACTGGGTCTGAAAGAGAAATGCATACAGAGACCAATAAGCCTGGCATCTGTTAAGTAGCCCTGCCCCTTAGGCATCCCCATATAAGCTGTATTATTGGAAGATTGAGATATTCGCACTATCAACTAAAATAGTTACAAAATGGATTTTGATCCTTCTCAACATTGGTGAGGTCAAAGGACATTGCAGAATTTAATCTCCAGCGAGAGTGTGTAAATAAAACACCATTGGGTGAGACTTTTGTGAAGCCACTTTACAGAAGGTATACACTTTCTCCTTGCTTTTGATTTGTTATAACTCACAAATCTATGTAGGCTTTGGCATTTATTTGAAGCTAGATTAGGATGGGCTTATTTTTCATAGATGACTTTTTATGACGATCGCTAATACTTATTTCATTATTTACTTTTTAACCATCATATGCTGACCATTTTCGATGATGATAAATTGAATGCTCTTTGACCTGTTACCTAGGGCATATTACCAGAGATCCTAGAAGAGTTACTGGCTACCAGGAAAAGAGCCAAGGAAAACCTAAATGTGGTGAACTAAGTGCTTCCTATGTTCATGTTACATGCTTGTATTTTTTCCACTTAGCATCTCAGTTTTTAACTTCCTGTAATCTTGTTTAGGAGGCTAAAGATCCTTTTGAAAAGGCTGTCTTGGATGGCTGAAAATTGGCTTTGAAGGTAATTACAGCTTTTTCAAGTCCGTATTAATTATGGCTTGGACATTGAATAAAAGTAAAACTAGGTATGTTGGTGAAACGCATAAAATAGTTTTGACTGTGTGCACTTGCAGATTAGTGCGAATTCAGTTTATGGGTTTATTGGTGCCATTGTTGGCCAATTTCCTTGTTTGGAGATTTCGTCGAGTGTGACGAGCTATGGTAATTTCACAGTTCTTCCATGGAAAAAAAACATTAAATCCATGGACACCTTGATTCTCCCCTTGTTTTTCCTAGTTGTAATGTTATTGGTGCTTCTTTTACTTATAAGATAGAGATGCTTGCAGTCCTCTCTTATTCTATATATGCATGCATCAGCCATTCACATTGATTATTTTTTGGCATCAATTATATCCATGTAATTCTTTTCTTCCTCCTGGAATAATGTTTTGGGTATGAACTGTAATTGACAATCTTGTACAAATAAGATCGAGTTATTGAATTGCATTAATTAGTCATGTGTACTTGTACAGCTAAGATGATATGCTTAGGCCCTCTTATTATATTTTGATTACAAGTCCAGTTTGATATTTTGACACATTCTTTGTTCCATCAGACAATATCTATTTTACGTATTGTTTTAAAATTTCATATCATTAATCATCTCATTTTTTTTCCACCTATCAGGCCATCAAATGATAGAGCATACAAAGAGGCTAGTTGAAGAAAGGTTCAAAATAGTTGTTGGTTACCAATACAATGCTGAGGTAGGCTATTATTTAGCAACTAAAGGCATTTGTAACCTTTGAACTGGATCAGTAATGACAGGAAGTACACTTGTTGTATTGGTGATAGTCCAAGTTCTTGAAATCATAATGGGTGATCTGATCCTAACCAAGATTTCTACTGTAAAGCTTGATATTATATTTTTATATTTGAATCTAGGTTGTATATGGAGATACAGATTCAGTTATGATACAGTTTGGTGTACCAAATATAGAAGAGGCCATGACACTAGGGAGGGAAGCCTCAGATTATATTAGTGGTACATTTACAAAGGTACAGTGTCAAGAATTTTAAATATCCGTGAAGCCTCTAGAGTTGTTAATGATGTTTTTGTAGGGATGAATGTTTTAATATCACCTTTCTTTTTAAAACTAATCTTCTTTTGACATTCCACTTCCATGAGATCTTTGTAAATATGCACAGGACAAGATGATCAGTTATGATTTTCTATGGCTTATCTGCATCTGTTTGGTGCATCTTTGGCATCTAATCAGTGTGTTATTTAACATATGCTTTTATGCAGCCTATTAACCTAGAATTTGAAAAAATATACTACCCATACTTGTTGATCAGCAAGAAAAGATATGTTGGGTTGTTGTGGACAAAGCCAGATGCTTATGACAAAATGGATACTAAAGGTGACAAACCTAATCTTTTTGTTTCAAAGACAGGCCTTAGTGTTTGTGAAGGCTCAAAATGCTCTTAGAAAAATAATTTGTTTGATGCCTTCTTAATTATTAAATATTCCTGATCTTTTAAATATTCCATATCAACAGGCATTGAAACAATGCGAAGGGACAATTGCCTGCTGGTGAAGAAATTGGTTACAGAGTGCCTTCACAAAATACTCATTGATCGTGACATACCTGGTGCAGTGCAATATGTCAAGAACACTATTTCTGACTTGTTAATGAACAGAATGGATTTGTCACTTTTGGTGATAACTAAGGTGAGAACAATGAATCCTTCTACATGTTTATGACCAAATTTGTTTGACCATTTGTTACTTTTGAAATGGAGAAAATATGATAGGGGGAAGAGGATATTTACATTGCGAGCAAGTCACTTATTACATATTCCTCGTTTCAAGTGTTAGAAGTATATACTATATGCCTAGTTGGGGCAGGCCATGGAAGTTTCCTTTTTAAGTCTGTCATGTTTCTTCTCCCTACATTCTGTACTTGGAAGGGATTCAGTCAATATTTACTGCTAGCAATGGGAGGAAGAAGTGTCAAGGGAGGCTCTTATACAATTGAAGAGAATCAAAACATGACAATATATAATATATCTGCATTTCTAATCTCATCCTGAGAAAAATTGGTTACTGTTTAGCTGCGGTAGAAACAGATGTTTGCAGGTCATATCGTTTATGAAGGCTATCAACATATTCTTAAGGGCATTGTTGTTTGCCTGTGCTAACAATCTCTTTGTTGAGTCAGGGTCTAACAAAGACTGGAGATGACTATGCAGTCAAGGCAGCACACGTGGAACTAGCTGAGCGCATGCGGAAGGTAAATACTGGAAATAAGCTTCTCAGAACAAGTATAATGAATAGTGAAATGCCTTCTGGTTCCATTTCAATCCTATCTCTCTATTTTTATTACTGCAGTGCATGTAAAGACTCTTGTAATATTTTGCTTTTTATTGACAATGATTCCATTGTTCGATTTTTTAAATTGATGTCATGTTTTAAAGCCAAGTTGCCCCTGGTTTACAGAGGGATGCTGCAATTGCTTCAACTATGGGTGATCGTGTTCCATATGTCATCATAAAGGCTGCAAAAGGTGCCAAGGTAATAATTAGCCCCTTCTGTGCTCAGCATAAGTCTCGATATTGCACTAAAAAATGGTTATTTTAATTATTTTGTTATGTTTTATTTGGAGGCATAATTTATAGAGAGATTGTGGATATAATTACTAATGTGTTTACTTGGGCTTAGGCATATGAGAAATCTGAGAATCCAATTTACGTACTGGAGAATAACATCCCTATTGATCCACAATATTATCTGGAGAATCAACTGAGCAAGGTGAAAGACCAAAGCATCATCACTTGTAGTTATGCTCTTTTTGAAAATTTCACGAGTGTTTCAAATATATCTTGATAGATAGTAATTCTTTCCAGCTAAGTGTTTTTGATTAGTGCTTGTTTTTGCTCTGTAGCCACTGTTGAGAATATTTGAGCCCATTTTGAAGAATGCAAGCAAGGAGCTTCTTCATGGTAGTCACACACGAGTAGTTTCCATATCAACTCCTTCAAATAGTGGAATTATGAAATTTGCCAAGAAACAAATCAGTTGTATTGGTTGTAAAACACCTATCAGGTATTTAGTTAATACAAGTAGAGGGTGTCCTGCATGTGGTTTCCTTGCTTATAGTAGTGCACAATTGAGAGTTACTATTATTTCAGTTTGGCGCTTTAGAAAGCTACTAGGGTTCATCTTTTTGATGTGGAAAAATCTATGAGGTTGCATGATTCCATGCCTGCTCTCCTTGTAAGAAACTGTCTAGCTTTCTTATAATAAGATGTCTGGTTAGGTTGCTTCATACTGAAATTCATGATGTTACCTAATTTCATGTTGCTATTGCAGCAAAGAAGATCAGACACTTTGTTCACATTGTAAAGGAAGAGAAGCAGAATTGTATCAGAAAACAGTTGCAAATGGTAAGCTGGTATTCTAATACCATTACTCTTTATTTGGAGAATTTAAAGTAGGCCTTGTGTCTCTTTTTCTCACCTAGATTTTCTATCATATGACACTAATATTTGATCAATGTCAGTGAGGGAATTAGAAATGCTCTTTGGTAAACTATGGACACAATGTCAGCGGTGCCAAGGCTCTATGCACCAAGATGTTCTTTGTACAAGGTTATTGAATGCTATATTTCAAGTATTACATTTTCATAACATGATTTAAATTTACATTATGGATGTATTTTATAACATTTGTGTGATCATGTATTTGTTTTTAATTAATAGGATGTTTTTTATTTTATTTTTACAATTACTATCTCTTTTATACTTACATTCATGTCCTATCCTTATTGCAGTCGTGACTGCCCAATATTTTATCATAAGAAGAAAGATTAAAAAGACCTAACTGAAGTAGAGGTGCAACTAGAGCGCTGGCAGTTTTGAGGATGCTGCCTGTGTAGCTTGTAATTTTTTGTATTATCGAATATTTTTGTTTTCCTGAATTTTCTCTGTGTATGTTTCTCTGATTTAATGGACCAGGGAATTTATTTGGTCCCTGAATCAGGATGAGCATGGTTTATTTATTGTACAGTAATTGTCAAGTCCTTATTATTTAATGTTAACTAGTTCGATATATGTTTTCTCCTTGCAAATGAGATGGAGAAAAAGTCAAAATGGATACATACTTCCCAAGGCATACCCTATAAATGCAATGTGCACGCATATCCCAAATTTTAGGAGAGCACACACTATAAAACATAGATATGTAGGCTTACATATGTATATCCAGACATACATATAGTTGAATGGATGGATGGATGGATACACAAATAGATTGGCAGGAGCAAATCCGAGCCAGAGAAGGACGCAAAAGGATAGGCACTACGCACAAAGAAGCCATCATATTTCTCCCTCTTTCAACAATTTATGCTAATTTGAAAACTTTACTGGTCATTGCATGATTTCACCCGTCAAATGAATAATCCGATGATGATTTGACAATTATACCACAAAATTAAAGGGTATATATTAGAAAGGCCCTTGGAACATTTCTCCCCATCCTCAAAGAAAATTCAGAGTCTCGTATGTCATCTTCATGATACTAATTAGAACGCTTAGATGACCAGCCTTAGCAATCACGATTCACAATGATCATGAATAGAACTGAACCAACCATCTATTGATTTGCATATCAATATTTTTCTGGCTGGTATATTGGATATAAAGTTCCTTGTGATGCTCTGCTCAACAAAAGTCATGCTACCACTCATTTCTTTGGGCATTTTCTAATGAAGTGTGCTACTTGAAGCATACATTTTCTGACTTTCAACTTCTTGTGCACAAGAACATGGCCTTACCTATAGTGCCATTTTAACTTTTACAAAGCTGTCTATTCACATTTATTATGAGGATTTTGGTTAACACCTTTAGGAGAAATCAAACTTGTTGCATTTTTTACATAATGGCGTGCATAAATCAACTAGGGTTGTGTGAAATTATAATTATATTAACCTTAAGGTGAAAGAATTTTGTGGACCAAGAAACGTTAGACTAATTATTTTCAGTACAGATGATAAAGTTTGCGTGATGGTCATATAGCCTTTAGGGTGTACTTTAGTCATGCACATTTATAAAGTACGTGGTACCACAATGGTACTTTGCTGCTATGTCACAAGATTCGTTGAACTTCAACCTTGGGGTTTGAATTTTGGCGAACCTTAATTTTTTTTGAGGTTTGGCAAACTTTATTTTTTTTTTGAGGTTTGGCGAACCTCATCAAACCTCATTATCATTGACCAAGTCCATAGATTAAAACTCATAACGTCATGTCACAACTCAAGCTTGTAATCTATCCTTGCAATTTCCATGTTCGTGAGAGCATTTTGTATGTTTATTGATGTTGATATCTTAGTATTTTATCCTATATTTCATTTTAAACTTAATATATATATATATATATATATATATATATATATATATATATATATATATATATATATATATATATATATATATATATATATATATATATGAATCTAATTGCGAACCTCATCCAAACCTCATCAAAAAATTCGAATTCGAACTGAACCTAATCATTGCCAAACCCATACTTGAACCCAAACCATGTGACTTAGCTTTATTGTTATGTAATGAGTTAGATTAGTTTAAGTTGCTTTTGATTAGGCTTACGTTAGTGGAATATGAAGTGTCACTTGGAAATAGGAAGAGTCACTTTGATTTGGATAGATATAATGATTTTTGAAAATGGTAATCTGTCTCGTCTTTAGGTATTCCCTGTTTCATTGTTGGTGCTTTTAGTTTTCTGTGATTGTTTTATGCATTTACAACATATTGGAGAAAGGGTAGCATGACCAAAGGATTGGTTGGCATGTGTACAACAATGAAGAGTCAAGCAAACACTAAGATGAAGACATCACATCTCGATGGGTCAACATAAAATAATTATTACTATTTTTCTAGGAAAAATTAGTATTCATTCAGCCACAAATCACTATAGAAGTGTAGTAAGAGTTGTAGAATTGCCACAACAACACCAATCACGGCACTAGGGCTTAGGTACTACAATAAACACACTTCCTCGGGCTTGTGTACATCACATTAACAACATGCAGGCTTCTTGAGGTAGTTGTTCATTGCAGTGATACAAAGTTGTGGCAGTGATACAAAGTTGTGGGTAGGGCTGTAACAAGTCATATACAAGAAAAATAATTGCATACATTTCACAGATAAGGAAAAAAATGTCTGGGAACTCTTTTAGAGGTGTCGAAAGGACTGTACAGGCCTTGGGCAACAATAGGAAACTCTCAACAAGCGTGAGTAGAGTTGTACAGGACCAGCAACGTGGGTATGTACTTTGCATTCAGGCTCTTCAATGACAAGCTTGAGAAGTTTGTCATCGACCTTGATTAGCAATAAATAGAAGTCAGACAGATAACCTAGAACAGTCTTAGGTAGGGAGAAAGAAAGGTTGAGTAGTTTGTAACAGACCCCGGGACCTTACTATCTGCCTGTCAGTAGCCTCTGCCTCCTTGCCTCCTTGAGGGAATGCTGAATGCTGGGAACCAACCCTTACAATTGCTGCTTGTAAGCAGCTTGCGTTATATACGAGATTATACGAAGGCTCATCAACTTCTCAAAACAGGTGAATCGTAAGTAAGATCGTGGATCGGTTCACAAACTGACCAGAAGCCGTCCGTCCATTGAAACTCAAAGTTGGGGTGGGGTGTCACTATCACTCATCTTTGCGATTGCAGGGAAGGGCACTACCAAAAGCACGGGCCCAACCATAGCTTGTTTCCCCTATGCCAACTAGCATTTTGTTATGGAATCAAGAAGGCGTAATGTGTGGCAGAACAGAAGGCCGACGTAAGGTAATTTGTAGTAGGCAATAACAATGAGAAACGGAGGTTGGGTAGGCTGTAGTAGGCTATATTAGCATTGGAAAAGGGCTTCAAGGATGTTGTAAAAGGCATCTATAGAGAGTTAACAACCATGAAAAAATGGCATAAATAAGCACCGTTAGTAATTTCATGGAGTTCAATTAAAAGTTTATTGGACATAATTTCAACACATAGAAGAAATATAAAATCAAATAGGAAAGCCTTTAGGCAATTGGATCAAAAAGAATTTTTAGTACCTAAATTTAATATCCTCATTGAGCGAGAAGAATTTCACTACAAAGTTCAAGACACAATAGTGGTTATTAAGATGTCGATCATTGTGAGATGCTTCTGTAGTGCAAGATGCATCTCAGTATGGACAAGGGTACAAGGGATGCATAAAACTTCTGAGAAGTTTGGGCTTATTGCCTTGAAAGGATGTTTTTAATGCAAATGAAGGGAAGGGAATTGATTTCAGATCAATTGGTGAAATTGAAAAACATTATGGAGCTGATATGGACGAGCGGTAATTGAAGAAGACATGGTGATAATTATCTTCAAAAGTTTTCCTTTATTTCAATTTTTTTGTAGAATCTTCTAATATCACTTCCGAAACCACTGCCATAATATTTGAGTTGTCCTGTCAACTAGTGCAGTAAGTAGAATGTTATTTTCTTATTATTTTTTGTTAACTTTTATTGAAATAATTTGTTCCATTTCTAAAAGATTGAAACTTTGTCTTACAATCTTTTATGTTGTCAAGTACGAGGCAGAACTTGTAGCAGCTGTGGCCCAACCCATTCCACTCCAAATTACTAGCAAGTTTTATAACCTTAAGATAGCTTTTTGTTTAGTCATGTTGTAAGTTGGATGAAAATGATTAGTTATCTTGATAGCCTCAAGTTAGTGTTCTATTTATTTATGATGTAAGTTGGCTGAAAATGATTAATAATCTTGATGAATGTATTTCAGGATGCATTCAGGGATTCCCATCAGGTGCTTCCTAGCATTGATGATGGAAATATTGAAAACCAATTAGTTGTTGAATGCATTGAAGATATATACAAATTCTACAAGACAATCGAGGTATGTTTCTCTCTCAATGATTGCAGTTTCTTGTTAGGGTGAAGGTAAAGTTTTATTTTCCTTAAATAAAATTTGGCATTCATGTATGCCCACAACATGAGTTGCGTACCTCCAGATTATATGAGAAACTAGGTTAAAATCAATGCAAAGATGAGGGCAGTCGTGATTGATTGGTTGGTGGAGGTACAACTTTGTTCCTATGCTAGTTCCAACTTCCATTTGTTGTCAAACTTAGATCTAAAAGAGATTCATATGGTCTATCTCTTAGGCCTGACATCAAAATCTTAAAATTTTCAGGTGCATCTCGAATTGGAATTAATGCCAAAGACGTTGTATCTCACTATGAACATCATTGACAGATACCTTTCTATTCAGAGTATTGAAAGGAAGAATTTGCCATTACTTGCTATCGCTGCAATGTTTATAGCTAGCAAATATGAAGAAGTTTGTCCTCCACAGGTAGGATGACTTGCTGACATCCTGTAAGAAAGGATGTGTATATATCTAATTAAAAGAACACTTTGTTCGTTGTATAAAAGTACATACACCAGCAATATCTACTCCTACAGAAGATTACGCTTTATGCTGGAATCAACACAAAATTATATTATAATAAGTAACACAATATTGATAAGATCTGGTTTATACTTGGCTACAGGTCAATGACTTCATCCGCATATTCCCAAATGAATGCACATCATAATAGATAGCGGCCATGGTAATTAGCTCTAACTGATAATTCTTTGTCATTGATTGCAACATAGTCTCCAAACATTCAGATTGACTTATCAATTGATAATAACTCTTCGCAGGAATCTACGATATTAAAGCAACTGAACTTCAAGATTACAGTTCCCACTCCATATGTATTCCTCCTCAAGTTTCTAAAGGCAGCTGATTCCAACAAAGTGGTAAAGTTTTGAATGACACCACTTTTTATATTGTTGAAAGCAGCCTGTGTGGCATTGATCAAATTTACTTTCGAAAATGCCTCATAAAATCTAGCATTCATGTTTTAAATTACTTTTCTTCATTGTATTCCTACTAATACCCTAATGTATTGACAAGTCGTACTATCTATTATTCATATGGAAAATCTGGCATTCTTCTTGGTTGAACTGTGTTTGCTTCAGTACATAATGAGCAAGTACAGTCCATCAATGCTTGTTGCTACTGCTCGATGCACTTTGAGGAAGGATCCATGTTGGAACAAAACACTTACCCTTTATATCGGCTACTCTGAAGCAGACCTGAAGTAAGGCTTAAAATTTTTAAAGCATCATGCTTTTAGTGATTTTACCCTTCTAAAGAAATCCTACTCCTGGATATTTTAGATTTCTTTATCAATTACAGGCAGGCATTATTGATGAGCTACGGCCAGAACATTGTGTCTTGATCAACTATATGTTGGAACTCAACTACTAACGCCTTGTCTGAATTGAATCTTTACCTAATACTAACGTGCATACTAAGCGTCTGGAGACGTACGCACATTTTGTTAATTCTGTACATTGAGGTAATAACATTTATGTGCATTGTTCCAGGGAATGTGCATATTTCATGGTTGATTTTCACCTAAGAGGAAATAATCTCAGAGTTGTTCATAAGAAGTATTCAGATCCATTTTTTGGCTATGTTACTTTTTTAAGCCCTGCCAAGTTATTTGCTGAAGACAATTGCAGTTCCAACAACTGATGAATATGTGCACCAGATTTACTCCTAATTGAAGATGACCTATATGTTCTAAAATGAAGCTTTGTTGCATATATTTTGTCCTGTTCAACCTGCAAACTAAATCTGTGGCCAAAAATTTATGTTATGCCCATGATTCCTCTGTGCATATATCAAGGGGCTAGCGCGAATTCTTTGCTGATGAGTAATGCAAAAAAGACACATGTGAAACTATGCAAGAAGGAAGAAAACCTCGAGAATGGAAGGATTTTAAATGGGATCCATCACAGTACCCTTTTGGAAGGAAAGATAGTAAGGACGAAAGGAGGGTCATCGACAAGCAGCAACGGGAACCACCAGAAAGCTCTCAAATACGTAAACTCCATTCCGGAACCATTCCATGAGAAGAGTGAAGATAGAAAGACTAGCCAAGAAAACCAACGCTCAAGGCATTGCGTTGCAGAACGAGGATATATTCTCCTACAATGGGGCCAAAACAAGAGACCTCGTGATTATAGAGCAGAATACAGAAGCGTGGTTGGAGAATCTTCTATTTAGGCTAAGAAAATTATTCGGATCGATAGACATAATGGAAGGCATGACCAACAGACATTCAAAATGATTTTATTTATTTATTTAATGTAATTTTTTATATTGTCTCTAGAGAGACAATAGTTTGAATTATGGACATTTATTTTTTTTAGTAATTTTTTATATTGTCTCTAGAGAGACAATAGTTTGAATTATGGAATTGTCTCTAAAAAGACAAAAATGTAATTGTCTCTAAAGAGACACAAATGAAGTTGTCTAAAGAGACAAATGAAATTGTCTCCAGAGAGACAAATGAAATTGTCTCCAGAGAGACAAATCAAATTGTCTCCAGAGAGACAAATCAAATTGTCTTTTTAGAGACAATAATAATATGTGTTCTATATTGTCTTTATAGAGACAAATTTTTGAGACATTATATTTTGAGACACCTGCTTAGAGACAATATTTGAGTTTCTTTTTGTCTTAAGTTAAGACAATTGACTCAAATATTGTCTTCAATATTGTCTTAAAACCCCCTACATGTAGTAGTGTCAGATGACTAATGATTTCAGATAGATAGGATACATCACCTTTTCTGTGAATTCAATTCAAGAAAATCATCCACACAAAACATACCCATCCGAATAAGATAGATGGATGAAGCGCATAAATTTTGGAGACAGGTTCCATCTAATGAATACGAACAGAGTTTTTTTCGAGAGAAAAGAGATAAAATTTGATCTGCAAAGGGAACCCAACAAGAGATTAAGCTACCCAGGGATTGGCCCAAAAGGGCCCGGGGTTGTCATTCGATTGTGAGATGAGGTTGGAAACATACACAGGATAGACAGATTCAAATAATGAAGTTGATATTTCATGTTATACGTTCTGTTTAAGAAGAATGGAAGTAAAATGTGTTCAGAAAATGTGTGCAGATCTTACACAGTCTGGAGAGAGAGATTCGTTTTCTGAGGCAATGGAGGGCGTTTACGTTACGTACTGTGAAATATTTGAATGGCGCGTTATGGTACAAGCACACTGCCATGTCACAATACATATTTCGTTGAGAACTTAAAATACTAACAGATAGTCCACTGACAAAACCAAAACCAGGTGAACGGAAAGATCTGTCACACTTATCGAAGTCGCAGTTTTGTGGATTCATTTATTTTAAAATTCTCGGTAACGGTTCTACAGTTCACCATCGGATAAATGCGGCGAAAAGTAGCAGCATCACCGTGATAGGCATACGTCACCCCAACCATATTTAAAATGGTTAATTAGAATGATATTTAAAATCGAGTTGGAGGTGCTGGAATTTCTTACCATGGTAACATTTTTCATAACTATTGTTTATATACAGCAAATGGCAGTGCTATGTGTTCGCATCATTATTTTATTTGCTATGATATAATAATTTTGTTATTAGATTTGCTATGTGATAATAATTTTTCATGGTTTACATGTTGTATATGCTCCATAGCATTCAATCATACCAATGAAATAAAGAAATGGATAGAACAATAAAAAACACCATTAGGACTAAGTAAATAAATTTAGTTGCTTTTTTTTTTCTTTTCCACTTTTTGCCAATCTCCTAGATTGGGAGTGACATTTACAATTGTTAAATAATTTTCCTCTATTACCATTGGCTTTTACTTATTTGAGTCTTAGCTCTCAGATACATGAGATTGTTTGTACCCTCCCATCTCCTTGTGTAGAATTAGGATTGTAACTCCTCTTCTTCTAGATCTATCGACCTTGGGATCAATATTACTTCTTATTTTCCTCCATCTCGTATTATCTTTTTGTATTCTGATTGACCTCAAGAACTGGATTACCCACTTCTCCTTCATCCACTTCTTTTGAGAGATCTTGCTTTGGCAACTACCATCCCTTGGGGTATTTTTTCTTGCTTCTTTTTCTTTATTGAGTCTTTCATTTCTTGGGGAAATGAGTTTTGTAGATGACCATTTTGTAGACATATTTGGCATCTAGAAGTTGTATTTTCAAAATCTAAAAACCGGATCCAACACTTATTGTTATGTAATAGATGAATTTACTTATTGTTATTTCTTCAGTTCTTTGTGTATTTGTTTTTATATACTTTCCTAGCATGTGTCCAATTTCCTCAAGAACTTTTTGGTGCCAAAAATGAAGAGGGAGAATATGCAATCTAACCCACACTGACATTTTTGATATCGCCATTGTATTTACATCAAAATTTCGAAACCATGGGGTTATACAAATATTAGCAGATCCCCAAAACCATGGCCCCTCTTTCAAACCAAAATCCCTATCCTTTCTTGTTTCAAATTTAACAATGAAGAAATCCCTACAACATAGATCAATATCACAATTTATCCTCTACGTATGAATAACCACTCAAAAAGGTCCACTAGTTTTGGCCAGAAGCCATTAAATCTGCAAATGATTGCCGAGATTGGAAATTTGCACTACTATCATTCACCTCTGAAAGCTCTACTTCCATTTCCAGAATCTGATTCAACTGTTCTACAATGTAGGGGTCAATAATATTGAGATTATGATATGGTTTAACTAGAGCTTCAATATTCCCTTTAATCGCATCATTTAAATATGTTGATCCAATATATTCCTTTGAGTTTTGGGTGACCCTCCCCTCATCTACAACCTCAAATAAATAGTGGAATTCTTTCCCACTCCATAATCCTCCAATGTTGACTAATCTTGTATCACCCTGCCCTCATATTCAAGTACATAAAAGGTTGTTGGAATACAAATATGGGATTGTATACCATACTTCAAATTTTCCACAAGATTCCCTTCCCAAATTCATAAACAACAAATTTTCCATATAGGATTTTAATAAAAATTGGAAAATCTACTTTCCTTTGTTATCTCATTCCTTGATTTGCTAGATCCAAGAACTTTTGGGGCATATATAAATTTTGATGGCTCCTTTCTACATGGTTTTCCTCCATATCTTGAGAAAAGTGGCATATATGAGGACAAGGGACACATAATAGATCCTGACCTCCTATCGCTTGAAAGTTTTTCTCCTGTACAAGCATCTCCTCCTTCTCTATAAATGATCCAGATTTAAATAAGAACGCAAAAAATTACAAATATAACTATAAATATAGAGATGTAGCAGAAATAACACTTCATTTCATTAACATCAATTACTGAAATATTCTAACAGACAGAATGGAAATAAGACTAGCTCGGACGATGGTAGCTTATCTATGAGAAGAGTTGTGGCAGCTATATGCCTCTGAACTGTGTTAAAATGAGGCTCAAAGTCCTATTTAATATTGAGAAACAATGGAAAACCCTAAACAGTTGAGAATAATTAATATTATTTTTGATATTAATGGAGAAAATAGTTACGTTGTTGTAACTTTCTCCCTAGTTTAGGATTAGTTCCTATAGTTATGGGGTTTGGGTGCAACTTCCTATTTTCTAGTATTGTATTTAATGATGTAATCTTTGATTGATTAATGAATAGAGTGGATGAGAGTGATCTCTCAAGTTTTGTGAGTGTAGTCTCCAGGTGCAGGCCACACCTGAGAGCTACATCTCTTTCTTTTCAATTTTGTTCACATTTTATCTTGGTATCAGAGCTCAGGTTGAGTGAGCCTGACCTTTTGTCACCTGTGAGGCTGAAGTGCCTGTAGTAGCTAGCTTGCCTGTGTGGCTGGAATAGCCTGTGTGGCTTGAAGTGCCTTTGTGGCTGTGTGTACACGAGAGCTCTGTGCTCGATTGAGCAGGTGGACTGCAGAACACCTGGCTCGGACACAAAAATTTTGGCACCAATTTTTCACGGATTGGCGCGGATTTTGCGCTAACAGTCGCGCCAGAAGAGGAATTAGTGTGGATTTTGAGGGATAAACTGCGCCAGAGCGCCAAAAAACCCGATTAGCGCGGGATTTTACTGGGAAAGTCGCGCCAATTAAAATACTCTAAGCGATTTTGAATTAGCGCGGATTTTTCGCTCGGGGTAGCGCCAAGGGGATCTGCGAATAGCGTGAACTTCGTTTGGCGGTTTGCAAACGGTGCAGATCGGCGGAGTTGCAAACCCGTCTGGGAGAGACAGATCGGGAAAGCGCCAGAGGAGATCTGCGGGAAACCTCGACTTCGTTTGGCGATCTGCAGGGAGAGCAGGATCGGCGAAGTGGCAGATCAATCCGGGAGAGGTGGATCAGATCAATTGTGATCAGATCATTGTTTCAGCTGTGTTGGAAACGCCGAATTTTCTCATTGGAGCGGGAGTGCCAGACACTGCAGATCGGTGGCAGAGGTGACAGATCGATCTGACAGGTATTGTTTTTTGTTGTTGTTAAGTAGATTCACAATGAGTAATATGATGGAATCTTACCTTAACGAGTCTGGTAAACTCAACGGGTCTAACTTCACGAATTGGAAGTTTAAGATCCAGACCCTGCTCGAAGGTGCGAATGCTTGGACTATAGTGACAGGCGATGAGCAGAAGCCGACTGCGAGCACGCAGAAGGAAGACTGGGAAAAACGAGAAAACAAGGCCAAGGTCCTGTTGAAGATGTCTGTGAAAGACAATGTCATTGCACACATCAGAGACTGTAAAACGTCCGCAGAGATTTGGACGAAAATCAAGAATCTGTATGAGACCCAGAATACAAACAGAGTTTTGGCTCTGAAAAGCAAGCTATTTTCAATGAGGATGGACGAAAGGGAGTCTGCTACTGCATTTGTCATGCGAATTAAGGATGTTAAAGACAGATTGGTGGCCATTGGAGTGGCGGTGGCTGATGAAGATCTTGTTGCAATTACAATGAATGGGATGTGTGATGATTTCCAAACCTTCATCACTAGAGTCTCGGCAAGGGAGAAAACACCCACTTTTGATGATCTCACTACGATCTTGCAGCAAGAGGAAGAGCGACGGCAAAACCTGAATCTGAACCCCCAAAGTGACGATCTTGCACTGGTGGCAAAACAACGACTATCTAAAGGGAAGCAGTCACAACAGCAATCAGTCTAGAAAGGAGGAGCAAAACATAAAAATCACTATCATAAAGGTATGCTTGCAAATCATTCTGAAAAGAAATGCTTTTATTGTGGAAAGAAGGGTCATATACAGAGAGATTGTTATTATAAGAGGCAGGCTAATGAGGCAAGGAGGAGACAGGCAAATCCAAAACACAGAGGATATTTTGTTGAAGAAGAAGACTTCAGTCATGAATTTCGACTGTTCACAGTCGACTGTGCCCTTTCTGCATCAAATGAAGATGACATCTGGTATGTCGATTCCGGAGCATCCTCTCACATGACAGGTAATAAAGAATTTTTTGACAGTCTTGAAGAAATTATAAATGGATCAAAAATATATCTAGGGGATGATAATGGATATCAGATTAAAGGTCATGGGGTGATTTCAATTAAGTTACCAAATGGAAAAATTAGTCACCTTTCAAATGTTTTATATGTACCTGGAATAAAGAAAAACCTGATATCTGTATCCATGATGGCTGACCAAGATATGAATGTCGAATTCTTCAAGACTCACTGTGTGATAAAGGATTGCAGGAATGAAATTGTTGCAACAGGCATGCAAGTTGGAAGCCTATACAGATTGTATGCAAAAAGTATATCAAAGCAAGCCATGGTTGCAGGAGAGTCGACAGCTGAACAACTCTGGCATCAGAGGTTTGGTCATCTAAATCTGCAGGATCTCATGTTGTTACAAAAGAAAGGTATGGTCGAAGGTCTCCCCATCTTTCGTAACATTCAATTAAACTGTGAAGGTTGTGCCTTAGGAAAGATGCACAGAGAACAGTTCCCTATGCATGATAGGAGGAGGCAAACAGAAATCTTAGAGCTAGTGCACACTGATGTATGTGGTCCCATGCAGACAAGGTCGCTAGGGGGAGCATACTATTTTTTGTTGTTTACTGATGACTGCACTAGGTATTCATGGGTTTATTTTTTAAACAAGAAAAGTCAGACTTTCCAATGTTTTATAGATTTCAAAACCCTGGTGGAAAGACAGTTTGGAAAAAGTATTAAAATTCTCCGATCTGATCAAGGAGGAGAATACAAATCAAAGGAATTCATGAAATACTGCAAATCTCACGGGATTGTTCAGCAGTATACAGTGCCGCACACACCACAGCAAAACAGTGTTGCAGAGCGTAAAAACAGAACCCTGGTAGAGTGCGCAAGGAGCATGCTACAAGGTAAGGGTCTATCTAATACTTTTTGGGCAGAAGCGATAAATACTCTTGTATATTTGAAAAATAGAAGTCCTACTAGGTTTCTTGGCTTCAAGGCCCCTTTTGAAGCCTTGTATGGATTTAAACCAGCAGTAAATCACTTAAGAGTCTTTGGGTCAAAGGCATTTGCACATGTACACAAAGCTGATAGAAAGGAACTAGACCCTAAGGCAGTCAAATGCATCTTTGTTGGTTATGGTACAGAGTTTAAAGCATACAAACTGTTCAATCCTGAGTCTCGTAAGACATTTGCAAGTAGAGATGTAGTCTTTCATGAACAGGTACAGGAAAGGAAAGCTGATGTTGGAGATGATTGGCACATTCCATTTCTGTTGGAGGAAAGCAGCGAGGATGAAAGGGAGCAGGAACAGGAGCAGAAAGAAGAGAATGAAGAAGAACAACAAGAAGGTGAAAAAGCAGGCCCAGTTATTGCAGAAGAAAACAAATTTGAGGTAAGTCCCCTACCAAGGAGGTCAGGTAGGAAGACTCAATTACCATTGAAGTTGAGAAACTATGCGTTGATGTCAAAGTTTTTGAACATTATAGAGCCCTCTAATTATAAAGAAGCTAGTCAATTTGAGGAATGGAGAGCTGCAATGAATGAGGAGATGGAATCAATTCTTAGAAATAATACTTGGGAATTAGTAGAGTTGCCTAAAAATAAAACACCTATAGGAAGCAAGTGGCTGTTTAAACCAAAAATGAATGCAGACGGAAGTATAGATAAGTTAAAAGCTAGGTTGGTTGCAAAAGGATATTCACAGAAGGAAGGTATAGATTTTGATGATACTTTTGCACCTGTAGCAAAGCTAAATACAATTAGAATGCTTATTGCTTTAGCTACTAAATGTAATTGGGAATTACACCAACTTGATGTTAAATCTGCATTTTTAAATGGTGATTTAAAAGAAGAAATTTACTTAGTACAGCCAGAAGGATATGTAAAGCAGGGGCAGGAACATCTTGTTTGCAGATTGAAAAAGGCTTTATATGGTTTAAAGCAAGCACCCAGGTCTTGGTATGAAAAGGTTGATTCTTTCTTTGTAGAGTATGGTTTCCATAGAAGTTTAAATGACCCAAATTTGTATACCAAGTACAATAACCAGGGGCAGATTATTTTGATTTCTCTATATGTGGATGATATGATTTTAACAGGAAATGCAGAAGATTTAATTAGAGGAATCAAAAGGCTCATGGCACAAGTTTTTGAGATGAAAAATCTCGGAAACCTTAACTATTGTCTGGGATTAGAAGTATTCAGAGATACTGGGCAAACTTTCCTTACTCAAGGGAAGTATGCAAGAAATCTATTGGAAAAGTTTGTTATGGATCAGTGTAGAGCAGCAGCAACACCTTTGCAGCAGAATTTGAAATTGAGCAGTGACGATGGCACTAATGAGGTAGATGCCACAATGTACAGACAGCTGGTTGGCAGCCTTATATATCTTACAACAACCAGACCCGACTTGGCATACTCAGTTAGTGTATTAAGCCAATTCATGTCAAAACTGCGTGAAAGTCACTAGACAGCAGCAAAAAGCATGTTAAGGTATCTTTGTGGTACTGTTCATTTTGGTATTTTATACGCTGATGTATCTGATGTTACTCTAGCAGGTTTTTCAGACTCAGACTGGGCAGGTAACCTGGATGATCGGAGGTCCATCACAGGTTATGCATTTAACATAGGTTTCGGGAGCAGCAAGAAACAAAGTACTGTAGCTTTGTCGTCATGTGAAGCTGAGTATCAAGCATTGTGTGCAGCAACATGTGAAGCGATCTGGTTGAGGATACTTCTCATAGATGCAGGAAAAGAACAGAAGCAACCCACTTCTATCAAAAGCGACAACCAGAGCACTATCAAATTAGCATACAATCCAGTGTTTCATAAAAACACCAAACACATAGACACCCAGTTTCACTTTGTTAGAGAAAAAATACAGTCAAAAGAAATTGCTGTCGAATATTGTAAAACTTGTGACAATGTGGCTGATATTTTTACAAAGCCTCTTTCACGAGTGAAATTTGAATTGTTTAGAAAGATGCTAGGAGTTCAGGAGAACCCTTTCTCCATTAAGGGGGGAGTTGAGAATAATTAATATTATTTTTGATATTAATGGAGAAAATAGTTACGTTGTTGTAACTTTCTCCCTAGTTTAGGATTAGTTCCTATAGTTATGGGGTTTGGGTGAAACTTCCTATTTCCTAGTATTGTATTTAATGATGTAATCTTTGATTGATTAATGAATAGAGTGGATGAGAGTGATCTCTCAAGTTTTGTGAGTGTAGTCTCCAGGTGCAGGCCACACCTGAGAGCTACATCTCTTTCTTTTCAATTCTGTTCACATTTTGTCTTAAACATCCAAAAACCTAACCCTAGGAGATGAAGTGCCAAACTATGGGCCCCATTTGGGTAAATTGGTACATCAACTTCCTAGGGTCATAACTTTGGCATACGATCTCGAATTGACGCGCACAATACCTCGTTAGAAAGATATATCCGAGAAATATAACTTTTAAGTGGCCAATATCATCCACTCTCCCTTGTTAGCCTCAGTTTTCCCAAAAAACGTCGTTTAGTGCCTCAAAACGGCTTCAGAAGTTCACGACTCGAAAAACTGCCAAAAATATTAAATTGTGTTACAAATAAGGAAACTAAAAAAATGAAAGAAACAATGGTGGGGGTCCAAGTGGAATAGGTGGGTGGCCACCAATATCCACCTGGATCAGCAAACAAATTCACAATTGGAAGGAGCAAATCTAGGGTTGTGAAACTAACTCCACTTAATGCTGACAAAAAGGATTTCAAATGAGCCAAGGCCTAGAGTCTGATCTTCACCAACGAGACCAAAGGAGATAGTCTCTGCCCATACGTCAGAACTGATCCTCCTCTCGTGAAAATTCCTTTCACAAACAAACTCTTGAAAAATGCACAATGATGATTTTTCCACTTGATTTGAAGACTTAACTAGACCTTCATATGCTTTCTATGAACATCGATCTAGGATTCATAGTAATCATCGGTGTTTGTATCCCACATTTTAATGCCATACAAATTCAAATCACAAAACTTACCAGTTGGGGTTTCTCTAGGCCAGTCGTTTTTGGGAGCTGCATATCCATCTAAAACTAGATTTACAATTAAGATAATTCCATATCGATCGGTTACGGCAACAATGATAAACAAAGCCTTCTTTCATCCGCAAACCCTCGCTATCTCTACAAACTCCCATTCCAGAATAATATAGATACCTATTTGAGGAGAAGCTCTAATTAATTCTTTCTTACACATAATAATTAAATGTCTTTTTTAATCTTCTCTTTTTTTCATTAATTAAATAATTTAATTATTAATTAAATAATTATTCTAAAAAATTATTAATTAATTAAATATGCTTTAATTGAGTAAATAAATCTTCATTTTGTTTATCTTTATCCTCTTGTGCACAAATTAGATGATTTCTAATTTTCTGGTACACTTCCACCTCTTGATTTTTTTGATCATGCAATTAGCAAACCATATCATATAATAAGAAACCTTCCTTAATTTGAATATATCATATAATAAGAAACCTTCCTTAATTTGAATTTTTTTCTTAATATTTGTTTTAAGAAGAATGAGTGCATTCTTTCTAGACAAAATGAATAAATTTGTATAAATGGTTGTCATTATTTCGCCAAATAGAACAACAATTTCATGCATGCCACTAAAATCAACTTAATAAAATGTCTCTTTAATCTTAAACCCAAGAAATTGAAGACACAAAATGCATACCATACCAATAAAACCAAATTCCTTCAAAAAAAAATTTCTTAATATTAATATTAATCTTAATAAATATTATTATTAATTGAATACATCCTTAATAAATGCATTAATATTAATATTAATATTAATTTATTTATATAATATATTAAAATAACTAACTAAAACATTAATAATTCAAAATTATTATACTAATATATTATTATTAGCTTATTAATAGATTAATCTTCTCACATTAATATATTAATATTAATATTATAATACTAATACATATCATCGCATCGCATTACATTACATTTCATTTTATTTCATTTCATTTTCATATTCATATTCATATTCATATTTTTGTCGGCATATTTCTTCTATTAAAAAAGTATAGAAAATTCGTCATTAATATCGAAGTATTGGTTTTAGTTACGTAACGGGCCGTTACATTGTATTTCTTTACATATAAATTCTACGAAATGTTCAAAGCCCTTATTGTGTTATGGATACTTATTTTTTTGGTCATTAAATAGATGTTCGACCGTTAACATGTTTAAAGCGAAGAGAATAAATATTAGATTGTTTTGAAAGTCTGAAATCCTTTAAAGGGTGTTCGATCATAGAAGTGATTTGCTCCTTTTGTTCGTAAGACATATATTCTTTTTACACAGTTTGAATGGTTTTATGAGCACAGATGTAGAATGATTTTACTCCGTCATACTAATAAGCGAGAGAAACATGGACCATATCCAGCAAGTCAAAACGAAATTTGTGTATGAAACAGGCATTTCATAAGGTGACAAAAAGACATCGACAAATTTTGGAAATATCGAAGCAAGGATTCAATACCACCTAAAGCCACGACCATATAAAAAAATCCAGAAATACCACCTAATATAGAGCGAAATATAAAAGAAATTTCCTATAAACTCAACCATATAAACCAAAGAGAAATATCACGTGATATGAAGCAAGGGAGGATGAGATTTCCTTTCTCTGATGGCCAAAAGAGAGTGAAAGATTCGCTTCACATCATCAAATCATGAAAATAACAAAGGAAAGCAACCTCATGACCATCCAAAACAAGAAGCTACTTGGAGCTCAGGTATGACAGATGAGCTTCATTAAAAATAAGTATTGGTTTTAAATTTGATTCCTTGGTGGGGATATTACATTCTCATCCATCACCGCTTATTGTACCGAGTTTTCACTCGGTCGTGTTAAATTATTGTGAGCAGTGAAATTCCTACGTGTCCCACATTCAGACAACACATGTTTTCGAATACACTCTTCCATGAAATGCTTTTAAGCTTCTCTGATTCCCTCCGCAATCCACTGAATATGTATCCTTTGCAACTATGTGATTGTCTGATTATAAATAGAATAGTTCCCCTGTATACGAAACGAGACCAACTTCCACATTCTGCAAATGGGTGGTGGTTGAGGACTTGAGCAGGACATGATAATAATCGCAGAGATACTATATAACACACACATGTCGGAATAATATAGAGAGAGAAAGAGCATAAACATTGTAGACAGATGCCAGCTGATGAATATGAATATGAATACAATTTTGTTGGGGAGAGAAAAGATAAGAATGGATATGTAAAGGGAACCCACAAGAGATTCAGGTATCCAGGGATTGGCCCAAAAGGGCCAGGCGTTGTATTAAGTTGTGAAACAATTATTGTCATTCGATTGTGAGATAATAATGGAGTTGAGGTTTAGTGCTATACGTTCTGTTTAAGTGGAATGGATGTAAAATGTGTCCAAAGCTTCCACAGAGTGGAGAGAGAAATTCGTTTTAACTCTGGTTAGAGATTGCAGTTTATGTGAAGCAAGAAGAAAGACCATCCACAACTAGGTAGTTGTTTATGTGAATCATATTTGTGTTTAATATAGTAATTAAACAACAACACGCATTTTTAAGTGTGTTAATTTTGTGTTTTCTCTTCTCTCCATCTATCAGATTGGTATCAGAGTGAGATTTCAAAAAATATTATTTGCAAAGGTTTTTAAACCGAAAGGATTCTTTAGAGGCCCGTTTATTAAATGTTTTTTAATGGTTGTCAGTGGTTTTGTTTGGGAGATATAACGGTTGTTTTTAGCATATTGAAAAAGGTCCTTTAAAATATTTACGTTGGGAAACCTTTAAAGGTGGGGTTTTTAATAATAAAATTATTGTTTTATTATTAAAAAAAAAAAATTAAGAGATTTTTATTTATCAGTTTTATTTGAAAGTATTTATTTTAGCTTTATAAAAAAAAAAAGAGCCATGTTGTTTGGAGTGTTGTAATCTGTAAGAAGAGGGTTAGCACTGGAAATAGTCGCAACTGGTTGTGAGTGGTACGAAGTGTCACCGTGATATTGAGACATAATCGTGTGTTAGTTTGTATTTTTCTTTTGTTTTGACAAGCAAGACAATGTTTTGGGTTCAGAAAAATCCCTTTGTATGATAAGGATATGTGAATTTGGTAAAGATTTTATATCACGGGGGTCCATATTGAAGATCATAGTTTTGTGGGGGGTGATATGGAAAGAAGACTAACGCAATAAGGAAGAAGATAGAAGACATAAGAACGACAACAATCATGGTCGCAAAGAAAGACTGGAGCAATCCAAGAAAAGAAATCAAAAGGAAGAGCTAGAGTACTTTGAAGAGCTCATAAGTGTTCTTGTTGGATTCAAATAATCTAACAAACAAGAAGATGAAGTTGAAAAAGTCGAGGATGAATGGATCAAGATGGAATTAGTAACACTTCCAAAATTTACTTGTAAAAAAATTGATTTTTGTGTTGTCAAAATGAGAACGTTTCTTCAATGTAAAGATTTGATTGAGTACGAGTCGAATAACCCATGTGATGAAGTATGCAATGCTTTAGTATTGGATATTATAAAACAAACATTGGATGAAAAGTTTTTGTGCAAGGTAGAAAAGCTACATCTTTCTAGGAAGCATGGAAGATCTTGGAAGTAGTATTTGTTACAAAGGAACGTGACATGCAACAACAATTTGAATCAAACTGTGCTGAAGAATTAATAGAGAAGGCAGTCGCAGGTCTGAGAGTAGATGTGCAAGACCCTAGGAGGAAAACAAAGCTTGGAGAATCCATGCATATGAATGAAGAATACAAAGAAAAGATTGCAGAGAGAGAAACTAAAGACTTTGTGTGTGAAGCAAAAAACTCCAATCTAACGTGGATAATGACGATGATGGTAAATCCCAATATCACGAGAAACCTGTGGGTGATGACTACAAAGTGAGTTGTGAATTGGTGAATACAACAATAGACCTTCCTAATGAATCTAGTGAAGTTGAAATTGTTAATAAACACATGTATGCATCGATATCCAACCATAGAGTGGATGAAAATTTTGTTGATGATATTTGTGGTATCATTTTTGAATCAGGGACTCGTTGTGGAAATATGGAAAGTGTAATGTTCGATTTCTTGAATTCTACATTTCATTCCTTAGAGCTTAGTCTCGAGTGAGAGTATTTTATTTTCTAATGATTTGTGGTTACTGTCAAGCATTGTATTTAATTCTAGTTTAAAATGGTTTTCTCTTTCTTCTTTTCATCTTTCTAATTATTCAATGTACTCATAAAGGCTCTCTAAGGTTATTTTATTTGGTCTCCCTTTGCTAAAAGGGGGTTTAGAAAGATGAGGAGAAGTACTTATAGTGGAAATAAGAATAACTTAATAAGAGGAAAGTAAGCGGGAATGTATGCACTTGTTAGAGTTGTCTATAGCGGTGTTTTTAATGAATTTAATTGTATGGAATATTTGCTAGAGAGACCGTCGAAGAAACCTCCACAAAGAGACTGCCAAAGAAATGGTGTTTGTGAAGAGATAATATTATAATTATATGGCCACTACTCACAACTCACACCATTTTTCTGCTTAAATCCTCCCCTGAGTAAATCACTTTGTCACTATGTTACTGCTTTTGTGTTCCTCCATTAAAATTAAGAGTCATTTATCAACAGAGAATGTAGAGTGTGCTTCTTTCCAAACTCGAGCTTGTACTTCTTTCTAGACTTTGCTTTGTAAGAGGATCTGAGTTTGCAAAGAATTGCCAAAATTCAGAGGGTATCTTCACGGCTTGTTCAAGTGTTATTCCATGAGTGTGGACAGGTATCAGTTGTCCTCCTTAGCTCTGTGTATCCAGGAAGAAACGGATATCAAGTTGTCATTGCCCTGAAAACCTCTTCGTTGGATATTCCAAATAGGTTATGCTTCAAGAAGTTAGGCTTTAGGTTATGCATACACTTCGAATGATCATAGAGAATCACATACGCTTCGGATCTAAAACTGAATGCTAAGAACAGTTGAATGTGCCTCTAAATAGTGACAAGAAATACCATAACCTTATACCTGAGATGATTTATTTTTTCATAAGAATCCAATGCGCTCTCTCGATACAGGTCCAAATTGACTTAATTTCAAAGTTTTGTATCTATGTTTTTGCTTAGAACCGAATCTCAGAGAGGCACATGAAACGCAGGTTCGATTCTATAGAGATTTGTATAATTCTGCTTGTTGGAAGGGTAGTCTTTAAGGCCGAGAACAGAGCCGAAAGGGATTGTTCATAACAGAATCATGAGTGAAGCAAAACCATCCCCAGACCATTGCTTTTCCTGGAACTAGAAATCTTGCATAATCAACCTCAAATGAACGCTGATTATCAGAGAATTGCTTTGTAAGAGGATCTGAATCTACAGAGAATTGCCAAAATTCATAGGGTATCTTCGCGACTTGTTCAGGTGTTACTCCACAGGTATGGACATGTATCAGTAGCCCTCCTATCACACCCCCAGGCCTATGGTAGTCTTTCAACCGTACTTGGCAAGGTGCGGCACCACCAAACACTTTCTTTTCACCAATACTTATGTTCATGGACTACGCCTAACCATTAGTCTACTGAGTTTGTTTTTCGCAACCAAGTATTATTATGTTTCCTTTATACCAATTGTTGGCCGGATAAGTCGTTCTTGCAGACAAGACCGACATCCCTAGTATCTAATGATATCTAGCGACAAGCAAACCAAACAAATTCTATCTTTCTCTAAATATGAAATTTATAAATAAAGGCAAACAAGTTTTTTAGGCCTACGTTGGGTCCAATGAAAGTTGTGGAAGCCTCGCTCCGTTGATCCAAATGAGCTCCCTTGTAGAGAATTTGCAAACACAAACAAGCACACAAATTAAATAGCACCTAAAAAGCCAATATAATAAAGCATACTTATCATGATGATCAAGGAATTCATGAAACAAATCACATAAGACAATTCGTTGAGAAAAACGAATCTGATTGTATTAACTTAAATCAAAGAAGAACTTTACAACCTGTGCCTTGATGTTGTACAAGCTCCTCCCAGGGTCCAACAAGAAGTCTCCTCTACTTTGACAAGTTTCACTCTCTTCCCAATGAAGCCAAAAGGTATGTGATCTCTCCTCTCAAGCTTAACTAAGAAGTCTCAATTCCAACAGCATTTACCCTCAAAAATGTTCAGCTTCTAACCTCCCTAGCAACCAGCCCAATGCCTTAATTTATAGTGCAATGGAGGGAACTTACTAGGTCCTCCAAAGTGATAAAGCCCTCCTTCAAAGGGATAAGCTCCTCTCATCAAGGGATTAGCTCCTTCACTTTTGGGATGCATGAACCACCTAGGAGTGAACCATCCACGTCAAGATTCCTTATAGAATCATCTAGAATTAACCCAAAGTGAGTTTTTAAGAATAAACTTGCGCCTTTTTGACTTCCACAGGGGTCCGCACGCACTCCTTTAGAGACAGAGCGGGCAGGTTTGCAAGTAACATGAACAAGGGGTGCGGGACCGCAGGAAACAGTGAGAGAAAGTGCAGATCCAGAGATTTATTGATTTTCAAAGTCTTTCTCTCATTTTCAAAGCTTGGCATGAAGAGCTGAGGTTTGAGACTTGCTTAGGAGGACAGTATGAATGATGATAGACCCATACTGACTGCAAATAGTCATGGTTACAATATTTTGTGTAACAGATTGCCCCCTAAAGTGCAAAGTCTGTAGTAGATGAGGATTTCATTTATCATCTAAGAGGAGTGAAGTACTTTATCATTTCGAGGATAATCTTGTGGAGAGCCCAGTTGGAACCTATAAAAACATTCAGTGAAAAAAAAAAAAAAAAAAAAAAAAAAAAAAATATATATATATATATATATATATATATATATATATATATATATATATATATATATATATATACGAGATCATATCATCGCTGAGGTAGGCATTTCCATACTCAGATCAAAACTGACTAGAAAACTAACTACTGCTCTGATATAGGAATGATCTTGTAATACATCACAAGTATAGACACATGTAGACACAGTATGGACGCAACCATCTGTTTATGAATAGTCCACTGTATAATGAATACAAAATTCCTCGCAGCCTGGGTGGTGGAAACTAGATCTAGGGTCTTGATTTCTACTTCCCGAAATAGTATGATTCTAACCATGTGAATGAATGTGTTGAAGTCGAACATGGTAAAAACCACTTGATTACTAGTCAATGATGTAAACTGTTAACAAGTGTGAGAGAAACCACCAGTAATTGTAATATCCCTCCCCTTAATCATAAATAATAAAAATAATAATATAATAATATAATAATAAATAATACAAATAAATAATAAATAATAAATCACTTAATAATAAATAATAAAAATAATAAATCATAAATGTTAAATGTTAAATAATAAATGATATTTAAAAATATACAAGAAAATAAATAAAAATAATAAAAATAAAAATAGTAATAACTATACTAAAGCTCTAAATAAGAATAAATAGAAATAAAACAAAGAAAACAATAAAAAAAATCAGTAAAGCTATCAAAAAGAAGAAAATAAAACAAGAAAGCTAAAAATCAAAAGAAAAGTAAAGAAATAAAACAAGAAAGCTAAAAATCAAAGTCGCATGTAGACACATGGAGTGTGTGCATGTGGTTCCCATCCAATGTTTGCTCTATTTATTGGATGGTGAGGAGGATGGGAGGCATTCCATCTTTCCAAGATTCTATCTTTCATTCTCTTGGGAGAATGGTATTCTAAGACATAGGAGTCACTGGCAGTAGTACGTTTATTGAGGGCTCGGGGGTGGCCAGTTGTAGCAAATCCTTGCACAATTGAGCCTACGGTTGGGTGGAGAGTCGTCCCCAAAACCTAGTTGCGGTAAGCCTACTTCTACCATAGGTAAGCACAAGTAAGCACTATTCATAGTTTGAATTTAGTTAATTAATTACATGATTGTTTGGCTAGGTAAGTGCCACTTTGATTTAAATTTAATGCTAGTAAATTAATTAATATTTATTTTCACTGTTACAGTAATGTCAATGGCTCTCAAAGTACTCAGTACAATCCATGAGATGTGAAATAGATGTGTTGATGTTGAACATGTCATGGAATCCTTTGATCGAAGGTCAATGATGCAATCTATCATCGAAGGCGAGAAACCTGCCATTGAGGCATGCAGATCCCAAGGTACTGACGATCTCTAGATCGTCTTTCTAGATAATGAGCTGAAGTCGATAGAAAGTGATCCGTCATAGGCAAGCCCACAACACGAAATCATAGATCAAGTTTGAAGAAATTTAGTTGCAAGGACTGACTCAGGGATGGTCAGATGGATGAAATATATTTTGTAGATGAATGGCTTATTTGCACTGACCTCTTGAACACATAACGACACAACATATGGTTTGGTGACAATTGACCCAAAGTTAATACCCAGAAACTGGCTGAAGACTTTCAATATGGTTTGATCAACTGTTAGGAAAAGGATTTCCCAACCAAGGTGAATAAAAGTGTCGTGTTCAAGAGTGGTTACAAAGTATGAAAAACAGGCTCATTTTTCTCTCTTTTCCCCCACATTTCTGGCAAGTATCTCTTTATTTTTGACAAGCTTGAGGAGGATAACATTTTCTTGATTATAAGCTCATCCTTCGGATGAGTCCAACTTAGTTTAAATTCGAACCTTTAGAAGGAGTGGTCCGTTCCTGTTTGTAGTTGAACAGGTCCTTTACTGTTAAATTTTAACGAGTCCAGTATAGGAGAAACTCGGCGTTTGTCGATATTAGAGAGTCTGAAAAAACTTAAGAAGACTCCATGGTTGTCCTTTTTCGTAAATTTGTGTCTCCCAAGCCCGAAAAAGTATAAAATAATACTTGAGAGAACCGCTTGATCATTACGACCAAGGAGTAATTTTCATAATTAGTGCCTCTGATCCAAAAAAGTAAAAGAGCGATCAATGACACGTCGTTTTATAACCAATATCGAATTTGAAATGACAAAAATCTGGCAATCTTTTAATGCTTTTACGGTCAGAAAAGGGCTGTAAGTGGACCGTCTTTTTAGTTCCGTTTTAACGAGTTTAAAAAGAAAAAACTCGGCGATCTTTTCATGTTTTAGGAGTCAGAAAAGAGCTTAAAGGCGACTCTAATTTTTTTCGTCGAAAATGACCAATTTTGCCTGAAAAATCCGTTATACTGCACAAAAACTCAAACATTACTCATACCTGTTTAAGATAGATAAAGATGTTGCAAAAGTTACCTCTTTAAAGTGAAAAATAAACAAATTAAAAACTCATTTATTCAAAAAAGCTTATAAAAAGGGCTTTTGTAAATTCATTTTTACCATTTGACTTCATAGTGAGAAAAGAGAGATTTTGGTTAGAAACTTCCCATGAAGCTTGCGGAAAATCCGTCTGTTGGAATCGAACGTCGTCTCCTCCAGGTAATCTACATCATCCTACTCTTTCATTTCATCCGTTTCAAATTTGTTTTTAGGCTTTGATTTCATTTTTAAAGGAATTTTTAGGTTAAAAACCCGCGCGCGGGGGTCCGCAGGCATAACACATGTAACCTGCGGACCCTGACTTTTTCTTAAAGGGAAAAAAGTCAGGGGTCCGCACTTGCCATGAAGGCAAAGTGCGGACCCACACACTGTCTCTAACACAGAGGGTGCGTTCCTCGCAGCAAAGGTTTTTAAACCTAATTTCTCAAATTTCACCCAAAAATTTTGCTTTTAGATATTCTAATTCGCCTTTTTATTGAATGTAGGGTATACATCATGCTTGATTGGCGAGAACGGGAGCACGAGGATGTAGATCTTGCCGCGATAAATCATAAACGTTTGATTGATGCATTGAAAGCATGCGGCTTATACAAATTCTGGGCCATACCTGGCATGAGGGCCCAGGTGGACTTTTTGCAGTGGATGGTAGACAGGTGGAACATACAGGACAAGTGCTTCTTTATTGGTGGTCACCAGCTTGAAATGGAGCCGGAAGACATTTACTTCTTGACTGCTTTGCCTAAGAGAGGTGAAAACTTGACTCTATTCGGACTAGGCTAGGTGGCCAGTCTGTCGATAGCCTCCGGCTAGAGTTTTGCAACGACCAGACTAGAGACAAAGGGATAGATATCAAAACCATATCCCTTCCTGAACTGAAAGTGATTGCGTTTACTGTTACCAAGCTCTGCGGAAGCGCAGCACTACATATAGTGACTGGATCCCAAATGCGGATGGCATTAGACTGCTTTCGAGGCACCATCTTCAACTAGTGCAATGCTGTGTTGGCTAATATAAAATGCCAACTCACTAGAGCAAAGAATGGACAACTGAAGACCTTTGGATATGGTGCTTTAGTCATGAGCTTTGGTCATGAGCTTTGGTCTAGAGAGGGTCCCATTGTTGGTCCCACAACATCTCATTGTTGGAGTTGGACTTCCCCGAGAGCCTAAACTGATGCGTTGGGTTGCAGTTATGGCTTGTCATCCTGAGGAGGAGACAGAAGTCGTTCGATTCACTCCTAAGTATTTTCATTGGTTGGAGAACAAATTTTTTGCTATTCAGGACTTTCCTTATGCTGGGGTAGATTATCATGGTGACCCAGACATGACTCTTCCAGTAGGAGAGCAATGGGATGACTCAGGTAAAATCATTTTCAACATTTTCTAATTTAATTTTTTTTTGTTTTTATCTCGTCCCAAAATTGATAGTAAAAGTTTTAAATGCAGATGTAGGTCCACGACGACCAGCCACTCTCCGGCCCTATGAGAGGAAACAACCAGCTGCAGTAGCACCAGCCCCACAGGACGAATCCACAGAGACCTTGGCCGAATTGGAGAGTCATCTAGAGCATTTGACAGTAGACATTCCGGAGACCAGCATAGATGACATTCCTCTTAGGCTACAACGCTATGTGATTGGGGTCCTAGGACCTTTCAGGAGGTTCCTTTGTAAGGTGGCCCATACAGTGGTTTCTTATCGTGATCATCACCAGTGATAGGATGATCGCGTATTGTAGACACATATGACATTTTTTGCTTTTTGTACTATCATTTTTGCCAATCATAGGGTGTTTTTCAACCTATGATCGAAGACGATGTATATTTGACACACTTATATGTTATACTATATCACTATTACCGGCTTATCTTGTAAAACATGTTATGAAATGTTTTTAAATTTACTTGTATGATTATTGCAAATGTCTACTTAACATTCGAGAAGCAATTGCATTTGCTAATGTATTTAAATGTCTTGGAATATGTTGATATTCAATATAGTCAAATTCACGTTCCAAGAGACGAACTCTCAAAAATTAATCTCAATAATACTGGATTTCTAATGGCAGATACTCTATTACGCTGTAATACAACGAGTTCAGAATCTAACCTCGCTATCAAACTCCGAATTCCAAATGAAATAGATTCAGATAATAACTCAATCACTGCACTATACTCGGCAATGTTGTTCGTTGTTTGACCGAGGCTTACCCCATGCATAGATACCAACTCGTCAGAGGGCGAATAGATAACCCAAGCTGCGGAAGAAATGTTCCGTGTATTATGACAAGTACCATTAGCAAAACCAATGTATGTTTGGAGAGGCGTCGACATCTGCAATATCAAGAGTAAAATCAAGATAAGCAGAAATAATGACAAAAAACACTCTCTAAGCTAAGCACACTTTTTAAACTAAAACACACCAGCTAGAAAGAAAACTAACCTAACTAAAAATCTCCACACCCAGATTTAAGCATAATACCTCTTCAGGTAAAGACCATTTCTGGGTTTACCTAAAGAGACCCCGTCAAAGTCTACCAATTCATAGGCCCCTTTTTCTAGCTTTCGCTTAACAACATAAGAACCATGCCACATGGGTACGAATTTTCCAGCGCCTAATTTATCATTTGATTAATCGTACAATAAGACTAGGTCTCCTTCTGAAAAATTTTGAGGGGTAACATTTCGATCATATTGAGCTTTAATACGTTTGGCATGAGTTTCGATCGCTAATCCAGCATCACGTCGATTCTCATCTAGCTAAGCCAAGTATAACAAACGTTTTTCCTCTTCGGAAGTGGCTGGAAGTAATTCGATGGCCATTTGCAATGACAGGATTTCGCATTCAATGGGTAACACAGCTTCCAGACCATAAACTAGTTGGAAAGGGGTGAAACCGGTTGACGTTTTACTGAGGTTCGATATGCCCAAAGCGCTAAAAATAGCATGTTATGCCAATTCGACCAATGAATCCCAATGATTCGTTGGATCATGATGACTAGAACTTTGTTGATGGCTTCAACCAGACCATTAGCCTGTGGATAATATGGAGTTGAACTGTCATGACACAAGCCAAGTTGAACTGTAAGTTCAGTCATCATAATGTTTCGAAAATGACGCCCATGATCAGTGATAATCGCTTGTGGAACACCAAACCTTGCAATTATATGATTGAACATGAAAATCGCAGCAGTTTTGCCATCTGCCTCAAATGTAGGCATCGCCTCGGCCCACTTGGTAAAATAATCTACCGCAAGGATGATATACGCATGCCCCCCGGTCGAGTGAGGGTTACATGTAATAAAATCGATACCCCATTTAGCAAAAGGACCGACGACAATTATAGGGTGGAGAGGAGCAAGTGGAGCGCGCATATTTCGATCAAAAATTTGGCAGTTGTGACATTTTCGGACCGTGTTAATACAATCTTTAAACAAAGACGGCCAGAAATACCCAGCGCGAAATATTTTTTGGGCTGTGGAAAACCCAAACATATGACCGCCACACGCTCAAGAGTGACAGTCATTTAGAACCCTTTCAACTTCCTCATGAGTTAAACAATGTCGGAAAACAGAGTCCGCCCCGTGACAATAAATTGTATCTCCAATAATTTTGAATTGTTGGGACTGGAATCGTATTTTTCGACGTTCTGAACTTGAAATTTCTGGCCAAAAGGATTGAGTCTAGAGATAAACTATGATATCCCCATACCATGGATCTAAAGTGCTAATTAGAAACAAGGATTCGTCGGCAATGGGCTCCTCCACCACAGTTTCCGTGTCAGCACGTGGGAAGTCACACATCAACTCCGCAAAAACTAAATATTTCTTCGAATTAGACTTTTCAAATTCCATGTTGAACTCCTGCAGGATTACAATCCATTTGGAGTACTTGCCCCCTAGCAATTGTTTGGTCAGAATATAGATCATAGGGTTGCAATTAGAAATTACTGTAGTTTTGTGTAGTAAAATGTAATGACAAAAATGTTGGATAGCTTGAACAGCTGCCAATGCCAATTTCTCCACATGTGAGTATTTTAGCTCAGTTGGATTTAAAGTTTGACTAAGGTAATATATCACATGTTCAGTACCGAAATAATCTTCCTGAACTAATACCATTCCAATGGTGGAATGGGAGGCGGCGAGATATAAGAAGTAGTCCTGGTTGTAGTTGGGAGAATGCAGTAATGGTGCATGGGTCAACGCATGTTTTAGTGCATCAAAAGATTTATCAGCTATCTCATCCCAAAAGAATGGAGTATTCTATTTCAACAACCGGGTAAAACCCTTTGTAATCTCGGCGTAGTTAGGAATGAATCGTCGTAAAAAGTTTGCTTTCCCTTGCAAACTTTGGAGTTGGCGAAGACTCTAAGGAGGAGGCAATTTGACAATAGCTTCAACCTTTGAGGGATCGACGCGAATGTCAGCTTTCAAAACAACAAACCCTAGTAACCGACCCATTTCTATACAGAAAACACACTTGTGTGGATTCAACCTAATTCGATAATGCCTACACCTCATAAAGAATGCTCGTAAATGGATGAGATGATCAGCTCGATGTAATGAATGAGCAGGTAAATCATCGAGATAGGGTTGCACAATGTGCTTGATGTCATGGAACGCGTAAGACATGGCTCTTTGAAAAGTTGCCCCGACGTTCTTGAGCCCAAAAGGTAAATTGAAATAAGCAAATGTCCCCCATGGACAAATGAAAGCCGTTTTTGGTTGATCAGCAGGTAGAATATTTATTTGATTGTATCCGGAAAAACCATCCATGAAGGAGAATATTTCACTGCCGGCACAATCATCAATGACTTGATCGATATAGGGAGTTGGGTAATTGTCTTTTGGACAAGCTCGATTAATATCCCTATAATCGATACATATTCTTATTGTTCCTTGCTTTTTGTTAACAGGAAAAATATTTGATACCCAATCCGTTAACGGAATCGGATAAATTAAACCTGCTTTGAGTAATTTTTCAACTTCTACTTTAATGGCAACAGCTTTTCGCGGGTGGATCTGACGCAAATGTTGCCGGACGGGTTTAGCATCCGGGTAAGTTTTGATTTCATTAACAACAATTGCTGGGTCAGTTCCTGGCATTTCGGCATATGACCAGGCAAACACGTCGTGGAATTCCTGAAATAGGGCCTTATATGTTTGAATTTCATCTTCCGTACAAAAGGCACCTATATGAATGTTTTCAACAATTCCAGGCTTAACCGAAATATCAATAGGAATATTTCGAGAAATGTTTCCCAAATTTAACTCAGAATCAGGATTTTTCATTGGATTCTGAGGTTCCTTAACATATTCAGTCGTAAAAATAGATGAGAAATCATTTTCAAAGCGATCAATCTCAGGTAAAAACGAAGATCTATGATGAAGATCTTCCCATGGTAAATCATCGACACACAGGATTTCACGAATTTGCTCATCAGTGTGGACAAGTTCGGAAAACGTCGTTGAATCTGAGTTTGATGTTGAAAGTGATTCCTCATAGACCACATTCATTAAGTCAATTTCGGTTGAAGAAGCGTCGGAAAATGACTGCATGGCCTGATACGCAATTTCATATGGACTCAAAGGCATAACATCACCAAATGAGTCTATCTCAGACTCGGAAGGTACGATCCAAGGATCATCATAAACAATAGTGTCTGACGAAATCATATGAATGGTTGCAGTAGAAGACGATGCGTTGATAGGAGGAAAAGGAAAAGTTCCCAGTAAACCGGAATCTTTAACTAGTCCTACTCTAACATCCTTATACGGGATAGTTGTTTTGCCGACATGCTGAATACTTTCAGAAGAGGCTGGGTCGGATGAAAAGTAAGTCAGCTGGTCTATAGTTACGATATTTCCATTATGATGGAACTTTATAAGCCGAAAGACCGATGAAACAACAGCTGTCATAGCGTAAGACCAACTACGACCCAAGAGAGGGTTGTAATCTAGAGGGGAATCAACCACCTCCACATCTAGATTAATAGTTTTGCCTTCAACCCCTATAGGTAAATCCTGTAGAATGTCAAAAGGATGGAACCCACGGCCATCAAAGGCCTTTAGAATCGTCGGGGATTGATTAAGCATAGGAGAACCAAGCGATCTCCAACACTGGATTGACATAATACACGTTGAGGCTCCCTCATCAATCACAGTCCTATAACAAGGTTTGTTTTTGACTAACACTGGAATCTAGAAAGACATTTGATGAGGTAAGCGAGGTGTACTATTTTCTAGATCGAAAATTATAAGGTTCGAGTCCTGAACATCAACAGCTCCTATAGCCAACAATAGTAATTTACTCTGTGCTGGACATGATTGCAGCACTTTTAAAGCTGACATTTCTGAAGGTGAAATAGCCAAATCTTCAACAATGTTATAGTTCTGAGCCACTCTCACATGTGGATTGAAAGCTGACTTTCGAAGTATACCCTTGGTGGGCGGTTTGATTACTAAGTCTGGGTTAGGTTTCTCGATCTGTAGTGGATCGGAACTGGGAGTTGAAGTTGATGGGTTCGAATGAGAAGATTCTACTTCCTTACCATCAACAGGACTTTTACTTCCATAATCTTGCGATCGAGTCATAATCCTAACATGGGACATCATCATTATGGGTTCTTCGGAGGCATTTGAGGAAGAACCTATCATCTTACTGTCTTGACTAGGAAAAGGATCCTTCAAAACAGTAGGCATTTGGGAACCTTTGACGATTTTTGCAACCTCTGCACGATGAGGGCAGTCTCTTGTAAAATTCTCTTCATCACAAATGAGACAAGGATAACGAGGTTTGCGTTTCTCATCAATTGATTCCATTTTTTCTGGTTTCTTTTTCGAATTTTTATCTGTTTTACTTTTCTTCTTCCCTTTCTTTTTACCGCCGTATTTGATTTGGCTGTAGATGACTCTACAACATGAATATCAGCAGAAATTTCCACGGAAGAATCTCTTGTCGGGGAATCTGGTAAAGTTATGATAGGAGAAGAATTCTTGGAAGATTTCTTCTTACTTTTGTTATTAACCGTACCAATCATACCATCAGTGGCATGAGACCCTGAAGGAGCTACAATTATTTGATTTTGTCTAGGAAGGTCGAGGATTTTCTCATCTAACGTACCTGACTGGGTATAAACTAAGTCAAGGGACTGAGCTTGAGCAATTACTTGCTCTTCAGTAACGACTCCTGCCTAAGCTACATCCTCGGTGATCCTCAGTAATAAAGATTTTACAAACCATTCAGCTAAGATCTGATCTGGAATAAAAACTTTCACTAAACTCCGTTGACGTCTCCATTCATGAATATGATCTGAAATGTAAGTGGACGTTGACTGCTTTAATGAAGTTAATAATTCCGTTCCATTGTCATATCTCACTGGCAACTGAAAATGAGTTAAAAACGAAGTAGCTAACTGACTAAAATTATAAAAAGTGGCTCGCGGTAACTCAATGTACCACTTGGCCGCAAGACAAATTAGAGTGTGCTGGAAAAGCCTTAAACATATTGAATCATCTGAAATGGAGTTAGACGCACACCAGAGGTGATAAGTCATCACATGGTTCGACGGGTCCTCTCCCAATTTGCCTTCAAACTTAGGAATATCACTAGGCAACTTATTCGGCATTGGCGGCCAAAACGGAAGATAGTTAATTGGATCTTTCGTAAGGCACGACAAGTTAGGCAAGTCCAAAGTTTCAATGAACAGTAACTGACGATTAGGGTCCCTGAAACCCTGGGTCATGAGACCAGCCCCAGGAGGAGGATATCCAGGATAACTAGGTATTGGAATTTCATTTGGGATATTATATCCTCCTGGAAAACCAGGATTAACTGGACCGTACTGGGGTTGTTGAGGTTGCTGATATGTATATCCAGGGTACGGTTGATACTCATAGACTGGCTGTTGCACAACAGGACCGAATTGGTACTGTCCCTGGTATGGTTGATAAGTAAATTGAGGTTGACTTGTGACAATCGTACTTGGACCAGGTTGTCCTACAGGCATTTGAACCAAAGTCTGAATTGTGGATCCAGACTGAGGTAAAGATGCCTGAGGAGTTGATACAGGAACAGTAGAAACTAGAGCTGTCGATACTCCAGAAGTAGGTGGGGTAGATTGAACAGATGTTGCTGCAGTTGCAGTAGTCGTTTGAGGCAGAGTACGAGGCGTACTAGGCCCAGGCTGAGAAACTACAGAAGGTGCAGAAGTTTGAATAGTAGACTGGACAGGTTGCTTGGGTGAACCAGAAACCAAGGGTTGTCCAGATTGAGATGACAACTGCACATTCAGTTGCAAGATCTGTCGAGATTGAGATGGATCTCACACTAAGTTCATTCCGGGGTACGGACCCATAGCAGGTTGAGAATATTGAGGACTATAACCGGGTTGAGGGTAGAGTTGATAATTCAAAGGTAGATTTCCAGCTCCTTGGACAAATGATTGACCGGAAGGAGGTTGGAAACCTTGGGTTGGGTACTGACCTTGAGGTTGATAACCTTGAGGCACGTACTGATACTGGGGTTGACCTTGAGGTACATATTGATATTAGGGTTGACTTTGAGGTACATACTGAGTCTGGGGTTGACCTTGAGGAATGTACTGTCCCGTGGGTATGTACTGTCCTTGAGGTTGCCCCCAGGTGGAAATTGAGAACCTTGAGGTTACCCACCAGGCGATAATTGAGGACTTTGAGGCTGCCCCCCAGGCGGTAACTGACCACCTTGAGATTGCGGATTAGGAATAGTACCTGACATCATAAGAATATCTTCTACACTCAACGGCTTAGTTCCGTTATTATCAGTTAATAACCCTTGTTCAATAGGTCGAGGAGATGCTCCCGAAAAAGTACCAGTAAGTGACTGACACCCAGAGAGAACAGAAGGACCGCCGTATAAAAAGGTTTCTGGAGATTGAGAAAGCATGGACGACTGTCTTGACATATTTAACGAAGGATAATAACCCCTAGGTGTTGGGTGAAAAGGAATGCGAGGTGGTGAAAAACTTAGTCCTGGGTTTTCCAAAAAATTGGTCAATGAAAGATACCAAGCGTTGCTCCTAGGTGGACTGTAAAAGATCGATTCACGCTCCCTAAGTTCTATAGCTGGTTGATTTTCAGGGATAGGGATACTTTCTTCTGAAGTAGCAAGTTCTTCAATAGCTATAAGTCCAGAAGGAAGATTTTGGGTATTTACTCTTTCTACCCTGGGTGAACCAGGACCACTGGAAGTTGGAGAAGCAAATCCTGATGTTGGAGTAGTAGCAAATTCAGTTCCAGATTCATATATTTCAGGTTCCTCACCTAAATCACTATTAGATGAAAAACTACCAGTAATTTCGGAAAATGAAATAGATTGCGGATTATAATTTGTTACTAGCGCTTGATAATCAGGATGTACAACCAATGAAGACTCTCCTTCTTCAGGTGACCCAACTCTACTGTCTCTAGGAGTTACAAGGGCTCGTAGCCCTTCAGGCTAGCTCGGTGAAAACTCAGGAGGTTGGCCCTGAAGTCTACGGGACTTCCTCAGTAATTCAGCCACGATTAAATATTTTAACTACTTCACATGCAAACAAAGAAAAATCTCAATGAAAACCACCTAAAGCCTCTAAAGAACCAAACAATTTTGAATCACACGCCTAAAGAATCTAGGAGATCAAACCACAGACAAACAGTAACTTTCCGTACCGAAAACACTAGTTGGTGATGAAATCCAACGTCGCAGAATTCAGTACAGAAATGGTGGTTGGAACAGTTACCCCGGCAACCTGCTTAATGAATAGACTGGCACAAGTTTCTCCACTAAACCGTCTCGAGTGAAGAGAACCCCCCAGAAAATCCAAGTGAGTCTAGCCGACGTCTGCTCCAGGTACAGTGGGATCTTCCCTCCACCGTCACCTTAGGAAAGAACCCTATAGAATATGGTCACTATGGTTACCAACAGAAACAAATATACCTGGGGGAACAGTCTACGATCCGATACGCATGCAAGGGCAGAGTAACAAGATCAATCCCCTTGAAGGCTCCTTGACATAATCCAAGGTTTACCAACAAGTGACCCCAAGCTCCTCGACAATGGTTAATCCGAGGTTTACCGTTTTTAATACGTGAATATCTTCTATCATTCCCAATGAGGAAGGATTGATTCCCACACTGGTTCAGATATGATCTCGTGCTTCTCCTTTAAGAGGAGCTTTCCCAGAGCATAGATGTAACAATTGGATTTTATCTCCTACCGCAAGATACAGCTACTTGTTTGTTTTACTATCTTGGAGAGTTACTTACTCCCTACTCCAAGATACTAGCCTAAGCTATGTTGGTGATATAGATCCCTAGAAATAAAAAGATTACTAGATAGATTTTACTTTAAGAGTTATTTCTATTGGTTTTTTCTTAAGTCAAAAGGTGCGGAGCTGAAACTTATGGTGTGAAGACTCGACTCCAAATCACTACAAAATGTACTTGAGATGATAAGAAATCTTTTCCCTTCAATGAATTTCTAGCTAGGAAAGAGTTGAGAATGCAAATGCTTGTAAAAACAAATCTTTCTTTAACAAACAAATCAAAAGAAGAGCTTTTTATCTTTTCCAATACACTAAAAAACGAGACAACTAGTTATGCTCACGAAAATTTCCCTTTCTTTTCAAACACTCAAATACTACTAAAACAAACTTTTTCAAAAGAGATTTCTTTTTTTTTTAATAAAACACTCAAAACTATGGAAAAATCTAATCTTGAGATCTATAAATTCTAAAACTATTTGAAGTAAAAGCTTACAAGATTTCTTTTCAAGGATGTTTTACTTAGCTATAAGCAAACTAAGGACTAATTTGTCCAGAATCACAAATCATTCAAAAAACAACCAATATTTGTTTTCTTTTCTAAAAATGAAATCCAAAACTTTTAACACAAGTCCTTTCGAAGTTTCGCAAAGAGAAACACAAGATGGATTCCTCAACAAAGGCAGATTTTGCAAATGGTCAGACTCATAAGAAGGCCAGTAAAAACCAAGGTGATCTGAGCCTTCTAAGGCTTCTAAGCTCTGAGCTACTACAAGACCAAAATGAAAATCAAACCGGGCAACCAAAACTTCTAGGAATTTCACCTAAAACCCTAATGCCAACGGAATTAACCTAAGAAAAGTTCTTGACAGGTCACGTGTAGATCTGGGCAGAGGCTAAAAACACCTAAACAAACCTTAAGCTGACTGAAAGAGAAAATATTAAGTTTTTCAAAATTTTGACAGGGTCCGCAGGCCCGCAGTTCACACAAGTGCGGGACCGCTCTGTGTGTAAAGAAAAAGTGCGGATAGGTCCGCACTGTGTTACAAGCAAAGGGTGCGGTCCTCTCCCAAAAGTATGAAAAACAAAAAATAATTCAAGATCTACTAAACCTACCCAATCCCACACACATCAAGCCAAAAACAAAAACAAAAACACAGTTTCTCAAGTCAAAGTAAAAGAAAATCAAAAATCAAGTCCCCAGCGGAGTCGCCATTTTTTTGGGTGGATAAGTCGTTCTTGCAGACAAGACCGACCTCCCTAGTATATAATGATATCTAGCGACAAGTAAACCAAACAAATTCTATCTTTCTCTAAATATGCAATTTATAAATAAATGAAAACAAGTGTTTTAGGCCTACCTTGGGTCCAATGCAAGTTTGTGGAAGCCTCGCTCCGTTGATCCAAATGAGCTCCCTTGTAGAGAATCTGCAAACACAAACAAGCACACAAATTAAATAGCACTTGAAAAGCCAATATAATAAAGCATACTTATCATGATGATCAAGGAATTCATGAAACAAATCACATAAGACAATTTGTTGAGAAAAATGAATCTGATTGTATTAACTTAAATCAAAGAAGAACTTTACAACCTGTGCCTTGATGCTGTACAAGCTCCTCCCAGGGTCCAGCAAGAAGTCTCCTCTACTTTGACAAGTTTCACTCTCTTCCCAATGAAGCCAAAAGGTATGTGATCTCTCCTCTCAAGCTTAACTAAGAAGTCTCAATTCCAACAACATTTACCCTCAAAAATGTTCAGCTTCTAACCTCCCTAGCAACCAGCCCAATGCCTTAATTTATAGTGCAATGGAGGGAATTTAATAGGTCCTCCTTCAAAGGGATAAAGCCCTCCTTCAAAGGGATAAGCTCCTCTCATCAAGGGATTAGCTCCTTCACTTTTTGGATGCATGAACCACCTAGGAGCGAACAATCCATGTCAAGATTCCTTCTACAATCATCTAGAATTAACCCAAAGTGAGTTTTTAAGAATAAACTTGCGCCTTTTTGACTTTCACAGGGGTCCACACCCACTCCTTTAGAGACAGAGCTGGCAGGTCTATAGGTAACATGAACAAGGGGTGCGGGACCGCAAGCAATAGTGAGAGAAAGTGCGGAACCAGAGCTTCATTGATTTTCAAAGTCTTTCTCTCATTTTCAAAGCTTGACATGAAGAGTTGTGGTTTGAGACTTGCTTAGGAGGACAATATGAATGATGATAGACCCATACTAACTGCAAATAGTCATGGTGACAATATTTTGTGTAACACCAATGAACAACCATACACATTCATTATCATCAGCAATTATACATGAAGAAGACAATTGCACAGTATAAAGGGAGGGGCAACTCCCTAAACAATGAGTCTGCCCGAATATAATATATTATTCAACTTTACAATGTTTACAAGCTTTACAAGTATACTTGGGAAACACCAGGTTTCATACTTGGCCAATCTTACAACAAGGCCACACCTTTGTGTGCCAACCGAGTTCCTTGCCCGAGTTGGGCGGGTGCACCTCACATGAGCTGCCAATCGCACTCCTCAACCGAACTTTGTTCACTTTGCACGATGGGCAGGCGACCTCACCCAAGTCACCCATTCATCTTCGTTTCACTCAGCGATGACCTCACCCGAGTCTCCACCACATACACTTGCACGACGGGCGGGCGACCTACCCGAGTTACCCGAGACACCCTTCGTGTTTCCTCTTGCATGACGGGCAAGCGACCCACCCAAGTCACCACCCGTGCTTCTTCACCAAACAGCGGGTGCCTTCACCCGCGCCCTCACCCGATAACCAAGACTTGTGCATTATCACCATGCAGCCTTTCCCAACGATGGGTGCATAAGAGTTGCACCTCCTTGTTGTAGCTTAACATTACTTTGTTCGAATGAATGATGTTTCGCTCCAACATATTGTTGCCGACTCGTCCACCGTGTGTCAAACGTCCTCATACCATCGCAACTTCACTTCATTTGTTGGTCAACCAACAATCTTCGCCCAAGCTGCTACGCATACAAGGACAGCTCGTGGGTGCTTCTTAATTCATCCCACGCTATAAATAAGCCATCGCTCGACCTCTTGTGCACATTTTTTACATTGTAACTTCACACACTTGTTCAAGCTACTCGCTCTTTCACTTACCAAAACTCGTTTCACTTCATGGTGGTTGTGCCAAGGATCGCAGGTCCTTACATCCTCCCCCACTTGAAGTCATTGTCGTCCTCGACAATATCTCATCCCGGCAACCATCTGTCACCAATATATCCATACTAAGGCATACACCCCATCAGTATGTCATACATCAGAAATCATCTCAATCCATGATCATCAACCACCCTGTCACAATCTCCACATGCTGCTCTCCATCATGGAAGGTTGGCCCTTCCATCCCAAGCTACATGCTTCCTGCAACATCTCGTGTCGACCTCGTCATGTGTCGTCCTCGTGTGAGATGCTGCCATGATACTCCAACATAATGCTAACACATCTCTGAACACTTCCAGACCCCATGTTTGAACTAGTCGGGTAGCTAATCCAACTGTCACACTCAAACCGTGAGAGTGAACATCCTCATGCCATCATCAGTCGTTTCTCTAAACATCCTATCACATCATCAACTCGATCAATAATCCATCTCCATATAAGTAAGCCATGCTCAGATCCATGAAGTAGTCTCCATCTCATCTGCAACATGTTGTCCATGATGTCTGGTGTCAATGTACTGCATGAAATCGGTCACATCTATCCCAACATCATCATCCATCTGCAAAACATTCATCTCCTCAAAGTGAAGAGATCATCTCATCAAAGTCCAACTCTCAATGTGCCACATCCAAGTCCATAAAGCAACCTCCATCATATCTATAATGTACCATCCCTCCAGTCTGCCATAGAAACAAGTATATACCTGTCTCATTTATCCATGTGCTGCCCATGATCGTATATCAATCAGCTCCCATGTGTCAAAAGTGGTTAAGTCTCGGCTCAACTCATGCCCAAGTGTTGCCACTAAGGCATCATCATCATCATTGTGACTCCATCACTCTAAAGTGTCTCATATCGATCCTCCACATCAAGTCACTCTTTCAAGCCACACCCATACATGTACTCGAAAGTATGCATCCCATCCTGCATCAAAGTCTCTGACCTCAGCTCCTCAATGCATCAGATCCTCCAAGTCCACCATATATGAAGTCTCCAAAAGTCACAACCTCATGTCATCATGAGCTCCATGTGTCATCTCCAACCACATATTAGCAAGCATACAAGTCTTAGCCCAAAGGTCTCTACAAGATGCCTCAGCTCTCCATGTAATAGGAATGCTCCATAGTCTACTCACAACTCCATCCAAGTCCATGGCCTTGTTGTGCATAAGTGCACAACCTCTCCATCAGCTCATAAGTAAAACATCTCCATGTCACATCAGCAAATCTATCTCCAAAACATCCATGCCTCGGCACTCCTCATTGGACGCCCATAAGTGACACCTCTACAAGTGCTCTTGCATAATGTCCCTGCATAAGACTACCATGCTCCATGTTTCCAGCCTGATGTCCATGACTAAGTTGCCCATGTTGTCCAACCAAGTAGACCCATCACAACAATCGGTCATCCTCATCCAAGTCTGCAATCTTCAGTCTAGTGAACTCGGTCACCCAACCATATCATCATCACATCATATGAGTCTCTTCCATCATAGCTCCCCTACTAAAGGTTCCACCAAGACTTGCTCTCTTGGTCTCGGCCATGAGAAGTCCATCCAAGCATCACCATACTCAAGTGTGTGCCCTCCTCAATCTGTCCATGAGTCATGCCGGGCATGGTTGAAGCATGAACCAATCCTTCCGCAATGATCATCATGTTCCTCCCTTGTCACGGGCCCTTATACCTTCTACCATAAGGTCACAAACAACCCCAACAAGTCCTGCAACCATAAAAAATCCTTGCTTTTCCATATAAGGTTTCATCACAGACATCCATGGTAAGATGCTCCCTTGCATCGGAAAACTGACTTTGCTCTTCCTTGCATATGGTTCATCTACCAAATGCTCAAGTGGAACACAAGTATCAATACTTACTTCATCATCATCATCATGAGGCTCCTCCATGTGAGTATCCTCATCCATCCATGTCTACAAACTGCACGATCTTGGTCCAACTTGATCAATCTCAAGTTCATCCTCCATCATTGTCACATCTGCAACATCCTCAACTATCACGACTTCCTCTTCCTTGTTAGCACAATCTGCAACTTCATCTTGCTCCATTGTCCAACCAAGTTGAAGAAGTTCGTCTTCAACATTTTTTTCCAAGACTTCAAGTTCCTTTCAAATTTGGGGATTCTTTTCTTTCATCCGCTTCAACCTGTATAAGGTAAGAAAGAGATTCCCTTCACATTCTTCCAAACCTTCCATGCCTTGTCATTCAACTTGGCCCAAGCACAATGCTTTCACCTCTGCTAAACCGTTTCACCATTTACCTAAATCACCTTGATATTCCACCTATCACCTGCAAAACTTGAACTTCCTTTCAAGTCTTCAGTCTTCGTAGAATCAACTCCTTGATTCATTTCACCAGCTTCACCAAGTTCCCTACAATCATGAACCAACTCTTATTCCACTTGTATGTGAAACCAACTTCCTTCACCTGCAAGTACCTACTTCCACTGTCACCAACTGTGAAGTGCTTACACACCTGCCACTTCGTCACGTACCAGCCCTAACCACCTATCAAGGTGTATATTAGCTTCAATGCTTCAACACCTAAACCTGTTCACGAGCTCTGATAAGCTCTTCACCAATCTCTGATACCAACTGTCATGCCCCCAAGCCTACGCTAGTCTTTCAACCATACTTGGCGAGGTGCGGCACCATCGAACACTTTCTTTTCACCAATACTTATGTTCATGGACTACGCCTAACCATTAGTCTACTTAGTTTGTTTTTCGCAACCAAGTATTATTATGTTTCCTTTATACCAATGAACACCCATACACATTCATTATCATCAGAAATTATACATGAAGAACACAATTGCACAGTATAAAGGGAGGGGAAACTCCTTGAACAATGAGTCTGCCCGAATATAATATATTATTCAACTTTACAATGTTTACAAGTTTTACAAGTATACTTGGGAAACACCAAGTTTCATACTTAACCAATCTTACAACAAGGCCACACCTTTGTGTGCCAACCGAGTTGCTTGCCCAGGTTGGGCGAGCACACCCTCACATGAGCTGCCAACTGCACTCCTCACCCGAGTCACCCGTTCACCCTTACACGACGGGCGGGCGACCTTACCCGAGTCACCCGTTCACCTTTGTTTCACCCGGCGGCGACCTCACCCGAGTCTCCATCGCATACACATGCACGACGGGCGGGCGACCTACTCGAGTCACCCGAGACACCCTTCACATTTTCTCTTGCACGACGGGTGAGCGACCCACTTGAGTCACCACCCATGCTTCTTCACCGAACGGAGGGCGCCTTCACCTGCGCCGTCACCCAATAACCAAGACTTATGTGTTATCACCGTGCAGCCTTGCCCAAGGATGGGCGCATAAGAGCTGCACCTCCTTGCTGCGGCTTACCACTACTTCACACTTCCTCCTTGTCCACCGAATGAATGCATTCAAATGAATGATGTTTCGCTCCAACGTATCGCTGTATTTATATGAACAGTTGGGCGAGTCGAGTTGCCCAAGCTGACTCATCCACCGTGTGTCAAATGCCCTCATACCATTGCAACTTCACTTTGTTTTTTGGTCGGCCAACAATCTTCGCCGAAGCTGCTACACATACAAGGTCAGCCCGTGGGTGCTTCCTAATTTGTCCCACGCTATAAACAAGCCATTGCTCGACCTCTTGTGTGCATTTTTACATTGTAACTTCGCACACTTGTTCAAGCTGCTCGCTCGTTCGCTTACCAAAACTCATCGCACTTCACAGTGGTCGTGCCAAGGACCGCAGGTCCTTACACCTCCTGTTCCACACATCCAAACGAAGATGGATCAAATCACCTCATATAATTATCATCATATTAATAATTAATTAGTAGTAACAATATATATATATATATATATATATATATATATATAATTGAAAATATTTAATATTTAATAAGTTTACAATATTTAATATGATTAACAATATTTAATATAAATTAATATTTTTATTAATTATAATGACAATAATAATATTTTTATTACAATAGTTATTTTTGTAATTTTGTTATTATTATATATTTATCAATATGAAAATTAATATTAGATTTATATCATTAACATTTATAAGTGTTTTTCAATGAGATTTACTAATATAGTTGTCATTCTCATTCATATATGTTTAGCAATATATATCAACCACCTTTATTAATGTGATTGTGCTACTTATATATTAATAAAATATAAATTTAAAATTTAACTAAATAAATTACTCATGTATGAATTTTTTTTCAAATGCTTTTTTGTTTATATTGATTTGGAAATATTGATTTCTTATAACACATTATTTATTATCTTAGAATAACCGTATATATTTGTAATTTTTTTTAAATGTTTCTAGGTGAGACAATATTATATATAAACCTTATATATTTTAAATGAAATAAAATAAAATATATTATTATTTATTAATAGATAAGGATAAAGTTACGAGGGATTATGTTTCCACAATAGAGAAGGTTGGGTTGAAGAAAAAAGGGTTCATATGCTTAGAATTCCACATCAATCTTTTAAGTATTTTTTTTAGTGAGTTGTTTATTTTATCTTTTATTATTTTAAAATTTAGTTATTAAGTGTAGTTTAAATATACTTATCATGGAAATTTTGTAATTGAATGTACATAAGAATAATGTGGAGACTAATTTCATGCATATATTAAGTATTGATCGGACTGATCAAATTTGGGAATTGTCAATGTTAAACATGGATAGAAAATAAAGATGGAGGAAATTCTAGTAAAGTAAAGGAAATATTTTTTCTATAAAAAAAAGAAAGAGTATGTAAATTATATTTGTTGGACACCTAATACTCTAAGGGTTGGTGTGGAATGTGAATAGTCACCAGAGTCCAAGGACCACTTGGTATATGAAAACCAAGAGTCACAAGAATGTAATATAAATGTATAGCTTGTGAATATGAAAAGTATCTCACACTTATTCTTCAGATCTGATCCATTTTGTGTTGCGTGTTTAACATGGTATTAGAGCTTAGCGAGTTGTGGTCTTGCTCAAGCCTGAGCCTGAGCCACTTGTTTTCTTGTGGCTTTGTAAACATGCGTTAATCATTCACTATGTGAGCATTTTTTTTGTCCTAATATTTTTATTGAATGCACATTGTTTCTCCTAGCTATTCTTAATTTGGAATCATAACACCTTCTGCGGAATATCTACTTGTCTTTCCACTTTCCTATTTCATTGTTGCGCAGAGAAATGCTCCTTGACTCAACGCTATCTATGTTATTCTCTAGCTTCCTTCTCTGAATGAGCACTGCATTTGCTGCTCAACATTTATCTAATTTAATTTCAAAGTTTTTTGCTTTTCAACTGGCCCTGATGCTCTTCCTTAAATAAGTAATGCGATTATTCAATTCTTTGTATCTGGTGCTTCTGTCATTCTACAATTACCTATATGATCTATGCTCCCTGTTAATAGAGTTTCTCAAATAATCAGTGTGCTTTTCCATACTGTTTCACTATTGCATTTCTAGTCTATTCTCTGTGTCCTATCCATTACATACCATGTATCCATGTAAGGAGTATGAAAATGTTGGTTACATCTACGATGAAGTTGTTACTTCGAATGTTGGAGTAAAAGTAAATAAAGAATCTTTGTATCTAGTATTGGAATTTTATGTTTTTATCCATATTATGTGCATTGAACCTCCTTTGTTCATTGATCAACAAGAAGCGAGGGAAAGGACGTGTGTATTGCACATTAATCCACGCTCTACTAGGGTTGGAGATGGGTTAATTTTTTTACATCTGACAATATAATTTCACCTTCTCAATTTTGGTTATGGATGTTCGTTGGATTCCATGCTTATTGCATGTCATAGCACTTGTGTCCCAGTAGTTTAAGGGTTTGTCGGAGTCCTTAGTTTTCATAATTTGTAGTCGCAACTTGATTTAGATCCGAAGCGACTAGAAATGGCGCTGTGTGTGGGAATGTAGCATATGGTATCAGATACGAATTGTGGTTGACATGAAATTGATACCAATTATGGTGTTGTTAATGGTTTCCTTTGAAAATTTGTTGATGTGAAAACATCATCTGCGGAGTGGTGAAAAACATGTAGACTGTGTAAAATCTCGAATAAGATGCCAAACCTGATTTGAGTGTTTAATAGTGCAGTGTTACACTAGCTAAGATTAGTTTTCTCTCCCCCTTTGCACGTTGCATTTAAATTGAAGCATACTTGTCAAAGGATCCCACATTGTGTGGATCGTTGTATTGAAAGATGAACTTTGTAGCTAAAACGCAATGAAGGAGAAGCCTTGTGTTGTATCATCCAACGTAGCACTGACTATAATGTGGATGTCTTGTTGGTGTGTGATTATTCTACATTTTTTGGCACATGAGATTAATCAAAAGGAATCAGACTGATCTGAACGATTCAACTATGGAAATTAGTAATAACGACGAAATAACAAGAGAAGCATTTTTCATTGTTGAAGCAAGGAGAAGCATTTTATTTATATCTATAAGACTATGCTCAGTGAAAAAGTTTTATATTCCTTCTATATTTTTGTTAGGTTGCTAGAAAACACCCTATGCATGAATAAAGTTCATTGCCTCGATTTATTTTCCTTTATTGACCAGGGTTTTTGTTTTGTCAATTCAATCTCCTTGAATTCGCAATCATAAATTGTCAAATAGGGTGCATAGATTGATGAAGTATAGGTGCATAATATGTTCTTAGAAGTTGTTTTAGTAGGTCATTATGTATTTGTCAAGGTCTAATCTTAAGATGGGGGTGATGTTTGTCAATTGTAATTCTTAAGGATGTTGATTAAGTTTCCTAGGAATTAATCTCTATTCAATTAGTTTGTGGATGATGTGAGGGTGATTTACTTATGTTAGATTGTTGGGATTTGGTTTTAAATATCTTTGTTGTAGCTCCTAATTCTCTAAGTCCAAAATGAAACCTTACTCTAGCAGCTATGAAGGAATACCATTTAACTCAATTGTTTAGTAGAGGTCTTCTTGCTTGTTCAATTTCTGCTCAAACAAAGTAATCCAAGAAAAATCTATGAATTGAACACACTTTAATTAAGCTGGATAATAAGAAAAGGAAATAACTATGCAGTACCAGGTATAAAGAAAAGTAAACAACAATCTAATCTAGGTATAAAGCAAAGTAGAGTTCTTATGGAGATAACAATTCGAAATCATTATACAGCATGATCACACAAAACAGAGCAATTGAATAATTGAAGGAAATTAGATTATATTTGATTAAAATATGCCAATGTTTGTAGGGGACCTCCACATAGTAGTTTATAGCTTCAAATCAGTACAATGCTTTCACACAAAAACCAAATTCATTCACACGAAAGTCACAAGTTGTTCAAAAAAACATATCATTCGGCGTGCACCCAAATAACAGTGCGGCCATTAGCTTTATAGCATATCTCTTGCATAATTGTATGAGGATCCTAAGCCTAATATCTCTTAACCCTATCTAAACTTATATCGTGAAACTGTTGTTTTTCTATTTTGAAAGCAAAACGATAAGGTTTCAGCTGATCTCGAGCTCTGTTTTGCATTAATCTGGTGGTTGACTCACAGTTTTACCATGATCTCTTGTGCCTCTTTTAGAAAAAAGTTTCGGTTGGATAGGAAGGTATCCATGAGGGAGTCATCTTCTATCCATCCACACCTTTTGTTGTTTAACTGGAGCTCTGGAACCTTGCGAACAATGAAGGCAGCTACAGAACCCTGGACTAGTTGCGGAAACAGGCTGATTCGGTAGCTAATTACTACTTTAATTAAAACAATAGGTTATATAGCTGAATATGAACAAGAAAACATACTAATGCATACCTTCATCAAAACCTTGTGGATATGGCTTTATTAAGTGGTAAATATATATGAAAAAGAGAGGATTATTGGGAAAAAGGATGTCACAGTAGGACAATCTTCAGACTCTACATTCCCCCAGACTGGAGATGTTGTATGTCCTCATACACTTCTTCCTTGTCTTCTACTTGTGTCTCTTGTTTGTTATCTCCCCGTTTCGCTGTTTTCTTCTTTTTGGCAGATATTGGAATTCTAGGCTTCCTCATTAGGATTTTGTACTTTAAACTGATTATCTCTCTCTACATAATTATGTTCTCTTTCTTCAGCTTCTTGTTTTTCTTATACCACAAGCTTAGATGTAGGATTAGATTGTCACTCTTGGTGATCTGTATCTCACTCTATGTCTTTAGGGCTTGATTTTCATTTTTAAGATACTGATTCAGTGTTTCTAGTTCAAAGATTTTCTTCTTCAAGATGTTTGAGACTGATTGTTCATTCACCTGGTTGCTTCCTTCTCCAAGGCTCTGTATTGTCTCCTTTGTTGTTGTCGCCTTCCTTTCCAGTGATTCTATGTAGTCATATATTTTCTGTTGTGCAGGGTCAATACTTGGACTATGTATCGGGCTTCCTAGAGGTGAGTTGTAAGGTTGTGGTCATGATCTTGGTGACCCTTTTGGAGAATTCCCAGGGCTTTCAATTGAATCATCCTTTATTGGCTCAATCTTTGTTGGAGTGTTTTCTGTTGGCTCTTCTTCAGTCGGCTCATTTTCCTCCAAGTTAATGTATTCTATAGTTTTTGAGGTTGTTTGTTCAGTCGTGCTCAGCCTTGTGCTCCTTCTCAACCCTGGGGTTTGTATTTTTTGCACTTTCCTCCTCTTATTCTCTGATTTTTCTTTTAGAGGATAGGTTTCAATTTGTGAGAGTTCTTCTTTTCGTGGGCAAGCTTTCTTTCTTCTAGGGTTTCCCCTCTTCATTCTCTCCAAAATCTTTACTATAGACAACTCTACTTCTATTACCTCTGTCTCAGTTTGAGGTGCTTGTTCCTTTATCATTTCTATGGTTCTTTTTCTCCCCCTGAGGGCCCTGCTGCTACTTGGTTTTTCTGGGGATTTTTCCTCGAAATGGTTCCTTATTAAGAAAATTTCCTAGTCATCCCCTGTACTTCAGAGGTGAAATTCGACCAATATTTTCACCAGACCATGATGGTACATGGTGTTTTCTATGCATTGAACTTTCTTCTGAACATTTCTAGCCATTTTCTTGAGGCTATTCAAGAGGAAATAGGGGAGGTTCATCTGATGATCCTCTAGGAAGTGCATCATCATTCTAACATGATAAAAGTACATTTGTCCAAAACTACTCTCACAAGTGATAAACTTCTGAAGCATAAGCAATAAGTTTCTCCATTTATTTTTAAGAACAGAGCTTGGAATACCTTTTTTGTAGACCATTGTGTCCATGTTTGGATTCTTGAGGACAACCCTCTAGTCCTCCTTATTAATCCCTCTATTTTTAAACCATATTTCTCCATGCCTTGGCAACTCGGTGATGCAAGAGCATTCAACTCAAGGAAAATCATTGTATTTTAGTAGACATAGGGGTATTGTGTTTCCAAGGGAGTTGGTCCCCTAAGTGTGAATTAGTGTAATTATTTAGGTTTTTGAGTGATTTTAATGATAACAGAATTTAATTGAATATTGTAAGGCATATTTGTAAATGTTCTCGAATGTAGGAGAACATGAGGGATTTAGGATAATTGAGAAATGAGAGGATTTGAGAATTAATTGTAAAACTCGTATTAGGAGTTAGTTCATGATTTTGTGGATTAGAGACGATCCTTAGGGATGAGGAAGATATTTTATGATTTTGTTGAGGAATCTATGGATCTAAACCAGGAATTGGTTTTAGAATCCCTTTGTATAAATGTAAGCCTAAAAGGAAAAGTCAGGGGTTAGAAAGTTAGAGGCTAGATAGATAGGGGAGATAGGTTTGATTGTAAGCCTATGGGTAGAGACTGTACCCAAAGGCCATTGTAATCAAAAGATTAGGCTAGAGAGACAGAATCTCGATATGTAATCATTGTTAGATGTTTATATACATACAGGGATTGATTCAAACCTGTATAAATGTGTGTTTTGAATACAGAATGATGAATTTGTGTTATCGGAGACATACATGATATAAATGTATGCATGCAAATTTTTGTGAATACAAAGAAGAGGAGATAGTACAGAGGATGATGAAGGGCCATAGAACCCAATTGGAGAACCCAATTAAGGCTATGGAATGATCGTGATACAGAAATCACAGAGTTAAGCTCAAGCGGAAGCGAATTGAGCAGTGGAAAAGTGAAATGTCGAAACCTTTGAATAACCCGAAAACCATAGAAAAACTGAAGAATGACATAAAATCTAAGTACAGAGAAAGAGTGGAGAAGTGAAGTATCGGCACACAGTAACCGTTGGATCTGGAAGATCAATGTTCAAGATTAAATCACATTGGTGGAATCCTTATGGATAGATCAGAATCAGGTCTTAGACAAAAGCGATGAGCAATTGCTGATTGATTGTGGACTATTGGATCGGAACTAGATCAAGGGTCGTGATCTAATTGCAAATCAGAGATCGCAAGGTCAAGGGACAGTGACAATAGAAATAGTGATGTGTGATGGGGCGATACGTCGATAGAGATAAAGTGTCGATCGACGATCAGAAGTATCGGCAATCAGGCTTCAGGGCTTCGGAGATCGAAGTGGTGCAGCGGAAGCAAATGATAAGGGCAGACCCGATATCGTTATAGGCACAGTTGTATATGTTTTGAAATCCGATATTGTGTCAATCGCATATCAGATGCAATAGAGGCCTATGTTATATGACCAGGGAGGAGTGATTAGCGATTGCGATAAAGGAGCATGCATCGATAACTGTGCATAGGCCATATAAAAGGTGGAAAAGGTATGTTTTGTGTATGATTCCTTTGTAAATGGGTTATAATGAATTAAGTGCGGATACAAGCGTTCACATGTAAGTCCAACATTATTAAAGCGTGATGAGGGTTCATGTGGTTAAATTATACATAACCAAAGTTAAGAGTGGGAAGGTTATATATATATGCGGCTAAGAGTTAATGAAGGTTTATGAGGGGAATGAGTCCCGATAGAATGGACGAATGAAGAGGTAGACTATGTTAGTCTATAAATTATTCCACAGAGAGATTAAGAAAGGGGGGCCCTAACTCATTGTTGGTTGAAGGTTTGACTCATTAGTGGGTCAAATTCCCGGGGCAAATTAGTTTATGTATGTTTGACATGCATACTATGGGTAAAGCAGGGGTTACCCTGCGTCGTTTGGTATCCGAGCAGAATTGTAATTGAAACAATTAGTGTTAAACAGAACAAAGAAATTATATGTAAAATAATTTAGAACAGAGTTATGTGTTTTAAGATGTATATATAGGCAAGAGGGGATCAGATTCTAATCTGACAAACAGAAGGTACACAGAGGTGATGTGTAGCAGAACCTGCAGATGCAAGCAACAGAGGACGATCCTTTTAAAGTACAGGAAATGGTAGAACAAGATCATGTAGAGATATTGAAGGTGAGGTGATATGTTTTGTTCTGATTTGAATATTGGGGAATATGTGTTTTTTATATTGTTGCATAGGTAGCAGCATAAGGAAAACACCATGATGTTATTCCTTGTGGAAAGTGGAGATTCACTCAAATGTGAACTTGAAGAATCCAATTGAAGGTTAGACAAAGAGGATAAGAGTATTCTCAAAAGGAAACTGAGAAGCAAGCTTTTAAAAGCTTGGGAATGATCTTTGGCTTTAGTAACATTGATATGCATGTGACAGCATAAGGAGGTGAGAAGATTGCAGCAACCTAGAGCGAGGAGTGCTCGATTGGTTCCAAAGGAAGGAAACAAAGAGATGTTGAAATACTGAGCTCAAAGGAGAGAAGCTTAGTGAGGCATATGTAGCAAGGAGGAGACTTGTAACTGCAGAGGTATTTTTGCAGCTCACAAAGGTAATTCCACAGAGGATGTGTGTAGAATTGCCAAGGTAATGAAGGAAGTTGGTAAGACCTTCTAAGTGAAAGAATAGTTGGTTAGAACCAAGTATTTCATTGTAATTGAAATACAATAGGAAAGTTGTGTTCTTGAGAGGTGAAAATGAGTTGAAGCCTAGAAGGAGCAGAGAGGAGTGCTCAGAGGAGGTTCCAGAGATAGAGAACCAATTGCTTTCCAAAAGACCAAGTGCAGAGGAAAGCTTGGTGAGGTAAGTGGCAACAAGGAGGACTTGCTGTTACAGAGGCTTTAGTGCAACTCATAGTGGATGAGTGAGGAACTCATGAAGATGGAGAAGAATATGGCTACTAATAGTCATAGTAGAGGTTTTGAGGAAGACCACAATAGAACAAAGATGAAGAAAGAAAATGCCAAGGAAAATTGTAAGAGGATGAGTCAAGAGGAAATTGACGAAGAGATTACTAAGATGAAAGAACAACTTAATGTATTGATAATACTGCTAGAGGAAAGTCAAAGACAAGGTTGGGTATTAAAGAAGAAGCTAGTGAAGTGGCATAAGTTGCAGAGAAGGCTACAACAGAGGCAAGTAAGGTGGCTGATGGGAAAACTCAGAGAAGCTGAGTTGGAAATGGAATTGTCCATTTGTGAACCAAAGCAGGGTGAAGTTCTGGGTGAAGATGAAGACTTGAAGACTGAAACTTCAAGTGAGGGTAAAATTTATGATGATTTTAAATATGATAAATTGTTTATGTTTGCAGGTGAAACATGTAAAGAAGGACAATTTGTCGATATTGACATAAAGAGGAAAGAAAACAGGCAGAATCTAAATTCTGTTTTAAAAGAGAAAGTAGAGAAGGATATCAAGAAATTAATTAAAGGACTTGATGAGATTGAGAAGAAGACCATCGAAATATTTCTAAGTCATGTAAAGGACTTGGAACAATAGGAGGAATTGGTGATTGAATCATCAAATGAGATGATGAGGTCTCGTGGTTTTACAACTGACAGGTTGTGTATGAATGCATGTATTGCAGAAGACAAACCATTTTATGGAAATGTCTTGAATGAAGCTAAAAATTGCCAGGTAGAGTATGATGATGTCTGCCTTTCAAATGAAGATCAAGTTGAGTTATTACAGTAGAAAGAGTTCATAAATTCCATGCTTAATGGAGGAAATATCTTCAGTAGAGATGAGACAGTTATGTCCTATGATAAGAAATTTTCTATTGAAGAGAATAACGAGGAATTGATTTTCTTAAATGATCAAAGGGAGAGTGATGGACAAACATCTAAAACTATCAAAGGGATAGAGGATTAGAATTTTATTCTAATCAAGAATGAAGAAATAATGTCAATAAGTTATGCTTGTGACAAAGAAGAAGAAAGTGAGGATTGTACAAAACTATTGGGAGAAATTCCAAGCGAGATGGAAAATTTATGCCATGAGTTATGTCTTTTGGAAGAAAGGCTAGAAAACAAAAAAGAAAGTGTTCAGGTTGTAAAGTCAGAACTAAGTGAGAATGAAGAAGTTCACTACAGTGGACAAGGATAGAAAGACATCATTACAACAAATGGTGTGGAAGAGAGACTAGTTGACAGTCTCATGAATTCTTTTTAGAATTCAAATCAGCATACTGAGGTGTTGATAGAGGAGGAGAAGACAGAGAAACAAATTGAATTGTTGCCAAAGGAGGAAAAGGCGCAGAAGCCTTATGTTTTTTATTTTAACAATTGTTTTGTGAGTGCAGGTTTAGTTGCAGATGCTAGAGGAAATTTGGCACAGATGAATAGCCAAATAAAAATGAAAGAAGAAGATTATGTGGAAGAATTTAATCCATGGAACAAAGATGCTCAATTGCTGGATAGAACACTGGAAAGTCACGATTCAGTGCAAATAGAGATAATCATGAAAGAGGGTAAGGACGAAAGGGAGGCAGTAAGCGTAGGAGTCAAAGAAAAAGTTGGAGCAAGAGCAAGAGTAGAAGAAAAAGTAAGGAACCAGCAACTACAAACTGAAAGTAACCAACAACAAATTGAAGAGTTAGTGGATAGCAACAACAACCTGAAACAAAGAGAAAGAGGCAGAAGTAAGTGGAAAATTATAGACCAGTCCAAGGATGTGTTGGAGATAGAGATTGAAGAATTATGGCAATTAATGATGAAACAGTCCATATGGAGAAGAATGATAGTAGCAAGAAGCATGATCAATCAAAGTATGAACCTGATTGACAAGGAGAGGAAGATGAAACAAAAGACAACAGAAGTACAACAACAGCAAAGGTGCAAGGCATTTGGGAGGCTACAAACTAAAGTTTGGTACCCTGGAGGTTTTCTATCAACTTACGAACACACATGATTAGGAGATCATGAAAATTTTCTACTTTGGGAGTCTGGTGCAGGAGCATTCAGCTCAAGGAAAATCATTGTATTTTAGTAGACATAGGGGTATTTTGTTTCCAAGGGAGTTGGTCCCCTAAGTGTGAATTAATGTAATTATTTAGGCTTTTGAGTGATTTTAATGAGAATAGGATTTAATTGAATATAGTAAGCCATATTTGTAAATGTTCTCAAATGTAGGAGAACATGAGGGATTTAGGATAATTGAGAGACGAGAGGATTTAAGAATTAATTTTAAAACTTAAATTAGGAGTTAGTTCATAATTTTATGGATTAGAGAGGATCCTTAGGGATGAGGAAGAGATTTTAGGATTCTGTTGAGGAATCTATGGATCTAAACCAGGAATTGGTTTTAGAATCTCTTTGTATAAATGTAAGCCTAAAAGGCAAAGTCAAGGGTTATAAATTTAGAGTCTAGATAGATAGGTGAGATAGGTTTGATTGTAAGCCTATGGGTAGAGATTGTACCCAGAGGCCATTGTAATTAGAAGATCAGGCCAGAGAGACAAAGTCTCAATATGTAATCATTGTTATATGTTTATATACATACATGGATTGATTTGAACCTATATAAATGTTCGTTTTGAATACATAATGATGAATTTGTGCTATCGGAGACTTACATGATATAAATGTATGTAGGTGAATTTCAGTGAATACATAGAAGAGGAGACAGTACAGAGGATGATGAAGGGCCGTAGAACCCAATTGGAGAACCCAAGTAAGGCTATGGAATGATCGTGATATAGAAATCACAGAGTTAAGCTCAAGAAGAAGCGAATTGAGCAGTGGAAGAGCAAAAGGTCAAAACCTTTGAAAAACCCTAAAACCACAAAAAAACGGAAGAATGGCGTAAAATCTAAGTACAAAGAAAGAGTGGAGAAGTGAAGTATCGACACACAGTAACCATTGGATCTGGAAGATCAATGGTCAGGATTAAATCACATCGGCGGAATCCTTATGGATAGATCGGAATCAGGTCTTGGACAAGAGCGATGAGCGACTGCCGATTGATCATGGACCGTTGGATCGGAACTAGATCAACGATCACAATCTAATCGCAAATTGGAGATCACAATGTCAAGAGACAATGACAATAGAAATAGCGATGTGTGATGGGGCGATACACCGATAGCGATAAAGCACCGATCAATGATCGGAAGTATCAGTGATTGGGCTTTGGGGCTTCGGAGATTGAAGTGGCGCAATGGAAGCGAATGATAAGGGCGCACCCGATATCGTTATAGGTGCAGTTGTATATGTTTTGAAATCTGATATTATGTTAATCGCATATTGGATGCAATAGAGGCCTGTGTAATATGACTGTGGAGGAGCGATTAGCGATTGCGATAAAGTAGCATGCATTGATAACTGTGCAGAGGCCATATAAAAGATGGAAAAGGTATGTTTTGTGTATGATTCCTTTGTAAATGGGTTATAATGAATTAAGCGTGGATATAAGTGTTCACATGTAAGTCCAACATTATTAGAGCACGATGAGCGTTCATGTGGTTAAATTATGCATAACCAAAGTTAAGACTGGAAAGGTTATATATATATGCGGATAAGGGTTAATGAAGGTTTGTGAGGGGAATGAGTCCCGATAGAATGCATGAATGAAGAGGTAGACTATGTTAGTCTATAGATTATTCCACAGAGAGATTAAGAAAGGGGGGCCCTAACTCATTGTTGGTTGAAGGTTTGACTCGTTAGTGGGTCAAATTCTTGGGGAAAATTAGTTTATGTATGTTTGACATGCATACTGTGGGTAAATCAGGGGTCATCCTGCGTCACTCAGTGACCTCAGCAATCATAGACTCCATTACTATGATCTTTATGTCCCCAATTTCATCCTCCATTCCATCGAAGGAACATGCCAATGTCTTGGTTACCACCTTGTGGAAACTGCTAAACCTCTCAATGAACTGTAGTCATTGTCTACTTTGCAGCAGTTCCCTAGTTTGTGGGTACCCCTCTAGGAATTGCTTCCCTGTTGGCTCATTCCGAACAATTAACCCCATGCTGAAGGATGCTTTGCCTCGAAGATTGGCTAACTTGACAGGAAAATGGGACTGGTGGGGTTTACTGCCTAGTAGAAAGATGGTGTGATTGTGAAAGAATAGAGGAGTATAGGAATAAGGAAGAATGGATGGGTTATCAAGAGGATTATGGAAATGGATTCGACCGTTAGGCGCATTCAAACTTATGATTTGATAATTAATTTGGTAGATTTGGTACAAGGTCGTGACATGACCTTTAGAGTGGTGGCATATGATATTTCATTAGACAGACATTACCCTTAGGTTATAATGATTGCACTTTAGTACTGTATTTCCTTACTCATACATGCTATATATCTTTCCCTATTGTTAAATTAAAGAAACACATACCTTTAATTTTCTGTTGCTAACCTTATTTGTTGTCCTTTGATCTTCTATAGGTGCATCGTTGTCAACTGTCCTTTAATCCAGATCATCAAGCATTCTTGTAGACTTCAAAATTATTAGGCTGCAGAAATTTGTTTGGCTGCGGAAACTTGTCCAAGCTACAGAAAGTTGGACGAGCTGCGGAAAGTTGTTGTTTCTGCAGCTTAAGAGAAAGAAAACTTTAGTAGATGAGCTTTATTTTATATATATATAAATATATATATATATATATATATATATATATATATATATATATATATATATATATATATAGATATATATATATATATATATATATATATATATATATATATATATATATATTGAAAAGAAAATTTGAAGTGCCAATAAATTGGTTTTCACTTTAAATTTTCTGTATAAACATGGCAACATTATGTTGGTTTTCATGTTTATACAATTTTATTATTATTTTTTTTTTTTTCCATATTAATTTATTTAATTATATTTTTGTTATATATATATATATATATATTTCTTTTTTTTCTTTTTTCTTTCTTTCTTTCCTTTTTTTTTTTTTTGAAGGAACAAACTGAATGAAAATTTCTAAGGTGGAAAAGAAGAAGAATTCTTCTTGACCATCTTTAGTTCTGAATTATCCTGAAATACTTTGACAAATTCCTATCTTGTTAATGGTTTCTAGTAAATCTTGAGTCGACGTCCATTTACTAATAGAGGAGTTCTTTCTTCATCAATAGTCATGATTCTAACTGCACCATTATCAAAGATATTCTTAACCTCATAAGGTCAAAGCCAATGGGTTTGGAATTTCCTTTGAAATTTTTTGAATTTTGAATCAAAGAGAAATTCCCAATCTCCCAGATGAAACTTCCTTTCTTTAATGTACTTATCATGCCATCTTGACCTCTGTTGTTGCACTATGCTGGTCCTCTGAAAGGCTTCTTATTTGATCTCATTGGGCTCATTTACTTGTGTCATCCTTTACTTCTAGGCTTCTCACAAGTCAAGATCTAACTGGACTGCTGTCTTATAGGTCTGGATCTAGAACTCTATTGGAAGTAAGACTTGCTTCCCATAAACAAGTTCATAGGGAGTATGTCCTGTGGTATTCCTCCACGTAGTCTTGTAGGCCCATAAGGCTTCTGAAAGTTTTTTCACCCAATATTTCCTATGTAGATATACAGTCTTTGTAAGGATAGCTTCAATCACTTTACTTGTGGACTCAGCTTGTCCATTGGCTTGTGGATGATATGGAGTTGTCTTCCGATGTTTTATCTTTTATTGGTCCACAAGCTTTTGCACTAGTCTGGATGTGAAATGTGTCACTTTATCTATTACAATTTCTCTTGGAACACCAAAACAAATAAAAATATCCTCAAAAAGAAATGAAACTACAGTATTTTCTGTAGCAAAAGGAAGTGCTTTAGCTTCTACCCATTTAGTGACATAATTAGCACATACCAAAATATACTTCTTTTGCTTTGAAGGTGGGCTAATTGGTCCAACAAAATCTAGTGCCCATTTTTCAAATGGTTCGATAAGTACCTGTGGTTGCAATGGCATCTCATTTGAAGGAGTAGGTTTGCCCATTCTCTGACAACTGTCACATCTCTTAACATATTCCTTGGTGTCCTTAAAAATGGAAGGCCAATAATATCTTAAAAGCAGGATTTTGTAAGTGGTTCTCTTGTCAGAAAAATGTCCTCCACTTGGTTCATCATCACAAGATTTTAGTACCTCTGGTATTTTGTCCTTCCGAACACATCTTTTGATGATGAGTTATGGTCCTGTCTTATACAATTCTTCATTTATCCATGAGTAGGATGTACTATTGTGGAATATTCTTCTTTTTTCTCTAGGAGTTAAATGAAATGGCATTTTTCTAGTGGCCAAATAGTTAGCAATATCTGCATACCAAGGTGATTTAGTAGATACTGCAAAAAGATATTCATCAGGAAATTTATCTTCGATGGGTCGATCATTGTTTTCATTTTGTATTCTAGATAGAAAGTCAGCAATTGTGTTTTATTTTCCTAACCTATCTAGAATTGTTATGTTAAATTCTTGTAAAAGTAGGAGCCATCTAGTTATTCTTCCATTAGTGACTGGTTTATTTATTAGGTATCTAATGGAAGAATGGTCTGTGTGAACAAAATTTTCGTAGCAGTTATCTAATGTCTGAATTTATTAATGGCATGAATCACAACTAAGAACTCGTTCTCGATTACAGTATAATTTAGCTCTGCAGGGGTTAAATTTTTACTGGTATAATAAATGGCATAAGGAGTGAGGTCTTTTTGTCCCAAAACAACTCCTAAGGCTTAGTCTCAAGCATCTATTGAGATATGGAAAGATAATTTCTACTTAGGTCCTTTTAAGATGGGTGCTTCAGAAATTCTCTTTTTCAATGTTTCAAAGGCAACTTGACATTCAGAATCCCAACTGAATTCACAGTCTTTTATGAGTAATTTAAAGAGTGGGGATGCAATTTTTGTGAAGTTTTCTATAAATATTCTATAGTATCTAGTAAAACTGAGAAAACTTCTGACATCCTTTTGACAACTTGGCATTGATGATCCAGGTGGTTGTAGAGACACACACAGGACAAAGAGGACTCAAGAAAGCTCAAAAATAAAAGTGTTTGTATTATGCTCGAACTAGGACCAGAGCGTAGATCTCATCATCCTAATCTTGGTGGTGCAAACGCTTCCTCAATACGAGTCCGGATGAAGGAGATATAGGCAGTCAAAGTTGGATTGAATTTTTCCTCACTGGGAGGCTTAAGGAGGCTGCAATTTCGACTTTTTCCAGCAAATAGAATCTGGCCAACTCCAGCCAGATTATGGGAAAAATTGTGGCCTTGTTAAAATGACTCCTTCGGCCAAATTTCAAAATTTTCAAAATTATGTTATTATATTAAAATTTTTAAAAAATAATATAAAAAAAGAGGTGGTGGGCCACCACCCCTACCACCCCACGCCTCTCTATTATAACCATATGTATCAAATAGAGGAGGTCGGAGGGGATTGAACCCGCCCAACCCATGTGGGCCGACCCCCACTGGGCAGCCCCATAATATATTAACCAACAAACAAGCTGACCCCATTAAATGCATACCACCATATGTAATATGCCACCACCAACAAAATTAAATGCGCCAAAAGAAAACACGGAGTCAGTGGGGAGTATGGGGGCAGGCCGCCCAATGCGGACCCGACCCCCCCAAAATGATATACAGATATTTTTTTAACAATAAGATGTTAAAATGAGAGGGGCGAGGTTTGACCAGCCGACCCCTCCTCAACAACTCTCCCAACTTAACTATGATGCCAAATTGCCTTCTTGTTAAATCCCCCTGGGATTTTATATAAACATGGATTTAACTAGTGCACCCAGGCAGATGGAGGAACCAGGACTGGGCACGGATTTTGAGACAGAGGAGGCAGAACCTTGACATGCATTTCGAGGCAAACTATTCTTTGATGCTTGAAGATTCTCTGGGGAGGTAAAAATTATTTTTGTCAGAATATAACCAAGTTTATAGTCAATTTTCTCAGATTTTCATAGGGTACACTATGGCAAAGATAGATGCACCTTTTGAGCAGCAAAATTATAGATTCCCAGTTGAGGAGAATCTTTGAGGAATCTTGAGGGCATCTTCCAGATTCCTTGGAGGCTGAAATTCACCAGAGTCAAAATGCAGCCAACTTCATACTCATTTTTCTCATAATTCTGCAACGAACCTGATGGCACAGTCAGTTTCCTGATTTGAGTAGCAGATGTGCAAAGGACTCGGAGGAGAGAATCTTTGAGGAATCTAAAAGATTCCTTGAGCCCCAGATTCTCAATTTCCTAGAATTCAGAAATTTGACATTTGATTTTTCACTATTTGACACCACACATCTAATGGTGCATTCAGATTTCCCATTTACTCATTCTATTCTTCAGCCTCTTTTCTAAGTGGAATGCAGGTGTCAACATTTATGTGCGAGAAGCCATTTCCATGCGATTGATGTCGTGAGACTGATGGCACGAACAACTTCAACAGTTTGACATCTGCTTCTTCAGATGGCCCTTGGTTGTGACGTATATGCAGTGTGTTCATGTACTTCTTTTGCTATGTATTGTGTTGCATGGATGTTTGATGTTTAATGTGGGATCTTGTTTATTACTTGTTTTCATGATTCCTGCTTGATGTGACGCGAAATCATATGCGTGATGTACTTGTTGTCATGATTCATCATGTTTTGTTTTGAGATCCCTTTGTTGTATGTTGATGGGATACTCATGTTGTCATCATGCATGTTTGCATTGAGATTCCTTTTATTCCATGTTGGCGGGATGCTCATCATGCATGAGTTTGTGTCATACTGATAGGAGTCTTTTGACTGAGAGTTCCTGTAGTGGAACATCTCTTGGAGCTACTCTTGCATGAGGGCATTTTCCTTGTATGATAACGACATCACCTCTATGTACATCATCACTATTGACAGCACTTAATACAGTGGCCTATACCATCTTGACACCACGGCCCGAAGACGTAGTCCCTCCTTGACGAACTCCGTTATCAAATTCTTGTTTTTTCATGTGCTGATGATTGTCATGTTATTCTCCTTACAGCATGCAGATGTATTCATTTATGTTCTTTTAAAAATGCAATTTAACACATCACGAAAGTAAAAGGTTTTAGAAGGGTCCTTTGTCACACCTGGACCTGGATCAAGTGGTATCAGAGCGGTCTTTGTGTGGATGTGAATTGCAAGTGTCAACAATGGAATGTGTAGTGACAAAGGATGAAAAAGTGATGTACGATACTGTGCTCAACATTCCAAAAGGGCAGAGATAATGTATGAAACTCTACAGAAAGAGACAAAGGAAAAGGAGTGATTGCATCTTCGATTGCAAGGCAAAGAAGAGGCCTTGGAAGAACTAAAGCATAACAAACATAATCTTCAAACATAGAAGTCTGAATTGAAGATGTGTCTACATGAAGAGAAATAGGAAAAACAAATTTTGCTACGACATCTACAAGCAAAGGACGAGGCCTTGGAAAAGCTGCAGCGAGACCCATGTGAGGTAAAAAGTAGTTGTCCATCTTCATGTATGTTTCCTGATGATGATTTCGCTATTTTTGAAAATCATACCACAGGAATTGGCTCCAAACTGTTGAAGAGAATGGGGTATGAAGGAAAAGTCTTAGGTGTTAATGGCCAATGCATTGTCAACCCCATCAACGTAGAGGAATTACCATGTCGAAAAGGACTTGGGTATGTAAGAAAGGAAGTTGGGGAATGCGCCACGACAGTGAGCGAACCACCAACAATAGATGATGAGCAGCCCTCATCAGTTCTTTCCAAATCGACAGAGGAGGTAAAAGATGTTGATTTTGTAGGAATTTACAGGGTAAGTTCCTCAGACAAAACACCAAAGGACACCGCTCACACATAGATCACAGATCAATACACTAGTATTTTGACGTGGTTAAAACCCTCAAAGAGGGAAACAGTCCATGGCCTGAGCCAACACGGCCACTTAAGGCAATTTATCAATAAAAGAATGAAATTTTACATAAGCTTCTCTCATGAACAGTTAACCTACAAAGACCCTCCATGCTCTTTAAATAGAGATCATGGACCAATCGGGTGTTAAGCCATGCATCAAGTGTTGGTAATATCGAGGAGAGAATGAACCGTCGGATCACTACATATCGTGACCGTCGGATTGTAAGTTACAAAATGTACATAGTAAAGAAACACACTTTACCTAACTCTATACTAGACCAAGTTATACTTAACTATTTCCTATGTGTCGAAACATCCTAACATCCCCCCTTAAGAACAACTTGGGATAGGATTGAAGGATTTACAAATATGACACAATAGGAGAAGGAAGGAGGCACTAGAGCCTATCCCCCTTAGTGACAACTTCCTGAATTCCAACCATAAATCGAAGTTTAGTAAACTTCGCCTCTGTGAGAGCCTTTGTAAAGATGTCTGCAACTTGATCATCTGCTGAACAATATTGCACTTCAAGAACATGGTCATGAATGAGCTTTCTGATGAAGTGCATGTGCAGTTCAATGTTTTTGCTGCGCTGATGTTGGACTGGATCTTTGCATAGTTGAATGGCACTTTGATTATCACACCAAAGTGTAGTCGGATGCTACTGCTGAAAGCCAAACTGTGACTGGATCTGACGAAGCCACAAGGCTTCCTTACTAGCTTCTACGGCACCATGATACTCTGCTTCTGCTGAAGAAAGAGAAATGGCACCTTGTTTCTTGCTAGCCCATGTAATAGGTCCTGAACCAAAAGTGAACACATAACCTGCAGTAGACTTTCGATCATCAGGATCACCAGCCCAATTAGAATCAGTGAAACCAACCAATAGAGGAGCTGCTTTGGCACTGTAATGAATCCCAAACTGAACTGTACCTCGAACATAACGAAGTATTCTTTTAGCTGATTTCCAATGACTTTCATGTGGGTTTTGCATAAACCGAGCAACAAGGCCAACAGTAAAGGAAAGGTCAGGACGAGTATGGGTTAGATACAAAAGTTTTCCTACAAGTTGACGGTATAAGGTAGCATCAACTTCAGGAGAAGTACAATTGACTGAAAGTTTGACTCCAAACTAAAAGGGAGAAGGGGCTGGCTTATAGTCTTCCATGTGAAAATGGCGTAGAATATCACAGGCATACTTGGATTGGGAATGGGAAATACCTTCCTTGGATTGCAAGACTTGAAGACGAAGAAAATAATGTAAGTTTCCTAAGTCTGTCATTTCAAACTTCCTTTTAAGGCTAGACTTCACATGGTTTATAAGGTTGGGATCACTACCAGTCAAGATAAGATCATCAACATAAAGAACAAGAATGATAAGAGACTTGCCCACTTTCTTGGTGTAGACAATATTGTCATAATGACACCTAGAAAAACCATTTTCTAAAATAAAGTTATCCATTTTGGCATACCAAGCTCGAGGAGCTTGCTTGAGACCATAAAGGGATTTCTTAAGCCAACATACAAGGCTGGAGTCTGTTTGTATCAAGCCAATATGTTGTTCCATATAGATTTCTTCATGCAAGTCCCCATGCAAGAAGGCAAATTTAACATCCATTTGATGGACTTCCCACTTGAAAGAGGTAGCAAGGGAAAGAACAAGGCAGATAGAGTTCATTTTGGCAACAGGGGAGAAGGTTTCAGTGTAGTCAATGCCTTTAACTTGTGAAAAACCCTTAGCAAGAAGACGAGATTTATGTTTATCAACTTTTCCATCTGGTCCATACTTGGCTCTCTAAACCCATTTGCATCTAACAAGTTTTCGTCCCTTTGGTAGAGGAACAAGATCCCATGTATCATTTGCCAATAGTGAATGATATTCTTCATTCATAGCTGCTTCCCAATCTGGATGGCCTGAAGCTTCTGCAAAGGTGTCAGGATCATAATTCACTGAAGCTTGAGCCAGTAAAGAAGAGGCTCTATCAAACTGGGAACGTGTACGTCACTGATCTGTAGGATCACCGGCAAGATCACCTGCTGCATCCCAAGTAGCATGGACCCATTTTGGAAGCGGAGGATCCTGAGAAGGTGGGGGAGGATTTTCATCCTCGCTTTCATCATCTGAAGAAGAAATATTTTGAAAAGTAGAAGAGATAGGGAGAGGTGGCACATCCGCCGAACTAGGCTCGTAGGCCGATATATTTTCAGCAAACTTTACATCTCTTCTAATGATAACATTTTTGGACTTAAGTGGAATAAGTCTATATCCTTTGACATCTTTAGAATATGCAACAAAAATACATTTTTCACTCTTAGGTTCTAAAGCTTTATGTTTGTCATCTTGAATATGGGCCCATGCTTCACTTCCAAAAACACGAAAGTGACTTACATCTGCTTTAATTGAGCTCAATGCTTCTTCTGGAGTGATATTCTTTAAAACCTTAGTAGGAGTGCGATTTATTATGTAATTTGCACAGTTAATTGCTTCTGCCCAATAATTAAGACTAAGTCCTTTAGATTGAAGCATACAATTAGCCATTTCCTTTAAGATGCGATTCTTCCTTTCAGCTACACCATTTTGTTGTGGAGTATATGGAACAGTATGTTGCATTTGAATTCCATTCTCAGTGCAAAAGTTGATGATTTTGTTGTTAACATATTCTCCGCCATTATTAGATCTTAGCTTAAGAATTTGATGTCCAAATTGTTTTTCAACAAAGGCCTTAAAGGCCAAGAACATGTTAAATACTTCACTCTTGAGTTTTAAGAAGTGTACCCAAGTGCGTCTGGAGAAATCATCAATGAAAGTTAAGAAATACTTGTAGCCAGAGAATGAAACAACTGGAATTGGACCACATAAATCACTATGCACGAGTTGTAAAGGCGTTGAGGCGTGCCAAGAGGCACGTTTTTCAAAACTATCCCGATGATGTTTTCCGAGTACACATCCAGAACAAACACCATCTCTGCAAGATACCATTGGAAGGCCTGTCACCATATTTTCTTTACATAGATTCTGAAGGGAGCGATAGTTTAAGTGACCAAATCGCTCATGCCAAAGTTTGCTCACTTCATCGTTATGAGAAACAAATACTGAGGGAAGATTTGATGACCCAAAGTTGTGAAACTTATACAACCTTGTAGAATCATCAGCAATGTCAGTAGCTAAAATCCGTCTAGGATCTCTTAGGTCCTTAATTACAACATCGTGAGGTGAAAATTCAACGATTTTACCTTCACCTGAATGAGTTATCTGATATATAGATAGAAGGTTGCAAGATAAGGTTGGAACAAATAATACATCATTAAATTGACCATTGTCTATATGAACAGTTCCAGTCCCTCCAACACTAAGAGATCTATCATCACCAACATATATATTTTTGGTGTTACAATCATTTAAAGAAGAAAACATGGCTTTGATTTTGGCCATGTGATAAGAAGCTCCAGAATCAATGAGCCACTCATGAGAATGAGAAGAAGAAGATACATTTAGTGCATAGCTAGATCGAGATGCTTGACAACCACATGCAGAAAGTGCCATTCCTGAAGATGAAGTTGAAGTTGAAGAGTGCTCCAAATGGATATTATGCTTCTTCATTGCTGTTTCCAAGGCTTCCATCTTCATAAAGCATTTGGATTCTAAGTGGCCATCTCGATTATAAAAGTTGCAATGTCTATTAGTCTTCTTCCCTTTGTTTTTATTTGTCTTATCATTTTGTTGAAATGATTTTTCATTTTGAGGCTGAAATTGCTTAGGACCCTTGTTTGGTTTAGGACCATCCTTTTAGGATACAACTTCTTAGGATTCTTTGTATTTGGTTGCTTCTGGGCGGTTAACGCTTTTTTAGAAGAGTTTCCAAGATGAAGAAGACCAAGGTGTAAGAGTTTTTCTTGTTCTCTTATTAAAGAATCACAAAAGGAATCAAAGGAAGGGGACTTGTAGGCTTGTCCTTGAGAAATGAAGGCTTCTCTTGTAGAATGGAAGGTGGAAACAAACATAGAATGGGCTGGTCCCAACTTAGTAAGAATGGAGTAGATAAGGCTACTATCTTCTTTCTTAACCTTAACACCTTCCAAGAGAAGTCTAAGGGTCTTCAACTTGGACAAAAAATCTTCAATGCAAGAAAAATTATTGGCGTCCAATGTAAGCAACTCATTTTCGAGTTGATGGGCTTTAAGTTCATTTTTAATTCCAAAAACTTTAGTGATTTGTTTCATTGCTTCCTCAGGAATATCAAGTTCTGCAATATGGAACCTAAGATCTGGAGAAATAGACATTCCTATCAACCCTCGTGCTTGATCTTGCCTATTTTCCCATTTAGCTGCCTTATCTTCATCTTTTGGTTTGGTTTCTTGGCCTGAGGCTATTCTGTAGAGACCTTTACTTCTAAGTAAATCCACAATGTAGGACCACCATTGGAAGTAGTTGGTGCTGTCAAGAATAACTTGGCATGGACTTTCCATTTTAATAGAAACTGAAGCTATAGATGCTGAAACTAAGTGTTCCAATGGAAGAAAAATTAGGCTGGTTCAAAAAAAACGGCTCTGAAAACAGCTTCCAGATGAAGAAGTTATGGCTTTTTGAAAAACATTTGATGAAGATGCCGACAAAGTGCGGGAATGTGCGGAAATGAAAAATCCGCCCCCACAAAAAGGAGACTTGAACTCAAGACCTCTACTCTCATAAATTAGCTTTGGACCAAGTGAGCTAAGCTAAAAGTTTGAGAGAGAGAGAGGGAGGGGTGACTTTTTTAGTCACTGAAGCTATGGGTTGTGTGCTTGCTTTGAGAAAGCTCTTTTTCCCTACAAAACAAAAAACACAAAACCCAACACGGACATACAAAAAAAACGAACCTTGCGACTCGAAGTTAGCTTTAGCCGAAAACTAAATATTTTCCTCAATGTTTTTTATTTTCTGAGATCACACTAAGGCGCAGCGGAAAAGAGCATACGCATGAGAAAAATCCTTCCTCTCTATTTCTGATTTGCCCAGATCGCACAGAGTCGCAGGGCAAAGAGCATACGCAGAAATGAAAGGTATAGATCCAGTAATAATAAAAACAAAAAGCTAAATAAACCGAAACCGAAATAAACAGAGAGAAAATCACTATAAACAGCAAATAAACACTGTATACCTCCAGCTCTTAAAAATGATGTAGCTAGGGCTACTGGAAACCTTTTCGCATGAAACGAAAGGGGTTCCTCACTGAAACAGATGCTCCCAAAACAATAGAGCAGTCCTCTTGGCTCGAAAGTAGTCAGAAATAGTAGATCTAGGAAACGACAGTTGGATGCAGTTCTACCGGCTTCAGATTTGGATCACCAACGGATGCAGCCCTTAAATAGCTCTGATACCATGTAGGAATTTACAAGGTAAGTTCCTCAGACAGAACACCAAAGGACACCGCTCACACACAGATCACAGGTCAGAATATCCTAACAGATTTCCTTTCAGTTTTGTCTTCACATAGTATGCTTTCTGTTGGATATTTGGAGATCCCAATTATAGGGACAAACATGAGGCTCCTTCCCAGGGTGAGGCACAAGGAGGAAAAAGAGCTTGGTGTCAATAACCAAGGCATAACTCAACCATTAAAGGTTACGTAGAGACCTCAATTTGCAGGCTTAGATACAACAAAGGAGAATGCTCGAAGGTGTGACATTCGTCTGAGACATCGTCGAAATCATTGAGGAAAGAGAATGATGGGAAAACATTCCCATCCCATGGCAGTTTCCCTTGCAGGGAAAGAGCTGAGGAAAGCTCTCATAGCCATACTTACACTAGAGACAGCAAGGAAAGGTATAACCACTTTTGACATGCGAATGTTCATTTCGATTATGATCATGTTGTTAATGATGAACATAAAACATGGCATCGAAAAACATGTACCTTTTGTGGATTACATAACCATACATTTCCTACGTGTTGGAAAAGAATGGCAGCACACAAAATGATGAGGCATGAGAGACCCTCTCAACAACATGAAAAGAAATAGGTTAAGCAAATATGGAGGAAGAAAACCTACTACAGTCATTGCGATAGAAGTGGCCATCAAAGATTCACTTGTTGGAGGCTCCATCCCGAGCAACACCTTAAAGAAAAAGCATCGGTGCGTCAACTAGGTAAAGCAGTTGTTCGAAAAGAAAAACCGCAACAAGGAGACGACCCATTCACATTAAAAAGTGAAAAATAGTTTCTAGATATGTTAGCGTTTCATGGTCATGCTTTTGTAAATCATTTGTTGCATTTTAAAATGTAAAAGTGATGATGTGTTTCCATCACTTCTTCAACAACAATGATGTCTGGTCTTATTTTGACTTGTGTGATAAACTGTGAAAGTGATGTCATGTTTCCATCACTTGTCAAAAGAAAATAGTGTCTGGAGTTATCTTTGTAAATCATGTGTTGCAGTGAAGATGTGTTTTCCATCACTTGTTGAAGCAACAATGATATGTTGGCCTTGTTTTCATAGCTGGGGTATTGTTTCCATTTTGATGTAAACTTGAACTTCGAGTAGGTGTTATAAACTCGTGGCAAGTATGGGATGCTTGGGTCATTAGTTGGTCATGAAAGTCAAGCATGTAATTTGAAAAACAATGTATGACAGTTTGCAGAGGTTGCAAGTGTCGGCTCATTGCTTAAGGCTCCAAAGAACAAAGGTGAAGGAGATGGAAGTGAGACCTTTCAGGATGCTTGTGATGCAGACAAGGTACAAAGAAGTTGCAGATTATTTTTCATGCTTTTGGAGGACCAAAAGCTCCTCAATGGGGAGGATTGATCTAGGTGGCTCCAGAGACACACATAGGACAAAGAGGACTCAGGAAAGCTCAAAAATCAAAATTTTTGGATTATGCTTGAACTAGGACCAGAGCGTAGGTCTCGTTGTTCTGATCGTGGCGGTGTGAACAGTTCGTCAATCCGAGTTTGGATGAAGGAGATAGAGGTAGTCAAAGTTGGGTTGACTTTTTGCCGACTCGGTAGGCTTAAGGAGGCCACAATTTTGACTTTTTCTGGCGGACGAAATCCGACCAACTCTGGCCATATTTTAGGCAAAATTGTGGCCTCATTAAAATGACTCCTTCAGCCAATTTTCAAAATTTTCAAAATTGTGTTATTATATTAAAATTTAAGAAAAAAATAATATAAAAAAGAGGTGGTGGGCCACCACCCCCACCACCCCATGCCTCTTTATTCTAACCATGTGTATCAAATGGAGGAGGCCAGCAAGGATTGAACCTACTGGCCAGCCCCATAATATATTAACCAACAAACAAGCCAACCCCAAAGCGTACCACCATATGTAATACGCCACCACCAACAAAACTAAATGCGCCAAAAAAAACGCAGAGTCGGCGGGGAGTATGGGGGCGGGTTGCCCAATGCCGACCCAACCCCCCCAAAACCATATGCAGATATTTTTTTAACAATAAAATGTTAAAATGAGAGGGGTGGGGGTTGACCACCCAACCCCTTCTTAACAAATCTCCCAACTTAACCATGGCACCAAATTGCCTTCTTGTTAAATCCGCCTGGGATTTTATATAAACATTGATTTCACTAGTGCACCCAGGTAGATGGACACTTCCTATTTCTAGCAGTGCGTAGTTGACAGACTCAGTGAACTGCGCAATTCACTAATTGAAGGGATTGCATGGATCACTGAGGCAAAGGATTGTGCAGTTCGGTTTCTCAATGGATTGCGCAATTTTCTCTCACAAAATGATTGCAGAACTTGCTTTCATAGTGGATTGTGCAACTACCTAGCTCAAAGGGTTGCACAATTCACTAGAACAAGGGGGCTGCACAGTTTCTCAAAGTAAGACATGCAATTAGTGGTGATCAAAGCAAGACTTAGCTTGTGTTTACAAGAAGTGTTTTTCTTGTCTCCATAGGTTAATAAGCTATTGTCGACAAGGCCTAACTATCACCATAAAAGCATAGTTGAGACATCACAAACCTAACATGAAAGAATAAGTCATTGCAACACTTAATAAACCAGAAAAATACTTAACACTAGTTAAAATTATAGTTCTTAGGCTCAAAAGTAAGCTTCAAGGAAAATTTGGGAGAAAAATGGTAACAATTGCAATACATCGCCATGACACATTCACTGGAATATATTCTTTAGGTTTCTCTAAGAAAAAATAGTGTGCTCTAAAACTAAAAAGAATATATATATGTTGTGGTCATTAAACATTGAAAGATTATTATCACATAGGAAATATAGTAACAAAATTATCATCTCGTAGCAAATTTAATAATGAAGCATGTGTGCTCTAAAGCCTACGGGAAAATATATTTGTATGTTTGTGTCCATTAAATAATGAAAAATTATTATCACATAGCAATATAATAACAAAATTATCATATCATAGCAAATAAAATAATGAAGCGAACACATAGCATTGCCATTTGCTGTATATAAATAATAGTTATGAAAAATGCCACCGTGGTAAGAAATTCCAGCACCTCCAACTCCATTTTAAATATCAGTCTAATTAACCATTTTAAATATGGTTGGGGCCACATATGCCTATCACGGTGACGCTGCTACTTTTCGCCGCGTTTACGCGATGGTGAACGGCTGAACCATTACCGAAAATTTTAAAATAAATTAATTCACAAAACTACGACTCCGAGACAGTGTCACAGACCTTTCCGTTCACCTCGTTTTGTCAGTGGACAATCTGTTAGTATTCTAACTGCTCCACTAAATATGTATTATGACATGACAGTGTGCTTGTACCATAACACCACAGTGTGGGATTACAGCCATTCAAATTCAATAATATCTCTTATATATTTATGTGACTAACGCACACTGTACGTAACTAGATAAGTAAGAAAACGAATCTCTCTCTCCAGACTCTGTAAGATTTGTACACATTTTACTTTCATTCTGCTTAAACAGAATTTATAACACTAAATATGAACTTCATTATTTGAATCTGTCTATCATGTCTATGTTTTCAACCTCATCTCACAATCGAATGACATTAATTGTTTCACAACAAACTAAGACAACCCCGGGCCCTTTTGGTCAATCCCTGGGTAGCTTAATCCATAATTACCAAGTTCGGCTGAATTGGCCAAAAAAAATACGAAAATTCGATAATACGATTCGATTCAGCCGATTAGTACGGAGGTTTCAATACGATTCGATAATGTCAAGTGACCCTGAATTTTTGTTGACGTCCACCGTGAAATTATAAGCAGTTACCAGTTCACGTCCACCGTGAAATTATAAGCACTATGAATTAAGCAGTCACCAGTTGAAATTAGAAGCAGTTAAGCAGTTAATACATATTCTTTAAGCATTTACTGGTCGACGTCTCCCTTGAAATTATAGCCACTATAAATTGTTGTAATGATAAATTGTGAGTGTTAGTGAGCGAAGGCAACAACAAATATTAATTGGTTGATGTTATTGTTTTATATTAGATATTGAAATAGTTTTAATATTTGGAGATAATTTTAAATTTATTTTTGATATTTCGAAATTTTGTTATTATTATTTGTCAGTGACTCCACAAGCAAATATTGATTCGTGTGTTTTATTCCATCAGGTGGGTCTATTATATACATGAGGGAGAGACTGTTCAGTTCATCTCCCGATGACTATTCATATTTCTCATTTATTTATTTACATATATTTACCCAATCACAAGGATTAGGTGTCAACATTCCCCCGCTTAATCTGAAGGGATGTTGGCCAGTCCAAGCATCATTCTGAATCATTCAATCTTTTCTCTTCCAAGCGCTTTGGTGAAGATGTCTGCAATTTGCTCATTTGTGGAACAATGATGAAAATGGATTGCTTTGGCCTCAACATGATGTCGAATCAGATGATATTTAGTATTGATGTGCTTCGTTCAATCATGGAACTTTGGGTTCTTGGCCAATGTTATTGCAAAAGTATTGTCAATCATGAGTGGAGTTGATTGTACTTGTTTAACCTGCAAATCTTCAAGAATTTTCCTGAGCCACACAATTTCTTTTGTTGCTTTAGGTGCTGCCACGTATTCTGCTTCTGTTGTGGAATCTACTAGAAGTGATTGTTTGCATGATCTCTAGGAGACAGCGCTTGATCCAAGACTCATAGCATATCCTGAAGTAGATACCCCAGTTTTTTTGTCTCCATCGAAGTCTGAATCAGAGTATCCAATCAAGTTGAAGTCGTCCACCTGTGTATACTTGATTCCAAAGTCTTGAGTTCCCTTCAAGTACTTTAGAACTCTTTTTGCAGCAGACCAATGTCCGTCACAAGGCTTTTGCATAAACCTGGAGAGGATTCCAACAGCAAATGAAATGTCTAGTCTGGTAGTAGTTAGGTAGTTGAGACTTCCTACAAGCTGTCTATACTTTGTTGCATCCTCAAATTCTTTTCCTTCAATAGATGTGAGCTTTGAGTTTTGTTCCATTGGAGTAGTAAGAGGATTGCACTCTGTCATGCCAAACCTGTTCAACAGATCTCCAATGTATTTCTTTTGAGAAAGAAATATGGAGTTTGGATGTTGGGTTACTTCAATGCCAAGATAGTAATAAACATAGCCCAAATCAGTCATTTCAAAACCTTTCCCCAATTCCTTTTTTATGGATGCAATGTAGCTTTCAATGTTCCCTATCATCAAAAGATCATCTACATATACCACAAGATATACAACTTTTTTCCCAACTTTCTTGACAAATAAAGTTGCATTATAAAGATCAAAATGTTTGAAATTGAGTTTCAGAAGATGTTCAGTGAGTTTTTCATACCAGGCTCGCGGTGCTTGTTTGTGGTCATACAAGGACTTCACAAGTTTGCATACTTTATGTTCATGTCCTTTCATAGCAAATCCTTCAGGCTGGGACATAAAAACGTTCTCTTTTAGATCTCCATTCAAGAAAGCAGTTTTTACATCCATTTGATGGACTTTCCAACCGTTGTGAGCTGCTGGTGCAAAGAGTGTCCAGATGGTAGCCCATTTTGCTGTGGGGGTAAAAGTCTCCTCATAATCGACCCCTTCCTTCTGTGCAAAACCTTTTGCCACAAGCCTAGCTTTGTGTTTGTCAAGTGAGCCATCAGCTTTATACTTGTTTTTGTAGACCCACTTGCGGCCAATTGGTTTGGTTCCTAATGGAGGATCAACTAGCTTCCAAGTGTCGTTCTTTATGAGGGCATCATACTCCTTTTGCATCGCTTATTTCCATTCATCATGAGAAGCAGCTTATTTGAAGGAAATTGATTCAAAATCTGTAGACAAGTTCAATTCACAATCATAAGAAACATCCATATCAACAGGTGAATTAGAGTCATCCACATCACCTCCATCTTTTCGGTTTGAATTTCTGGTTCCTGTCTTTCTAATTTCATCAGGATGAACACTTTCAAGTGTCTTTGTCACCCACTTTGGGGTACCTTTCTAAGATGTTCTAGGCTACTCTGTTGATTGATTTGGGACTGAATCAAGATTGAGTCTCCCAATTCTATCAATCACATCACTTAAAGCATCATCCGTTCTTGGAGTTTCATGCGGGGGAGAGTGTTCTTCAGAAGAAGATTCCACATGTTGATCTAGTATAGGAATCCCCCCTTCAAGATGTGGAATCTGATTATCAAATTCTTGAAATGATTTTGCTTTTTCGAATCTATCCAAGCGATCAAGTTGCCGCTCAACAACACTGTCAGTTTTGGATGATTCAAGAAAAATTACATCTCTAGATACAACAAACTTCTTATTTACTTCATCATAGAGGTGGTATGCTTTGGAGGTGTTTGAATACCCCAGGAAGATACACTTACGACTTCTAGCACCAAGTTTGTTTCTATGTACCTTTGGTATCAAGGCATAGCAGGTGGAACCAAAAACTCTGAGATGCTTTACCGAAGGAACATGTCCATACTACATTTCATAAGAAGTCTTGTTTCTTATAACATTAGATGGACATCTATTCTTTATATATGCAGCACATAGAACAACATCAGCCCAAAACATTATCTTTACATTTTTTAAGAAAAGCATAGATCGTACCATATTTAAGATTGTTCTATTCATTCTTTCAGCTACACCATTCTGTTGGGGATTATAAGGCACAGTTGTTTGATGTTTGATCCCATGTTGGTGAAGATAGTTTTCAAATTCATTTGATGTGTATTCTTTTCCGTTATTAGTGCGAATAGACCCAATATGAGATTGTGCATCATTTTCAATCCATTTATGAAAATTCTTGAATGTTTGAAAAGCATGAGATTTGTTCTTCAATAAATAAACCCAACACATTCTGGTGTAGTCATCAATAAATGTCATGATATATTTGTTTCTATTTGCAGAAGGAATAGGCATTGGACCACATAAATCTGAATGAATGAGTTCAAGCTTCCTATGTGCTCTTGAATGTGAATCATGAAAACACTGTTTGCTATGCTTTCCTAGAATGCAAGCATCACATTGCTTAAGTTTCCTAGGAATTGTAGGCAAACCAGCAACACCATTTTTCTTCAATAAGCGGAGACTGTCATAGTTCAAATTGTTATAGACATTTTTGTGCCTTACAGATATAAGCATGAAATGTCCATAATCTAAGGGATCCAAAGTCCCTAAACATGTTGTTCCTACCCCTAGAGGAACAAGGCTAACAAACCACAACAATTCACGGAAGTTCTCCACCAAAAACTGCTCAAAAACAAGTCAATTCAGGATCAATTCAGAGGCTCCACTAGCTGTCTGCGCTGAAATGCAAAGTCTGCACTGGCTACCTACACTGCAACGCAGGTAGAAGCACTACCAGGGTGCGCTGAACGAGAATTGACAAATGGCAAGTTCATTCAACACGGTGTCAAGACCCTGGAAGCTTCCAGAATCTTCCTCAATGACACTTGCCTTAGTGAATTCGACTAGTGATGAGTAAGAGGTTCTCAATCTCAAAGTGGAAGCAAGAACCTCCAAGTGGAAGCAAGAACTGACAGAGGGAGAGGACACTAGTCAGATCTCAAGCTAACTCATCCTTTCTCCAAACATCTATATATGGATCTCTCCTCCATGAGATCTGGAGGCTGGAATTTTGTTATTGCAAAGAATTGTTGTTGGTTTGAGACTGGAATCATTGGGTGCTTAATGCTTTGAGGGAAGGTGAAGATAGGAATTTCATTTGCTGGGAAGGAGATGCTGGATTGGAGCCCTCTGGGTTGTATCTCTTCCTGAAGCTTGATATTCATCAATAAAGCTATCTTGGTTTCTCCTATATACTGGTGTATCTTTGATGTATGATTGCATTAGTATGTTTAGTTTATTTCTAATCCTGAACTAGTTATGAATATGAATCTATGTCTTTGTGTAGTGTTCTCTTCTTGTGATCTTGCAGAAACCTCTTGAAGCTGGGCGAGCGAGAAGGCAAGTAGCTGAGAACTCCCAAAGAGAAGAGAAACCAGATCGAGGGACAAACGGAAGACACCGGTTAGTCCATCCATCTCTCTTCATTCTTAATTCATAAAGGAAGAATATTAGAGTAGCTGTTTCTGTTTGTTGCTAAGGCACTGTCACACCTTAGGTGGATAGGATCGTCCTGCATAGGCATTTTTCCCCACAACAAATTGGCGACTCCGCTGGGGAGATCTGTTTAGTCATTTTATTTGTGTTTCCATCATTGTTTGTTTCATAGACTCAACAGTAACAATCGAACTGCATCTGCTATTCTCAGATGCAAAGTAGACAGCTGCTGCTTTGATCCAATCACTGGATTTGTCTATGATCTGAACAATGGACTCACAAATGATTTGATGATCCTTTGTGATAGATCTTAGCCCTTCCTCAAAGCATCCCTTTGATTGTACCTTGCTTGTTGCTTTGATTTGGCCTGAAACTGTAGATTAAATAGCAAACTGTGACCCAGAACCCAGTGAGAAACTCTTGTTTCTCCTTCAGCGCAGACCCTGTGAAGAGGTTCTGCATTTCAACGCAGGTCCCGTGAAGGCTACCTGCGCTAAATGTCAAAACCCCTGTGTTGAGGGTGCGTTGATCCAGTTAGGCCTTGTGCAGCTGGGGTTCTCTGCTCTGTTTTGCCTTGTTTTGATCTCTGATTTTTGCAGCCTGTAACCAGCATAGGTACCTGTCTGATAACTCCTTTTCTTTGCTTAAATTCCGCCTCCTTTTGTACAAAAAGACTGTGAGTGTTTTTATGTGTTTGTGGCGTCATTTACAGTTTTCCTTTGCAAGAGTGAAATAGTCATCCTGTAGCCCTTGATTCAGATCTGTTGATTGTGATCTTAGGAGAGAGTTCATTGGCTGTTTACAGTTGGTTATACATTCATTTTTGCTTTTGGTTTGAGTTTGTCTCTTTTAAGCGTCGAAACAAGTATTCATTTCGAAAATCGTTAAGTGTTGTAATCTCTTCTACCCTTTCTGATTTCGAAAAAAGTAAACTTGCTTGTATTTGTCATTTAAAAGCAAATTCAAAGTTGTACAAAAAGCTTTCTTTGTAGGCATCAATACTAAGAAAGCGGAAAACAAACACCTGCATTGTGCATTTGCATCTTGATAGTTTGCATGCTTGATTTAGGAAAAGTGCATTAGAGTGTGCTGATTGCTCTTTGAGAAAAGATGGTGTCTTTATTTTCCCTTTGTAGCTAGGATTTTCATAAGTTGAAAAGATATAAAGCTTGCTTATCATCTTTAGACTGCATTTAGGAATTGTATCATACATCTCGTGGTGAACCTCAAAAGGCAAACTTCTAAAAAGATCAACCTAAAATAAATTGAATGAACTTAACAACGCTTTGCAACATAACGCACAACATAGAGGTCTAGGCTAGAGACGTGTTCCGGCGTCGTAAAGCCTGGTGACTGTCGATCTCGTTGATGGTGGGTGATTCCTCCTGAGGGACGATAACGCCAGTACGGATTGTGCTCCCACATACCGTCGCGTATATATTGGGAGACCCCTATAGGCATAAAACCTTTATCCTTAGGAAGTCGTGTCGGCCGCCCTACTGATCGCAATGCACTGAACACAGCATTCAGGAAGATCGACCGCCCGTACCCTAAAAAGTATTCTGCGGTTTTGTGAAAAGTTTGGCACACCCTCTACCTAGAACTCCAGAGCAGTTCCTTTTGGCCTTTTTCAGACTCTATAACGGAAAAATTCCATCCGAACATTTGTCACTTCGGGCTCGTTAAAACATCGAAGGAGACTAGAGTCATCTTTAGCTTTTTCTCGACTCTTTAAAAGTGAAAAAGAAAGTTGTGTCTAAAGCGTCGTTAAAATTTATTTTAAACGGAACAATCACCCTTATTCCTGCGTTGATCTTTAGGTTGAGAAAATGGAGCACACCAACCAAGGAATTCCCCTTGGTGGAAATCCTAGTCCCTTCTCCTCTTGGGGAGATGTTGGTGCGCCCCATATGGCCACATTATCGCTTCCAGGACTGACAATTGGCCTGCCGGTCTGGCTCTTTTCAACCAATGTCGTTTAGAACACCACTATTCCTGAACAGTTGAATCAACAGTTAGACCAGACCAGAGTTACCCACCAGCCTTCTACTTCATCTAATTCTCCCTCTCCTCCTTCCTCTTCACTTGACGGAACCGGTAAAACAAAAAACCAAGTTCCTAAGGAGAAGAAGGAGCCAAAAGCGACTGGGGGCAAACAAGTGGCGTCTGACAAAAATCCACACACAGCACTGACTAGGCCTAAATCGCCATGTGTCATATGCAAGGGAGACCACTTCCACAGAGATTGTCCCCTCACTCTTTAGAGTAATGTGTTTTCCGCATGAAGGAAGAGTGGTCAAGCTCGTGGACCAACTTTCATTTCCCGGATCACGCATCGCAAATAGTCATATACCATCCCTAAATGGTCTCTTCACGCAAGAAATGTCTCAACCCACAGTCCGTCCTCCTGATGAGCGCGAGTAATCCGGAAGGATATGACTGGAACCCAGGGGGCATGCGTCCTGGTCTGCTTCGGCAGGAAAACTTTGGGTATAAGGTAGGTTTCCGCGGGAGAATATGACTAGTCTGTACCCCGTCCGTCTAGGAAGAGGGGTTATTCTAGAATAAGATTCTTTTGTCAAAGTTATGTGAGTTGGTAGGCATCATCGCTCACCGTTGTCTATTTCGATAGACATCGCCGAGGAAGTGTTTTATTTGTGGCCGCGAATGGAGCAATCTTTGGGTAACCTGAAAGAGGTAGGCCTCTCTCGGTAAAACAAATGTTTTATTGGACTAAAGAAGGGGTAACCTTGAAATAGTACTTTATGCCTGGGGGCATGCAAACCTTTTGGAGTGCAAGCAAGGGGCGGCTATTTATTTTTTAAATTTTTAGGTCATGCCTTTAAACCTGTAGGTCTAACCCTTTAAACTCGTAGGATTAGTCGTTTCCAAACTTGCATAACGAAAGGATCCGGAGCAAAGCTTTATGGGATGAAGCTCCATAAAAAATAGAATCTTAATGAGACATTCTTATCATATGACTGGATTAATCGAGCAGTTTTAGCACACAGTTCATGCTCGTTAAAAAATAAACGCAAGATCCGAGCAGTTTTAGCGCATAGTTCATGCTCGTTAAAAAATAAACATAAGATTGAGCAAATGTTTCCACCCGCGTTTAAGCTCATTAAAAAATGAACTATCCCGGTAAATAACCACAGTGAATGTAATATCATCAGCCGTTAAAGCCTTGGTCGTGTTTGCACCGTCACCTCCACTTTTCCATTGGCCGATCATTCACCTCCATATGATTGTTTACCCATTTTGAGGAACAGCTGCGAAGAGTGATTTCACTAGCCATCCTTGTGACACTGCCGTGATTGGAATATTCCAAGCCTTACCTGGAATCAGCTGCTAACCCGTTTTATCACTCATTCCTCAAAAGACGATTCTTCTTTAAGCTCTTTTCATCTGACTCGTAAAATATGAAAAGATTGTCGAGTTTTGGCCTTCCAGCTCGTTAAAGCGACCGGAAGTGCTATCCCTCCTCTAGATTTTAATGTTTTTGGACCTGAGGGATTATTGCACAAAAAGATCGAGCGCTTGTTTTGTTCGGCTCGTTAAAACTATCGAAAACTCATCCCTTCTGTATTGTTTTATACTTTTTCGGACTTAAGGGATTAGATGACGAAAAAGGACTTTTGGAGTTGACTTTACATACCTTTTCAGACTCTCTAAAAATGAAAAGGACCGAGTTATCTTTTTCGTTAGACTCGTTAAAAGCATTAAATAGCGACAAACTTGTCTTTAGACGAGAACGAGTTTCACTATCGCTAGGCTCGTTAAAACATAGCGATGGGCTTGCCCGAAGGGCAAGTTATAGAACAAGCATATGTTATCCTCCTCAAGCTTGACAAAAATAAAGAGGTACTGGTCAGCAATGACTGGGGAAAAATTGGGAGAAACTCAAGAAAACTTTGATGGTAGCAAGTCACTCTTGAACATGACACTTTCCCTCCATACCACAATCGGGTTGGGTTGTTTCATTCACCGGTCACATCACCATGGTCTCGCCATACCATCCATATTTGGGGTAATGCTACCGATCCATCGCATAAGTGTCGCCATATGTTCAAGAGAAGTCGTTCAGAGAAGTCAACCGTGTCCCATCCATTGCCGTACATTATCCTTCATCCTTTCATGACCGCCACCCTAAATCATATGTCATCAGATCGTTTTCACCTCCATCAAAATCATTAGCTCCGTTCTGTGTCATTGATGTGGGATTCATTAAGGCCCTCCTTTGACGGATCGCTTCTTGTCGACATCAGCTCATTATCCAAGAAGTTGATCTAGGAACAACCCCTTCAGTACTTTGAAGCTTGCATGCCTCAATGGCAAGTTTCTCACTTCCAGCGACAGGTATACATCAATGACCTTCTACCGAAATATTTTGCGTGGTGTTCGACGCCAAGTCCTTTATTCACACCACATGAATTGTACTGCAGTACCTTGAGGGTCATTATCATTATCGGTGATTCCTCTCGCGCTTGTTAACGGTTTACCTCATTGACCGGTAATCAAGCGATGTCTTTCCATGTTCGACTTCAGAACATTTCTCACATGGATCGACTTGTACTTAGAGTGAAGATCGAACGAGTTTGAAGACCCCGGATCTAGTTTCATCCATCCAGGCTGCGATATATATTCAGGAAAGATAAAGACATTGACATGTACATCATTGCAGCAGATAATCATCCTACCCAAAGGATGATAATTTCATCAAAATTATCAGTCTACCATTAGACGATTGTCTGTTCTATGTACAAAAAAATGAATTTATAAAGCTGAGCATGGGAATGCCTACCTCAGCTAAATCATGAAAGCAGTATGAAAAATAATATATTGTATTGTATTGTATTACAGGTCTCCTCCCAGCAATGAATGAACTTTGGATCCTCCTGATAAAGCATTTCACCCGATAAACGACCTCATACTTTAGGGGGCAACTGTTATAGACATTTTTGTGCCTTACAGCTATAAGCATGAAATGTCCATAATCTAATGGATCCAAAGTCCCTAAACATGTTGTTCCTACCCCTAGAGGAACAAGGCTAACAAACCACAGCAATTCACGGAAGTTCTCCACCAAAAACTGCTCAAAAACAAGTCAATTCAGGATCAATTCAGAGGCTCCACTAGCTATCTGCGCTGAAATGCAAAGTCTGCACTGGCTACCTACACTGCAACGCAGGTAGAAGCACTACCAGGGTGCGCTAAACGAGAATTGACAAATGGCAAGTTCATTCAACAAGGTGTCAAGACCCTGGAAGCTTCCAGAATCTTCCTCAATGACACTTGCCTCAGTGAATTCGACTAGTGATGAGTAAGAGGTTCTCAATCTCCAAGTGGAAGCAAGAACTGACAGAGTGAGAGGACACTAGTCAGATCTCAAGCTGACTCATCCTCTCTCCAAACATCTATATATGGATCTCTCCTCCATGAGATCTGGAGGCTGGAATTTTGTTATTGCAAAGAATTGCTGTTGGTTTGAGATTAGAATCATTGGGTGCTTAATGCTTTGAGGGAAGGTGAAGATAGGAATTTCATTTGCTGGGAAGGAGATGCTGGATTGGATCCCTCTGGGTTGTATATCTTCCTGAACCTTGTTATTCATCAATAAAGCTATCTTGGTTTCTCCTATATACTGGTGTATCTTTGATGTATGATTGCATTAGTATGTTTAGTTTATTTCTAATCCTGAACTAGTTATGAATATGAATCTATGTCTTTGTGTAGTGTTCTCTTCTTGTGATCTTGCAGAAACCTCTTGAAGATGGGCGAGCGAGAAGGCAAGTAGCTGAGAACTCCCAAAGAGAAGAGAAACCGGATCGAGGGACAAACGGAAGACACCGGTTAGTCCATCCATCTCTCTTCATTCTTAATTCATAAAGGAAGAATACTAGAGTAGCTGTTTCTGTTTGTTGCTAAGGCACTGTCACACCTTAGGTGGATAGGATCGTCCTGCATAGGCATTTTTCCACACAACACAAATGTCCAAATCTAGCAAGGCACACAGTCTCTTCAAAAGATTCAGGGGTTGTCTTCTTTCCAAAATCTTTCTCTCTTTCAGCAAACTTTTTCACAAGAGATTCAAAGGTTATATCTTTGAGATTTCCATTTGCTTGCAATGACTCAAGATAATTGGAGTAAGTAGGATAAAGTGCCTTGAGAAAAGTGATAAGAGGAATATCCAATTCAACCTTAGTGGATTGATATCATGCATTATAGATTTTACTTCAGATGCAAGAGCAAGAGGATCATTATTTTGCAGTTCAAGAGTGAAGAGTTTAATCATGAGTTGGACAACTTCAAGTGCAGAATGTAAGTCATAGAGTTCTTTCAGCTTTTGTAAGGCTTCAAAGGCAGTTGAATATGACGAAATATGGCGACTCACCTCTTCATTTACAGATGTTGCGATTAATGCATAATCTTTGTTGTTTTTGTTTTCCCAAATGACGAGCTCTTTGTCTGAGGTAGGTTGTACTGGGTCATTGTCTCCTTCTCCGACACACACTCCTTTCCACAACTCATTGAAAATGAGGGTGTATTTTATCATCTGGGACCATTCAGGATAGTTCTCCTTGCCAGTGAGAACTATTCCCACCATAGATATGATTGAATGCATTCTGTAAAAAAATTACTTTTGCTAATAGAAAAATACTTCTGCCAATATATAGTAAAATTGTACTCAAAAGGGCATTCTCAAAAGATTTCAAATCTACCATGTAACCCACATAAGTCCATCATTATATAAATCCACCTCATATAAATCCCATAAATGTCAGCGGTTTTATATATCAAAAATAGTGGCTCGGAATCCTTTATATATATATATCAGTGTTATATATATATATATATATATATATATATATATATATATATATATATATATATATATATATATATATATATATATATATATACCAAAGAAAAAAATGATATTAAATATACCAAAGAAAACACTGCGACGCCAACGATTTTGGTTGTTTAATTCATATCACAGTCAATAATCAATCATGCACCGCGAGCTCTACAAAGTTGGAGCAGCAACGGCATCACAATTTGGGAACCATTCCACGATCTCCATACCCTTTCGACTTCTTCAAAACTCAATTACCATATCAGCGTTCAAAACTCAATTATAACATATTATATGTGATCCAAGCAACTATTACAAAGCGTCGAACCAAGTCTAAGTCGACCGAGCCACGAGTTACAAATCAGGTCGGCTACGCCCGCGCAGGTTCGAACCCTGCTGTCGACGCAAATGAGGATCTAATGCCTGGAAATGAGACGCAAAAAACTGGGAATGAAAGGCAAAGAAAAACAGAATACAAATGTGTGTATACTCCACGCCAACACCAGAGAGCAGCGCATTCAATACAGGGTTACCATCTCGACTTCTAAAACCCTCGGTCCAAGAACATTTCCTTTGTCACTGCTTCGTATGACACAAGCTCAAGCGTGATTCCTCAGCGAAACAACGGTCATACATTCCTTCGGCATGGAGATAGACAGCAGAGCACTCAGTGATTCAGGGCGCGCTCGCAGAGATGTTTAACGTTATGTGAGAAAACGTTGACAGTCCAGATGGAATATGGCAGAGGCAGCAACGTTTATGGACAGTCGCCTTCTGGCAGACAGAGAGCGCCTTTTTTTTTGTCAGAACAACAAACATTTATGGACAGTCGCCTTCTGGCAGACAGAGAGCGCAGGAAAGGAATATGGCAGACAAAGGAGTTACAAGGAGCATAAGAGCTAAAAAAAGGAGCTGGCTCTGATACCATGTCAGGCCAGGCAGTAACTCCACAAAGCAAAAATTGATTCGTGTATTTTATTCCATCAGGTAGGTCTATTATATACATGAGGGAGAGACTGTTCAGTTCATCTCCCGATGACTGTTCATATTTCTCATTTATTTATTTACATATATTTACCCAATCACAAGGATTAGGTGTCAACATTATTAACCAATTTTACATTTTTTTCTATTAAGTAATATTAATAAATTTGATACATTTTATTTTTAATATTTTTGGGTAATCATACAGTCAAAATGTCTATAACATTTTGAACACCATTGGAAAATTAGTAATTTTTTAATAATATTATTAAAACTTTTTAAGATATGTACTCTCTAATTTTCTCCTTTTTAGATTTTAGAGAGTAGAATTTTTCTCGTATCGAATCGAATCCGAATTCGGTATTGGGTAGCCTTAATCTATTATTGGTTCCCTTTACATATCCATTTGTATCTTTCTTCTCCCAAACAAAACTCTGTTCGTATTCATCAGATGGAACCCGTCTCCAAAATTTATGTGCTTCATCCATCTATCTTATTCGGATGGGGGTATGTTTTCTATGGATCATATTCTTGAATAGAATTCACAGAAAACATGATGTATCCTCTATATCTAAAATCATTATTCATCTGACCAACAATTTAAAAAATGTAGATAATATTCTTTTGCATTGAAAGTCATACTAATTGGTTTCCTTTACCGTCCATTGAGTTATAAGGTATGAGCCCACATCAAGTATTTCTATGATTATTATCCTGTCCTGCTCTCAAAGTTCTCAGCCACCCTTTTGGTATCGTTTGGTATGTGTTGGAAGAATCACCGCACCTCTATAGAATCCGTAATTTCCACCCTGGGTGTCACCCCCAAGCTGGCGGTAGTCTTTCAACCACGCTTGGCGAGGTGCGGCACCACCGAACACTTTCTTTTCACCAATACTTATGTTTGTGGACTACGTCTAACCACTTATTCCTACTTAGTTTGTGTTTCGCAACCAAGTATTATTATGTTATCATTTATATCAATGAACACCCATACACATTCATTATCATCAGCAATTATAAATGAATAACACAATTTCACAGTATAAAGGGAGGGGCAACTCCCTGAACAATGAGTCTTCCCGATAATATATTATACAATCGTTTACAAGTTACAAGCTTTACAAGTATACTTGGAAACTAGAAATTTCATACTTAGCCAATTTTACAATCTTCGGCAAACTCGGTTTCCCAGCTCGTCGGTGCCTCTACACGGTCGCTGCATGACTCACCAAGCCTTCGTTCACCTCGTCGCATGATCATGTTGTTTACCCAACTTGGGCACGCCTCCAAGTCACCACACATGGGCGCCTCCACTTGAGACACACCTTTGTCCACAATCTCAACACTTCACCAAGTCACCGCGCACACTTGCACGACGGGCGGGCGCTCACCCGAGTCACCCAAGAACCCGTGCCAAGTCATCGCACAAACCGGGCGCCACACACCCGTGCACGCCTCACTCCAACCGGCGGGCGACCCTGCCCGCACCCTTCACCCAAAACCAAGATGTGTGTTTCACCTTCGTGCAGCCTTGCCCAAGAACGGGCGCATCACCAAGTTATGCGCCTTTACTCCTTGCTGTGTCCACCTCTAAGTCTGCGCACTACTCCTCATGAGCAAAGATGTTTGAGCGATGAATGCTTGTCCAAATGCCATCCACGCAATGCCAATATATACCAAAGTCAGGGCGAAGTCTTGGCTACCCAGCCGAATTGCCCAATGCCCCTACTCGATCGCAATCTCGCCCAAGCTGTATTTCAGCTTGCCCATGTTGTAGGTTGGCCGTGGGTTGAGCGTTCATTCTCCCCCCACATCTATAAACAGCTCACCCTCCTCTCTATGCATCACATTATAACATAACGCCCCATCGCATATGTAATCTGAGCTCGCACTTCATCTTTTCTTCGTCGCACTTCAAGCCAGGAGCGCTCAAGGACTGCAGGTCCTTACATCCTCCTCCACCTGAAGTCATTGTCATCCTCAACAACATACCATCCTGATAGCCATCCACCAAGATCAACATCAATATCTGTCTCCTCCTCGGTCCATGATGTCAACTTCTCCACATACAGCAACCATCCTTGCAACATATGTAGAACTCCCATCTCCATCATGTGTCGTCCTCATCCTGTGAACTATCATCCTTCCTGCCTTCCTGATGTTAACATCTCTCTGGTACACTGCTAGCCCCCATGAATTGAACTAGTCGGGTGATCAGTCCAATTGTCACGCTCAAATCATAAGAATGTCCATCCTTATGCCCTTACCAGTCTATCTCGGATTCTGCCACATCTCGAACTCACCAAGAATCTCTAACATGCTCAGGTCCATGGAAACTCAATCCCATCTGCAACATGTCACGATGTTTAATGCCAAGCCATCCCTGCACCATCTGTCATACCTACTCAACCTGTTTTAAGGACTCACTACCATGAGCAGCTAACAATGAACCCCATCTTCTTGTCATCTAAGAAGATGTGGAGGGGGTAGAACTTGAAGGCTTACCCTCACTAATCAACTCAATCCATCTGTCAGGATCTTCTATTTCCATCCTTTGTAGATAAGTGACCCGATCCTCCTCCCAGACATTCGGTCTCACATATGCCTCATCATCATCATAATCATCCTCAACCACTTCTAGCCTTCTTGATAAATCCAAGATACTATCTGAAATTGTTCTGATGACTAATGACTGTTCGGTAAGCTTTGTCTCAACCATAGACAACCGCTTACTCATGTCTTCCATCCGCTTCTCATCTTCCATCTGCATTACTGCCAACTTACAATCAGGCCTTGTCACTCCAATGGTTGGTACACCAATGGGTACATCTTCCCTTCCATCGTAAATGTACAGCTTCTTCAAATGTGGAACAATCATAACATCGAATTGTTTCATGAATTCCATCCCCAGCATAACCTCATAGTCATCAATCCGCACTATAGTGAAGTCGACCTTCCCTGTCCACTCACCTAGTGTTGTGTCCACTTTTTCAGCTACACCAAGAACATTGTCAGGAGGAGAATTGACTGTCTTCATCTGTGCCTTCACCGGTACAAATTTCAGCCCAATTTTTCTTGCAGTATCTTCACCCATGAAGTTGTGAGAAGCCCCACTATCCACCATAGTGAGTATATTAACACTCCCAACCTTCATCAGAACATACTCCAAACTATTCCTCTCAGGATCCCTCCGAGAGATACCGTCCATAGCAGTAGCAACACCAAGTATCTACATCATCCCCACAAAAGCTTCTTCATTCCTCACATTAGATTGTGCAATTACAACCACTTTCAGTTTAGAAGGGTAATTCTTCACTGTATGTGGTCCAGCACATATCCAACAATTCAAGGCTTTCTTCGTCTTCAAATTATCATCCGATTTCGAAGCATCATCCTTCTTCTTATCTTTCGGCTTGTCAGACTTCTTCTTCCTATCATCAGAAGTCTCATCATAATGCTCCACCAACCTATCAACAGCAGCAAAAGCTTCCTGAAGTGTTCTAATCCTCTGCCTCTTCACTTCATTGCGTGCCCAAGGCTTCAACCCAATAATGAAATTGAACACCTTGTCCCTCTCCGCCATGTCAGGAAGTTCCAGAACCGCACTTGAAAACTCCCGCTGATATGTCTAAAGGTTCCCAGTCTACTTTATGAACTTAATTTTCATCCTTGCTTCCCAAGTTTCATCCTAAGGACTGAAATGGGCCCGCAAAGCTTTCTTCATTTCATCCCACGAAGTAATGTCACCAACACTGCCATTAGCAATATGATCCATCCTCCTTCGCCACCACATCTTAGCATCCTTTGTCAAGAACTGAGCAGCTACCTTGACCTTTGTCTCATCATCGATAGACCCAATCGTTCCAAGTATTGCTCCATGTCCCATAGAAAGTTGCCAAGAGTCTTTGCACTCCTTGTACCATCGTAAGATTTTGGTTCCTTGACTTTCACATGAGGCACTCCTCCACCTGAGTTATGCCTCACGGCCTTCTTCAACACCGCGATCTCATCTCTGGCTTTGTCAAGAGATTTTCGCAAGCCCACGATCTCTGCAAGACCTTGGTCTCTTGCCTCTTTAATATCCTTGACCCTTACTTCAAGTTGTGTACACATAAGATCAGTGTACTCGTGTTGAGTCTGGAGTTCCTCGAGCTCTTCCCTCATCTTCGAATTGGCCTCTTGATCTCCCTCGATCAAGTCCATCTTCTAAGTCCAGAAAGCTTCCAATTCCTCCATCTTTTCCAACACTTTCTCCATGAATGCTATAGTAGCATCCTTCACACCGTGACTAGACCCAGCCTGAGATTCAACTGCCATTGCTAATAGCTTCCTTCTTCTTTGCAATCTAGTTTCGACCATCCAACAGCTTCACCAAGGTGCCTGCAACCTGAACCAGCTCTTGTTCCACTTGTATGTGAAACAACTTCCTTCACCTACAAGTACCTGCTTCACTGTCACCGACTGTCAAGTGCCTACACACTTACTTCACCCAGCTTCCTGCAAGACTCCTCCAAGTCTTCAGACTAGCTTTGATACCACCTGTCACGATAGTGCAGTGGGATGAGCACTTCATCATCAACCCGAACACAAGCTCTGATACCAACTGTCACACCCCCAAGCCGGCGGTAGTCTTTCAACTGCGCTTGGCGAGGTGCGGCACCACCGAACACTTTCTTTTCACCAATACTTATGTTCGTGGACTACGCCTAACCACTTATTACTACTTAGTTTGTGTTTTGAAACCAAGTATTATTATGTTATCCTTTATACCAATGAACACCCATACACCTTCATTATTATCAACAATTATAAATGAAGAACAAAATTGCACAGTATAAAGGGAGGGGCAACTCCCTGAACAATGAGTCTGCCCAATAATATATTATACAATCTTTTACAAGTTACAAGCTTTATAAGTATACTTGGAAACTCCAAGTTTCATACTTAGACAATTTTACAATCTTTGGAAAACTCGGTTGCCCAGCTCGTCGACGCCTCTGCACGGTCGCCGCACGACTCACCAACCCTTCGTTCACCTCATCGCACGATCGTGTTGTTTGCCCAACTTGGGCGCGCCTCCAAGTCGCCACACACAGGCGCCTCCACGCGAGACACACATTTGTCCACAATCTCAACACTTCACCAAGTCACCGTGCACACTTGCACGAAGGGCGGGCGCTCACCCGAGTCACCCAAGAACCCGTGCCAAGTCGTCGCACAAACTGGGCGCCACACACCTGTGCATGCCTCACTCCAACCGGCGGGCGACTCTGCCCACGCCCTTCACCCAAAACCAAGATCTGTGTTTCACCTTCGTGCGGCCTTGCCCAAGAATGGGCGCATCACCAAGTTATGCGCCTTTACTCCTTGCTGCATCCACCTCTAAGTCTGCGCACTTCTCCTCATGAGCGAAGATGTTTGAGCGATGAATGCTTGTCCAAATGCCATCCACGCAATGCCAATATATACCAAAGTCAAGGCGAAGTCTTGGCTGCCCAGCCGACTTGCCCAACGCCCCTACTCCATCGCAATCTCGCCCAAGATGTATGTCGGCTTGCCCATGTTGTAGGTCAGTCGTGGGTTGAGCGTTCATGCTCCCCACGCATCTATAAATAGCTCGCCCTCCTCTCTATGCATCGCATTATAACATAACACCCCATCGCATATGTAATCTGAGCTCGCACTTCATCTTTTCTTCGTCGCACTTCAAGCCGGGAGCGCTCAAGGACTGCAGGTCCTTACACTAGCGATCCTAGTTACTAGCTTGTAATGTTTACCAACACCTGCGGGTTTTGGTGTAACGACAAATCTCCACATTGTATCAGAGCTTGGACCCAAGTTTGATTCCCCCAAGTTGCGTTTGAGGGGGGGTGTTGGAAGAATCACCACACCTCTATAGAATCCGTAATTTCCAACCCCGGGGATCCTAGTTATTGGCTTGTAACATTTACCAACACCTGCGGGTTTTGGTGTAACGGCAAAGCTCCACAGTATACACGGGAACCATACTATTAATAATCAGACAGTCGTATACTTCCATAAGGATAGATATTCAGTGGATGAGGGAATCTAAGAAGCTTAAAGGCATTCCATGGAAGAGTGTATTGAGAACGTTTGTGGTCCAAATGTGGGACACATAGGACTTGCACTGGTCACAATAACTTAACACAATATCAATTGAAAACTCTGTATAATAGCCTTTGATGGATGAGCGTGTATTATCCCTACCTAGCAATAAAAATTAAAACAATTTTTTAATCGCTTAGCGATCTTCAGCAAGAGATAATGCATTATCCTCTTTGTCCAGTGAACCTTTAAAATTAAAATTAAAAAATAAAATAAAATATTAATGTTAAGTCAGTGTAAATTAAATTAAATTAAATTAAATAAAAAACAATTTTATATGAAAATATGAATAAAATATAAATAATAAAAAAATAATTTTAAAATAAAAATAATTTGATGGTATTGATATATGGGACGAAAATTAATGGTACTGATCTATAGTATTTATGTGGAATATAGGCTATTTAAAAGTCCAAGTTAAATATATATTTTAGTATATCTAGAATTAAGATAAATTTAAGCTAATTTTTAGTGAAGTTCAATGTATCATATATTCCTATATATAGAAAAGTGTTACTAGATCACCAAATAGCTTCTGGGATGACCACGATGCTATTTTCATTTGTTTTTTTTCATGATTTGATGATGTGAAGCAAATCTTTCTCTCTCTTGGCCATCAGACAACGAAATCTTTCTCTCCTTTCTCTCTCTTGACCATCAAACAACTAAATCGTATACTACGTTTCTTTATAGCACTTCGTATTTCTGTTTGGTTTATATATTGTAAGTAATGCTTCTATGTGTCATTGTGAGTTACAAAGTATCAATCTATAAATTGATGTTCCCTATATATAAATTGTTTATAGTCATAGATCCACTTTTTCCTAATTTTATCATTAGAACTATATATGTTCAATAACACCACAAGTGTGTGATTTATATGTAATTATCTCAGCCCTATATTATTTTTTTGAAGCACCTTTCCTTCCTATTTTACTCTATATTACATGGTATTTCTGGATTGTTTATAGAGTTGTGACTTTCTGTTGTGATAGGCTTTACTTGAATCCTTTCTTTGACGTTTCCAGAATTTGTCCGTCGGCCATGTTTGATGTCGATGTCGTTTTGTCACCTTATGAAATGCCTGTTTCTATCACGAATTTCGTTATCACCAGTTGGATATGGTCTATGTTTCTCTGGCTCCTTTGGAACGCTGGTTAGTTATATGACGGAGGAAAATAATTTTACATATGTGCTCATCAAACCATTCACGGAATATATGTTTAACAAACAAAGGAGCAAATCAATTCTTTGTTCTTGAGACATAATATTCAAAAACCGTTTGACACTTTCAACACAATCTAATATTTATTCTTTCACTTTAACCATGTAGCTGTTGAACGTCTATTTAATGACCCAAAAAAATAAGTCAATATCGTAAGACAATAAGGGTAGTGTAGATTTATTAGAATTTATATGTAAATAAATACAATGTATTCGTTGCCTAACTAAAACACCATACTTGTACTTTTTTAATAAAAGAAAAATGCTAACAGATAAGTTGATGTTTATGTCACAACGAGGGTTATGGACATTTTTTTTTAGAGTATATATATAATGTAGTAAAATATACGAAGACATTACCTAATTGAAATTATATATTTCGATATTAATTAGCGTAAATTTATTTAATTTTTGGATCTATCAAATGTTTAGAGAGATAAAAATCAGACTTAAATTAAAAGAAGGAGTTGCAGCTCAGGTGAGTACAGCATCTGGAGACTGCACTCAAACAAAGAAGAGACTCTCTCTCAGTTCCCTCTACATTACATCAAATGAATATTACAATATTAAATACATCACTAGAAATCAGGTAGTTGTAAACAAACTCCTAAATTCTAGGAACAAATCCTAAACTAAGGAGATACGTTACAACTATGTAACCATTTCTCCATTAATACAAAATAATATTGATTATTTTTAACTCCCCCCCTTAATGGAGAAAGGGTTATCCTGAACTCCTAGCATCCCTCTAAATAATTCAAACTTTACACGCCTAAGAGGCTTGGTAAAAATATCAGCTAAGTTATCACAAGTTTTACAGTACTCCACACATATTTCTTTTGACTGTATCTTTTCTCGAACAAAATGAAAGTGGGTGTCAATATGCTTGGTATTTTTATGAAAACCTGGATTGTATGCAAGCTTGATGGTACTCTTGTTGTCAGTTTTGATACTAGTTGATTCTTTCTGTCCTTCTCCTGCATCGTTGAGAAGTCTTCTCAACCAGATAGCTTCACATGTGGCTACACACAATGCTTGGTACTCAGCTTCACATGAAGATAGAGCTACAGTACTTTTCTTTTTACTGCTCCATGCTATAACCCCGGAACCAATACTAAATACGTAACTTGTGATAGATCTTCGATCATCCAGGTTACCTGCCCAATCGGAATCTGAATAACCTGCTAGAATAACATCAGAAATGTCAGTGTACAAAATGCCATAATTACAAGTACCACTAAGATACCTCAACACACATTTTGCTGCAATCCAGTGACTTTCAAGTGGTTTGGACATGAACTGGCTCAACACACTAACAGAATATGCCAGATCTGGTCTAGTTGTCGTCAGATATATCAAACTGCCAACTAGTTGTCTGTACATAGTGGCATCCACCTGTTTAGTGCCATCGTCACTGCTTAACTTTAAATTCTGCTGTAATGGTGTTGCTGCTGATCTGCACTGCTCCATTCTGAACCTTTCCAGCAAGCTTCTGGCATACTTCCCTTGAGTGAGAAAAGTTTGTCCAGAATCTTTCCATACCTCCAATCCCAAGCAATAATGAAGATCTCCGAGATCTTTCATCTCAAACACCTGTGACATTTGCTGCTTGATTTCTTTGATCAGATTGTTAGCATTTCCTGTTATGATCATATCATCCACATACAAAGAAATCAAAATAATTTGCCTCTGTTTATTTAACTTGGTATACAGATTTGGATCGTTCAAGCTCCTATGAAAGCCATGCTGTATAAAAAATGAGTCAATTTTCTCATACCATGACCTGGGTGCCTGTTTTAAACCATAAAGTGCCTTATTCAATTTACACACTAAATGCTCCTGCCCCTTTTTCACAAAACCTTGAGGCTGTACTAAATAAATTTCTTCCTTTAATAAATTTAAGCTAATTTTTAGTAAAGTTCAATGTAGCATACATTCCTATATATAGAAAAGTGTCACTAGATCACCAAATAGCTTCTGGGATGACCACGACGCTATTTTCATTTGTTTTTTTTCATGATTTGATGATGTGAAGCAAATCTTTCTCTCTCTTGACCATAAGACAACAAAATCTTTCTCTCCCTTCTCTCTCTTGACCATCAAACAACTAAATCGTATACTACGTTTCTTTATATCACGTCGTATTTCTGTTTGGTTTATATATTGTAAGTAATGCTTCTATGTGTCATTGTGAGTTACAAAGTATCAATCTATAAATTGATGTTTTCTATATAGAAATTGTATATATAAATTGCTTATAGTCATAGATCCACTTTTTCCTAATTTTATCATTAGAACTATATATGTTCACTAACACCACAAGTGTGTGATTTATATGTAATTATCTCATCCCTATATTATTTTATTGAAGCACATTTCCTTCCTATTTTACTCTATATTACGTGGTATTTCTGGATTGTTTATAGAGTTGTGACTTTCTGTTGTGATAGGCTTTACTTGAATCCTTTCTTTGACGTTTCCAGAATTTGTCCGTCGGCCATGTTTGATGTCGATGTCGTTTTGTCACCTTATGAAATGCCTGTTTCTATCACGAATTTCGTTATCACCAGTTGGATATGGTCTATGTTTCTCTGGCTCCTTTGGAACGCTGGTTAGTTATATGACGGAGGAAAATAATTTTACATATGTGCTCATCAAACCATTCACGGAATATATGTTTAACAAACAAAGGAGCAAATCAATTCTTTGTTCTTGAGACATAATATTCAAAAACCGTTTGACACTTTCAACACAATCTAATATTTATTCTTTCACTTTAACCATGTAGCTGTTGAACGTTTATTTAATAACCCAAAAAAATAAGTCAATATCGTAAGACAATAAGGGTAATGTAGATTTATTAGAATTTATATGTAAATAAATACAATGTATTCGTTGCCTAACTAAAACACCATACTTGTACTTTTTTACTAAAATAAAAATGCTAACAGATAAGTTGATGTTTATGTCACAACGAGGGTTATGGACATTTTTTTTTAGAGTTTATATTTAATGTAGTAAAATATACGAAGACATTACCTAATTGAAATTATATATTTCGATATTAATTAGCTTAAATTTATTTAATTTTTGGATCTATCAAATGTTTAGAGGGATCAAATTTCTTGAGATATAATTTTTTTTTTGAGTTTTGCACTCAAGAAATGGTTTGTGTTTCGAGATTTGATTTCTCTTAGTACTTAATATATTTATAGATCTAGAGATTAAATGGATCTACAATATAAGATTTGAGAAAATAATTCTAATTGGTGAACCTCACAATAATATAATATTGAGAAAAGAAATCTTAATATTTAAAACTTTAGTAATAACTAAAATATTTGTTTTATAATATGTCAATGAAAATAAATCTCCATATATCTTATGTCTATTTATTTTATTAGAAAATAAATATTCTTTGTATCTATTTATTTTATTAGAAAATAAATATTCTTTGTAAATCTAATAATTAAACCAAGATCATTAAAATCAAGAAAACAAGCATATATACAATCACATGAATTTCAATCCATCATATTTAAGGATGAATTTTTATAATATACTTCGAGTTATAATTTAAAAAAATGATAATAATTCCTTAAAATTAAACTTGAAAAAGAGATCATAAAACAGTAATGACTAAGGGAGCCCATGTGATTATTCAAAGCTCGATGCCTTACATGATTTGATTCAAAACTAAGATCATAAAATCGTTATCCTTTATGGTTTCTTAAAACGAAATCATGAATAAATATTTACTGTGATATATATATTAAAACTAAAAACTAATTTCAAATTAATTATTACTCTTTTTTAACTATGGTTCAGAGTCACTAAATGGTTGTTACATTCACAGGTAATAATCCGTATAAGGGATCTACCCGTTGGGTTATTTGATCAGGCCTAACCCTAAGGGTGTCGAAGAGATTTGACCTTGTGACCTCCCAATTAACAAGGTATTTAGCAACAAAAGCTCGACTAATTGAGCTATCTCTTAAAACTATTAAAATATTACACATGTAAAATTAAAACCAATTTCAAATTAAAATATAAAAAATATGATTAATGATTATCCTCTCATTTAATTTTCACCTCCACCTTAAAAACATTACCCCATAAAGTTAAAATTGAGGCTCCTAAAATTCCAATAGGCTGACTATCCATTACAGCTTGATTTGTCTATGAGTATTTGAGGCCATAATAAAGCTTGATCTGTTTGTGAGAATTTGTGGCAGTAACTGCGTGGATCACATTGCAGCTCAATATGTTTATAAGAAGTGAAGGGAGTAACTACGTAAACATGACAGGGATGTCCATTGTTTACTTTTTCCATATAACATCTTTTATCTTTGTTAGCCTGGCTAATAATCCGAGAAACATAGTCTCATAAATATTTTCAAGTGGAAAGTGCATCGTATTGTTGTGCATTCAATGTTAAAGGTGACCTTGAGAGAAAGTAATGATAACGATGATAGTATTGTTGTAGATTCAATGTTGAAGGTGTCCTTGAGAGAAAGTAATGATAGGAATGACTTTATTAGAATTGTTTATTTTCTTAGGATTTTTCTAAAAATAATTATATAACTCTCTTTTATTATCTTTATATATATAAAAAATAAATTGCAAATTCAATCAGTTTACATTATAAGATTAAACAAAATAATGAAATCCATTTACAAAACCTTTATCCATAGCTAAGTTCAAACAAAATATTGAAATCCAAATCCATGAAAGTAAATTAAATCATAACGAATTGCATTCTGGTTATAATAATTGAACGAAGGATTATCCTTTAAATTGAACAAATATAATTTTCTTTAGTTAATGCATTGTTTCACCAATTATCATTAATCCTATAAAAATTCCTATTGTTATCACCAAAAAAATGATCACCTAGCTATTTCTAGCTAGATGGATCGAAATAGACCATATATGATTAATTTCACCATAGTAAAATCATTTTCACCATTGGAAATACTTTAGTAAACCATTTTTATTAAATTATTTCTAATGAAAATTAAAAAACCCATAAGAATAATTGAATAAATCATTATTTATTAAAATAATATTTGATCATTTTTCCATGTCACATTTAACTAAATCACGTAAGAATAATTAAATAAATCACTATTTAATTATTATTCTTTAATTCTATTTTTGGAATAAATGTTAAATCACTATTTAATAATTATTTAAATTTCACACATTTCTTAATCCTCGTGAAATAATTAATAAATCATTTTATTTGTTAATTATTTCTAAATAAAGATATTTGACCATTTTGAATATTTTTTTCCCTCTCCAAAAAATATAATAAAGTATTCTTAATAGCTAGATCTTAATTTGGTTAATATTATTTTATTATTTTCTATTTTTGAGATCAACACAATACTTTTTTATAGATAAGATGGTTTTCTATTCATTCTTGACCATAATCAGTGTCATCGTCACCATTATCGTCACTTTGCATTCGAGTTCCCACTTGAGTTCTACTCTGATATTTTGGATTTCCACATATTGAGAGAGAGAAATGGATTACTGAAAAAAAAGACATCAGAGAACCCATTCCACGGAAGGGGATTTTCAAACCGTTGTTGTAGATATGCTTCACCAGTGGTTTTCTAAAATAAAAGATTATTCATTTAAAAAAGTTTTCTTCTATTGGTTTATTACATCAGATATTTCTTGTTGTTTTCTATTTAGGATCACATACAATCTTCTTGCTGCATGTTGTGGGGAAAAATGCCTATGCAGGACGATCCTATCCACCTAAGGTGTTGCCTTAGCAACAAACAGAGACAGCTATTCTAGTATTCTTCCTTTATGAATTAAGAATGAAGAGAGATGGATGGACTAACCGGTGTCTTCCGTTTGTCCCTCGATCCAATTTCCCTTCTCTTTGAGAGTTCCCAGCTACTTGCCTTCTTGCTCGCCCAGCTTCAACAGGTCTCTGCAAGATCACAAGAGGAGAACACTACACAAAGACATAGATTCATATTCATAACTAGTTCAGGATTAGAAATAAACTAAACATACTAATGCAATCATACATCAAAGATACATCAGTATATAGGAGAAACCAAGATAGCTTTATTGATGAATAACAAGGTTCAGGAAGAGATACAACCCAGAGGGCTCCAATCCAGCATCTCCTTCCCAGCAAATGAAATTCCTATCTTCACCCCCTTCAAAGCATTAAGCACCCAATGATTCCGGTCTTAAACCAACAACAATTCCTTGCAATAACAAAATTCCAGCCTCTAGATCTCATGGAGGAGAGATCCATATATAGATGTTTGGAGAGAGGATGAGTCAGCTTGAGATATGACTAGTGTCCTCTCCCTCTGTCAGTTCTTGATTCCACTTGGAGGTTCTTGCTTCCACTTGGAGATTGGGAACCTCTTACTCATCACTAGTCGAATTCACTGAGGCAAGTGTCATTGAGGAAGATTCTGGAAGCTTCCTGGGTCTTGACACCTCTTGGAATGAACTTGCCATTTGTCAACTCTCGCTCAGCGCACACTGGTAGTGCTTCTACCTGCGTTGCAGTGCAGGTAGCCAGTGTTGACTTTGCATTTCAGCGCAGACAGCTAGTGGAGCCACTGAATTGATCCTGAATTGACTTGTTTTTGAGCAGTTTCTGGTGGAGAACTTTTGTGAATTGCTGTGGTTTGTTAGCCTTGTTCCTCTAGGGGTAGGAACAACATGTTTAGGGACTTTGGATCCCTTAGATTATGGACATTTCATGCTCAATGCTGTAAGGCACAAAAATGTCTATAACAGTTGCCCCCTAAAGTATGAGGCCGTTTATCGGGTGAAATGCTTTATCAGGAGGATCCGAAGTTCATCCAATGCTGGGAGGAGACCTGTAATAAGATACAATACAATACATTATTTTTCATACTGCTTTCATGATCTAGCTGAGGCGGGCATTCCCATGCTCAGCTTTATAAATTCATTTTTCTGTACATAGAACAGACAATCGTCTGATGGTAGACTGATAATTTTGATGAAATTATCATCCTTTGGGTAGGATGATTATCTGCTGCAATGATGTACATGTAAATGTCTTTATCTTTTCTGAATATATATCGCAGCCCGGATGGATGAAACTAGATCCGGGGTCTTCAGACTCGTTCGATCTTCACTCTAAGTACAAGTCGATCCATATGAGAAATGTTCTGAAGTCGAACATGGAAGGACATCTCTTGATTACCGGCCAATGAGGTAAACCGTTAACAAGCGCGAGAGGAATCATCGATAATGATAATGACCCTCAAGGTACTGCAGTACAATTCACGTGGTGTGAATAAAGGACTTGGCGTCGAACACCACGCAAAATCTTTCGGTCGAAGGTCATTGATGTATACCTGTCGCCGGAAGTGAGAAACTTGCCATTGAGGCATGCAAGCTTCAAAGTACTTAAGGGGTTGTTCCTAGATCAACTTCTTGGATAATGAGCTGATGTCGACAAGAAGCGATCCGTCAAAGGAGGGCCTTAATGAATCCCACATCAATGACCTTTAACAGAGCTAATGATTTTGATGGAGGTGAAAACGATCTGTGACATATGATTCAGGGTGGCGGTCATGAAAGGATGAAGGATAATGTACGGCAGTGGATGGGACACGGTTGACTTTTCTGAACGACTTCTCTTGAACATATGGCGACACTGATGCGATGGATTGGTAGCATTACCCCAAATATGGATGGTATGGCGAGACCATGGTGATGTGACCGGTGAATGAAACAACCGAACCCGATTGTGATACGGAGGAAAAGTGTCATGTTCAAGAGCGACTTGCTACCATCAAAGTTTTCTTGAGTTTCTCCCAATTTTCCCCAGTCATTGCTGACCAGTACCTCTTTATTTTTGTCAATCTTGAGGAGGATAACATATGCTTGTTCTATAACCTGCCCTTCGGGCAAGCCCATCGCTATGTTTTTTTTTTTTTTAACTGAAACGAGTATTTTATTTATTAAAGGCCAAAGCCAAGCAAGTATTACAAATCCCTTTCATTGCTTTTCTCTGTTTTTCTAGTGCTCCTAAGGAATGATTGCCATTTTCGGAGTCTCTGCATTTATGCTGATCATACTTTTTTCAAGATTGCATCCTACATTTGCTAACCTGTTTGCTTCAGTGTTTAAATCTCTGAGGATATGGAAGAGCTGTACTGATGAGAATTCCTTCAATAATCTGTTTACTCTTGCTAGCTGCTTGTTTAGAACTGGATCTTTGAGACTTTTCTTGTGTATTAGAGACCTTATCAGCAGTTCTGAATCTCCCAAAACTATAATTTCATTTGCATTTCCTTTTCTGGTCAGTTGACAAGCTTTTAATAGACTGAGTGCTTCCGCTTGATTGTTGGTTTTTATCCCAAGTCCCCAACTGAATTCCTCTTTTCTGCCATTTTGTAAGTAAATGACGCCTCCTGCTCCTGATCTGCCTGGGTTTCCTTTCGAAGCCCATCGCTATGTTTTAACGAGCCTAGCGATAGTGAAACTCGTTCTCGTCTAAAGACAAGTTTGTCGCTATTTAATGTTTTTAACGAGTCTAACGACAAAGATAACTCGGTCCTTTTCATTTTTAGAGAGTCTAAAAAGGCACGTAAAGTTAACTCCAAAAGTCCTTTTTCATCATCTAATCCCTTAAGTCCGAAAAAGTATAAAACAATACAGAAGGGATGAGTTTTCGATAGTTTTAACGAGCCGAACAAAACAAGCGCTCAATCTTTTTGTGCAATAATCCCTTAGGTCCAAAAAGATTAAAATCTAGAGGAGGGATAGCACTTCCTGTCCCTTTAACGAGCTGGAAGGCCAAGGACTCGGCAATCTTTTCATATTTTACGAGTCAGATGAAAAGAGCTTAAAGAAGACTTGTCTTTTGAGGAACGAGTGATGAAATAGATTAGCAGCTGATTCCAGGTACAGGTTGGAATTTTCCAATCACGGCAGTGTCACAAGGATGGCTAGTGAAATCACTCTTCGCAGCGGTTCCTCAAAATGGGTAAACAAACATATGGAAGTGAACGATCGTCCAATGGAAAAGTGGAGGTGACGGTGCAAACACGACCAAGGCTTTAATGGCTGATAATGTTACATTCACAGTAGTTATTTACTGGGATAGTTCATTTTTTAACGAGCTTAAACACGGGTGGAAACATTTGCTCGGTCTTATGTTTATTTTTTAACGAGCATGAACTATGTGCTAAAATTGCTCGGGTCTTGCGTTTATTTTTTAACGAGCATGAACTATATGCTAAAACTACTCGATTACCCAGTCATATGATAAGAATGTCTCATTAAGATTCTATTTTTTATGGAGCTTCATCTTACAAAGCTTTGCTCCGCATCCTTTCGTTATGTAAGTTCGGAAACGACTAATCCTACGAGTTTAAAGGGTTAGACCTACAGGTTTAAAGGGAGGACCTAAAAATTTAAAAAATAAATAGCCGCCCCTTGCTTGCACTCCAAAAGGTTTGCATGCCCCCAGGCATAAAACAAAGTTTCAAGGTTACCCCTACTTTAGTCTGGCAAAACAATTGTTTTACCGAGAGAGGCCTACCTCTTTCAGGTTACCAAAGATTGCTCCATTCGCGGCCACGAATAAAACACTTCCTCGGCGATGTCTACCGAAATAGACAAAGGTGAGCGACGATGCCCGCCAACTCACATAACTTTGACAAAAGAATCTTATTCTAGAACAACCCCTCTTCCACTCACGGACGGGGTACGGACTAGTCATATTCTCCCGCGGAAACCTACCCTATACCCAAAGTTTTCCTGCCGAAGCAGACCAGGACGCATGCCCCCTGGGTTCCAGTCATATCCTCCCGGATTACTCGCGCTCATCAGGAGGACGAACCGTGGGTTGAGACATTTCTTGCGTGAAGAGACCATTTAGGGATGGTTTATGACTATTTGCGATGCGTGATCCGGGAAATGAAAGCTGGTCCACGAGCTTGACCATTCTTCCTTCATGCGGAAAACACATTACTCTAAAGAGTGAGGAGACGATGGCTCCCATGCAATATATATAGTCTCGTCCAAGGAGTAGGTTATAATCCAAGGGTCCTTGAACGACCATCACGTTCATTTGAACGGTCTTCCCTTTCAATGTGATCGGCGCATTGGGGAGGATCCCTAAAGGTCGACTGGTTCCTTTATCAAAGCCTGATAGATTTCTCATTTCAGGCAAAAGCGCTGGCGAACCAAGCGCTTTCCAAGCAATAGAGGAAAGGATACTCACAGATGCCCCCTCATCAATGATAGTGCCAGCCATTACCATTCTGTATATTTGAACGATAATTCTGAATGGTATGCTTGCTGGCAAACGGGGTCTGCCTAGTTGGTTCCAATCGAACGAGACAACTAGGTTGCTTGGTGGTGGGAACGAATAGACGGCCGGGTATGACTCTGACGAAGTTCCTTCCTGCGATAAAGGAATGGGCAAATTTCCCCCTTGTTCGTCGGAGTCTGTGTTGATGAAGAAAATTTGGATGGTGTCGTCTTTATTCTCCTCTGTGACGGTCTCATTCGAAGATAGAGCCTCTGAAGGAAAAACCGGGTCAACTGCCGCCTCAACCTTTTGACTTTCGTCAGGTATGGATTCAGACGGTTCATCTTCAATGATAGGTGCTTCGGCTGACCACCTGAGTGGGCCAGCCGGGTTCTCAACTGGTGAAGGACTTGGCAGGAGTTTTTGATATCCAAGAGGAAGTTGCACTGGTAAAACCGGGCGATCTTCCAAAACTCTTTTAGCCTCGTCTAAGAAGGGACAACAGTGGATGGCATGGTCGCCTTCACACAGTTTGCAGGGAAATCTAGCTTTCCCTCTCTATCCTGTGGCTTCACTTTCACTAGTTGACGGTGTGCTGTCAACATGGCTATATTGTGCAAACGGGGAGACCAGTCCCTTAGTATTCGAGGGATGCAGGGACAATCTCTGTGGAAGTGGTCTCCCTTGCATATGACACATGGCGATTTAGGCCTAGTCAATGCTGTCTGTGGATTTTCGTCAGACGACACTTGTTTGCCCCCAGTCGCTTTTGGCTCCTTCTTCTTCTTCTCTTTCTTCTTCTTTTCCTTCTTCTCCTTAGGAACTTGGTTTTTTGTTTTACCAGTTCCGTCAAGCGAAGAGGAAGGAGGAGAGGGAAAATTAGATGAAGTAGAAGGCTGGTGGGTAACTCTAGTCTGGTCTAACTGTTGATTCGACTGTTCAGGAATAGTGGTGTTCTGAACGACATTGGTTAAAAAGAGCCAGACCGGCAGGCCAATTGTCAGTCCTGGAAGCGACAATGTGGCCATATGGGGTGCACCAACATCTCCCCAAGAGGAGAAGGGACTAGGATTTCCACCAAGGGGAATTCCTTGGTTGGTGTGCTCCATTTTCTCAACCTAAAGATCAACACAGGAATAGGGGTGATTGTTCTGTTTAAAATAAATTTTAACGACGCTTTAGACACAACTTGCTTTTTCACTTTTAAAGAGTCGAGAAAAAGCTAAAGATGACTCTAGTCTCCTTCGATGTTTTAACGAGCCCGAAGTGACAAATGCTCGGATGGACTTTTTCCGTTATAGAGTCTGAAAAAGGCCAAAAGGAACTGCTCTGGAGTTCTAGGCAGAGGGTGTGCCAAACTTTTCGCAAAACCACAAAATACTTTTTAGGGTACGGGCAGTCGATCTTCCTGAATGCTGTGTTCAGTGCATTGCGATCAGTAGGGCGGCCGACACGACTTCCTATGGATAAAGGTTTTATTCCTATAGGGGTCTCCCAATATATACGCGACAGTACGTGGGAGCACAATCCGTACTGGTGCTATCGTCTCTCAGGAGGAATCACCCACCATCAACGAGATCGACAGTCACCAGGCTTTACGATGCCGGAACACGTCTCTAGCCTAGACCTCTATGTTGTGCGTTATGTTGCAAAGCGTTGTTAAGTTCATTCAATTTATTTTAAGTTGATCTTTTTAGAAGTTTGCCTTTTGAGGTTCACCACGAGATGTATGATACAATTCCTAAATGCAGTCTAAAGATGATAAGCAAGCTTTATATCTTTTCAACTTATGAAAATCCTAGCTATAAAGGGAAAAGAAAGACACCATCTTTTCTCAAAGAGCAATCAGCACACTCTAATGCACTTTTCCTAAATCAAACATGCAAACTATCAAGATGCAAATGCACAATGCAGGTGTTTGTTTTCCGCTTTCTTAGTATTGATGCCTACAAAGAAAGCTTTTTGTACAACTTTGAATCTGCTTTTAAATGACAAATACAAACAAGTTTACTTTTTCGAAATCAGAAAGGGTAGAAGAGATTACAACACTTAACGATTTCCAAAATGAATACTTGTTTCGACACTTAAAAGAGACAAACTCAAACCAAAAGCAAAAGTAAATGTATAATCAACTCTAAACAGCCAATGAACTCTCTCCTAAGATCACAATCAACAGATCTGAATCAAGGGCTACAGGATGACTATTTCACTCTTGCAAAGGAAGACTGTAAATGGTGCCACAAACACATAAAAACACTCACAGTCTTTTTGTACAAAAGGAGGCGGAATTTAAGTAGAGAAAAGGAGTTATCAGACAGGTACCTATGCTGGTTACAGGCTGCAAAAATCAGAGATCAAAACAAGGCAAAACAGAGCAGAGAACCCTAGCTGCACAAGGCCTAACTGGATCAGCGCACCCTCAACACAGGGGTTTTGACATTCAGCGCAGGTAGCCTTCACGGGACCTGCGTTGAAATGCAGAACCTCTTCACAGGGTCTGCGCTGAAGGAGAAACGAGAGTTTCTCACTAGGTTCTGGGTCACAGTTTTCTATTTAATCTACAGTTTCAGGCCAAATAAAAGCAACAAGCAAGGTACAATCAAAGGGATGCTTTGAGGGAGTACTAAGATCTATCAAAAAGGATCATCAAATCATTTGTGAGTCCATTGTTCAGATCATAGACAAATCCAGTGATTGGATCAAAGCAGCAGCTGTCTACTTTGCATCTGAGAATAGCAGATGCATTTCGATTGTTGTTGTTGAGTCTATGAAACAAACAATGATAGAGACACAAATAAAATGACTAAACAGATGTCCCCAGTATGGTCGCCAATTTGTTGTGGGGAAAAATGCCTATGCAGGATGATCCTATCCACCTAAGGTGTGACAGTGCCTTAGCAACAAATAGAGACAGCTATTCTAGTATTCTTCCTTTATGAATTAAGAATGAAGAGAGATGGATGGACTAACCGGTGTCTTCCGTTTGTCCCTCGATCCAATTTCCCTTCTCTTTGAGAGTTCCCAGCTACTTGCCTTCTCGCTCGCCCAGCTTCAACAGGTCTCTGTAAGATCACAAGAGGAGAACACTACACAAAGACATAGATTCATATTCATAACTAGTTCAGGATTAGAAATAAACTAAACATACTAATGCAATCATACATCAAAGATACATCAGTATATAGGAGAAACCAAGATAGCTTTATTGATGAATAACAAGGTTCAGGAAGAGATACAACCCAGAGGGCTCCAATCCAGCATCTCCTTCCCAGCAAATGAAATTCCTATCTTCACCCCCTTCAAAGCATTAAGCACCCAATGATTCCGGTCTTAAACCAACAACAATTCCTTGCAATAACAAAATTCCAGCCTCTAGATCTCATGGAGGAGAGATCCATATATAGATGTTTGGAGAGAGGATGAGTCAGCTTGAGATCTGACTAGTGTCCTCTCCCTTTGTCAGTTCTTGATTCCACTTGGAGGTTCTTGCTTCCACTTGGAGATTGGGAACCTCTTACTCATCACTAGTCGAATTCACTGAGGCAAGTGTCACTGAGGAAGATTCTGGAAGCTTCTTGGGTCTTGACACCTCTTGGAATGAACTTGCCATTTGTCAACTCTCGCTCAGCGCACCCTGGTAGTGCTTCTACCTGCGTTGCAGTGCAGGTAGCCAGTGTTGACTTTGCATTTCAGTGCAGACAGCTAGTGGAGCCACTGAATTGACTTGTTTTTGAGCAGTTTCTGGTGGAGAACTTTTGTGAATTGCTGTGGTTTGTTAGCCTTGTTCCTCTAGGGGTAGGAACAACATGTTTAGGGACTTTGGATCCCTTAGATTATGGACATTTCATGCTCAATGCTGTAAGGCACAAAAATGTCTATAACACTGCAACGTTTCCTCATTTTATTATTGCAGATATGATGCTTGAACAACCACATCTTGTTGTTAGGGTCACTTGTCACCAATGACATAAGTGAAGTATTTTTGGTACACTTGCTAAGAATTTTCATACCAACATCTATAGTCTGAAAGATTTAATTTCATTAAAAATCCCTAAATAAGATAGAAAAAAGTGAAATCTAAATCCACAATGATAAATTAAATCATGTCCAAACACATTTTGCTTAAATCAATAAATGTAGCAGAACTATTTAAATTAAAGTCATAATATTTATCTCAAATAAGGAATAAATTGACTGATTTTCTTAATCTTTTGTTGCAAATGTATAAATCAGCTAGCTCACTTAGTATTGGATCTAAATCAAGTTGTGACTGCAAATTATGTAAACTAAGGACTTCGACAAACCCTTAAACTACTGGGACGCAAGTGATATGAGATTGTTGAAACTGTAATTTCACCTGCGCGCATTTAATTCCACAAAACCATTGGTATTTTTCCCCGCACCACCTTTCACGCTGAGTGGTATTTCATGGGGAGGCTTCGATCACACCGACCAGCCGACGCGTGTCCATAGTACGGTTTCAAAACCACCAATCCCCCGGAACGTAAAGTTCGATTAAAAAGGGCTCCCGAGGAATTAATGTCAGCCGTTCGATTGACATCAATGGTTGATGATCAAACCTGCACCTTGGACCATTTATCACTTGACGTGAAGTGAATTTTTTTTTTTTTTTTTACTGCCAGTTTATCAGTAAATTAATTAATGCTGAAGTACCTTCGATCTGAAATTTAATTTGTCGCCATGCTGAAGTAATTAGGAAATGTCCTGTGGTCAGTAGATATAGGTAAAGTTTTTAATTTTTCACGGGTGTATTTTGTTTTTACCATAGATGTAAAACAAAAAAAAGGTAAACTTCTGTCTCGGATTGCATAGCAATGTGAAAACTCACCGCAATGCGAATGAAGAAATTTTTTTTCTCACGGTAGTGAAAAAGGGTAATGTAAGTTTTTTGTTGGTTGAATATGTAATGTTTCTTTTTTTGAGGGCATATGGAATGTAACGTTGCAGCGCATAAATAAAAATTTTACACAGTAGTGTTGAATTTTTATTGGGAGACAGAGTATTTTTTTTGTTGCAGAGACAAAGAAAATTCCTTTTGGAACTGGTGTAATCCCTCTGTTGGAGGAAGAAGATCTTATTTTGTAACTGGCGGTATTTATTAATGAATATAAAGTTTTTTATGGGTGTGAAAAATCTCTATTCTCAGAAAACAATTTAGCTTCCCTGTGTTAAAGATCATGTGGCAAAAACAGAGTATTACTCTCTGTTCAGTGATTTTGTTTTGGAATTTACCAGAAAACTTCCAACAGTGGTATCAGAGCTTCTCCAGGCTCTTTGAAGGTGTCAAAGAAGCTGAAGGAAGAGTTTTTTGCTGCAGCAGCTTCTCCAGCAGAGTGAAGACTCAGTCAAGAAAGATCCAAGGTATTTCTCAAGTCTTTTTTTGTGTGTTGCTGTTGAAGGCACTCAGTGATTTTTAAATACACAGTCAAGTATTTTGAAGAGTGCAAGAATGGCTGGCTCCAGCACCAGCACTAGCATGGGTATCTTTAATACTCAGCTCCCACAGTTTAATGGGAAAAACTATGACTATTGGGCAATAACCATGAGAGCCCTATTTGCTTCTCAAGATTTATGGGAATTAGTTGAGGATGGATTTGAAGAGCCAGCAGATGAAGAAGAGTTTAATAACTTGACACAGGCAGAGAAAGACCTTTTAAAGAGCTATAAGAAGAAGGATTCCAAATCCCTCTTATTTTTGTATCAAGCAGTGCATGAGAGTATGTTTCCAAGGATAGCAGCAGCCAAGACATCCAAAGAAGCATGGCAAACTCTCAAAATAGCCTATCAAGGCATGGAGAAAGTGAAGACAACAAAACTACAGTTTCTGAGGAGAGATTTTGAGAACCTGTGCATGAAGGAGTCAGATAATATTGACTCATTCTTCACACATGTGATTGGTCTGGTCACACAGATAAGGTCTCATGGAGAAACTCTTGAAGAAAGGAGGATTGTGGAGAAACTGTTGAGGGTCCTACCCTCAAAGTTCGATGTGATTGTCACCACCATAGAAGATACAAAGGATCTCACAAACTTCACAGTTGATGAACTTCATGCATCACTGATAACACATGAGCAGAGATTGAGTAGGAATGAAAGCTCATCTCTAGAACATGCCTTCAAGACCCAGATGTCCTTTCGAAGAGGAAGAGGTCAAGGCAGAGGAAACAAGAGAGGAAGAGGCAGAAGTCAAAACAAAGGTGGAAGAAACAGTCCAGCAAGCACTCAAGGAAGAGGCAGCAATCCAAATCAGAACCAAGGCCAAGGAAGCCACCAACAAAGTGGACAACATCATGCTCAAGGACAAAGGTATGAAAAATCCAATGTCCAATGTTATTCTTGTAAAAAATATGGGCATTATGCAAATTAATGTAGGAAGAAGTAGCATGATATGAATAATAGATCTAATGCAAACTTCACTTGAGAAAATATCAACCAAGATAATTTGCTGTTAACTTGTAATATGGCTGAAACAAAGAGTGATGATATATGGTTTCTAGACTCCGGTTGTAGCAACCATATGACAGGAAACATAGCCTTGTTTACTAAGTTAGATCAGAGTGTGAAGTCACAAGTCACACTTGGGACTGATAGTAAAGTTTCCGTTATGGGAAAAGAAGAAGTAAAAATATTTACAAAGAAAGGTGAAAAGAAAACCATAGCAGATGTTTATTATGTTCCTGGAATGAAATGTAACCTCTTAAGTATTGGACAGCTTGTTCAAAAGGGTTACAATGTTTTCTTTGAGAATGATGTATGCACCATCATGGATAGAAAACCCAGCAAACGATGTATTGCTGAAGTGAAGATGACAAGGAACAGGATGTTTCCTCTCAGGATAAAAGTTGATTTAAAAGATGGAGTTGAAATTGCAGCAGTTACACAAGAGGCCTTCCAAAGCGAACCAAAGGATTAAAATTGATTGTGGCACTTGAGATTTCAACATCTCAACTTTGGAGGTCTTAACTTGTTGAGTAGAAAAGGAATGGTAAGAGGATTACCATTGATAGAGAAACCAGACAGCCTTTGTGAAGGTTGTATCTTGGGGAAACAACACAGAGAAATTTTTCCATCAGGGAAAAGCATAAGGGCAAAAACACCCTTAGAACTTATCCACTCAGATTTATGTGGACCGATGCAAACCCCATCATTAGTAGGCAGCCAATATATTCTAACATTCATTGATGATTTTACCAAAAATACTTGGGTTTATTTCCCGAAGAACAAAAGTGAAGTGTTTGAAAAATTTCGAAATTTCAACACTTGTGGAAAACAAAAGCGGGCTGCATATCAAAGTTCTAAGAACTGACAAAGGAGGTGAGTATATCTCCAAGGAACTCCTACAGTTTTGTAGAGAAAATGGAATTCATAAGAAATTTACAACTAGGTACACCCCGCAGTAAAATGGAGTTGTTGAAAGGAAGAACAGGACAATCATGGATATGGCAAGGAGCATGTTGAAGGCAAAACATTTGCCAAATGATTATTGGGCTGAAGCTGTACACTGTGCAGTATATATTTTGAATAGATGCCCTACAAAAGCAGTGATGAACAAAGTGTCGGAAGAAGCATGGAGTGGGAGAAAGCAAGGAGTCACCCACATGAAAGTTTTTGGATGTGTGGCTTATGCACACATTCCAAATCAGCTAAGGAAGAAGTTGGACAGCAAAGGGGAGAAATGTATTTTCATTGGATACAGTGAGGAATCCAAAGCTTACAGGTTGTATATCCCATCTACCAAGAAGTTTTTTGTGAGCAGAGATGTTCAATTCATTGAGGAGGAAGCTTGGGATGGAAGCATAGAGAAAATAGTGAATGTTAAAAACTGTTTGTCTCATGATGAAGATGAGGAGGAGATGGCTGAAATACATCCCCAAACAACAGCGCCAACACAAGGGAAGCAAGAGACACCCTTGAGGAGAAATGAAAGTGCTTCTCCAAGCACACCACAAGGAGGAAATTCAAGTGCTTCTTCGAGCACTTGCACACCAAATGAAAGAGGTAAGAAGTTCAGAAATTTAAGTGACTTTTATGATGAAGGTATGAATTCTTTGTTTGATTTATATTGTCATGTTGATGACCCTATTCATTTCAAAGATGCAATTAAAGATAAGAAATGGATAGAAGTTATGGATGAGGAGATCAATGCCATAGAAAGAAACAAGACATGGGATTTGGTTGAACTACCAAAAGGAAAAGAAGTTATTGGAGTCAAATGGGTTTACAATACCAAGAGTAATTCTGAAGGCAAGATAGAAAGACACAAGGCAAGACTTGTTGTCAAAGGATACAAGCAGCAGTATGGGAGAGACTATGAGGAAACGTTTGCACCGGTTGCTAGAATGGAAATTGTGAGAGCAGTGCTATCCATAGCAGCACAAAACAAGTGGAAAGTTTACCAAATGGATGTGAAGTCAACATTCCTAAATGGAGTGTTAAAGGAAGAGGTTTACACTGAACAACCTCTAGGCTATGAAAAGAACGGCCAAGAGCATAAAGTGTGCAGATTGAAGAAAGCTCTTTACGGGTTGAAGCAAGCACCAAGAGCATGGTACAGTAGGATAGATTCCTATCTATTGGAAAATGGATTTGACAAATGTGAGGGAGAACCCACCCTCTACATCGAAAAAAAGGATGGTAAATTACTAATTGTTGTGTTATATGTTGATGATGTTATTTTCATAGGTAATGATGATTGCCTTATTGAAAATTTCAAAACAGTCATGAAAGAAGAATTTGAGATGACTGACATGGGTTTGCTGAGATACTTCTTAGGAATAGAAGTAGATAAAAATGAAAATGGGATTTTTATCTCACAAGCAAAATATGTTAATTAAGTGTTGGAGAGATTCAATATGCAGGACAGCAAGGCAACAATCACTCCCACAGTGATGGGATTAAAACTCAGCAAAGAGGACAGCAGCAAGGATTTTGATCCTAGTTTGTACAAGAGCATAGTTGGCAGCCTCATGTATTTGACTGCAACTAGGCCGGATATAATGTTTGCTGTTAGTTTAATTTCCAGATTCATGGAGAGGCCAAAAGAAACACATTGGCAGGCAACAAAAAGAATTCTGAGGTATGTTAAAGGTACTAAAAGGTTTGGCATTTTATATACTGTCTCAGAATGTTCAGATTTAATTGGATACACTGATAATGATTGGACTGGAAGTGTAGATGATCGGAAGAGCACATCCGGTTATGTTTTTCACATGGGTTCAGGAGCCATTTCATGGGCTTCTAAGAAACAACCTATTGTAGCATTGTCTACAGCAGAGGCAGAATATGTGGTAGCTACAACAGCAGCATGTCAAGCAGTTTGGATGAGAAGAATGTTAAGAAGTTTATGCCAAGAGCAAGCACAAGCAACTGGATTTTTTCTGACAATAGCTCAGCTATTGCATTATCCAAGAATTATGTGTTTCATAACAGAACGAAACACATTGACACAAAGTTTCATTACATTAGGGAATTGGTAAACAATGGAGAAATTGTTTTACAACATTGAAAAACTCAGGAGTAGGTTGCAGCCATTCTGACCAAGCCATTGGGCCAGAAGAGTTTTGAGTTTTTGAGGAAATGTCTGGGTATGACTGATAACTCAGCAGTTGAAATTAAAGGGGAGTGTTGAAACTGTAATTTCACCTGCGCGCATTTAATTCCACAAAACCGCTGGTATTTTTCCCCGTACCACCTTTCACGCTGAGTGGTATTTCGTGGGGAGGCTCCGATCACACCGACCAACCGACGGGTGTCCACAATACGGTTTCAAAACCACCAATCCCCCGGAACGTAAAGTTCGATTAAAAAGGGCTCCCGGGGAATTAATGTCAGCCGTCCGATTGACATCAACGGTTGATGATCAAACCTGCACCTTGGAGCATTTATCAGTTGACGTGAAGTGAATTTGTTTTTCTGACTGCCAGTTTATCAGTAAATTAATTAATGCTGAAGTACCTTCGATCCAAAATTTAATTTGTCGCCATGCTGAAGTAATTAGAAAATGTCCTGTGGTCAGTAGATATAGGTAAAGTTTTTAATTTTAATGTTTTTAATTTTTCATGGGTGGATTTTGTTCTTACCATAGATGTAAAACAAAAAAAAGGTAAACTTCTGTCTCGTATTGCATAGCAATGTGAAAACTCACCGCAATGCGAATGAAGAAATTTTTTTCACACAGCAGTGAAAAAGGGTAATGTAAGTTTTTTGTTGCTTGAATATGTAATGTTTCTTTTTTTGAGGGCATATGGAATGTAACGCTGCAGCGCGTAAACAAAAATTTTACACAGCAGTGTTGAAATTTTATTGGGAGATAGAGTATTTTTTTTTGTTGCAGAGACAAAGAAAATTCCTTTTGGAACTGGTGTAATCCCTCTATTGGAGGAAGAAGATCTTATTTTGTAACTGGCAGTATTTATTAATGAATATAAAGTTTTTTATGGCTGTGAAAAATCTCTGTTCTCATAAAACAATTTAGCTTCCCTGTGTTAAAGATCCTGTGGCAAAAACAGAGTATTACTCTCTGTTAAGTGATTTTGTTTTGGAATTTACCAGAAAATTTCCAACAGAGATGCAATAAGCATGAAAGCCAACGACCATCTGTAACCAAAAATGAGAAGGTGAAATTATATTGTCCGATGTGCGAGAATTAACACATCTCCAGCCCCTAGTAGAGCGTGGATTAATCTACAATCCACACATCCTTTCCCTCGTTTCTTGTTGATCAATGAAGAAAGGAGGTTCAATGCACATAATATGAATAAACACATAAAATTCCAATGCCAGGTACATATATGCTTCATTCATTGTTGTTCCAATGTTTGAAGTAACGACTTCACCGCAGATGTAACCAACATTTTCTTACTCTTTACACGAATACATGTTATCTAATGGATAGGACACAGAGAATAGAATAGAAATTCAATAGTGAAACGGTCTAGAAAAGCACATTGATTATTTGAAAAACTCTGGTAACAGGGAGCGTAGATCATATAGGTAACTGTAGAATGACAGAAGCACTGGATACAAAGAATTGAATAATCACTCTAATTCTTTAAGGAAGAGCATTGAGGCTAGCAGAAAAGCACGAAACTTTGAAATTAAATTAGATAAATGTTGAGCATCACATGCAATTCTCATTCAGAGAAGGCATGTAGAGAATAACATAGATAGCGCTGAGTGAAGGAGAATTTCTCTACGTTGCAATGAAATAGGAAAGTGGAAAGACAAGCAGATATTTCACAGAAGTTGTTATGATTCCAAATTAAGGATAGCCAGGAGAAACAATGGGCATTCAATAAAAATATTAGGACAAAAATGCTCATAGAGTGAATGATTAGCGTAGGTCTACAAAGCCACAAGAAAACAAGCGACTTAGGCTTGAATAAGACAACAATTCGCCAAGCTCTGATACCATGTTAAACACACAACATAAATAAGATCAAATCTGAAGAATAAGCATGAGATACTTTTCATATTCAGAAGCTATACATTTATATTACATTCTTGTGACCCTTGATCTTCATATACAAGTGGTCCTTGAACTCCGATGACTGTTCACATTCCACACCTACCCTTAGAGAATTAGGTGTCCAACAAATATATTTACATACTCTTTCCTTCTTTTTATATAAAAAAAATATTTCCTTTCCTTTTCTAGAATTTCCTCATCTTTATTTTCTATCCATGTTTAACATTGACGATTCCTTAATTTAATTAATTAATACTTAATATATGCATGAAATTAGTCTTCCACATTAATCTTAATGTATATTTCAGTTACACAATTTCCATGATAAAGGATATTTAAACTACACCTAATAACTAAATTTGAAAATGATAAAGGACAAAATAAATAGCTCACTAAAAACCTATTTAAAAGATTGATGTGGAATTCTAAGCATATGAACCTTTTTTTTCTTCCACCAAACCTTCTCTATTGTGGAAACATAATCCCTCGTAACTTTGTCCTTATCTATTAATAAATAATAATATATTTTAATTTATTTCATTTAAAATATATAAAGTTTATATATCATAATCTCACTTAGAAAGATTTAAAAAAAATTACAAATATATACCGTTATTTTAAGATAATAAATAATATAATATAAGAAATCAATATTTCCAAATTAATATAAATAAAAAAAAATTGAAAAAAAGCTTATACCTGAGTAATTTATTTAGTTAAATTTAAAATTTATGTTTAGTTTTTATTTATTAATATATAATTAGCATAATAATGTGGTTGATATATGCTAATAAATATGTATGAATCAAATTCATAATCATATTAGTAAATATGATTGAAAAACACTTATAAATGTTAATGATGATGATGGTTAATGTCCACTGAGACCAAACATTGGTCTATCGGACCTAAAGAAACAAATTATTTAGTTTGATTTAAGATTTTATTTCTATGCTTAAAAAGCTTGGAGAGAAGCCTCTCAAGCTCACTCTAATTTTGACAACGTAAAAGGCTAGGAAGGTCAGTATTGCAACAAAGATTTTGAAATTGAGATCTAATGTGGTTGTATGCAGGGCACTCTAAGAGGAAGTGATTTTCATCCTCGACTCACAGAGATGGCAAAACCTTTCCATACATGGTGTTTTAGGAACTGCCCAACGACCCATTTCACTATGGAGCTCATGAGAGTTCGTTCTAATCTTAACTATATTAATTTTCTTTGAGCTAGATAAAATAGAGAGATACTTTTGATCTTCTAGGGTGGGGTTGATGACCTCCTTATAATATCTTAATTTTCTTTTAGCTGCTAAATCTTTCTCACCCCACATTTTTTCTTTGAACTTAGAAGTAACAATATTTTAATGTTATTAATGTTTTGCAATGCAACATTCTTGTCGATCTCCCAATGGTTTAACTAGGCCCTGGTGTCTTTATACCAACCTCTGGTTTAATCAAGCATTGGTATCTTTATACCAACCTAGTTTGAGCCTTAAGTGGTTTTGGGTGGAATTTAAAGCTAGCTTAGGAAGTCTATAGTCTCCTATATTATGGATATAAATCTAATATTAATATTCATATTGATAATATATAATAATAACAATATTACAAAAATAATTATTATATTAAAAATATTATTATTATCATTATAATTAATAAAAATATTAATTTATATTAAATATGGTTAATCATATTAAATATTGTACACTTATTAAATATTTTTAATTATTATTAAAAAAAATATTATTGTTACTACTAATTAATTATTAATATGATGATAATTATATGTCGTTATTTGATTCATCTTCGTCTGGATGTGCGAAATAAGAGGGCTACTGATACCTATCCATACTCGTGGAGTAACAGTTGAACAAGTCGTGAAGATACCCTATGAATTTTGGCGATTCTCTGCAGATTCAGATCCTCTTATAAAGCGATTCTCTGATAATCAGCCTTCGTTTGAGGCTGATTAAGCAAGATTTCCAGTTCCAAGAAAAGCGAGGGTCTGGGGATGGTTTTGCTTCACTTATGATTCCGTTATGAACAATCCCTTTCGGCTCTGTTCTCGGCCTTAAAGACTCCCCTTCCAACAAATGGAATTGTACGAATTTCTGTAGAATCGAACCTCTGTTTCATGTGCCTCTCTGAGATTCGGTTCTGAGCAAAAACACATACAGAACTTTGAAATTAAGTCAAATTCGACATGTATTGAGATAGCACTCCATCTCTAAATTTTTGTAACATCGGATTCTTATGAAAAAATAAATCATCTCAGATATAAGGTTATGGTATTTCTTGTCACTGTTTAGAGTTACATTCAACCGTTCTTAACATTCAGTTTCACATCCGAAGCGTATGCGATTCTCTGCGATTATCCTAAGGGTATGAAGTGTATGCATAACTTGAACCCTAATTTCTTGAAGCATAACCTATTTGGAATATCCAGCCAAGAGGGTTTCAAGGCAATGACAACATGATATTCGTTTCTTCCTGGATACACGGAGCTAATGAAGACAATTGATACATGTCCACACTCATGAAATAGCACTTGAACAAGCCGTGAAGATACCCTCTGAATTTTGGCGATTCTGTGCAGATTCAGATCCTCTTACAAAGGGAAGTCTGGAAAGAAGTAAAGGCTTGGGTTTGGCAAGAAGTGCAGTCTACATTCTCTGCTGATAAATGACTCTTAATTTTAATGGCGGAACGCAAAAAGGACTAATAGAGTGACAAAGCGATTTACTCGGGAGGATTTAAGCAGAAAAATGGTGTGAGCTGTGAGGAGTGACAAAAGAATTATAATATTATCTCGTCACAAACACTGTTACTTTGGTGGTCTCTTTCTGGAGGTTTCTTCAGTGGTCTCTCCAGCAAATATTCCATGCAATTAAATGTGCATTACAAACACCGCTACACCGCTACAGACAACTCTGACAAGTGCATACATTCCCACTTACTCTCTTCTTATTAAGTTTTTCTTATTTCCATTCTTAGTACTTCTTTTCATCTTTGTAAACTTCCCTCTAGCAAAGGGAAACCAAATAAAATTACCTTAGAGAGCCTTTATGAGTACATTGAATATTTAGAAGGATGAAGAGAAGAAAAAGAAAACCATTTTAAACTAGAATTAAAGACAATGCTTGACAGTAGCCGCAAATCGTTAGGAAATAAAATACTCTCACTCGAGACTAAACTCCAAGGAATGAAATGTGGAATCCAAGAAATCGAACATGGCACTTTCCATATTTCCACAATCAGTGCTCGATTCAAAAAAGATACCACAAATATTATAAACAAAATTTTCATCCACTCTATGGTTGGATATCGATGCATACATGTGTTTATTAACAATTTCAAATTCACCAAATTCATCAAGAAGTTCTATTGTCACCAATTCACAATTCACTTTGTAGTCATCACCCACACATGTCTCGTGATATTGGGATTTACCATCATCGTCACTATCCACTTTAGATTGGAGTTTTTTGCTTCACACACAAAGTCTTCAGTTTCTCCCTATGCAATCTTTTCTTTGTATTCTTCATTCATATGCATGGATTCTCCAAGCTTTTTTGTTCTCCTAAGGTCTTGCACATCTACTCTCAAACTTGTGACTGCCTTCTCTATTAATTGTTCAACACACTTTGACGCAAATCATTGTTGCATGTCACTTTCCTTTGTAACAAATACTACTTCCAAGATCTTTCATGCTTCCTAAGAAGATGTAGCTTTTCTACCTTGCACAAAAACTTTTCATCCAGTGTTTGTTTTATAATATCCAATACTAAAGCATTGCATACTTCATCACATGGGTTATTAGACTGATACTCAATCAAGTCTTTACATTGACAAAATGTTCTCATTTTGACAACACAAAAATCAAATTTTTACTAGTAAATTTTGGAAGAGTTACTAAATCCATCTTGATCCATTCATCCTCGACTTTTTCAACTTCATCTGCTTGCTTGCTAGATTCTTTGACTCCAACGAGAATGCTTATGAGTTCTTCTTTTTTATTTATTTTCTTGCATTGCTCCAATCTCGCTTTGCGACGATGATTGTTGTCGTTTTTATGTCTCCTATCTTCTTCCTTATTGTGTTAGTCTTCTTTCCGTATCACCCCCAAAAAGATATGATTTTCAATATGCACACCATGATATAAAATCTTTACCAAATTCACATATCCTTATCATACAAAGGGATTTTTCTGAACCCAAAACATTGTCTTTCTTGTCAAAACAAAAAAATTACAAACTAACACCCAATTATATTCTCAATATCACAATGGCACTTCAGACCACTCACACGCAATAGCGACTCTTTCCAGCAATAACGCTCTTCTTACAGATTACAACACTCGAAACAACATGACTCTTTTTTTTTTTATAAAGCTAAAATAAATTCTTTCACATAAAACTGATAAATAAAAATCTTTTTTTAATTTTTTTTAATAATAAAAAAATAATTTTGTTATTAAAAAACCCACCTTTAAAGATTTCCGAACGTGAATATTTTAACATAAACATTTTAAAGGACTTTTTTTTCAATATACTAAAAACAACCTTTATATCCCCCAAACAAAACCATTAACAACCAATAAAAACATTTAATAAACGGGCCTCTAACAAAAACCTTTCTTAGATCTCCCTCATATAAAATAAAATCTCCTTTCGAATAAAATATTTCGAACCTTTAAACTTGCATTTATGGTCAACGCTTTTTCTATTTAAAAACCTTTGCAAATAATTTTTTTTGAACTTGCCTCCGGCTAGTCCGCGTCCTTTCAACAAAAACTTGTTAATGGGCTTTTCGATATGAGGGCCGGCATCGCTAAAGTGGGGAAATCCCTATTTCCAACCCCATAACAAAGTAAATGCGCCTTGACATGGGCCCGATATAACACGTCCCGCAGTGATGAGAGAGAAAAAAATAGCGGCGTGTTATATCGTGTTATATCCGGCGCATGTCAGGGCGCATTTACTTTGTTATGGGGTTGGAAATAGGGCTTTCCTAACATGGGGACCCGAGTTAGTGGTACCACACTTCTATGGGCAGTGAGATCATGCCAACGTAGAATCTGGTGACTTGGATATGTGTAACAACACAGTGCTTGGCAAATAAAAAAATTTGTCTTTTCACCAGATCTTGGTTCTTCCTTGGTTTTTTGAAATCTCACTATGATACCAATCTCTGGTAGATGGAGAGAAGAGAAAACACAAAATTAACACACTGAAAAAAGTGTGTTGTGGTTCAATTACTCTATTAAACACAAATATGATTCATATAAACAACTACCGAGTTATGGATGGTCTTTCTTCTCCCTTCACATTACAAATGACCAAACCACCAAAGTATAAACTGCAACCTCTAACCAGAGTTAAAACAAATTTCTCTCTCCACACTGTGGAAGCTTTGGACACATTTTACATCCATTCCGCTTAAACCGAACGTATAGGACTAAACCTCAACTCCATTATTTTGATCTTAACTGTCACAATCAAATGACAATAGTTGTTTCACAACTTAATACAACGCCTGGATCACTGAATCTCTTGTGGGTTCCCTTTAGATATCCATTCTTATCTTTTCTCTCCCCAACAAAATTGTATTCATATTCATATTCATCAGTTGGCATCTGTCTACAACGTTTATGCTCTTTCTCTATCTATATTACTCTGACATGTGTGTGTTATATACACACATGTTGAAGGGGTGAGCCCACATAAAGTATCTCTGCAATTATTATCATGTCCTGCTCAAGTCCTCAACGACCACCCATTTGTGGAATGGGGAAGTTGGCCTCGTTTCATATACAAGGGAACTATTCTATTTATAATGAGATAATCACATACTTGCAAAGGATACATATTCAGTGGATTGTGGAGGGAATCAAAGAAGCTTAAAAGCATTCCATGGAAGAGTGTATTCAAAAACATGTGTGGTCTGAATGTCGAACACATAGGACTTGCACTGCCACAATAATTTAACACAAGAAGGTTTATCGTTTGTAAAACTCTGCCCAAATCCTCATGAAGCTGCTCTACCGAATAGTCCATCTCATGCACTACAAGAGTAAACTCATGAAGATGCAATCCAATCCTGGTGAAATTGAACCCTCGTCTACCCGGGCCTCCCCTCATCTCCTCTTGTCGATCACCCTGCCACACCGGTGAAGTTCCCCACACCATCAATGAATCGCTAAAACCAAATGGAAGATTTGCATGACCCTCCCCTGTAGAAACCATCTCACCTCTACGGGTAGTTGAACTACACAGCCCTATTATGCCAGAATCCCCTGACCGTCGCAGAAGGAACCTATCGTGCTGACATTGTGACACTCTGGTCATGAATGACTGCCTAGCATGCTCGTACGAGAACCTCCTCTCCCATAACACTCGGCCATAATCTATGCAATGATCGAGGCTAGGCCAATATTTCCAAAGTGACTCAACAATGCCAATGCCTATGGCTAGCCCAAGTCGTAAGAAACAATCTACCTTGTCCTATAGTGAGGACTTCAGTGATTTCCCATGTGTCCTCCTATGAACAAATCAGTCTTCTTGTTATCCCGACCATGCACACTAAGGAGTGGAGTATCCCACCAATCCATTGAATCCCTGGATCCCATAACTATACTGGAGGTCCACAAACCCCAAAGCTCTTTGTCTATCGTTGTGATATGCTGCTAGTTGTTGGGACCCCTTTGTGCCCTGTCTCTGCCTCCTGTAGGTATCCAATAGGTAGGCACTAAGAATCAAGAATCCGTGCCGCAAATATCCAAATGTTCTATGCCTGCCAAATCACACAGTGAGATCTACTATCTCAACTCCTGATAATGTGCTCGGGTACTGCCAAAAGCCTAGGAATCATCCTATCAACAAGGACTACTATCGTCCGCACCTCATGCTCCCCTAACACCTCAAGTTGTCCAACCAAAAAAGCACCATGTAACTCCCTCTTGGTCACCTTCCGAAGTGCGAACCTTGGGGTGGAACATATGCTACCTTGATAATCGACCATGCCATCCCTAAGTTTGTAACCGTAAACTCATGCACCTACCAAGTGTCTCAACTGGAGTGTCTCCTTTCGACCCATGACACGTGTTGTCTCATCCAAGTGCCTAAGGTGAGTCCCCCATGCCCTCCTTCCTGAATGGAGAGTGTGAAAGTGAAACAACCAAACTATCTATGACTGTAAGCAACACTGGAGGATGACGGGTAGGTATGTCCCAAAGAGTATGATCAAGAGTTTACCGGAATGCTCAAGACTAATCTTATGGATGACCCTCTCTCCTCCTTAGATCTGTTGATAACTCCCTCGAGGTCCTGCCTCCACTAAACATGGTGTCCCTAAATGCTTGACAGTGTCCTCATCAATCCTAGGTGAGTTGCCTCCAATGGTACACCTACTATCCCTGTCAATAAGTCTCCCTGTAGGCAAAGCTCCAAGAGACTGTTGCACCACATCATGTGTCACTACATACCACCAAGTACCACCGCACTCCATGAAATGCCACTGTATGCTGCAACCTATCCCTGTACACCACTAGATACCCCTAACTACGACTATACCATCCTCTACACTCCTGTGTCCTACTTGTGTCACTGCACCTATCACTCCCCGCACATCCTCAATGCGATGTGAGTCACTCCTTCTACCCCACATTGTAAACCGGCATGCTATGGTATACCACCAAGTATCTCCATGCTCCTCTACAGACCACTAGGTGTTATGGCCTATAATTGGGTATGTATGCATCAAGCCACATCCCTCTATATAACACCGAATGCTACGACCTGACTCTGTATAGCCTTGTGTACCACTGCTTACTATCATACCACCATGTATCATATGGTATCCTACATGTGCCAAAGTGTCTGCCACTTTGATAGTGACCCCACCATGACACACGTCACGTCCCCTCATTCATCCTGGTAGACCTGAGCACCCTAACTCCACTCCTACTAGGGGGGGTATCTTTGTTGTGCCGATTGTTTGTGACCCCTGTGTCCTAAACCTCAATGAGAGAACATCGTATCCATACAATATCGGGTCTGGTGACCTACCCATGCCACCTCCTTGAACCGACTCCTGCTAGAGAATGTTAATCATCCTGCACCCCCATGCATAGCCGACATGCCAAAACAACCAATGGATTCTGCTCACAAACCACCTGGCCACTACCGTCAACTGGAGCTCCCCTAAGGAATGCATGCACTCAGACATGGAGTTAACTACCTGAGCAATGCCATAGTAATCTTGCATGTCCGATTTCGAATAGGAAGCCCCGCCTATATCCCAATGCCAACTTGGGCCTCCAACACCCTCAATGTTTGAGGGCTTCCACTTAGCTTTACTCCGAACTACAACCATCTCCTTGAATCTAGCCCACTCCACCGAGTACCAACTCAGAATCTCTCACCATCCAACCCCAAGAGAGGTATCGAATGCACAAGCTCTAGCACATAGAACAAGCCTAACATGCGGATGTTGCATCTTGTGCAACTCTGACCATCTCAACCCACTACCAAGGTCAAAACATGATATCTGACTAGGTACCTCTGTCTCTCTCTCTCCAATGGGCAAAGGTGACCTAATAGTGCTGCTAACCTAGTCATCCCCTTTGGTATGTCTAGACAACTCTGCCTCTCTAAATCCAATGCATAAGGATGGGTTGATAACACTATAGATCTTGTTAGTGTGCCTCTGAAGTGAACTATGCTGAAATCCCAACTTGTGGTCTCTATGCTGCCCCTCATCACTAGCTAGCCCAAAGGATGGTTTCACATCCTCCTCCATCATGGGCTCGACATGAGCCTCCAACTTCTCCTCCCTAGACAACCCAACATGCAAGACATGCTCATCAGTCAGTTGTAGGTGATTGTCGTCCGACAACTATGTCATAGATCTGGATTCCTATCTATTGGCTCCTCATCAATAGTGGGGATGTTTCCTTACACCTCATCAATGGATGGTCCTATGGGTGTATGCTCTACCTTCTCCCCCAAGGTGTCAACTTGTGCTATCAAAGAGACCTCCAACAATGGTGACTCTTGTGCCACACTTGGTATACAAATGTGATCCTCACACTCCCACATGTCCTCTACCTCATGTTCAATCCCCTCCTCAGGCCCCTTATGTCTAAGACCAGGTCTCCACTAGCAAAATTGTCCCCTTAACTCATCCTCTAACTGTCTCTAGCCTATTTGCTCCTTTCCAAGAGATCTAGTGCCCTGATTCTGTCGGCTTTCCCCACATATCGTAGATGGTTGTACTCCCACAGCCTGTGCCCCTATAGTGTCTATGTTGTAAGGACAATGATGGATCTAGTCTAACACCTTCCTTAACTGAGGCAACCTCTCATCACTCCACCGGATTCCACCCCAGAATCCTTGCATACTGAATCTCCCTTGAGCCATGGGTAGTGTACGGTGTAACTCGTCACTGTGCATACATGCTCAAATCTCCCATGGTCTTACTGGTTACCCACAGTTGGGCCAAGATTATGCTTTGATACCACTGTGATGTTCCTAAACAGGAATTTAAGTGATAAACCAATTAAAAAAACAATGCAAGAGTGAAAATAAAAACATTTAGCAAACACCCATGAAACACTGTAATATTGGAACTATTGAGCCATATATTATGAAATATGAGAGCATGAGTACAATATATAAATGGGGTTGTGCACCTGGGCTTGTCTCAAGGACATGCTAGACCAAACCCAGGTGGTAGAATAGTTGGAAAGATGGTTGTTCAGTTGTTGCTTTATGATGCTCTATGTTGTCTTAGTAAACCACTGATTTGTTGACTTTGGCTTGTTGGAAATTACCCAAAAACTACCCAGAAAAGTCTACCCTTTTAGTCTTAGAATCCTTGGAAAAAACCCAAAAAAACCCATAAGGGAATTTCTCTAATTTTGACTTTGGATTTCGACCTCTTGGGTGCTGCTTTCTAGTGACATCTGCTAACTTTAAGCCTCCTAGAAATTGCCCAAAAGCTGCCTAGAAAATTCTTTCCTTTTACCCTTAGACTCCTTGGACAAAACCCAGAAAAACCCAGAAGGGAATTTCTATGATTTTGACTTTGGATTTTCGGCCTCTTGGGAGTTGCTCTCTGGCTACTATTGCCAAATTCGATTTGCAGGAAATAGCCTGCAAATCCACCTGGAAATACCCCTCAAATGTTTATTTCCCCTTTACTATATGATCCTTTGTCTCCTGGATGGTCCTTGGCCCTGATGGTTGCTCAATCAAGCCCCACGAATTTGCTGTCAGAGGCCACTGCGTAGTCTCTTTGACCAGAAATGTATACTGCTGCATGTACTGGCTAGCTAGCTGCCAAAAACTAATAAAATACCCTCATTCCTCCACCTTTCTTTCTCCCGAAAACTCCCAATAAGTGAGGGGCTTCTTGGCTAGCTAAATCAACCTCTACTTATTTTTCGTTGCCCAGAAAACATGGAGTCTCTTCCTCTGTGTGGCTGGGTGAGTTGTGAATTGCTGCTGGAAACTCCTACAATCTCTTTGGAACAACCTCCCTAGGGCGTGCACTGATGGTCCCCCGAAGTAGAGGTTGAATCTTCCCTGCGGAAGACTCATGGATAAACAACCGGTAGACTTGCTAAGCAACAGAGCGTACAAGAGTGAGTTTGTTTGTCAAATATTTAGAATGAAAACAAAATGAGAGTCGATCTCTCTTTATAACTCCTTCGCCCCCTTAGCCTCATGTGGGCCCTCCATCCACCCATTTGATATTCCCTCGAAGCATATCGAATGGTTAGTTCGGCCTCCTATGTGCGTGGCCCTCACATTCCACTAGCAGCTAAATAAAGTTGATTTGGCACCTAAGTCCCTAAGTTGAAAGTGTGGGGCCATCTTCCCTAGTAAAAAATGTACAAAATTGTGTCGCAGCACCCTGTTACTAATGTGTTTGAGAAGGGACATGACATCAAACTTTGACGTTTGACAACAATACCACCGATTCTCCATCATCCTTGACTACTAAAGAAATCCCAGCTACAATACCTCACATGCTAGAGTCATCTACAAAACAGAGTCAGTTGGATATTTTACAAAGATATAAAGAAATTAAACAGAGGAATGAAACCATTAATGAAAACATTTCTGCTCAATTCAGGAAACAGTCTTCCTCAATCAAACATAAGCTCATTTGAGCCCATGACACAGAGAACGGGTGAATGCACACGGCATTGCTATAGGCACAGGTTCCACAACCAAAATCAACACCTAGCTTCAAGCAGACTACCTTTGAGTTTAAGGTAAAGGATGTTCATCCTTTGGATCAGATGGACATGCACAGGCAGATAGGAGAAATGGTCTACTCAACCTTCACACAGACTACCCTCACTGCTTCTAAACTATGACTTTCTTTGAATAATGTTCAATCTCAGCTTAAATTGGAGAAGGTTTTCTCCCCAACCAAAGATAACGAAATTAAATATTTGGAGGAAATGGTGATCAAAGTAGGTTTTGACCCTAGTAATTCAAAGGTTATTGAAAAAATCATTAAGAAGAAGAATGATAACATAACAGCCCTGAAGAAGCGATTGAAGTTGCCTACGACTGAATATCTCCAGGCAAGGGAGTTAGGAGAGACAGAGTAATAGAAAGAAGAAATGTTGAAGCTACTAGTGGAGCAAAGTGCACAGATCAAGGAGATGGAAGCAGAGATGGATAAATTGATAAAGAGGAGTAGAGTTCTCAACTTGCAGTAGTTCCTCTTGATGGAGTACCAATTGCATCCCTTCTTCAAACAAGAATTCCTACAACATCTACAATAGTAGGAACATCCTCTTCTACAGTACTTCCCATATCAACTGCAGATGATTCAATTAAGTTGGCCCAATCCCTGGAAAGCATGTCTATACGGGGAGAAGAAATAAAGAAACTAAGACAGGATATGAAAGTCCTACAGGAGCAGAGCAATAGATATGAGAATTATCTCATTACAGAGATGTAGAAATGTCAAACAATGTCCCAAAGATTGCAGAAGATGGAAAAAGATACTGTCGTGGGTAATACCTTGCCTCAGGTCAAAGAAAATATTTGGAAACAGATCAATGACGTTATGATAAATATCTGGCCTTCCATACAGATCATATTTGAGCAAGAGGAATTGATTGAAAGACCTAATGAATCCATTGAACAAGTCAGAACATAATTGGGTGCAAACCTAGTGAAGCTACTGAGCTCATCAAATTCCTTAACTATAAAAACAAACATGAATTAGAAGAGCTGGAGATTCAAGATACAACAAAAACTATATTGGAAGTCAAGAAGGTGCTGACTAAGAGAAATTTGGTAAGGTAGCTTAAAGAAAAGTGTTAGACTCTGGACATTGGCGTACGAAGATTTTTCAAAATGCTGGAAGCCCTCTATAAGAAGGGACTTCCTAATTTATTGGTAATAAATGATAAGCTTAGTACATGGTCTGATTACAGTGAGAAATTAATGATTAAGGCTAAAGACAATTCCAAAGTTACAGGTGGAAGAATCAGCATGACATGAAAAGAATTCTTGGAAGCATTGGCATATGACCTAGACATTTGGTATGAAATTAAACACATATTCATTTCCAAACCAACATTTCCTAAATATAATGAAGTGGACGAGGTTTACAGAAAGTATTGAAGACAACTATCCCGAGTGAGCAATGCTGGGAGAAATTATGTGAATTATTGGAGTAAGTAGATGATTTGGTTGTACAAGTCAGAATCAATAGAACAACATGATTCGAAGGGCCATCCAGTCAAAGATTCCACAAATTTAGTGCGAGCACTAGAGACAGTTTGAATTTTCCTAGATATTTGTAATAAGTTAGATAGATTCAGTTTAGGAATTCCTAAACACATGCTAGTTGGTTTTGACAGGATTTTTTGTAAATATCTTATAAATACTTCTCTTTTAGAAGTATCAAGGGTTGATTTTTGTGTCGATTTTTGCATCGAGAACACTATTGTACTATTTTCATTTCATGGGTTGATCAGTAATAAAAAGGAAATTCTTCATAGGATTCATCTGTTAGACTATCTGGTGATGTGCTTCTTTCACTGTTAATGTGTTATTACTTTGTCTTCATACTTATGTTTTCTGAAATCTAAATTATTTTACAGAAAATTAATGAACAGAATTTGTTAAAAAATACACTCTGCATTTCGCTGAAAATAATTTCTATGTTTTCTTCTGATATCATGTTAAGGAATTCTTAATTTCTCTTTAACTTCTATTGAACTTATATATTTTCTTCCATTTCATTTCACTTAAATATAAAGGATCCATCTAGTTTAGCTACCTTGCCCGGTAAACTCCTTTTAAAAGATGAAACATACCCATTTTGAATTGTAGACTCCATAGCGCAATGAAAGGTTCACGCACTTAATCAACCAATCAATTTAAAACCAAACTTCAAGCACTCATAACTAGCCTAATATCTAATACAACAAACTTAAATCTTACAGAAATAGCCCTCTCTAAAACTAACAAAGCTAGATCTCAACTTCCAAAATAAATTTGTGATTACCTTTATAATTTTCTTCTACAACCTCAAAAAATTACAAAATAATAACAATATTAAAATTACAAGATAATAACAATAAAATTATTAAAACCCTCACCTTTAATAATCTCCCCCACAAAAATATTTTAAAGCACCTTTTTTTAATATACTTAAAACAACCTTTATATCCGGCAAACAAAACCATTAATTACCCTTTAAGAACTCCAACCATTAAAAATCATTTAATAAATGGGCCTCTTAAAAGCAGTTGTCTATAACGCGACTTTTTGAAAGCTTTTCCGGCGGGTTTTTCCGGTCGAAATCCGGCAGGAATTTATTGAAATCGCAAGTTTGATAGCTAGTTTCTGCACAATGAAAGCGTCCCAGGGGTTTTCCAGGGTGCTGAATCCAAATATGCAGTGAAAAAACCATTTTAACTGCAACAAATCAAGATTTAACCTCAATTTCTTCCGCCGGATTCCATCACCAGAATCTCCAAAAAATCGCATTATAGACAACTCCCTCTTAAAATACCTTTCTTAAATCTCCTTCATACAAACGTGCTTTGACGTAAAATATATTTTCGAATAAAATATTTGGAACCTTTAAACTTGCATTGATGGTGAACGCTTTTTCCGTTTAAAAACCTTTGCAAATAATTTTTTTGAACTTGTCGTCCTGCTAGTCTGCGTCTTTTCAACAAAAACTTGTTAACCGGCTTTTGGATATCAACAAAAACTTGTTAACCGGCTTTTGGATATGAGGGCCCGCATTGCTAACGCAGGGACCCTAGGTAGTAGTAACACACCTATCTGTGCACGAAGATCACGCAACGCTGAATCTGGTGGCTTGGAGATGTTTAACAATGCGAATGTAATAGTTTTTTCACAGAGATTTTAGTTCTTCTTTGGATATTTGAAATCTCGTTCCATACCAATCTGGTAGATGGAAAGAAGAGAAAACACAAAATTAACAAATTTAAAAATGTTCGTTGTTGCTCAATTACTCTATTAAACACAAATATGATTCACATAGAAAAATTATTTAGTTGTGGCTGGTTTATTTTCTTGCTTCATATTACAATGACCCAATCATCCATGTATAAATAACAAATTTACTAAAATAAAATTAAAATAAAATATTTTGATCATTTTTACCGTTTAAAGAAAAAATATAATATCGATAAGTCATAATATTAACACGTGGTAAAATATTTAATAACCATGATAACCACCCTGTTAAAAAATTCGGGGAAATCCGACTCGAATTTAAATATCAATCTAATTAACCCCATATGAGTGGGGCGACATACCCATCCATGTCACGGTGATGTTGCTACCTTTAGCCTGTATATGCGATGGTGAACCGCAGAACCTTACCGAATATTTAAAAAATGAACACACAAAATCCGAGAAAGTGTTACACATCTGTCGATTCACCTGGTTTCGTTAGTGGACAATCTGTGAATATGTTTTCTCAACTACATATAGATTGTGACATCATAATAGAGCGAGCATTTTGTCAGTGTTTGTCCCATAAACCCACAGTGTTGGAGTACAGCCATTCAAATTCGAGCTTTTTCTCAATATCTCTTACATATTTATGTCACTCAGTCGCACATTACGTAACGTAGACGCTCTCCAATACCTCTGCAATGTTAAAACGAATTTCTCTCTCCACACTGTGGAAGCTTTGGACACATTTTACATCCATTCCACTTTAACATAACATATAGCACTAAACTTCAACACCATTATTTCGATCTTTCTATCATGTGTATGTTTCCAACCTCATGTCACATCCGAATGACATTAATTGTTTCACGACTTAAGACAACGCCGGACCCTTTTGGGCCAATCCCTGGATAGCTAAATCTGTTATGGGTTCCCTTTAGATGCCCATTGTTATCTTTTCTCTCCCCAGCAAAATTCTATTCATATATGCGCATGTTTTATATGGATGATTTTCTTGAATAGAATTCACAGAAAACATGTACCTTCTGTATTTAAAACCATAATTCATCAGACCAACATTTTGAAAAATCTAGATAATGTTCTTTTGCATCCCAGCTCACACTGATTGGTTTTCTTTACCGTCCATTGAGTTATATACACACATGTTGAAGGTGTGAACCCACATAAAGTATTTTTGCGATTATTATCATGTCCTGCTCTTAAAGTCCTCAACAACCCATTTGCAGAATGTCGAAGTTGGTCTCGTTTCGTATACAGGGGAACTGCTTGAGCTCCAAGTAGCTTCTTGTTTCGGATGGCCATGACGTTGTTTCCCTTCGTTCTTTTCATGCTTTGATGATGGGAAGCGAATCTTTCTCTCTCTTTTGGCCATCAGAGAAAGGAAACCACATCCCACCTCGCTTCATATCACGTGGTATTTCTTTTTGGTTTGTATTGTTGTCCTTCATATTTTACTCTATATTAAGTGGTATTTCTGGATTGTTTATATATGGTCGTCGCTTTCTGTTGTGATAGGGTTTACTTGAATCCTTGCTTCGATGTTTCCAAAATTTGTTGATGTCTTTTTGTCACCTTATGAAATGCCTCTTTCTATCATAAATTTCGTTTTCACTAGCTGGATATGGCCCATGTTTCTGTCGCTTTTTGGAACGCTTATTAGTATGGCGGAGTAAAACCATAAAACAAACCATTCTACATTAGTGCTCATAAAACCATTCTACATTAGTGCTCATAAAACCATTCAAGGTGTGTAATAAAACCTTTCAAGGTGTGTAAAAGGAATATATGTATTACAAACAGAAGGAGCAAATCACTTCTATGAGCTTGAGACATAATATTTGAATACTTTTTAAAGTGGTGGACACTTTCAAAACAATCTAATATTTTATTATTTCGCTTTAATATCATTTAAACATGACAGGTTAACGGTCAAACATCTATTTAATGACCAAAAAATAATAAATTAATATTCATAACACAATAACGGCTATCGACATTTCTTAGAATTTACAATGTACCCGTTCCGTAACTAAAACCAAATACTTTGATATTAATCACGAATTTTTATACCTTTTTAATTGAAGAAATATGTCATCTGATATTGATGACTAACTCTATATATATATATATATAAAATGTAATAATAAGTATGAGTATTAATACATTATTCATGACTAACCATATATATAATGTAATAATAAGTATTAGTATTAATATGTAACTAATATATTGATATTAATGTATTTATTAGGGATATATTCACATTACTAATGGTTAATGTTAATATATTAATTTTATTAATTTTAATATATATTAAGATTAATATTATGAAAAGTAATTTTTAAGGAATTTAGTTTTACTAGTATGGCATATATTTCATGTTCTCAATTGCTTGGGTTGAAGACTACTAGACATGTTATTAAGTTGGGGCTAGTGACATTTATGAAATTGTTGTTTTACCTGGTGAAACAGTGGTAACCATTTATACGAATTTATCTATTTTTTCAACAAAGAATATAATATAAGTGAATGTCATGTGGCAGAAAAGAGGCAAGCTACTACCCATTGACACCGTTTAATACCATGTTCTTGGTGTTCAGACCCCACAATGTCTACTTGATAACATTAGCACATGGTAGTATTGGATATTGTAGACAACTTTATGGAACTTTAAGCATCATGTTTGCATTGAAGATTCTTTGGTCATTGTTAGGATTGATCACTTCCATCATAGGAAGTTAAGAGAGATCATTGAAATTGAAAAACATGCGAAGAATCTCAACAAGGACGATGGTTGGAAATTAACCAAGAGTTAGATTCCTACTCTTTGTTCTTGTTGGTATTTTTTGCTTTCTCTTTTTTCTCATACAGTTTTATATTTCTAATAACATATAATAATATTATTTATAATAATAATATAATTATCAAACCTTTATTTTCAAATATCTAATAAAATATTCCATTATATAAGGTTTTTTTAATTTTTATTTGTATTTTTTTATTTCTTAATATTATTTTTTATTTTTAGTTTATTTATGTATTCATCTTTAACTTTTTTTAATCTAATTAATATATTGATATTATTGTTTATTTGTTAAATTTGAATCTCTCTATTCTCAATTAATATATTTTCAATTTAGTCTAAGTTCTTCTCCTTTTTCTACATTTTGTTTATTATTTTTCCTATTATGTAGCCTTCTATTGCTATAACAATTAGTTTCCATAAATAACTGCCTTTTTTAAATATATTTTTCAATTCTCAAACATAATGTACACTTTTAATTAAAATATTTTATTAACGACTATTTCTAGAACTGGATGCATCTATGTTATTTAAACATAATGATGGAGTTGTTTTTTCAAGTTTGTCCTAAGGATCAACCACATTAGATGGTCTGAACGTTGACCAACAAAAAATAAGGTTATTAATCCAAAAGACATTCTCGAAATCAGTAATGATCACAAAATTCTAAAATTAAACAACTTTATGGAACCCCATTACTAGATGTTTTCATAGAGTTCCATAACTTCGAGGTCTTCTGTGAACTTTGTTGAAGTGAATACATCTTTGATAGTTATCCACATGACAGTAGAATCCTTTTCAGTGAAGCATTGGTATCAAAAAAGATAGGAACTCCTATGAAGGTACTGTTAATGGCCTCCTCACTACCATTCTCTTTGACCTCCTTTGATGATCTATTCTTTGGAGGCATGGTGTTGTTTGATGATGAGAGACTAATATGTTAAGGACCTATAGTACCTATTGTGAAAAATGCACTCATGGGGATAACAAGTTAGTTCTACAAGAGATCAACTAAACAATCAACTTACAAGAAAGAAAAAGCCACTGAGAAAAGGGATTGCACAATGTTGGCACAAGAGGGCAAGACTCATCACTTCAAATGTGCACTGCACATCTTTTGAAGGAGCATTGTGCACTTTCTGTCTATAGGGGATCCTAACTAATGACTTGGTCTACGCAATGCATAGTTTCTACTTGGAGAGGGGCTTTGACTATGGAATGCACAGTTGCATAGGCCAAGAAGGCATCATTGCTACTTGTAATTGTCTAATGCATAGTTGGAGATCCTAGTGACTGCACAATGTGCAATTGCAGCTGGCAAGGAGAGGCCTCTACTGGAAGAGATTGTGCAATTCATAGTTGAGAAGGGAAGAAAGGCCTAAGGATTGCATAGTATTCTTTGTTAGAAGGGAAATTTGGAGATATGCTTACTAAAGGGAGGAAGGATGTGGATCAGCTAAAAAATCATTCAACCCAGCTACCTGTTGTAGCATTTTGTTTGATTTTGGTAAGTTAGCAAAAAATGAAAATATATTTTAAGAAAATGTTAAGTTAGGATATGGACAAAAAGAATAAAGAAATAAAATGTTAGGAATATTTTGATGAATAAGTACATATCAATAGGTTCTCATTCTCTTGACTCTCTCTTCTCAAAATGCAGATATCATTACCCTGATGATGGACTCACCTAGCTAGTCTGAAATTGTTGAAAAGTGTGCAACAAGAAATGCTTGTTGAGAGTGCAACAAGATGATGGAGCTTAGTGAAAAGAGTCGCCTTCACTAAGTGGGCCCGCAGGCTATTTTTGGCGCAAGTCTATTTTTAGACTATGTCTATTTTTAGACATATGGATCATGTCTATGGATGATTGATCAAGTTGGGAAAAATAGATGGACTTCTATTTTTGATGAAAGTGTGAGTGATCACAGTGTGAGTGATTACAGTGTGAGTGATCACAGTGTGAGTGATCAAAGTCAAAAATAGAAAAGTCAAATATTATTATCTCACAATAATATTTGGACTATAAACTTAATCTTATTCTCTTGGAGCACTTCAGTTTGAGCTACGGAAGTGGCACATGCAGCTGTCAGAAGGAAATTCGTTTTTCTTATGAGTCAGTTGAGTTGTTGCATGCATGACTTCAGTTAGAACTCAAGTGAGTTGAGTTTAGTGGACTGGAGGTACAGTTGATGGAGTTGTGTTCAGTTTAGCTTTGTTAAACTGGTTGTATTTAGTCTAACTGATCAATAGACTAAAGATGAGTTGGGTGAATTAGTTATTAATTAATTCACAAGTTATTAACTCATAATGCAACTATAGAATACATCAGTTAACTCAGTTGCATGTCAGTGCATGTTCAGTTCAGTAGGGACAGGTGTTAGAGGATCAGATTGCTATCAGTTGTGACTATAGTTGTGCATCAGATCTTGCACAATCAAAGGATTGAGTATGCCAATGAGTTTGCTCACGTATCTTCATGATATTATAGCTGTTGCTCACGTCCAACATAGTGTGTGTGACTATTTTGCAGTGTAAAATCGAGTTTGGGAAGCTATTCTCATCAGTTCTCGAGCAGGTTTGAGCAGTGGAGGCAGGCAAGCAGCGGGAGAGATTTGGAGATCAAATCTGAGCTGTATTGTGTGTAACAAGTGGAGATACTTGTGAGAAGTATTATGCTTTGTATTGTTACATGATTCAATCAATATAATATACAGATAGTGTGGGGTTTTTAGCGAGATGCTTTCCCCGGGATACATACTGTGTTTATGAGTTTGATTGATGCTTCTATGTGTGCCTGTGAATGTTTCTGCTTCTGTAAATTGATGATCAACGTAGAGGAGATTATGTATTATACATGTTCCGCTTATAATTGTATGATCGGGATAATCTTTGTGAATATGTGTTAAATTATTCAAAATTTCTACATGGTATCAGAGCTAGATGATTTGTAGAAAAAGTTTCTACATGGTATCGGAGCTGCTTGATTTGTAGAAGAGATTTTTACAGGATATCAAGAGAGGATTGATCATCAAATCTACTATTCAGGAAGTGTTTACATTCTATTTCTTCAGGCAGAGTCTGTAATCGGGCCAGGTAGCCTCTGGATTCATCCTTCTTTTGGAAGGTGAAATATCCGGTGAATGCCCATACAGTCGATCTCTGTACAAGAAATATTGTGTTCTCACGAATTCTAGATCGGAAGCGGTTGAGTTTTTGTGCTGGTGGAATTCGAATTTAATTCCAAAGCAAGAGATAAAACTCAGAAACATTCAGTGTGAGAATGGAGATAGTATGCCCAGGTAACTCACGAAGTTCATCCAATGCTGGGATGAGCTGGGAAGTGTGGGGGTGACTGTCAGGATGAGGATGGTGAGTCTAGCACTCCTTGACCTTCCTAAGAGTTGGCATAGCTACCAGGACTCGGTGAATGGAAGGGAGAAACTGCCAAATTGGGAACGACTATGGTCGGATTTGATGCAGGAGGAGATTAGACAGCGCACCAGAGACAGTTCTTCATCCATGCAGGATGAGGAGAACTGTGCCTTAGCGAGTAAGGCGAGGAAGGGGAAGGGGAAGGTTTCTCTTTCCGAATCCAGTTCTTCCAATGATGGGAAGAAGGTTGACAAGGCGAAGGTGAGATGCTTTCGTTGTCATGAGTTGGGTCATTATGCTACTAATTGCCCAAAGAAGAAGTCCAAGAAGGGATCCGGGGAAGGATCTGAAGGTGAGGCAGCCTCACTTGCTTCACAGTTTGAGTTGGACTTCACACTCTTCGCATGCATGGTTTCATCCATGATGGGAAGTGGTTGGTTTCTTGACAGTGGAGCTTCTTTCCACATGACCGGTGACAAAAGTTTGTTCAGTACTTTGGAGGAGAAAGATCTCCAGATACTCATAGGGATGGGTAATGATGAGAAGTATAGTGTCTCAGGTGTAGGCACGGTTATTTTTCAGAGGGAGCATGGAGCTCGCCTTACCTTGACCGATGTCAAGTATGTACCAGGACTGAAGAGAAACTTGGTGTCGATCGCGATGTTGGAAGACAGAGGATATGATGTGGTCTTTACTAAGGGAAAGGTTTTCCTTAGACACATCATCACTAGACAGGTGAAGCAGATTGGTTCATGGGTCAAGAACCTGTATGCTCTTGAGGTTCAAGATGCATGCAAAGCCTTGAGCAGCAAGGCAACTGATGGAGACTTGGTGGTTGAGAGGGAGCGTATATTACCTCTCAACATGCAGAGCCAGAAGAAGTCTCAGACGATTGTGGAGGAGCCACGATTGGTGCAACAGCTTCAGGAGGTTGTGGAGCAGCCACAACAAGGGAAGCTGAGAGGAGATCGAGTAGAGACATCTACTCATCCAGAGACCTCCAGTAGGGGGAAACTTCAAGCCAAGTGGGCTGAGGGATCGCATGCATCCATACCTCCAGGTAGGAGGTGGGGTGATGTAGATTGATTGTCCCAAGGAGGAGGGGCAAGATCCTTGAGGTACCCAACCTCTTGGATGAGACCTTGCTACGGGAGCCCCGATGTGTAGTAGCAGGAACTGACTGATTGGGTAGAGACAGATGCGGATGGAGCGGCAGAGAGAGCGACAGTGCAGGGAATCCCAGGACAGCGCATAGCTAGCAGGCTGTAGCAATGCGAGAGGCACAAGTGTTTTGCACAGTGTTAGGTGGCACAGAGAGGTGTGCAATGGTGCGAGATGCATGGAGATGTTGCAGTAGCACAGATGTCAGAGAGGGAGCACTTGTCAGCAGCAGGTAGAGCTTCAGCATCAGAGGATGTTTCTATCCCAACAGGGAGGTCAGTTGGGAGGTGCAGTGCGGATGCAATGTTGGGAGATAGAACTAGCAGCAGCACGGATGCAGTCAGAGATCAAAGTGACAGAGGCTAGAGCAGTCAGATACTGAAGAGCACAGAGATGCAGAGTTTCAGTCGACAGAGGCAATAGCAGTCAGAGACTTTGATGACAGAGCAAGTGGACCGGCCAGATGTGTTGCATGAAGAACATTCCAGAGTTACAGGATCGGGTTTGAGAGGAAGCCTTTCTTGTTGAGAGGGAGTGTTGAAAAGTGTGCAACAAGAAATGCTTGTTGAGAGTGCAACAAGATGATGGAGCTTAGTGAAAAGAGTCGCCTTCACTAAGTGGGCCCGCAGGCTATTTTTGGCGCAAGTCTATTTTTAGACTATGTCTATTTTTAGACATATGGATCATGTCTATGGATGATTGATCAAGTTGGGAAAAATAGATGGACTTCTATTTTTGATGAAAGTGTGAGTGATCACAGTGTGAGTGATTACAGTGTGAGTGATCACAGTGTGAGTGATCAAAGTCAAAAATAGAAAAGTCAAATATTATTATCTCACAATAATATTTGGACTATAAACTTAATCTTATTCTCTTGGAGCACTTCAGTTTGAGCTACGGAAGTGGCACATGCAGCTGTCAGAAGGAAATTCGTTTTTCTTATGAGTCAGTTGAGTTGTTGCATGCATGACTTCAGTTAGAACTCAAGTGAGTTGAGTTTAGTGGACTGGAGGTACAGTTGATGGAGTTGTGTTCAGTTTAGCTTTGTTAAACTGGTTGTATTTAGTCTAACTGATCAATAGACTAAAGATGAGTTGGGTGAATTAGTTATTAATTAATTCACAAGTTATTAACTCATAATGCAACTATAGAATACATCAGTTAACTCAGTTGCATGTCAGTGCATGTTCAGTTCAGCAGGGACAGGTGTTAGAGGATCAGATTGCTATCAGTTGTGACTATAGTTGTGCATCAGATCTTGCACAATCAAAGGATTGAGTATGCCAATGAGTTTGCTCACGTATCTTCATGATATTATAGCTGTTGCTCACGTCCAACATAGTGTGGGTGACTATTTTGCAGTGTAAAATCGAGTTTGGGAAGCTATTCTCATCAGTTCTCGAGCAGGTTTGAGCAGTGGAGGCAGGCAAGCAGCGGGAGAGATTTGGAGATCAAATCTGAGCTGTATTGTGTGTAACAGGTGGAGATACTTGTGAGAAGTATTATGCTTTGTATTGTTACATGATTCAATCAATATAATATACAGATAGTGTGGGGTTTTTAGCGAGATGCTTTCCCCGGGATACATACTGTGTTTATGAGTTTGATTGATGCTTCTATGTGTGCCTGTGAATGTTTCTGCTTCTGTAAATTGATGATCAACGTAGAGGAGATTATGTATTATACATGTTCCGCTTATAATTGTATGATCGGGATAATCTTTGTGAATATGTGTTAAATTATTCAAAATTTCTACAGAAATGTCGGTTTCAAAATTGCTCACAGGTCTTTCCATTAATTAAATACTCTACCAGCCTGTATGGAATCTCTGTTCAAGTACATATCAAATAAAAATGTTAGAATAGATGCCCTAAAAAACGAAGGCAAAAAATAAAATGTTAGGTTAGAAATAAAAGAAAAAATATTACATTATGAAATTGTTGCACATCAAATGCCACTACTCTTAATCAATTTTATTTTTGCAAATAAATTTGTGTGCAGATTGTTTAAATTCCACACTAGTCCATACAATCCAATCGTAAAGTTTAATCATGATTGGATTAGATTTAAATTGTTTGTTAATAGGTAGCAAATAAAATTGGCTCAACAGTTTAATCTGAGCCAATGGAAGCAATAAGGGATAGAAGTAGATTAATCATTAAAAGGAAAATGTTGAGTTCCTAGTATAAATGCATTTAGGTGACTAAGATTGCAGAAAATGTTAGGAGAGTTAAGCGTAGGTAGAAAAATGAAATAAAATTGGAGCATGATAGGATTTTTATCTAAGTCAAATCATTGGATATGTGTGCATATAATGAATGGATTTAATTAACCATTATATGTTAAACCTCAATGTTATTTAGCTTTATCCATTGATTCCCTTCGGACCCCACACCTGTCACATCCATGATATCTTTTCGACTCCTCCATCACCTTCTGCCTCACTTAATTAAACTCCCCCCATTTTCATTTCATCCCCCACATCTCCCTTTGATCTGACAGCCAACATTTCTCCTCGGCCCTCCCTTTCTGTCCGAACGTTATGAGCAGGGGGGGGGGGGGGGGGGGGGGGGGTTCGAAGTCAGTAGTTTTAGAAACCGCCCACCAAAACTAGCAACCTCCGCTCCTAGATATTTGGGACATAAAATCCCAAACCATTGACACTCTAAACTCACTCCCGAATGCAGTTTTTGGCCTCCTCCATCACTGCCGCTCCCACGTCATCGTCTACAAAAACACCCGTCACCGTCTACAACAACACCCCATCACTTCCTTTGTCCCATCACCCTACATGGACCAATCTTTCGCCTGTCTGTCCGTTATCCATTTAATTCGCCACCCCTGCAAATGTCTATTCCATCAAACTGTTTCTCAGTCCCGTTGGAGAATTAATACAAATTTAGTCATTGATTAATGCACCCGCTCCATTATATTCCATCAAATTGTTTCTCAGTCCCATTGGAGAATTAATACAAATTTAGTTGTTGATTAACGGACCCGCTCCATTTTATGCCTTATAAACCCTGTTCTTTCATAAAAAGCAGTTACACAATGTATTCCTATGACCCAATTTATCACTGAATACTTGCAACTTATAGCCAAAATGACCAATTCACCATTCAAGCCAATTTTATGTCCTGTTCAGAAATGAACTGGCATCTAGGTTTAGTCAATTTAATAAAATTACACCGTTTTTCTGTTATCATTGTGTTTCAGCCAAATCCTTCCCATTTCTATCACTTTCAGTTTGTAATTCAATCAACAAAATGCCTCCTAAGGGGAAGGAAGTTGTAGAAACCCAAAATCCTCTCATTCATCCACAAGTTGATTTCCATCATATTCCTTGGTTGATAGAGACTATAAAATCCATGAGTCCTTATCTGAATTTGACTTGTTTGAGTTCTATTGTTGGATGGAGGACCAATTCGTTGATCAAACTAACGAAATTGGACTTTGGGACTCCCATCTTCCTCATTACATTTTCCCTCGGACCCAAAAAGCACCTGAATTCATCAGAAAATTCCATGCAGCTTATGACCCCACTCAAAGAGCTATGATCTCACCTACAGGAGAAATCATGTGCTCCATCAATGCCCAGTTCATTGACCAGATGTTGTAGGCCCCAACTACTGTGCTAGCCACTCCTTTTTCTCATGAAAGCCTAATAGAATCTTATCAGAAGCTGGACTTCACTAAAAGAGCTCAAACCCTAGAACTTTTCCTAGCCGTAGATAGCCCTCTACCTAAAAGAAACCCTCCCTATGATTCATTTATATTCCCAAGAAGAACCAAGCAAATTAACACCATTCTCTCTTATCTCCTTGGTTACTATTATGGTCAATATGTAGATGAAGCCATCATTAGTTTCTTGTCTATCTTTTTTGTTAGTTCCAAACCCATTGTTCTTTTTAACTTTAGTCAATTTCTAGCTGAGGCCATTCATGAACAATTTGTCCAGTTCAATACTAAAGAAGTATTCAAGTATGCTTCAGTACTTGTATATCTTTTTATCTATTTTCAAGGAGACAAGTTTCCATTCACTTTGCAGAAGCTAGATGAAGAAGGGAACCAACAATCAATTATCTTTTGGACTTCTATGGGAATGAAGGAGAAAGAAGAATTTTCATATAAACAGTTCATAGAATTGTTTATTCATCCAACCATTAATCTTCTAAGCAGTACTCCAGAACCAAGGATTAGTGATGAAATTGTAAAAGTCTTGTAGCTAGTTGATCAAGCCACAACATGAGATTGGTATCTTTACCAAAATTATACAAATATCAAAGTCTTTGGTTGTGAGCTTCCACCTTAAAAGTTGCCTAAGTACCTCCATATGAATTTTTGCATTAGAATATATTAGGCAGAAGCTCAAAGCAGATGAAGTGCATTTTGTGGCTACAAAGAAGAAATCACAGTTTAAGCTAAAAGCTTAGGTTGGTCCATTCATCTGTAACACTAGAGCAGCAAGAGAAGAAGCAGGCAGGTTATCGAGAGAGATGAAGTTTGGCCTCATCCTTACTTGATCTTATGACCCAATGGGAGTGATTTCAAAACTTAGAGTAGAAAATAAATCTACTCCATATCATCACACAACCAGGCCTGAGATTGAAAAATACAAAAATCTGCTAGAATGGAAGGAAAACACTCCTCAAGAAGCTAAAGAACAGGCAATATCTACTTCAAATATACAAACTCCACTTGCACAAGAAAAGACAGCCAAACGAGGAAGGCAAGAACAGTCATCCCCTACAAAATAAACATCAAGTAAAGGCTTTGGAATTGTACACGGAAAGAAGAGGCCTAAGATCTCTTTGAAGGTCAGTGCAACTAATGAGACATAAAACAACATTTGATGGACTTGGAGAGACATCTCTTTTCACACAGACTGGTGGACACTCTACTCAGTCTCCCACTCATTCCACCACATCTCTTGAACAACAGGTGATTCAGACCAGTGAAGGCAGTCGGAAGGATAACGAATATGATATTTTTCATGTTTTCAGTGAAATTAAGAAGAATAATGAGGAATTACAGTTAAACACTTATACTCAATTCTTGAAACATTCTTCTAGTTCTCAAGCTAGACTTCTTTCAGTCTTTGACTCTAAAAAGGGTAAGATGCAGATGGCTTTCTTACAAGCTCAGATTCCACAACCCAGAACTGCTGCACATTACCAGAAACAAACTTCCTTTGAATTCAATGTTAAAGATGTACATCCAATTGACCAAATTGAGATGCACAAACAGACTGGACAAATGATTTATTCCACTTTAACTAACACTACAATGAATCTGTCAAAGATGCAGGTTACCTTGGCTAATACATAGTCACAGCTCAAGATTGAGAAAGTTTCCTCATTGGCAAAAGACACCAAGATCATATATTTGGAAGATCTAGTGCTAAAGATGGGATATGATCCCTCTGATATAAAGGTTGTAGAAGAAACTGTCAAGAAGAAAAATGCTGAGATTTCAGCATTAAGGAAGCAACTCAAATTGCCAGCTTCAGAGGACCAAATGACTAAAGAAATTGAAGAAAGTGAGACTCAAAAATTAGGCATAATGAAACTCATTATGGAAAAAAATCTGCAAATAAAATAGATGGAGGAACAAATGGAAAAACATGTCAAAGAGAAAGAGGAAGTTTTGAAAAAGGCCAATATTCCAATGGATTTAGTTCCTCTTATAGCAGTCTCTATAACTACAGTTTATGCCTCAAGCACATCGGCAACCACAAGTACAATAGAAGGAGTTGAACAGCTTGCTGAAGCAATTCAGAACCTGTCTATTCAGATAGAGGAAATCAAGAAATTGTAGGATCAGTTGAAGACACTACAACACATGTAAGCAGTTGTAGACAACTCAAATGCAATTGAGTTACAGGGGGCAAGAGGTCAAATTGAGGTATTGCAGAAAAAATTCAAAGACTATTACCTCGGAAATACACCGGGTTTAGTAAAGGAGATTATATGGGGATAGATCATTGAATCAATAAAAAATATCTTGACTTACATCAGAATAAGTTTTGATAAAAAAAGAATTGTTGGAAAAAGCTCAAGAAGCTATTGAAACTATCTGAAATCAACTTGAGGACAAGCTAGAAATAGCTAATGATATAATCAAGTTTTTGAATTCTAAAGAGAGTTATGAATTTGAAGAGTTGGATATTGATGACATGACAGAAACCATATTGGAAGTGAAGAAATTTATTACAAAGAAAAATTTCATTCTTCAGTTGGAGGAAAAGTGCATCAATTTTAATGCCATAGTCCAACATTTTTTCAGCAGGTTGGAAGCCTTGACTAATAAGGATTTGCCCTCCATATTTGTGATAAATGATAAGTTAATGCCTATTGAAAACTATGTCCGTAAGATTACAGAGGTCAAGACCAGTGCAACTACATTTTCAAATATAAAGGGTACAACAACACCAAGGCTTGTGTGGAATGCCCTCCGAGATACCTTTTTCATCTTTAATGAAATAAAGCACATATTTTTAGTAAAACCTACCTTTACTAAATATACAGAAATGGATGAGGCTTAAATTAAAGGGTAACTAAGTTATCTATCCCAGATAATAAACGTTGGGAACAATTAACTGATTTGCTTGACTGAAAGAAAGATCAGCAAAATTCAGCATTTTGGGAAACAGTCATCAACAAGTCAACAACATTTAGAATTTTGAGGAACAATTCAACAGCAAAATAGTGATATATCGACTATCAGTTCATTTTTCCTGATCTTTTGTTAAGCTATTTTTGTAAATTTGTTTAAGATATTTTCTTAACACTCAACTTGTATAAATAACTTTCTTCTACGAGTTATCAAAGGGGGGACCTTTCATAAACAATTTTGTAAAAGCATTGATGTACAGGTTGTTTCTAGATCACTAATAATAAAGCAAAGGATTCTGAATTTTGTCTCAAAAAATTTCTTTTTCTTCTGTAAGTTTTTCATGTGTTTCATTCATTTTGTTTATTCTTCATGTGTTTAAATTTTACAGAGATATCAAGCGAGAATAAATGTGTTACATTTATTCTTAAAAGTTCTTTCTAAAGTTATTATCATAAAGAGACTGAGATATTGGATTGTCTATCTAAAAGGCTCCCTCTAAATCATAAAATTGTCAACATATTATGTAATCTTAAGCATAATTTGTTTAACTTTGAACATTGGACAAAGGGTTTCCACTTATGATAATTTATCTTTCTATCTGAAATCTAAAATAATCATATCTCCTTACAATTATTTCTATACACTTTATAAATTCAAATCACTGTGCGAAGCTAAAAAGCATCCCTTTGATTATCTATTAGTACTATCTAAAAGAGTTAATACATCATTCTTACAGTTTGTCTATGTATTGGTCCTCCATAAAAAAACCAAAACCAAAGACCCCAAAACAAATGTCTTAGATGCTCTAGCATGATTAATTAACCATTATCATCTCAGAGGAACAACACCACCAACAACAAGCAAACAAGATAGTGAAAAGAGGAAATGCATGTATAAATACACCCAGTAACAATAATTGTTGGCAGCCGAAAGGATAAGGAATGTGATGTGACACTTAAAAAGAAGCTCAAAATACTGAAATGACACCTGTAGAAGTTCATAATGATAGAAACATCACTTGTTACAAGAAGAATGAGGTAAAACGACACTTGCAAAAGAAAAAGTGACAAAAGTGAAAACAAAAGATGCAAATAGTGACAGTTGAGAAACTTACCCAGAAAAGTAGTGCAAATGAAATCCAAAGCTCCTTGTGTTCATGAGAATGGCTAGAGCTCCAAAGGAAAGTGTGAGAATGAGCTCTATGAATACTTCTTATATAGATAAGTACTCACGAGATTAGGGTTGGGGTTTTAGGTTCGCGTACATAAAATCAAGGCGTCGCCTTTAGTTAACTAACACTTGTTCATAGATCAATTAGAAAATCATACTACACCATTGGATAGCAATGCACACTTCCTATTTTCTAGGAGTGCATAGTTGATGGACTCTATGAACTGTGCAGTTCACTGGTTGAAGGGATTTCGTGGATCACTAGTACAAGGGATTTTGCAATTTATTTTTCTGAATAGATTGCACAATTTTCTCACATAAGGATTGAAAAATTTTCTTTGATAGTTGATTACGCAATTACCTAGCTCAAAGGATTGTGCAATTCACTACAACAAGGGGGTTGCATAGTTTCTCAAAGCAATACATACAATCAATGGTGATCAAGGCAAGACTTAGCTTGTGTTTACAAGAAGTGTTTTGCTTATCTCTAGAAGTTAAGCATCTATTGTTGACAAGGCCTAACTATCATCATGGAAGCATAGTTGAGACATCATAAGCCTAACATAAAAGAATAAGTAGTTGCAACACTTAATAAACAAGAATAATACTTGAAACGAGTTAAAATTACAGTTCTTATGCTCAAAGTAGGCTTCCAAACCAAAGCATAAGAAAAATTTTACCATCTAATCAACAGTGGAACAAATTAGGCTATTCAATAAGTTTAATGCAATTTTAATTCGGTCCAATCCATAGTTACAATGTTGCACTTGCTTATGAACACATATCTCACACAACTCCAAATAGTTGCAACTTTAAAGAATATAAACAATTTCTAATGCTTATGAATAATGTGCACGAATAGGAGTAACTATCTCACTCTGCAATACTTACTGAACTTATGGTAATGTAGAGGAGTATCAATATTATACTACTTAGAGAATGTTTGAAGAGTATCAAATCTGAAAATTTAGCCTGTGCGTAGTATGGTTTCAAATAGAAAACTGAACTATGTCGTTCCCTAGGACTTCGATAATACAATAACTAATGTTTCCATGCAAGTTTATAAAATACTCCAGCATATACACTTTCAAAGAAGCAATGATGGTTATCAAAACTTCAACGTTCGTCTGACCGTGTCATGGATATGACTTGAATGCTCATATATATAAACGCTTTGACTAGGGTACAAACAAATATTTTCTAAACTTACCACTTTCTTAAAAGAAAACAATCTGCTCTCAATACTCATATAAATGGAACAATTGGAGATCTAGGCCTTAATGCAACTTCTAGCTACTTTTGGAATAATGTTAAGAGATTGATAAAGGATGAGTTATCCAAGCTTGTTCTTGCAATTGCATATCATATGCATACACCTAAATTTTGTTGTTTCGTTGTAATTGAATAAAAAACATTTTTTGTTGAAACCTGGTCAATAGAGGAAAATAAATTGAGGCGATGAACTTTTCTCATGGATTGATCTAGATGGATGTTGGTGGCCACCCACCTATCCCACTTAGACCCCTACCATTGTCTCTTTTAGTTTTTCAGTTTCCTTAATTATGTAGGAATTTACAGGGTAAGTTCCTCAGACAGAACACCAAAGGACACCTCTCACAAACAGATCACAGATCAAGACACCAGTATTTTGACGTGGTTAAAACCCTCAAAGAGGGAAATAGTCCACGACCTGAGCCAACGCGGACACTTCAGGCAATTTATTAATAAAAGAATGAAAATTTACATAAGCTTCTCTCATAGACGGATTACCCTACAAATGACCCTCCATGCGCTTTAAATAGAAATCATGGACCAATCGGGTGTCAAGCCACGGATCAAGTGTCGGTAGTACCGAGGAGAGAATGAACCGTCAGATCACTACATATCGTGACCATCGGATTGTAAGTTACAAAATGTACAAGGTAAAGAAACACACTTTACCTAACCCTATACCTAACTCTATACTAGACCAAGTTGTACTTAACTATTTCCTATGTGTCGGAATATCCTTACATCCCCCCTTAAGAACAACTTGGGATAGGATTGAAGGATTTACAAATATGACACAATAGGAGAAGGAAGGAGGTACTAGAGCCTATCCCCCCTTAGTGACAACTTCCTGAACTCCAACCATAAATTGAAGTTTAGTGAACTTCGCCTCTGTGAGAGCCTTTGTGAAGATGTCTGCAACTTGATCATCTGTTGAACAATATTTCACTTCAAGAACATGGTCATGAATGAGCTTTCTGATGAAGTGCATGTGCAATTCAATGTGTTTGCTGCGCTGATGTTGGACTGGATCTTTGCATAGCTGAATGGCACTTTGATTATCACACCAAAGTGTAGTCGGATGCTACTGCTGAAAGCCAAACTCTGACAGGATCTGACAAAGCCACAAGGCTTCTTTACTAGCTTCTACAGCACCACGATACTATGCTTCTACTGAAGAAAGGGAAATGACACCTTGTTTCTTGTAAGCCCATGTAATAGGTCCTGAACCAAGAGTGAACACATAACCTACAGTAGACTTCTGATCATCAAGGTCACCAGCCCAATTGGAATCAATGAAACCAACCAATAGAGGAGCTGCTTCGGCACTGTAATGGATCCCAAACTGAACTGTACCTCGAACATAACGAAGTATTCCTTTAGCTGCTTTCTAATGACTTTCACGTGGGTTTTGCATAAATCGAGCAACAAGGCCAACGGCAAAGGAAAGGTCAGGACGAGTATGGGTTAGATACAAAAGCTTTCCTACAAGTTGGCGGTATAAGGTAGCATCAACTTTAGGAGAAGTAAAAGTGACTGAAAGTTTGAGTCCAGACTGGAAGGGAGAAGGGGCTAGCTTACAGTCTTCCATGTGAAAATGGCGTAGAATATCACAGGCATACTTGGACTGGGAAAGGGAAATAACCTCCTTGGATTGCAAGACATGAAGACCGAGAAAATAATGTAAGTGTCCTAAGTCTGTCATTTCAAATTTCTTTTTAAGGCTGGACTTCACATGGTTTATAAGGTTGGGATCACTACCAGTCAGGATAAGATCATCAACATAAAGAACAAGAATGATAAGAGACTTGCCCACTTTCTTGGTGTAGACAGTATTGTCAGAATGACACCTAGAAAAGCCAGATTCTAAAAGAAAGTTATCCATTTTGGCATACCAAGCTCGAGGAGCTTGCTTGAGACCATAAAGGGATTTCTTAAGCCGACATACAAGGCTGGAGTCTGTTTGTATGAAGCCAATGGGTTGTTCCATGTAGATTTCTTCATGCAAGTCCCCATGCAAGAAGGCATATTTAATATCCATCTGATGGACTTCCCATTTGAACGAGGCAGCAAGGGAAAGAACAAGGCGGATAGAGTTCATTTTGGCAACAGGGGAGAAGGTTTCAGTGTAGTCAATGCCTTCAACCTGTGAAAAACCTTTAGCAACAAGACGAGCTTTATGTTTATCAACTTTCCCAATTGGTCCATACTTGGTTATGTAAACCCATTTGCATCTAACAAATATTCGTCCCTTTGGTAGAGGAACAAGATCCCATGTATCATTTGCCAATAATGAATGATATTCTTCATTCATAGCTGCTTCCCAATCTGGATGGCCTGAAGCTTCTGCAAAGGTGTCAGGATCATAATTTACTGGAGCTTGAGCCAGTAAAGAAGAGGCTCTGTCAAACTGAGAACGTGTGCGTCGCTGATCTGTAGGATCACCGACAAGATCACCTGCTGCATCTCGAGTAGCACGAACCCATTTTGGAAGCTGAGGAGCTGAAGGAGGATCCTAAGATGGTGGGGGAGGATTGTCATCCTCACTTTTATCATCTGAAGAAGAAATGTTTTCAAAAGTAGAAGAGATAGGGAGAGGTGGCACATTCGTCGGACTAGGCTCGCAGGCCAATATATCTTCATCAAATTTTACATCTCTTCTAATGATAACATTTTTGGACTTAAATGGAATAAGTCTATATCCTTTGACATCTTCAGAATATCCAACAAAAGTACATTTTTCACTCTTAGGTTCTAAAGCTTTATGCTTTTCATCTGGAATATGGGCCCACGCTTCACTTCCAAAAACACGAAAGTGACTTACATCTGGTTTGATTGAGCTCCATGCTTCTTCTGGAGTGATATTCTTTAAAGCCTTAGTAGGAGTGCGATTTATTATGTAATTTGCACAATTAATTGCTTCTGCCCAAAAACTAAGACCATGTCCTTTAGATTGTAACATACAATTAGCCATTTCCTTTAAGGTGCAATTCTTCCTTTCAGCTACACCATTTTGTTGTGGAGTATATGGAACAGTATGTTGCATTTGAATTCCATTCTTAGTGCAAAAGTTGATGAATTTTTTTTTAACATATTCTCCACCATTATCAGATCTTAGCTTAAGAATTTGATGTCCAGATTGTTTTTCAACAAAGGCCTTGAAGGCAAAAAATGTGTTAAATACTTCACTCTTGAGTTTTAAGAAGTATACCCAAGTGCGTATGGAGAAATCATCAATGAAAGTTAAGAAATACTTGTAGCCAGAGAATGAAACAACTAGAAGTGGACCACATAAATCACTATGCACAAGCTGTAAAGGGGCTGAGGCATGCCAAGAGGCATGTTTTCCAAAACTGTCCCGATGATGTTTTCCAAGTACACATCCGGAACAAACACCATCTCTGCAAGATACCATAGGAAGACCTGTCACCATATTTTCTTTACATAGATGCTGAAGGGAGCGATAGTTTAAGTGACCAAATCGCTCATGCCAAAGTTTGCTCACTTCATCGTTATGAGCAACAAATACTGAGGGAAGATTTGATGACCCAAAGTTGTGAAACTTATACAACCTTGTAGAATCATCAGCAATGCCAGTAGCTAAAATCTGTCTAGGATCTCTTAGGTCCTTAATTACAACATCGTGAGGTGAAAATTAACCGATTTTACCTTCACCTGAATGGGTTATCTGATATACAGATAGAAGGTTGCAGGATAAGGTTGGAACACATAATACATCATTAAACTGACCATTGTCTAGATGAACAGTTCCAGTCCCTACAACACTAAGAGATCTATCATCACCAACATATATATTTTTGGTGTTACAATCATTTAAAGATGAAAACATGGCTTTGTTTTTGGCCATGTGATAAGAAGCTCCAGAATCAATGAGCCACTCATGAGAATGAGAAGAAGAAGATACATTTAATGCATAACAAGACCGAGATGCTTGACAACCACATGCAGAAAGTGTCATTCATGAAGATGAAGTTGAAGTTGAAGATTGCTCCAAATGGATGTTATGCTTCTTCATTGCTGCTTCCAAGGCTTCCATCTTCTTAAAGCATTTGGATTCTAAGTGGCCATCTCGATTACAAAAGTTGCAATGTCTATCAGTCTTCTTCCCTTCGTTTTTGTTTCTCTTATCATTTTGTTGAAATGATTTTTCATTTTGAGGCTGAAATTGCTTAGGACCCTTGTTTGGTTTAGGACCATTCTTTTTAGGATATGACTTCTTAGGATTCTTTGAATTTGGTTGCTGTTGGGCGGCTAATGCTTTCTTGGAAGAGTTTCCAAGATTAAGAAGACCAAGGTGTAAGAGTTTTTCTTGTTCTCTTATTAAAGAATCACAAAAAGAGTCAAAGGAAGGGGACTTGTAGTCTGTTCCTTGAGAAATGAAGGCTTCTCTTGTAGAATGGAAGGTGGAAACAAACACAGAGTAGGTTGGTGCCAACTTAGTAAGAATGGAATAGATAAGGTTACTATCTTCTTTCTTAACCTTAACACCTTCCAAGAGATATCTAAGGGTCTTGAACTTGGACAAGAAATCTTCAATGCAAGAAAAATTATTAGGGTCCAATGTAAGCAACTCATTTTCAAGTTGATGGGCTCTAAGTTCATTTTTAATCCCAAAAACTTTATTGATTTGTTTCATTGCTTCATCAGGAGTATCAAGTTCTGCAATATCGAATCTAATATCTGGAGAAATAGACATCCCTATCAATCCACGTGCTTGATCTTGCCTATTTTCCCATTTAGCAGCCTTATCTTCATCTTTCGGTTTCTTTTCTTGGCCTGAGGCTATTCTGAAGAGACCTTTACTTCTAAGTAAATCCTCAATGTAGGACAACCATTGGAAGTAGTTGGTGCTGTCAAGGGTAACTTGGTATTGACTTTCCATTTCAACGGAAACTGAAGCTAAAGATGCTGAAACTAAGTGTTCCAATGGATATATCTCGAAAAATTAGGCTGGTTTAAAAAAAACGGCTCTGAAAACGGCTTCCGGATGAAAAAGTTATGGCTTTTTGAAAAACAATTGATGAAGTCACCGATGAACTGCGGGAATGTGCGGAAATGAAAAATCCGCCCCCAAAAAATGGAGATTTGAACCCAAGACCTCTACTCTCTTAAAATAGCTTTGAACTAATTGAGCTATACAAAAAATTTGAGAGAGAGAGGGGGGGGGGTGATGCTTTGGGTTGCGTGCTTGCTTTGAGAAAGCTCTTTTTCCCTACAAAACAAAAAACACAAAACCCAACACGGACATACAAAAAACGAACCTTGCGGCTTGAAGTTAGCTTTAGCCGAAAAACTAAATATTTTCAAAAATGAACCTTGCGGCTCAAAGTTAGCTTTAGCCGGAAACTAAATATTTTCCTCAATGTTTCTAATTTTCCGAGATCACACTAAGGCGCAGGGAAAAGAGCATACGCATGAGAAAAATCCTTCCTTTCTATTTATGATTTGCCTAGATCACACAGAGTCGCAGGGCAAAGAGCATACGCAGAAATGAAAGGTATAGATCCGGTAATAAAAAAAGCTAAATAAACCGAAACCGAAATAAATAGAGAGAAAATAACTGTAAACTGCAAATAAACAATGTATACCTCCAGATCTTAAAAATGACGCAGCTAGGGCTACTGGAAACCTTTTCGCATGAAACGAAAGGGGTTCCTCACTAGAACAGATTCTCCCAACACAGCAGAGTAGTCCTCTTGGCCCCAAAGCAGTCAGAAATAGTAGATCTAGGAAACGGCAGTCGGATGTAGTTCTATCGACTTCAGATTTGGATCACCAACGGATGCGACCCTCAAATAGCTCTGATACCATGTAGGAATTTGCAGGGTAAGTTCCTCAGACAGAACACCAAAGGACACCGCTCACAAACAGATCACAGATCAAGACACCAGTATTTTGACGTGGTTAAAACCCTCAAAGAGGGAAATAGTCCACGGCTTGAGCCAACGCGGCCACTTCAGGAAATTTATTTAATAAAAGAATGAAAATTTACATAAGCTTCTCTCATAGACGGATTACCCTACAAATGACCCTCCATGCGCTTTAAATAGAAATCATGGACCAATCGGGTGTCAAGCCACGGATCAAGTGTCGGTAATACCGAGGAGAGAATGAACCGTCGGATCACTACATATCGTGATCGTCGGATTGTAAGTTACAAAATGTACAAGGTAAAGAAACACACTTTACCTAACTCTATACTAGACCAAGTTGTACTTAACTATTTCCTATGTGTCAGAATATCCTAACAAATTATAGCACATTTCACTATATTTGGCAGTTTTTTAGGTCTTGAACTTTTAGAGCCATTTTGAGGCCCTACATGACAAATTTTTGGCAAAATTTCTTAGCCATTGATAAGGAAATCACGTTGATGGTTGTAGTCCTTGGAGATATATTTCCAATGAGGTATCATATGCGTTAATAGGAGATAATATGACCAAGTTACAACCTTGGGAAGTTGCCTACCCAACTAACCCCAAAGGGGCCCATAAAATCTTGGTGTTACATCTCCTCGGGTTAGGGTTTTGGTTGTTTATGGTTTTTTCTTATGGTTCAATAATAGAAAAAGGCCTTGAGCCTCATTGTAACTCAGTCCAGAGGCATGTAGCCACCACATCTCTTCTCAAAGATAGCTACCATCGCCCAAGCTAGTCTTATTTCCATTTTGTTTGTACGCATATTTCAGTATTTGATATTAAGGAAATGAAGTGTTATTTCTGCTACATCTCTGTATTTATGGTTATATATAATTTTTTATGTTCCTGATTAAATCTGGATCAGTGGTCTTAAAGCGGTCTGCTCTTTCTCTATTTTTCTTTGCATGTGCCCAACAAGGTTAAGATATACAGAGTTAGGGCTTGAACTGGTCGAACCTTTGCAAGGACAACCTTGTAAATCCTAATGGCCTCCCATGGAGGATGAAAAGAAAGATGTGGGGGTAGCATATCCTATCAAAATCTTGCTCGAAGAAGCCCCAAAGTGACAAAGGAACATGATGATGAACAACTTTGCCTAGATCCTTCAGTGGCTACCTAGGGGCGACGCATCTACTTCCAGCAGCTGCACTGGAAGCGCCACACCTTTTAAGGTACAAGTTAACTTTGAAATTCCCATATTTGAGGGTCAAATAGATGTGGATGTCATAGATAAATGCTTAAATATGCTAGAAGGATATTATTTTGTTCATGATCTTTCCAGCTGGGAAAAGATCACTTTTTCACTTCTCAAAGTTGCCCCCACATCAAGGATTGGTGGGAAACCTACTGCATGTAGAAGGATGACAATACGGCCTCACTTTTTTTAGCAGCACCTACCTAGAATTCATTCCGGGATGCCATCAAGGAGCAGTACTACCTTATAGGAAGCTATGAGGATAAATACATAAAGTGGACCATTTTTCGTTAGGGAAGGGACCAAGACGTGTCATATTTTACCAATATTTTTCATACCCTTCGCACAAAGTTGGGTACAAAGGATTTTGAGTGACATTGGGTACTCAAATACTGCGACTACCTACACAGGTGCATCTAGGATGAGATGGAGTTCCTAGACATCTCCTCGCTTGGCACAATGTACCGATACATTATCAAGATCGAGCAGAAGTTTAAACAAAATAAGTGAGACTTTGGATCTACGAATCCAAAGAAGAAAGGACGAAGCCAAGGCAAGGTGACCCAACACAACCCATTGAAGCTACAAGAAAAGAACACCACCAAGAAGTCAAAGAAGGACACAAGGAAGTTGTGTGAGTTCCATAAGAGCCCCACTCGCAACACAAGTGTGTGTCGGACTGAACAGTCGTCAGTGGGTGAGTTGAAGGCTTCAGAATGAGATGCATGTTTCAACCTTGAGTCAGAGCCCAACAAGAGGAATGACAAAGGGAAGCGAATTATTGATGCAAATCCCAACACCATTGTTTCCACCACCAAGATCTAGAAGAATGAGCTAAAATATCCAGAGGAGGGGGACCGTCTTTTCCACTCACAACTGTGGGTGAAGGGTTCATCATTGCAATTCATTGTCGACAGTGGTAGCTAAAAGAACCTCATTTCAGCAGAGGTCATTAAGTGGTTGGGACTACTGACCATACCACTCTCGGAGTCATACAATATCAGGTGGCTTCACCAAGGACGAGATCTATGAGTCAGCTAGCAGGTACGCCTTCCCTACAGTATCAAGCCCTTCATAGATGAGGTATTGTGTGATGTTTCTCCTCTCGACCTTTGTGATGTATTATTAGGACAAACATACTTGTGGAATTGACATGTTGTATATGAGTCTAGACCTCGCTCTATGATTATTTATTTGGGTAATACACTATAGAGGATACCGGAGGTAGCCCCACCTACCACCACCTCTTTGATCTCTCGTAAGAAATGCAGTAAGTTCATCTCCTAGACTAGGAAATTTATTTTCTTTCTAGTTCACTCTCAAAGTAAGGGGAAGATCGTAGGCACATCCATGGCCCTTGGGAAGCGTTCCTCCATGCAGCACAAGCAGGGGGATACCATCATGAAAAAATACAGGGACTTCTTCTCCTCACCCACATGAGTACCATTTCAATGATAGGTCAAGCATTTGTTCGATCTGACTCTCGAAGCACCTCCACCCAATGAGGCGATATATTGTCACTCCATTGTGGAAAATGCCAAGTAGAAGTAGCGACACGATCAACATCGGGTGCCACACAAGTTTCAAGTGGGTGACAAAGTCAGGTTGCATTTGTAGAAAGAACGCCTCACAAGAGCACATCGGAAGCTCATACCACTCTGATATGGTCCTTACAACATTACCAAGGTTGTGGGAAATAATGCTTTGGAGCACAACATTCCCCCATTCCTTGGCTTGCACTGAGTGTTCAATATGGACCACCCTTGACCACGCTTCCCATCATTACTGGACACATCAGAGATTGCAAAACATCTCATCACAGACCAAGTTAAGCAAAAGTTTCCCCATCTCATGGAGGCACTAAATGCAATGGGGACCATTGCTTCCTAAGGGGGAGGAATGATCCAGGTGGATGTTGGTGACCACCCTCCTATCCCACTTGGAATCCTACCACTATCTCTTTCATTTTTTCAGTTTCCTTAGTTGTAGCACAGTTTATTATTTTTGGTCATTTTTCAGGTTCTGAACTTCTAAAGCCATTTTGAGGCCCTAAATGACATTTTTTTGGAAAAATTGCTCACCGATTTATGAAGCACTCATGTTGGTGGTTGTAATCGTTAGAGAGGTCTTTCCAACGAGGTATCATATGCATCAAAAGGAGATAATATTACCAAGTTACGACTGTGGGAAGTCTTCTACCCAACTAACTCCAACAGAACCCATAAACTCTTGGTGTTACATCTCATCGGGTTAGGGTTTTTGTTGTCTAGGGTTTTCTCTTATTTTTCAATAATAAAATGGCCCTTGAGCCTCATTGTAACTCAGTGCAGAGGCATATAGCTGCCACATCTTTTTTCAAAGATAAGCTACCACCACCCGAGCTAATCTTATTTCCATTTTGTTTATAAGCATATTTAAATATTTGATATTAATGAAATGAAGTGTTATTTCTATTGCATCTTTGTATTTATGGTTATATTTGTAATTTGTTGCATTCCTATTTAAATCCGGATCATGCATATAGTGTTTTCCAATAGCCTAACAATAATATATAAGAAATATAAAACTTTTTCAGTGAGCATAGTCTTATAGATATCAATAAAATGCTTCTGCTTGCTTCAACAATGAAAAAAACTTCTCTTGTTCTTTCATTGCCAGACTGTTCATATTAGTTTGATTTCTTCTAATCAATCTCTTGCACTAACAAATGTATAATAATCACACACCAACAAGAGATCCCCATTACAGTCAGTGCTACGTTGGATGATGGAACATGAGGTTGCTCCTTCACTGCGTTCTAGCTGCAAAGTTTATCTTTCAATACAACGATGCATGCAATGTGGGATCCTTTTACAAATATGCTTCAGTTTAAATGCAACGTGTGAAGGGGGGGAGAAAACTAATGTTAGCTAGTGTAACGTTGCACTATTAAACACTCAATTCAGGTTTGGCATCTTATTCCAGATTTTACATAGTCTACGTGTTTTTCAGCACCGCGTAGATGATGTTTTCACATCAACAACTTTTCGAAAGACACCATAATTGGTATCAATTTCATGTCAACCATAATTGGTATCTGATACCATACGCTGCATTCCCACACATAACGCCATTTCTAATCTCACCGGATCTAAATCAAGTTGTGACTGCAAATTATGTAAACTAAGGATGCTGACAAACCCTTCAACTATTGGGATGCAAGTGCTATGAGATGCGATAAGCGGGAAGCCAATGAACATCCGTAACCATAATTGATATCAATTTCATGTCAACCATAATTGGTATCTAATACCACACGCTGCATTCCCACACACAATGCCATTTGTAATCACATCGCATCTAAATCAAGTTGTGACTGCAAATTATGTAAACTAAGGACTCTGACAATGCCTTAAACTATTGTGATGCGAGTGCTATGAGATGAAATAAGCGTGGAATCCAATGAACATCTGTAACCAAAATTGAGAAGGTGAAATGATATTGTTAGATGTGCGAGAATTAACCCATCTCCAACCCTTGGTAGAGCATGGATTAGTGTGCAATCCACAATTTCTTTCCCTTGCTTCTTGTTGATCAATGAACAAAGGAGGTTCAACGCACAAAATATGAATAAACACATAAAATTTCAATGCCATATACAAAGATGCTTCATTGACTGTTGTTCCAACGTTTGAAGTAACAGGTTCACTGCAGATGTAACTAGCATTTTCGTACTCCTTGCGCATATACATGCTATGTAATAGATAGGACACAAAGAATAGACTAGAAATGCAATAGTGAAACGGTCTGGAAAAGCACACTGATTAATTGACAGAAGAACCAAATACAAAGAATTGAATAATCACCTACTACTTTAAGGAAGAGCACTGGGGCCAGCGGAAAAGCATAAAACTTTGAAATTAAACTAGATAAATGTTGAGCAGCGCATGCAGTGCTCACTCAGAGAAGGAAGGTAGAGAATAACATAGATAGCGCTGAGTGAAGGACTGTTTCTCTGCGCAGCAATGAAATAGGAAAGTAGAAACGCAAGAAGATATTCCACAAAAGGTGTTATAATTCCAAATTAAGAATAGTTAGGAGCAACAATGCGCAGTGCTCACGGAGTGAATGATTAGTGCAGGTTTACAAAGCCACAAGAAAACAAGTGGCTCAGTGTTGAGGAGGACCATATCATGTTAAACATACACCATAAAATGGATCAGATCCAGAGAATAAGTATGAGATACTTTTCATATTCACAAAATATACATTTATATTACATTCTTGTGACCCTTGGTCTTCATATACCAAGTCGTCCTTGAACTTGTACACATTCCTCACCACTTCACATTCCTCACCAACCCTTAAAAGCTTAAATGTCCAACAAATATAATTACATACTATTTCCTTATTTTTCTATTAAAAAAAATCATTCCTTTCCCTTACTATAATTTTCTCCTTTATTTTCTATTCATGTTTAACATTAACCATTCCCAAATTTAATTAATCCAACCAATACTTAATATATGCATGAGATTAATCTTCGAAGTACATTCAATTACACAATTTCCATGATAAGTATATTTAAACTACCTAATAATATAGACCTTTTAGACACACTCAATAACTAAATTTTAAAATAATAAAAGATAGAATAAATAGCTCATTAAAAAAATATTTAAAAGATTGATGTGGAATTATAAGCATAAGAACCCTTTTTTCTTCAACCCAACCTTCTCTATTGTGGAAACATAATCCCTCATAACTTTATCCTTATCAATTAATAAATAATAATATGTTTTATTTTATTTTATTTCTTTTAAAATATGTAAAGTTTATATATCGTGTTGTCAAATAGAAACATTTTTAAAAAATTACAAATATATTGGGTTATTTTAAGATAATAAATAATGTGTTATAGGAAATCAATATTTCCAAATCAATATAAACAAAAAAAAATATATAGCAATTTATTTTGTTAAATTTTAAATTGAAGTTTAGTCTTTATTTTATTAATATATAATTAGCACAATCAAATTAATAAATGTGATTAATATATGTTAATAAACATATATGAGTCATACTCACAACCACATTAATAAATCTGATTAAAAAATACTTATAAACGTTAATAGTATAGATCTAATATTAATATTTATATTAACAAATATATAATAATAACAAATTTTCAAAAATAACTATTAGAGTAAAAATATTATTATTATCGTTATAATTAATAAAAATATTAATTTGTATTAAATATTGTTAATCATATTAAATATTGTAAACTTATTAAATATTATTAAAAAAAAGTATTGTTACTACTAATTAAATATTAATATGATGATAATTATATGCGGTGACTTGATTCATCTTCGTCCCGATACAGTTGGAAATAATTAATTCCTACTTGTCTATGGCTGTAATTTTCTAATTGAGGAGTTTGTTCCTACATAATAGGAATAAGCTAGAATATAGTTTCTCCTAGTTTAGTGTGTGGTTGAGAGAATCTCTCAACCACACTACTGTACGTCTAAGATAGCATTCTTATCTTGAGACTATTGATTGTATAAATATGAGTGTAATTTCCTCATTCAACAATTAATAGAATATATTTTGAGTGACTGCAATTTTATCTTGGTATCAGAGCCTCTGAGGGCTTGGCCCCTCCTGGGCTGAGGGAAAATAAAGAGTGTAATATATGTTTGTTTGTCCATCTATATCTAAATATCTGTTTGAGAGAACCGTAAGGCTGTGGCAGCGAAGACGCGCAGAGAGACTTGTCGCTCGTGGCTTCAGGGCGATGTCTGGACTGCCCAGCAGATCGGCAGCAGAGGTCGAGCGGTCAGATTAACTGTGCAATCCGTGGTGTGGCTGCGTGGTGGCTCTGTGTCCACCTGAGGGAGATCTGGTGGCAGATTGGGATCGATGTTAGGATCCTGTGGAGCGTGACGATGCCCGCTTCCAGCAGGGCGTCGTGGGATCGAGGCTCAGCAATTCGTCCGATGCGCTGGACAAAATTCGGTTCGAAGGACTGACGGATAAGAGTAAGCTCGATATTGATCAGCGTGGATTGTGCAGATCTGAGGAGATCCGCGTGCTTGAGAGGCATGAAGCCTGTATCTGCTGCAAGATCCGTGTATCACTCGGAGCCACAGAAGCTCTGAAACATCTCGGAGCGACAGAAACTCGGAAAGGGGAGAACCATTGGATTGATCGGAGAAAAATACCGGTGCCGAGATCGGCAGTCCGGACCATCGTTGGATCGGTTATTCGCATGCGGTTCTGAATTTTGTTTTCCCACGTTATAGATGGGTTTTTCGTTTCAGGCCCCCTCGCACATTACAATCGATTGTTTTCCTTGTTCTTCAATTCTCTAGCCCTGTGTCATATAACATTTAGAGTATAAATATATAGCAATATATATATCTATATACTCTGTATATATTTTATCTGAGATCGTGCATAATGGCGATGGATTCCTCATTGAAGGTTTCGGCTCATTCGAGTCACAGGAAGGGCGGGGGGGGCTCTTGCAGAACCAGCTCGAGCTCGTGAAGAGGAAGGACTGTGATAGATATGAAATTGCACCGATTCCTGAGACTCTGTCGTTCGAGAAGGGTTTTTATCTTTTCATCAGGGCATGCCAGCTCCTGGTGCGGGGAAAACTGTTTTCTGTGAGAAGATCTTGAATTTCATGCCAAGCATCATTGCTATTTTCCATGGATAATTATAACGATGCCAATTTTATCTTGGTATGATTATTCTCTGAGTTCTGGCTCCCTTCTTGCATGTGGAGTATTGCTCGTTGGTCGATCGACAGTGCTGGAGATGGGGTATCGATCCCCGTACCTCTCGATGAGATCCGCTCAACAAGGTGTGAGCGATTGCTGCGTTAGATATTGCTGTAAGGAATCAAGACCTGAGGCATGCAAGGAATCAACTCGAATTGTAGAGCATGGAAGTCATATTGTGGATCAGAGGGAGCTGTTTGGATCCGAGGCGGCGTGCCAGGAAGCAGAGAGATTTCCTTTATGGAATCAGTCGCCTGTAGCCGAGGCGGTGGTGCGGCGACTTTATGAGGCGCTGGAGACGGGCGATGCAGAGACGGTGCAGAGGATTTTGGCTCCCGACCTGGAGTGGTGGTTTCATGGCGCTCCCGCTTTAGTGGGGCGGGATTCCGAGGTTGTTGTGTGGGAGGCCTTTGTTAATTTTATGCTACCGAGCCAACCTGTGTGTGAGACCTGCGCAAACTTGTGAAGCAAATGCGTGTCGTGAAGAACTCAAACAAGAGCTTGCGGGATCGAAATCGCTACAAGAAATCGCGTGTTGCATAACTCGACGAGGGAAAATCCGTAGCTCTTTGTGTGAATTTGGAGAACGTCAGTGACAACTCTCGAAGAATTCATGGATCGTGATGACCTGGTGCCGACTGTGGAGACTCCTGTGGTGAACCCGGAGATAAAATAATTGTGATTGAGGGAGACTTCAAGCAGTTCCAGGACGACAAGGAGATGCACTGCACGGCTCGGCTACGAGAAATGTTTGAGAGCTACTACAACGATCTGCGCAACACCGGCTCCATCGGTGGAAAGTTTCTGGCAAAGGAGACGGAGATGCTGGAGGAGGCCAAGGGCGTGGGGCTTCCCAATTTCCTGTCACGGCCGGTGTTCTTGAACCTGTTGCAGAGGCTGGTGGAGCAAATCACAGACAAGAGCTTGGAGCTGGTCTTCAAGGTCTTCAAGTAGTTTTTTTTTTCGCAATTCGAACGCTATGGCGGCGATACTGAGAAAGTATTCGAAGAAATCTGCTTATTCTATTCTTCTGAAATGGGTTTCGATTGCTTCGGTTTCTCATTGCCTTCCATTGAACGAAATTGGTAATGGGAGGGTTCGTCATCTGTCTTCTACCCAGAGGGGTTTCGATCTGCATGCGACAAGTTTGGGGAATTCCCCCTTGTTCGATTCTTCTTCGAGAACTCTCACACATTCTTTGAAGGGGTTTGGAGGAGACGTACGAAATGTGGCTTCTACTTCTGCAACATTGGGTGACAACTCCGTAGTGATGAAATCAAAGGGGATGGTGGAATCTATTCAACATCATGGACAGTGCTTCTGGGAGCTATCCAAAGCCCGATTAAGCATGCTTGTTGTGGCAACTTCTGGAGCAGGGTTTGTTCTCGGTAGTGACGCAAGTGTTGATTGGGCTGCACTTTCGTGGACTTGCACTGGTACAATGATGGTTGCTGCTTCTGCCAACTCGTTCAATCATATTTTTGAAGTTAGCAATGATGCCAAGATGAAACGTACAATGAGAAGGCCTTTACCTGGTAGACGACTGAGCATACCTAGTGCATAACATGGGCTATGTGTATGGGCTTTACTGGCAGTGTTCTGTTGGCCTTGAAGGCTAATGTTCTTGCAGCTGGGCTTGCAACATCAAATCTTGCTTTCTATGCACTTATTTATACTCCTTTAAAGCAGATTCACCCAATAAATACCTGGGTTGGAGCCATTGTTGGCGCAATTCCTCCATTGATTGGGTGGGCAGCTGCTACAGGACAAGTTACATTAGAAGGACTGGTTCTTCCAACAGTTCTTTATTTTTGGCAAATCCCACATTTCATGGCCCTTGCATATTTATGCCGCAATGATTATGCTGTTGGAGGATTCAAAATGCTCTCGCTACTGGATAGCACAGGGGTGAAAACATCACTTGTGGCTCTTCGAAACTGCATCTACCTTCTTCCAGTGGGTTTTGTTGCAATATATTGATTAATTGTCATGACAATGAAACTAGTTGTAATTTAAGTGATAGTAGTATGACCAACTATTGTCACAATGCTGAGTGTGTTGGAACTGGTCATTCCAATACTAAGCAAATTTGTAGGGAATGGTTAATACATGACAATGAAAACGACATCAATTGGAGCTGCATCAGAGATTGGAGGATGATCGAGATCATGTTGCAGATTGTTAGCAAGCATGAGGCAGTATGCTTGAAAACAGTGACTAGCCTTGATACTGTGACGAAAGTGGCATTATGTTGGAATGCCAAGAGAATTGGACCGTGGAGTCCTGGATTATTGTTCTTGAAGGGAAAATTGTGTTCTCTTCGTGCGGCTGTGAGTGCCTATGTTCTGGTTTCTTTATGAGTGGACCCCTCATAGATGAGGTAAAGGAGCAGCAACAACAGTTATGGTGGACGACAAAGTAGATTTTTTTTTTTTTGTTTTAGTGTGGTTTGTGGAATAGACTCCCTAGCATATTATTGTAATAGTCATTGTATGTACCAAAAACTCCAAATGTTGAATGTAAGCCTTGTAAAGGCATTTGAAAGTTCGTGGTGATCTCAAAACCACTTTGTAATGGTTTGTGGTCAGCCTGAAACCATCTTTTGTCACTGTAATGTGACGGTTGGTGGTGAACCAGAAACCATCTATAGAGTCCTAGTGGCTACAGGATTTGCCCGGTGGTGGCATATTGAAGTTGGCGGATTTGCCCGGTGGTGGTAAATCGGACTTGCCCGGTGGTGGCAGATTGCCTTTGTGGCTGAATGGTTGGTGGTGAGCCAGAAACCATCTATATGGTCTTTGAGGCTGAAGTGCCTTTTGAAGCTAGCTTGCCTGTGTGGCGGAATTTCCTGTGTGGCTTAAAGTGCCTTTGTGGCTGTGTGTACACGAGAGCTTTATGCTCGTAGGAGCAGGTGGACTGCAGAACACCTGGCTCAGACTCAGATGATTTTCTCTGAGTAGAAGGGGATTGGCGTTTTTCGCGCTAACAACAATGCCAGGAAGGCCAACTGGCGCATCTGTTAGGCCATTAATCGCGCCAGTGGGTGCGGGTTTTTTCGTTCAGGATCGCGCCAATTCACCTTCAAGGGGACCCGTGGGATCGGAGAAGTTGTGGATCTGTCCGAGGGCGGCAAATTGTGTTTTTGGAAGTTTTGTACATGCAACTCGTGTGATGATGGTGGATTTGACAATCATGACAAGTAGTCATTAAGGGGGGGAGTTGGAAATAATTATTTCCTACTTGTCTATGGCTGTAATTTTCTAATTGAGGAGTTTGTTCCTACATAATAGGAATAAGCTAGAATATAGTTTCTCCTATTTTAGTGTGTGGTTGAGAGAATCTCTCAACCACACTATTGTACGTCTAAGATAGCATTCTTATCTTGAGACTATTGATTGTATAAATATGAGTGTAATTTCCTCATTCAACAATTAATAGAATATATTTTGAGTGACTGCAATTTTATCTGATACGCAGAATAGGAGGGCTACTGATACATGTCCTCGTGGAGTAGGACTTGAACAAGTCGCGAAGACACCCTCAGAATTTTGGCAATTCTCTGTAGATTCAGATCCTCTTACAAAGCGATTCTCTCATAATTAGCCTTCGTTTGAGGTTGATTATGCAAGAATTCCAGTTCCAAGAAAAGTGAGGGTATTGGGATGGTTTTGCTTCACTCATGATTATGTTATGAACAATCCCTTTCGACTCTGTTCTCGGCCTTAAAGACTACCCTTCCAACAAGAAGAATTCTACGAATCTCTGTAGAATTCAACCTGTGTTTCATGTGCCTCTCTGAGATTCAGTTCTAGGAAAAAACACCGATACAAAACTTTGAAATTAAGACAAATTTGACCTATATTGAGAGATCACTCGATCTCTAAAGTTTTATTACCTCAGATTCTTATGAAAAATAAATTCATCTCAGGTATAAGGTTATGATATTTCTTGTCACTGTTTAGAGGCACATTCAACCGTTCTTAACATTTAGTATCAGATCCGAAATGTATGTGACTCTCTACAATTATCTGAAGGGTAGGAAGTGTATGCATAACATGAACCCTAATTTCTTGAAGAACCAATTTGGAATATTCAGCGAAGAGGGTTTCAAGGCAATGACAGCTTGATATTTGTTTCTTCCTAGATACGCGGAGCTAAGGAGAACTATTGATACCTGTCCATACTCATGGAATAGCACTTGAACAAGCCGTGAAGATACCCTGTGAATTTTGGCGATTCTCTGCAGATTCAGATCCTCTTACATAACGAAGTCTAGAAAGAAGTAAAGGCTTGGGTCTGGCAAGAAGTGCACTCTACATTCTTAATTTGAATGGTGGAATGCAAAAACAGTAACAGAGTGACAGAGTGATTTATTCAGGGGAGGATTTAAGCAGAAAAATGGCGTGAGTTGTGAGGAGTGGCCAAAGAATTATAATATTGTCTTTTCACAAACACCATTTCTTCGGCGGTCTCTTCGTGGCAGTTTCTTCGACTGTCTCTGTGTGGCGGTTTCTTCAGTGGTCTCTACAGTGCATATTCCGTCCAATTAAATCTGCATTACAAACACAGCTACAGATAACTCTGACTCGTGCATACATTCCTACTTACTTTCCTCTTATTAAGTTTTTCTTATTTCCACTATGATTGATTCTCCGGGAGACCAAGCAAAAATACCCTAGAGAGCCTTTATGAGCACATTGAATCTTTAGAAAAACCAAGAGAAGAAAGAGAAAACTATTTTAAACTAGCATTAAATACAATGCTTGACAATAACCACAAATAGTTAGAAAATAAAATACTCTCGCTAGAGATTGAACTCCAAGGAATGAAAGGTAGAATTCAAGAAATGAAACATGGCACTTTCCATATTTTCACAATTAGTCCTTAATTCAAAAAAGATACCACAAGTATCATCAACAAAAGTTTCATCCAATCTATGGTTGGATATCCACACATACATGTGTTTATTAACAATTTCAACTTCACCATATTCATTAGGAAGGCCTATTGTTGTATTGAACAAGTCACTACTCACTTTGTAGTCATCACCCACATGTGTTTCTCAATATTGGGATTTACCATCATCTTCACTATCCATGTTACATTAGAGTTCTCTGCTTCACACACAATGTCTTATGATATATGGATTCTCTGAGCTTTGTTGTGCTCCTAGGGTTTTGCACTTGTACTCTCAAACCTTCCACTGCCTTCTCTAATAATTCTTCAACACACTTTGATGCATCGCTTTCCTTTGTAACAAATACTACTTCCAAGATCTTCCATGCTTCCTAGGAAGATGTAGGTTTTCTACCTTGCACAAAAACTTCTCATCCAATGTTTGTTTGATAATATCCAATACTAAAGCATTGCATATTTCATCACATGGGTTATTAGACTAGTACTCATTCAAATCTTTACATTGAAGAAACGTTTTCGTTTTGACAACACAAAAATCAAATTTTTTACGAGTAAATTTTGGAAGTGTTACTAAATCCATCTTCATCCATTCATCTTTGACTTTTTCAACTTCATCTGCTTGTCTGTTAGATTCCTCGACCCCAACAAGAACTCTTATGATCTCTTCAATGTACTCTAGCTCTTCCTTTCAATTTCGTTTCTTGGATTGCTTCAGTGTCGCTTTGTGACCATGACTTTTGTTGTTCTTATGTCTTCTATCTTCTTCCTTATTGTGTTAGTCTTCTTTCCATATCACCCCCCAAAAAAATATGATTTTCAATATGCACCCGAGTGATATAAAATCTTTACCAAATTCACATATCCTTATCATACAAAAGGGTTTTTCCGAACCCAACACATTGTCTTGCTTGTCAAAACAAAAGAAAATTACAAACTAACACACAATTATGTTCTCAATATCACAGTGACACTTCAAACAACTCACAACCACGAACAACTATTTCCAACAATAAAACTCTTCGTACCGATCACAACTCAAAACACTATGACCCCTTTTCTTTTATAGAACTAAAATAAATTCTTTCAAATAAAACTCATAAATAAAAATCTCTCATTTTTAATTCCTCGTTTTTTAATAGTAATAAAATAATTTTGTAATTAAAACCCAACTTTAAAAATTCCTTTTTTTTCATAGTAATAAATCCCGACAAAAATATTTTAAAGGACTTTTTTTCAGTATACTAAAAAAACCCTTTCTCCCCAACAAAACCATTAATAACCCTTTAACTCCAACCATTAAAACACATTTAATAAACGAGCCTTTAAAAAAAGACTTTCGCAGATCTCCTCCCTATAAACGTGATTTGAGATAAAATCTCCTTTCGAATAAAATATTTCGAACCTTTAAACTTGCAATGATGGTCAACGCTTTTTCCGTTTAAAAACCTTTCCGGGTCGTTTCAACAAACACTTGTTAACGGGCTTTTGGATATGAGGGCCCGCATCGCTAACGCGGGGACCCGAGTTAGTGGTAACACACCTCTCTGTACAGGAAGAAGATCGCGCCAACCGAGAATCTGGTGACTTTGGAGATGTGTAACAACGCGAATGTAATAAGGTTCTAGAGTGCGTTATTGCAGCACAGAGCCAAAAAAAAATTTGCTCTTCACAAAGATTTTAGTTTTTTTTAGCTCTTTGAAATCTCGTTCTGGTATTTTTTTGGGCTCTTCGAAATTTCGTTCTGATGCCAATATGATACATGGAGAAAAGTAACACCATTAGAAACAGGTATTGTTGTTTAATTACTCTATTAAATACAAATATGATTCACATAAACATCTAAGGGAGAGCTTTTTCTTGTTGTGCAGAGACCAATACTAGTTATAGTACTCGTCTCACACAACCATAAAAAATTATTCATAAATCATAAAAAATTTATACATAAATATTTTATATTAAATTATATAATTTAGTACAAAATGAGCCCACATATTGATTTGGCCAACAAGGGTCAAATACCAAACCTCAACATCACATATTGATAAGACATAACGTCTCAAATATCTCCAGCTCTGAATTACTTAATAAGGCAAATTGCACTACAAAACATTCCATTGAATTCTATTTAGGAGTACACCTATCCCATCAAAGAATCACCTACAGATTTCCACTGGATCAACACATGCCATTGCTCAGTAATACCTACACAAGAATAGGTGAAATTTGTGTCAGCCATATGTACATGTGTATTTAACCATTCAACTTATTAAAGACAATAAATGACAACATTCCATTCAGGATTAAAGACAATAAATGACAACATTCAATACTCAACATTCTCAATAAATGTCACCAACATACCAGACTTTTCAGTTCAGGAATTAAAAATAGGAAAGCACATGGATCAGCCTTCAAAGATTATCAACCATTTGATCATGTACAAATCAATCCAGGGCACACATTTGAATTTGGGAGATAGCAATCCATGCCAAACTTCCCTACCAATTAAATTCTATATGAAAAAACTATAAAACATCAACTCTTACTCATTTTCATTTCAGACATTCATTCTACTCATCAGCTATTGGAGATATGTAATCAAAGTGTTCAAACTCTGTTACATTCATTCTATTCAGAAGTTGTTGGAAACATACAAACTGAGTGTGTGCACAATGTTACATTCACTCTATTCATGAGCTGATGGAGACATACAGGTATGTTTTTTGAATAATGTTACCATTTTTGTTGAATAATTCCATTTTTGTGCAGAAGGATTGCACAACTTGCTTTCATAGTTGATTGCGCAACTACCTAGCTCAAAGGGTTGCACAATTCACTACAAGAAGGGGGTTGCACAGTTTCACAGTTTCTCAAAGTAAGACATGCAATTAGTGGGGATCAAAGCAAGACTTAGCTTGTGTTTACAACAAGTGTTTTACTTGTCTCCATAAGTCAAGAAGCTATTGTCAACAAGGCCTAACTATCATCATAAAAGCATAGTTGAGACATCACAAGCCTAACATGAAAGAATAAGTCGTTGCAACACTTAATAAATAAGAAGAATACTTAACACTAGTTAAAATTATAGTTCTTATGCTCAAAAGTAAGCTTCAACATCAAAGCACGAGGAAAATTTCGGAGAAAAATGATAACAACTGCAATACATCGCCATGACACATTCACTGGAATATCTTCTTTAGGTTTCTCTAAGAAAAAATTGTATGCTCTAAAACTAAAAAGAATATATATATGTTGTGGTCCTTAAACAATGAAAGATTATTATCACATAGGAAATATAGTAACAAAATTATCATCTCGTAGCAAATTTAATAATGAAGCTTGTGTGCTCTAAAGCCTACGGGAAAATATATTTGTATCTTTGTGTCCATTAAACAATGAAAAATTATTATCACATAGCAATATAATAACAAAATTATTATATCATAGCAAATAAAATAATGAAGCGAACACATAGCATTGCCATTTGCTGTATATAAATAATAGTTATGAAAAATGCCACCGTGGTAAGAAATTCCAGAACCTCCCACTCCATTTTAAGTATCAGTCTAATTAACCATTTTAAATATGGTTGGGGCCACATATGCCTATCACGGTGATGCTGCTAGTTTTCGCCGCGTTTACGCGATGGTGAACGGTTGAACCATTATCGAAAATTTTAAAATAAATTAATTACAAAACTACGACTCCGAGACAGTGTCACAGACCTTTCCGTTCACCTCGTTTTGTCGGTGGACAATATGTTAGTATTCGAAGTTCTCAACTAAATATGTATTATGACATGACAGTGTGCTTGTACCATAACACCACAGTGTGGGATTACAGCCATTCAAATTCAATAATATCTCTTATATATTTATGTGACTAACGCACACAGTACGTAACTAGATAAGTAAGAAAACGAATCTCTCTCTCCAGACTGTGTAAGATTTGGACGCATTTTACTTCCATTCTGCTTAAACAGAATTTATAACACTAAATATGAACTTCATTATTTGAATCTGTCTATCATGTGTATGTTTTCAACCTCATCTCACAATCGAATGACATTAATTGTTTCACACCAAACTAAGACAACCCCGGGCCCTTTTGGGCCAATCCCTGGGTAGCTTAATCCATAGTTACCAAGCTCGGCCGAATTGGCCAAAAAAAAAAACGAAAATTCGATGATACGATTCGATTCTGCCGATTAGTACGGAGGTTTCAATACACTTCGATAATGTTAAGTGACCCTGAATTTTTGTTGACGTCCACCGTGAAATTATAAGCAGTTACCGGTTGACGTCCACCGTGAAATTATAAGCATTATGAATTAAGCAGTCACCAGTTGAAATTATAAGCAGTTAATACATATTTTTTAAACAGTTACTGGTTGACGTCTCCCTTGAAATTATAACCACTATAAATTGTTGTAATGATAAATTGTGAGTATTAGTGAGTGAAGACAACAATAAATATTAATGGGTTGATGTTATTATTTTATATTTAGGTCGATAGGCTTTCTTTTGAAACAGACTTTTGTCGTCCTTTTCATTCTCAGGTTGACACCTGGCATCCATATTCGGTGGGCATCTGTCGTGCAATTTCTGTTTATTCTCAGCGATTTCCGAGAACTTTCTGCTTTCCGTCCATTTGGTAGCATTATTGCTAGGTGGCATTATTGCTCAACTCTCTCCAAAACCCAGTTATGCGGTGCACGATCAATAAATTCGTGCTTTGAAAACCCTGGTTTGCAGTGCACACATTCATGGCTTGAAACCCCTATTTTGTGATGCACGATCAACAAATTTGTGCTTTGGAAACCCTGTTCTGTGGTTTCCGTGCTTCCATGACCTTGCCCGCAGCCTTCTTGGATCAAACTTCATCGACAAACAGACAGCCCTGTTTGACAATCTCACAAAGTATAGCAGTGTTCAAACTGACAGAGGAGCCTGGTTTGACAATCTCACGAACGGAGCTGGAAATCGTGAGCCGGAGCTGTGTTTAGAATACATCTGCACAACATCATTTCTTCCAGGTCAGGTCCTTCTTCAACTACTTTGTTTCCCTTTCCTTGCCATATCATCTCTCTCAGTCCTGTTTTGCTTCCTAGGGATTTGCTGGACTTCATTAATGATAGGCTTATGAATTTTTTTTACATGGTTGTCCTCTGCTTTCTCCTTTTCCTTCATTCAGCATGATTATCCTTCAAAACAAAATCCGTTTTGATAAGAGGACATCTCTGACTTACACTGCCAACTATGGCTGCTTCGTGATAGACGCCTCACAAAACCAAGTTATGAAATAGTTTGCCGGAAGCAGGTTGTTCCATTGCTGGCACACAATTCGATATACACAAATTGCACAGGAAGCCAATAGATTATATCCTACGGCAATTCGTTCCACCCTGTGGCAAATACAAGAGTCGTTGATTCAATTTCCATATTTCTTAACTCAACCGGTTCAACAAGGAGACAATAACAATTCGTGACAGTATAATCTGAATCCCGTGATAGTATAATCTGAATCCTTCCTGCTGTCATTTTCCATAGATCCACCCTTTATTTGAACTTCCTTTGATTTCTGGTTGGATCCTTTCTCAACCAAAGAATTTGGTTTGGATATTTTAATAAGACTCTAGGTGAACGCTTTCGGTACTAAGCATGGATAGTGTAATACTGAAAAGGATGCATCCCCTCAAACAACTGCAATGTTTCTCTGAATTCTTTGACATGGCTCTGTATATCTTCAGGACTGTTGGCATTTTTACATGTCTGAAAATTTAGGGACAATTCTGAAATTTTAGGCGCAGGTTTGATCTAAGTCACAGGTCTGAGAATCTTTGCACAGATATGAACTATGTCTTCTAAAAAATAAGTAGGTCTAAACTGCTGTCCACATACTGTTTTAAACTTGTCTTCTCACAGGCCCGAGATTGTTGTAGATCCTTTGCCATAGGTCAAAAATCTATGCAAAAGTACTTAATGTCACAAAGATATGTGACAATTCAAAAACTCTTGCTTCAGTTACAAGTATTCATTGTACATAGGTCTGAGATACTATCCGAAGTTCGAGCTACTAGGCATTTTTGCACACAAGACATATGCCTCATGTCCAAGAGTTTACAGGTCACAAATTCTCTTCCACAAGTCGGAGCACAACAAATGTTACATGTCTGAAAATTTAGGCACAATTCTGAAATTTTAGGCACAGGTTTGCTCACCATTCACTACCTCACCTGATCCACTTCTTACATCATGGTAAACCCTGTCTGATAGAACACTTAAATTTAAGATTTCAAGATATGCCTCGGCTTGGAAGTCAGCTTGCACAGGGATCTTAACACTGAGTTGTGCTCCTCCAGAATTCTTTTTCTTTAATCAGGAAAGTGATGCTATCAAGCAACTCAATCGAACTATGTTAATTGATAGCTATTATCTTAGCATTAATATTCTCCAGTTAAGAATTCGTTTGGGAATTTCCTTGGCTTATTGTAAAATTCTCAACATTCTCAGTCAGCCGCTGTAACTTCATGTATGTTGTCACAAAAGACTGATAGAAAAATGAGTATGAGGTCTTCAACTATCTCACCATTCACTACCTCACCTGATCCACTTCTTACATCATGGTAAACCCTGTCTGATACAACACTTAAATTTAAGATTTCAAGATATGCCTTGGCTTGGAAGTCAGCTTGCACAGGGATCTTAACACTGAGTTGTTCTCCTCCAGAATTCTTTTTCTTTAATCAGGAAAGTGATGCTATCAAGAAACTCAATCGAACTATGTTAATTGATAGTTATTATCTTAGCGTTAATATTCTCCAGTTAAGAATTCGTTTGGGAATTTCCTTGGCTTATTGTAAAATTCTCAACATTCTCAGTCAATCGCTCAACAACATGGTAGTGGATGCATTGCGAATCCAATCTCACTATTGCCTCGTTCATACAGTGAGATGGATGACATGGTGTACTTGGGGCTATAGGATCCTTCAAAGATAATTTCCAAAGCGTTGGGCTTAGATTTTAGCTTTTGGTGTTGTATGACCTTATCAGAAATCCAAAGAGTTATCTGTTAGTTGAATATCATAAGTATATATGCTTCAATGTGGGGAAGTGAATGCTTCAATGGCAAATGTAATGCACGATGTAACTGTTGATTGCAATGCCTAGGGAATTTTGAAGCCCTCTCATAGCACATCCTGCATGAGTTGACTCCTATAGATTCATGACGATGCATTATACTTTGTTCCTTCATTCAGAATCACCCCACAATAATCACCCCCAGCACCTTGGAGGATCTCGGGCATTTCAATACTTGTTTTGCCAGTGTCTTTCATGCATCTAGGGTAGTCCTTGTGCAGGCAGTCATTAGACGCCGTGCATCTTGGAAGATTCTGCATTTGAAGATTGTACTGCCATAGTCATCTCGTTGGGTTCATTGAGATCCTTTCAAATTTAGGTCAACCCTATGAGGCATACCTTTGTTGACTGTTCTACGCATGTTCAGGTGCAATTGAAGATTTTACTCTCCTTGTTTGTCTTCAGAAATTTTATAAATTGACCTCAGAAAAATCTGAACTCTTCCATAAAAACTACTCTTTTACTTTACCCCATAAAAAAGGAGAACCCTTGCAGCCTTATGACAGAATTATCGCAAGTCTGCAATGCTCCGTTAATATAATGGATGCTTTTTGATAGCCTTATGACAAAATTACTGCAAGTCTGCAATGAACTGTTAGTAAATGGATGCTTTATCGGATACCCTTTGAGTACCTACCGGTTGTATCTTTCCCACATAGTAGTAAATCGACCGCCAATATACTTTGAGTGCGATGTTAAAATTCTATAATGTCTAACTACCAGATAACTGTTATGTTACCCTTGCTCCAAGTTCCACTTGTGATGGGAAATCCTTGTTGTACCAGTTGCGTTGGTTGTCGTGCCACAAAGGTTCGAATAACCTTCTCCTGCTTTCAACAATTCAACATGCCCTGTTAGGTTGTTCCAAGTTTGAAACCGCTGCCTCTTAAAAGATTAAGGGGGACCCTCTTTGCTTCTGGTAGCCCTTGGTTAGAACTTTCTACCACCAAATAGTTTGAATGATCCTGGATTGGTTATGATATTGTTTTTGTTACCTGATCTATCCTTACCCTTTAACCCGCTTCAGCTGCCAAACAAAAATTTACTCTGACCCTCCTGCGGCCTTATAGTCCAACGCTGATTCACTTTGCATAGAATTGTTGTTAACTGCCAAATGCTTTAAACAAAGGGGAGAAAACATTAAAATTTTGTAGGTTGGCCCTACCAGTTGCTGTAGAATATGTAGAGCTCTTCCAAAACATTTCAAAGGCAAAAATGTTGTCACTGCAGATCCTTATATTGGTTGGAGTGAAATTGGTTTCCTCCTTTAAAGCAGATAATAGAAAGAGGGGGGAGAAGAGGGGATTCATTTACTGTATGTTTTCTACCACTGTTATTAAGGGCCAGAGCTGTAACTTCATGTATGTTGTCACAAAAGACTGATAGAAAAATGAGTATGAGGTCTTCAACTATCTCACCATTCACTACCTCACCTGATCCACTTCTTACGTCATGGTAAACCCTGTCTGATACAACACTTAAATTTAAGATTTCAAGATATGCCTCGGCTTGGAACTCAGCTTGCATAGGGAAATCCTAGCACGATCCGGGGAGTGATAATTTTAAGGAAAGAAAATTAACTTATTTTATTTAAATTTTGTTTAGAAGTTTTTACAACTCTATAAAATGACAATTGTGGAAATTTGGCACAATCTTGTTGAAGTTACCAGACTTGACTCTGAGAATGGCTTGGCCAAAGCCCAACAGTTTGGAAATTAAATTGTCAAAGTGATCAATCTCGACTTCGAGTACGAATTGTAAAGGCCCAATATCAAGAGTTAATTTGAACTCTGGAAAAACTTGTAAATTGATTTGGGAATGTAAAAGATACACTAAATTTACTTTTTCTGGGCAGGGGTAAACACTTTTTTATGGTCTGTTGGGAGCAATAAATCCCAACTTCATCCCATAAAGCCTCTATTAATGCGGGTGCTATAAATCTTCGCCGATTCATACACGAGTGGGGCTCTATTCCAGCTGCGGTTTGAACCTGGGTTGTTATTGTGGTGACTTCCCTGTCTCGACCTCTAGACCATAGCTCAACAAAGGAAAAAATACCTTCGGGGGAGAAAATGTGTTTTTGATTAATACAAGTATTTATGACAGCTATAAAACGGGAATATTAAAGACAACTCATTTTAGATTTTATATACATACACATACTTGAAATGCTATGGATTCTCGATAGGTGACACAGGTTTGTTGGTTGGCTGCTGTCAAATTAGGTTAGAAAAACAAACACAACGAGTGTCTTTTTGGGTTCTCTCTGTCTTTTAGATAGAGATGGCAAAGTCTGAAACATCACTTGAAAGTCAGAACTTATTGAATCAGTTTGACTCGCCTGTGACCTTGAGTCTGAATATATGACTCGGGGTCAAGTTAGATTTGGTTTCCTCAAAGAACAGAGTTGAACTTGGAAATTTGACTCAGACGAATTAGAATAGTCTGGCGACATTCTTTAAATTTCTCATGCTTCTTTGTTTTTCTGAAGAAGCTGCTTTTTGGCCAAACTAGCATTACATTGTAGAAGTTGTACTGAATTCTCACTTTTTTTGGCAAATTTTGGATAGAGTGGGCAAAGCTTAAAGTAATCGAGGAGTCTACTCTTGTCAGAGTCATCTTCATTTTTATGGATGCTTGCTTGATCTAATCCTGAGATTGAGCTGCAAGTTAATGCAAACTATCAGCTTTTAAAGAATCTTTAGAAGGAGGTGTTAAAAAAAATATGGGACTCTGAAGTCTTGTTAATGAGAAAAGAGAGTACAAACATAAAATCAGGTCAGCCTGATGACACCTTCGCAATCAGAGATGTGATTTTGAGATTAAAGATTATGAGCATAGTTAGAAAAATGAGAACTATCTTGGACATTCTTTGTTGTGAAAATGAGTAATGAAATATGCTGATAAGCCTATGGAAAGAAAGGATATTCAAGTCTTGCAATAAAAGCATAGTTGATTACGAGAAATACATAATGTGGAATGCATAGCGTAAAAGTTAGAGCGATATCTAGAACAAATACATATTACTAATTGGTTGAACCCTTAATTGTGATAATTAATTTCAAGAAAGAGCTCTTTCCATTAGGGAATCTCATAATGCAGATTCTAGATTGTAGATCAGCATTATCAAGATCATCATAACATAGAACCATTCATCGTTGTAATAAATTTCAAGAACAAACTTTCGGTGAACCTTGCACATACCAATTCCAAATCATAGGTCAACCTTACCAAATTCATCATATTACTATCCAGTAAGTAGTTGACTACGTCATAATTTTATGTTCATTGAAAGAGAAGGCTTAATGACATACGCATTTGTGTGTTGATATCTTGGTGTAAGTAATGGATTAGCATATGTGTTATCATTTAACTTAATATCTGTAGTAACCATTCAATTGGTTTTATTTACAGTTCTTGCAGGCTTGAAAGAAAAATATGACAAAGCAATGAGGAGAAATGATGTGAAGGCCATTGTTGTCACTGGTATGCATGTTTTGAAGTTGTCGGTTGCAATCTAATTTTGAAGGATTGTTTGATTATAATAGTGATAGTGATATGAATGCAGTTTGCAGAAGGGATGGAAACTGTACTAAATGTTCAATGGTGTTATAAATCTTTATATATATTCATATATATAGAGAGAGATGTAAATGCTTCTGTTCAAAAATCGAGATGATTTCATGTCTATGTCTCTGTTTTGGCATTGTTAGGTAATGGAGGCAAATTCTCAGGTGGTTTTGACATCAACGTTCTCCAGGAAGTACAACAGACTGGTATGCCAAACTAAGTTTTCATACAAAATTCAAATTCTGTTGCAGATTGTTTCAAAGGTTTCCATGTTTGCTCATATTCAATTCTCTGTAACTGTGTATCTAGCAGGGAACTTGTTGCATTTGGGTAGAGTTTTTGTTGATCTTATGATCAATACTATTGAAGGTAGGCGTTTGTTATATATGTTGCTTTTTTTTGTTTTCACTAAAGTTGCAAGTTGTCGGTGATATGTATGGCTGAAGTGGGGGTACTGTATCTCGGGAATGTTAGCTATTATCAAATCCACAAATAATGTATAAGATAGAGGAATGTTGCTTTTACTTTGACTTGTCATTTCAAAAAACATTACCAATTCTTGTAAAAGACATTTTGCTGGATCGTTATTTTCCATATGTTATTTGAATACTATAAAGCGAAACATTATCATACCCTTGACATTTTGAGCTTTTCTAGGAATGTGCCAAAATATGGATACCTAGGCTTATTGTAGAGTATAGTTGGATTTGATGGTACAGTTAAAAGTAGCATTCTTATAGCATAGTTAGGAACTCATCAATGTACTGGTAAAGGATTCTACATGTTTTCCTGTATTGTAATACGTAGCTGGATATGTTGATATTGTTAACATAAAAAAATTAAGATTTTGATGGATGTTTAGGCAACCCTGAAAGTTTGGAAAAGGATTCTATGTGTTTTTAGGATGAAACCTTTTTCTGACTCTGACCTTTTTGGCCTTTTGGTGTTGTTATAGAGGCTAAGAAACCTTTTGTAGCTGCTATTCAAGGGCTTGCGCTTGGTGGTGGATTAGAATTAGCAATGGTATGTGGCAATGATTGCCCATCTCTTGTCCTTTTATGTTTTGGAAGGGGAATTTTGGGAACTTACATGTTTTGAGTTATCATGGATGTATTTAATTTACGCAGTCTTGTCATGCTTGTATTTCAACCCCAAAAGCGTAGCTTGGGTTTCCAGAACTTCAATTTGGGATTATTCCAGGATTTGGAGGTAAGATTTCTCAATGTACATTTATCTGTCTTAGCAGGGCTGACTTCATAATGTGGTATAGCCAATTTTAATCTTACTATGAATTATCTGGAAAATAGGTAATGATTTGTTTCCAGCGCTGAAGACTCTTAAATGAAGAAGGCGACATGCGGCTTTCATATTTAATATTTTATTGTGAAGTTATTTGTGGCTTCTTGAGGGTTGATTTTCCCATGCTTTAAACCTATCAGTTCATTGGACCGTCATATCTCGTGGCGTGCACGTTATTGTTGTATCTATGAATGGGTTTTTTTGCTTCTTGGCTTCGATCATGACTATATGGGGTGGCCTTCTGCACTGATTTCCATCTGCATTCATCATCATGAGCTAGAGAGTCTATGATGTGTTTTGTCTTATAAGTTGGCATGTGTTCTGTTTGATCATTCTTTTGTGTCTTCGATCATGGTTTCAGTATTCTGGATATAGTCTTAGGCTTGAACCAACATCTCTGCTAGAAAAATTCAACAATTCCAATTTAATAATCCTATCGGCCTCTCTTTGTACCTTTTGGGACAATTGCTAGTAGATATTGAAATAGTTTTAATATTTGGAGATAATTTTAAATTTATTTTTGATATTTCGAAATTTTGTTGTTATTATTAACCAATTTTATTTTTACATTTTTAATATTTTTGGGTAATTATACAGTCAAAATGTCTATAACATTTTAAACACCGTTGGAAAATTAATAATTTTTTAATAATATTATTAATACTTTTTAAGATATGTACTCTCTAATTTTTTCCTTACTAGATTTTAGAGAGTAGAATTTTTCCTGTATCGGCTCGACTCCAAATTCGGTATTGCGTAGCCTTAATCTATTATTGGTTCCCTTTGCATATCCATTTGTATCTTTCTTCTCCCGAACAAAACTCTGTTCGTCATCAAATCATGAAAAAAAACAAATGGAAATAGAATCGTGGCCATCCCAGAAGCTATTTGGTGATCTAGTGACACTTTTCTATATATAGGAATGTATATATACCCTCAATATAATATAATGATTTTCTTTTTGAAAAAAAAAGGAATGTATGATACATTGAACTTTACTAAAAATTAGCTTAAATTTATTATAATTCTAGATATACTAAAATATTTAACTTAGAAATAGACTATATTTCACATAAATACTATAGATCAGTACCATTAATATTCATTCCAATATCAATATCATCAAATTATTTTTATTTAAAAATTTATTTTTTTATTATTTACATTTTATTTATATTTTGATATAAAATTGTTTTTAATTTAATTTAATTTACACTGAGTTAATATTGATATTTTATTTTATTTTTTAATTTTAATTTTAAAGATTTAATGGACAAACGGGATAATGCATTATCTCTCGCTGAAGATCGCTAAGCGATTAAAAAATTGTTTTAATTTTTATTGCTAGGTAGGGATAATACACGCTCATCCATCAAAGGCTATTATACAGAGTTTTCAATCGATATTGTGTTAAATTATTGTGACCAGTGCAAGTCCTATGTGTCCCACATTTGGACCACAGACGTTCTCAATACACTCTTCCATGGAATGCTTTTAAGGTTCTCAGATTCGCTCATCCACTGAATATCTATGCTTATGGAAGTATATGGCTCAACTTTGAGAGCAGGACAGGATAATAATCGCAGAAATACTTGATGTGGGCTCATACCTTATAACTCAATGGACGGTAAAGGAAACCAATCAGTATGACTTGCAATGCAAAAGAATCAATATATAAATTGATGTTCCCTATATATAAATTGTTTATGAGTGATAGATCCACTTTTTTCTAATTTTATCATTACAACTATGTATGTTCAATAATACCGTAAGTGTGTGATTTATATGTAATTATCTCAGCCCTATATTATTTTTTTGAAGCACCTTTCCTTCCTATTTTACTCTATATTACGTGGTATTTCTGGATTGTTTATATAGTTGTGAATTTCTGTTGTGATAGGCTTTACTTGAATCCTTTCTTTGACGTTTCCAGAATTTGTCCGTCGGCCATGTTTGATATCGATGTCGTTTTGTCACCTTATGAAATGCCTGTTTCTATCACGAATTTCGTTATCACCAGTTGGATATGGTCTATGTTTCTCTGGCTCCTTTGGAACGCTGGTTAGTTATATGACGGAGGATAATAATTTTACATATGTGCTCATCAAACCATTCACGATGTGTAATGGAATATATGTTTAACAAACAAAGGAGCAGATCAATTCTTTGATCTTGAGACATAATAATATTCGAAAACCGTTTGACACTTTCAACACAATCTAATATTTATTCTTTCACTTTAACCATGTAGCTGTTGAACGTCTATTTAATGACCCAAACAAAATAAGTCAATATCGTAAGACAATAAGGGTAATGTAGATTTATTAGAATTTATATGTAAATAAATACAATGTATTCGTTGCCTAACTAAAACACCATACTTGTACTTTTTTAATAAAAGAAAAATGCTAACAGATAAGTTGATGTTTATGTCACAACGAGGGTTATGGACATTTTTTTTAGAGTTTATATTTAATGTAGTAAAATATACGAAGACATTACCTAATTGAAATTATATATTTCGATATTAATTAGCTTAAATTTATTTATTTTTTGGATCTATCAAATGTTTAGAGAGATAAAAATCAGACTTGAATTAAAAGGAGTTGCAGCTCACAGGTGAGTACAGCACCTGGAGACTGCACTCAAACAAAGAAGAGACTCTCTCTCTGTTCACTCTACATTACATCAAATGAATATTACAATATTAAATACATCACTAGAAATCAGGTAGTTGTAAACAAACTCCTAAACTCTAGGAACAAATCCTAAACTAAGGAGATACGTTACAACTATGTAACCATTTCTCCATTAATACAAAATAATATTGATTATTTTTAACTCCCCCCCTTAATGGAGAAAGGGTTATCCTGAACTCCTAGCATCCCTCTAAATAATTCAAACTTTACATGCCCAAGAGGCTTGGTAAAAATATTAGCTAAGTTATCACAAGTTTTACAATACTCCACACATATTTCTTTTGACTGTATCTTTTCTCGAACAAAATGAAACTGGGTGTCAATATGCTTGGTATTTTTATGAAAAACTGGATTGTATGCAAGCTTGATGGTACTCTGGTTGTCAGTTTTGATACTAGTTGATTCTTTCTGTCCTTCTCCTGCATCGTTGAGAAGTCTTCTCAACCAGATAGCTTCACATGTGGCTACACACAATGCTTGGTACTCAGCTTCACATGAAGATAGAGCTACAGTACTTTTCTTTTTACTGCTCCATGCTATAACCCCGGATCCAATACTAAATACGTAACCTGTGATAGATCTTCGATAATCCAGGTTACCTGCCCAATCAGAATCTGAATAACCTGCTAGAATAACATCAGAAATGTCAGTGTACAAAATGTCATAATTACAAGTACCACTAAGATACCTCAACACACATTTTGCTGCAATCCAGTGACTTTCGAGTGGTTTTGACATGAACTGGCTCAACACACTAACAGAATATGCCAGATCTGGTCTAGTTGTCGTCAGATATATCAAACTGCCAACTAGCTATCTGTACATAGTGGCATCCACCTGTTTAGTGCCATCGTCACTGCTTAACTTTAAATTCTGCTATAATGGTGTTGCTGCTGATCTGCACTACTCCATTCTGAACCTTTCCAGCAAGCTTCTGGCATACTTCCCTTGAGTGAGAAAAGTTTGTCCAGAATCTTTCCATACCTCCAATCCCAAGCAATAATGAAGATCTCTGAGATCTTTCATCTCAAACACCTGTGACATTTGCTGCTTGATTTCTTTGATCAGATTGTTAGCATTTCTTGTTATGATCATATCATCCACATACAAAGAAATCAAAATAATTTGCCTCTGTTTATTTAACTTGGTATACAGATTTGGATCGTTCAAGCTCCTATGAAAGCCATGTTGTATAAAAAATGAGTCAATTTTCTCATACCATGACCTGGGTGCCTGTTTTAAACCATAAAGTGCCTTATTCAATTTACACACTAAATGCTCCTGCCCCTTTTTCACAAAACCTTGAGGCTGTACTAAATAAATTTCTTCCTTTAATTCACCATTTAGAAATGCAGACTTAACATCTAGCTGGTGTAGCTGCCATTTATGTTTTGTTGCCAAGGAAATTAGCATTCTAATTGTGTTTAATTTGGCTACAGGAGCAAAGGTGTCATCGAAATCTATTCCTTCTTGCTGTGAGTAACCCTTTGCTACCAGTCTAGCTTTAAATTTCTCTATACTCCCATCTGCATTTATTTTTGGTTTATACAACCACTTACATCCTATGGGGGTTTTTCCTTCAGGCAACTCAACTAAATCCCAAGTATGGTTTCTATATATTGATTCAATTTCCTCATGCATTGCAGCCCTCCATTCATCAGATTTACTTGCTTCCTCATAATTTGTAGGTTCTACAATGTTTAATATTTTAGACATTAAAGCATAGTCTCTCAATTTAGCACGTAGTCGAGTCTTCCTACCTAATCTCCTTGGTAGAGGACTTACCTCAACTCTGTCTTTTTCAGCGCTTTCTGGGCTTGCATCATCAATGATCACATTATCTGTTACTTCTTCTTCTTGTTTATGCTCCTGCTCTTCATCTTCCTCACTGTTTACTTCTATTAGCAATGGAATGTGGCTATCATTGTTAGACTCCTCCTTTCCTTCTTCAACCTGTTCATGAAAAATAACATCTCTGCTTGCAAAAACCTTGTGAGTCACGGGATTATATAACTTATATGCCTTATACTCAGTGCCATATCCAACAAATATACATTTCAGGGCTTTGGGGTCTAACTTTTTCCTATCTGCCTTAGGTATATGAGCATAAGCTTTTGACCCAAATATTCTTAAATGACTAACTGCTGGCTTGAGTCCAAACAATGCTTCAAAAGGGGTTTTGAAGCCTAGACATTTGGTAGGACTCCTATTCTTTAAATATACAGCAGTGTTAATAGCTTCTGCCCAAAGACCATTTGATAGACCCTTACCTTGAAGCATACTTCTTGTGCACTCCACAAGAGTTCTGTTCTTCCGCTCTACTACTCCATTCTGCTGTGGAGTGTGTGGCACCATAAATTGCTTCATAATCCCATGATGCTTGCAGAAATTTATGCGCTCTCCCAACCTGTATTCTCCCCCTTGATCTTAGCGGAGAATTTTTATCCTTTTTCCTGTCTGGTTCTCTATCATAGATTTAAACTCTTTAAAGTACTGAAAGGCTTGACTCTTTTTACTTAGAAAGTACACCCATGAAAATCTAGTGCAATCATCTGTAAATAACAGAAAGTAATATGCTCCTCCTAAAGACCTAGTTTTCTTAAGTCCACAAATGTCTGTATGCACCAGTTCTAAGATGTCTCTTTCCTTTCCGTTAACATGCAAAGGGAACTCTTCTCTATGCATTTTCCCTAATGCACATCCATCACATTCCAGCTTAGCATTATGAAAAACAGGAAGTCCATCGACCATACCTTTCCTCTGAAGTAGGATGAGGTCTTGCAAATTGAGATGGTTGAATCTCTGATGCCAGAGATTTTCGACTGTTGATCCAGCTGCAACCATTGCTTGTCATGGCATACTCTTTGCATCTAATCTGTACAAGCTCCCCACGCGCAATCCTGTTGCAAATGTTTCCATCTGGCTATCTTTAATGACACAATTATTCTTAAAGAATTGAACTTGCATGTCTTGGTCAGTAATCATTGAGACAGAGACGAAATTTTTCTTAATTCCTGGAACATATAATACATTTTTAAGATGTCTAATGTCACCACTAGGTAGCTTCATAGGAATGTCTCCATATCCTTTGATCTCATACCCACTACCATCTCCTAGATAAATTTTCGATCCACATGCAGTTTCTTCAAAAAATTCAAAACAGTCCCTCTTACCAGTCATATGTGAGGATGCGCCAGAGTCGACATACCATATGTCGTCCTCATCTCCCTTTGAAGCTGAAAGAGCACAATCGACTGTAAATAGTCGAAGTTTTTGGCTATGGTCCTCCTCTTCCCCAGCAAAACAACCCTGATGTTTTCTTTGTTTGCTTCTTCGTTCATCTGCCTGCCTCTTATAGCATTCTTTGATCTAATGACCATGTTTTCCACAGAAAAAACATTTCTTAACATAATTATCAGTCATACCTTTAAATGATCTCTTTTGAAATGTGTTGGCTCATTTCTGCTGCTGCTGCTGCGGTTGCTGGTGCTGGTGTTGGTGCTGCTTCCCTCTGTACTGTCTCCTTTTTGCCATCAGAGCAAGATCATTGCTCTGAGTTTTTAAATTCTGTCGTCGCTCCTCCTCCTGGAGCAAAATCGTTGTCAGCTCATCAAATGAGGGGGCTTTCTCTCTTGCTGACAACCCTGTGATGAACGTCTGGTATTCATCAGTCATTCTATTCAATGTGAGCATGACTAGATATGAATCGGATACCTTCTCTCCGATAGCTCCCAATTTGTCACTTAGGTCCTTAACTCTGGCCATGAATCCAGCAACGGAATCATTCTCCTCCATCTTCAATGCAAACAACTTGCCTTTCAGTGACAGAACACGATTTGTATTCTGTGTCTCATACAAGTTCTTGATCGTTGTCCATATATCAGCGGCCGACTTGCAATCTCTGATATGTGGGATAATATTGTCCTTAACAGACATCTTCAGTATAACTTTTTCTTTCGTTTCTTTTATCCCAGTCTTATTCTTGCATCACTGTTCTAGATCTCTGCTCATCTCCCATGACGATCGACCATGCATTTACACTTTCCAGCAAAGTTTGTATTTTGAACTTCCAATTGGAGAAATTGGTTCCATCGAGTTTTCCAGACTCGTGGAGATATGATTCTATACTATTATTCATTTCTATCCAACTGAACACTTCAATCGGCCACCACTGGGCAAGTCTGATCTGCTGCCACCGAACAGATCAGGAACTTCAATGTGCCACCACCGGGCAAGTCCGATCTGCTGCCACCGAACAGATCAGGAACTTCACTGTGCCACCACCGGGCAAATCCGATCTGCTACCACCGAACAGATCAAAAACAACTCCAACGCGCCACCACCGGGCAAATCCAATCTGCTGCCACCGAACAGATCATAGAGCTCTAATTCGCCACCACCGGGCAGGTCCGATCTGCTACCACCGAGCGGATCAAGGAACCCCAATTCGCCACCACCGGGAAAATCAAATCTGCTGCCACCGAGCAGAAATCTCCACGTGCCACCACCGGGCAAGACCAATCTGCAAAAAATCGCAGATTTTTCAAAGAGAAAGAGGTTGGTGCTTCTTTCTAGTCAAAGGCGCTACTCACCAGCTAAAAATCCGCGCCAGGAAAAAATCCATGCGTGTCACGTTTTCTGGCGCGATTATCAGCTAAAAATCCGCGCCAATGGAGCTTTCTGGCGCGCTGGCGCGATTATCTCCATCGAATCCGCGCCAATGGCGCGACTATTCCTTAAAATCCCGCGCCAACTTATGCTTCTGCTCTTTTATGGCGCGACTGTGCGCGAAAAATCTGTGCCAACTCCTGCTTCTGCTCAAAAAATGGGCGCCAACCCTTTCTTCGGCTCAGAGATGATCAGTCATCTGAGACCCTTCGCTCCAGGTGTTACTGCAGTCCACCTGATCTTACAGATACTCCTACATGCTCTACTGCCACTATAGCTATGTAATCAATGATGCATTCCTAAAAAAAAAAAAAAAAAGTAAGGATATCTCTACTGTATGCTTTGATACCAAGATAAAAATCAGACTTGAATTAAAAGAGGAGTTGTAGCTCACAGGTGAGTACAGCACCTGGAGACTGCACTCAAACAAAGAAGAGACTCTCTCTCCGTTCACTCTACATTACATCAAATGAATATTACAATATTAAATACATCACTAGAAATCAGGTAGTTGTAAACAAACTCCTAAACTCTAGGAACAAATCCTAAACTAAGGAGATACGTTACAACTATGTAACCATTTCTCCATTAATACAAAATAATATTGATTATTTTTAACTTAGAGGGATCAAATTTCTTGAGTTATAATTTCTTTTTGAGTTTTGCACTCAAAAAACGGTTTGTGTTGAGAGATTTGATCTCTCTTAGTACTTAATACATTTATAGATCTAGAGATTAAATGGATCTACATCGTTTTATAAAATTCATTACAATATAAGATTTGAGAAAATAATTCTAATTAGTAAATCTCACAATAATATAGTATTGAGAAAATAAATCTTAATATTTAAAACTTGAGTAATAACTAAAATATTTGTTTTATAATATGTCAATGAAAATAAATCTCCATATATATTATGTATATCTATTTTATTAGAAAATAAATATGCTTTGTGAATCTAATAATTAAAGCAAAGTCATTAAAATCAAGAAAACAAACATATATACAATCACATGTATTTCAATCCCTCATATTTAAGGATGAATTTTTATAATATACTTCGAGTTATAATTAAAAAAAATGATAATAATTCCTTAAAATTAAACCAGAGATCATAAAACAGTGATGACTAAGGGAGCCCATGTGATTATTCGAAGCTCGATGCCTTACATGATTTGATTCAAAACTAAGATCATAAAATCGTTATCCTTTATGGTTTCTTAAAACGAAATTGTTAATAAATATTTACTGTCATATATATATATTAAAACTAAAAACTAATTTCAAATTAAACTATTACTCTCTTTTTTAACTGTGGTTCGGAGTCACTGAATGGTTGTTACATCTACATGTAATAATCCGCATAAGGGATCTACCCGTTGGGTTATCTGATTAAGCCTAATCCGAAGGGCGTCGAAGAAATTTGACCCCGTGACCTCCCAATTGGCAAGGTACTTAGCAACAAAAACTCAACTAATTGAACTATCTCTTGGAGCTATTAAAATGTTACACACATGTAAAATTAAAACCAATTTCAAATTAAACTATAAAACAATATGATTAATGATTATCCTCGCATTTACTTTTCACCTCCACCTTAAAAACATTAAACTCCCATAAAGTTAAAATTGAGGCTCCTAAAATTCCAATAGGCTGACTATCCATTACAGCTTGATTTGTCTATGAGTATTTGAGGCCATAATAAGGCTTGATCTGTTTGTGAGAATTTGTGGTAGTAACTGTGTGGATCACATTGCAACTCAATATGTTTATAAGAATTGAAGGGAGTAACTACGTAAACATGACAGGGATGTCCATTGTTTACTTTTTCCATATAACATCTTTTATCTTTGTTAGCCTGGCTAATAATCCGGGAAACATAGTCTCATAAATATCAAGTGGAAAGTGCATCGTATTGTTGTGCATTCAATGTTAAAGGTGACCTTGAGAGAAAGTAATGATAGCGATGATAGTATTGTTGTAGATTCAATGTTGAAGGTGTCTTTGAGAGAAAGTAATGATAGGAATGACTTTATTAGAATTGTTTATTTTTTTAGGATTTTTCTAAAAATAATTATATAACTCTCTTTTATTATCTTTATATCAATATAAAAAGTAAATTGTAAATCCAATCAGTTTACATTATAAGATTAAACAAAATAATGAAATCCATTTACAAAACCTTTATCCATAGATAAGTTCAAACAAAACATTGAAATCCAAATCCATGAAAGTAAATTAAATCATAACGAATTGCATTCTGGTTATAATAATTAAATGAAGGATTACCCTTTAAATTGAACAAATATAATTTTCTTTAGTTAATGCATTGTTTCACCAATTATCATTAATCATATACAAATTCCTATTGTTACTACCAAAAAAATGATCACCTAGTCATTTCTAGCTAGGTGGATCGAAATAGACCATGTAAGATTAATTTTACCATAGTAAAATCATTTTCACCATTGGAAATACTTTAGTAAACCATTTTTATTAAATTATTTCTAATGAAAATTAAAAAACCCCATGAGAATAATTGAATACATCATTATTTATTAAAGCATTATTTGATAATTATTCTATGTCACATTTAACTAAATCACGTAAGAATAATTAAATAAATCACTATTTATTTATTATTCTTTAATTCTATTTTTGGAATAAATGTTAAATCACTATTTAATAATTATTTAAATTTCACACATTTCTTAATCCTCGTGAAATAATTAATAAATCATTTTATTTGTTAATTATTTCTAAATAAACATATTTGACCAATTTGAATATTTTTTCTCTCTCCAAAAAATATAATAAAGTATTCTTAATAGCTAGATCTTGATTTGGTCAATATTATTTTATTATTTTCCATTTTTGAGATCAACACAATATTTTTTATAGATAAGATGGTTTTCCATTCATTCTTGACCATGATCAGTGCCATCGTCACCATTATCGCCACTTTGCATTCGAGCTCCCATTTGAGTTCTACTCTGAAATTTGGGTTTTCCACATATTGAGAGAGAGAAATGGATTACTAAAAACAAGGACATCAGAGTACCCATCCCAGGAAGGGGATTTGCAAACCGTTGTTGTAGATATGCTTCACCAGTTGTTCTCTAAAATAAAAAATTATTCATTTAAAAAAGTTTTCTTCTATTGGGTTATTACATTGAATATTTCTTGTTGTTTTCTATTTGGGATCACATACAATCTTCTTGCTGCAAGGTTTCCTCATTTTATTATTGCAGATATGATGCTTGAACAACCACATCTTGTTGTTAAGGTCACTTGTCACCAATGACATAAGTGAAGTATTTTTGGTACACTTGCTATGAATTTTCATACCAACACCTATAGTTTGAAAGATTTAATTTCATTAAAAATCCCTAAATAAGATAGAAAAAAGTGAAATCTAAATCCACAATGATAAATTAAATCATGTCCAAACACATTTTGCTTAAATCAATGAATGGAGCAGAACTATTTAAATTAAAGTCATAATATTTCTCTCAAATAAGGCATAAATTCACTGATTTTTTTACTCTTTTGTTGCAAATGTATAAATCAGCTAGCTCACTTAGTATTGGATGTAGTTGAATATCATGCTGAGCGCATTCAAGGAGGCAAGTGTATGCAAGGTTCATACATATCTTTTTCGTTTAATTTCCCCCTTAAATAGACTATATTTCACATGAATACTATGGACCAATACCATCAGTTCACAATACAATGAGTTGATATCATAAGTGATTTTTTATTTTATTTTATTTTTATAGGGTTATTTTATTTTTATTATTATTTTATTTTGACCATTTTAAAATGTCTAACTTATAGTACATTATGTTATACATCTCTAGCATACATAGTTAGAGAGCTCCTCTTAGCCCAATTATTAATTTTATTATTATTATTATTATTATTATTATTTGTGATTTGACTAACAAAGAATGTTTTATTAATAATTATGATTATTATAATTTCTATTTTTTTAATGTAATTTAATTTAATTTTTATCTTTTATATAATTTGACTGAGTCAAAATGTTTAACATGGCATAATAGGAAAGGACATTATAACATCTCTTCCATACTAGCTAGAATGTTTACTGACCTAATTAAAGTGAATACAAGTAACATGACTAACAAATGTAAAAATTATTGATTAAACATAATAACATTCAAAATTACAGTAAAGACAACATTCATATAATATTATTGTAAATCAATAATATTTTAAATTAAAAAAAAGTGATTATAAGGTATATTTATAAAGAATTATATTTCTCGATAACAAACATTTCATTTATCTATAAATTTTGTTGCATTAATTCGTTGAACAACAAGGCACCTACAAGTTCAATTTATGAATAAATAAGAAAATAAAAGAAGCATAACTCTTATCCATAATTATTATTTTCTCGGTATTACAATACTTTATATTTTATGATTAAAAAAAATAATATATTAATTCCAAATATTTAACTCTTTTCCACAAAATATAAAGGGTACTATTTCATTCTTTGCACTACAATCACTTGGAACATCCTTATGTCCTCTGGAGCCTAATATAAATTAGTCAAAAATATCTTAATTAGGGTGCAAAGGAATCCAATTGCAGTAAGAGTCCTCACAATGGTATTACGCATCCCCTTGAGGAATTACTCCATAATTACTTGTCACATGTATGAACTTTTCCCTGCATGCAATTTCTAACCTTCACAAACTAATTTCAATACATAATATTATTAAAACCACAACATAAAATGGATAAGATCTAAAGACTAAGTGTGAGATAAATTTCATATTCAGAAGATATATCTTTATATTACATTCTTGTGACCCTTGGTCTTCATGTACCAAGTGGCCTTTGGACTCCGGTGACTATTCATATTCCACACCAACCCTTAGAGGATTTGGTGTCCAACATTCCCCCCCTTAATATGAAGGGGTATCTATGAGTCCAAGAAGAGAGTTGTAATACATAATGTGCAAGAATGCATGAAAATACTCGTTGATTGTTCTCTTTGAAATTTTGGCATAAGGTGGTGGTTTAAGGATGACCACCAACACTGGAACACTTAGAATAGTTCCCGAAACTCTTCCAAATCTAGCAAGAAGGTAAAATATTCTGCTAGAGGAAGTGTTCCTAATGCTTTGTAGAGGAAGACCTTCAACCTGGAAAAGGGAGGTATACAACCTGCAGTGCTTTAAGGATGATCACCAACTCTGGAATGCTTAATGAAATTTCTGGAACTCTTCCAGAACTAGCAAGGAGTTGAAGTCTTCTAATAAAGGAAATGTCCCCAATTTTTTGAAGAGGGAGAATCTCAACATGAAAAGGGAGGTATCAAACCGGCATAGATGATTTAGGGCTGACTACAAACCAACGACATGCTTAAGGGAATTTTGTCTCTAGATATAACTCTAAATTTGGGTATTGTTGTCACTAGTTGTAGACTAAGGCGACATGCTCAGGTTGTGGCTCAGGCTCGCTTGATTTTTCTTTGAAACTTATAGATGATCATCACTCCCCCCCTTGTCAGATACAAGGTGAGAAGGAAAAGATAGCTCAACTGCAAGACTTTTCAATACTCTCTAAGAAATTATGACATATGACTGAAATATATTCTTAGATATTGAGGCCCATTGCCAAGAAGTGATCCATCCAAGATGAATCTAAATTCTTGTAAGAGGCTTTTTTTTTAAACATATGTTTGAAGAATGAGTGGTTGTATGACAATTCTAACATGGATCAAGATCAAAACAATGAACTTTCATATGGCCAACTCAGTCACAATGTTGGCATTTAACAATTTGTTGTGGCTTTTGTGGAAGAGGACCAAAATCTGGAACAAATGAAGGTGAATTGTCATGCAGAAATCCATCCCTATGGAACTGGATGGGCTTTGAGTAATATCGAATATGAAAGGACACATCCTTGTCATATCCAAGACCAGTTCTGTGCTTTTTATGGAGACGCTCTTCCCAAGGTCTGATGATGGACTTGAGAAGTGTATGATGAATTTCTACTTTTTTCTGTAAATCAGCACCTTCATTAGGCACTGAATGAGAAGCAACGTCAACCTTACTTATTTCATCACTTGTTGGTTATTAAGAGGTCTTTGTTTTAACCTTGAAAAAATGATTGTTTTGAGAAAAAAACATTTTAGAATGACAAATATGTTGAAGCTCATCTCGCTAGAACTGATATTCTAATTGCAAAAATTCAATTTTTTTCTTGTGCATTTTGCAAGCAAGTTTGAATGTTAAAAAGAGTTTCCTTACTAAATTTTACCATCCCATCAACAGTGGAACAAACTGGGCTATTGAATAACTTTAATGCATTTTCAATTCAATCCATTTCATAGTTACAATGTTGCACTTGCTTATAAACATATATCTCACACAATGCCAAATAGTTGCAAATTTAAAGAATATAAACAATCCATAATGCTTATTAACAATGGGCATCAATAGGAGTAACTATCTCACTCTGCAATACATACTGAACTTATGGTAATTTAGAGGAGTATCAATATTATACTACTTAGAGAAAGTTTCAAGAGTATCAAATCTGAAAATTTAACATATGCGCAGTATGGTTGCAGATAGAAACTTGAACTTTGTTGTTCCCTTGGACTTCCATAATATAATAACCAATGTTGACAAGTGAGTTTATAAAATCCTCCAGCATATACACTTTCAAAGCAGCAATGATGGTTATAAAAATTCATCATTCGTTTCACCATGTCATGGACATTATTTGAAGGCTAATATAGATAAACGCTTTGACTAGGGTACGAACCAATATTCTCTGAACTTAACACTTACTTCAAAGAAAACAGTCTGCTCTTCATACTCATATAAATGGAACAATCATTGGAGATCCAGGCCTTCATGCACCTTCTAGCTACTTTTGGAATAGTGTTGAGAGGTTGATAAAGGATGAGTTATGCAAGCTTCTTCTTACAAGTGCATATGATAGGCAGAAACATAAATTTTGTTGTTTCGTTGTACTTGAATGAAAAGAAATTGTTGTTGAAACCCTGGTCAATAGAGGAAAAGAAATCGAGGTGATGAACTTTACTCATGCATAGGGTGTTTTCCAGCAACCTAACAAAAATATAGAAGAAATATAAAACTTTTTCATTGAGCATAGTCTTATAGATATCAATAAAATGCTTCTCCTTGCTTCAACAATGAAAAATACTTCTCTTGTTCTTTCATCGTTATTACTAATTTCCATAGTCGAACTGTTCAGATCAGTTTGATTCCTTGTGATCAATCTCTTGCACCAACAAATGTAGAAAAATCACGCACCAACAAGACATCCACATTACAGTCAGTGCTACATTGGATAATGGAACACGAGCCTGCTCCTTCACTACATTCTAGCTACAAAGTTGATCTTTCAATACAACGACCCATGCAATGTGGGATCCTTTGACAAGTATGCTTCAGTTTAAATGCAATATGCAAAGGGGGAGAAAACTAATCTTAGCTAGTGTAACACTGCACTATTAAACACTAAACACTCAATTCAGGTTAGGTATCTTATTCTAGATTTTACACAGTCTACGTGTTTTTCACCACTTCGCAGATGATGTTTTCACATCAAAAAAAATTCGAAGGACACCATTAACAACACCATAATTGGTATCAATTTCATGTCAACCATAATTCGTATCTGATACCATATGTTGCATTCCCACACATAATGCCATTTCTAGTCGCTCCGGATCTAAATCAAGTTGTGACTGCAAATTATCTAAGCTAAGGACTCTGACAAACCCTTAAACTACTGGGACGCAAGTGATATGAGATGCAATAAGTATGAAAACCAACGACCATCCGTAACCAAAAATGAGAAGGTGAAATTATATTGTTCGATGTGCGAGAATTAACACATCTCTAGCCCCTAGTAGAGCGTGGATTAATCTACAATCCACACGTCCTTTCCCTCGTTTCTTGTTGATCAATGAATAAAGGAGGTTCAACGCAGATAATATGAATAAACACATAAAATTCCAATGCCAGGTACAAATATGCTTCATTCATTGTTGTTCGAATGTTCGAAGTAACGACTTCACCGCAGATGTAACCAACATTTTCATACTCATCTAATGGATAGGACATAGAGAATAGACTAGAAATTCAATAGTGAAACGGTCTAGAAAAGCACATTGATTATTTGAAAAACTCTGGTAACAGGGAGCGTAGATCATATAGGTAATTGTATGTTGGGGAATTTTCTGGTAAAATCCCAAAAAAAAAAGGAAACTAACACAGAGGCAATGCTCTGTTTCCTTCACTCCACAGGATCTTTTGCACAGGGAAGCTTTTTAAAAAAAATTCCTTGAGAACAGAGTTAAAAAAAACTCCTTGAGAACAGAGTATTACACCACCATAAAAAGATTTCTATGCATTAAAACAAAATGTCTGATACATATTCATCCTCTTTTACTTAGAGGGATTCTCCAAAAAAAAATTCATCCAACAAAACTCTGTCTCCACCTGAGAATTTACTATGCTGGGTTTACTGTTGTAAAACCCCTTTTTACTTTTACTAGTGTAATAAAAATTTACACATACTGCTGTAAAAAAAAATCTTACCTATACTCTAAGAATTTATTTCCCCTCCGCTAAAGCAACAAAACCAAAAAAAACTTCTCACATCACTCCACGCACTGTTGTGCGATGTATATACTCCTCGCTTCATACATACTTCGTTTTCATTTTTTTTGTTTTTGCACTGCACTGCTGTGCAAAACCACAGTTCTTCAAAAAAGTCAACACTTACATTTCGCTGCAGCCACACTCCTTTTTGTTATTTCTTTGTTGCAACGTATATCACCAAAACAAAACATATATGAAAACAAAAACGAACACAACTTATTACATTAAGTGCCGTAAAAAAAACATAAATATCTACCTACTTTCTACGACAACATTTAACTTGAGTTTAATTCTTTTGCAGAAGGGACATGCGGTCAACTGTTTGAGTTTACTCCACGCAAGCTTTTTAATGCACCTCGTATGCAGGTTGAAACAATCAACGGTGGAGAATGAAGAAGTAAATCGGACGGCGGTGGAGGATTTCGGAACGCCTCTTTATGCTGAACTTTACGTCCCGAAAAGTCAGAAATGATGACGTATGTAGAGAGCCACGCGTCAACAGGAGATTGTATCGGGCTCGATCATACGGAAACCACTTTCTGATCGAAGGCGATCCGATATGCATCAAGTGGTTTATGGTTTCGCTGCGGCGGTTTTGGTGAATTAACTCGCACGGTTCAACAGTTGAAATTATATTTTCAACACTCCCCTTTAATTTCAACTGCTGGGCATTCAGTCATACCCAGACACTTCCTCAAAAATTCAAAGCTTTTCTGATCCAATGGCTTTGTCAAGATGTCTGCTACCTGTTCTTGAGTCCTGCAATGTTCTAGGACAATTTCTCCATTGTTCACCAATTCTCTGATGTAGTGAAACCTTGTATCAATGTGTTTCGTTCTCTTATGAAACACTGAATTCTTTGACAATGCAATAGCTGAGCTATTGTCACAAAAAATCATTATCGCTTTTGCCTGCTCTTGGCCTAAGCTCCTCAACATTCTTCTCATCCAAACTGCTTGACATGCTGTTGTTGTAGCTGCCACATATTCAGCCTCTGCTGTAGACAATGCTACAATGGACTGCTTCTTAGAAGCCCATGAAATGGCTCCTGAACCCATATGAAAAACATAACCGGAAGTGCTTTTTCGATCATCTACACTTCCAGCCCAATCACTATCAGTGTATCCAATCAAATCTGAACTTTCTGAGACACTATATAATATGCCAAACATTTTAGTACCTTTGACATACCTCAAAATTCTTTTTGCTGCCTGCCAATGTGCCTCCTTTGGCCTCTCCATGAATCTGGAAATTAAACCAACAGCAAACATTATGTCAGGCCTAGTTGCTGTTAAATACATAAAGCTTCCAACAATACTCTTGTACAAACTAGGATCAAAATCCTTGCTGCTGTCCTCTCTGCTAAGTTTTAATCCCATTACTATGGGAGTGATTGCTGCTTTGCATTCTTGCATGTTAAATCTGCCCAACACTTGATTTACATATCTAGCTTGTGAGATAAAAATTTCTTTTTCATTTTGATCTACTTCTATGCCAAAGAAGTATCTCAAGAAACCCATGTCAATCATTTCAAATTCCTCTTTCATGACTGATTTAAAATTCTCAATGAGCTGATCATCATTACCTGTGAAAATAACATCATCAACATATAAAACAACAATTAAAATTTTACCATCTTTTGCTTTGATGTAGAGGGTGGGTTCTCCTTCACACTTGACGAATTCATTATCCAATAGATAAGAATCTATCCTGCTGTACCATGCTCTTGGCGCTTGCTTCAGCCCATAAAGAGCCTTCTTCAATTTGCTCACTTTGTGCTTTTCACCTTTCTTCTCATATCCTAGAGGTTGTTCAATATAAACCTCTTCCATTAACACTCCATTTAGGAATGCCGACTTCACGTCCATTTGGTAGACTTTACATTTGTTTTGTCCTGCTATGGACAGCACTGCTCTCATGGTTTCCATTCTTGCAACCGGTGCGAAAGTCTCCTCATAATCTCTTCCATATTGCTGCTTGTACCCTTTGACAACCAGCCTTGCCTTGTGCCTTTCTATCTTACCTTCAGCATTGCTCTTGGTCTTGTAAACCCATTTCACTCCAATGACTTCTTTGCCTTTTGGTAGCTCAACCAAATCCCATGTTTTGTTTCTCTCTATGGCATTCATCTCCTCATCCATAGCTTCTATCCATTTCTTATCTTTAATTGCATATTCGAAATGAATAGGATCATCAACATGACAATACAAGGCAAATAAGGAATTCATTCCTTCATCATAAATGTCACTTAGATTTCTAAATTTCTTACCTCTTTCGTTTGGAGTGCAAGTGCTTGAAGATGCTCTTGAATTTCCTCCTTGTGATGTGCTTGGAGAAGCACTTTCATTTATCCTCAATGGTGTCCCTTGCTGTCCTTGTGTTGGCGCTGTTGTTTGGGGATGCATTTCAGCCACCTCCTCATCATCTTCATCATGAGACAAACAGTTTTTAACATTCACTGTTTTCTCTATGCTTCCATCCCAAGCTTCCTCTTCAATGAATTGAACATCTTTGCTGACAAAAAACTTCTTGGTAGATGGGATATACAACCTGTAAGCTTTGGATTCCTCACTGTATCCTATGAAGATACATTTCTCCCCTTTGCTGTCCAACTTCCTCCTTAGCTGATCTGGAATGTGGGCATAGGCCACACATCCAAAAACTCTCATGTGGGTGACTCCTTGCTTTCTCCCACTCCATGCTTCTTCCGGCACTTTGTTCAACACTGCTTTTGTAGGACACCTGTTCAAAATATACACTGCACAATTTACAGCTTCAGCCCAATAATCATTTGGCAAATGTTTTGCCTTCAACATGCTCCTCGCCATATCCATGATGGTCCTGTTCTTCCTTTCAGCAACTCCATTTTGCTGTGGGGTCTACCTAGCTGTAAATTGTTTGTAAATTCCATTTTCTCTACAAAATCGTAGGAATTCCTTGGAGATATACTCACCTCCTCTGTCAGTTCTCAAAACTTTTATATGCAGCCCGCTTTGGTTCTCCACAAGTGCTTTGAAATTTCGGAATTTTTCAAACACTTCACTTTTGTTTTTAAGAAAATATACCCAAGTTTTTCTTGTAAAGTCATCAATAAACGTTAGGAAATATTGGCTGCCTGCTAATGATGGAGCTTGCATCGGTCCACATAAATCTGAGTGGATGATCTCTAAGGGTGCCTTTGCCCTTATGCTTTTACCTGATGGAAAACTTTCTGTGTGTTGTTTTCCCAATATGCAGCCTTCACAAAGGCTGTCCGGTTTCTCTATCAATGGTAATCCTCTTACCATTCTTTTTCTGCTTAACAAGTTTAGACCTCCAAAATTGAGATGTCCAAATCTCAAGTGCCACAACCAATTTTCATCCTTTGGCACGCTTTGGAAAGCCTCTTGGGTGACTGTTGCAATTTCTCCTTTGTTTTTCAGATCTGCCCTTATTCTAAGAGGGAACATCTTGTTCCTTGTCATCTTCACTTCAACAATGCATCGTTTGTTGGGTGCTATATCCATGATGGTGCATACATAATTTTTAAAGAAAACATTGTACCCCTTATGGACAAGCTGTCCAATACTCAAGAGGTTACATCTCATTCCAGGGACATAGTAGACATCTGTTATGGTTTTCTTTTCTCCTTGCTTTGTAAATATTTTTACCTCTCCTTTTCCCATAACATAAATTTTTCTATCAGTTCCTAGTGTAACTTCTGATTTCATATTCTGATCTAGAGCAAAAAGAGGGCTATGTTTCCTGTCATATGGTTGCTGCAACCTGAGTCTAAAAACCATATGTCTTCACTGTTTGTTTCAACCATGTTACAAGCTAACAACACATTATCTTGACTGCTGTTTTCTCTAGTGACATTTGCATTTTGTCTATTACTCATATCATGTTGCTTCTTTCTACATTCACTGGCATAATGCCCATATTTTTTACAATAATAGCATTGGACATTGGATTTTTCATACCTTTGTCCTTGAGCATGATGTTGTCCTCTTTGTTGGCTGCTGCCTTGGCCTTGGTTCTGATTTGGATTGCTGCCTCTTCCTTGAGAATTTGCTGGACTGTTCCTTCCACCTCTGTTCTGGCTTCTACCTCTTCCTCTCTTGTTTCCTCTGCCTTGACCTCTTCCTCTTCCAAAAGACATCTGGGTCTTGAAGGCTTGCTCTAGAGATGAGTTTTCATTCCTACTCAACCTCTGCTCATGTGTTATCAGTGATGCATGTAGCTCATCAACTGAAAAGTTTGAGAGATCCTTTGTCTCTTCAATGGTGGTGACAATCGCATCAAACTTTGAGGGTAAGACCCTCAATATTTTCTCCACAATCCTCCTTTCTTCAATGGTTTCTCCATGAGTCCTCATCTGTGTGATCAGACCAATCACATGTGTGAAGAATGAGTCAATGTTGTCTGACTCCTTCATGTTCAGATTCTCAAAATCCTTCCTCAGCAACTGTAGTTTTGCTGTCTTTACTTTCTCCATGCCTTGATAGGCTGTTTTGAGGGTTTGCCATGCTTCATTGCATGTCTTAGCTGTTGCTATCCTTGGAAACACACTCTGGTCCACTGCTTGATACAACAATACAATGGCTTTTGCATCCTTCATCCTATTGCTCTTCAGCAGATCTCTCTCTGCCTGAGTTAAGTTGTTAAATTGATTTTCATCTGCTGGTTCTTCAAACCCATTTTCAACTAATTCCCATAAATCTTGAGAGATAAATAAAGCTCTCATGGTTATTGACCAGTAGTCATAGTTCTTCCCATTAAACTGTGGGAGCTGGGTATTAAACATACCCATGCTAGTGCTGGTACTAGCCATTCCTTGCATCCTCAACTATGCTTTAAATTCTTAACTGTGTGTTTAAAGCACTGACAGTTTCTTCAACAATAACTCAAAAAAAACTTTGAGGAATACCTGAATCTTTTGCCTGAAACTTCGCTCTGCTGGAGAAGATTTACTGCTGCAACAAAAGACTCCTCCCTTCAGCTTCTTGAACACCTTCAAAGAGCCTAACCTGCTCTGATACCACTGTTGGGGATTTTTCTGGTAAAATCCCAAAAACAAAAGGAAACTAACACAGAGGCAATGCTCTGTTTCCTTCACTCCACAGGATCTTTTGCACAGGGAAGCTTTTTAAAAAAATTCCTTGAGAATAGAGTATTACACCACCATAAAAACATTTCTATTCATTAAAACAAAATGTCTGATACATATTCATCCTCTTTTACTGAGAGGGATTCTCCAAAAAAAATTCATCCAACAAAACTCTGTCTCCACCTGAGAATTTACTGTGCTGGGTTTACTGCTGTAAAACCCCTTTTTACTTTTACTGGTGTAATAAAAATTTACACATACTGCTGTAAAAAAAATTCTTACCTATACTGTAAGAATTTCTTTCCCCTCCGCTAAAGCAACAAAACCAAAAAAAACTTCTCACATCACTCCACGCACTGCTGTGCGATGTATATACTCCTCGCTTCATACATACTTCGTTTTCATTTTTTTTGTTTTCGCACTGCACTGCTGTGCAAAACCACAGTTCTTCACAAAAGTCAACACTTACATTTCGCTGCAGCCACACGCCTTTTTTTTATTTCTTTGTTACAACGTATATCACCAAAACAAAACATATATGAAAACAAAAACGAACACAACTTATTACATTAAGTGCCGTAAAAAAAAACATAAATATCTACCTACTTTCTATGACAACATTTAACTTGAGTTTAATTCTTTTGCAGAAGGGACATGCGGTCAACTGTTTGAGTTTACTCCATGCAAGATTTTTAATGCACCTCGTATGCAGGTTGAAACAATCAACGGTGGAGAATGAAGAAGTAAATCGGACGGCGGTGGAGGATTTCAGAACGCCTCTTTATGCTGAACTTTACGTCCCGAAAAGTCAGAAATGATGACGTATGTAGAGAGCGACGCATCAACAGGGGATTGTATCGGGATCGATCATACGGAAACCACTTTCTGACCGAAGGCGGTCCGATATGCATCAAGTGGTTTATGGTTTCGCTGCGGCGGTTTTGGTGAATTAACTCGCACGGTTCAACAGTTGAAATTATATTTTGAACACTGTAGAATGACAGAAGCACTGGATACAAAGAATTGAATAATCACTCTACTTCTTTAAGGAAGAGCATCGAGGCTAGTGGAAAAGCACAAAACTTTGATATTAAATTAGATAAATGTTGAGCATCGCATGCAATTCTCATTCAGAGAAGGCACATAGAGAATAACATAGATAGCGCTGAGTGAAGGAGAATTTCTCTGCGTTGCAATGAAATAGGAAAGTGGAAAGACAAGCACATATTTCACAGAAGTTGTTATGATTCCAAATTAAGAATAGCGAGGAGAAACATTGCACATTCAATAAAAATACTAGGACAAAAAATGCTCATAGAGTGAATGATTAGCGTAGGTCTACAAAGCCACAAGAAAACAAACGACTTAGGCTTGAATAAGACAACAATTCACCAAGCTGTGATACCATGTTAGACACGCAACATAAATAGGATCAAATCTGAAGAATAAGCGTGAGATACTTTTCATATTCACAAGCTATACATTTATATTACATTCTTGTGACGCTTGGTTTCATATACAAGTGGTCCTTGAACTCCAATGACTGTTCACATTCCACACCAACCCTTAGAAGATTAGGTGTCCAACAAATATAATTACATACTCTTTCTTTATTTTTCTATAAAAAAAATATTTCCTTTCCTTTTCTAAAATTCCCTCCATCTTTATTTTCTATCCATGTTTAACATTGACAATTCCTGAATTTAATTAATCCAATTAATACTTAATATATGCATGAAATTATTCTTCCACATTAATCTTAATGTATATTTCAGTTACACAACTTCCATGATAGGGATATTTAAACTACACCTAATAACTAAATTTTAAAGAAATAAAGGATAAAATAAATAACTCACTAAAAACCTATTTAAAAGATTGATGTGGAATTCTAAGCATATGAACCATTTTTTTCTTCCACCCAACCTTCTCTATTGTGGGAACATAATCCCTCATAACTTCGTCCTTATCTATTAATAAATAATAATATATTTTAATTTATTTCATTTAGAATATATAAATTTTATGTATCATATTAAGTTTATATATCATATTGTGTCACTTAGAAACCTTTAAAAAAAATTACAAATATATACCGTTATTTTAAGATAATAAATAATATAATATAAGAAAGCAATATTTCCACATTAATATAAATAAAAAATCATTTGAAAAAAAACTTATACATAAGTAATTTATTTAGTTAAATTTAAAATTTATGTTTAGTTTTTATTTTATTAATATATAATTAGCATAATAATGTGGTTGATATATGCTAATAAACATATATGAATCAGATTCATAATCATATTAGTAAATATGATTGAAAAACACTTATAAATGTTAATGATGATGATGGTTAACGTCCACTCAGACTAAACATTGGTCAATCGGACCTGAAGAAACGAATTATTTAGTTTGATTTAAGATTTTATTCCTATACTTAAAAAGCTTGGAGAGAAGCCTCTCAAGCTCACTGTAATTTTGACAACGTAAAAGGTTAGGAAGGTCAGTATTGCAACAAAGATTTTGAAATTGAGATCTAATGTGGTTGTACGTGGGGCACTCTAAGAGGAAGTGATTTTCATCCTCAATGTTCGTATTTTCACAGAGATGGCAAAACCTTTCCATCCATGGTGTTTTAGGAATTGCCCAACTACCCGTTTCACTATGGAGTTCATGAGAGTTCGTTCTAATCTTAGCTATATTAATTTTCTTTGAGCTAGATAAAATAGAGAGATACTTTTGATCTTCTAGGGTGGGGTTGATGACCTCCTTATAATATCTTAATTTTCTTTTCATTGCTAAATCTTTCTCACACCACATTTTTTCTTTGAACTTAGAAGTAACAATATTTTAAATGTTATTAATGTTTTGCAATGCAACATTCTTGTCGATCTCCCAATGGTTTAACTAGGCCCTAGTGTCTTTATACCAACCTTTGGTTTAATCAGGCCTTGGTGTTTTTATACCAACCTCGTTTGAGCCTTAGGAGGTTTTGGCTTAAAGCTAGGAAGTGTATAGTCTCCTATGTTATTGATATAAATCTAATATTAATATTCATATTGATAAATATATAATAATAACAATATTACAAAAATAATTATTATAATAAAAATATTATTATTATCATTATAATTAATAAAAATATTAATTTATATTAAATATGGTTAATCATATTAAATATTATAAACTTATTAAATATTAAATATTTTTAATTATTATAAAAAAAAAAAATATTGTTGCTACTAATTAATTAGGCCGATAGGCCTTCCTATGCATCAACAATCGTCAACACTTTTATCCTGCTCCATTGGATCAGGTGAGACTCTTTCGACCGTTGATTTTTAGGCCGATATGCCTTCCTATGCATCAACAATCGTCAACACTTTTATCCTGCTCCGTTGGATCAGGTGAGACTCTTTCGACCGTTGATTTGAAGTGTCATCTGACAAGCATGCGCTGCACTTTGACTGCTTTTTCCAAATATCAGTTGAGTTGCCTTCTTTTCCAAGTTCTGTTGTGCATTGAACCTGGCCCTGTTATGCAAAAACTCTGTATCCTTTAGTACCCAGAAAATATTCGCCTGTAAATATCTCTCCATTCTGTAAATGAATGGACGAGAGGGAGGTCGACTGTTGAGCTGCGGCGTAGTGTAATTCAGCGTTCAGAGGTCGAGGGTTCGACTCTCGTTAGACGTCATGACGGACACCACAGACGATATTGCTAAGGAGATCTCATTCCAGGCCTTCGAGGACGACTTCCGTCTGCTTGGCAGTCTTCTTAACGATGTAGAGATGAATTTTTCCAATCCCTGCAGAACAGAAATTAAGTCTTCCAAAGCAAGGATCTCGGCAACTCCTTGTGGGGGAGCTCGTAGGGTTTGATCGCCAGTTGCAAAACCATGTGAGTCTGGTTTCCTTTCCTCTGTTCAATGCTTAGTTGTTCATTCATTATTAATATATAAATATATTTTTTAATGCTTGTTCTTTAATTAGAATAATTTAATTTGACGAATTTCGTCCACTTTGTTTTCGGAACCCTGTAACCTGCAATTATTTGATTATATTACTGTCTTTGGATTCGAACCCTATAACGTGCAATTTATTTATTTGATCCTAGATTTGAACCATGTAACCCGCATTTTATTTATTTGATTCCAGATTCGAACCCTGTAACCTACAATTATTTGAATTGACTACTTTATCTTCGGATTTGAGCCCTGTATCTGCAAAGCGGAAACACATGTTCTGCTACTATTCACCATTCGTCGTCCCTACCTATTCGAAGCTATTGCTTCCGTTTTTTGGAACGATAATGGTCACCACCTGTGTAGGATTGTGGTATTCAAATCTTGTTGTTTATGTTATGGATATTTGGTGGATACAAGAATTTTTTGGCTGAAATCTGGGGTACCGAGGTTCGCGCGCTTAAATCAAGCTAGGGTTTATGTTGCAGTTTCTAAGATGAGTCATATTAGACAAACCTCCTTTGAATTTGCCGGGCGGCTGATAGGACTCTAGCGGGTTGTTTCGAAATTCCGTAGCCGTTCGACAATTTCGTCAATTTTCGTTCAATTCTGGTGGAAGTTATCTAGAATTGGTAAATGCTGCAAAATATCAATAAAATACCTAATAAATTTTGTGAAATCTTGATGGTTTTTATAAATTTGATCTTCTTCCCCTCCGTTTGTTAGTACATAATACGAATTTACCGCATTTTCGTCAGTGTCTTTTACTATCAATAAATTGTCTCACAAAATGGTTAAACTTTACACTATATTTGAATGTATGAACTTTTCGATAGGGTTTGGAGAATATCAAATGGTCTTTTACAAATTTAATATAACTTTGCCTAATATTGTCGGCTTGTTAGATAATCTGAATTTCGCAGAAGGTTCGTTAAAACTGATTGTTATATTTAAGAACAACTTAATTTTAGAAAAGTTGTAAACACAGAGTATGAAATTACTCTGCGTCGTGGATTTCTATGGACCTTGTGTTCGTAGGGCAGAATCTTGGAATTTTTTTAACATTTGTCGTTTGGTTAATAAATTTCTAGTTTTTAAAATAAAATATATCAAATCCCTGGAAATTTAGAAAATTTTGCAATATTTTTGCCAAATCTTTATAGTGAATATTTCTGGGATTACAAAAATTTATCAAAGTTTCTACATTTATAACAAACATATGGTTCCTAAGGTTTTCTCTGATCTCATTTTACTGGAAAGCGAAGTAGTCCACCAACACCAGTTTGTGATTTCATTGTACAGGAAATTTTGATCATATAGACGAGTTGGACAGTTCTTGTTTTGGGGTATCTTAAATAACGGGAAATTTGTAGCTCAAACCTCATGGATTTTGGACATATTTGACTCGCTCTGCTGACGCATTTTTGCAACTGGGGGAATTCTTCATTGAAGAGTTTTTGCTGAGAATATGATGGCAACTACTTCTATGCCTATGCGTTCACCACCTTCTCCATCCCCATCGGGGTATCAAACTACTGACAGTGAACAGTCACCTGCACAATCTGGCCATCAATCTTCAGCGTCCTTGTCACCTCTTCAATCCACATCAGAGTCCAGCAACAATAATGAAGCTACCTTGCTTGGCACGTATTTCAACCAAGACTGGTTGTTTTGCTTGTGGCGCGGATCAAGGTCTCAGGATATATAATTGTGATCCTTTCGAAGAAACTTTCAGAAGAAATTTCAGAGGAGGAATTGACATAGTTGAGATGCTATTCAGGAGGGTAATGCAATTCAGAATTTGTGATTATTTAATACTTTTAGTTTGAATATTTGTGATTATTTCATCCTTCAGTGATGGGCGGAACTCGTCCTGGCCTTCATTTCTGTTATGGGCGGCCTTCATTTTTATAGACGAAATACATATGATATACATATCTATAAATGCATTCTTTTACCATTTTTCCAATTTTCATACTATTTTTCTAATTTGAAAAATCTATGGGCCTCTCTTTGCACTTTTTAGGGTAACTGCTAGTTATTAATATGATGATAATTATATGTCGTTATTTGATTCATCTTCCTCTGGATGTGCGAAATAAGAGGGCTACTGATACCTATCCATAGTCGTGGAGTAACACTTGAACAAGTCGTGAAGATACCCTATGAATTTTGGCGATTCTCTGCAGAATCAGATCCTCTTATAAAGCGATTCTCTGATAATCAGCCTTCGTTTGAGGCTGATTAAGCAAGATTTCCAGTTCCAAGAAAAGCGAGGGTCTGGGGATGGTTTTGCTTCACTTATGATTCCGTTGTGAACAATCCCTTTCGGCTCTGTTCTCGGCCTTAAAGACTCCCCTTCCAACAAACGGAATTGTACGAATCTCTGTAGAATCGAACCTGTGTTTCATGTGCCTCTCTGAGATTCGATTCTGAGCAAAAACACATACAGAACTTTGAAATTAAGTCAAATTCGACATGTATTGAGATAGCACTCCATCTCTAAATTTTTGTAGCATCGGATTCTTATGAAAAAATAAATCATCTCAGATACAAGGTTATGGTATTTCTTGTCACTGTTTAGAGTTACATTCAACCGTTCTTAACATTCAGTTTCACATCCGAAGCGTATGCATTCTCTGCGATTATCCTAAGGGTATGAAGTGTATGCATAACTTGAACCCTAATTTCTTGAAGCATAACCTATTTGGAATATCCAGCAAAGAGGGTTTCAAGGCAATGACAACATGATATTTGTTTCTTCCTGGATACACGGAGCTAATGAAGACAATTGATACATGTCCACACTCATGAAATAGCACTTGAACAAGCCGTGAAGATACCCTCTGAATTTTGGCCATTCTCTGCAGATTCAGATCCTCTTACAAAGTGAAGTCTGGAAAGAAGTAAAGGCTTGGGTTTGGCAAGAAGTGCCCTCTACATTCTCTGCTGATAAATGACTCTTAATTTTAATGGAGGAACGCAAAAAGGAGTAATAGAGTGATAAAGCGATTTACTCAGGGGAGGATTTAAGCAGAAAAATGGTGTGAGCTGTGAGGAGTGACAAAAGAATTATAATATTATCTCCTCACAAACACGGTTACTTTGGTGGTCTCTTTCTGGAGGTTTCTTCAGTGGTCTCTCCAGCAAATATTCCACGCAATTAAATCTGCATTACAAACACTGCTATAGACAACTTTGACAAGTGCATACATTCCCACTTACTCTCTTCTTATTAAGTTTTTTTTATTTCCACTATGAGTACTTTTCTTCATCTTTGTAAACTTCCCTCTAGCAAAGGGAGACCAAATAAAATTACCTTAGAGAGCTTTTATGAGTACATTGAATATTTAGAAGGATGGAGAGAAGAAATAGAAAACTATTTTAAACTAGAATTAAATACAATGCTTGACAGTAACCGCAAATCGTTAGAAAATAAAATACTCTCACTCGAGACTAAACTCCAAGGAGTGAAATGTAGAATTCAAGAAATCGAATGTGGCGCTTTCCATATTTCCACAATCAGTGCCCGATTCAAAAAAAGATACCACAAATACTATCAACAAAATTTTCATCCACTCTATGGTTCGATATCGATACATACATGTGTTTATTAACAATTTCAAATTCACCAAATTCATCAAGAAGGTCTATTGTTGTATTCACCAATTCACAACTCACTTTGTAGTCATCACTCACATGTGTCTCGTGATATTGGGATTTACCATCATCGTCACTATCCACTTTAGATTGGAGATTTTTTCTTTACACACAAAGTCTTCAGTTTCTCTCTATGCAATCTTTTCTTTGTATTCTTCATTCATATGCATGGATTCTCCAAGCTTTGTTGTCCTCCTAGGGTCTTGCACATCTACTCTCAGACCTACGACTGTCTTCTCTATTAATTGTTCAACACACTTTGACGCAAATTGTTGTTGCATGTCACTTTCCTTTGTAACAAATACTACTTCCAAGATCTTCCATGCTTCCTAAGAAGATGTAGCTTTTCTACCTTGCACAAAAACTTTTCATCCAATGTTTGTTTTATAATATCCAATACTAAAGCATTGCATACTTCATCACATGGGTTATTAGACTAGTACTCAATCAAGTCTTTACACTGACGAAATGTTCTCATTTTGACAACACAAAAATCAAATTTTTTACTAATAAATTTTGGAAGAGTTAATAAGTCCATCTTGATCAATTCATCCTCGACTTTTTCAACTTCATCTGCTTGTTTGCTAGATTCTTTGACTCCAACGAGAATGCTTATGAGCTCTTCAAAGTACTCTAGCTCTTCTTTTTTATTTCTTTTCTTGCATTGCTCCAGTTTCGCTTTGCGACCATGATCGTTGTCTTTCTTATGTCTCCTATCTTCTTCCTTATTGTGTTAGTCTTCTTTCCATATCACCCCCCAAAAAGATATGATTTTCAATATACACACCGTGATATAAAATCTTTACCAAATTCACATATCCTTATCATACAAAAGGATTTTTCTGAACCCAAAACATTGTCTTACTTGTCAAAACAAAAAAAAATTACAAACTAACACCCAATTATATTCTCAATATCGCAGTGGCACTTCAGACCACTCACAACCAGAAGTGACTATTTCTAGCAATAACACCCTTCTTACAGATTACAACACTCCAAACAACATGACTCTTTTTTTTTATAAAGCTAAAATAAATTCTTTCAAATAAAACTGATAAATAAAAAACTTTTATAATTTCTTTTTAATAATTAAAAAAAAAAAAAAAATTGTTATTAAAAACCCCACCTTTAAAGATTTCCAAACGTGAATATTTTAACATAAATATTTTGAAGGACCATTTTTTCAATATACTAAAAACAACCTTTGTATCCCCCAAACAAAACCATTAACAACCATTAAAAACATTTAATAAACGGGCCTCTAAAAAAACCTTTCTTAGATCTCCTTCATATAAAATAAAAACTCCTTTCGAATAAAATATTTCGAACCTTCAAATTTGCATTTATGGTCAACGCTTTTTCTATTTAAAAACCTTTGCAAATAATTTTTTTTGAACTTTCGGCGTCCTTTCAACAAAAACTTGTTAATGGGCTTTTGGATATGAGGGCCCGCATCGCTAACGTGGCGACCCGAGTTAGTGGTACCACACCTCTATGGGCAGTAAGATCGCGGCAACGCAGAATCTGGTGACTTGGATATGTGTAACAACGCAGTACTTGGCAAATAAAAAAATTTGTCTTTTCACCAGATCTTGGTTCTTGGTTTTTCGAAATCTCACTCTGATACCCATCTCTGCTAGATGGAGAGAAGGGAAAACACAAAATTAACACACTTAAAAATGTGTGTTGTTGTTCAATTATTCAATTAAACACAAATATGATTCATATAAACAACTATCGAGTTGTGGATGGTCTTTCTTCTCGCTTCACATTACGAATGACCAAACCACCAAAGTATAAACTGCAACCTCTAACCAGAGTTAAAACGAATTTCCAAGAGTTAAAACGAATTTCTCTCTCCACACTGTGGAAGCTTTGGACACATTTTACATCCATTCCGCTTAAACCAAACATATAGGACTAAACCTCAACTCGATTATTTCGATCTTAATTGTCACAATCGAATGACAATAATTGTTTCACAACTTAATACAATGCCTGGATCACTGAATCTCTTGTGGGTTCCCTTTAGATATGCATGCTTGTCTTTTCTCTCCCCAACAAAATTGTATTCATATTCATATTCATCAGTTGGCATCTATCTACAACGTTTATGCTCTTTCTCTATCTATATTATTCCGACATGTGTGTGTTATATACACATATGTTGAAGGGGTGAGCCCACATAAAGTATCTCTACGATTATTATCATGTCCTGCTGAAGTCCTCAACCACCACCCATTTGCGGAATGGGGAAGTTGGTCTCGTTTCATATACAGGGGAACTATTCTATTTATAATGAGACAATCACATACTTGCAAAGGATACATATTCAGTGGATTGCGGAGGGAATCAGAGAAGCTTAAAAGCATTCCATGGAAGAGTGTATTCGAAAACATGTGTGGTCTGAAAGTGGGACACATAGGAATTGCACTGATCACAATAATTTAACACAAGAAGGTCTGTTGTTTGTAAAACTCTACCCAAATCCTCATGAAGCTGCTCTACCGAATAGTCCATCTCATGCACTACAAGAGTAAACTCATGAAGATGCAGTGCAATCCCAGTGAAATTGAACCGTCGTCTACCCGGGCCTCCCCTCATCTCCTCTTCTCGATCACCCTGCCACACCGGTGAGGTTCCCCACACCATTAATGAACCACTAAAACCAAATGGAAGATTTGCATGACCCTCCCCTGTAGAAACCATCTCACCTCTACGGGTAGTTGAACTACATAGCCCTATTATGCCAGAATCCCCTGATCGTCGCAAAAGGAACCTATCATGCTGACATTGTGACACTCTGGTCATGAATGACTGCCTAGCATGCTCATACGAGAACCTCCTCTCCCATAACTCTCGGCTATAATCTATGTAATGATCGAGGCTAGGCCAATATTTCCAAAGTGACTCAACAATGCCAATGCCTATGGCTAGCCCAAATCGTAAGAAACAATCTGCCTTGTCCTATAGTGAGGACTTCAGTGATCGCCCATGTGTCCTCCTATGATCAAATCAGTCTGCTTGTTATCCCGACCATGCTCACTAAGGAGTGGAGTATCCCACCAATCCATTGAATCCCTGGATCCCATAACCATACTGGAGGTCCACAAACCCCAATGCTCTTAGTCTATCGTTGTGATATGCTGCTAGTTGTTGAGACCCCTTTGTGCCCCGTCTCTGCCTCTTGTAGGTATCCAATAGGTATGCACTAAGAATCAAGAACCCGTGCCGCAAATATCCAAATGTTCTATGCCTGCCAAATCACACAATGAGATCTACTATCTCAACTCCTGATAATGTGCTCGGGTACTACAAAAAGCCTAGGAATCATCCTGCCAACAAGGACTACTGTCCTCCGCACCTCATGCTCCCCTAACACCTCAAGTTGTCCAAATGAAAAAACACCATGTAACTCCCTCTCGGTCACCTCCCCAAGTGTGAACCTTGGGGTTGAACATATGCTACCTCGATAATCAACCATGCCATACCTAAGTCTGTAACCGTAAACTCGTGCACCTACCAAGTGTCTCAACTGGAGTGTCTCCTCTCCACCCATGACACGTGTTGTCTCATCCAAGTGCCTAAACTGAGTCCCCCATGCCCTCCTTCCTGAATGGAGAGTGTGAAAGTGAAATAACCAAACTGTCTATGACTGTAAGCAACACTGGAGGATGATGGGTGGGTATGTCCCAAAGAGTATGATCAAGAGTCTGCCGGAATGCTCAAGAGTAATCCTATGGACGACCCTCTCTCCTCCTCAGATCTGCTGATAACTCCCTCGAGGCCCTGCCTCCACTAAACATGGTGTCCCTAAATGCTTGACAGTGTCCTCATCGATCCTAGGTGAGTTGCCTCCAATGGTACACCTACTATCCCTGTCAATAAGTCTCCTTGTAGGCAAAGCTCCAAGAGACCATTGCACCGCATCATGTGTCACTACATACCACCAAGTACCACCGCACTCCATGAAATGCCACAGTATGCTGCAACCTATCCCTGTACACCACTGGATACCCCTGACTATGACTATACCATCCTCTACACTCCTGTGTCCAACTTGTGTCACTGCACCTATCACTCCCCGCACATTCTCAATGCGATGTGAGTCACTCCTTCTACCACACATTGTAAACTGGCATGCTATGGTATACCACCATGTATCTCCATGCTCCTTTGCAGACCACTGCTCCTCGCTGCATAGCCCTGCACACCACTGGGTGTTATGGCCTAGAATTGGGTATGTATGCATCAAGCGACATCCCTCTATATAACACTAATTGCTACAACCTGACTCTGTATAGTCTTGTGTACCACTGCTTACTATCATACCACCATGTAACATATGGTATCCTGCATGTGCCAAAGTGTCTGCCACTCTGATAGTGACCCCACCATGACACACGTCATGTCTCCTCATCCATCCTGGTAGACTTGAGCACCCTAACTCCACTCCTGCTAGGGGGATATCTCTGTTGTGCCGATCGTTTGTGACCCATGTGTCCTAAACCTCAATGGGAGAACATCGTCTCCATACAATATCGGGTCTCGTGACCTACCCATGCCACCTCCTTGAACCGGCTCCTGCCAAAGAATGTTAATCATCCTGCACCCCCATGCATAGCCAACATGCCAAAACAACCAATGGATTCTGCTCACAAACCACCTGGCCACTACCGTCAACTGGTGCTCCCCTAAGGAATGCATGCGCTCAGACATGGGGTTGACTACTTGAGCAATGCCATAGTAATCTCGCATGTCTGATTTTGAATAGGAAGCCCCGCCTAGATCCCAATGCCAACTTGGGCCTCCAACACCCTCAATTTCTGAGGGCTCCCACTCAACTTTACTCCGAACTTCAACCATCTCCTTGAGTCTATCCCACTCCACCGAATACCAACTCAGAATCTCTCACCATCCAACCCCAAGAGAGGGATTGAATGCACAAGCTCTAGCACATAGAACAAGCCCGACATGCGGATGTTGCATCTTGTGCAACTCTGACCGTCTCAACCCACTACCCAGGTCAAAACATGATATCTGACTAGGTAGCTCTGTCTCTCTCTCTCCAATGGGCAAAGGTGACCTAACAGTGCTGCTAACCTAGTCATCCCCTTTGGTATGTCTAGACAACTATGCCTCTCTAAATCCAATGCATAAGGATGGGTTGATAACACTGTAGATCTTGTTAGTGTGCCTCTGAAGTGAACTATGCTGAAATCCCAACTTGTGGTCTCTATGCTGCCCCTCATCACTAGCTAGCCCAAAGGATGGTTTCACATCCTCCTCCATCATGGGCTCGACATGAGCCTCCAACTTCTCCTCCCTAGACAACCCAACATGCAAGACATGCTCATCAGTCAGTTGTAGGTGATTGTCGTCCGACAACTATGTCATAGATCTGGATTCCTATCTATTGGCTCCTCATCAATAGTGGGGATGTTTCCTGACACCTCATCAATGGATGGTCCTATGGGTGTATGCTCTACCTTCTCCCCCAAGGTGTCAACTTGTGCTATCAAAGAGACCTCCAACAATGGTGACTCTTGTGCCACACTTGGTATACAAATGTGATCCTCACACTCCCACATGTCCTCTACCTCATGTTCAATCCCCTCCTCAGGCCCCTTATGTCTAAGACCAGGTCTCCACTAGCAAAATTGTCCCCTTAACTCATCCTCTAACTGTCTCTAGCCTATTTGCTCCTTTCCAAGAGATCTAGTGCCCTGATTTTGTCGACTTTCCCCACATAACGTAGATGGTTGTACTCCCACAGCTTGTGCCCCTATAGTGTCTATGTTGTAAGGACAATGATGGATCTAGTCTAACACCTTCCTTAACTGAGCCAACCTCTCATCACTCCACCGGATTCCACCCCAGAATCCTTGCATATTGAATCTCCCTTGAGCCATGGGTAGTGTACGTGTAACTTGTCACTGTGCATACATGCTCACATCTCCCATGGTCTTACTGGTTACCCACAGTTGGGCCAAGATTATGCTTTGATACCACTGTAATGTTCCTAAACAGGAATTTAAGTGATAAACCAATTAAAAAAACAATGCAAGAGCGAAAATATAAGCATTTAGCAAAAATCCATGAAACACTGTAATATTGGAACTATTGAGCCATATATTATGAAATATGAGAGCATGAGTACAATATATAAATGGGGTTGTGCACCTGGCTTGTCTCAAGGACATGCTGGACCAAACCCAGGTGGTAGAATAGTTGGAAAGATGGTTGTTCAGTTGTTGCTTTATGATGCTCTATGTTGTCTTAGTAAACCACTGATTTGTTGACTTCTTATCTTTTCTCTCCCCAACAAAATTGTATTCATATTCATATTCATCAGTTGGCATCTGTCTACAACGTTTATGCTCTTTCTCTATCTATATCACTCTGGCATGTGTGTGTTATATACACACATGTTGAAGGGGTGAGCCCACATAAAGTATCTCTGCGATTATTATCATGTCTTGCTCAAGTCCTCAACCACCACCCATTTGTGGAATGGGGAAGTTGGCCTCGTTTCGTATACAGGGGAACTATTCTATTTATAATGAGATAATCACATACTTGCAAAGGATACATATTCAGTGGATTGCGGAGGGAATCAAAGAAGCTTAAAAGCATTCCATGGAAGAGTGTATTTGAAAACATGTGTGGTCTGAATGTGGGACACATAGGACTTGCACTGCTCACAATAATTTAACACAAGAAGGTTTATCGTTTGTAAAACTCTGCCCAAATCCTCATGAAGCTGCTCTACTGAATAGTCCATCTCATGCACTACAAGAGTAAACTCATGAAGATGAAATCCAATCCTGGTGAAATTGAACCCTCGTCTACCCGGGCCTCCCCTCATCTCCTCTTGTCGATCACCCTGCCACACCGGTGAAGTTCCCCACACCATCAATGAATCGCTAAAACCAAATGGAAGATTTGCATGACGCTCCCCTGTAGAAACCATCTCACCTCTACGGGTAGTTGAACTACACAGCCCTATTATGCCAGAATCCCCTGACCGTCGCAGAAGGAACCTATCGTGCTGACATTGTGACACTCTGGTCATGAATGACTGCCTAGCATGCTCGTACGAGAACCTCCTCTCCCATAACTCTCGGCCATAATCTATGCAATGATCGAGGCTAGGCCAATATTTCCAAAGTGACTCAACAATGCCAATGCCTATGGCTAGCCCAAGTCGTAAGAAACAATCTACCTTGTCCTATAGTGAGGACTTCAGTGATTTCCCATGTGTCCTCCTATGAACAAATCAGTCTGCTTGTTATCCCGACCATGCTCACTAAGGAGTGGAGTATCCCACCAACCCATTGAATCCCTGGATCCCATAACTATACTAGAGGTCCACAAACCCCAATGCTCTTTGTCTATCGTTGTGATATGCTGCTAGTTGTTGGGACCCCTTTGTGCCCTGTCTCTGCCTCCTGTAGGTATCCAATAGGTAGGCACTAAGAATCAAGAATCCGTGCCGCAAATATCCAAATGTTCTATGCTTGCCAAATCACACAGTGAGATCTACTATCTCAACTCCTGATAATGTGCTTGGGTACTGCCAAAAACCTAGGAATCATCCTACCAACAAGGACTACTGTCGTCCGCACCTCATGCTCCCCTAACACCTCAAGTTGTCCAATTGAAAAAAGCACCATGTAACTCCCTCTTGGTCACCTTCCCAAGTGTGAACCTTGGGGTGGAACATATGCTACCTCGATAATCGACCATGCCATCCCTAAGTTTGTAACCGTAAACTCATGCACCTACCAAGTGTCTCAACCAGAGTGTCTCCCTTCGACCCATGACACGTGTTGTCTCATCCAAGTACCTAAGGTGAGTCCCCCATGCCCTCCTTCCTCAATGGAGAGTGTGAAAGTGAAACAACCAAACTCTCTATGACTGTAAGCAACACTGGAGGATGACGGGTGGGTATGTCCCAAAGAGTATGATCAAGAGTTTACCGGAATGCTCAAGAGTAATCCTATGGATGACCCTCTCTCCTCCTCAGATCTATTGATAACTCCCTCGAGGCCCTGCCTCCACTAAACATGGTGTCCCTAAATGCTTGATAGTGTCCTCATCAATCCTAGGTGAGTTGCCTCCAATGGTACACCTACTATCCCTGTCAATAAGTCTTCCTGTAGGCAAAGCTCCAAGAGACTGTTGCACCGCATCATGTGTCACTACATACCACCAAGTACCACCGCACTCCATGAAATGCCACTGTATGCTGCAACCTATCCCTGTACACCACTAGATACCCCTAACTACGACTATACCATCCTATACACTCCTGTGTCCTACTTGTGTCACTGCACCTATCACTCCCCGCACATCCTCAATGCGATGTGAGTCACTCCTTCTACCCCACATTGTAAACCGGCATGCTATGGTATACCACCAAGTATCTCCATGCTCCTCTGCAGACCACTGCTCCTTGCTACATAGCCCTACACACCACTAGGTGTTATGGCCTATAATTGGGTATGTATGCATCAAGCCACATCCCTCTATATAACACCGAATGCTACGACCTGACTCTGTATAGCCTTGTGTACCACTGCTTACTATCATACCACCATGTAACATATGGTATCATGCATGTGCCAAAGTGTCTGCCACTTTGATAGTGACCCCACCATGACACACATCACGTCCCCTCATTCATCCTGGTAGACCTGAGCACCCTAACTCCACTCCTACTAAGGGGGATATCTTTGTTGTGCCGATCGTTTGTGACCCCTGTGTCCTAAACCTCAATGAGAGAACATCGTCTCCATACAATATCGGGTCTGGTGACCTACCCATGCCACCTCCTTGAACCGGCTCCTGCTAGAGAATGTTAATCATCCTGCACCCCCATGCATAGCCAGCATGCCAAAACAACCAATGGATTCTGCTCACAAACCACCTGGCCACTACCGTCAACTGGAGCTCCCCTAAGGAATGCATGCACTCAGACATGGGGTTAACTACCTGAGTAATGCCATAGTAATCTTGCATGTCTGATTTCGAATAGGAAGCCCCGCCTATATCCCAATGCCAACTTGGGCCTCCAACACCCTCAACGTTTGAGGGCTCCCATTTAGCTTTACTCCGAACTACAACCATCTCCTTGAGTCTAGCCCACTCCACCGAGTACCAACTCAGAATCTTTCGCCATCCAACCCCAAGAGAGGTATCGAATGCACAAGCTCTAGCACATAGAACAAGCCTAACATGCGGATGTTGCATCTTGTGCAACTCTGACCATCTCAACCCACTACCAAGGTCAAAACATGATATCTGACTAGGTAGCTCTGTCTCTCTCTCTCCAATGGGCAAAGGTGACCTAATAGTGCTGCTAACCTAGTCATCCCCTTTGGTATGTCTAGACAACTCTGCCTCTCTAAATCCAATGCATAAGGATGGGTTGATAACACTGTAGATCTTGTTAGTGTGCCTCTGAAGTGAACTATGCTGAAATCCCAACTTGTGGTCTCTATGCTGCCCCTCATCACTAGCTAGCCCAAAGGATGGTTTCACATCCTCCTCCATCATGGGCTCGACATGAGCCTCCAACTTCTCCTCCCTAGACAACCCAACATGCAAGACATGCTCATCAGTCAGTTGTAGGTGATTGTCGTCCGACAACTATGTCATAGATCTGGATTCCTATATATTGGCTCCTCATCAATAGTGGGGATGTTTCTTGACACCTCATTAATGGATGGTCCTATGGGTGTATGCTCTACCTTCTCCCCCAAGGTGTCAACTTGTGCTATCAAAGAGACCTCCAACAATGGTGACTCTTGTGCCACACTTGGTATACAAATGTGATACTCACACTCCCACATGTCCTCTACCTCATGTTCAATCCCCTCCTCAGGCCCCTTATGTCTAAGACCAGGTCTCCACTAGCAAAATTGTCCCCTTAACTCATCCTCTAACTGTCTCTAGCCTATTTGCTCCTTTCCAAGAGATCTAGTGCCCTGATTCTGTCGGCTTTCCCCACATAACATAGATGGTTGTACTCCCACAGCTTGTGCCCCTATAGTGTCTATGTTGTAAGGACAATGATGGATCTAGTCTAACACCTTCCTTAAGTGAGCCAACCTCTCATCACTCCACCGGATTCCACCCCAGAATCCTTGCATACTGAATCTCCCTTGAGCCATGGGTAGTGTACAGCATAACTTGTCACTGTGCATACATGCTCAAATCTCCCATGGTCTTATTGGTTACCCACAGTTGGGCCAAGATTATGCTTTGATACCACTGTAATGTTCCTAAACAGGAATTTAAGTGATAAACCAATTAAAAAAACAATGCAAGAGTGAAAATAAAAACATTTAGCAAACATCCATGAAACACTGTAATATTGGAACTATTGAGCCATATATTATGAAATATGAGAGCATGAGTACAATATATAAATGGGGTTGTGCACCTGGGCTTGTCTCAAGGACATGCTGGACCAAACCCAGGTGGTAGAATAGTTGGAAAGATGGTTGTTCAGTTGTTGCTTTATGATGCTCTATGTTGTCTTAGTAAACCACTGATTTGTTGACTTTGGCTTGTTGGAAATTACCCAAAAACTACCCAGAAAAGTCTACCCTTTTAGTCTTAGAATCCTTGGACAAAACCCATAAAAACCCATAAGGGAATTTCTCTAATTTTGACTTTGGATTTTCGACCTCTTGGGCGCTGCTTATAGTGACATCTCCTAACTTTCAGCCTCGTAGAAAGTGCCCAAAAGCTGCCTAGAAAATCCTTTCCTTTTACCCTTAGACTCCTTGGACAAAACCCAGAAAAACCCAGAAGGGAATTTCTATGATTTTGACTTTGGATTTTTGGCCTCTTGGGAGTTGCTCTCTGGCTACTGTTGCCAAATTCGATTTGCAGGAAATATCCTGCAAATCCAACTGGAAATACCCCTCAAATGTTTATTTCCCCTTTACTATATGATCCTTTGTCTCCTGGATGGTCCTTGGCCCTGATGGTTGCTCAATCAAGCCCCACGAATTTGTTGTTAGAGGCCACTGCGCAGTCTCTTTGACCAGAAATGTATACTGCTGCATGTACTGGCTAGCTGGCTGCCAAAAACTAATAAAAAACCCTCATTCCTCCACCTTTCTTGCTCCCGAAAACTCCCAACAAGTGAGGGGCTTCTTGGCTAGCTAAATCAACCTCTACTTATTTTTCATTGTCCAGAAAACATGGAGTCTCTTCCTCTGTGTGGCTGGGTGAGTTGTGAATTGCTGCTGGAAACTCCTACAATCTCTTTGGAACAACCTCCCTAGGGCATGCACTGATGGTCCCCCGAAGTAGAGGTTGAATCTTCCCTGTGAAAGACTCATGGATAAACAACCGGTAGACTTGCTAAGCAACAGAGTGTACAAGAGTGAGTTTGTTTGTCAAATATTTAGAATGAAAACAAAATGAGAGTCGATCTCTCTTTATAACTCCTTCGCCCCCCTTATCCTCATGTGGGCCCTCCATCCACCCATTTGATATTCCCTCGAAGCATATCGACTGGTTAGTTCGGCCTCCTATGTGCGTGGCCCCCACATTCCACTAGCAGCTAAATAAAGTTGATTTGGCACCTAAGTCCCTAAGTTGAAAGTGTGGGGCCATCTTCCCTAGTAAAAAATGTACAAAATTGTGTCGCAGCACCCCGTTACTAATGTGTTTGAGAAGGGACATGACATCAAACTTTGACGTTTGACAAAAATACCACCGATTCTCCATCATCCTTGACTACTAAAGAAATCCCAGCTACAATACCTCACATGCTAGAGTCATCTACAAAACAGAGTCAGTTGGATATTTTACAAAGATATAAAGAAATTAAATAGAGGAATGAAACCATTAATGAAAACATTTCTGCTCAATTCAGGAAACAGTCTTCCTCAATCAAACACAAGCTCATTTGAGCCCATGACACAGAGAAAGGGTGAATGCACATGGCATTCCTATAGGCGCAGGTTCCACAACCAAAATCAGCACCTAGCTTCAAGGAGACTACCTTTGAGTTTGAGGTAAAGGATGTTCATCCTTTGGATCAGATGGACATGCACAGGCAGATAGGAGAAATGGTCTACTCAACCTTCACACAGACTACCCTCACTGCTTCTAAACTATGACTTTCTTTGAATAATGTTCAATCTCAGCTTAAATTGGAGAAGGTTTTCTCCCCGGCCAAAGATAACGAAATTAAATATTTGGAGGAAATGGTGATTAAAGCAGGTTTTGACCCTAGTAATTCAAAGGTTATTAAAAAAATCATTAAGAAGAAGAATGATAACATAACAGCCCTGAAGAAGCGATTGAAGTTGCCTGCAACTGAAGATCTCCAGGCAAAGGAGTTAGGAGAGACAGAGTTATAGAAAGAAGAAATGTTGAAGCTACTAGTGGAGCAAAGTGCACAGATCAAGGAGATGGAAGCAGAGATGGATAAATTGATAAAGAGGAGCAGAGTTCTCAACTTGCAGTAGTTCCTCTTGATGGAGTACCAATTGCATCCCTTCTTCAAACAAGAATTCCTACAACATCTACAATAGTAGGAACATCCTCTTCTACAGTGCTTCCCATATCAACTACAGATGATTCAATTAAGTTGGCCTAATCCCTGGAAAGCATGTCTATACGGGGAGATGAAATAAAGAAACTAAGACAGGATATGAAAGTCCTACAGGAGCAGAGCAACAGATATGAGAATTATCTCATTACAGAGATGTAGAAATGTCAAACAATGTCCCAAAGATTGCAGCAGATGGAAAAAGATACTGTCGTGGGTAATACCTTGCCTCAGGTCAAAGAAAATATTTGGAAACAAATCAATGAAGTTATGATAAATATCTGGCCTTCCATACAGATCATATTTGAGCAAGAGGAATTGATTGAAAGACCTAATGAATCCATTGAACAAGTCAGAACATAATTGGGTGCAAACCTAGTGAAGCTACTGAGCTCATCAAATTCCTTAACTATAAAAACAAACAGGAATTAGAAGAGCTGGAGATTCAAGATACAACAAAAACTATATTGGAAGTCAAGAAGGTGTCGACTAAGAGAAATTTGGTAAGGCAGCTTGAAGAAAAGTGTTAGACTCTGGACATTGGCGTACGAAGATTTTTCAAAATGCTGGAAGCCCTCTATAAGAAGGGATTTCCTAATTTATTGGTAATAAATGATAAGCTTAGTACATGGTCTGATTACAGTGAGAAATTAATGATTAAGGCCAAAGACAGTTCCAAAGTTACAGGTGGAAGAATCAGTATGACAGGAAAAGAATTCTTGGAAGCATTGGCATATGACCTAGACATTTGGTATGAAATTAAACACATATTCATTTCCAAACCAACATTTGCTAAATATACTGAAGTGGACGAGGTTTACAGAAGGTATTGAAGACAACTATCCCGAGTGAGCAACGCTGGGAGAAATTATGTGAATTATTGGAGTAAGTAGATGATTTGGTTGTACAAGTCAGAATCAATAGAACAACTTGATTTGAAGGGCCATCCAGTCAAAGATTCCACAAATTTAGTGCGAGCACTAGAGACAGTTTGAATTTTCCTAGATATTTGTAATAAGTTAGATAGATTTAGTTTAGGAATTCCTAAACACATGCTAGTCGGTTTTGACAAGATTTTTTGTAAATATCTTATAAATACTTCTCTTTTAGAAGTATCAAGGGTTGATTTTTGCGTGGATTTTTGCATCCAGAACACTATTGTACTATTTTCATTTCATGGGTTGATCAGTAATAAAAAGGAAATTCTTCATAGGATTCACCTGTTAGACTATCTGGTGATGTGCTTCTTTCGCTATTAATGTGTTATTACTTTGTTTTCATACTTATGTTTCCTGAAATCTAAATTATTTTACAGAAAATTAATGAACAGAATTTGTTGAAAAATACACTCTACTTTTCGCTAAAAATAATTTCTATGTTTTCTTCTGATATCATGTTAAGGAATTCTTAATTGCTCTTTAACTTCTATTGAACTTATATATTTTTTTCCATTTCATTTCACTTAAATATAAAGGATCCATCTAGTTTAGCTACCTTGCCCTGTGAAACTCCTTTTAAAAGCTGAAACATACCCATTTTGAATCGTAGACTCCATAGCGCAATGGAAGATTCAGGCGCTTAATCGACCAATCAATTTAAAACGAAACTTCGAACACTCATAACTAGTCTAATATCTAATACAACAAAGTTAAATCTTACAAAAGTAGACCTCTCTAAAATTGACAGAACTAGATCTCAACTTCCAAAATAGATTTGTGATTACCTTTATAATTTTCTTCTACAACCTCAAAAAATTACAAAATAATAACAATATTAAAATTACAAGATAATAACAATAAAATTATTAAAAACCTCACCTTTAATAATCTCCCCCACAAAAATATTTTAAAGCACCTTTTTTTAATATACTTAAAACAACCTTTATATCCGGCAAACAAAACCATTAATTAGCCTTTAAGAACTCCAACCATTAAAAATCATTTAATAAATGGGCCTCTTAAAATAACTTTCTTAAATCTCCTTTGACGTAAAATATATTTTCCAATAAAATATTTGGAACCTTTAAACTTGCATTGATGGTGAACGCTTTTTCCGTTTAAAAACCTTTGCAAATAAGTTTTTTGAACTTGTCGTCAGGCTAGTCTGCGTCTTTTCAACAAAAACTTGTTAACTTGGCCCGCATTGCTAACGCAGGGACCCTAGGTAGTAGTAACACACCGATCTGTGCACGAAGATCACGCAACGCAGAATCTGGTGACTTGGAGATGTTTAACAATGCGAATGTAATAGTTTTTTCACAGAGATTTTAGTTCTTCTTTGGATATTTGAAATCTCGTTCCATACCAATCTGATAGATGGAAAGAAGAGAAACAACAAAATTAACAAACAAAAATGTTCGTTGTTGCTCAATTACTCTATTAAACACAAATATGATTCACATAAACAATTATTTAGTTGTGGCTGGTTTATTTTCTTGCTTCATATTACAATGACCCAATCATCCATGTATAAATAACAAATTTACTAAAATAAACAATTATTTAGTTGTGGCTGGTTTATTTTCTTGCTTCATATTACAATGACCCAATCATCCATGTATAAATAACAAATTTACTAAAATAAAATATTTTGATCATTTTTACAGTTTAAAGAAAAAATATAATATCGATAAGTCATAATATTAACACGTGGTAAAATATTTAATAACCATGATAACCACCCTGTTAAAAAATTCGTGGAAATCCGACTCGAATTTAAATATCAATCTAATTAACCCCATATGAGTGGGGCGACATACCCATCCATGTCACGGTGATGTTGCTACCTTTAGCCGTGTATATGCGATGGTGAACCGCAGAACCTTACCGAAAATTTAAAAAATGAACACACAAAATCCGAGAAAGTGTTACACATCTGTCGATTCACCTGGTTTCTTTAGTGGACAATCTGTGAATATGTTTTCTTAACTACATATAGATTGTGACATCATAATAGAGCGAACATTTTGTCAGTGTTTGTCCCATAAACCCACAGTGTTGGAGTACAGCCATTCAAATTCGAGCTTTTTCTCAATATCTCTTACATATTTATGTCACTCAGTCGCACATTACGTAACGTAGACGCTCTCCAATACCTCTGCAAAGTTAAAACGAATTTCTCTCTCCACACTGTGCAACCTTTGGACACATTTTACATCCATTCCGCTTTAACATAAAGTATAGCACTAAACTTCAACCCCATTATTTCGATCTTTCTATCATGTGTATGTGTCCAACCTCATGTCACATCCGAATGACATTAATTGTTTCACGACTTAAGACAACGCCAGGCCCCTTTGGGTCAATCCCTGGATAGCTAAATCTGTTGTGGGTTCCAACTTCCCTTTAGATACCCATTCTTATCTTTTCTCTCCCCAGCAAAATTCTATTCATGTTCATCAATATGTTCCTACATCATAGCATCGGTCCACAAAGTTTATGCTATTTCTCCATCTATCTTATTCCGATGCGCATGTTTTCTATGGATGATTTTCTTGAATAGAATTCACACGAAACATGATGTACCTTCTGTATTTAAAACCATAATTCATCAGACCAACATTTTGAAAAATCTAGAGAATGTTCTTTTGCATGGCAGCTCACACTGATTGGTTTTCTTTACCGTCCATTGAGTTATAGACACACATGTTGAAGGTGTGAACCCATTAACGGTCGAACATCTATTTAATGACCAAAAAATAATAAGTTGATATTCATAACACAACAAGGGCTACGGACATTCCTTAGAATTTACGTAACTAAAACCACATACTTTGATATTAATCTCGAATTTGTATTACCTTTTAATAGACGAAATATGCCAACAAAGATAGTAACCTGATATTCATGACTAACTCTCTCTATATATAATAATAATGTAATAATAAGTAGTACTATTAATATACAACTAATATTAATATATTAATGTGGTAAGATTACTCTATTAATACACCAATAATAATATTCTAATATAGTAAATTTGAATTATTAATGCTTTAATTACCTATTCTAATATAATATAAAAATAAATTAATATTAATGTATTCATTAAGGATATATTCATATTACTAATGGTTACTAATAATATATTAATTAATTTTAATATATTAATTTTAATCATTTTAATATATATTAAGATTAATTTTTTGAAAAATATTTTTTTAGGAATTTAGTTTTATTAGTATGGTATACATTTCATGCTCCCAATTGTTTGGGTTCAAGACTACTGAGACGTGTTATTAAGTTGGGGCTAGTGACATTTATGAAATTGTTGTTCTACTTGGTGAAACAGTGGCAACCATTTATAGGAATTTATCCATTATGTCAAGAAAAAATATAATATAAGTGAATGTCATGTGGCTAATAAGAGGCAAGCTACTACCCATTGACACTATTTAATACCATGTTCTTGGTGTTCAGACCCTGCAATGTCCACTTGATAACATCGACACATGGTAGTATTGGATATCTGTAGACAATTTTATGGAACTTTAAACATCATGTTTGCATTGAAGATTACTTGGTCATCGTTAGGATTGATCACTTCCACCATAGGAAGTTAAGAGAGGTAATTGAAATTGAAAAACATGTGAATAATCTCAACAAAGACTATGGTTGGAAATTAAGTAAGAGTTGGGTTCCACTCTTTCTTCTTGTTAGTATTTTTTTGTTTCTCTTTTTTCTCATGGGATTTTATATTTCTAATAACATATAATAATATTATTTATAATAACAATATAATTATAAAAACATTATTTTCATATATCAATAAAATATTCCATTATATAGAATTTATACTTGGGTTTTTTATTTTTATTTGTATTTTTATCTTTTTTAATATTATTTTTTATTTTTAGTTTTTATTTATGTATTTTTCTTTAACTTTTTTTAATCTAATTAATATATTGATATTCTTGTTTGTTTGTTAAATTTGAATCTCTCTATTTGCAATTTAAATAATTTCAATTTAGTCTAAGTTCTTCTCTTTTTTCTACATTTTGTTTATTATTTTTCCTATTATGCAGCCTTTTATTTCTATAACAATTGTTTTCATTTCTCTTTTTTCTACATTTTGTTTATTATTTTTCCTATTATGTAGCCTTCTATTTCTATAACAATTAGTTTCCATAACTAACTGTCTTTTTTTTTTATATATTGATCAATTCTTGATCATAATGTTCACTTTAATTAAAATATTTTATTAACGACTATTTCAAGAATTGGATGCATCTATTCTATTTAAACATAATGATAGACTGGTTTTTTCAACTTTGTCCTAAGGATAAACCACATTAGATGGTTTGAAACATTGACCAAGAAAAAATAATGTGATCAACCCAAAATACGTTCTCGAAATCAGTAATGATCACAAAAGTCTGAAATCAAATAACTTTATGGAACCCTCATTACTAGATGTTTTCATAGAGTTTCGTATCTTCGAGGTCTTATGTGAACTTTGTTGAAGTGAGTACATCTTCGATAGTGATCCACATGATAGTAGAATCCTTTTCAATGATGCATGGGGTATCTGAAAAGATAGGAACTCATATGAAGGTACTGTCAATGGCCTCCTCAATACCATTCTCTCTGACCTCCTTTGATGATCCATTCTTTGGAGGCATGGTGTTGCTTGATTATGAAAGACTAATATGTTCAGCACCTATAGTACCTATTGTGACAAATGCACTCATGGGGATATCAAGTTAGTTTTGCAAGAGATCAAATAAGCAAATCAATTTACAAGCAAGAAACAATCACTATGAAAAGGGATTGCATAATGGTGGCACAAGACGGCAATACTGATCACTAGAAATGTGCATTGCACATCTTTTTAAGGAGCATTGTGCAATTTCTGTCTTTAAGGGAGCTTGACTAATGACTTGATCTATGAAATGCGTAGTTTCTACTTGGAGATGGGCTTGGACTGCAGAATGCACAATTGTAGAGGACAAGGAGGCGTCATTTCTACTTGTGATTATGCAATGTGCAGTTGGAGATCCTAGTGACTCCATAGTGTACAGTTGTAGCTGGCAAGGAGAGGCCTCTACTGGAAGAGATTGTGTAATGTGTAGTTGAGAAGGGCAGAAAGGCCCAAGGATTGCACAGTCTTCTCTGGTAGAAGGGAAAATTGCAGATATGCTTACTAAAGGGAGGAAGGATGTTGATCGGGTAAAAAATAATTCAACCCAATCACTAACATCAAGAAAATAAGATAGTGAAAAGAGGAAATACATGTATAAATACACTGAGTAACAATAATTGTTGGTAGCCAAAAGGACACAGAATGCAATGTGACACTTAAAAAGAAGCTCAAAATACTGAAACGAAACTTGTAGAAGATACTAATGATAGAAACAACACTTGTTACAAGAAGAATGAGATAAAATGATGCTTGCAAAAGATGAAGTGACAAAAGCGAAAGAAAAAGTGGCAGAAAGCGACAGTTGAGAAACTTGCGTGGAGAAGTAGTGCAAACAAAATCCAAAGCTCCTTGTGCTCATAAGAATGGCTAGAGTTTGAATGGCAAGTTTGAGAATGAGCTATATGAGGCCTTCTTATATAGATAAGTACTCACGAGATTAGGGTTAGGGTTTCAAATTTGCATGCATAAAATCAAGGAGTCACCTTTAGTTAACTAACACTTATTCGTAGATCAAATAGAAACTCATACTACACTATTGGATAGGAATGCACACTTCCTATTTTCCAGGTGTGCGTAGTTGATGGACTCCGTCAGCTGCATAGTTCCCTAGTTGAATGGATTGCGTTGATCAATGAGACAACACATTGTGAAGTTCAATTTCTAAATGGATTGCACAATTTTCTCTCACATTAGGATTGCACAATTTTCTTTCATAGCTGATTTCGCAAGTACCTAGCTCAAAGGATTGCACAGTGCACTACAACAAGGGGGTTGCACAATTTCTCAAAGTAAGACATGCAATGAGTGGTGATCAAGGCAAGACTTAGCTTGTGTTTACAAGAAGTGTTTGCTTGTATCCATAAGTTAAGCAACTATTTTCGACAAGGCCTAACTATCATCATGGAAGCATAGTTGAGACATCACAAGCCTAACATCAAAGGATAATTCGTTGCAACACTTAATAAACAAGAAAAATACTTGACACGAGTTAAAATTATAGTTCTTATGCTCAAAGGTAAGCTTCAAAAATCAAATCATAGACAAATTTTTGGAAAAAGGTTGTAACAACTGCAATACATCACCATGACACATTCACTAGAATATTTTCTTTAGGTTTCTCGGAGAAAAAATTGTGTGCTCTAAAACCAAAGGGAATATATATATGTTTGTGGTCATTAAACAATGAAAGATTATTATCGCATACTTAATATAATAACAAAATTACCATCTCGTACCAAATTTAATAATGAAGCTTGTGTGCTCTAAAGCCTAAGGGGAAAATATATTTGTATGTTTGTGTCCATTAAACAATGAAAAATTATTATCACATAGCAAATCTAATAACAAAATTATTATATCATAGCAAATAAAATAATGAAGAACACATAGCACTGCCATTTGCTGTATATAAACAATAGTTATGAAAAATGTCACCCTGGTAAGAAATTCCAGCACGTCCAACTCGATTTTAAATATCAGTCTAATTAACCATTTTAAATATGGTTGGGGCGACATATGCCTATCACGGTGATGCTGCTACTTTTAGCCGCGTTTATCCGATGGTGAACGGCAGAACCGTTACCGGAAATTATAAAATAAATTAATTCACAAAACTACGACTCCAATAAGTGTGACACATCTTTCCGTTCACCTGGTTTTGTCAGTGGGCAATCTGTTAGTGTTTTAAGTTCACAGCCAAATATGTATTGTGACATGACAGTGTGCTTGTACCATAACACCACAGTGTTGGATTACAGCCATTCAAATTCAATAATTTGTCTTATATATTTCGAAGTACGTAACGTAAACGCCCTCCAACACCTCAGAAAACGAATCTCTCTCTCCAGACTGTGTAACATCTGGACACATTTTACTTCCATTCTGCTTAAACAGAAGGTATAACACTAAATATGAACTTCATTATTTGAATCTGTCTATCCTTGGTATGTTTCCAACCTCATCTCACAATCGAATGACATTAATTGTTTCACAACAACCTACGACAACCCCGGGCACGTATGGGCCAATCGCTGGGTAGCTTAATCTGTTGTTGGTTCCCTTTACATATCCATTTTTATCTTTTTTTCTCCCGAACAAAACTCTGTTCGTGTTCATCAGATGGAACCTGTCTCCAAAATTTATGCGTTTCATCCATCTGTCTTATTCGGATGGGTATGTTTTCTGTGGATGATTTTCTTGAATTGAATTCACAGAAAACGTGACGTATCCACTGTATCTGAAATCATTATTCATCTGAGCAACATTTTAAAAAATGTAGATAATATTCTTTCGCATTGCAAGTCATACTGATTGGTTTCCTTTACCGTCCATCGAGTTATATACACACATGTTGAAGGTATGAGCCCACATCAAGTATTTCTGCGATTATTATCTTGTCCTGCACTCAAAGAGTTGTCAACCACCCTTTTGGAATCGTTTCGTATACACGGGAACTATACTATTAATATTAATCAGAGAGCCATGTACTTCCATAAGGATACATATTCAGTGGATGAGGGAATCTGAGAAGCTTAAAAGCATTCCATGGAAGAGTGTATTGAGAACGTGGTCCAAATGTGGAACACACAGGAGTGCAAATTCCATGGAAGAGTGTATTGAGAACGTCTGTGGTCCAGATGTGGAACACATAGGACTTGCACTGCTCACAATAATTTAACACAATATCGATTGAAAACTCTGTATAATAGCCCTTGATGGATGTGAATGTATTTTCCCTACCTAGCAATAAAAATTAAAACAAATTTTTAATTGCTTAGCCATCTTCATCGAGAGATGATGCGATATCCTGTTTGTCCAGTAAACCTTTAAAATTAAAATTAAAAAATAAAATGAAATATCAATGTTAACTCAGCGTAAATAAAATAAAATAAAATTAAAATAATAAAAAAATAACTTTAAAATTTAAAAAATTCAATGGTATTAATATATGGCACTGATCCATAATAATTATGTGGAATATAGTCTATTTAAAAGGGCAAGTTAAATACCTTGGTAGATCTAGAGTTAAGATAAATTTAAATTAATTTTTAATGAAGTTCAGTGTATCATATATTTTTATATATAGAAAAGTGTCACTAGATCACCAAATAGCTTCTATGATGGTCACAATGCTGTTTTCATTTGTTTTTTTCATAATTTGGTGATATGAAGCTAATCTTTCTTTTAGCCATCCGAAATAGTATACTACCTTTCTTTATATTATGTTGTATTTCTGTTTTGTTTATATATTAGAAGTAATGCTTCCATGTATCATTGTGAATTACAAAGTGTCAATCTAAAAATTGATGTTCCCTATATATATATAAATTGTCTATGAGTCATATATCTACCTCTTGTGATTTTATCATATAAACTCTCTATTATTATTTTTAAGCACTTTCCTTCCTAATTTACTCTATATTACGTGGTATTTCTGGATTGTTTATATAGCTGTGACTTTCTGTTGTGATAGGCTTTACTTGAATCCTTTCTTTCACGTTTCCAGAATTTGTCCCGCGGCCATGTTTGATATCGATGTCGCTTTGTCATCTTATGAAATGCCTGTTTTATCACGAATTTCGTTATTTGGAACGCTTGCTAGTTATACTAAAGAGGAAAATAATTTTACGTATGTGCTCATCAAACCATTCACCATGTGTAATGGAATATATGTTTAACAAACAAATGAGCAAATCAATTCTTTGATCTTGAGACATGATATTCGAAAAACGTTTCACAATTTAAACGCAATCTAATATTTATTCTCCACTTTAATATCATTCTCTTCACTTTAACCATGTAGCTGTTATACGCCTATTTAATGACCCAAAAAAAAGAGTCAATATCATAACACAATAACGGTGATGTACATTTATTTTTATTAGAATTTATATGTAAATAAATACAATGTATCCGTTGCCTAACTAAAACAACATACTGATACTTTTTTAATAGAAGAAAAATGCCAACAAATATAGTAAGTTGATGTTTATGTCACAACGAGGGTTGTGGACATTTCTTAGAGTTAATATATAAAGTTGTAAAATATACATAATTGAAATTATATATTTGGATATTAATTAGTTTAAATTTATTTAATTTTTGGATTTGTCAAATGTCTAGAGGATCAAATTTTGTATTTTTTTTTGAGTTTTACACTCGAAAAAAAGTTTGCATGTTGAGAGATTTTATTTCTCTGAATACTTGATACATCTAGAGATCTAGAAATTAGATAGATCTACATCATTTTATAAAATTTATTGCAATATAAGATTTGAGAAAATAATTCTAATTGGTGAACCTCACAATAATATAATATTGAGAAAATAAATCTTAATATTCAAAACTTTAGTAATAACTAAAATATTTGTTTTATAATATGTTATTAAAATTAAATCTTCATATATATTATGTCTATCTATTTTATTAGAAAATAAATATTTTTTGTCAACTTAATTATTAAAATCAAAATCATTAAAATGAAGAAAACAAAAAATATACAATCACATGAATTTTAATTCATCATATTTAAGGATGAATTTTTATAACAATACTTTGAAATTATAATTAAATAAAAATCATAATAATTCCTTAAAATTAAACTTGAAAAAGAGATCATAAAACAATAATCACTAAGGTAACCCATGTGATTATTCAAAGCTCGATGCCTTACATGCTTTGATTCAAAACTAAGATCATAAAATCATTATCCATTATGGTTTCTTAAAACTAAATAATTAATAAATATTTACTATCATATATATATTAAAACTAAAAACTAATTTCAAATTAAACTATTACTCTCTTTTTAAACTGTGGTTCGCAGTCACTGAGTGGTCATTACATCCATAGATAATAATCCACATAAGGGATCTACCCGTCGGCTTATCTAGTTAGGCCTAACCCCAAGGGCGTCGAAGAGATTTGACCCTATGACCTCCCAATTGGAAAGTTACTTAGTAACAAAAACTTGACTAATTGAGCTATCCCTTGGAGCTATTAAACTATTACACACATGTAAACTTAAAACCAATTTCAAATTAAACTATAAAAAATATGATTAATGATTATCCTCCCATTTAATTTTCATGTCCACCTTAATAACATTAAACTCCTATAAATTTAAAATTGAGGCTCCTCAAATTCCAATAGACTGACTATTCGTTATAGCTTGATTTGTTTATGAGAAGTTGAGGCCATAATAAAGCTTGATCTGTGTGTGAGAATTTGTGGCAGTAACTGCATGGATCACATTTCAGCTCAATATGTTTATAAGAATTGAAGGGAGTAACTACGTAAACATGACATGGATGTTCGTTGTTTACTTTTTCCATATAACATATTTTATCTTTGTTAGCCTCGCTAATAATCCGAGAAACATAGTCTCTTAAATATCAAGTAGCAAGTGCATTGTATTGTTGTGCAGTCAATGTTGAAGGTGACCTTGAAAGAAAGTAATGATAGCAATGATAGTATTGTTGTAGATTCAATGTTGAAGGTGTCCTTGAGAGAAAGTAATGATAGGAATGACTTTATTAGCATTGTTTATTTTCTTGGGATTTCTCTGGAAATAATTATATAACTCTTTCATCATATTTATATAAATATACAAAATAAATTGCAAGGTCAATCAGTTTACATAACCTTTATCTCTATATAAGATTAAACAAAATAATGAAATCCATTTACAAAACCTTTATCCATAGAGAAGTTCAAACAAAACACTGAAATCCAAATCCATGAATGTAAATTAAATCATACGAATTGCATTTTGGTTATAATAATTTAATGAAGGCTTACTCTTTAGATTGAACAAATATAATTTGCTTTAGTTAATGCATTGTTTCACCAATAATCATTAATCATATACAAATTTCCATTGTTATCACCAAAAAAATGATCACCTAGCCATTTCTAACTAGGTGGATAGAAATAGACCATGTACGATTAATTTTACCATAGTAAAATCACTTTCATCATAGGAAATAATTTAGTAAACCATTTTTATTAAATTATTTCTAATTAAAATTTAAAAACCCCATGAGAATAATTGAATAAATCATTATTTATTTAACTTTCTCTAAGAATAGATATTAAATCATTATTTGATAACTATTCCATGTAACATTTGACTAAATCACGTAAGAATAATTAAATAAATCAGTATTTATTTATTATTCTTTATTTCTAGAATAATTATTAAATCACTATTTAATAATTATTTAAATTTCACACATTTCTTAATCCTCGTGAAATGATTAATAAATCATTTTATTTGTTAATTATTTCTAAATAAATATATTTGACCATTTTGAATATCTTTTTCCTCTCCAAAAAATATAATAAAGTATTCTTAATAGCTAGATCTTGATTTGGTCAATATTTTTTTATTATTTTCCATTTTTGAGATCAACACAATACTTTGTTATAAATAAGAGGGTTTTCCATTCATTCTTGACCATGATCACTGTTATTGTCACCATTATCACCACTTTGCATTCGAGCTCCCATTTGAGTTCTACTCTCTTACTTTGGGTTTTTCACATATTGAGAGAGAGAAATGGATTAATAAAGAAAAAGGACATCAGAGAACCCATCCCACGGAAGGGGATTTGCAAACCGTTGTTGTAGATATCCTTCACCAGGTGTTTTCTAAAATTAAATATTATTCATTTAAAAAGGTTTTCTTCTATTGGGTTATTACATCAGATATTTCTTGTTGTTTTCTATTTTGGATCACATACAATCTTTTTGTTATAGGGTTTTCTCGTTTGATTATTGCATATATGATGCTTGAATAACCACATCTTGTTGTTAGGGTCACTTGTCACTAGTGACATAGGTGAAGTATTCTTGGTACACTTGCTAAGAATTTTCATACTAACACCTATAGTTTGAAAGATTTAATTTCATGAAAATTTCCTTATTAAGATAGAACAAAGTGAAATCTAAATCCACAGCGATAAATTAAATCATGTCCAAACACATTTTTCTTAAATCAATGAATGAAGCAGAACTATTTAAATTAAAATCATAATATTTCTCTCAAATAAGGCATAAATTGACTGATTTTCTTAATATTTTGTTGCAAATGTATAAATCAACTAGCTCACTTAGTATTGGATGTAGTTGAATACCATGCTCAACCCATTCAAGGAAGAAAGTGTATGAAAGGTTCATACATATCTATTTCATTTAATTTCTCCCTTAAATAGACTATATTTCACATGAATACCATGGGCCAATACCATTGGTTCTCAATACAATGAGTTGATACCATACGTGATTTTTTATTTTATTTTATTTTGATAGGGTTATTTTTATTTTTATTATTATTTTATTTTGACTAATTTAAAGTGTTTAACTTATAGTACATTATGTTACACATCTCTATCGTATATAGTTAGAGAGCTCCTCTTAGCACAATTATTTATTTTATTATTTTATTTTACCTTTATTTTACTTTTATTTTATTTTAATTTTTACATTTTTTGAAATTTGACTGACTCAGAATGTTTTATTAATAATTATGATTATTATAATTATTATTATTATTTTTTTTTTAAATTTAATTTTTATCTTTTATATAATATGACTGAGTCAGAATGTTTAACATGACAGAATAGGAGGACATTATAAAATCTCTTCCATACTAGGCTGAGAACGTTTCTTGACCTAATTAAAGTGAATGCAAGTAACATGACTAACAAATGTAAAAAATATTCATTAAATATAACAACATTCAAAATTACAATGAAGACAAAATTCGTATAATATTATTGTAAATCATTAATATTTTAAATAAAAGAAAGTGATTATAAGGTATATTTAAAAAGAATTATACTCCTCGGTAACAAACATTTCATTTATCTATAAATTTTGTTGCATTAATTCGTTGAACAACAAGTCACCTACAAGCTCAATTTATGAATAAATATGAAAAGAAAATAAGCATAACTCTTATCCATAGTTATTACTTGGTCAGTTTTACATTACTCCATATTTTATGATTAAAAAAGCCATACGTTAATTCCAAATATTTAACTATTTTTCCACAAAATATACATGGTAATATTTCATTATTTACACTACAATCACTTAGACCATCCTTATGTCCTCTGGAGTCTAATATAAATTAGTCAAAAATATCTTAATTAGGGTGCAAAGGAATCCAATTGCAACAAGAGTCCTCACAATAGTATTACATAATCCCTTGAGAAATTCCTCTATAATTACTCGTCACATGTATGAACTTTTCCCTCCATGCAATTTCTAACGTTCACAAACTAATTTCAGTACATAATATTGTTAAACACATAACATAAAATGGATAAGATATGAAGACTAAGTGTGAGATGCTTTTCATATTCACAAGATATACATTTATATTACATTCTTGTGACCATTGGTCTTCATGTACCAAGTGGTCCTTGGACTCCAATGACTGTTCAAATTCCACACAAACCCTTAGAGGATTAGGCATCCAACATTCCCCCCCCCAACACAAAAGGGTATGTATGAGTCCAAGAAGAGAGTTTTAATACATAATGTGAAAGAATGCATGGCAGTACTAAGCTAAACGTTCTCTTTGAAATGTTGGCATAAGGTGGTCATTTAAGGATGACCACCAACACTAGAACGCTTAGTACAGTTCCCAAAACTCTTCCAAATCTGGCAAGAATCTGAAATCTTCTGCTAGAGGAAGTGTCCCTAATGCTTTGGAGAGGGAGACCTTCAACCTAGAAAAGGGAGGTATACAACCTATGGTGCTTTAAGGATGACCACCAACTCTTGAATGCTTAATGAAATTTTTGGAACTCTTCCAGAACTAGCAAGAAGTTGAAGTCTTCTTCTAAAGGAAGTGTCCCCAATTATTGGAAGAGGGAGAAGCTCAACCTGAAAAGGGAGGTATTAAACCTGCATAGATGGTTTAGGGCTGACCACCAACCAACGACATGCTTAGGGGATTTTTGTCTCTGGATACAACTCTAAATATGGGTATGGTTGTTAGTGGCTGTAGACTAAGGCACAGGTTCAGGTTATGGCTCAAGCTCACTTGATTTATCTTTGAAACTTGTAGATGATTGAAATTCCCCCCCTTGTCAGATACAATGTGATAAGAAAAAGATAACTCAATTGCAAGACTTTTCAATATTCTCGAAGAAATCCTGACATATGACCGAAATATATTCTTGGTTGTTGAGGCCCATTTCCAAGAAGTGTTCCATCCAAGATGAATCCGTTTACTTATAGGAGGCCTTTTTATTAAGCATATCTTTGAAGAATCAATGGTTGTATGACAATTCTCACATGGATGAAGATAAAAAAATGATCTTTCATATGGTCAACTTAGTCACAATGTTGGCATTTAACAATCTATTATGGTTGCTATGGAAGAGGACTAGAATCTGGAACAAATGAAGGTGAATTGTCATGAAGAAATCCATCACTATGGAACTGGATGGGCTTTGAGTAATATGGAATATGAAAGGAAACATCCTTGTCATATCCAAGACCAATTTTGTGCTTGTTATGGAGAGGCTCTTCCCAAGGTCTGATGATGGGCTTGAGAAGTGTATGATGAATTTCTACTTCTTTCTCCAAATCTTCTCCTTCATTAGGCACTGAATGTGAAGCAACGTCAACCATACTTATTTCCTCAGTTTCTCGTTATTGTTGGGTCTTTGTTTAACCTTCAAAATAGGATTTTTTTTGAAAAATAAAATAAAATAGAATGACAAATATGTTGAAGATCATCTCACTAGAACTGATATTATAGTTGCAAAAAATCCATTTTTTCTATTGCATTTTGCAAGCAAGTTTGAATGTTAAAGAGAGTTTCCTTACTAAATTTTTAACATCCCATCAACAGTGGAACAAACTAGGTTATTCAATAACTTTAATGCATTTTCAATTCAATCCATTTCATAGTTACAATGTTGCACTTGATTATGAAAATATATCTCACATAATGCCAAATAGTTGCAACTTTAAATAATATAAACAATCCATAATGCTTATGAACAATGTGCACCAATAGGAGTAACAACCTCACTCTGCAATACTTACTAAACTTATGGTAATTTAGAGGAGTATCAATATTATACTACTTAGAGAAGGTTTCAAGAGTATCAAATCTGAAAATTTAGCCTATGCGCAGTATGGTTGTAGATAGAAACCTGAACTTTGTGGTTCCCTTGGAATTCCATAATATAATAACCAATGTTGACATGCAAGTTTATAAAATCCTCTAGCATATACACTTTCAAACAAGCAATGATGGTTATAAAAAATTCAGCATTCGTTTCACCATGTCATGGACATGACTTGAATGCTAATATATATAAACACTTTGACTAGGGTACAAACCAATATTTCTGAACTTAGCACTTTCTTCAAAGAAAAAAAACTGCTCTTAATACTCATATAAATGGAACAACCATTGGAGATCCAGGCCTTAATGCAACTTCTAGCTACTTTTGTAATAATGTTTTTAGATTGATAAAGGATGAGTTATGCAAACTAATTCTTGCAATCGCATATCGTAGGCAGGCACCTAAATTTTGTCGCTTTATTGTACTTGAATAAAAAGCAATTGTTGTTGAAACTATAGAGTCTGAATATTGTCGTACCGTGACATCCTTTTGCCCAATAATACTCTCTTTTTCATATATATTTACCACTTAATAAAGTCATATCCACAAGGTTTTGATGAAGGTATGCATTAGTATGTTTTCTTTTTCATATTCAGCTATATACCCTATTGTTTTAATTCAAGTTGTAATTAGCTACCAAATAAGCTTGTTTTCGCAGCTAGTCCAGGATTCCATAGCTTCCCTCATCATTCGCGAGGTTCCAGAGTTCCAGTTCAGCAAACAATGGTGTGGATGGATAGAAGATGACTCCCTCATGGATACCTTCCTATCCACTCAATTTTTTTTTTTTAAAGAGGCACAAGAGATCGCAGTCAAATTCCGAGTCAACCGTTGAATTAACGCAGAATAGAGCCCGAGATCAGCTGAACCTTATTGTTTTTCTTTTGAAATAACAAAATGACAGTTTCATGATATAAGTTTAGATAGGGTTAGGCGATATTAGTCTTAGGATCCTCATACAGTTATGCAAGAGACATGCTATAAAGCTAATGGTCACACTGTTATTTAGGTGTGCGCCGAATAATATGTTTTCTAAACAATTTGTGACTTTCGTGTGAATGAATTTGGTTTTTGTGTGCAAGCATTGCACTGATTTGAAGCTCTAAACATCTATGTGGAGGGCCCCTACAAACAGTTACAGGTTTTAATCAAATACAATCTAATTTCCTTCAATTATTCAATTGCTCTATTTTGTATGATCATGATGTATAATGATTTCGAATTGTTATCTGCATAAGAACTCTACTTTGCTTTATACCTAGATTAGATTGTTGTTTACTTTGCTTTATACCTAGTATTGCACAATTGTTTCATTTGCTTATTATCCAGCATAATTAAAGTATGTTCAATTCATAGATGTTGCTTGGATTACTTTGTTCGAGAAAAAATTGAACAAGCGAGAAGACCTCTCCTAAACAATTGAGTTCAACAGTATTCCTTCATAGCTGCTAGAGTAAGGTTTCATTTTGCACTTAGAGAATTAGGAGCTGTAGCAAAGAGATTTAAAATCAAATCCCAACAATCTAACATAAGTAAATCACCCTCGCATCATCCACAAACAAATTGAATAGATATTAATTCCTAGGAAACTTAATCAACATCCTTAAGAATTGCATTTGACAAACATCACCCCCACCTTAAGATTAGACCTTGACAAATACATAACAACATACTAAAGAAAATTCTAAGTACATATTGTGCACCTATACTTCACCAGTCTACACAATCTGATTGAAAATTTATGATTGCCAATTCAAGGACATTGAATTGACCAAACATTTTGGTGCAGTTGCTGGGGAGTATAATTAGAAGTAAAAAAAAAAACAACAAACAAAACCATCATTAATTTAAAAACATGACATGCGTAGGGATAGAGACTCTAGGAATAGATTTTTAAGATCAGGAAGAAGTTTAATTCCCACAAATCCACTCACTCCACCACGATTTCGAGATTCAACACCACCTACTTAAACCCAAATTCCATTTAGGGGTCGACAAAGACTTCCTGAAGTCTCAAGATCAGAAATTCAATCCAAAACTTCACCTACTTCCTCCACGGAAGCTATAATTGAAGAAAATACTACATCCCCAACCACAGGAGTAATATTTCTGTCCCCCACTGGTGAAAAAATCGTGGGAGAAGAATTAGAAATTCCTAGTGAAGAAGAGGTATTGGAAACTTATTTTGAACAACCATTGATAGAGGAACCGAAAAGATTACAAGAACACTATCTTAGCTCCGAAGAATATATCATGGCTGAAGAAGAAGGAGAAGTACATAATGTCCATGGTGAAGAGGAGAGGATTGGAGGCAGAGGAGTAGGAAGAGGTAGAGGTAGAGGAGGGGGTAGAGGTAGGGGGAATCAGGATCCTTAGGGATTCTCTATTCTTGATGAAGATACAACCCTCACAATGAAAAATATATCACCCTCGATTCTTCCTAATTTCCATGGGAAAAGAAACGAATATCTAGAGACATTTCTCTTCGAATTTGAAGTATTATGCAAATCATATGATTATCTGCATGATGCTCAAAAGTTGAAATTATTCCCTACCACGTTAAAAGACTCATCCTTAAAATGGTTCATGAGTTTAGGAGTGCATTCCATAACAACATGGGCATAGATGAAGGAGGCTTTCTTGGGCAAGTAGAGAGACTATTGTATACCTAGTAACCTTAAAGATGAAGTCTTCAAAATGACACAGAAAGAAGATGAGAATCTTGAAGACTTGGTAGAAAGATTTGTTTATAATGTTAAAAGAGAAAAAATGGATAATTTGGATGAAGAAACCTTAAAAGCTCTTTTACTCAGAGTTGTTAAAGATGAATGGATCGATCTACTTAACCTAACAGGAAAAGGAGATTTTTCCCAACTACCATTCACAGATATTTGTGATTTGTGTGTACATAACTCAAGGGGCAAAGAAAGAGTTGGAAAGAGTCCTAGAGACCCTCTCTTATCAAGAATAAACAAGTTTGCAGGTGAGACAGTTAGTAGGGCAGAAATAGGAAATCTGCTTGACACCTTTAAAATAGATATTTTAGGGAGCTTAAGTGAACAAATAGACACCCTTAAAATACAAAACAAGCAAAATTCTGAAAATGCTTCATTATCTATCTTCTGTCCCAAATGTCAGAAGAAACATGCTCTGAAAGAATATCCCTTAGAATTAAAATTCATGGAAACCTGTGCCATATGTGCAGATAATCATGACACAAAGGAATGTGCATCCTTACTAGGTCTCAAGGCTGTATTCAATGATGAAGGAATCTCAGAACCAGTTGACCCTCTCTACTTTTTAGCTAAATGACCAAGGAGAAACCCCCAACCAAATCAACCACAAGGATTTAGACCACAACAACTTGCCCAATATTCACAAAGTAATTGGAATTCAGCCTGGCATCCTTGGGCTCTATCACAATCACAACCTTGGAATCAAGGATCACAAAATCTCTATGGAGCCTATGCTCAATATAAATAATACTCACCATCCTACATTCCACCAGAATTCTTAACCCTGTCCAATCAAATTCCTCAAACCACTCAATTGCCACAAGTCCCAGTACAAAGTCAAAACTCGCAACTTTCCCTACCATTTCCACAAAAATCAAATCAACTACCCGCTCAACCACTTCCACATCCTAATAATAAAGTAGCACAACAACCAGTATACAACATGGAGGGTCAGAATCCTCAAACTTATGTAATAACCCCACTAGACCTAAACAATGTTCAATTAAGGTTTGGAAGGGTATTACCAAAAAACCTTCCTGTTGTCATTCAAAAAAAAAATCAGATCTTCAAAAACATAAGAATCAGTCAGAAGAAGGAGAGACCTCTCTCCCTCAAAAAGAAACTAGACAAATAGAAGAAATTCCAATAGATGCTCCTATCATAGAACAACCTTTAGTATCAGTTAAACCACCTTTCCCAGAAAGGTTGAAAATCGATGAAGGAGTAGAGAAACAAATTATCTTGCATGATTATAATATTATGGACGAATTGAGAAATGTTTGTATTAAGATTCCTTTATTGCAAGCCATAAAATAAATCCCAATTTTTGCAAAAACAATTAAGGAATTAAGTACACAATGATCAGGAAGAAGAAGAAAAGATATAAAAAGAATACAGTTAATCGGAAAAATTGCAGACATTATGATGGGGAAGACGACAATCCAAAAATATCTAGACCTAGGAAGCCCCATTCTAAAAATTCACATCAATGGAACTGAAATACGAAACACACTGATTGACCTAGGGGTAGCCATTAACATAATGAGAAAACAAGTTATGGACACATTTAGGCTTCCTAATCTTCAATACACACCAAATTTATTGCAATTAGCAGATAGATATGTTATTAAACCAGATGGTGTGTTAGAGGATATTTGTGTATCCTTAGATTCTTGGGAATATCCTGTTGATTTCATGGTCTTAACACCCAAGAACAAACTAGGAGGACATCCCTTAATTCTAGGAAGACCTTGGTTGGCTACAACATATGCTTTCATTGGTTGTAGGTCAGGTGATATGTTTATCTCAGATGTAAATTCTACAAAGAAATTTACATTATACCCCCCTATAAGAACAACAATAGATACAGAAATTGAAGAATGGATAGAAGATGGAGAAGACATACAACCTATTTTTGTCACTAAACAAGTAAAAGAGGAAGACAAACTTTTAAATATGCTAGAAAATAATGAATCTTCCTCACATTATGAGCATAGTCAAAATGAATATCTCTCCTCTAAACAAGTATCATTGTTGTCCATGGAAAAAATTGGGAATTCCTCGATAGAAATCTTTCCAGGAAAAACCTTAAATATCAATGAAAACTTGGAAGACATTCAAAAGAAACAATTGATAGAAATTTTTCAGAAACATTCTTCTGCTTTTGCATGGGAATATACTGACATGAGAGGGATTGATCCAAAAACTTGTATACATCATATCTACATTGAACAAAATGCAAGCCTAGTTAGACAACCTCACCGAAGAATGAACCCAAATCTAAAAGAAATTGTTAAGGAAGAATTGCAGAAATTATTAAATGTAAATTTCATTTATCCAATATGTGACAATCAGTGGGTTTCACCCATAGTAATCATCCCTAAAAAGAATGGAAAATGGAGAGTATGCATCGATTACAGGGAATTGAATAAAGAAACATTAAAAGACCAGTTTCCGCTACCTTTCATAGACCAGGTCTTAGATACTTTAGCAAGAAAAAAATATTTTTCCTTTTTGGACGGGTTCAGTGGATACAACCAGATTCAGGTGCCCCCTAAAGATCAGGATAAAACCACATTCACTTGTCCATGGGGAACTTATGCGTACCGGGTACTTCCCTTTGGGTTATGTAATGCTCCCACAACATTTCAAAGGGCAGTCCTTGGCATTTTCTCTGACCTTATCCATGATTGTGTGGAGGTATACATGGATGATTTCACAGTCTATGGGGATTCTTTCAATGAAGCACTAGGGAACTTGGAGAAAGTCTTAATAAGATGTGAAGAAACAAACCTCTCATTAAGCCATGAAAAATGTTTCATTATGTTTAACGAAGGAATTGTTTTAGGTCACATATTTCCAAATATGGAATTAAGGTAGACTCATCTAAGGTGGAAGTCATTTCTAAGTTATTAGTTGATCTAGGTCCAGGTGTGACAAAGGACCCTTACAAGACCTTTTACTTTCGTGATGTGTTAAATTTCATTTTTAAAAAAACATAAATGAATACATCTGCATGATGTAAGGAGAAGAACATGACAATCATCATCACATGAAATAACCAGAAGTTGATAACGGAGTTTGTCCAAGAGGGACTACATCTTTGGGCCCCAGTGTCAAGATGGTGTAGGCCACTGCATTAAGCGTTGTCAATAGTGATGATGTCGTTATCATACAAGGAAAACTCCCTCATGCAGGAGTGGCTCCAAGAGATGTTCCACTACAGGAACTCTCAGTCAAAAGAATCCTATCAGTATGACACAAACTCATGCATGATGAGCATCCTGCCAACATGGAATAAAAGGAATCTCAATGCAAACATGCATGATGACAACATGAGTATCCCATCAACATACAAAAAAGGGATTTCAAAACACAACATGACGAATCATGACAGCAAGTACATCATGCATATGATTCCGCGTCACATCAAGTAGGAATCATGAAAATAATTAATAAACAAGATCCCACATCATACATCAAACAGGGATCCGTGCAGCACAATAGATAGCAAAAGAAGTACATGAACACACTGCATATACCTCACAACCAAGGGCCATCTAAAGAAGTAGGTGTCAAACTACTGAACTTGTTCATGCCATCAATCTCATGACATCAATCGCATGGAAATGGCTTCTCACACATAAATGCTGACACCTGCATTCTACTCAGAAAAGTGGCTAAAGAATAGAATGAGTAAATGAGAAATTTGAATGCACCATCAGATTGTGGTGTCGAATAGTGAAAAATCGAATGTCAAATTTCTAAATTCTGAGAAATTGCAAATCTGGGGCTCAAGGAATCTTTTAGATTCCCCTAGATTCCTTAAAGATTCCCTCCTCTGAGTCCTTTGCAAATATGCTGCTCAAATCAGGAAACTGACTATGCCATCGGGTTCTTTGCAGAATTCTGAGAAAAATGAGTATGAAGTTGGCTGCATTCTGGCTCAGGCGAATTTCAGCCTCCAAGGAATTTGGAAGATTCCCTCAAGATTACTCAAAGATTCTCCGATGATGGGAATCTATAATTCCACTACTCAAAAGGTGAATCCAACCTCGCCATAGCGTTCCCTGCAAAAATCTGAGAAAATTGACTATAAACTTGGTTATATTCTGACAAAAATAATTTTTACCTCCCAGAGAATCTTTAGGCATCAAAGAATATTCTCCCTCGAAATGTGTGTGAAGGTTCTGCTTCCTCTGTCTCGAAATCCATGCCCGCTCCTGGTTCCTGCATTCTTATCCAATAGTGTAGTATGAATTTCTATTTGATCTACGAACAAGTGTTAGTTAACTAAAGGTGGTTCCTTGATTTTATGCATGTGAACTTGAAACCCTAATCGTAATCTAGTGAGTACTTATCTATATAAGAAGGGTTCATAGAGCTCATTCTCACACTTGCCATTGGAGGTCTAGTCCTTCTCATGAGCACAAGGAGCTTTGGATTATGTTTACACTACTTTTCTGGGTAAGTCTCTCACCTATCGCTTTTCGCCGCTTTTTCTTTCGCTTTTGTCATTTTTTCTTTTGCAAGTGTTGTTTTACCTCATTATTCTTGTAATAAGTGGTTTTTTTATCATTATTAACTTCTACAAGTGTCGTTTCAGTATTTTGAGCTTCTTTTTAAGTGTCACATCACATTCCTTCTCCTTTCAGCTACCAACAATTATTGTTACCGGTTGTATTTATATATGCATTTACTCTTTTCACTATCTTGTTTGCTTGATGTTAGTGACCGAGTTGAATGATTTTTTAGCAAGTCCATATCCTTTCTCCCTTTAGTAAGTATATATAAAATTTTCCCTTCTATCAGGAAGATTGTGCAATCCTTAGGCCTTTCTGCCCTTATCAACTACGCATTGCACAATCTCTTCCAGTAGCGACCTCTCCTTTCCAGTTGCAACTCCATACTGTGTAGTCACTAGGATCTCCAACTGCGCATTGCATAATCACAAGTACCAACGATGCATGCTTTCCCTATGCAACTGTGCATTCCATAGTCCAAGCCCCTCTCCAAGTAGAAACTTCACATTGCGTAGATTAATCCACTAGTCAAGCTCCCCTATAGATAGAAATTTCACAATGCTCCTTCAAAAGATGCGCAGTGCATATTTCTAGTGATTAGTCTTGCCCTTTTCTGCCAACATTATGCAATTCCTTTTCTCAGTGATTGTTTCTTGCTTGTAACTTGATTTTTTAGTTGATCTCTTGCAGAACTAACTTGTTATCCCCATGAACGCACCTGTCACAATAGGTACTATAGGTATTAAACATATTAGTTTTCATCATCAAACAACACCATGCCTCCAAAGAATGGATCATAAAAGGAGGTCAAAGAGAATGGTACCGAGGAGGCCATTGACAGTACCTTCATAGGAGTTCCTTACTTTTCAAATAACCAATGCTTCATTGAAAAGGATTCTACTGTCATGTAGATCACTATCAAAGATGTATTCATTTCAACAAAGTTCACAAAAGACCTCAAAGATACAGAACTCTATGAAAACATCTAATGATGAGGGTTCCATAAAGTTGTTTGATTTTAGCCTTTTGCGATCATTATTGATTTCGAGAATGCCTTTTGGATTAATCACATTATTATTTGTTGGTCAACATTTCGAACCATCTAATGTGGTTCATCCTTGGGAAAAAGTTGAAAAAGACAATCTACCATTATGTTTAAATAGCATAGATGCATCTAGTTCTAGAAATAGTCGCTAATATAATATTTTAATTAAAAGTGAACATTATGATCGAGAATTGATCAATATATAAAATTTAAAAAGGCAATTAGTTATGGAAACTAATTGTTATAGAAATATAAGGCTACATAACAGGAAAAATAATAAACAAAATGTAGAAAAAAGAGAAGCATTTAGACTAAATTGAAAATATATTAATTGAGAATTCAAATTTCAAAATAAACAATCATATCAATATATTAATTAGATTAAAAAAATTTAAAGAAGAAGACAAATAAAAACTAAAAATTAAAAAATAATATTAAAAAATGTAAAAATAAAAATAAAAAACACAAGTATAAATTCTATATAATGGAATATTTTATTAGATATATGAAAATAGTTGTTTATAGTTATATAAATATTATAAATAATACTATAATATGTTTTTAGAAATATAAAATCTTATGAGAAAAAAGAGAAACAAAAAAACACTAACAAGAAGAAATAGTAGGAATTCAATTCTTTCTTAATTTCCAACCATTATGCTTGTTGAGATTATTCGCATGCTTTTCAATTTCAATGGCTCATCTTAACTTCCTATGATTGAAGTGATCAATCCTAACGATAACCAAGGAATCTTCAATGCAGACATGATACTTAAAGTTCCATAAAGTTGTCTACAGATATCCAATACGACCATGTGCCGATGTTATCAAGTGGACATTGCAGGATCTGAACACTAAGAACATAGTATTAAACAGTGTCAATGCGTAGTAGCTTGCATCTTATGAGCCACATGACATTCACTTATATTATATTCTTTCTTGAAAAAATGGATAAATTCGTATAAATAGTTTCCACTATTTCACCAAATAAAACAACAATTTCATAAATGTCACTAGTGTTAGCACATGGATTGAACGTCAGGCTGAAGGAAAGTAATGCGAGGGTAACCACAAACCACGCTTAGCCAAGTATCTAGCCCTACTAGTCCAGGAGAGGACTCTCTCCATAAGGATCTCAGCCAAATTGGTTGGATCTAGAAATTGATATTAGGCTAGGTATAGTAGCACAAGGTTTGATTTCATTTTGAAGGGTTTTGTTGGATCAGGAGGAGCCAAACAGTTAGGGCAAGGAAATTAGGTCAAAATTGCAGGGTGTTTGATGGGGCAAGGTAGGTACAATGATCAGAACCTTAGGGTTTGATGGACGAGGTGAAAAGACAGGGGAGGAGCTAGGAATATCATGTAAACCTCATGGATTCTTCCTAAACTGAAGAAAACACAGACTGTGAAATGTCTACCCAAAAGAGAGCATAAAAGTTATGAATTCTACCTTTCAGACTTGTATACATTCACATAAAGAGCATGAAATGATAAAATGGACTCAAAAATACATTTTAACACATGAAAACATAAGAAAAAATGAACTGAGCATCATACCACATGGATCCTAAAGAAATAGCTGCATTTTTTCTTTAATCTCCTACTGTAACTAGTACAAAATGATGTCTATCAAAACATAAGCATCCCACTGAGTCCAACCCTTTACAAGGAGAAAGAAAAAGAAGATATAGACCTCAATTCTACCTCCTCCCATCCTCAGTGGTTGAATCCCTAAGATGATAAACTTAATCCGTCAAAAGTTGAACAAGAAACTGGAATTTAGGCAATCCTAACAACTTGCCTCTAAAGGAAGGAAACTGATTCATTTGTCCTCAAGATCACTTTTGATGCAATGAATCTACCCTCCAGTAACTAATATCCATCCTATTTACATGCCTAGCCACCATTTACATCAGTAAAAACATCATCCATGAGAGAAAACATAAAAATTACAGTCATGGCATAGTAAAGTGAAAATTTAGCAAAAAATTGTCCTATGCTCACTAGTCAAGCTCTATGTGTAACACGTTTTGTAGGACCATTTTGGAGGCCTTTCTGATGTCCAAATTGAGCTTATGATAGCTCATTAGAAAGCCAGTCATGTCTACTTTCCAAATATACCTTTATTTTCCCATTTGGAGTTTATTTGACCCCTCAAAAACTGATTCTCCTAAGATTTCTTCTATGCACAACACCATGGTCAAAAAGAGGGCAGAAAGGTCATTTTTGGGTGTTTTTTGATATTTTGGGTGACCAGTTTTGCTCCAAAAGCTTAACAAATGCACAGGGTGCATGTACTCATCATTGTGAATCCAAAAATTCTGACCATTTCCTCATTGGATAACCCTAGGAAAAGCACAGTTCCAGTGGCACTGTGCATAGAGCCAATTTTTCTGAGTAAAAAATTGCTAAATTCTTCAAAAAGGAAAAAATTCTGAAAACTTACTCAAACTTTGTGGAGAACACCACCATCAAGTGTCTGGGTCAGCCAAGGAAGCTTCAACAAGCAACCTAATCCTATCACCCTCCTTTTTGCCTTTGAGTGCTTGTTTTAGCCTTGTCTTCATTTGCTTGACTCTTATGTTACAAATCTTGTTCCGGGTCCTATAATGGCGAGCCATGTGCCTAATGATTTGATTGTCCCTGTTGGCCCTTTGTAGCAGCTTCTCCAAATGAAAATTGACCCTGTCAAGCCATGTTTCTCTATCCTCCTCAATCTCCTTTTAAAGCCTTATTTTGTAGTCAAGATTGCCGGGTTCTCTTCCTCTTGCATTACTGATTTGCCTTTGTCACCTTGCCTCTTTGCTTTGAGAAGTTCCAGCTCCATGAGGACTTGTTTGTCACTTAGCTTCTTGTTCTCTTGCTCAAGGTATGAAATGACATACTTAGCTCTCGCCAAGTTGTCCATCAGTGCTTGGATCTGTGCATCTTTTTCCTTTATGATTATATTTTCATTTGTCACCTCATCTTGAGCCTCCAAGTCGACTATCTCAATGCCATGATGAATGTGTGGCTATTCTGGTTCATCATGTTCCATCAAATCAAATTCCCTTTCCTCTTCATCATTGAGGCTTTCCTCCAACATCTTTTCTTTCCCTTTATGCACCTGTTGCACCTATTGTGTTGATGAAGAAGGCAAAGCCCCTTCCACAGTTTGTGGAGCAAACATTTGCCTATGAGTTGATGAAGAAGGAAAGGCCCCTTCCACATCAGGTGGAGTAAACACTTGCCTATCCGCTACAAACAACTTTCTAGCCCCTCTCTAATATGTTTTGTAGGTTTCTGGCTTCTCAACAACTTTAGTCTCTTTAGCCTTCTTACTTTTCTTTACTTTGGCACTGCTGGAAGGCCTTTTTTCTTCTTGAGGCACCGATGGAGGAATCTAAGGACCATTGAAGATGTCATTGGCAATAAATGTATCCCAGGAGATGTTGAGGAGGTTGAGATGATGTAGCACAATCATCTTAATCAAGGAATAGTGATAAATATTATTCATCTGTTGGGGCTATGGCCTTTTCTATACATTGTAGGTCATATTCTCAATGTTCTTGAATAAGAAGTACAGGATGTTCACCATTTTCACTCTTGTGAAGTGCATAAGAAGCCTAATATGATAGGTGTACAATCTGGAAAATCTGCACTCACATGTAAAATACTTCATAATGATCCTCATCATAGGGGCATACTTGTCGTGAAGGAACCTAAAAGGAAAGGTCCTCTTCTTTTCATTCCCGTACCTGGATTTGATGTCTGGCTCATAGTAGTTCTCATCCAAATCTTGTGCTTTATAACATTCTTCCCCCACATTCAGAATCCTTGTAGCATCAACAATGATGGAGGAGGAAACTGTAAATGTCACCCCGACATGAGTTACCTTATTATCATGGAGGTTGGTTACGAAAAGCCTGGTCAGCTCAGGATGATGTTGAAATCTTTGTACCTGCTCACAAAACTCATAACACCCTAGATGCCTGAAACAAGAGACAGTCATATGAGAAGCCTGTAACTCTCTGATGTTTGATGGTTCCTCTCTGATAATTCGGCCTCCCTTAACTGGTTTTCTATGATGCTGAGGTTCATCTCCCATGCTTTCACTTCCACTATTTTCCTCCTCCTCATAATCTTTATCCTCTTTATCCATGTTTTTTGAATTTGAAGCTTTAGAAACCCTAGAGAAGGTAATTAAGAAGTGAGTCATGGTGAATAGGGATAGGGGAAGGGGAGAGGAGTTTTTGTGATGTAGGATGAGATATGTATGATGTGAGAGTGAGAAGGAGAGTATTTTTTAGTAGGGACTATTTAGTAAGTAGGGGTTTAGGGATTTTGTTTGGGGGATTAGTGTATATGGGATAGGTGTGGGGATTTTGTTTGGGGGATTACAGTATAAGGGATAAGTGTATTTCACAATAGGAAATAGGGAATAGGGGTGATATTTAGGGATATGACAACAAAATGTGGGAATGAGGGATGTGACAACAAGATGTGGGAATAAGGGATATGGTAAGTAGGGAGGGTTTTTAGACAACCTAGGGTTTGAAAATTTAAATAGAAAACAAACTCAAAAATCATGAAATGAGTGTTGGGAGGATGGTTTAAGGAGTGTACTTACTTTCTTAGAGGCTCTAGGTAGAAAAAGAGTGATTTAGATGGTTGTCTGGGTAGTCTTGGTGTTTGCTGACCCTATGCCCAACGTCTTGTATAGGTGCATAACGCTCTATTGTATGTGCAGCTCCGTGAAAAATTACACTGGTGCATAGGCTCTATGCGCAATGCTCTGGTTGTGTGCGTAGCGCTCCCTGATCTATGTGCAACGCCTCCACAATTTTTCCCTATGTGCATCGCTCCTTGCTTAATGCGCAACGCCCACGGTTTGCTTAGCCACCAATTCATTTCAACTCCCTTCTCTCTCTTTGTCAAATGAGTATGATGAAGTTTGAAAAATGATTTTGAAATCTTATATAGAGGGTGATTTTGATTTTTCCTTAGAAAAACCCACTTTATAATGTTTTTTGGAACTTTTACTTTGTCTTCAAATCTTAGTTTAATGCTTTTCTTTCTTTGTCTCTTTTCAGGTGGATGATGCTTTGATTGAACTGATTTCTTCAATGGCTCATTTCTTGCAGCAAGGAGAAATTCCTGGGCAACTTATGGGAACACTTATTACATGAAATGACTTGAATTACATCAATATATCAATATATATATATATATATATATATATATATATATATATATATATATATATATATATATATATATATATATATATATATATATGAATCAACTAGAATACTCTATTTTCATCTCAAAAACATGCTTTTGAGATGAAAATTACATTAGTGAAATAAGATCTTTGTACAATAACCATGACTTACTATCAAACACTCTTTGTTTATTGGTCTTCCTCATACCCTTGATGCCCTTTATTTACACTGAAACTATGCTTTTGACCTTGGCTATTTACCCTAAGACCTAATGGAAACATGACTGCCTTGACTCTAAAAATAACATAACTAAAACCATAACTGAATGAAACATGGAGATGGGTTAGCAAATGTACCTCATGAGGGAAAATTTGATTTTCTGAGAAGAAACCAACAATCAGTGGACCATTTTGGCATGACCTAGTGGAATGATAAAAAATTCAATATGAGACACCAAAAATGAAAATGCAAAGAGAAGATTTGATCCTTGATGGAAGTATGCATATACTGACACTAACATTGGCCTTATATGGGATGGAAGCTCCTTGGAGGTGTCAAGAACACCATAGACTAAGTGCCTAGCTGATTAGGCCAATATAGTCAAACAAATGAAATACTGAAAACTTTTTAAAATTTTTGAAACATGACTCGATACAAACTAAAAACTGACTCAAAAACGACTCTAGACTGACTCAAAAACCAACTAAAAACAACACAAAGCATTTAAGCTTTATAGCCTTCACTTCGGGCCCTAAGCTCAAATGACATTATACTTAAAATCTTGCAAGGAAAGAAAACTAGTATATACAATGAAAGTGAAACAACTTCAGCAAGCTGCATCAGAAATAATAGTGTTTCAGGAGCTTACCATTCACTGGTCCTCCTTAGTTCAATAAAAATGCATTCTATCCTCGGTAGGCTAAGATTTTATAAGGTCCTTTCCATAGATTGTCAAACTTACCATGTTTCCCTTTTTCTTCATTTCGTGCATCCCATCACAACACTACATCTTCTAGCTGAAACTTTTCTGCCTTGGTTTTGCGGTCATAAATTTTCTTTATCTTCTGTCACAGCTGGAAAGTATTTTGAGAAACCTCTTCCCTTGTTTGTTGAAGGTGAATCATTTGATTGATCCGGTGCTGAATATCATCTTCTTCACTACCGGCTTCTTGCAATAATCTCATGACCAGGACTACAAGGGATGTAGGAAACATTGTATCAGTACCATAAACCAATTCAAAAGGCGATATACTTATTGATTTCTTACTGCCCACTTTGTCGGCCCACAAAGATTGACAAGCTTTCGATGCCAATTCTTTTTGTTTGCCTCCAACATCTTCTTAATAATGTTTACCAAGGATTTATTTGAAGACTCAGCTAGTCCATTGCCCTGCGGATAGTATGTCGTGGAATGACCCAATGTGATGTTGTATTTGTTGCAAAACTCAACCATTTTCTTCGACTTAAACGTTGCTACATTATCTGTAATAATCTTGTGAGGGAAACCAAAATGAGACAAGATATTGGACTCTAAAAACTGAATAATTACCGTGTCCATAGCTTTCCTTTTCAGAATGATTTCGATCCATTTGGTTAAGTAATTGGTAGATGTCAAAATCCACATGTGCTGTGCTGATGATGTAGGATGAATTTCTCCTATGAAATCAAGCCCCCATTCCTGGAAAGGCACATTGGCTACAACTGGCTTCAAAGGAAGAGGAAGCAGCTTCCTTTTTCCCTGAAAAACATGACATTCGTGGCAGCTCATGACTATTTTATATAAATATGAAAACAAAGATGGCCAATAATACCATGCTCTTAATTAGCTGTTATTTTCCAAAACAAGTGATCCCCAGAATATCCTCTATGAAAATCGTTCATTACCTGCTGAGCTTCATTTTCAACCAAACAATTAAGAAGAACCCCTCCTGCATATTTTGAATAGAGAGCACTATCTAAAATGCACAATTTTGCATACTTTAGTTTTAGTGATCTACTTTACTTTTCGACATTCCAGGAGGAGGAGAAAGATGTTGAAGAACATATACTATATCAGAATACCAAGGTGAGTTGAGAAACATCTCTGATACCTGAATGAGTGTGCCACCATCTTCGTCATCTGACATTGCTGTAATAATATTTATGTCCAGAGCATGAAGATTCGACTCAGCCATGTGTTTTGCCAAGCCTTGACCTTTGATCAGTTTCGTGGGCTTAATCTCAAGATCGTACTCTAACATCCCTGCTATCCACTTACCTCTTCTTCCTTCTAGATTAGTTTGCAAGAGGACATCTTTGACAGCTGTGTTGGGAACACATGTTGTGGTATGCGAATGCAGAATGTAAACTCAAAAATCTTTCAATGCCTTTATAAGAGCCAAAGCTTGTTTCTCAATGATGTTATAGTGAAGAGTAGCATCTCTGATAGTCTGACTGAAAAAATGCAATGGGTTGCTCCACCTGATCCTTCTTTTGCATCAAAACCGAAGCCAAAGTGTGCTCGGATGCAAAGGAAAATATAATAAAATCATGAGTACAATTGGGACGGATCAAAACAGGGGTTGTGGTCAATGCAAGTTTTACCAAGCTGAAAGATTTCATTGCATCCTCGGTCCATTTCACAGTGTTGTCCTTCTTCAACATATTAGTTAACTCATACAAATGCAGCCAAATTTGGTATAAATCTGCATAATAAGTTCATCTTACCATTGAAGGCTTGGATATCCTTTTTGTTGCACGGAAAATCTATTTGCTGAATTTCCTCCACCCTAGAAGGATCAATGTGAATACCATCCTTGGAAATTATATTCTCGAGGAGCTTACCTTCCTCCATGGAAAAAAGAATCTTCTTTGGATTTAAAGAAATCCCGAACTCCCTGCATTTCTGAAAAAAAATCCTCAGGTGTTGTAAATGCTCATCATCAGAACCGGAAAATAATGTCAAGTCATCTAAGTAAACCACTAATAAAACATCCTTCTCATTAGCGAAAGCTATATCCATGGCCCGATGAAAAGTGGCCCCAACATTCTTCAACCCAAATGGCATCTTAGCATACTGAAAAGTCCCCCATGGTGTTGTGAAGGCAGTTTTGTCTTGGTCTTTTTCATGCACCAAAATCTGAATGTAACCTGAGTAGCCATCTAGTAGTGACATTCGTGATGCTCCAACTACTCTTTGTAGAATGTGGTCCATCTTAGGAAGAAGATAATTATCTTTCAGGGATACTTTATTTAAGTTCCAGAAATCTATGCACAACCTTATCTCTTCGGTCTTTTTTCATACCGGGACCAAATTTGAAACCCAATCCAACAATCTAATTGGGACAATGATACCAGCTTTAGACAATCTATTTACTTCTTTGTCAATTGATGGCAACAGCCTTGGGTTGATCCTCCTCAACTTTTGTCTAAAGGGTTTTTGATCCGACTTGATAGGAATGGTGTGCTGAATGATGTTCTTGTCATACACTTTCAAATATGAGTAAAAACATCAGAAAATTTGGAAAGAAACTCAACATACTTAGCCTTTGACTCAAGAGATAATGTTTTTGATAACTCAACAAGCTTGGGCTAGTCCGCTGTCCCAATATTTACATCTTCAACTCCTTTGTCAGTAGGAACCAAGGTTGGTTTTCTCGCCACATCATCTTGATCAAACAACTCTTCTAAAGGTATAAGACCTCTAGGAATAACATTATCTTTTTCAGCTATAAAACATCCATCCGATTTATCTCAATGTCTTGTTCATTGAAACCACAAACATCATCAATGAAAGCATCCTCAAACTTCCCTTCATTCTGCAAAAAGGAATTAGTTTCATTGTCATCCCAGAAAACATGCCAATGTCTCAAATTATCGGGAACAGTAGGCCTATGTTTGACATGAGTTTCAAATTTATTCCTAGAATTCATTTGAATTTTCAGATTGCTCACTGTTGTAGCAAGTGAATCAACAATGATGTTTTGATTTCTCGGCACCGCTGTGATCTGAAAATCACTCGTGAATGATCTCAGTTAAATAATGAAGTTATTACAGACTCATGTGCTGGGGTGTGCCTTTGTTATTTTAAGCAACTGATCAATAAGATTGCGAAATACATAGGCACTTGAAACAGTAAGAGAAATAGTAAGAAAATACAAAAACACAACAAATTTAATAGGGAGTTCACCCAAACCTCCTGGGCTACATCTTCTGGTCCAGCCTTCAGTGGTGGCCTTTTCTATTGTGTCTTAAAGAAGAGTTTTTACAATAAGGAGCTCAATTTGAGTCTCACTTAACAGATGATGGTCAGTGGGGTGGTAATTGGATTCCCCAAGCCTCTAGAGTACACACGACTCCCCCTTACTTAGTCTTGACCTCAACTGGTCTCAGTGGTATAAGTCCAATTTGGTACGCAATACCTAACAGGTATACACAGAGGAGCTTCTTGAACCTCTCAAGCCTTCTCTGGAGTTCACATACTCTTGAATTCTCTCTGTTCTATCTGCTCGATGCTACCTTTTCTCTACAGGTCAACTCAGATTCTCTGTTCTCTGCAATTCACTTCTTTCTCTACTTCTGTCCCCTCTACTCTTTGTCTGTTCGTGGCTTAAAGCCAATCTACTCCCTGACTGTTCGTTTCCACTTCTCGACTCTCTGGATCCCCTGCCTCTATCCGCTAGAATTACCCTGCTCTGCATCATCATCACTGTATAATGTTTCGTAGAGAGGTGGCCACCTATTTCCTCACGAACTGAGTGTCAGTTCTCTTTGAATGGTCATTATTTTCGTTACTCCAAAGTTTCCCATGAAACTGATTCTTCTGCCAGCTCAGTGGTCATGCCGGACCTCAAATCTCATGTACCTCATTCTATTTCCCCATCAAATCCGGTCATCCATCAGGTTGATTCTCCACCGTTGATCTGGAGCCTCCAGATCCTACGGTCTCCATCTATATCGCGTGGGTAAGTTGCCCGACCATTACTCACGTAATGTAAGCATTTTTCTCTCTCATCCACTGGACGCGTGTCACGTGGTGTGTGGCATCGCGCTGAACTCGGCCAAACCAGCTTACCGCTCGAAGTGCATGCGATATCCTGTCGTTTTGGGCGTGGGACTCACCTTTTGATGGTTTCCACGCGATTTTCCTATTTTCCTCGTGATCGAGCGCTCGGGGGTTTCCTTCACTGAGAGGGATGCCTTGCAATACGCAATTAGCACTAATCGCGTATCAGAAACTACCTCTGTTTTTGGATCAGGGCTTCTGATTGCTAATTTGCGTCCATGCGCAGTCTCCATGGGCCAACGGTCAATGCGCTTTGACCGAGGGTCCTCATTGTTTCGTGCTAGCCACAAATTGCCATTGTCTAGAGGTAATCTCTGATAAGCTCGTTATTCATAAGATTTTGAAGCCTGACATAATTTGAAACAGTCATGGAAATGTTTAAGGATCCAATTTGGATCACGGCCTTCCCACTGAAAAAGCTTTTGGACCACCAAAAGTTGGTTTTCAAGCATCGACTAAGTGAGGGTATAGCTGTCTCACTTGTTCAATCTCTATCCATTTTGCACTGCTTGGCTTTGAACCCTTGAGTCCAATCCTAAGGTACTCAACATCTCCCCTACGCGTCGTCCTCACCTTCCTGTCCAAAACTGTGTCTTTCTGCAACTCATTGAGATATTCAGGTAACAGATCATCAATAGAAGGCAATTGACTTTGCTCTTCGGGATCTTCAATTAATGAAGGCTCAAATAGCCTCAAGTTTTTTGCAATAACGACTGAGTAGATGTACATGTAAGCTGGTAAATCAAGGTGAAAAGCATTCTCACCAATCTTCTCAAGTATCTTGAAAGGTCCATACCTTATTGGCTTTAGCTTTCTACCTTCACCTTGCATTCTATCCTTTCTGATATACAACCAGACTTGCTCATCAACTTGGAAACTATGCTCCATCCAATGCTTGTCATGCCTTGCCTTGTATTTGGCTTGGCTCTTTTCCAACTGTTCCGGTACTGCCTGGTGAATCTCTTGGATTTTTTCAATGAACTTGGTTGCCTTGTCCACATCACTGTGTCCATCAACTGCTATGTCTTTACCAAAGACAAAATCCAAGGGAGACCTTGATGTGAAACCAAAACAGGTCTCAAAAGGAGATCTTTGTGTAGAAGAATGTTTGGCTTGATTGTAAGCATGTTGCACATAACACAAATGTTCATCCAAAGTTTTGGGATGCTTGCTGCAATAGCCTCTGAGCATCTGGATCATTGTCCTGTTGACTACTTCTGTCTGGCCATCTGTCTGTGGATGAATGGTTGTGCTTTTCTTCAGTTTGGTGTCCATCAATTCCCACAAACTCAACCAAAACTTCCCAACAAATCGGGTGTCTCGATCAGATACAATGGAAGTGGGTAATCCAAAATGAACCCATACATGTTGAAAGAACAACTTTGCAGTTTGTTCATTTGTACTATGTTTGTTACAAGGTATCAAAATACACATTTTGCTGAACCTATCCACAACAACATATAAATAGTCATGACCTTTCCTAGATTTAGGCAGTCCTCCAACAAAGTCCATAGAAACACTTTCCCCAGGATGAGAAGGAACTGGCAGTGGAGTGTACAAGCCTAGTTTTCTATTGATGGGCTTGCTTTTAGCACACATGATACATCCTCTTACATATCTAGAAACTGTCTCATTCATTTTTGGCCAATAACAAAATCTTTGTAGCTGTGCAACCGTTTTACTTACACCAAAGTGACCTGATATTAGAGAAGTGTGTGCTTCTCGAATTATCTCTACTCTTTCAGTTTGTGGAATGCATAGCTTCCCACAATGATACAAGAGTCGGTCCTTAAGATGATAATCCAATTCTTCTACTCATTTGCCTTGACGTAAAGTTGCATATACATCTTTAAAATATATATCTTGAGAATATTGTTCAATGTATCTCTCATGCAATACTGAGATATGCTTAAGTATAGTAGATGCATTTATAATTGGTCTGGATAACATACCTGCAACTTTATTGTGTATGTCCTTTTTGTATCTGATGACTAAATGAAACTGTTGTAGAAAACCCATCCATCTATAGTGTCTTGATTGCTACAACTTATTTTGGGAGTGTAGATATTGAAGTGGTTGATGATCAGTATGTATAACTGTCTCTTTGCCCATTAAGTAATGTTTCCACTTTTTCACACTCTGTACTAATGCATACAATTCTTTATCATATGTGGGATAGTTAACTACTACAGAATTAAATGTCTTAGAATGATAACATATGGGTTTACCGTGTTGTATCAACACTGCTCCCATGGCATAGCCACTGGCATCCATTTGGATCTCAAATGGTCTTTGAAGATCAGGTAGTGCTAGTACTGGTGTTGTACTAATCTTTTATTTTAAGGTGTCGAAGGCTTTCTGCTGTTTGCCTCCCCACTGAAACACCTTGTTCAATCCTATTAAAGCCTGTAAGGGAGCTGCAATTAAGGAAAAGTTAGAAATGAACTTTCTCCAATATTGTGCTGCTCCTAAGAAGCTTCTAACTTCTGTAGCAGATTTGGGTTTAGGCCAGTTTACAATGACTGCAACCTTAGAGGGATCTATCTTCAATTCACCACCCCCTACGATATGTCCCAAATAATTCAAAGATGTTTTGCCAAATTCACATTTTGAGAGTTTAAAATAATGTTTTTCTTTTTTCAAAATATCTAATGTCTGCTTAACATGATTTAAATATTCTTCCCACATTTTGCTAAATATAAGAATTTCATCCATATATACAATAACATGGTCATCAAGAAAAGGTCTGAGTACATCATTCATTACTCTCATGAAAGTAGCCGGAGCATTAGTTAAGTCAAAAGGCATAACCAGCCACTCATACAATCCCTGCTTTGTTTTGAAAGCAGTCTTCCATGTATCTTGTTCTGCAACTCTGACCTGATGATATCCACTATGCAAGTCTAACTTGGAAAAATAAACAGCTTCCCTTAACTGATCTAACAGATCATCTATGCGAGGAAGGGGATAATGATTTTTTATTGTTATCTTATTCAATGCTCGGTAATCAATGCAAATTCTCCACGAGCCATCTTTCTTTTTCACCAAAACGATTAGAGATCCACATGGTGATGTGCTAGGTCTGATGAACCCCTTCTCGAGCAACTCCTGCACCTGCTTCTTGATTTCTGCATTCTCTAAAGTGGACAACCTGTACATTCTGATGTTAGTCAATGGAGCATCTTGCTACAAATTAATATCATGCACTATTTCCTTTTTGGGTGGCAGACCTTTAGGTTCTTGAAACAAGATATCATATTCTGAAACAACTTTTTCTAAATCATCTCACTGTTTAGCATCACAGCCCTCAAATACATTGGTTTTATCAGGTTTCTTTTCCTTTAAAACCATTAGTAAAAATTGTTTGCATGAATTTACAATTTGTTTCATCTTCCCTGAGTTTATGAGAGTATAATTATTCTTGAGCTGATGAGCCCTTACAAAGTATTCGATTCCATCTTTAACGAGTAGATACTTGTTTTCAGCTCTCTAGAAAATAGCTTTTCTATCATACAAGTAAGGACTTCCTAAAACAATTCCACATATATCCAGAGGAACTATATTGAACTCAACCTCATCTACAAATGCTGACCCAAAAGAAAACTTAAGTTTACATTGTCTAGTCACTTGTAGTTGTACTTTATCACTTAACCAACCTAATGGGTATGGTTTCTTGTGAGGTACAGTCAGTAATCCCAACTTCTTTACAATTGCTTCAGAAATTAAATTTACTTGTGAGCCACTATTAAACAAAGTATCAACCTTTCGATGCTTGGAAATAACTCGAATATGGAAAAGCTCATGTCTTTTTCTCTCATTTTCCTCATCATTAATAGATTGTACAGAATTACTAGTAGACGCTTCATAATTTTTACCTTTTATACATGTGGTTGCAATGGTTGCTTCATCTCCTGAGTCAGACCCCAAATATTTCTGAATAACTACATCAGTCTTCTTCTTCTTGCCCTTGAACTTCTTAGGTCTCAACTCCGGATACAGAATTCAACAGTGCTCATCATCATGCCCATCCTTATTACAGTGAGTGCATGAAGACTTGCTTTTCTGTGCAGTGTTTGCCTTCCTCTCTTTACATTTCTGTTTTATTTTATCCTTATTCTTGCTTGCAATGGGTTTGGATGATCCTCCCACTTCTGGATTCCTATTCTTTCCTCTAGCTTCTAGATGTGTAGCTTGAATAGATACCTCATCTATACTAGTGGGATTAAACATGAGGATAGTGTGCCTCATGTAGCTGTGTAGACCACCTATGTACTTCAACATGTCTCATGTGAGTCTAATGAAATTCCTAGAATCAAAGCTATTTTCCTAAATTCTTGGGTGTAACCTTGTACACTTTACCCTTTCAATTGGCGAAGAGTTTGCCAGCTCATCATGGTTTGCTGCATGTAAGCTAGTGGATAGAACTACTTTTTGATTGTAGAAACAAATTCACTCCAAACAAAAATAATCTTACCATGTTTCTTCATGTCAGCTTGTGTCCTGCCTTCCCACCATATCAAGGCAGTGCCTCCGAGGTGTAGGCTAGCCAACTGAATCTTACTCTTGTCTGAGTTGATACTCTGCACTCTGCAATAAACATCAATTTGTCTGATCCAATTATCCAGCGTCTCTGCATTCAACTCTTCATCATATATTGGTAAATCAAATTTAACATCTAATTTAATCAAAGATGTCTTCCTTTCATGTTCAGGGCTATTAGGAGGTGTGAGAAATTTTTCTTCTTTCCCTTTGCCTTTTGAGTGGTCATGGAGGAGAGACTCTTCTTCTCCTTTATCTTGTTTGGAGCCTGATGAATCTTCATCTTTATGTTTCCTAAAGTCCCTATACATTTCCTTTACCATGGACCTCATGGCCAAGAAACTATTTATAAATTGAGGGTCTGGCCCCAAGGGACTTTCCTCTGACATTTTCTTCTAAGGATAGACTCTTCCAATCTCCGGGTTAGTCTCAACCAACTCTCATTCTCCTAATTTAAGCTTTGATCTAGTTAGCATTCAACAGCAAAATCCAGCACAAGCTTGTCTAACCTTAACAACCTAATGCTCTGATACCACTTGAACACTTGTGAATTATCTCAGTTAATTAATGAAGGTATTACAGACTCATGTGCTAGGGTGTGCCTATGTTATTTTAAGCAATGGATCGATAAGATTGTGAAATACACAGGCACTTGAAACAGTAAGAGAAACACAGTAAGAAAATACAAAAACACAACAAATTTAATAAGGAGTTCAGCCAATCCTCCTGGGCTACGTCTCCTGGTCTAGCCTTCAGTGGTGGTCTTTTCTATTGTGTCTTAAAGAAGAGTTTTTACAATAAGGAGCTCAATTTGGGTCTCACTTAATAGATGATGGTCAATGGGGTGGTACTTGGATTCCCCAAGCCTCTAAAGTACACAGACTCCCCCTTACTAAGTCTTGACCTCAACTGGTCTCAGTGGTATGAGTCCAATTTGGTACCCAATACCTGACAGGTATACACAGAGGAGTTTCTTGAACCTCTCAAGCCTTCTCTGGAGTTCACAGACTCTTGGACTCTCTTTGTTCTGTCTGCTCGATGCTACCTTTTCTCTGCAGGTCAACCCGACTTCTCTGTTCTTTGCAATTCACTTCTTTCTCTACTTTTGTCCCCTCTTCTCTTTATCTGTTCGTGGCTTAAAGCCAATTTGCTCCCTGACTGTTCGTTTCCACTTCTCGGCTCTCTAGATCGCCTGCCTCTGTCCGCTGGAATTCCCCTGCTCTACGTCATCATCATTGTATAACATTTCACAGAGAGATGGACACCTATTTCCTCACGAACTTAGTGTCAGTTCTCTTTGAACGATCGTTATTTTTGTTACTCCAAGGTTTCCCACGAAATTGATTCTTCTGCCAGCTCAGCGGTCATGTTGGACCTCAAATCTCATGTACCTCAGTCTATTTCCCCGTCAAATCTGGTCATCCATCGGGTTGATTCTCTGCCATTGATCTGGAGCCTCCAGATCCTACGGTCTTCGTCTATATCGCGTGGGTAAGTTTCCCGACCGTTACTCACGTGATGTAAGTGGTTTTCTCTCTCATCTGCTGGATGAGTGTCACTTGGTGTGTAGCATCGCGCTGAACTCGGCCAAACCTGCTTATCGCTCGAAGTTCACATGATATCATGCCGGTTTTGGGTGTGGGACCCTCCATCTGACGGTTTTCGCATGGTTTCCCTGTTTTCCTTGTGACTGAGCGCTCGGGGCTTTCCTTCACTAAGAGGGACACCCTGCGATACACGATTTAGCGCTAATCACGTATCAGAAACTGCCTCTGTTTTTGGATTTGGGCTTCCGATTGCCAATTTGCGTCCATGTGCGGTCTCCGTGGGCCAACGGTCAGCGCTCTTTGACCGAGGGTCCTCATTTTTCTGTGCTGGCCACAAATTGCCATTGTCTAGAGGTCATCTCTGATAAGCTCATTATTCATAAGATTTTGAAGCCTGACATAATTTTAAACAATCATCGAAATGTTTAAGGATCCAATTCGGATCACGCTGTCAACGTGTATTCTGGAAACATCTTCAAGATATCCAGGACTGCGTTCCTGTAACCTCTCATCCACGGATGCTTCACTTGATATTCTCCTTTGAATTGTTTAATCACTAGCTCTGAATCACCATAAATAGAAATCGTTTTTGCACCCAACTTCTTCAAAATCTTTAGACCTGTAATCAATGCCTCATACTCTGCTTCATTATTAGAGAAATCGAAAGCTAATTTATAGCAACACACTCTAGCATTACTTGGGACTTTGTTTGGCTGAAAAACAATATTTCGAATCCAAATTCCAATACCCACACCATCCTTATCCAAAGCACCATTGAAATCCATGCTCCAAAGGTTGTCTTCATCTTCCAGATATTGGAATTCTTATTTTGTTTTGATCTTACCTTTGTTGGTTGCTTCGTTTTTATGTTCTTCACTCACTTTCTGCTCCTATGGAGGCTGCTCAGAAGGAATTTCCACTTTTTTATTTTCTTGATTAAGAACCGCTCTAAAACCTTCAGAAATTTCTGGTACATGATCTACTTCAATGAGCTGAATATCTACGTCATTAAATCCATAGAAACTTTTATGGGCGAATGTTCGCCCTTTGGCGAAATTAAGGGGTTTTAAATTTTTAGTGGGCGAATATTTGTATCATAGCACATTTTTACAAATCACCTCAAATATCCCACCTTATTTTAAGGGAGAGGGTAAAAAAGGTAAATTTATCCCTTGAAACTAGGAGTTACAACCTTCCATTCACCCATTTTCAAGAATAGGTTTTATTTAAGTGAATCCATTCGCGCATTTTCAAGAATAGGTTTTATTTAAGTGAATCCTATGGGCCAAAACCATATTTATAAAACAGGTATGGTAAATTAATAAAAATATAAATAAATGAGAGGTATGGTAAATAAATAAAACATTTTTTATATTTACTCCATAAGTGTTGGAAATAATACTGAGTGGGGGGGGGGGTGAATCAGTATTATCTAATCAATAAAACTTTTTCATTTTCATACTTCAGAATCATATACGCTACTTCAGTTAAGTATACCCGCGTATATATGCAACTGTGTCTATTGCAACTAGCGTATAACCATTAAACTCATGATTCAGTTATGTGATCTTCAATGGATGCATCAGAACATTATTAGCCATATTAACAGTCAATAGTAGCAGTAAAACAGATAGATCAACACACATAAGCAACACACATGAACACCATGATATAAGGTGGAAACCCAATGTGGGTGAAAACCACCTGCTGCAATTCGTTTCTATCTTCCTTTATTAAGAAACTTCTTTTACAATGTACTAGTGCAGTCCTTTACCAGCATGCAGGCTACAAATTGCAGAAGGCTACAACCTTCTCTCATTCTCCAGATTCTCCTGGAAGGGAGCTCCAACCCCCTTTGCTCTTGTACTAGCTAAGATACTCGTACGTAAGCGCCGGCCTATAATATTTTCTCCTCTAGGTACCACGTTTCATACATTTTCAGACTGGATACTCCTGAAGCACAACACTATAATCTGAAGGCCACGTTTCATCAAATTTTCATACTGGACCCATAAATATCATTGAAGCACAAAACAATCAATACTAGCATCATCAATCTCTGAATCACTGAAACACTGAAACCCTGTCAACAACACAGTCACCAGAACACAGAGTATAACTCTGCAATAACAATCAGAACCAACTGTACCATCAAAATCATGCATCAAACTGCATACGCTACTTGGAAATGCCGAACCTGTGTCTATACGCAACTTCATTAGGATGAACCAGCGTATATGTCATTAATCACTTATTCATAACTTTGCTGCACTTCCTGACTTCAGACATAACCATATCATGACATATACAAGGATAATATATGTGTTACCACCCAGATCTAGTCCATCAGATCTCATAAATATGAGTCATTATGATCCTAATCCAATATTAGTTCTCATCCATCAATACTGAAGCTAAACACAATCAGCCAAACAAGATATGCAGAATACTGACACCTTTAAACTGTCATCAGAATCCTTCAACAACCAGAACCACCTGTAACTTCAAATATCATAGCTCAAAAGGTATACGCTACTACAATGAACTCAACCTGTGTACATACGCGCTTACACCAAAGCCAACCCGCGTACAGATCTATAAATATTCAGTCATGAATTGCAGCGATTTCAAACTTAAGTTATACCCAGTTCAGATCATTACATGCGTCAGTATGTAGATCTAGAATAAACATAATCAATCATATAGATATAGTTCATTTCTAACCATTTGATCCCGATCTATCCTTAGATCTTGTTCTCCATCCAGCGGTGAGATCCCTCCTTAGCTCAGATCAAGCAATGCATCATCAACCCATAACCTGCATACTGGATCTCATACTTCCTCAGATATTCAAGACTTTTCAGATGCACTTACCTAATGATCTTCTTCTCCTTTTATAGTCATAGGCCTTGCTCAATACCATAGTCCAAAACCATAATAAATCAATACCACGGGCCCAATACTTGGGATCAACACACTTGTCAAGATACCATGGTCCAAAACCATAGGTTCAAATACCGAGGACTAACTACCACGGACCAAGAGTAAGTTCTCCAACATATACACACTTTTCCTTGCATGAAAGTGCGTGTATATGCATACGCACCTTTGTAACGTATAACCCCCGTGTATACGCGGCTTGGTCACGATGAACCTGCGTATATGTATTTTCTCTTCATACTTGTAGTCTGATCATCAATTCCTTGCTACTAACCTTCTACTCATCAATTCCTTGCTACTGACCTTCTGCACTATGATTTGTCATCTATGTGATTTTCCATCAAGGACAACACTTGTCTCATAATGCCAACAATCTCCCCCTTTGGACTTGATGGCAAAGCTAACTTGTCACACTTAGAACTTGATATTCTTATTCCTTTAAGCTGTCCTGCATCCCATGCATTTAGTCACATTTGTAGATTCATCTAGTTATATGTAAGTGAGATGTTCTTCTATGAGTGGGTTGCCATCAAGGACAACACATGCATCATAATGTCAACAATCTCCCCCTTTGGACTTGATGGCAACAACACCAAATCACTCTCCCCTTTTGACATCAAGGGCAAAGGGCGAACCAAGATATTCTCTTTCCAAGATAAGCATTCCGCTTTTCATACTCCCCCTGAGTACCTGCTGAACTCTCTGAATGAGCTCCCTTTGTATATGCCAGGGTGTACCAATTTGTCCATGCTGCATGCTGAAAGCTCTGCTCTTGCTGAAATGTGTTGTTCATGCTCCCCCTGACTGTAGGCAAGATCTGCAAAAGATGTTCTTCAAGAAGAACATGACTCTATACATCATAAAAGACCTTCCTATCACCAAAAAGACTCAATACATACATCCATCACCCAACCAAGTGGGGATCATCCACCCAACCAAGTGGGGATACTTCGAAAGTTTACACACGATAAAACAAGAACATTACATCTTCATCCCAGGCATAGTGGGGAAACCAATATAGGTCGTTACATGACCATACCATGAAAGAGATACCACAAAATATGACATAGAGATGAAATATCTAGAACAAGACTTTATGAAAGTAACCAATAACTGATATCGGCAGCATCTGTCAATCACCATTCAGATCAGAAACCAAGAGATCCTTCTGTTCTCCCTCTGCCTTTGTTCCACTTGAAACCAACAAAAACTGTGAACTAGAACCAAAGGTTTCTAAGATAATGCAAACAATGCATCATTGGAAGTTTATCTGCTCCCCCTGAACCTATGCCATATGGTCTCTGTCAGACCCATATTAGAATCTTCTCATTCTGAGTTTGACCCACTGATTTCCTTCAAATTATCATATACGCGACTGTATCCATATAAACAGGCGTATATACGCAGATAGTCCTTATGAAACTCACGTACAACCATTTCCATATCAGCAACCTGTAAATGTCTTGTAACAAGGTATGTCTGAACATAGATGTCAACTCATCCTTTTAAAACATCATCATGAAATCATTCACATTATATCATATGTAAAATCACCATAGCCATTTCATCAACATCAAGCTCTACATGATCCAAGTATCATTACTTGGGAACATCTGCATCAATCAACATATGTAAGTATCAACCTATCATCATATAGATAAGAACTCATCATCATGTCTCCAACAAAGTGACTTTGAGTAGTCATCCATGTATCAGCACTATGTATCTTGAGCTCAAGCTCATTTGACAAAACTTCTTGATATCATCAACATCAACAATCCTTATCCACATGAGTGCCTACATCATAACTGTATGATCTTTATGCATATGATGACAGCAGCATATGAGTGACTCATCATCAAGTGAGGAAGATGTGAATTCAAGCTTTGCACTTCTCCTTATCCTTATGAAGATCACCATGTAAGCACCATATATGCATCATCAAATAATCAACCATAAATTTGATCTGAACATCTACTATGTAACCCCAAGAGTTATATGAGATTTTATCATAGACAACCCACAACCACATCATAGCAAGATGTATCATCATCACCAAGGACTATTAAACATAATGCCAACAATGAATTATTAAAGGCATATGCTCCCCCTCAACCTGTGCCATATGTTAGATCTGATCATGCATATATCAGCAATAAGCATCAAGACATCATCATCATCAAGTTAGGATCAAAACACTTCTAAACATCTTACAAGTATCAAAAACATTTCCACACATCCTCAGCAGACTGTGACTATTAACCAATAGAGCAAATAATGGACTGAATCATATCAGATCCTTTTTCTGAGCTTGCCCCACTGCTTTTCCTCAGACTGACATATACGTGACTTTGTAGTGTCTAACTCTCGTATATACGCGACTTCCCTTTATGAAACTTGCGTATGAGATTCAGGTCACTGAAGTCTTATACTTTCAGCTCCCTCTGAGTCTGATATGTCTGTGCTGTGTTATATCTGAGTACATTGTGTTGTGCCACATCTTTCTGACTGTACTTCCTTCTTCTTCCATATCTTCAAGTGTGATGATGTTTTCTCCTTTTGGTGTGATGTCCGTCCTTTGTTCCTGCATTCCTTTGCTATATGTCCAAGCTTGTTACATGCATAACGTCTTACATGTTTCATATTCCTCCTGTAGCAATCAACAGCCTTGTGACCAAACATATCGCAAGAAAAACAATATCCATTGAAGTACCTGGAATGTGATGATCTTTCTGTGTGATGGTCTTGAACCATTCTTCTTCTGCATCTAGCTGCAACATGTCCAAGATTATGACATTCATAACATTCAATATTATTCATCTAAGTAAATGGCCGACTATTACTTCCATAGTTATGAGAAAAAGATTTTCTTTGAAGAATCTCTTTCCTTGATTGTTGATGGGGTTGACCTCTCATCTCTCTTATCTCCTTGTTGATCATTTTAGATTTCTCTTTAGAGTTCCTTGCCTCACCTTGTGAACTAGATTCACCTTCAACAGATTCATGAAAACCAAGACCAGTCTTGATAGCAGGAATCCTTTGACTACTAAGAATATCATCCAAGACTTTAGTACTATCTTGAAATTGCAACAGTTTATCCTTTTCTTCTAATTTACCTTTCAAGATATTTACCTCAAACTGAAGTTGTTCTTCCTTTTCTAGACATTGTTTCTTCACATTTTCTTCAGCATTTCATTCCTCTTCCATTTGTTGCCTTAGTTTGAGAATCTCCTTTTCTTGTTCTTCATTCACATCCTACTGCATTTGACGAATTCTGAAGGCACATTCCAGCTGAGATTTTAAACTGATAACTTCATTTTCTTGTTTTTCAATAGCTTGGAGTAGATCTTTATTCTGCTTCTTTGTTTCTTCAAGTTCTTCCTTTAGCGAGAGGGTCGTAGCTTCAAGACTTTCATAATAACTGGATCGATCTCTGATCTCCTTGATTGTTGTGTTCTTTTCAATGACTTCATTTCTTAGAGATGTTACTTCATCCTGCAACTTTTGATATTTATCCTTGAATAACTCTCGTTGAGTCTTTAGTTTAGTAGCAGCTTCTTTGAAGGCACCATCCTTTATGTTCAAAAGTTTTTCTTGAGTTCTAATTTTGTTTGTCAGACTTTTAAATTCTGCCTCTATTTGATATCTTTCTTGTTCACCCATAAGAGCAAATTCATTTGTTTCACTATCACTTTCATCTTTTCCAAATGGATAGATAGCTGGAACATCAGAGGATAGAAAATTCATACCTGATACTTCATCTTCATTTTGAAATGATTCTGAATCTGATTCTGAATCTGAAGAGCTTCTTACACCTAATCCCCAATCAATTCTCCCACTGTCATAGCTCTTTTGAGATGTCTTCTTCTTCTTAGCTGCTTTCTTCTTAAGCTTCTTTCCCATAGTTCCACCAATCTCCTTCAAGCGATCAAGCTTCTACCAAAGGACCTGCTCTGATACCAATTGTTGGAAATAATACTGAGAGGGGGGGTGAATCAGTATTATCTAATCAATAGAACTTTTTCATTTTCATACTTCAGAATCATATACGCTACTTCAGTTAAGTATACCTGCGTATATACGCGACTGTGTCTATTGCAACTAGCGTATAACCATTAAACTCATGATTCAGTTATGTGATCTTCAATGGATGCATTAGAACATTATTAGCCATATTAAAAGTCAATAGTAGCAGTAAAACAGATAGATCAACACACATAAGCAACACACATGAACACCATGATATAAGATGGAAACCCAATGTGGGTGAAAACCACCTGCTGCAATTCGTTTCTATCTTCCTTTATTAAGAAACTTCTTTTACAATGTACTGGTGTAGTCCTTTACTAGCACGCATGCTACAACCTGCAGAAGGCTACAACCTTCTCTCGTTCTCCAGATTCTCCTGGAAGGGAGCTCCAACCCCCTTTGCTCTTGTACTAGCTAAGATACTCGTACGTAGGTGCTGGCCTACAATCTTTTCTCCTTCGGGTACCACGTTTCATACATTTTCAGACTGGATACTCCTGAGGCACAATACTATAATATGAAGGCCACGTTTCATCAAATTTTCATACTGGACCCATAAATATCATTGAAGCACAAAACAATCAATACTAGCATCATCAATCTCTGAATCATTGAAACACTGAAACCCTGTCAACAACACAGTCACCAGAACACAGAGCAGAACTCTGCAATAACAATTGGAACCAACTATACCATCAAAATCATGCATCAGACTACATACGCTACTTGGAAATGTCGAACCTGCGTGTGTACGTAACTTCATCAAGATGAACTAGCATATATGTCATTAATCACTTATTTATAACTTTGTTGCACTTCTTGACTTCAGACATAACCAGATCATGACATATACAAGGATAATATATGTGTTAGCACCCAGATCTAGTCCATCATATCTCGTAAATATGAGTCATTATGATCCTGATCCAATATTAGTTCTCATCCATCAATACTGAAGCTAAACACAATCAGCCAAACAAGATATGTAGAATACTGACACCTTTAAACTGCCATCAAAACCCTTCAACAACCAGAACCACCTATAACTTCAAATATCATAGCTCAAAAGGTATATGCTACTACAATGAACTCAACCTGCGTACATACGCGCTTACACCAAAGCCAACCCGCATACAGATCTATAAATATTCAATCATGACTTGCAGCGATTTCAAACTTAAGTTATACCGAGTTCAGATCATTACATGCGTCAGTATGCAGATCTAGAAAAAACATAATCAATCATATAGAGATAGTTCATTTCTAACCATTTGATCCTGATCTATCCTTAGATCTTGTTCTCCATCCACCGGTGAGATCCCTCCTTAGCTCAGATCAAGCAATGCATCATCAACCCATAACCTGCATACTGGATCTCATACTTTCTCCGATATTCAAGACTTTTCGGATGCACTTGCCTAATGATCTTCTTCTCCTTTTATAGTCTTAGGCCTTGCTCTATACCACGGTCCAAAACCATAATAAATCAATACCAAGGGCCCAATACTTGGGATCAACACACTTGTCGAGATACCATGGTCCAAAACCATAGGTTCAAATACCGAGGACTAACTACCACGGACCAAGAGTAAGTTCTCCAACATATACACGCTTTTCCTTACATGAAAGTGTGTGTATATGCATACGCACCTTTGTAACGTATAACCCGCGTGTATACGCAACTTGGTCACAATGAACCTGTGTATATGTATTTTCTCTTCATACTTGTAGTCTAATCATCAATTCCTTGTTGCTAACCTTCTGCTCATCAATTCCTTGCTGCTGACCTTCTGCACTATGATTTGTCATCTATGTGATTTGCCATCAAGGACAACACTTGTCTCATAATGCCAACAAAGTCACCTTATATACATGCAAGGGTATAAACAAATAAAAATATAAGTAAAGTGGAGGTATGGTAAATAAATAAAATGTCCTTTTATACTTACTCAAAAGGTATGGTAAATAAATAAAAATATAAATAAACTAGATGTATGGTAAATAAATAAAACCTCTTTTTATATTTAGTCCATAACCCTCGTTCTATTTATGAAGGCTCAAGAAAGAGGTTTTATTTAAGTGAATCCTATGGGCCAAATACCATATTTGTAAAAGAGGTATGGTAAATTAATAAAAATATAAATAAACGAGAGGTATGGTAAACAAATAAAACATTTTTTTATATTTACTCCATAAGTCACCTTATATTTACGAACACTCAAAAAATGCATTATATTTAGGTGAAACCTATGGGAAAAATACTATGGCACATGGTATTGACCCATGGTTTTCACCTGGAATGTAGCCTATTTAAATGAGGGAATTAAACCAGCATAGATCCATATTTACTTTGGATCTACTAACCCCCGAGAGGTATCAAATATCGTGATATGAAAACTAGCATAGAGTGAAAAAATATTTGATCCCTCTCGGGGTTTGGTGGATCAAGAGAAAAAATGGATGTTGTAATTTAATGTATGTTAAACATTTTAGCTTGGTTAAAATAAAAAATAAAAGAAAATTCAACTATTAATTTTATTAATTTTTATAAATTACTAATAGTAATTTTTAAGCTCCAGGTTTATGACAACCCATGGTATTGACCCATGGTAATACCATGGTATTCATGTGAGCATAGACTATTTAAAGGGGAAATTCTATCATCTTAGATCCATCTTAATTCTGGGTCTACCAAGTGCTCAGAGGGATAAATGGATTTCATCCCCCTAAGAGTGGTAGTTGTGGAGTTAAGATGGATATAGGTTGGTTTTTATGATAATGAAGATATTAAATAGACTTAGGAAATAATATTGTAAAAACACCTTAACGTGAATGGTTAAAGCATAGACATTGGACAAGTATATTTGTATACTTCTGTTTTAAACTGAAACAAATCCAGGCTAAAAGGAATGGATTGATTGCACTAGTCATCCTTCTATAACTTTCCAACATATGTTGGAGTAAACAGATTGTAATTTGGGTAATTTTTCTAACTGCAAACAACAACATACTTGTGCATTGGGAGGGTGGTTAAGAGGTCCCTAGAAGTGATGAATTTGAATTTTTCTTGGTTTTATATATAGTATTAGGTTTTTTCTCATGCTTTCTGTGAATGACACAAGTGAATTTTATCCTACACCCACTAGGTTATCGATATGTAATTTCAGTAATTTTGATTTCAAAAGATATTTTAAGGAAATGCAATGATTTCATTTGTGTATTCAATAAACACAATATTCTAATGGAATTCTGCATTTGTGGTTTACCTATATAGATTCCATGGAGAAGTGTTAGTGGTGTGACATCAATTGTCCTCAAGCAGAGGCTTTAGTTTTACTCTTTTTGGAAGCAAATACTTTCTTCCAACATTTTTGAGTTCCATGAAAAATTTGAAAGTCCTAATAGTATTCAATTATGGGTTCAAGAGAGACATAGTATTCAATTATGGGTTAAAGAGATCCACACTGAATGATCTATCGGCCTTATCTTCACTTAGTTTAAGACTATTCACTTGGAGAGCTTGGATGTGCCCCCACTTCAAGAGCATAGTAAAGTCATGTAGAACTTAGAGAAGCTATCTTTAAGCTTTTAGTGAAGAATAGAAAAATGTCTGGGTTCAATAACAACCAGTCGAGCATTAAGCTTCCAATAATGCTAGATTTTAACCTGGAGCACTTTTGTGATTTGGAGGAGATGCCCCCTCGTATTTGTGAAACATCTTCAGTTGTGAATTGGACTATTACTAACTGTCATTTCCTTCGAAAGTTACCTGATGACTCTGGGAACCTCAACTCTTTAAGAATGTTAAGGAAGGAAAGAAAGTACATTATGCTAAGTTATCTTATGCTTTTCAAGTTTTTCTTGGATATCTACAATGTTTCAGGTAGGAAAGTACATTCTGTTAATGAAAATTTGTCTTGATAGAAAGGCCCAATTTCAAATTCTAATGCTTTCAAAAAACATTGTATAAATGTAATGTTTCTAAAAAGAAAACATATTTTTCCAATTTAAGTATCATGATCCCATATTCCAAATTATTTTTCAGTAACCCATTAGGCTTTGTAGCTTTGAATAAATCCATGTCTTTTGATAAGATCCTCTTCCAAATTAGAACGTAGTTTCCTTTTGGCAATAACCACATACAATGTCTTGATTTCGTTATTGAGAAAATAGAGGTTGTGAAACAATCTTGTGCCATACAAGGACTTGATTCATTGATTATGTATCAATTATGGCTCTTGATGTAACAATGTCTTGATTTTGTTGCTTGAAAATAGAGGTTACGCTTTACTATTTCACAGAATTTCTTACAATCTTTCCATAAGTATTTATTTGTAATCTCAGTCACTGAGGGATGACAGTAATGACAAAGGTAATATTCCATGGTTTGAAGTTACCCTCTTACTAAATATTTAAATATATCACCACAATTTAACTGTTAGTTAAAGGAATTGTATTTGATTTGTAAACAATTCATTGCTTGATTTATAGATTTTGATTTTTTCCCTTTTTTATTTTTTTCTCAGATTTGGTATGAGATATCTTCCAATATTTGGGTTCCATAGTTTCCCCACCATAGCTATGAGGTTCAGATGCTATCATTAAATATTCTCATAACATTACAACTTTTCTAGTAAGTGTACTTTGAAACATTGTTGTTGCTTTTCCATGGTGTTAATGCAAATAAGCACTACAACTAGTGCCATTATTTAGATTAAGTGCCGAAATCTAGGTGGTCTTGTAATGATGGAGTGATTGTTTTCTAGATACTAAGGCAATATGCATTTTTATCTCTTATGTTGTCCTGAGATATTCAAATTCAGAATAAGAATTGAGGTCACGTTTCCACTATAGATTGCAGTCAGTTTCTTGAACATAATATATAGTAGATTATATTTTACTAATCAATTGTGGATGTGATCCCTCATAGGAAAGGAAATTCAAAGTGACTTTGATTTCACATTTATTTGTCAAAACATCCACACAGGAAAGGAGATTCAAAGTGACACCGACTTCACACTGATTTGTCAAAATGGAGGCAAGAGAAAAGGAAACTTTGTATTCAAATATGCTCTTAATTTCATATGTACATGCACAGACATATTAGTAGAAAATATTGAAGGGTTGCCTAAGTAATATTTTCCATTCCACTACATTCTTTACAGCTTGTAAATAAATAACTTGGAACAATTCATTACACTACTTGTTATTCTTTATTAATCAGTGGTTAAGATTTTTATATTGAACTCGCTAAGATTTTTCTTCCTTCTATGAAATTGTGTGTTCTATAATGCTTCTTTTCCATTCACTATGTATAGCATATAAAGTGTGTCTAATGGAGTAGGAAGATTGGAAAGTCTTGTGATCCTTGAACTATGTTACAAGGCAGAAACCCAATGGGGCAGGGTAGGTGCATCCCCACAAAGGGGTCACAAATACCAAAGTTGGTATTGGCTAGTGCCTTGAGCTAGAAAATTTCCTTTACCCTTGTATTAAGAGTGAAGTCGGAGAGGATTCTAATATTATATTTATAAGATTTATATTAGTTAATATTGATGAATAAAATTCATGAGACATGAGCTAGGATGTCCTTGCAAGGTGGTTGTTGATTATTGGAAGCTATGATGGCCATTATGTCAGGCTATGTGGTCGCAATCCCTTGATCGTGAGCACGATTGTGATCAAGATGGAAGACTTCATAGTCTGGATTGATTGTTTAGCAGTGATAATTAGTGGGCTCATTCACAAAAGCTTCTATTTCACTAATCCTTTTTATAGAGTTGTCAGATTCAATTTCCAAAGGTTTTAATTACACTATAGAGTTGAGTTCTGAGAGAGTTGTGATTCACAGTGTTAAGTATAACAGCTATGACACTTGAATGAAGACAAGCATAGTAGATGTATCAGACTCTGTTATAAGCTTACCTGCATATTATAAGGGACTTGGTTGGCTTTTTTATAATTTTATAAACAAGTTCCATTTCGTGGAAATGTGAAAAAAATAGTGATATTGCCACCATGTGGCTCTTGTCATATATGGTTTTATACTTTTTCAAAAAATTCTCTAAGAGTTCACAATGCTAAGATTCACTAGGACCTTACAAAGTTTTATTATTTAGTGAAAGACTCACCAAGATATTACAAGATTTTATAATTGAGTAAAATATTCTCCATGCCTGGTGAGAGATTCGCCAAAAAATTATATATACATATTATATTATTGATAAAATCACCTTCCATTTTTCCTATATACCATGGAGATTCGCCCATTTATTATACATATAAATTTAGGGGGGGTTCTTAAAATTTTCCCTGATTAAATCCACTATCAGTGTACAAAACAAAAGACTATAAATCTGTATGTGCAACATTTATTGGATGATTGATGGGCTTCTCTTTACTAGTGATCATATATTCATCTTCTTTTCCCGGTACAACTTCCTCAATTGACCAAAAATGGGAATTGTAGCATAAGAGAAGTCAAGTTGTAAAGTGCCTTTGAGTTTGGCTCCCCATGATCTAGACAATAGCATACCAAATCGAGGTGATATATCAACTACTACCACGTCCATCAAAACATTCTTGGCTGGGATTTGATCTAAAGAAACCACCAATTCTTTGATGAGACCAATGCAGCGAACTCTACCAGAATCAAATGAAGACAAATCATGATATTTTCGGGTGATATCCAAGCCCAACTTTTCCATGATATCCTTGGGCATCAAATTGTGGGAAGCTTTGGAATCAAGCATAGCATTATGAAGAATATACTCATGCAGTTTAAGACTCAAATAAAAGGGCGGGACTTCGCTATCTTCTAGTTGAACTTCTATAGCTGGACCAAAAATAAGTTCAGGATGATCATCCTCAACATTCACCATGTCGGACAAAGGATCAATTTTCAGTATTCTAGACACATGGTGTTTGTAATGGCTATTCTTAACAAGCTCAGTCAAAGGAATGGACACTTTCAATTTAGCAATTTCACTTTCTAAATTAAAAGATGTGACTTTTTCTACCTCTTTGACACCGATGTCCCTCTTATCTATTTTCTCCTTCGTTGCACTATCCTTTTTCTGATTGTCTTTCTCTTTTGTAGCTGTACTTGTTGATGGCTGATTTACCTTGCTAGGATTCTGATTGGCATGCTCCTTTCCTTTTTTCTGATTGTTTGAGAGATCATTCTTTGACTGAACATCCTTCCTCTTTTGAATAGAATTGATCGGTACATCTCTGCTCCTTAAAGAATATTGTTTCTGTTGTGCGCTCAAAGCATTCATGTAACCACATTGATAATCATCAGATTCGATCTCCAGAACAACATCATTTGCTAAGATGTAGTCCTCATCCTTTACAATGTTGGAACTTTCTGCATACTCCCCATCTTCGGTCAGAAATATAGGCATACCATCTGAAGTGAAGAAGTGATTTGTTTCAATTACTAGATCTTCCTCCTCTTCTTCTTCCACTCTTTGAACATAATTCTGCTATAACGGAGTTCTGATCTACTATTGTTGTTGCATTGGTTGTTCCGGTGCTTTTTGCTCTCTTTTCTTGATTCAGAATTGGGGTTGATGCTGCCCTCTAAAGTTTGGGTTCTCCATTTGTTGTTCAGGTCTGTTTGTGATGGAAAACCAGTCAAGCATCCTTTCCATCATTTGAATCAATGTATCCATTTTTACATCTGAAGTAGATGCTTCTTATTTCACGGTTACTCTTTTCTATGATCTCATTCTTGCTCTTTTGGCCATCAAATTCGCTTCTACGCTCACAGCATTCTTTTGCATGTCTTCTAGAGTTGTAGGATCACATTCACGCAATTGATATGCCATATCGGCATCAAATCCATCTGGAAACTTAAGCAAAGCCAATCCCTCTGGTGGTTTGATATTTGCAAGGATAGCATTATATACTGCATTAAATCTCACATAATAGTCTTGCACACTCTCACCAACATTTCTTTTGATGTTCTCATATTCAGACAAAATCTGAAGGGGATTCTTCTTCACCTCCCACCGATCTAGGAACTGCCTCTGGAGGATAGGTAGAGTAGTGATAGAAGCTGCTGGTAGGGCTCTGAACCATTTCCGAACTTCTCCTCCAAAACTTTGTACAAATAGCCTCATCATCACATCTTCAATTTCAACTTCATGGAGGTCAAAGAAATCATTCATCTTGTCTACGTGCTATTGAGCTGTAATAGTTTGAGTGCCATTGAAGAAAGGTATTTTGGTTTGATAATCAGGGGGCATGGCACTAGGATTTTGAGGAAAAACAAGGGGTGCATATCAGGCAGCCATAACTGGAGGTGGGGGAGGTGGTGGATTTAAAACAAGGATTGGGATATTCAGTATAATCAAAGGGGGATTAACGATAGCTTGAGTGGTGTGAATAATCTGTGAAGAAGAAGGCAGAGGATGAGAGATAGTTTGAGTGGTAGTAGATGCAATGGAAGTATTTCAAAAATTGAAAGATGGCCTATGAATCTTATTTTTCACCCAAGTGTTTAAGTTTTAAGAGAGGTTCTGCAAATGATAAAGAGTGTGAATAAGCTGTGACCCTAATTTATTTTTTGAAAACAAGTCTTCAACGGGGTTATGAAAAGATATAGATGAATCAACAACTGTCTGATCAATCCAACTTAAAGATTTACTGCGAAATAAACTCTGCTCAAAATTAATATCAAACTCAATGTCTTGCAAAGTATCTAACCTTCCCAGGAGTGAATTAACTTGAGGAATGAAATCCTCACTTGATTTTTCTCCAACTAAACTAGATTTCTCTGCAACTTTCTTAGATTTTTGCCCAATTTTATGAGGATCACTGACAATGGTTGGAGGATTCAGATCTAGATTAGATTTGGTGTATTTTCAGGAAGCTAGTATGTCTAATTTTGAAAATTAAGATATTTCTTTACAACTTTCCAATTCAGCCTATGATTAAATTCTAAAAATCATCATCCACAAGCTTAAGAATTCAAATAAAACATCTTAATAGGGTGATTAATTTTCTGATATTTCGTTCCCTAGTATGGTCGCCACTATTTTAGCACCTGTATTGAACTTCAAGATGAAGGAAGGCAATGCCAGGGTAACCACAAACCATGCTTAGCCAATTAGTTAGCCCTACTAGGCCAAGAGAGGGCTCTCTTTGTAAGGATCTCAGCCAAATTGACTGGATCTAGAAACTGATATTTAGGCTAGGTATAGTAACATAAGGTTTGATTTGATTTTGAAGGGTTTTGTTGGATCAGGAGGAGCCAAACAGTTAGGGTAAGGAAATTAGGTCAAAACTACAGGGTGTTTGACGTGGAAAGGTATGTACAATGATTAGAACCTTAGGGTTTGATGGATGAGGTGAAAAGATAGGTGAGGAGCTTTCAGGAGCATGTAAACCTCATGGATTCTTCCTAAACTGAAGAAAACACAGATTGTGAAATGTCTACCCGAAACAAAGCATAAAAGTTATGGATTCTCCCTTTCAGACTTGTATACATTCACATAAAGAATATGAAATGATGAAATGGAGTCAACAATACATTTTAACACATGAAAACATAAGAAAAACTGAACTGAGCATCATACCACATGGATAGCAAAGAAATCGCTGCAATTTTTCATTAATCTCCTACTGTAACTGGTAGAAAATGATGTCTATCAAAACATAAGCATCCCACTGAGTCCAACCATTTATAATGAGAAAGAAAAAGAAGATATAGACCTCAATTCAACCTCCTCCCATCCTTAGGGGTCAAATTCCTAAGATGATGAACTTAATCCATCAAAAGATAAACAAGAAATTGGAATCTAGGCAATCCTAACAACTTGCCTTTGAAGGAAGGAAACTAATTCATTTGTCCTCAAGATAACTTTTGATGCAATGAATCTACCCTCCAATAGCTAATATCCATCCTATTTACATGCCTAGTCACCATTTACATAAGTAAAAACATCATCCATGAGAAAAAACCTAAAAATTACAGTCATGGCATAGTAAAGTGAAAATTCGGCAAACAATTGTCCTATGTGCAGCTCTCAAGCTCTATTCCCAGCACATTTTGCAAGGCCATTTTAGAGGCCTTCCTGGTGTCCACATTGAACTCATGATAGCTCATTGGAAATAATGTTCTGTCTACTTTCCAAATATGCCTTTAGTTTCCCATTTGGAGTTTATTTGATCCCTCAAAAATGGATTCTCCCAAGACTGCTTCTATGTGCAACGCCATGGTCAGAAAGAGGGTAGAAAGGTCATTTTTGGGTGTTTTTTGACCTTTTGGCTGACCAGGTTTGCTCCAAAAGCTTAGAAAATGCACTGGGTCTGTGTACTCATCATTGTGAATCCAAACATGCTGACCATTTCCTCATTGGATACCCCTAGGAAAAGCGTAGTGCCAGTGGCGCTGCACATAGAGCCAATTTTTCTGAGTCAAAAATTGCCAAATTCTTGAAAAAGGAAAAAATTCTCAAAATTTGTAGAGAACACCACCATCAAGTGTCTGGGTCAGCCAAGGAAGCTTTAGAAAGCAACCTAAGCCTATCACCCTCCTTTTGGCTTTGAGTGCTTGTTTTAACTTTGTCTTCATTTGCTTGACTCTTATGTTACAAATCTTGTTCCAGGTCCTGTAATGGCGAGCCATGTGCTTAATGATTTGATTGTCCCCGTTGGTGCTTTGTAGTAGCTTCTCCAAATCCAAATTGACCTATCAAGCCGTGTTTTTCTATCCTCCTCAATCTCCTTTTCAAGCCTTTGTTTTGTAGTCAAGGTGGTTGGGGTCTCTTCCTCTTGCATTATTGATTTGCATTTGTGAACTTGCCTCTTTTCTTTGAGAAGTTCCAGCTCCATGAGGAATTGTTTGTCACTTAGTTGCTTGTTCTCTTTCTCAAGGTATGAAATGACATACTTAGCTCTCGCCAATTTGTCCATCAGTGCTTGGATCTGTGCACCTTTTTCCTTTATGATTATATTTTCATTTGTCGCCTCATCTTGATTCTCCAAGTCGACTATCTCAATGCCATGAGTAATTTGTGGTTGTTCTGGTTCATCATGTTCCATCAAATCAAATTCCCTTTCCTCTTCATCAATGAGGCTTTCCTCCAACATATTTTCTTTCCCTTTATGCACTTGATGCACCTGTTGTGTTGACGAAGAAGGCAAATCCCCTTCCACAGTGTGGACCAAACATTTGCCTACGAGCTAATGAAGAAGGCAAGGCCCCTTCCACATCAGGTGGAGTAAACACTTGCCTATCCGCTACAAACAAATTTATAGCCCCTCTCTGATATGTTTTGTAGGTTTTTGGCTTCTCAAAAACTTTAGTCTATTTAGCCTTCTTACTTTTCTTTACTTTGGCACTGCTAGAAGGCCTTTTTTCTTCTTGAGGCACTGGTGGAGGAACCTGAGGACCATTGAAGATGTCATTGGCAATAAATGTATCCCAAGAGATGTTGAGGAGGTTGAGATGATGTAGCACAATCATCTTAATCAAGGAATAGTCATAAATACTATTCATCTGCTAGGGGTGTTGCCTTTTTTGTACAATGTAGGCCATCCTCTCAATGTTCCTGAATAAGAAATACGAGATGTTCATCATTTTCACTCTTGTGAAGTGCATAAGAAGCCTAATATGATAGGTGTACAATCTGGAAAATCTGCTCTCACATGTAAAATACTTCATAATGATCCTCATCATAGGAGCATACTTGTCGTCAAGGAACCTGAAAGGAAAGGTCCTCTTCTTTTCATTCTTATACCAAGATTTGATGTATGGCTCATAGTAGTGCTTATCCAAATCTTGTGCTTTATACCATTTTTCCCCCACGTTCGGAATCCTTGTAGCATTAACAATGATGGAGGAGGAAACTGTAAATGTCACCACAACAAGAGTTACCTTGTTATCACAGAGATTGGCTATAAAAACCCTAGTCAGCTCAAGATGATGTTGAATTTTTTGTACCTACTCACAAAACTCATAACACCCTACATGCCTGAAACAAGAGACAACCATATGAGAAGCCTATAACTCTCTAATGTTTGATGGTTCCTCTCTGATAATTCTGTGTCCCTTATGTGGTTTTCTCTGATGCCGAGGTTCATCTCCCATTCTTTCACTACCATTGTTTTCCTCCTCATAATATTTATCCTCTTTATCCATTTTTTTTTAATTTGAAGCTTTAGAAACCCTAGAGAAGGTAATGAAGAAGTGAGTTATGGTGAATAGGGATAGGGGAAGGGGAGAGGAGTTTTTGTGATGTAGGATGAGATATGTATGATGTGAGAGTGAGAAGGAGGGTAATTTTTAGTAGGGACTGTTTAGTAAGTAGGGGTTTAGGGATTTTGTTTGGGGGATTAGGGTATAGGGGATATGTGTAGGGATTTTGTTTGGGGGATTAGGGTATATGGGATAGGTGTTGGGATTTTGTTTGGGGGATTAGGGTATAGGGAATAGGTGTAGTTGACAGTAGGAAATAGGGAATAGAGGTGATATTTAAAGATATGACAACAGAATGTGGGAATGAGGGATTTTTTTAATAGGGACTATTTAGTAAGTATGGGTTTAGGGATTTTTTTTGGTGGATTAGGGTATAGGGGATACGTGTAGGGATTTTTTTTGGGAGATTGGGGTATAGGGGATAGGTGTAGGGATTTTGTTTGGGGGATTAGGGTATAGGGGTAGGTGTATTTGACAGTAGGAAATAGGGAATAGGGGTGATATTTAGGGATATAACAACAGAATGTGGGAATGAGGGATGTGGGAGTAAGGGATATGGTAAGCAGGGAGGGTTTTTAGACAACCTAGGGTTTGAAAATTTAAATAGAAAACAAACTCAAAAATCGTGAAATGAGTGCTGGGAGGATGGTTTAGGGAGTGTACTTACTTGCTCAGAGGTTCTAGGTAGCAAAAGAGCAATTTAGATGGATGTTAGGGTAGTCTTGGTGTTTGCTGGCCCTATGTGAAATGCCTTGTACAGGTGCACAACGCTCTATTGTATGCGTAGCGATGTGCAAAAATACATTGGCAACCAGGTTCTATACACAACGCTCTGGTTGTATGCACAGTGATCCCTGCTCTATGCACAATGCCTCCACGATTTTTCCATGTGCGCATCGCTCCTTGCTCAATGTGCAGTGCCCATGGTTTGATTAGCCACCAATTCATTTCAGCTCCCTTTTCTCTCTTTGTCAAATGAGTATGATGAAGTTTGAAAAATGATTTTGAAATCTTATATAGAGGGTGATTTTGGTTTTTCCTTAGAAAACCCATTTTATAATGTTTTTTGGAACTTATACTTTGTGTTCAAATCTCAGTTTAATGCTTTTCTTTCTTTGTTTCTTTTCAAGTGGATGATGCTTTGATTGAACTGATTTTTTCAATGGCTCATTTCTTGTAGCAAGGAGAAATGTCTAGGCAACTTATGGGAACACTTCTTACATGAAATGACTTGAATTACAAAAAAAAAATATGAATCAACTAAAATACTCTGTTTTCATCTCAAAAACATGTTTTTGAGATGAAAATTACATCACTGAAATAAGATCTTTGTACAATACCCATGACTTACTACCAATCACTCTTTGTTTATTGGTCTTCCTCATACCTTTGTTGCCCTTTATTTACACTGAAACTATGCTTTTGACCTTGGAAATGAACCTTAAGACCTAATGGAAACATGACTTCCTTGACCCTAAAAATTACATAACTGAAACCATAATTGAATGCAGCATGGAGATGGGTCAACAAATGTACCTCATGAGGGAAAATTTGATTTTCTGAGAAGAAGACAACCATCAGTGGACCATTTTGCCATGACGTAATGGAATGATAAAAAATTCAATATGAGACACCTAAAATAAAAATGCATAGAGCAGATTTGATCCCTGATGGAAGTATGCATATACTGACACTAACAACTAGTCCCAACTTAATAACATGACTCAATAGTCTTAAGCACAAACAATTGGGACATGAAATGTATGCCATAATAGTAAAACTAAGTTCCTTGAAAACTATTTTTCTTAATATATTTTAAATTTATTAAAATTAATATATTAATATTAACTAATATATTGTTAATAACCATTAATAATATGAATATATCCTTAATAAATACATTAATATTAATATTAATTAATCAATATATTATATTAAAATGGATAATTAAAACATTAATAATTCAAAATTACTATATTAAAATATTATTGTTGCCGTATTAATAGATTAATCTTATCACATTAAAATATTATTATTGGCGTATTAATAGATTAATCTTACCACATTAATATATTAATATTAGTTGTATATTAATAGTAATACTTATTATTACAATATATATATATATAGTTAGGCATGAATATCAGCATACTATCTTTGTTGGCATATTTCTTCTATTAAAAAGTATAAAAATTCGTGATTAATATCGAAGTGTGTGGTTTTAGTTACATAACGGGTACATTGTAAATTCTAAGAAATGTCCATAGCCCTTATTGTGTTATGAATATTAACTTATGTTTTGGTCATTAAATAGATGTTTGACCGTTAACCTGTCATGTTTAAATCATATCAAAGCGAAGAGAATAAATATTAGATTGTTTTGAAAGTGTCCAACCCTTTAAAAAGTATTCGAATATTATGTCTCAAGATCATGGAAGTGATTTGCTCCTTTTGTTTGTAATACATATATTCCTTTCACACCTTGAATGGTTTTATGAGCACAAATGTAGAATGGTTTTATAAGCACAAAAGTAGAATGAGATTAAACATCGACAAAATTAAAGTGCAGAGAATGATATTAAAGCGAAGAGAATAAATATTAGATTGTTTTGAAAGTGTCCAACCCTTTAAAAAGTATTCGAATATTATGTCTCAAGATCATAGAAGTGATTTGCTCCTTTTGTTTGTAATACATATATTCTTTTTACACACCTTGAATGGTTTTATGAGCACTAATGTAGAATGATTTGTTTTATGGTTTTACTCCCTCATACTAATAAGCGTTCCAAAAAGCGACAGAAACATGGACCATATCCAGCGAGTGAGAATGAAATTTGTGATAGAAACAGGGATTTCATAAGGTGACAAAAAGACATCGACAAATTTTGGAAACATCGAAGCAAGGATTCAAGTAAAGCCTATCACAACAGAAAGCCACGACCATATAAACCATCCAGAAATACCACTTTATATAGAGCAAAATCGAAAAGAAAGTTGCTATACAGACAACAATACAAACCAAAAAGAAATACCACGATAGAATGAGGTTTCCTTTCTCTGATGGCCAAAAGAGAGAGAAAGATTTGCTTCCCATCATCAAAACATGAAAAGAACGAAAGAAAACAACGTCATGGCCATCCAAAGCAAGAAGCTACTTGGAGCTCACGCAATTCCCCTGTGTACGAAACGAGACCAACTTCGATATTCTGCAAATGGGTGGTCGAGGACTCTAAGAGCAAGGCATGATAATAATTGCAGAGATACTTTATGTGGCCTCACACCTTCAACATGTGTGTCTATAACACACTCATGTCCGAATAATATAGATAGAGAAAGAGCATAAATGTTGTAGACAGATGTCACCTGTGTTAAGTGTGAAGCCAAATTCATGAATCACATGCACAATTTTGGATCCTTCTACATCGCCATTAGTTTTTAGATCTCCAGAATTTTAGATCCTTCTACACTGCCATTAGTTTCTAGATCTTCCTCTGAATCACATAAGCATTCTAGATCATTCTTCAGCGTCTATAAATTTGTAATTTCTCTGGCCAAGGAATGCAAGCCAAGGTCTAGGCCTATAAGTGATTTCTGTTTTCCAGTGATTGTTTTATCTATTTAGCTGTTTCTGATTGAGTAATCTTGTTGTTTCTCCATTTGTCTGTCTCTGAAATTATTCTTTGCTATTGTTGTGTAAGTCCCTGAGTATAAATCTGTTGTGTGTTATATATGCTCTAAACTAACAACTGGTATCAGAGCTAGGGTCGAATATCCACCTTGCAAGCCGCTTAGTGCCATCGCCTTACTCTGGCGGTGTTCATTAAAACGTTGGTTGTTACTTTTGGAGCTATTGAAGGATTTGTCTAGGAAATTGGGAATCGCTGCAAAGAAGAGAGTCGAGAAAAAGGATCTGTTCAGGAAATCACTCAGGAATGTTAAGGCAGTTGTTGCAAGAAATAAAAATCCGTGGGCATATGGTGAAACGTGCCATGAAGCCTAAAACGTGGAGTGCGTAAGTACTTTACTTGGAGTTCGTAATTTTTTTCATCAAGCTTGCACGTATACGTCAAGTTTTTTTCAAACCAACATATGTAGGTGTGAAATGTGAAAGGGTTAAAACATTATATATGTTTTTATATTTATATAATTATATGTTGGAATTTTGAAAAGTATATTTTAAAAAGAAGCAAGAATTTTGAAAATGGTATTTTAAAAGGACGAAGTTCTATATTACTAAATTTTAAAGAGTAACAATTAAAGTTTTATTTTTAAGTGGAGTTTTTGTTTTTGGGCATCAATATATTGAAAATGGAGACAACAGTTACATATATGGAGAAGTTGAGCGGGGCTAATTTTGCCCTATGGAAATCACAAATGGAGGATATACTGATTTTGAAGGATCAGTATTTACTAATTGAGGGCACAACAAAGAAACCCTCATCGATGACAAATGAAGAATGGAATAAGCTAGATAGAAAGGCGATTGCAACAATCCACCAATATCTAGCAAATAATGTGTATTTCAATGTATCCGAAGAAAAGACAGCTGAAGGATTATGAAAGAGGCTCCATGATCTATATGAGAAGAACGCGACATCAAACAAAGTGTTCTTGATGAAGAAGCTTTATAATCTCAAAATGAAGGAGGGTGCTTTAGTTGCTGAACTCTTGAATGCATTTAATATTATTACTAATTAGCTTACCTTTGTTAAAATCATTTTAGATGATGAAATTAGAGCTATTTTGCTAATGTGTTCTATGCCAAATAGCTGGGAAAATTTGATTGTAGCTACGAGCACTTCAACAACTACAGGGACCCTGACGTTTGATGATGTCAGCGACAGTTTAATGAATGAGGAACTGCAATGCAAGTCGATTGTGGAAAACTAGGGAGGAGAAGCTCTAGCTCTAGCTGATCGTGGTAGGAGAATGGATCGAGGCCGGCAAGGGTAATCAAGATCGAGAGGCCGACCAAAATCAAGGAGAGGAGGATCATCTGCTTTCATTGTGGCAAACCCGGGTACAAGAAGAAAGAATGTCGATTTTGGAAGAAAGGACAAAAGGATCAAAGACCATCTAATACAAATCACAAGTCATCCAGCACAAATGAAAGTGAGACTACTGTTGTAGCCACAGATGGTGATGTGTTGTTTACTGTTTCAGTAGAGGATATATGTGTATATACATCTAGCAGTAGCTTTGATTGGATCCTTGACTTTGGGGCATCTCACCATGTAACCCCATGCAAAGATAGCTTTGTTTCATATAATCCTGGTGATTATGGTAGAGTGCATTTGGGGAATAATCATTTTTGCAGTATTGTTGGAGTGGGAGATGTCCAAATCAAGATGAAAGATGGACAAGATATATTGTTGAAACATGTTAAGCATGTACCAGAAATGCACACGAGTTTAATCTCTATGGGACGACTGGATCATGAAGGCTATTCCACAAGCTTTGGAAAAGGAGGTTAGAAAATTAACAAAGGAGCAATGGTCATGGCCAAAGGACCCAAGATAGGAACATTATACACATTGAAGGCACTGATAAGAAAATCAGATTTGGCTGCTGTCACAGAAGAAGGAAATTCAACAGATCTGTGGCATAAGTGTTTGGGTCACATGAGCAAGAAGGGCTTAAAAATCCTTGTTGGTAAAAATTTATTGCCAAGTTTGAAATCCTACAATCTTGATCTTTGTGAACATTGTATATATGGTAGACAAAGAAGGGTTTCATTCCTTAGAGGTCGCCATGAAAGAAAGAAAAATGTGTTAGAATTGGTACAATCAGATGTGTTTGGCCTTGTTAACATCAAATCATTAGGAGGAGCATCATATTTTGTAACATTTATAGATGATGCATCCAGGAAGGTTTGGGCATACCCTATGAAAAATAAAAGTGAAGTGTTTGGAATATTTCAAAAATTCCATGTTGCTATTGAAAGAGAGACTAACAAATTGCTGAAGTGTTTAAGAATAGATAATGGTGGAGAATATTGGTCAAATGCATTTAAGGAATATTGTAATAGATTTGGCATAAAGCATGAGAAGATTGTGCCTGGTACTCCTCAACAGAATGGTATTGCAGAAAGGATGAATCACACCATTATGGAAAATTTGCGAAGTATGTTGTCCAAGTCCGGTTTGGAGAAGAATTCTTGGGCTAAAGCAGTTAGGACCGCTTGCTACCTCATAAATAGATTTCCAACTATAGGCTTGGATGGCAGTATCCCTGAAGAAGTTTGGACTGGTAAGAATTTGAATTGTTCTCACTTGACAATATTTGAATGTGAAGCATTTGTACATATTCCCAAAGAAAATAGAACTAAGCTAGATGATAAATCTATGAAATGCATTTTTTTGGGATATACGGATGAAGATTTTGGCTATCGTCTATGGGATCTAGTCAAACATAAAATTATTAGAAGCAGGGATGTTATATTTAATGAGTCTGAAATGTTTAAGAGGTCTGTGGGTGAGTTGGAGGTCAAGAAGGTTATTGACACTTTTGAAGAGCAACAAGAAAATATCCCACCCATAAAAGAAAATGAACAACAAATTCAGGAGCATGAAGAATAACAAGTGGAAAATGATGAGCAACAAGAAGAAGGAATCTTGTAGGAACCTTTACAAGAGATTCGACCTGATAATGCACCACCACAGTTGGTTCGCAGATCTTCTAGGCTTCATAAACCTTCACAAAGGTATCCTCCTTCAAACTTTATTTTGTTGACAGATGAAGGTGAGCCTAATTGCTTTCAAGAAGCCTGTAAAGTTGTGCACAGCGAAGAATGGAAGAAAGCAATGGAAGAAAAATAAACTCTTTGTTGGAAAATAAAACTTGGGAGTTGGTAAACCTCCCAAAAGGTAGAAAGGCTCTACAAAACAAATGGGTTTACAAGATTAAGCATGAAGGTGACGAAAAGAAGGAGAGGTATAAAGCAAGGCTGGTGGTGAAAGGTTTTGCCCAAAAAGAAGGTATTGACTTCACTGAAATTTTCTCACCTATTGTTAAAATGTCATCCATTAGAGTCATTCTTGGTCTAGTTGCTGCTTTAGACTTAAAATGTGAACAGTTAGATGTAAAAATTGCTTTCCTTCATGGTGAATTGGAGGAAGAAATTTATATGGAGCAGCCAGAAGGCTTCATAGAAAAAGACAAAGAAGACCTTGTTTGTAGGTTGAAGAAGAGTCTCTATGGGTTGAAACAGGCATCTCGAAAATGGTACAAGAAATTTGATTCATTCATGTTGGAACATGGTTTTCAGAGGTTGGAAGCCGACCATTGTGTCTATATCAAGAGGTATGATCAAGGAAAGTATATCATATTATTGTTATATGTGGATGACACGTTGATTGTTGGGCATGATAAGAATAAGATCAATAGATTGAAGAAAGATTTGGGTAGCAAATTTGCAATGAAGGATTTGAGACCAACACAACAGATATTGGGCATGCGGATTATGCGTGACAGGGAAAACAAAAGTTTGTGGCTGTCACAAGAAAAATATATCAAGAAGGTGCTTGACAAGTCTAATATGAAGGATGCCAAGCCAGTTGGTACACCCCTTGCAGCCCACTTCAAGCTGAGTATTGAATTATGTCCCAGTGATGACAAGGAGAAATAAGAGATAAGCAAGATTCCTTATGCTTCAGCGATTCGTAGTTTGATGTATGCCATGGTATGAATACGACCAGACATTGCATATTCAGTGGGAGTAGTGAGTAGGTTCCTTGCCAATCCAGGTAAACAACATTGGCAATTAGTAAAATGGATTTTGAGGTATCTCAAGGGTACTAGTCATTATTGTTTATGTTTTGGTCATGATGAGACTGTGCTTGAAGGATTTATAGATGCAGATATGGCTGGAGATATGGACACCAGAAAGTCCACTACAGGTTATTTGTATACATTTGCAGGTGCAGCAGTATCTTGGGTGTCAAGGCTACAAAGAATAGTAGCTCTCTCTACAACAGAAGCATAGTACATAGCTGCAACAGAAGCTTGTAAACAGATATTGTGGATGCAACGATTCCTAGGAGAGATAGGAATAAAGTAGGACAAGTATGTGTTATATTGTGATAGTTAGAGTGCCATTCACTTGGCGAAAAACCCAACATTTCATTCAAAAACCAAGCACATTGACTTAAGGTACCATTGGATCCGGCATGTGTTGGAGGAAGAACAGTTATCCTTGGAAAAGATCCATACAGATAGAAACTCTGCTGATATGCTCACTAAGATTCTACCACGAAATAAACATGAGTTATGTAGAGGCATGGTAGGACTCGATGTGACTTGATGACTCTTATTTGGCTTCAAGTAGGATAATGTTAAGTGTGAAACCAAATTCATGAATCACATGCAGGATTCTAGATCTTTCTACATTGCCAGTGGTTTCTACATCTCTAGGATTCTGGATCCTTCTACACCGCCATTAGTTTCTAAATCTTCAGGATTCTAGATCCTTCTACATCGCCATTAGTTTCTAGATCTCCATCTAAATCACATACAGGATTCTAGATTCTTCTTCGGCCTCTATAAATTCGTAATTTTCCTGGCCAAGGAATGCAAGCCAAGGTCTACGCTTGTTACATAATGCAAAGTGATCTCTGTTCTCCAGTGATTGTTTTATCTATTCCGCTATTTCTGATTGAATAATCTTGTTGCTTCTCCATTTCTCTGTTTCTGAAATTATTCTTTGCTATTGCCGTCTAAGTTTCTGAGTATAAATCTACTATGTTTTATATATGCTCTGAACTAACAACTTGATAAATATGAATATGAATAGAATATTGTTGGGAAGAGAAAAGATAAGAATGGGTATCTAAAGAGAACCCGCAACAAATTTAGCTATCCAGGGATTGGCCCAAAAGGGCCCTGCGTTGTTTTAAGTCGTCAAACAATTAATGTCATACGGATGTGACGTGAGGTTGGAAGCATACACATGATAGAAAGATCGAAATAATGGGGTTCAAGTTTAGTGCTATACGTTATGTTAAAGCGGAGTGGATGTAAAATGTGTCCAAAGCTTGCACAATGTGGATAGAGAAATTCGTTTTAACTTTCCAGAGCTATTAGAGAGCGTCTACGTTATGTAATGTGTGACTTAGTCACATAGAGATATTGAGAAAAAGCTCGAATTTGAATGGCTGTACTCCAACACTGTAGCTTTATGGACAACTCGCTCTATTATGATGTCACAATCTATATTTAGTTAAGAAAACATGTTCACATATTGTCCACTAACGAAACCAGGTGAATCGACAGATCTGTAAGACTTTCTCAGATTTTGTGTGTTCATTTTTAAAATTTTCGGTAAGGTTATGTCATTCACCATCGCATATACGCGGCTAAAGGTAACAACATCACCGCGACATGGATATGTCGCCCCACTCATATCTGGTTAATTAGACTGATATTTAAATTCGAGTTGGAGTTGCACAATTTTCTTAACATGGTGGCTAGTTTTTATAGTTATTAAATATTTTGTAATTTTATAATCATTAATATAATAATCAATATTTACAAGATTTTTCATGATGAATATTTATTTTATTTTATCATGATATTATTAATTTATAAATACACTTTGTTACAATATCACGTCTCAATACTATGATTTATCAATCTCACATTTTTTAAAAACTGTAACTCATTTCAAGGTCAAAATATTTTATTTTATATTATTTTATAATATTTTTAAAATTAAATCTATAAACAAAGCAAAGCAAAGTCGTCTTTAATGCGATTTTTTGGATTTTCCAGTGCTGGAATTCAGCAGAAAAATTTGAGGTGAAATTTTGATTTGTGTTATTTAAAGTGGTTTTTTCACTGTATATATGGATTCAACACCCTGAAAAAGTCCTAGGGCACTTAGATTTTGCAGGGATTACCCATCAAACTTGTGATTTTAATAAATTCTTGCCGGATTTTAGAGAAATAGGAAAATCGCAAAAAATCTGACTAAAGACAACTCTTAAGCAAAAATTTTTGGTTCCCATAAATATTTTGATTCATTAAAAATAAAATTAAAATTAAGATGAAAATAAAATAAAATTAAAAAATAAAATAATTAATAATTATAATTATCAATAAAACATTTAGACTTCTATTAATAACTAATTAGCCTAGATCTATCTTAACTCCACATCTATCAATCAAGGAGAGGGATCAAATCTCTTGAGATGCAAACTTCTTTTATAGTGAAAAGAGATTTGATCCCTCTCGGGTTGGTAAATCTAGAGTTAAGATGGATCTAGGCTGGTATATAGCAAATTGTTAAAATTAATGGTTGAGTTAAGATGGATGTAGGCTGGTATATAATAAATTGTTAAAATTAGTAGTTGAGTTAAGTTAAGAAAGGCAAGTCTAGTATTATAAGTCAAGTAGAATGTGAGTTTGCATGAAATAGTTAGGTGAAAGAAAAATCAACTCTAATTAAAATTTGCATAATTCCATATTTAGTAACTTTGGTATTTTATACATTGGTGATTGGGTCTTTGTAATGTGAAGCAAAACGTTTTTAAGTGTGTTAATTTTTTGTTTTGTTTTCTTTCCATCTATCAAAATGGCATCAAAGAGAAATTACAAAAAAAAAAACAAAAAACAAAAAAAACACCTAAGATCTATGTGAATTTTTTTTTTTTTAATTGAGTAGTGCAATAATGCACTCTAGAACCTATTATTCCCGTTGCTACACATCTCCAAGTCACCAGATTCTGCGTTTGCGCCACCTTAATGCACAGATAGGTGTGTTACTACTAACTCGGGTGCCCGCGTTAGCAATGCGGGCCCTCATATCGAAAAGCCCGTTAACAAGTTTTTGTTGAAAGGACGCAGACTAGCCGGACGACAAGTTCAAAAAAATTATTTGCAAAGGTTTTTAAACAGAAAATGCAAGTTTAAAGGTTCCAAATACTTTATTCGAAAGGAGATTTTATGTCAAAGCACATTTATATGAAGGAGATCTAAGAAAGGTGTTTTTAGAGGCCCGTTTATTAAATGTTTTTTAATGGTTGGAGTTCCTAAAGGGTAATTAATGGTTTTGTTCGGTAGATATAAAGGTTGTTTTAAGGATATTAAAAAAAATGTTTTAAAATATTTTAGTTGGGAGATTTTTAAAGGTAGGTTTTTAATAATTTTATTATTATTATTATTGTTAGTATTTTGTAATTTTACAGAAGAAAATCACAAAGGTAACCACAAATTTATTTTGAAAGTTGGGATCTAGCTTTGCTAGCTTCAGAGAGGGTTTTTTCTGTAAGATTTAACTTTGTTGTATTAGATATTAGGCTAGTTATGAGTGTTCAAAGTTTGATTTTAAATTGATTGGTTGATTAAGTGCTTGAACCTTCCATTGGGCTATGGTGTCTACAGTTCAAAAGGGGTCTGTTTCAGCTTTTAAAAGGAGTTTCACAAGGCAAAGTAGCTAAACTAAAAGGATCATTTATATTTAAGTGAAATGGAATGGAAGAAAAGATATAAGTTCAATAGAATTTAAAGAGCAACTAAGAATTCCTTAACATGATATCAGAAGAAAACATAGAAATTATTTTCAACCAGAAGCAGAGTGTATTTTTCAACAAATTTTGTTCATCAATTTTCTGTAAAATAATTCAAATTTCAGAAAACATAAGTATGGAAACCAAGTAATAACACATTAACGGTGAAAGAAGCACATCACCAGATAGTCTAACGCATGAATCTTGTGAAGAATGTCTTTTTTACTACTGATCAGCCCATTAAATGAAAATAGTACAATAGCATTCTGGAATGCAAAAATCCATGCAGAAATAAACCCTTGATACTTCTAAAAGAGAAGTATTTATAAGATATTTACAAAAAATCATGTCAAAACCGACTAGGATGTATTTAGGAATTCCTAAACGAAATTTATCTAACTTATTACAAATATTTAGGAAAATTTGAACTGTCTATAGTGATGGCATTAAATTTGTGGAATCTTTGACTGTCTAGCCCTTCAAATCCTCTTTTTTGTTGATGTTGAACTGTACAACCAAATCATATGCTTACTCCAATAGTTCGCATAATTTATCCCAACGCTGCTCACTTGGGAGAGTTGTCTTCAGTAACTTTCTGTAAACCTCGTCCACTTCAGTATATTTAGCAAATGTTGGCTTGGAAATGAATATGTGTTTAACTTCATACTGAATGTCCAGGTCATATGCCAACGCTTCCAAGAATGCTTTCCCTGTCATGTTGATTCTTCCACCTGTAACTTTGGAATTGCCTTTAGCCTTAATCATTAATTTCTCACTGTAATCAGATGATGTACTGAGCTTATAATTTATTACCAATAAATTAGGAAGTCCCTCCTTATAGAGGGCTTCCAGTTTTTTTGAATAATCTTTGTATGCTAATGTCCAAAGTCTGACACTTTTCCTCAAGCTTCCTTACCAAATTTCTCTTAGTCAACACCTTCTTGACTTCTAGTATAGTTTCTGTTCTATCTTCAATCTCCATCTCTTCTAATTCTTGTTTGTTTTTAGAGTTAAGGAATTTGATGAGCTGAGTAGCTTCACTGGGTTTGTCACCCAACTATTTTCTGACTTGTTCAATGGCTTTATTAGATGTTTCAATCAGTTCCTATTGCTCAAATATGATTTGTATGGAAGGCCATATATCTATCATATCTTCATTGATCCATTTCCAAATATTTTCTTTGAACCATGCCAAGGTATTGCCCATGGCAGTATCTTTTTCCATCTACTGCAATCTCTAGGACAGTGTCTGAGATTTCTGCATCTCTGTCATGAGAAAATTCTCATATCTATTATTCTACTCATGTAGGAATTTCATATCATGTCTTAGTTTCTTTATTTCTTCTCCCTTTATAGACATGTTCTCTATGGATTGGGCCAACTTAATTGAATCATATGCAGTTGATGTGGGAAGTACTATAGAAGAGGATGTTCCTACTGTTGTAGTTGTTGTAACAATTCCTGTTTGAAGTAGGGATGCAATTGATATTGCATCAAGAGGAACTACTGCAAGTTGAGAACTTAGCTCCTTCTCTTTTATCAATTTATCCATCTCCTTGATCAGTTCACTTCACTCCACCAATATTTTCAACATTTCTTCTTTCTGTAACTCTGTCTCTCCTAACTCCTTTTCCTGTGGATCTTTAGTCGTGGGCAGCTTCAATTGCTTCTTCAGGGCTGCTATGTAAACATTCTTCTTCTTAATGATTTCTTCCAAGGCCTTTGAATTACCAGGATCAAAACCTGCTTTGATCACCATTTCCTCCAACTATTTAATTATGTTGTCTTTGGCCAGGGAGGATACCTTCTCCAGTTTAAGCTAAGATTGAACATTATTCAAAGAAAGTTGTAGTTTAGAAGAAATGATGGTAATCTTTGTGAAGGTTGAGTAGACCATTTCTCGTCTGCCTGTGCATGTTCATCTGATCCAAAGGATGAACATCCTTTGCATCAAACTCAAAGGTAGTCTGCTTGAAGTCAGCTGCTGACTTTGGTTGTGGAACATGTGCCTGTAAGAATGGCATATGCATTCTCTCTTTCTCTGTGTCATAGGTTTAAATGAGCCTGTTCTAGATTGAGGAAGATTGTTTCCTGAATTGAGCAGAAATATTGTCATGAATGGCTTCATTTCTTTGTCTAATTTCTTTATATGTTTGGAAAATATCTAGTTGCCTTTGTTCTGTAGATGAATCTGGTGTGCGAGGTATTGTAGTTGGGATTCCTTTAGTGGTCGAGGATGATTGAGAATCGGTGGTTTCGCTGTCAAACTTCAAAGTTTGATGTCCAGAGAGTACAATGGTACCCTGTGTTTCCTCCAGTAGTGAGAAGTCTATCTTAGAGCCTGTCTTTATCTTCTTTGTGTATAGCTTGAATTCTTTGGCTGAGACTTCTGTAACTGAAGGAGAATCCTCCTCTCGTGGTCTCTTCTCAAACTTTTCTCTGGGTATGGGAGTCCCTGAGGCAGTCCTGGAAAGAGCCTACTCTTCGGCATCATGTAATGTGTTATCTACCCAATTCTGTTGGTTCATGTACTTCTCTATTTCTGGTCTTTGAGTATGCACATAGGGAGTTGCCTTTTGTTCCACTCTTAGCTTAGAAATTACCCTAAAGTGGTCATAAGACCATGTAAAGCTAAGAGGGAAATTCATTTGTTTTAGTAGGAGGACTGCTTCCTCTCCTCTTGCTCTGTTGTTAGAGATAAAAGGTCCTATCTGTGTCTTAATTCTGAATTGAGACTTCTTCTTAGCTACCACAAAATGGATGTTCTCTGAGTGTATTAATTACCTGATGTAGTCCAAGGCAAATATCCTCATTGGAAGGTACTTGGGAAGCTTATATGGTGGCAACTCTGAGCCATAAACTCTAATCTCTATAAATGATTGGTATAGGTACCAATCTCCTATCTTCGCCTGTTCATTGAGCTGTAACACTTTTTGAATATCCTCACTGATTCTTGCAATCTATTGGCCACTTAGCAAACAAGTTGCTAGATACACAAGTTGATCAATAAACTCTGTAAAATCGAATTCATGTGATTGTTTTATGATGATAGAGGTCTAGAAAATAATGGATTGAGACTCTCCTTGTTTATTGGGCTTCTGCACTGCAAAGGGAAACTTGTCTGTCTCGAAGAAAATGAAAATATACATAATAATTGAAGAATATCTGAACATTCCTTCAGTTAAAAATTGAAGGAATTTTTCATGAATTACATTTACAAGGGGGTGACCATAGTCAAAGGTGATTGATAGTCCTTCTTCTGTACAAAGAGTGCATAAAAATCCTAAAATAGGCTCATCTACCCATTCATTTGAAAAATATCCAAGAAGGTAGGACAAGACAGGGATAATTTGTCTACTTCTTTGGGGGAAAATAGAAGAGGGATAAGGGGGATTCTTCTTGGGGAGTTAAGAATCTTCTGGCAGGAAGACCTCAAAAATCTTGGCTCTCTAGGGGAAGGTGAATTTCTGATAGATTCCTTTGAGAGCCTCAAGGGAAAAGGGAGTTAGAGAATCACTATAGGGGACCTGCAACATTTGGTTTATACTTTCAAAGGTAATGGTGAAAAGGATTTCACCACTAGGGGAGATGATAGCCATCTTACTTGAGAGATAAGAGGCCTAACATTTGAGGAAGAATTATGGGAAATAGTAGGACTAAGGGAAGACGAACAGGGGTAGTCTAGACTGGCAAAGGTTAATTTTTTTAGAGTGGTAAAGGTAAGTGCCACAAAACCAATAACATAATTTTAAGAGGTCGAATTCACATTGTGTCTCAAGAATCTTGTAATCTCTGTCAGCAAGAAGAATGTGGTTTAAATCCATAGGGGGAGTGAGCATGGGGTTAAACACAGTGGAAATTTTGGTGGCCATCATGGTAGCAGAATGGAATTACAGAGGATGACAGGTCGAAAACTATAGATGGTCACAGTAAATTTCGAGGGAAAAATCTTGGGGGGAGTTCCTCTGTAAATAGTCATCGATAGGCAATTCGTTTGTGAATAGTCATTGATAGGCATGAAACAGAGGGCTCAGGAGCAATGAAATAGTAGGATAATGAGAAAGGGACGTGAGTGTAGGAGAAATGGAGCTTTATGGATTCATAACCAGAGAGGGACCATTGGATCAATGATGTTTGGGTACATTTACTCCGCGACGAGATGAAAGCAATGGGAGGAAGCCACAACATAATTGGTGTAACGGTCCTCGACGTGGTGGCCCAAGATATGCAGATGGAGGCGTGGGGCTGTTGGCGAGAAGTGATAGGAGGAGGGATACATGGCGGTAGTGGAGTGTTAGTTGAGCAGGGACATGGTGTTACACTAAAAAAAGTCACCATGACCACTTACAGTTAGTATGGCTCAAATCAACAGTCATGCTACCCTCTTAGGCAAGTCTTATGCCTCTGCTATCCATCTCAAACTCAAAGAAGAGAGAAAGTCTTGTAAAAAATATGTTTATCTCTGGGGTCGCAGGTTCTCTCTAGCCTTACCTGCGGGGACGCTGACCATGTTCACAAAAGGTGCGTCCTTGGACGCTCTGTATGTTAAGGGACAGGTGCGTCCTTCTGTAAAAGGCAAAATGCGCGAGTTTCATCTTAAAAAAGTTACTTGTGGTTACTTCTAGAACTTTCTAGAGGTCGGTTTGATGATTTGGATGCGCCTCCAGTTGGTTCATGTATCTCTATTAAGGGGGAACTTATCCCATCAATAAGGGAGCTATCCCACCCAAAGAGGGGGATTATCCCATTGATGGTGGACCTGAATAACCTCTTTACAGCACTATAAATAAAGGCATTGAGCCAGAGGGAGGGGAGGTTGGAGCTATACATTTTCTTTGGGTAAATGCTGCAGGAATTAGGACTCCCATTTAGAACCTTGTGAGGAGAGATTGTCTTTGCTTGATTCTACTTGGAAGTGGGTGAGCTTTGTCAAAGTAGAGGAAAACCCTTGATGGACCCTGGGAGGAACTTGCACAACACCAAGGCCAGGTTGTAAGAGTTTCTTTGTTTCGTTATTAATACAAACTGGTTTATTTTTCTCAATAGCTTGTGTTAATGAGTTATTTCATGTGTTCCTTGGTCTGCATGTTGAATATATGTTTTATTATATGAAATGCAAGTGCTTGGTAATTGTTTGATTGTTTGTGGTTGCAGGAATTGACTTGAAGGAGGAGCTCATCCGGATCGGCAAGGACGGACTACAACAACCGCGTTTTGGAATAAGGTAAGCCTAAACACTTGTAGTTTTCATGTTTTAAAAGGTATATTTAGAGAAAGATCACTCCATTTTGTCTTGTTTGTCGCTAGAGAGTTTAGACTCCTAGGGAGGTCAGTTGTGTCCGCACAAACGACTTTTTCCGCCACGACAAATTGGCGACTCCACTGGGGAATCCATTAATGAGAGAGTCTTTTCCTTTGTGTGAACTTTGCTCTGTGAAAATCACTTTTATTTTCTGGTTTTTGACTGTGAGAATTAGTATTTGGGTGGCTTAGCTTTAGATTTAGTTAGATTTGGTTTTTCTCAACTTTTCCAGAAGGACGCACCCTCTGAGTACTGCACAGTGCGTCTTTGGACGCGCTGTTGCCGTTTGCACAGAGCGGGCCCGCACCTGTTGTAACGGGTTGCCTGCGTCTTCCTGTAAAATTTAGGAAAATTCCATTTTTTGCTTTAATTGCTTTTAGATTTTGATTTTTCTTAGTGTTTTCTACCCAGATCCTTTAGTACCCTGTCAAGAATTTTCACCTGAACTTGTTTTGTGAGCTTTGAGTGTTTTAGTGGATTTCAACGAAGTTTAGGCCTAGGGTTTGATTTTTCAATAGGTCCTGTAGTGACTTTGACGGTAGAAAGTTGTCCAGCCTTAGATCTCTCTGGTTAGTCAGCCTTCTTAGAAGTCGGGCCTGTCGTAAAGTCTCCTTGTGTGAGCAGCTTGCCATTTAAGTTGTTTTGGGTCAAATTTCGAATTACTTGTTTATAAAGTGTTGATTTCCATTTTACAAAAGAACAAAAAGATTAGAGTTTTGTTTTGACTAGTTTTTGGTTCTGCAATAAGCTAGTCCTTGATTTGATTGTGATCAAGTAAAACACCTTAGAATAATCATTGTTGGTTTTGGCCTCGTTAAGATTGCTTAGAGTAAATTTACCTTTTAGTTTGCTTATGAGTGCATTTTCATAGATTTTAATAGTTGTTAAGATTGATTTTTGGTTATATTAGATTTATTTGCTTTATTAAAAGAAAAATACAAAAACATCTTCTTTAAAAAGTCTTGTTTCAAGTAGCTTTTTGTTTTTGAAAGAGAAAAAGAGTTTTTTCGTGCATGTAAAGAGCGGTCATGTTTTTTATGCTTGGAAAAGACAAACGAATTGTTTCTTTGATTGTCTTCAATTAAGAAGTTGCTTTTATAAAGATTGCATTCTCTCAACTTTTTAGTTAAGCAATTCATCGAAAAAGTAAAGTAGTGGGTAAATCATCCTAGGTGCATTTTGTAGTGGTTTCGAGTCGAGTCAACACACCACTGGTTTCACTTCCATCACCTTTTGACTTAAGAAACAACCTTAAAAGTAACGCTTAAATTAAAATCAATCTAGTAATTTTTATTTTTCTAGGGCTCTGAAACACCAACATAGCTTAGGCTAGGGTCTTGGAGTAGGTGAGTACTTAACTCTCCAAGACTACAAAACCAAACAGATAGTTTATCTTGAGTAGATTAAATCCAATTGTTTCAGTTATACTCTGGGAAAGCTCCTCTTAAAGGAGAAGCACGAGCTCGTGTCCGAACCAGTGAGGGGATCATTCCTCCCTCGTTGGGAACGACGCCAGACAGTACGTATTACAAACGGTAAACCTCGGATTAACCATTGTCGAGGAGCCAGGGGTCACTTATCGGTAAACCTTGGATTGTTGTCAAGGAGCCGGTAAGGGGATTGGAGCTTGCTACTCTGCCCTTGCGTGCTGTCGGAGTTTAGACTGTTCCCCCAGGTGTAATTGTTGTGATTGGTAACTTTAGTGACCATAATCTTTAGGGTTCTACCGAGGTGACGGTGGAGGGAAGGTCCCACTGTACCTGGAGCAGACGTCGGTTATACTCACTTGGATTTTCCGGGGGGTTCACTTCACTTCGAGACGGTTAAAGTGGAGGAACTTGTGCCGGTCTATTCATTAAGCAGGTTGCCGGGGTAACTGTTCCACCCGCCATTTCTGTACTGAATCCTGCGAGGTTGGGCCTAATCACCAACTAGCGCTTTTGGTCCGGAAGACTACTGTTTGTGTGTGGTTTGACGCTCTAGATTATTTAGGCGTGTGCTTCAAATTTGTTTGCTTCTTTAGAAGACTTTAGGTGGTTTGATTTGAAATTTTTACTTTGTTTTCGTGTGTTGTAGTTAAAAATCTTTAATTGTGGCGGAATTACCGAGACAGTCCCGTAGACTTCGGGGCCAGTCTCCTGAAGTTGTTTCTGTGGCCGAATTGTTGAGAAGATCCCGTAGACTTAGGGGATCCCCTCCTCGAGACGACCCGGGTAATTTAGAAGGGTTAAAGGTCCTTGTAACTCCTCCTAGTGACAGTAGAGTAGGTTCACCTGAAGAAGGAGAATCTTCCTTGGTAGTCCATCCAGATTACCAAAGTTTAGAAACAGGTTACAATCCCGAAACTGTTACAGTTTCCGAGCTTGCTGGTAGTTTTTCATCTGCCAGTGAAACAGGCGAAGAACCTGAAATTTCCGAACCTGTTACTCCAACTTCTAGTGTCCCTGATTCACCGAGAATAGAAAGAATTATCACCGAAAATCTACCTTCTGGTTTGATTGCTATAGAAGAACTTGCTCCAGAAGAAGATATAGGTGTCTCTCACCTTGAAGGTCAACTTACTATTGATCTAAGGGAGCGTGAATCCATCTTTTACAGTCCTCCTAGAAGTACTTCTTGGTACCTTGCGTTAACCAATTTTTTAGACAACTCAGTCGGTTTTTCCACACCTCGTACTCCTTTTCCACCTGGAGGTATTCATACTCCTGTAAATATGTCTGGTCAGTCGTCCGTGTTTACACAAAGTCCTGAATCTTTTTTACACGGCGGTCCTTCTGTTCCCACTGGGTATCAGTCACTTTCTGGTACCTTTGCGGGGGCATCTCCTCAACCCATTGATCATGGGTTATTTGCTGGAAACAGTGGTAATATACCATTGGGTGTAGGAGACATTTACATGATGTCAGGTTCAGTTCCCGTTTCCCAACCTCAAGGTGGCCAATTACCGCCTGGGGGGCAACCGCAGTTAACGCCTGGGGGGCAACCTCAAGGTACACAATTGTGTCTGGGGGGCAACCTCAAAGTCAGTATGTACCTATGGTGCAATACTTACCTCAAGGTCAACCTCAGCCTCAATATGTACCCCAAAGTCAACCTCAGTATCAATATCAACCTCAAGGATGGCAACCTCAAGGATGGCAACCTCAAGGGTATCAACCCCAAAGTTATCAACCTCAAGGGTACCAACCTCAAGGTCAAGGTCAACCCCAGTATCAGTATTTACCTCAAGGTTATCAACCTCAAGGTCAATACTCAAGTCAAGGTTATCAACCGCCTCAAGGTCAGTCATATGTTCCAAGTATGGGAACTGCACCTTACAATTATCAATCCTACCCTCAATCTGGTTATGGATCTCAGTACCCTCAACCTGTTACGGGTCAGTACCCTGGAATGTTAGTGTGGGATCCCTCACAGGGTCAACAGGTGTTGCAGCCAAGTGTACAGATGCTTCCTCAAGCTGGACAACCCGTAGTTTCTGGTCCAACCCAGCAACCGCAACCTGTCCAGCCAAATGTTCAAACTTCTGTAGCTTCGGTAGTTACTCAGCCGTCAATTGCACCTAGTACTCCATCTCAAACGGCTGCTGCAACTACCGCTACATCTACCATACTTACTTCTGGAGTATCGACGGCTCCAGTTTCTACTGTCCCTGTTACCACACCTCAGACATCTTTACCGTTGTCTGGATCTACGATTCAAACCACGGTCCAGATGCCTGTAGGTCAGCCTGGTATAAGTACGGTTGTGACTACTCAACCTCAATTTGTTCAACCTCCGTACCAGGGACAGTACCAACCTGGGCAAGCTGTCCAACAACCGGTTTACCAGTATCAACCGTATCCTGGGTACACTTATCAACAACCTCAACAACCCCAGTACGGTCCGGTTAATCCTGGTTTTCCAGGAGGATATAATATCCCAAATGCGACTCCTGTTCCTAGTTATCCTGGATATCCTCCTCCTGGGGCTGGTATTGTGACCCAGAGTTTTAGAGATCCTAACCGGCAGTTACCGTTTATTGCAACTTTAGATTTACCCGACTTGACGCGCCTAACGAACGATCCAATTCAATATCTTCAGTTCTGGCCGCCAATGCCAAATAAGTTGCCCAGTGATATACCCAAGTTCGAAGGTAAGTCTGGAGAGGATCCGTCCAATCATGTGATGACTTACCACCTCTGGTGTGCTTCGAATTCTATCTCAGATGATTCCATCCGCTTACGTCTTTTCCAGCGTACACTCATTGGTCTCGCGGCCAAGTGGTACATTGAGTTACCACGGGCCTCTTTTTACAACTTTAGCCAGTTAGCTACCTCGTTCTTAACTCACTTTCAGTTGCCGGTCAGATACGATAACGGCACGGAGTTATTAACTTCACTAAAACAATCGACGTCCACGTATATTTCTGATCACATTCATGAGTGGAGACGTCGAAGGAGATTAGTGAAAGTTTTTATCCCGGACCAAATCTTAGCTGAATGGTTTGTCAAATCATTATTACCGAAGATTACTGAAGATGTAGCTAAGGCCGGAGTAGTTACTGAGGAGCAAGTCATTGCTCAGGCACAATACCTTGACTTAGTTTACACTCAGTCGGGTACGTTACACGAGAAAATTCCGGATCTTCCAAAGTCGAATCAAATCGCTGCTGCTCCTTCGGGATCTCATGCCGCTGATGGTATGATTGGTATCGTGACTACGAAGAGCAAGAAGAAGTCTTCCAAGGCTTCAACTACTCCAATTATCACTTTGCCTGATTCTCCGACAGGAGAGTCTTCTCCTCCTGAACTTACCGCCGACATTCACGCTGTAGAGTCATCTACGGCCAAATCAAAAAACGGTGGAAAGAAGAAAGGAAAGAAGAAGGCTAAAGCAGACAAGGCTCCAAAGGAGAAAACTGAAAAGTCGGAAACCAATGACGAAAAACGCAAACCTCGATATCCTTGTCTTATTTGTGAAGAGGATCATTTTACGAGAGATTGCCCTCATCGGGCCGAGGTTGTAAAAATAGTCAAAGGTTCTCCCACTCCTGCTGTGTTAAAAAATCCATTTCCAGAGCAGGAGAATAAGATGATAGGTTCTTCTTCGAATGCCAGTGAAGAACCCATTTTGATGATGTCTCATGTGAGGATTGCGACTCGATCGCAAGATTATGGTAGTAAGGCTCCTGTTGATGGTAAGGAAGCAGAATCTTCTCACTCTAACCCATCAACCTCAGCTCCTGGTTCCGATCCACTACAGATCGAAAAACCTAACCCAGACTTAGTGATTAAGCCGCCCGCCAAGGGTGTACTTCGAAGGTCTGCTTTCAATCCACATGCGAGAGCAGCCCAGAATTACAACATTGTTGAGGACTTAGCTGTTTCACCTTCAGCAATGTCGGCACTCGAAGTGCTGCAATCATGCCAGCACAACGGAAATTGCTTTTGTCGGCTATCGGAGCTGTCGATGTTCAGGACCCGAACCTAATGATCTTTGATCTAGAAAATAGTACACCACGTCTCCCCCATCAAATGGCTTTCCAAATTCCAGTGATAGTCAAAAACAGGCCTATTCATCGGACTGTGATTGATGAGGGAGCTTCTACGTGTATTATGTCGATTCAATGTTGGAGATCGCTTGGTTCTCCTTCGTTGAACCAATCCCCCACCATCCTTAAGGCCTTTGATGGCCGTGGGTTCCGTCCGTTTGGTATTCTACAAGAATTGCCTATAGGGGTTGAAGGTAAAACCGTTAGTCTGGATGTGGAAGTGGTTGATGCCCCTCTAGACTACAACCTTCTTTTGGGTCGAAGTTGGTCATATGCTATGACAGCGGTCGTTTCATCGGTCTTCAGAGTAATTAAGTTTCCACATAACGGTAAGATCGTGACTATTGATCAGCTGACATACTTTTCATCCGACCCAGCCTCTTCAGAGAGTATCCAGCATGTTGGTAAAACGACAATCCCTTATAGGGACGTTGGTGTAGGTTTAGTTAAGGATTCCGGTTTACTGGGAACTTTTCCTCTCCCTCCACTCAGCGCAGATCCTTCGTTTGCAACCATTCATATGATTACATCAGAAAACATTATTTATGATGATCCTTGGTTCGTCCCATCTGACTCTGAGATAGACTCACTCGGTGATGTTATGCCTTTGAGTCCATATGAAATTGCTTATGAAGCTCTCATGTCTTTTACTGACTTTCATTCAACCGAAGTCGACCAAATGAATGTGGTCAGTGAAGAGTCACTTTTCACCTCACCCTTAGAACGGATAACGTTTCCCGAAGTCGTGTCATCTGACGAACAACTTCGCGAAATCCTAAGTGTAGACGATCTACCATGGGAAGATCTCCATCACAGATCTTCGTTTTTACCTAAGGATGATGCATTTGAAAATGATTTTTCATCTATCTTTACCGCTGAATATGTCAAAGACGCTCAGGATCCAACGAAACATTCTGATTCAGAGTTGAATTTAGGGAATATTTCTCGTACTATTCCCATTGATATTTCAGTGAAGCCCGGAATCGAGGAAAACATTCATATAGGTGCCGCATGTACTGAAGAAGAAATCCAAACTTACAAGGCCCTATTCCAAGAATTCCGCGACGTGTTTGCCTGGTCTTACGAGGAAATGCCGGGAATTGATCCTGCCATTGTTGTTCATGAAATAAAGACCTACCCGGATGCTAAACCCGTCCGGCAACGGTTGCGTCAAATTCACCCTCGAAAAGCGGCTGCGATTAAAGCAGAAGTCGAAAAGCTGTTGAAAGCAGGTTTCATTTATCCGATCCCGTTAACGGATTGGGTATCGAATATTGTTCCGGTCAACAAGAAACAAGGAACAATAAGAATCTGTATCGACTATAGGGATATAAATCGAGCTTGTCCAAAAGACAACTATCCTACGCCTTATATCGATCAAATTATTGATGATTGTGCCGGAAGTGAAATGTTTTCCTTCATGGATGGTTTTTCGGGCTATAATCAAATCAATATTCTACCTGCCGACCAACCAAAAACGGCATTCATTTGTCCATGGGGGACATTTGCTTATTGCAAGTTACCTTTTGGGCTTAAGAATGCCGGGGCCACTTTTCAACGGGCGATGTCTTATGCATTTCATGACATCAAGCACATTGTGCAACCCTATCTCGATGATTTGCCTGCTCATTCTTTACATCGAGCTGATCACCTTGTCCACCTACGAGCAATCTTTATGAGGTGTAGGCATTATCGAATTCGGTTGAATCCCCACAAGTGTGTTTTCTGTATAGAAACAGGTCGATTGCTGGGATTTGTTGTTTCAAAAGCCGGCATTCGCGTCGATCCCTCGAAAGTCGAGGCTATCATCAAATTGCCTCCTCCTTCGAGTTTGCGCCAACTCCAAAGTTTGCAAGGGAAAGCGAACTTTTTACGCCGATTCATCCCAAACTACGCCGAGGTCACTAAAGGTTTTACACGGTTGTTGAAACAGAACGCACAATTCTTTTGGGACGAGATTGCCCAACAATCTTTTGATGCACTTAAACACGCGTTGACCCATGCACCGTTATTGCATCCTCCCAACTACAACCAAGACTACTTCTTATACCTCGCAGCTTCGCATTCCACCATTGGAATGGTGTTAGTTCAAGAAGATGAATTCGGAGCGGAGCATGTGATATATTATCTTAGTAGGACCTTGAATCCAACTGAGCTAAAATATTCGCATGTGGAGAAATTGGCCCTGGCAGCCGTTCAAGCTGTCCAGCGTTTTCGTCACTACATTCTTCTCCGCAAAACTACAGTTATTTCGGATTGCAACCCTATGATTTATATTTTGACAAAACAACTGCTAGGGGGCAAGTACTCTAAATGGATTGTTATCCTGCAAGAGTTCGACTTGGAGTTCGAGAAGTCCAAGTCTAAGAAATCCTTAGTTTTTGCGGAATTGATGTGTGATTTCCCGAGTGCTGACACAGAGACTGTGGCAGAGGAGTCCATTGCGGACGAATCTTTGTTTCTTATCAGTACTGTAGATCCGTGGTACGGGGATATAATCATTTATCTCCAAACCCAAACCTTTCGGCCTGAAGCTTCCAAAGCGGAACGTCGAAAAATTCGGTTTCAATCCCAGCCATACAAAATTATTGGAGATACACTTTATCGCCGGGGGGCAGACTTAGTTTTTCGACGTTGTTTAACTCACGAAGAGGCTGAGAGGGTTTTGAATGATTGTCACTCTGGAGCATGTGGCGGTCATATGTCTGGGTATGCCACAGCTCAGAAGGTGTTGCGCGCTGGTTATTTCTGGCCGTCTATGTTTAAAGATTGTATCATTGCAGTCAGGAAGTGCCACAACTGTCAAGTGTTTGATCGCAAGATGCGCGCTCCACCTGCTCCTCTCCACCCTATAATTGCCGTTGGTCCATTCGCCAAATGGGGTATCGACTTTATTACTTGTAACCCTCACTCGGCCGGGGGGCATGCGTATATCATCCTTGCGGTTGATTATTTTACTAAGTGGGCCGAGGCGATGCCTACATTCGACGCAAGCGGCAAAACAGCTGCAGTTTTCGTATTCAATCATATCATAACTAGGTTTGGTGTCCCACAAGCAATCATTACTGACCATGGGAGCCATTTTCGAAATGTCATGATGACTGAGCTTACAAGCCAGCTTGGTTTGCGCCACGATAGCTCTACTCCTTATTATCCGCAAGCCAACGGTTTGGTTGAGTCTATCAACAAAGTTCTAGTTATCATGATCCGACGAACCATTGGTGTTCATCGGTCGAATTGGCACAACATGTTATTTTCAGCGCTATGGGCATACCGAACCTCAGTGAAAAATTCAACAGGGTTCACTCCTTTCCAGCTAGTTTATGGCTTAGAAGCTGTGTTACCCATTGAATGCGAAATCCCATCACTTCAAATGGCTGTCGAATTACTTCCAGCTACTTCCGAAGAGGAGAAACGTTTATTGTACTTGGCTAAATTAGATGAGACTCGACGTGACGCTACATTGGCAATCGAGACTCACGCGAAACGAATGAAAGCTCAGTATGATAGAAATGTAACCCCTCGAAGTTTTTCGGAAGGAGACCTAGTACTATTATATGATCAAGCTAACGATAAGCTAGGTGCCGGAAAATTCGTTCCCATGTGGCATGGGCCCTACATTGTAAAGCGAAAGCTAGCAAAAGGGGCTTATGAGCTAGTTGACTTTGATGGGGACTCTTTGGGTAAACCCAGAAATGGACTTTACCTAAAGAGGTATTATGCTTAAATGATGGGAATGGAGAAATTTTTAGATAGGTTAGATTTTCTTTCTAGCTAGCAAGTGTGTTAGTTTAGTCAGTGTGCTTAGCTTAGAGAGTGTGGTTTTTTCGTCGTTATTCTGGCTTATCTTGGTTTTACTCTTGATATTGCAGATGTCGACGCCTCTCCAAACATACATTGGATTTGCTGATGGTGCTTGTCGTAGTACACGGAACATCTCTTCCGCAGCTTGGGTTATCTATTCGCCCTCTGACGAGTTAGTTTCTATGCATGGGGTAAGCCTCGGTCAAACAACGAACAACATTGCAGAATACAGTGCAGTGATTGAATTATTATCCGAATCTATTTCATTTGGAATTCGACGTTTGATAGTGAGGTTAGATTCTGAACTTGTTGTATTACAGCTTAATAGAGTTTATGCCATTAGGAATCCTGTGTTATTAAGGTTGTTTTTGAGAGTGCGTCTCTTGGAACGTGAATTTGATTACATTGAATATCAACATATTCCAAGGTCTTTGAATACATTAGCAGATGCAATTGCTTCTCGAATGTTGGACAGACATTTACGATAATCATGCAAGTAAATTTAAAAACATTTCATCACATATGTTAAACAAGATAAGCCGGTAATAGTGATATATATAGATAGAAGTGTGTCAAAAAATATATACATCGTCTTCGATCATAGGTTGAAAACACCTTATGATCGGCAAAATGATAGTACAAAAAGTCAAAATGTCACATGTGACTACAAAAGTGACTAGTCAATCACTGGTGGTGCTCTCTGTATGACACCACTGCGCGGGCTACCTTACGCAAAAATCTCCTAAACGGTCCAGGGACCGCGACTACGAAGCGCTGAAGCCTGATAGGAATGTCGTCCATAGTAGTCTCAGGTATATCTGCCGTGAGACGCTCTAGATCATGCTCCAACTCAGCTAGTACTTCTGCTGCCGCGTCCTGTGGGGCCGGTACCGGTGCAGCTGGATGTAGTCTATCAAAAGGCCGGAGGTTGGCTGGACGCTGTGGACCAACATCTGCATTTTGAAAATTTTACTGTTAGTTTTGAGACGATATATATAAAAAATAAAAAAAATACATAATTAGAAAACTTGTGAAAATAAAAGTACCTCTGTCGTCCCATTGTTCTCCCTGTGGAAGAACCATGTCCGGATCACCTCTGAAATCCATTCCGGCATACGGAAAGTCCTGTATCGAAAAAACCTGGTCCTCTAACCAGTGAAAGTAACTATCTGAGAATCGAACTACTGCCGCGCCCTCGTCAGGATGCCGGGCCATCACCGCAACCCATCGTATCAGCTTTGGCTCCCGAGGACCCAAGATATCAACAGTGAGTTGCTGAGGGATCAGCATTGGAACTCTCTCCAAGGCAAAGCTCACGACTATAGGCCCATATCCAAAAGTCTTTAGTCGTCCGTTCTTTGCCTTGGTCAGTTGGCTCTTCATATGAGCCGACACAGCTTCACACCAGTTGAAAATGGTGCCTTGGTAACAGTCAATTGCCATCCGCATTTGGGATCCGGAAGCAATGTGTAAAGCGGCCGCGCCGCAAATTCTGGTAACCGTGAACGCTATGACTTTGAGTTCCGGTAGAGTGATGTGTTTTATCTCTATGCCTTTTGAATGGTGAGCCCCACGTGTGCACCAATCCTCGCGGAGACTATCAAGGGATTGGCCACCCGGCCTAGTCCCCGCAAGACTGAGTTGCTCACCTCTGTTCGGCAAGCCAGTGAGAAAGTATACATCCGAGGGCTCTATCTCGAGCTGGTGCCCTCCTATGTAAAAGCATTGTTCTTGAACGTTCCATCGCTCAACCAGCCATTCCAAGAATCTTACCTGGCCCCTCATGCCCGGTATGGTCCAATATTTGTATAATCCGCATGCTCTTAGGGCATCCAGAGAAGGTTGGTGATTTATTGCAGCTTCATCTTCCTCTACATGCTCTCTTTCTCTCCAGTCTAACATGATTAATGCCCTGCATATCAAAAATAGCAATTAGAAATTGATTTGGGAATTTTTGGTGGTTTTTTGAGAGAGTTGGGGTTTTGAAATGCGCACTTCTCGGAAGACGCACCCCGGCTTTGTAGCACAGGGCGCCCGGACGCAGCTGGCCTGAAGGCGGGCTGCGTCTTCCGACTGTTTTCCCGTATGAGAAAAAGTCGGGGGACGCAGGTCACCCGAAGGGCACCTGCGTCCGCCGAGAGGCGCATTCCAAAACCAAAACCCCCCCAAAAAATGAAACTAAGACCTAAAAATTAATTCTAAACGGATAGAAATGCAGAGTAGGATGTGTAAAATACCTGGATGAGACGGCGTTCGATTCCGACGGTCAGATTTTCCGCAGCAACCACGGGAAGTTTCTTGTCAAAAGCTCTTTTTTCAACCTCAAAGTCAAACGGTAAAAATGACATGGTAAAAGGTCTTTTTATAGGTTTTTTGGATGAATTAGTTCATTTTTTACCATGAAAAGATGTTTTTCAATGTATTTTTGCCTATTTTAAACAGGTATGAGTAATGTGTCGCTTTTGTGCAGGACAAAGGGATTTCAAGGGAAATTGTAATTTTTTCACAAACAAAAATATCAGAGTCATCTTTTAAGCCCTTTTCTGACTCCTAAAACATGAAAAGATCGCCGAGCGTTTCTTTTACACTCGTTAAAACGGAATTAAAAGACGGTCCCCTTTTAGCTCTTTTCTGACCGTAAAATCAGGAAAAGATTGCCGGGTTTTTGTCGTTTCGAACTCGATAAGGAAATAAAACGACGTGTCCTTGATCGCTTTTTACTTTTCAGGTCGACGACACTATTATGAAAGTACTCCTTGGTCGCAAGATCAAGCGGTTCCCCCAGGTATTATTTTATACTTTTTCGGGCTTGAGGGACACAAATATACGAAAAAGTTCAACGTGGAGTCTCCTTTTGTTTTTTCAGACTCTCTAAAAATGAAAAACGCCGAGTTTCTCCTATACTGGGCTCGTTAAACTTTTACAGTAAAGGACCTGTTCAATTACAAACAGGAACGAACCACTCCTTCCTAGGGTTCGAATTTAAACTAGGTTGGACTCGTCCGAAGGATGAGCTTATAATCAAGCATATGTTATCCTCCTCAAGCTTGTTAAAAATAAAGAGGTACTTGCCAGAAATGGTGGGGGAAAAGAGAGAAGAATGAGCCTATTTGTTACCTTTTGTCTCAAAAGAAACTTTATTACCACTCTTGAACACGACACTTTTCATTCACCTGGGTTGGGAAATCTTTTACCTCACAGTTGACCAAACCACTTTGAAAGTCTTTAACCGGGTTCCGGGGATTAACTTTGAGTTATTCGTCACCAAGCCATCTGTCGTGTCGTTATGTGTTCAAGAGGTCTGCAAGCAAAAACTTTCATCTGCAAAATACTTGTCATCCATTTGACCATCCCTGAGTCAGTCCTTACAGCAACATTTCTTCAACTTGAACAATGATTTCGTGTTGTGGGCTTGCCTGCAACGGGTCGCTTTCTATCGACATCGACACATTATCTAGAAAGATGACTTAGGAATCGACAGTACCTTGAAGTCTGCATGCATCAATGGCAGGTTTCTCGCCTTTGACGTCAGTTTACATCATTGACTTTCGATCAAAGGATTCCGTGAAGTGTTCGACATCAAAACATCTATTCACATTTCACGGGTTGTGCTTGGTACTTTGAGAACCATTGACATTACTGGTGGTTTCTCTCACGCTTGTTAACAGTTTGCATCATCGACTGGTAATCAAGTGGTTTCTAACATGTTCGACATCGAATCATTTAATCACATGGCTAGAATCGTACCAATTCGGGAAGTAGAAGTGAAGACCCTGGATCTAGTTTCTACCATCCAGGCTGCGAGGAGTTTTGTATTCATTATCTATGTAGACTAATCATAAACAGATGGCTGCGTCCATACTGTGTCTACAAAAGTCTATAAAAATGATGTACTGCAAGATCATTCCTGTATCAGAATAGTTAGTCCATTAGTTAAAGTTTTGAATCTGAGTATGGGAATGCCTACCTCAGTGATGATATAATCTTATCCATGTATTTTGTGTTGAAAATTGCAGGTTCCAACCAGGCCATCCACAAGACAATCCTTGAAATGATAAAGCGCTTCACCCTTCCTAGAATTACAAAACCCTAAATCTATTCCAGGCTTCGCACTTTAGGGGGCAATCTGTTACACTAAAAAATGTCACCATGACCACTTACAGTTAGTATGGCTCAAATCAACAGTCATGCTACCCTCTTAGGCAAGTCTTATGCCTCTGCTATCCATCTCAAACTCAAAGAAGAGAGAAAGTCTTGTAAAAAATATGTTTATCTCTGGGGTCGCAGGTTCTCTCTAGCCTTACCTGCGGGGACGCTGACCATGTTCACAAAAGGTGCGTCCTTGGACGCTCTGTATGTTAAGGGACAGGTGCGTCCTTCTGTAAAAGGCAAAATGCATGAGTTTCATCTTAAAAAAGTTACTTGTGGTTACTTCTAGAACTTTCTAGAGGTCGGTTTGATGATTTGGATGCGCCTCCAGTTGGTTCATGTATCTCTATTAAGGGGGAACTTATCCCATCAATAAGGGAGCTATCCCACCCAAAGAGGGGGATTATCCCATTGATGGTGGACCTGAATAACCTCTTTACAGCACTATAAATAAAGGCATTGAGCCAGAGGGAGGGGAGGTTGGAGCTATACATTTTCTTTGGGTAAATGCTGCAGGAATTAGGACTCCCATTTAGAACCTTGTGAGGAGAGATTGTCTTTGCTTGATTCTACTTGGAAGTGGGTGAGCTTTGTCAAAGTAGAGGAAAACCCTTGATGGACCCTGGGAGGAACTTGCACAACACCAAGGCCAGGTTGTAAGAGTTTCTTTGTTTCGTTATTAATACAAACTGGTTTATTTTTCTCAATAGCTTGTGTTAATGAGTTATTTCATGTGTTCCTTGGTCTGCATGTTAAATATATGTTTTATTATATGAAATGCAAGTGCTTGGTAATTGTTTGATTTTTTGTGGTTGCAGGAATTGACTTGAAGGAGGAGCTCATCCGGATCGGCAAGGATGGACTACAACAACCGCGTTTTGGAATAAGGTAAGCCTAAACACTTGTAGTTTTCATGTTTTAAAAGGTATATTTAGAGAAAGATCACTCCATTTTGTCTTGTTTGTCGCTAGAGAGTTTAGACTCCTAGGGAGGTCAGTTGTGTCCGCACAAACGACTTTTTCCGCCACGACACATGGCAAGTGAACGTTGGTGGGAAGGCAGGTTGCGGCGGGATGGAGGAAACCACTTTCGGAGGGGGGTCATGGTTGTTTGTGGTATTTGGGGGGGGGTCCAAAATCATGAGGGGAGGACACGTATTAGCGGGGAAACCACTTTTTAGACCCCCCCCCTCCTTGTTAAAGAGAGTCATAGCCGGGGGGTCTGAAAAGGCTTAAGAGTCGTTGGATGTAAAGGTGATTGCGATCGAGGGAGGTAAGGTGTGCGCAATTTTACATTGGTGGTTCCACATTATATCTCAGGCATATTTTTTTACTATAAAGTCCAAACTTTAGACAAATCAACATATTACAAAAAGATTTTCATAACATGAGCTTCATTTTTTCCTAAACTAATCTAACTTAACCGATTAGGGTGCATTTGAGAGTGCAAACCTTGTTTATTTTTCCATTTTTAAAGAACTTAAAAATATATATCCAACAACTAAACTAATCTACCAACTACATTAATCCATATTAATCTATTGGATTAATTTATTCACCTATTCTACTTATCTAATTTGAGCCAAGATTACACTGTTTGGCTAAGTTATTCACTCTAATCTAATTGATATAAATCGAAATTTGACTGAACATCATTAAACTATATGTTTCAAACAAAAGGAAGTATTGTGGTATTTTAAACAAGCTGCACACAATTTCATGATTTTATTCACTACAAAAGTATTATACTATCAGTGGCACTTCATCTGACATCACTTCCACATTTATTCTTTTTTTTGTGGGGTTCTTTTATCATTTCTTTTTCTTTTTCTATTTTTTCTATTTATACCCTCTTTTATTTTTTATTTTCATTTTTCTATCCTTTTTGGAAATCATTTGGAGTATGCAATATTATTTACAATTTGAAATACTAAAAGAAATCATTCAATCATCATTTGATCCTATGAATTATAGGGCCCTAATAGTGGCTCTAGCTATGGATGGCACTCTCCTTGTGAGGTGTCAAGAACAGTAGATTAGTAGCCTTCAATCCTTGTCTTCAATGTTTGACTGCATCTAAATTTTTATAATTTTTGTAGTTATGGTGGTAAAATGACTAAAATCTTACGACCTTCTCCACGGGCTTCAACTTTCAGACATATGACAATACAAAGTAAATGGTATATATAATGGGTGTGGTTAAAACTGCTTTTACTCCTGAAAAACATAATGTTTCAGCATCCTTCCATTGATCGGTCCTCCGAGTAGCTCTGTTCCATCCATGTCCTCAAGAAAAATGTACTATTACCTCTGTAAGCATGAATAATATGAGGCCCCATCCACAAATTTCCAAACTTACCATGCTTTCCTTTCTCCTCTCTTCTGGAATCCCATTTTAGAACATGATTGCTGATTTGAAAATCATTAGCCTTAGTTCTTCTCTCAAATTTCTTCTTGATACTAACCTGGATCAACTAAGTTTTGTTGTGGACCTCCTCTCTTGACTACTGCAAGTGAATTGTTTGATTTATTCTCCTCTGTAGATCATTTGGTTCAACCTCCAATTCTTGAAGCATTTTCAAAACAGGAATTCCCAACGAGATTGGAAAGAAAACATCTATTCCATAAACTAGATGGTAAGGAGACATTCCTATTGACTTCTTGGTAGTAGGTCTCTCTCCCCATAATTCATTAACAAGCTTGTTGTGCCATGATTTCTTGTTATCCTGCAACAAATTTTTAATACTATTAACCAAGCTTTTGTTGGAAGATTCTTCCAGTCCATTTCCCTAAGGGTAATAGGTTGTAAAATGTCCCAAAGTTATCTGATATCTGTTGCAAAAATATACCATCCTCTTTGACCTGAATGTTGTAGCATTACCTGTAATGATTTTCCTAGGGCATCCAAACTTTGAAAGGATATTGGTCTCTAGGAATTTAATGATTACTGCATCAAAGGATTGTCTAGTAGGTATGGATTCTATCCATTTTGTAAAGTAATCAATGGTTGTAAGAATCCACTTATGTTGGGTAGAAGAGGAAGGATGAATTTCTCCTATAAATTCAAGGCCCCATTGTTGGAAAGGAGTTTCAGGAGATATGGGCTTTAAGTGTAAATGCAATAGTTTCCTTTTTCCTTCGAATAACTGGCATTTATGTCATGAGGTGACTTTTTTTTGGACATCATAAAATAAGGTAGACCAATAAAATCCTTCTCTTAGGATCTTGTTGGTAGTAGTCATCCATTACAGGTGTCCACCGTAGTTTCCTTCATGAAATTCCTACATCACTTTATCTGCTTCGTCATTCAATAAACAATTTAGTAAAATTCCACTAGCATCTTTCCAATATAGATTTTTATCTAGAATACAAAATTTCATATCTTTGAGTTTAATAAATCTATCTTTTTTTTTAGTCAAACCAGGAGGATCTTGTAAATTATGTAGAATAAAAATAATGACTGCATACTAGGGAGAGGTAGCAAAAGCCTCTGCCACCTGTGGAGTCGCCATCTCATCTAGTTCATTGAATACTGCTAGAAACGTTATATCCAAAGCATGAAAATTAGATTCCGCCATTAACTTTTCTAACCCCTGACCCTTAATGAGTTTGGTAGGTCAAATTTCAATGTCATATTCTAATATAATGGAAATCCACTTACCCATCTTCCCATCAGGATCATTTTGGGTCAGTATATCTTTAACCATTGCATTTGGAACAAAGAAAACTATATGTGAATGGAGGATATACACTCTAAAATCTTTTATTACTTTTACTAGGGAAAAAACTTGTTTTTCCATGATGTCATATTTTAATGTAGCATCTCTCAAAGCTTTGCTAAAGAAAGAAATAGGTTGTTCATAGCCTTTATTATTATTCTCTAAGAGAACTGCAGAAATCACGTGCTTAGAAGAAAATCAGAAAATCAGAAAATGTTTTGTGATATCTGGACTAATTAATGCAGGAGCCCAAGTTAAAGCCTATTTTACCTTGTCAAATAATTGTTTATCTTCAATGTTCCATTTCATCTCAGTGTCTTTCCTAAACATGTTGGTTATATTCTTTAGAAGCTATGTTAGATTAGGAATGAATCTCCTTAGAAAATTTATCTGGCCAATGAAATATTGGACTTCCTTTACATTTCTAGGGGGATTAATTTTTAATATAGCTTGGATTCTGCTGGGATCTATTTTGATTTCTTCCTTTGAAATTATGTGTCCCAACAGTATTCCTTCTTCTAAACCAAACAAATTTTTCTTCGGATTGAGGTAGATACCAAATCTTCTACATTTTACAAAGACTCTTCTTTGTTGACTTAAGTGTTCCTCATCTATTTTCAAAGAAATAATGATTTCATCAAGGTATATGACTATAAAATGACCCATTTCATCCGCAAAGGTAAAATTCATTCCTCTCTGAAAAATAGCACTAGTAGACCAAAAGGCGTTTTCACATACATGAAAGTGCCCCACGCTGTAGTAAACAATGTCTTCTCTTGGTCTTCATGGTGTAATAAGACTTGATTATAACCAGAAAACCCATCTAACAAGGAAATTTTGCTAGATCTAACTACCTTCTGTAGAATGTGGTCCATCTTGGGCAGAGGGTAATTGTCTTTTAAAGAGGCTTTATTTAGGTTCCGGAAATCAATACAGAGTCTGATTTCACTAGTATTTTTTCTAGTCAGAACCAGATTAGACATCCATTTGGAATATCTTAAGGGCACTATGCTATTTGCATCATACATTATTTTAACCTCCTTTTCAATAAGAGGCATAAGCATTGGGTTGATTCTGATTAATTTTTATTTAAAAGGTTTATGATCTTGTTTTAAGGGAATCTTGTGTTGTATAATGCTGGTGTCATAGGATTTTAAATCCTTATAACTCCAGGCGAAGACATCTATGAATTCTTTGAACAATTTAGTGTACTTTAGCTTTTTTGCTGAGGGTAAAGATTCAGATAGTTTAATTATCTTAGGTTCTTGTTGAGTTCCAGTATTGCATTCCTGAACTCCAGCTCCAGTGGGTTCAATTTTGGGCTTCTTAGCTACATCATTAAAGTCAAACAAATCTTCTAATGGAGATAATTCCTCAGCAAAAATTGCCTTTCAGTTGCAAAATTTATGTTTCTTGTTCCTCTTGATCTATTTCTCTTAATTCTAATTTATTCACACTATTATGTTCTATATATTCTAAATCAAATTTTGCATCTATATAAGCATCTTCAAACTCATCCTTAGACTGTAATTTTTTTTCAATCTGGGCATCATTTCCAAAACCTGCCAGTATCTAATGTTATTAGGTAAAATAGGTTTGTTATTTACTTTGACAATAGATTGGCAAGTGGGAAAAAATGGTAATTTACAAGTACTTTCCGAAGTAGCCAGACCATCAGGGAGAATGTTTTGATCTCTCGGAACCACAGATAGACTATATTTAATTCCAGAAAATCCAACATAGAATTCCTATATTCTCTCATCCTTGGATGTTTAGCAAAATATTCTCCTTTAATTTGTTGTATTACCAACTCAGAATCTCCATGAATGACAATTGCAAATTCAAATTATAGGAATGGCCCTCTGAGTGAAGAGTGTATGAATTTGAAACCCATAGACCATCTCTTGACCCTTATTTACTAACAGATCTGTCAAAACTCAAATTCCATAAGGTTTCATCTGAGTTATCGTGTTCACTGATTAATGTTTGACCTTCCTCATTGTGACATAACATAATGTTTTTTATTAGGAATTTGTTCCTATACATTTCCATCCTTATATAGAATAAATGAGTCAAGGTCTGAATGAAAAGAATATAAGGGATAATTATTAGGTATCTCCTAAGTTGTGACCATGAATTTCATGCGTTTTTCCCTATATAGTCTCCTATTCTTACCAAATACTAGAATTGTAACGTAGGACATATCCATTTGTACAGTTCCCCGGAGTTTATCTCCCCATGAACATGAAAGCAACATGCCATATTTAGGAGGTATGTCAGCAAAAAATATGTTGATTACCACACTTTTGGCTGGTATTTGGATTAAGTTGACACATAGATCCTTAATAAGTCCAAGGCAATTTACTTGACTGGAATAAAATGAATACAAATCTTTATATCTCTAGTAATATCTAATCCAAATTTTTCCATGATTACTTAGGCATAAGATTATGAGAGGCCCCTGAGTCAAGCATAACGTTATATAAGATTTTGTCGTGAGTGTTTAAACTAACGTAAAAGGGTCGTACATCTCCATCTTGTAGTTTACCATCGACTTCAGGGCCAAACAATATTTCAAGTTGATCATCTGATACATTGACTGGATTAGTATTTTCTCCTATGCTTAAAGCTTTCATTACTTGTGATCTATATGTCACTTTTTTCATTAGTTCGGTTAGGGGAATGTGTATTTTGAGATTTTCCAATTCGTGTTCTATATTAAATGATATCTGATTTTTTTTTTAAATTGGCAGCCTCTTGTTTATCATCCAAATCCTTTTGGGATATGTCTCTTTGTTGGCTAGTGGAGGGATCATTTCTTTGAATTAATTTGGATGTGATAACAGATCTGTTTTGTATTGGAACATCGGTATTCTTTCTAGCAAGAATCTCAATGTTCTTCTTAGTAGGTGGATCAGCTGATTTTTTAGTTGGAGTATAAAGTGTTTTCCTACTACTCACATTGTATTTCTTATGGAATTCCATAATGGCATTTTCGAAACATTTTTTATACTCCTATGATTCTTCATGCTCTATTTCATCCTGGGATAGTAGAAAAAGGTCTTTTTATTCTTGAGTAAGAAAAGTAGAATCATTATCTTTTACTCCCATTAAATTTATTTGAGAATCATATATACCATCAACTATCTTTGCCTCCTCATCTGTGTAGTTGTCTTGGAAAGGAGGTCTTACCTATTGATTTGGACCTTTTGTGTCTCTTTGTTTGATCTGGGGTTGGTTTCTTCTAAAGTTTGGGTTTCTAATTTGACCAGTTTCTTTTTCTTTAGGAGGAGCCCTATCAGTTCTGCTCATTCTATCCATCATTTTCTCCACAGTTCTAAGTAGACTGTCTATTTTACAATTAGTGGTAGAAGAAGATGAGGGTTCCTCTTTAATAGTAACCCTTTTGTCAGCTTTCAATTTAGCATTTTTGGCTAATAAATTAGCCTCAACTTTGAGTGAATTTTCTTGAATTTCCTCTGAGGTCGTGGGATCTCTTTCTCTTAGTTGATAAGCCATATCAACATCGAATTCTTGTAGGAAATGTATCAGGGCCAAGCCAAGGGGAGGTTTAATGGAAGCTAGAATTGCATTGTACACTTTATTAAATCTGTCACAGTATTCTTCTACAGTTTCATTAGGTCCTCTCTTAAGGTTTTTGTATTCATTAAGGATTTGAAGAGGACTCTTCTTAGTTTCCCACCTATTTAGGAAAGATTGGTGAAATATAGCAAGGTCAGCTATACTACCTGCTGCTAAGTTTTTGAACCATTTTCTTACCTCTCCTCCTAAGCTATGGGAAAAAAGCCTAAGTTTTGCATCATTCTCATCTACTTAATGAAGATAAAAAAAATTCATTCATTTCGTCTATGTGTTGTTGTGCATTGATAGCACCAGTGCTATCGAACTGGGGAATCCGGGTTTGATAATCCTATGGCATATCATGCAACTGGGCATGTAAAACCAGGGGGACATAACAAGAAGCCACGATGGGTGGAATAATGTGTGGTCTTAAGGGAGGTGTAGATATAGGATTTGTGGGAATAGGTTGGGTTATGGTTAGTGATACTATTTTATGAGTAGTAAAAATTACAAAAGGGGTGGGGCCAATTGATGTTGGATGAACAAATTGGTAAGAGAAAGATGATGTTGCAATAGTAAGAGTAGAAAGTTCAACAGATTGTTGGATATAAGCTTTGTGCACAGCTTGATCAAGTGTTGATACAAGATCCTGCAATTTGCCAAAGTCTCGGAGGGATTGCTAATCCAAATCAGGTTAAAAAAATGGTTTTACATGTTTGTAGGGCTATAGAATAGATTCATCAACCATTGCCTAATCCACAAAACTTTCAGATTTGGTCCTGAAAAGATTGTGTTCAAAAGGTAAGTCAAACTGAATATCTTGTATGGTATCAAGGTTTTCAGGAAGGGAATTTTCCCTAGAGAGGGGGTTGTTACTTCCTTGGCTTTCATCTAGACTTCTTTTCCTTAGTATCTTTTTAGGATTGTTTAAACTTTCGAGTGGTTCTGGATCAGTATTGGATCTGGTATGAATTCTTCTTGCAGACATATCTTAAAAGTGAAGAACAATCTCTAATCCTTTCTTTCTAAAATTTGAATAATTGCTCTTCGTGAAATAAAGTTTTAGGAACTAGGGAAGTTAACCTTATGAAAATTAAATTAAGGATTATTTTAAGTCCCTAGTATGGTCACCAGAATGTTAGCACTTTGTAATTTTTCGAGGTTGCAGAAGAAAATCACAAAGGTAACCACAAACCTACTTTGGAAGCTTAGATCTATCCCTGCCAGCTTCAGAGAGGTCTCTCTCTGTAAGATTTAACTTTGTTATATTATATCTTAGGCTGGTTATGAGTGTTCTAATTTTGGTTTTAAATTGATTGGTTGATTAATTGCCTAAACCGTCTATTGTGATATGGAGTCTATAGTTCAAAAGGGGTAAGTTTCAGCTTTTAAAAGGAGTTTCATAGGGCAAGCTAGCTAAACTAGATGGATCGTTTATATTTAGGTGAAATGGAATGGAAGAAAAGATATAAGTTCAATAGAAGTAAAAGAGCTATTAATAATTCCTTAACATGATATCAGAAGAAAACCTTGAAATTATTTTCAGCCAGAAGCAAAGTATATTTTTCAACAAATTTTGTTCATCAATTTTCTGTAAAATAATTCAGATTTCAAAAAACATAAGTATGGAAACAAAGTAATAACACATTAATAGTGAAAGAATCATATCACCAGATAGTATAACACATGAATTTTGTGACGTATGTCCTTTTTATTATTGATCATCCCATTAAATGAAAATAGTACAATAAGGTTCTCGAATGCAAAAATCCATCCAAAAATGAACCCTTTATACTTCTAAAAGAGAAATATTTATAAGATATTTACAAAAACTCTTGTCAAACCGACTACGATGTATTTAGGAATTCCTAAACTGAATCTATATAACTTATTACAAATATTTAGGAAAATTCGAACTGTCCGTAGTGTCAGCACTAAATTTTTGGGATCTTTGACTCTCTGACCTTTCGAATCCCGTTGTTCTATTGATGCTGAGCTGTACAACCAAATCCTCTTCTTACTCTAGTAATTTTCATAATCTATCCCAAAACTGCTCACTCAGGATAGTTGTCTTCAGTAAATTTCTATAAACCTTGTCCACTTTAGTATATTTAGCAAATGTTGGTTTGGAAATGAATATGTGTTTAATTTTATACTGAATGTCCAGGTCATATGCCAAAGCTTCCAAGAATTCTTTCCCTATCATGCTGATTCTTCCACCTGTAACTTTGGAACCGTCTTTAGCCTTAATCATTAATTTGTCACTATAATCAGACCATGTACTGATCTTATCATTTATTACCAATAAATTAGGAAGTCCCTTCTTATAGAGGGCTTTAATCTTTTTGAAGAATCTTTGTATGCCAATGTCAAGAGTCTGACACTTTTCTTCAAGTTGCCTTACCAAATTTCTCTTAGTCAGCACCTTCTAGACTTCACGAATAGTTTATGTTCTATCTTCAATCTCCAGCTCTTCTAATTCCTGTTCATTTTTAGAGATAAGGAATTTGATGAGATGAGTAGCTTCAGTGGGTTTGTCACCCAACTGTTTTCTGACTTGGTCAATGGCTTCATTAGATCTTTCAATCAATTCATGTTGCTCAAATATGATTTGTATGGAAGGCCAGATATCTATCATATCTTCATTGATCTGTTTCCAAATATTTTCTTTAACCTAGCCCAAGGTATTACCCATGGCAGTATCGTTTTTTGTCTGGTACAATCTCTGAGAGAACGTCTAAGATTTCTGCATCTCTGTCATGAGAGAATTCTCATATCTATTGCTATGCTCCTATAGGACTTTCATATCTTGTCTTAGTTTCTTTATTTCTTCTCCCTGTATAGACATGTTCTCCAGGGATTGGGACAACTTAATCGAATCATCTGTAGTTAATGTGAGAAGTATTATAGAAGAGGATGTTCCTACTATTGTAGTTGTTGTAGGAATTCCTATTTGAAGTAGGGATGCAATTGGTACTGCATCAAGAGGAACTACTATAAGTTGAGAAATTTGCTCCTTCTCTTTTATCAATTTATCCATCTATGCTTCCATCTCCTTGATATGTGCACTTTTCTCCACTAGTATCTTCAACATTTCTTCTTTCTGTAACTCTTCCTCTCCTAACTCCTTTTCTTGGGGTCTTCAATCATAGGTAGCTTCAATTGCTTCTTTAGGGATGCTATGTCAACATTCTTCTTCTTAATGATTTCTTCCATGGCCTTTGAATTACCAGGATCAAAACCTGCTTTGATCACCATTTCCTCCAAATATTTAGCTATGTTGTCTTTGGCATGGGAGGAAAACTTCTCTAGTTTAAGCTGAGTTTGAACATTATTCAAAGAAAGTTGTAGTTCAGAAGCAGTGAGGGTAGTCTTTGTGAAGGTTGAGTAGACTGCTTCTCCGACCTTCCTGTGTGTGTCCGTCTGATCCAAAGGATGAACATCCTTTCCCTCAAACTCAAAGGTATTCTGCTTGAAGTCAGCTGCTGATTTTTGTTGTGGAACATGTGCCTGTAAGAATGCCATATGTGTCATAGGATGAAATGAGCCTATGCTGGATTGAGGAAGATTGCTTTATGAATCGAGAAGAAATGTTGTCATGAATGGCTTCATTCCTCTGTTTAATTTCTTTATATTTTTGGAAAATTTCCAGCTACCTCTGTTCTATAGATGACTCTGGTGTGTAAGTTATTGTAGGTGGGATTTTTTTAGTAGTCGATGGTGATGGAGAATCAGTGGTACTTTTGTCAAACTTCAAAGTTTGAAGTCCAGAGAGTACAATGGTACCCTGTGTTTCCTCCAGTAGTGGGAAGTCTATCTTAGAGCCTCTCTTAATATTCTAGGTGTATATCTTGAATTATTTGGCTGAGACATCTGTGATTGAAGGAGAATCCTCCTCTCTCGGTCTTTTCTCTAGGTGTGGGAGTCTCTGAGGTAGTCCTGGAAAGCACCTACTCTTCGGCCTCCTGTAATGTGTTCTCTACCCAATTTTGTTGGTTCATGCACTTCTCTATTTCTGGTCTTTGAGTATGCACATCGGGAGTTTCCTTTGTTCCACTCTTAGATTAGAAATTACCACAAAGGGGTCATAAGCCATGTAAAACTAAGAGGGAAATTCATTTGTTTTAACAAGAGGTCTTCTTCCTCTCCTGTTGCTCTGCTGTTACAGATAAACGATCATATCTATGCCTTAATTCTGAATTGAGACTTCTTCTTAGCTACCACAAAATGGATGTTGTATGACTGGATTATTTGCCTTATGTACTCCAAGGAAAATATACTCGTTGGAAGGTACTTTGGAAACTTATATGGTGGAAGATTTGAGCCATAAACTTTGATCTCTGTAAATTATTGTTATAGCTACCAATCTCCTGTCTACACCTATTCACTGAGCTATAACACTTTTTGAATATCCTCACTGATTCTTGGAACTTGCTGGCCACTCAACAAACAAGTTGTTGGATACACATACTGATCAATAAACTATGTAAAACCGAATTCCTATGATTTCTTTCTGATGATAGAGGTCCAAAAAATAATGGACTCAGGCTCTCCTTGTTGATTGGGCTTCTATACTGCAAAGGGAAACCTATCTGTCTGGAAGAAAATGAACATATACATAATAATTGAAGAATATTTGAACATTCCTTCAGTTAAAAACTGAAGTAATTGTTCATGAATTAAATTTGCAAGGAAGTGACCATAGAAAAAGGTGACTGATAGTCCTTCTTCTATAGAAAGAGTGGATAGAAAGCCTAAAATAGCCTCATCTATCCATTCATCTGAAAAATATCCAAGAAGGTAGGACAAGACAGAGATAATCTGTCTGGTTCTTTGGCAGAAAATAGAAGAGGGATAAGGGGGATTCTTCTTGGGGAGTTGAGAATCTTCTGGTATGGAGACCTCAAAAATCCTGGCTCTTTGGGGGAAGGTGAGTTTCTGATAGATTTCTTTGAGAGAATCAAGGGAAAAGGGATTCAGAGAATCACTGTAGGGGACTTGCAACATTTGGTTTATAGTTTTAGAGGTAATGGTGAAAAGGATTTCACCACTAGGGGATATGATAGCCCTCTTACTTGAGAGATAAGAGGCCTGACATTTGAGGAAGAATTATGGGAAATAGTAGGACTGGGGGAAGAGAACATGTGTACTTTAGACTGCCGGAGGTTAATTTCGTCAGAGTGGTCAAGGTAAGTGTCGCGAAACCAACAACGTAATTCGAAGACGTTGAATTCACATTATGTCTTAGCAATCTTGTAATATCTGTTAGCAAGAGGAATGTGGTCTAAATGCATAGGGGGAGTGAGCATGGGGTTTAGCACAATGGTAGGTTTGTGGGACATCATGGTAGCATAATGGAATTATAGAAGATGACAGGTTGAAAACTGCAGATGGTCACAGTAAATTTCATGGGAAAAAGCATTGGGAAAGTTCCTCTGTAAACAATCGTGGATAGGAAATTTGTTTGTGAATAGTCGTTGATATGCACGAAACAAAGGGCTTGGGAGTAATGAAAAAGTGGGAGAATTGGAAAGGGATGTGAATGAGGAAGAAATGGAGCTTTATGGATTCATAACCAGAGAGGGACCGTTGGATCAACGACTGTTGGGAGCATTTACTCCGTGACAGGATGGAAACAACGGGAGGAAGCCACAAAAGAATTAGTGTAATGGTCATCGATGTGGAAGCTTAGGATAGGTAGATGAAGGTGTGGTGCTGTTGGTGGGAAGTGACAAGAGGAGGGATACGTGGTGGTAGTGGAGTGACGGTTGAGCAGGGACGTGGTGGGTGAACTTTGGCGAGAAGGCGAGTTGTGCCGAGATGGAGGAAACTGCTTTCGGAAGGGGGTCATGGTTATTTTTGGTATTCGAGGGGGGGGTGTCTGAAATCATGTGGGGAGGACACGTATTGGCGGGGAAACCACTTTTCAGACCCCCCCCACTGTTAAAGAGAATCATAGGGGGGGGGGGTTCTGAAAAGGCTTAAGAATCGTCATATGTAAAGTTGATTCCAATCGGGGGAGGTAAAGTGTGCGGAATTTAACACTGAAGATCCCACATTATATCTCGACAATATATTTTTACTATAAAGTCCAAAATTTGGACAAATCAACATATTAGAAAAATATTTTCAGAACATGAATTTCATTTTTTCCTAAACTAATCTAACTTAACCAATTGGGGTGCATTTGAGGATGAAAACCCTGTTTATTTTTCCATTTTTAAAGAAATTAAATATATCTATCCAACAACTTAACTAATCTATCAACCGCATTAATCCATATTAAATTGTAGGATTGATTTATTCACCTATTCTACTTATCTAATCTAAGCCAAGATAACACTATTTGGCTAAGTTATCCACTCTAATCTAATTGATTGTTGACAGTGCTAGACCTGCCAACATGTAAGGGGATCTCCCAGGTAAGTAGTCCCAATTAGACCTTAGACTGTTTGGTGTAGGATTCCCAGCAGTGGGTTTTACGGTATTTCCTTGACCACGATTTCTCATAGAGGCAATTAAGATGTCTTTGTTGCTAGAAAGGATGTGACAATTGCAGTAAGTCAAGGAAGGTGAATGAGAGGTTCTAACACACTGAGGGTGAGATGAGTGTGCCCCTTGGAAACTTGCAATAGTACGGAGCTTGGAAGGGAACACACAAGCGAAGATTCATCAAAAGATATAAAGTAAGATAGCGAGCAATTCAAAGTGATGGTTAAACCAACAACAAATTTTAGAAATATTCATACATACCTATACAAAATAGCCCATACATGCATGCATGAGCAAACAAATACATATATCATTTAGTGTAAACCAGATAGCATATAATGCAATACAAAATATTCATGAAACATGATGGCTTTGTTATATTAAGAAGTGTAAGTTCCAGTCATACAATACATCCATGTCTAACCACTAGCTCCAACAGCGGAACGTTACAGCCACAACCGCCTGCTCCTCCAAAGAGATATACTAGCTCTGCGCAGTGGAGAAGCCAAGGCTCGTTACAGTACTGTCCAATCTCTCTCCAAGATAATATTATCAGAAGCTTGGCTGACCAAAAGCCTTTACAATGAGTAATGAGGTTCTATTTATAGAAAATGGTGGGGTGACCCTTGAAATTCCCCTTTGTGATAGTTTATCTACCCTCATGGCTCTCCATCTACTCTATGACTATTACATCCAACTATAGACACTTGAACTTCCACTTCACAAGATGTTACATTACAATGCACATGTGCTCATGTGAGACAAAAATGGCTTGAGCAAGCCATGTAGGACATCACTAACACTCACTCCGATGTGATGAGACCAACTCTTTGACATGCTTGTGATAGTGAAGATGGTGAGTTGATCCCAATCTTGGTCGTTCATGATGGTGTGCATGTGCCCCATGGTGACATATTACTGAAGCGAACTCTTTCCTCCATTGAATTCGCGTGCATTGGTGTGGCTCCTCAATCCAACTCATCTGCTAGAATGCGCATGGTCTTCTTGGGTGCGGCCAAACTGGCAACACACTGATGTATAGTGTCCGTGATGATCTTCCAGTGTGTGCTGGTGGTCATGCGCATCAACTGTCAACTGCATGTTTAGCTCCAGTAGGACTTGCTTCTTGTCTTTGCCTCGATCAGTGTGCCAAATGGGTTAAATCGCATGCATGCATACAATGACATGCATCCTATTGAATTCCCTTGTATGCGATCAACAATAATTCTCACCATGTTTGCTCTGTGCCAACTGCTGGGATGGATCTATAACTTGTACGGGCACAGTTTCATCCGTGAGTGCATGCTGCATCCGATATTGTACCTATTCTTGTTGCAACTGATTCTCTCATCTATGAAGCTCTTGTTCTTCCTTGATTTGTTGCTTCAACACATGCAACTCCTTCTCTATTCCATTACGTGTCTTCACGCGATCTGCATGTCGCGTCATTACCTCATAGCCCGAGTCTCCAAAGTTTCTTTCATCACAAGTGGATCTGCTTGAGCTTGCAACTTTGTTCTTCCTCTATGTTATCAACAACCTTCCTCTCATGTTCATTGCATCTAGTATGTTTCCTTCTCTTGCTACCGATGGTTCTTCTTGTTGTGATGTTGATCGATGTGATACTGTTTCCATCTTATGTTGATGTCCTTGTCTACAAACAACTTGATGTCTTCATAGGTTGGCAAGCTTATAGACACTTGCTTGGCGGCAACCCACATTGTGCTCTCAACAGTGTCCTTTGACTCCACTCTCTTGAAGGCCATTGTACTTGTGCTTCTTAGAGGCAGATGACCACTTACGATACCTATGGACATGGCAAGTGATCTATTGGTCGAAAATTGAATGAACTTGAGAACTAAATTGCAACATACCTGTGTGAATCATCATGAAGGTTGCTCAATTTCCACCGGGAGGTCAGGAGACTGATTGCCAAAACTAAGCAAGGCACAGTCCAGCCTGTCAAGAGGTTGACTGACTATTGGAACTGTGCAATGCACAATCCAACCTGACCTACTGAGGACTAAAACTGAGCAATGCACAATTTCAGCTAGGAGTGGCATGCAACTAGCAAACTACATCATGTAGTTTCAGGGGCTAGCGGGACATTGCCTCCAAGAATTACATAATGCAAGCCTGGAGGTCAGTGCCTGGATAAAATTGCACAATTTATAGATGAAAGGTAGAGCCTTCGCTTTCGGAAATTCACAGTGCCAGCTGGAAAAGGAAGCCCAGTCCGGCCGACGGGTGACTGAAAACATGAGAAGTCTGAATGCATGATGAGATGAGTTCGAACAAGAGTGAATGATCATTCATGTAAACAACAAATGCAGGATTCAGGAAATGGGAATTCATGAATGTGTGTGAAGCGAGTCACCGCAATGACGACTTTCCGTGCAAAAATAATTTCATGCATACGACAATAGTGAGATGTTACAAAAATTGAAATGGTTCTAGTACAAGCTAGTATGTATCAAAATGGCAACAAGCGCTCACTGAAATCAAGCATACACCATTCATATGAAACGAAACACAAAAAGCACCAAAAAGGCAGCGCAAGACATGAAAGCGAGCTTACCCCAAAACAACGGACTTGAATGTGCACACAACTCCTAGATGTAATGTGGGATGTTAGAGCTACAAAATCTATGTGAGGAATGAGCTCTGCAGCGTCTGGTTGACTATTTTTGATCAAATTGAGGTTGTGACATGCATGCCACAAATCTTGGGAAAGCGACACTTGGTGGGAGGTTTCTGAAATGATTTTTTCATGTAACCTCCAGCTACTAAAAATAGATGCCTTAAAAAATGGATACCTTTACATGTTTCCTTGGGAGGAGCAGTCCATGCATGCAAAAGCATTTTGCTCGGTCTCAGAGGGAATCGATCAACTCAATTGCACATGCAACAGTCTGCTCAGCCTGAAGGAAAATATGTGCAATTCTGGGAGGGAGTTGGGTTGGCTGCCAAGAGGGATTGCACAATTTCTGGGCATAATAGTTGAGTTTTTACCAAGATTGTGCAATTTCTAGTCTGAGCAGTCCTTCTGGGAGGATTTGTGCAATTTTCCTAGTGAACAGTGACAGGCAGATTTGCTCAATTTTGGAGCCCAGTGGGTTGCCAGAAGAAATTGCGAAATTTATGGAGGGAATGTTGGTTTGCCTCCAGAATTGCGCAGTTTCTTGAGGGAGCTGCTCAGCCTACAGCTGGACCAAGTCTGGTGAAACAACCTATGAAGGGGATGCAACAAGATTTGATGGACAGGTTGTCATTCTATAAGAAAATCACTGAAGCTTGTGTACTTGACAAGGCAAGACATGCTGGTGCGAAAGGTTGATATGGAGGCTCCCAAATGAAGCTAAGGAAAAATTTTGGAGGGTGGTTGTAGCCGCTACAACACTTGGTGACACACTAGTAGAACTCCAGCTCTCTGAATGGACCTTGTTCATGAAAAAAAAGTCTAACACCTCCATAGGTATTGTTCAGTTCTCAGTTCGTCTTGGTTTCCTCAGTAGCTTGATTGTAATATGTAGCATCTACCAAGCCCTTGGTCAGTTGACTCACATTCCAAGCCAAGGAAACACAGTTGTTTTGATTGGGGTTGAGGATTATATGATGCACAAGAAGTATAGTCGTCAGAGTCTTAGTTTGATCTCTGGTGTTGCTCCACTACCATCAAGCCTAGACAGTACCCTAGCGGAGTCATGCATGAACATAAGCATGGCTCCACTACTAGTGAGCCTGGTCAGTACCGCGGTGGAGTTACTTGCATCACCTCTCTGCATAGGAAGCCTTTCTCTTCTTTCACCGTATTCATTTTTCATTTTTTCAAACTTTTTTCACTTTTTCATTTCTCATCTTCATAATTGTGCATAGCACTTATTCATTTCATAGGAAAAATAGGGATCCTGACTTATTGAGAGTAGAAGAGTTTGTTCGTTCAGAGAAGTAGTTTATGTATACCTTTGACGTGCTTGTTAAGGCTTTCCCACTCACCTTACTCTACTTGACTGAGCTGACAAGGATTAACCCAAAAAAAACCGACTAGAGTAGGTGATACTAGTTAGCGCGCAAGTGTTATGTTTTCACCGAGGTTTACTTCGAACACTATGTATTTTCCATTGATGTACCATGGACTAAAGACAACAAGTTCTCACATAAGAGAGTGGGAAACAACTAACCAAATGTTGATAGTTGTACAGGTCCTCTTGTGCTTTACCAAGCTTGTTTCAAGAGTCGCACATGATCCATGTGAAACTAACCTATGGAAAATAAAAAGCAAACAAACCAAAAAGTAAAGCAAGAAGTAGAAGAAAATGTGGACGCGAAGCAAGTAAGTAAACAAACAAGCAAGCAAAAAAACACACAAATAAAGAGGCAAACATGCATGCAAGCAAAAAAATCAAAAGAAAACACTACTCCTACTCCTAAGCTAATAGTGCGTGGACCTGATCACGTGAGGTGATATTTCCAATGCAGCCACCAGCGCATTGGTAGACCCATGTTGGTGAAGGCATGGTTCACGAACAAGAAAACTATGCGAACCAACAATCAAGAAAGATATATTAGTGAAGACAAACACACTCCGAGTTTACAAGCGTCCACAAAACAAAAATGAGTGAAAGCGCATGACATGCATTCTGTGGAATTGCCATGGTGTTGTGCTACATTACATGCAGATGTCAAGTGTATGCATTCTCTTGCTTATGACATGAAAGCAAGCATGAGAAAGGTAGACCACTTACGTTGTGCACGTGTGCTTGTTGTGTAAAGTTCCTCCAATGCACGAGCGATGGGATCGTGTAGTTCAAGTGGAGGAAGTGAAATATGGGTGTTTGGTTGATATTCAATTGAAAGCAAAGAGTGATGAAGAGCCTTGGGTGTTTGAACAATTTCTTGATCGGAAGTGAAACCAACCTCAGGATAGCGAGGGCTTGACATAACCATCATCTTGGTCTAAAATACCTCGACAGTCTGCGGGGTTTCGACTTCGTTGATAGATAGATTGTTAGGCCCCTATACTACTAGTGTAACCCCTTATTGTTATTAGTACAACCCACTTATTATATTGATGTACCCATGTAGTGCCCATATTGTTAGTATTGTGCCCCATAGAAGCCCACTATTGTTATTATTGTGCCCTTACATTATTATTGTTATGTCGGCTTTGATTATGTTATGACCCCTTAGACTCCTATATATAGAAAGGAGGTATTTTCATTTGTATCATCAAAGAATTGTTCACTTATGTAATGCAAAGGAGGTTTCCCCCTCGAAGAGGCTGAATTCTAAGGCGTTGATCTATCTTTTCTATCTTTTCTTGAGCTGGTTCCATAACATTTGGTATTAGAGCTTTGGATTTTAGGGTTTCGCTGCTGCAAACAGGTCATCGTGGCATTTTCAGTATAACTTTTTTTTTGCAACGTTTCAGAAGCTAGAAAAAAAACCCATTTGAGACGAGATTGTACTGAAGCTCGGATCCGAATTTCAGGTCTTTTTGCTCTATATTTGCGGAGATATGATCTGAGGAAGTTGGTCTTTTTGAAGACTCCTGAATTAAATTCCAAATAGGTGACCTGGGGAAAATTGTCATAACTTTCTCTCTCGACATTGGATTGAAATTTCGTAAAAAGCTACAAAACGAGGATAGACTGTAGTTTCTTGTATATCTTTTTTAGTGAAAAAGGTTGAAACAGTGACACGTGGTAGTTCATACAAGTTCGCTCTTCTGGAAAGGTCTATAATTAGGTCATCTTGGGAGATTGTGCATAACTCTTTCTTGGAGAATCCAATTTGGATCAGACAGGTGGCATTGGAAAGAGAACACAAAGGGATACTATAGGTTGCAATTTCAGAGCTAAAAGATTTAAAAGTACAGAGTTACAATCGTTTCAAGATCGAGCTCCTAAAATCAAGAAAAAACAAGATGAGGAAGTTTGATGACAAGGATCCGTTAAATTGGATACTTCAGATGGACCAATATTTTGATCTACATGGTGTACCACTGTTACAAAAGGTATGTATTGCATCTTCATATTTAGAACCAGATCAATTTTTATGGTATGAAGGGCTTTGTTCTTGTAAACAACTTGTTACGTGGTCAATTTTCACGGAGGAAATGATAGCACATTATGAGGATACAAAGAGAACCACCTTCTTTAGAGCAACACCACAACAATTGGAAAGAGTAAAAGGGCTTTGTGACATAGTGGAAAGCAAAATTATGGAAACCAGGAAGCATACCCCTCATAACTATAAAGATGGAAGTGTTGTTTCTCCTAGCCTTTCACAACCTACAAGGATTACACCACAACAATTGGAAGAAAAAAGAGAAAAAGGGATTTGTTACAATTGTGATAGCAAATGCACTAAAGGTCATAAGTGTGCTGAGAAGAAATTACTCTACATAGAATATGAAGAGGAGGAAGAAAAGGATCAAGAAACATCAAAAGAAGAAGATATACGCCAGGACCCCACCCCAGAGAAAGAAGAAATGAATCAGACCATATCTTGTCAAGCATTGGCAAGAACTACCACTCCTAAAACTCTCAAGATAGAAGGACATATCAAGAAGAAAAAGGTGCAAGAAGTGAAAGATCACATCGAGAAAGAAGAAATGAATCCAACCATATCTTGTAATTCATTGTTCGAAATTACCACTCGTCAAACTATCAAGATAGAAGGACATATCAAGAAGAAAAATGTTCAAGAAGTGAAAGATCATATCGAGCATCAAGAAATGAATCTGACCATATCTTGTAAAGGATTGGAAGAAATGACCACTCCTGAAACTCTAGAGATAGAAAGACATATCAAGAAGAAAAAGGCTCAAGAAGTGAAATATCACATCGAGCATCAACAACAAGTTCTCCAACTTTTAAAGGATAATGCCACTTCGGTGAAAAATCAAATGAAACAACAGGTAGATAAACATCGTAGTGAAATTTTTTTGATGTAGGTGATTGGGTATTTTTACTGCTACATCTCAAGCAAGCTATTTATGAGAAGGACATGTTGGCAATACTACATGCACTTAAAAAATGGCGACCTTACCAAATGGGATGACTCTTCAAGGATGAGGATGTGGAAGCATTGTTTTGTGCTATTTCTATTATCCAACTAGATTGGATAAACGAAGCAAGGGATGTTTTAGCGCTTGAAATTTCACCTCAGGCTGAGAAAGGCAAACTCCAAGGCAACATCAAACCACTTAGCCTCGTAGCTAGCCCTACGGGGCAGGAGAGGGCTCTCTCCGGTATATCTCAGCAAAGATCTTCAAAGGGCAGAGATAACCAATAAAGAACACTGATTTTAGGCTAGTAAACTGATAAAAGGTTTGATTTGAGATTTTTAGGGTTTTGGTGGAAAATTGGGGAAAGGCAATTTTGGGTGCGGGGATGGGACACAGTTTTCGCAGGGGGTTCTTTGGGGTGAGGTAGGAGACTATATTGATGCCTTTAAAAGATTTGGATGGATGAGAATGACTGGTGAGGAGCTAAGGAGAGCAAGCAATCACCTTGAATTCTCCTTAAACAACTGAAAACATTGATATTAAGCAAACTTAAAGGCAGAGCATAGCAACCATGAATTCTACCTTAACACTTCATTTGCCTAATTTGCAGAATAAAAAGTAAGAATATGACACATAACAAACTTACAAGTACAAAGAGAAACACACCATCAATACATGTAACCACAGGAATCCCAAAAAGGACTGCAAAACCCTGGTTTTTCTTCCTTTGCCAAAATTGCAGAGATACAATGAGTAATACAATAGAGCTTTTTCCCTCAAGAGTCCAACCATGAAAATGACCAAGAAAGTACATAATATAGGCAATCTAACATCTTTCATTGCCTCTAGGGGTCGAGCTCACTATCCTAGGAGCTGTTTCAACCAATTCTAAACTGAGCACTGAAAACTAGGCAGTCAAAACAACTTGCCTCTATAAGCTAGGAAACCAATTCATTCATTAAATTTTTGCCTATCTCATGAATGAATCTTCTAGAAGAGAAAAATAAGTGTCAAAATATCATAAAATTACATCATTTACAACAAGGAAGATCAAAATCTACTCCAAAAAGTCAAATCCAGTCAAAACTGCGTTTTTCTAAGCTGTAGGTGAATTTCTGTGAAAACTGCCCAACACGTCGCGCCCTGATCCTGAATGCCTCGCGCGCCTTTGGAGCTGCTTTTGAGGCACTTCCGGGAGTCCAAATGAGGCAAAAGTGGGCTTGTTGGAAAGTTCTGATGTCTACTGTCCAACCCAAGTGGAATTTCTGCATTGGTGGCCATTTTCTCCTCCAAAATTGCAATCTCCCAAGACTGCTTCCTGTGTGTCAAAAAGGTGGCAGAAAGTCATTTTTTGCATGTTTTTTTACCTTCTAGAGGCTCAAAACTTGGTGAAATTTCTTGGCAATTGCTGAGCAAGTGTATTTTTGCATGAAAAATCCAAAAATTTTGAGTTTTCCTGAAATGGAGTTGCCCATCGAAAGGGTCGCGCGCGGTGCGCGACGTGTTGGTGGAGAAAACCTGTGTTTGGCACAAAAAATTCACAATTGACAAAATTTTCTCCAATTTTCTTGAAATTTGGGCTGGGAGTCCCCAATCAAGTACCATGCTTATTCAAAGAGGCTTTGGCAAAAAATTGGAGTGGATTGGGCCTTTTCCGTCGTTTTAGTGCTTTGCTCAACCTCCTTGGATCTGGCGATTGTATTTTTGACATTTCTCCAAAACCATGACACCTGTGCAAAAAGTGAAGGAGGTTTTTCTTCCTTGGCCTGTTGTGGACAAAAACCTCTCTTAGTTTTCCCAAATTCATCTTTGATTGCTTTGAAACATCTTTTGAGTGAAACTGATCCCGATGTGTGAAACAAGGAATTTCGTGGAAATGAAGCGAAATGAAGGGGATAAGGGGCTTCTAAATTCTTGAGGAAATTTTTTGGGAGTAGGGAGGAATTTTAGGAAGTAGGGGAAAGTGGAATCTCAGAGATTGAGTGAGGGGAAGGGGTCCAAAAGGGAAAAACACAGGCCCAACCTAGAAAATTGCCAGGTTGTAGCTAGAAACTAGGGTTTGTGCGAAATTGAGGAATTTGGGGAATCTCAGTGATGGGAAGCATTTGGTAAGGTAATTTAAGGATAGGGGAAGGTGTATGAACATCAGGATACAAGTTTTTCCGATGATTTGACCGTCCAAGAGAAATTGGCTTCAAAACCCTAGGAGAGGAAAATGACCTTACCTAGGCGCAACTGAAGCATGGACAAGGTGTAAAAAGACTCATTAGACATTGAGATGATAATGAAAACCCTATGAATGATGAAATACTCAACTGAATAGTGACATAGATTGGCATTTGGGCAACTTTGAAAAGAGTGAGAGCAAACCCTAGACCTAATGCCTAGTGACCAAATTTTGCTTGAAGACTCACTGAAATGACAAAATTTGACCTTGACACTTCAAAATCACTTTGTAAGAGCAAGTTTGATCACTAGAGGAAGGCTGGAAAGACTGACACTAACATTGGCTCCAATGGGGATGGTAGCTCCTTGGAGGTGCCAAGAACCGCAGATCTCTGTAAGAGCTAGACAGTGCCTTCATCCATTGGGCGATGGAGTCATTATTTGACAAACAATACGAGACTTTGAGTCATTTATTGACTGAAACTTGATTCAAACCGACTCAATTATGAAACCTACATGACTGAAAACTGACTCACAAATAACTCATGACTGACTTAACTAAAACAAGAACTTACAAAGCTTATTGAAGGGCAGCAGTCCATCAAGATTTGAAATCATGATGACAACCACCTGTGTTTCTTACAAGACAATATACCATCAAACTATATCAAAATGCCAATGCAACCAATCAAGAAGATGGCTTCTTGACTGATTCTTCCTATTAGAACTTCTGGTCAATAGTACAAACCTATCACTGGGCATCCAAAAACATAGTTGACCATGGCTGCAACAAAACACTGTAATAAACATTTTCACTGCTGGCTGCAACAAACTTGCTAGAGGATCGTAAAAAAAATGAAGATTTGCCACTGCCACCTCCTGCTGAAAGAACAAGGTGTCCTTTGTTTCAAATTCTGATCTGCCTTCATCATGTGCTTTAGTAAAAGTATGCTCATAAGCTTCAAAAAACTCCGTACAAATGGATGAGCAGATCTCTTCTTGGAAAAACATTTCAGCACATGAAACATATGAAGAATCTGAAAGGTAATCCTATATGCTCTGATCTTCTGTAGTTTGACAATATGGTAGGTCATCTTCAAATGATATGACAGCCGGATTATCATCTTTGTGAAGGAAAACATTATCTATTTGCTGATCTACAAGACAGTCATCTTTTTCAACAGAGGAAGAAGTTTTCCCAACACTTTCCTGACTATGTGTGCACTGCAAATCTACTGTAGCTTGGGTTGTAACAAGACCTTTCAAGAGCTGATCTATCTCCTCTTCAGACAAAGGAGACAATGCCTTTTTTTTTCTTCTGCTTAAACAATAATTATCTCCATATGACAGGGCACTCAGACTATCATTTATTACTGAGTTATTGAAAGGAGATTCATCACTTACTTGCACAAAGATCTCACCTTGCTTTTCATGAATTGACTGGATTGCTTCTTCATGAAGGCCGTGTTCTAATGATGGACTAATAGTATGAATTACTGTGTCTTCTGCATTCCAAATGGTTTCAACAGAACCTGGAGTAGCTGACTGGACATTATCACAATCTACAATCAACACTGGACTTACTTGCATGCTGCTGTCTTCTGTGGGAAGATCTGAAATGTCATTCTCCCTTTCATCATTTTCAGCCATATTATCTTCAACCTGCTGATCTTGATTCTGCTGCAAAATGTCCTGATCATCTTGATGGGAATTCTCTAAGTTTTCTTTATGCTGCTGAAATGGATTCTCATACAGAGCCTCCATGATCTCAACATCCATAAAATTATCATCTTCATAATATTTCTCAAGGCTTTCAATAAAACTATAAGCATGCTTGCAACAGTCTTGAACTAAATTTAATGATGGATAAGAGTCCTTATATCGTTCAATGAACATAGCATGAAAATCCTTTAAACAGTAAATACAAGTAGGCGGCAAACTTTCATACCATGATTGGGCTTTACCTTCCAGAGTGGCCAAGAATATCTTCATCAAGCAATCTTCAGGAAAATCAACCTTCAACTTGCGAATATGCATGTGAAATCTAACCAGATGTAGAGCAGCGTCCTTCCTACCATCATCTTTAAATGTAGGCAAATTCCTTGACCAATCTACCTTCGGAATTTTATTCGGAAAACCTGGAATGTGATCTCGGCTCAAGGGAGCATATCTTCTTGTGATTTGGTCCATCTTGAAAATCTCACAGTGAAGTCACCATGAAGCATTGATCTCTGGAGTTTTCAGTGAAGGAGTTGCTAGTGAATGATTTCAGCCTTGTCAGTGTCTGATCGTTGTCCACCATCAACAATCAGATCTGAACTTGATACATGTACTGGGGTAATTAACAAGTTAGATGTCACGTTTACAATCTAGACCAGAGATTGACTGAAGCAGTGTTTATCTACTTTCGCTAATGCAAAGCAAAAGCGTTTCGAAGGCTACCTGGCATAACTTCAGGCTCCGTCTGTAGCTTATAAAACAAATGACATCAACCAGCAAACCATTTTTTCTCCCCAGTATGGTTGCCAATATGTTAGCGCTTGAAATTTCACCTCAGGCTGAGAAAGGCAAACTCCAAGGCAACATCAAACCACTTAGCCTCGTAGCTAGCCCTACGGGGCAGGAGAGGGCTCTCTCTGGTATATCTCGGCAAAGATCTTCAAAGGGCGGAGATAACCAATAAAGAACACTGATTTTAGGATAGTAAACTGATAAAATGTTTGACTTGAGATTTTTAGGGTTTTGGTGGAAAATTGGGGAAAGGCAATTTTGGGTGCGGGGATTGGACACAGTTTTCGCAGGGGGTTCTTTGGGGTGAGGTAGGAGACTGTATTGATGCCTTTGAAAGATTTGGATGGATGAGAATGACTGGTGAGGAGCTAAGGAGAGCAAGCAATCACCTTGAATTCTCCTTAAACAGCTGAAAACATTGATATTAAGCAAACTTAAAGGCAGACCATAACAACCATGAATTCTACCTTAACACTTCATTTGCCTAATTTGCAGAAGAAAAAGTAAGAAGATGATTCACATAACAAACTTACAAGTACAAAGAGAAACACACCATCAATACATGTAACCATAGGAATCCCAAAAAGGACTGCAAAACCCTGGTCTTTCTTCCTTTGCCAAAATTGCAGAGATACAATGAGTAATACAATAGAGCTTTTTCCCTCAAGAGTCCAACCATGAAAATGACCAAGAAAGTACATAATATAGGCAATATAACATCTTTCCTTGCCTCTAGGGGTCAAGCTCACTATCCTAGGATCTGTTTCAACCAATTCTGAACTGAGCACTGAAAACTAGGCAGTCAAAACAACTTGCCTCTATAAGCTAGGAAACCAATTCATTCATTAAATTTTTGCCTATCTCATGAATGAATCTTCTAGAAGAGATAAATAAGTGTCAAAATATCATAAAATTACATCATTTACAACAAGGAAGATCAAAATCTACTCCAAAAAGTCAAATCCAGTCAAAACTGCGTTTTGCTGAGCTGTAGGTGAATTTTTGTGAAAACTGGCCAACAAGTCGCGCCCTGATCCTGAATGCGTCGCGCGCCTTTAGAGCTGCGTTTGAGGCACTTCCAGGTGTCCAAATGAGACAAACGTGGGCGTGTTGGAAAGGTCTGGATGTCTACTTTCCAACCCAAGTGGAATTTCTGAATTTGGTGGCGATTTCCCCCTCCAAAATAGCAATCTCCCAAGACTGCTTCCTGTGTGTCAAAAAGGTGGCAGAAAGTCATTTTTTGCATGTTTTTTGACCTTCTGGAGGCTCAAAACTTGGTGAAATTTCTTGGAAATTGCTGAGCAAGTGTATTTTAGCATGAAAAATCCAAAAATGCCGAGTTTTCCTGAAATGGAGTTGCCCATCGAAAGGGTCGCGCGCGGCGCGCGACGTGTTGGTGGAGAAAACCTGTGTTTGGCACAAAAAATTCACAATTGACAAACTTTTCTCCAAATTTCTTGAAATTTGGGCTGGGATTCCCCAATCAAGTACCATGCTCAGTCAAAGAGGCTTTGGCCAAAATTTGGAGTGGATCGGGCCTTTTCCGTCGTTTTAGTGCTTTGCTCAACCTCCTTGGATCTGGCGATTGTATTTTTGACATTTCTCTAAAACCATGACACCTGTGCAAAAAGTGAAGGAGGTTTTTCTTCCTTGGCTTGTTTTGGACAAAAACCTCTCTCAGTTTTCCTAAATTCATCTTTGATTGCTCTGAAACATCTTTTGAGTGAAACTGATCCCGATGTGTGAAACAAGGAATTTCGTGGAAATGAAGCGAAATGAAGGGGATAAGGGGCTTCTAAATTCTTGAGGAAATTTTTTGGGAGTAGGGAGGAATGTTAGGAAGCAGGAGAAAGTGGAATCTCAGAGATTGAGTGAGGGGAAGGGGTCCAAAAGGGCAAAACACAGGCCCAACCTAGAAAATTGCCAGGTTGTAGCTAGAAACTAGGGTTTGTGCGAAAATGAGGAATTTGGGGAATATCAGTGATGGGAAGCATTTGGTAAGGTACTTTAAGGATAGGGGAAGGTGTATGAACATCAGGATACAAGTTTTGCCGATGATTTGACCGTCCAAGAGAAATTGGCTTCAAAACCCTAGGAGAGAAAAATGACCTTACCTAGGCGCAACTGAAGCATGGACAAGGTGTAAAAAGACTCATTAGACACTGAGATGATAATGAAAAACCTATTAATGATGATATACTCAGCTGAATAGTGACATAGATTGGCATTTGGGCAACTTTGAAAAGAGTGAGAGCAAACCCTAGACCTAATGCCTAGTGACCAAATTTTGCTTGAAGACTCACTGAAATGACAAAATTTGACCTTGACACTTCAAAATCACTTTGTAAGAGCACGTTTGATCACTGGAGGAAGGCTGGAAAGACTGACACTAACAGGATGAATGGAAGAAGAACAAAGAAGTATGGCCACTTATTCAACAGTTGCAAAAGATCCCAATTCAAACAATATTGCCAGAAATTGAAGAGGAAGGAAAAATCATATTGGAACCTGGAGCAGTCACAGAAACAAGAACTCGACAGCTACGAAATTGATCAATTTCAGAGTATCTCATAAAGTGGAAGAACTTACTCGCTGAAGATTCCACAAGGGAGGACAGGAATTTTATACAGAAGCATCAACAACTACTCAAGCGTTGAGGACAACGCTTTTTGAAGGAGAGGGGCATATTAGGCCCCTATACTACTAGTGTAACCCCTTATTGTTATTAGTACAACCCACTTATTATATTGATGTACCCATGTAGTGCCCATATTGTTAGTATTGTGCCCCATAGAAGCCCACTATTGTTATTATTGTGCCCTTACATTATTATTGTTATGTCGGCTTTGATTATGTTATGACCCCTTAGACTCCTATATATAAAAAGGAGGTCTTTTCATTTGTATCATCCAAGAATTGTTCACTTATGTAATATAAAGGAGGTTGCCCCCTCAAAGAGGCTGAATTCTAAGGCGTTGATCTATCTTTTCTATCTTTTCTTGAGCTGGTTTCATAACATTGATCATCATAGACTAGTGTCTTAGAGAGATTAACAACGATTGAATCAACATTGTGATCAAAAGAAGAAGTAGAGAGATCATGACAACAAAGATCAGAAAATTCAGGATGTTTTTCGGTATCCTCATGATTTGATGAATCGTGCAGAGGGGTAGATGAGAAGCAAGGATGTTCACCCTCTGTGTTTTTAGAAATGATAGATGATAGACTAGATGGATTTTCAGAGGAAGATGTGTCCTCTCCGCAATGTAATGATAGGCTGACATCCGATGTGTCCTGTGAATGATTAGTAGTTGAAACATCCGGAAATGAGTTTTCACAGGGGAAATCAAGAGTGGAAGGATCACAAGGGATGTCAGGATAAAGTGGATGAGGCACAGATAGAAGGGAGTCATCCTTCACCATGGGTTCTTCTTTAGATTCCCACACACACTTTGTTGGAAATAATACTGAGAGGGGGGGGGGGTGAATCAGTATTATCACATCAATAAAACTTTTTCATTTCCATATTCAGATTCATATATGCTACTTCCACAACTTCTTATGATTCAGTTAGTTGATCCTTAATGAGTGCATTAGAACATTATCAACCATATTAATAGTAAACAGGTGCAGTAAAATAGAATAGATCATCACACATAAGCCACACACATGAACACCATGATATAAGGTGGAAACCCAATGTGGGAGAAAACCACCTACTGCAAGTCATCTCAATCTTCTTCTTAATAAGAAAATCCTTTTACAATATTTCTGTATTGGTGCAGTCTTATACCAATACGCATGCTTCTACCTGCAGAGAGCTACAACCCTCTCTCGTTCTCCAGTCTTTCCTGGAAGGGAGCTACAACCCCCATAGTTCTTGTACTAGCCGATCCATTTACTGGTACGTAGGCTGCTACCTGCTACAATGCTCCAAAGTTTTCAACTGCTACTGGAAGGGAGATTCCACCCCCTTAGCTCTTGTACTAGCTAAGATACTAGTACTTAGGCGCCGACCAACAATATTCTCTCCTCCAGGTACCACGTTTCATCAATTTTCAGACTGGATACACTGAAGCACAACACCATAATCTAAAAGGCCACGTTTCATCCAATTTTCATACTGGACCCATCTATATCATTGAGGCACACAATCACCCAATACTGAAACAATACTTTCACCAAAAACCAACCTGCAAATATTTCCTTATAACTTGCAACTGTTCCATACATTTGTCATACCCAAATCATACCATACATAAAAATACGTCAATAATTCAGATTTGGTCTATCAAAATAGATAATGATAAACATTCCAACCCGATCCACCAAGTATCAAATAGATCTGCAGCCAACCAACTTCCTTGTGCACAAACTGAATCAAAATACCCCACTTCTGAACCCAGAACACACTATTCCAGCCTTAATATTTTGACCCATCAATAGAACTTATCCTTCTCCTTGCGCTCAGGTTCCTTCTTCATTCAAATCCAGATATGCACCATAACCCAATCATAGTATTCCAGATCTAGCACTTTATCAGATATTCAATTAATCAGAAGATGCTTTGCCAAATGATCTCCTTCCTCTTTTATAGCCTTAGTCCTTTCTCAATACCACGGTCCAAAACCATAGGATCAAAAAAACTGTTGGACTAATACCATGAACCAACCATGAAAGTGCGTGAGATCAACACTTTTGGATGCAATACCACGGACCAAAACCATAGGATCAAAAACTGTCGGACTAATACCATGAACCAACCATGAAAGTGCGTGAGATCAACACTCTTGGCTGCAATACCACGGACCAAAACCATAGGATCAAAAACTGTCGGACTAATACCATGAACCAACCATGAAAGTGTGTGAACTTTTCTCTTGCATGAAGGGAACGTTTCTCTGCATGAAAGTGCATAAACTTTTCTCTACATGAAATAAACTTTTCTCTGCATAAAAGTGCGTGAACTTTTCTCTACATGAAATAAACTCTTCTCTGCATAAAAGTGCGTGAACTTTTCTCTACATGAAATAAAATTTTATCTGCATAAAATTGCGTGAACTTTTCTCTACATGGAATAAACTTTTCTCTGCATAAAAGTGCGTGAACTTTTCTCTACATGGAATAAACTTTTCTCTGCATAAAAGTCCGTGAACTTTTCTCTACATGGAATAAACGTTTCTCTGCATAAAAGTGCGTGAACTTTTCTCTACATGAAGGAAACTTTGTTGCACTATAATTTATCAAATAAATTTGCTGCACTATAATTTATCATTTGTGTGATTTGCCATCAAGGACAACACATGCATCATAACGCCAACAATCTCCCCCTTTGGACTTGATGGCAACAATACCAAATCACTCTCCCCGTTTGACATCAAGGGCAAAGGGTGAACCAAGATATTCTCTTTCCTAGAAAGGCATTCCGCTGTTCATACTCCCCCTGAGTACTTGTTGAAATCTCTGAATGAGCTCCCCCTTTGTATATGCCAAGGTGTACCAATCTTTTCATGCTACATGCTGAAAGCTCTGCTCTTTCTGAATTGTGCTGTTCATGCTCCCCCTGACTGTAGGAAAGATCTACAAAAGATGTTCTTCAAGAAGAACCAAGACTTATACATCATGAAAGACCTTCCTATCACCAAAAGACTCAATACATCCATCCATCACCCAACCAAGTGGGGATACATCAGAAATATGACAACCAAATACATTACATCTTCATCCTAGACATAGTGGGGAAACCAAAATAGGCCGTTACATGACCTTGATATGAAAATAAATTCATAACATAGAGACAAAAACAACTATCATCAGCAGAATCATCCTTTAGACCAGCACACATTGATCTACTCCACCAGAAAACTCTTGAGAAATCATTCATGTATCCGGCACTATGTATCTTGAGCTCAAGCCTTCTTGATATCATTCAACAACAACAATCCTTATCCTGCATCATAACATAATGCCAACAATGCATCATTAAAAGCATATGCTCCCCCTGAACCTGTGCCATCTATTCACTGTCAGATCTTGATCATACATGTATCAGCAATAAGCATCAATACTTCATCATCATCAAGTTAGGATCAAAAATACTTCTAAACTTCTTAGGAGTATCAAGACATTTCCACACATCATTAGCAGATTGTAACAATTATCAAACAGAGGAAATGGATTGCATCCTATCAAACCAGAGAGATTATGGCCTTAAAGATGGGGTCTCGATCTCAAATATAGGCATCAAAATCCTGCCATCTTCAATACACGTTTTCTTCCCATGAGGAAACGCTATAATCAGACAGAAGAAACCACTACTTTCATGATATGCGTAGGCATCACAACCAATATCATCAGCACAACAAGTATTCCAATGGGAAGAAGCAACAACAGCAGAGGAGGAGGCAGTGGTGGCAATATTAAAGGAAGAACAAGCAGCGAAGCCGTGAGGCAAAACAACACTAATAAAGATTCGATACGGAAGTAGTCGGCGATATAAGAATGCTTATTTGCCCGTTCTTCGCCTTTCATGTGTCCTCTCGGCACTTCCATGAATGAACCATGGCGAACACCATTCATTATGTTCTACATAAAGTGCATCTGGAGCTCCCAGCCACATTTGGACCTCGCAATCTCAAAAAAGAAAATGACGATGAATTCTGCGTCGATTCATCGCAATATGAATGAATATACCAAATTCGCCAACCAGGGTTCACAAATTTGTTTCCACGTTACGGGAAGAGGCGCCTTCAGTGTCTTCTTGTCATATATAATAAGGTGTCACGAGGAAAAATTGCAATAAATCCAAGCTTACGGCCAAACGACAAATTTAACCTGCCAAACTACATCAAGCTTTACTCAAACTAACCATTTTTACCACATCCAACATCTGACACGTAAAGCTTCCGGTGCTTGGCACAAAAATATCGGACCTGCACTAAATCCCTCGATGCTACGGCTAGCTTAAGCCGTTGTTAAAAGCTTTCGATTCCTTTTCATAACAACACTCCATAAAATAGTTGAATAGCAGCGCTTCACCAGAAAGAGAAAACTTCATATCTGCCCAAGAAAGTAACATGAAGATATGCACATAATTGAAGGCCGCGTTCGATTTAAATGATATTCGCGTGCCGGCATAAGAATTTCCTCATGCCTTTTGAGCTTTTGCCGCATCCTTTCTCCCTTAAAGACTGACTATCCATACCTAAAAGCATACGATCTATACCAACGACTTTACTATAATACCAAAGAAACATCCAAACTTTCGAGTCTATAACAAAGAGACTTCAAATCTACGGCCAACATAGTTCTTTCGATCTGCTCCAAATTACTGCCTTGAGAACCTTAAATTTCTCCCTTCTGTACCGAAAAGATTTCAAACCTGTGGCCAAAGTCGTCAAGAAAAGAGATTGTTCGTGCTAATTTCAAGCTTCTTCGATAATCCTTGACTTTTGAATCCAGCCTTCAATCCCTGTGAGCGCCTGCATCATAACTTGATACGTTTGAGGCTAGCAACCATTATTCCTTGATCAGGGTCTTCTCTAAGCTCTAAATGTCCTGATGATAACCTCATTATATACTTCAAGGTAGGAGCAAGTGACTTTGAAGTCATGAACACTTTCTTCCTTTGCAATGAGATCAAAAATTGTTCGCAGACTCAATACCATGAGTCCAGGATCTTCTGGTGTCCCAGCCATCGTGTATGTTTTACCACTTCCTGTCAATCCATAAGCAAATATAGTGGCATTGAGACCATGGATGACTCCATCAATCATAGGTGCAATTGTAGCTGCATAGACATCTCGATTCTTTGATTCTGCTCCAAAGGTGAAATCGAAGGCATATCTCTTTTCCTTAGTTCTATTCTGAATACGATCGAGATACTCCTTGGACACGTCCGGGTCTAACACAACCACAACCTTTTGCATCGTCTACCCTGAGTATATCCCAGCATTTGATCCATCCCTTACTGTTAAAGGCTGAGATTTAACGGCCACCAGTAGCGAGGTCGTTTACTTAGATTCCGGGGGTCGAATCGTACGCATCATGGAAGAGGTTCTGATTTAAATTTCGCCGTTATATTTGCAGTTCTGTATTTTTAATTTTGAATCTTTGTAATTATTTGAACTCCATTTAAGTTGTCCATAAAAAATGCAAATAACGAAGCCGGCCGGAATCGATCTCTAGAACTCTTATTTATTTCAGTTTGCAGCGTTCCCTCTGCTACCTAATATAGGACTCTGTAGTTGAAATTCAGCGGAAAATAAGCTTCCTGGCACAATGTAGCAGCAATGATGTGCCACGATTTTGAATCTTTATACATTTCTGTCCCTAAATCTCCAAGGCGCCTGCAGGAAACTCGACAAAAACGCCAGAAACATTCGGGAAAATTATATCGCTCTGCTGCGCTGTGACTTCAAATGTCGGCCCCTTCACCGTCGCTCGTTCCTGCTCAGATTTATCTGCTCATAAAGCTGGCACAATATTCGCTAAAAATCATTTGAATGGTGCCAAATCCTTTGTTCTAAGCGTTTGAAGCCAAAAATGGTTCCCGCTATAGCAACAAGGTGAATTCTCTCATGCTCCGCAAATATCTTAAAATGCAACAGAATCAGAAGATGGTAAATCTCCCGCTCCGTTCCACGAAATTATCAAGAATATGCAGGACTTATCAGTGAAGTGCCACAAAACAGAAAATCCTTTGTTTTACTTCATATGCACCAAAGTCCACTCCAAAAAAAAATCAGCTACGCACTCTGCATTCTGTAATTAGCTCTCTGAAATCACGGAGACCGCATCAAATTCGTTCAGTGATCGATCCAAAAAGGATGTCATTCACACGTTTCTCTCCACGTCAACTGATAATGTACCATTGGATATCAGCAAAGCCTACTGTAAAATATTTTCGCTTCTTATTGCGCGAAATATAACCTCATCTTTTTGTTAGACCAGAATACAGGCGGCAGCAGCAGCAGCTGTGCCACATCTTTCTGTCTGAACTTCCTTCTTCTTACATATCTTTAAGCGTGATGATGGTGCTCGTACTTTGTTCCTGACTTCCTTTGCTCTATGTCCAAGCTTGTTACATGCATAGCATCTTACATGTTTCATATTCCTTCTGTAGCAATCAATAGCTTTATGACCAACAAAAACAATATCCCTGAAAGTACCTGGAATGTGATGATCTTTCTGAGTGATGATCTTGACTTATTCTTCTTCTGCATCCGGCTGCAACATCTCCAATATTATGACATACATAACATTCAACATTATTCATTGGAGGAGTAAAGGATTTTCTTTGAAGAATTTCTTTCCTTGGTTGTTGACGGGGTTGACCTTTCATTTCCTTTTTGAGCATCTCAGATTTTGCATTAGAGTTCCTTGTCTTACTTTGTGAACTAGATTCACCTTCAATGGATTCATGAAAACCAAGACCAGTTTTGATAGTAGGAGATCTCTGACTACTAAGAATATCATCTAAAATTTTAGTACTATCTTGAAATCGTAACAGTTTATCCTTTTCTTCTAATTTATCTTTTAGAATATTTACCTCAACTTGATGTTGCTCTTCCTTTTCAAGATACTGCTTCTTCACGTTTTCTTCAGCATTTCTTTCTTCTTCCAACTGACGTCTTAGTTCAAGAACTTCATTTTCATGAGCTTGGAGTAGTTCTTTATTCTGCTTCTTTGATTCTTCAAGATCTTCTTTTAGCGAGCGGATCGTGGCTTCAAGACTTTCATTGTAACTGGATCTATCTCTGAGTTTCTTGATGGTTGTGCTTCTTTCCTTGACTTCATCTCTTAGTGATGTTACTTCATCCTGCAACTTTTGATATTTGTCCTTGAATAACTTCCTTACCTTGTTTCCTTCCTCTAGTTGAGCTTTTAGTTTGGCAGCTTCTTCTTTGAAGACACATTCCCTTTTGTTCAATATATCTTGTTGATCTCTAATTTTGTCTGTAAGCCTTTTAAATTCTACCTCTATTTGATATCTTTCTTGCTCACCCATAAAAGCAAATTCAGTTGTTTCGCTATCACTTTCATATTTTCCAAATGGATAGATAGCTGGAACATCAGAGGATAACAAATTCATACCCGATAGTTCATCTTCATTCTGAAATGATTCTGAATCTGAAGTGCTTCTTCCACATAATCCCCAATCGATTCTCCCACTGTCATAGTTCTTCTGAGATGTCTTCTTCTGCTTAGGCGCATTCTTCTTAAGCTTCTTTCCCATTGTTCCACGGATCTCCTTCAAGCGATCAAGCTTCTACAAGAGGACCTGCTCTGATACCAATTGTTGGAAATAATACTGAGAGGGGGGGGGGGGTGAATCAGTATTATCACATCAATAAAACTTTTTCATTTCCATATTCAGATTCATATATGCTACTTCCACAGCTTCTTATGATTCAGTTAGTTGATCCTTAATGAGTGCATTAGAACATTATCAACCATATTAACAGTAAACAGGTGCAGTAAAATAGAACAGATCATCACACATAAACCACACACATGAACACCATGATATAAGGTGGAAACCCAATGTGGGAGAAAACCGCCTGCTGCAAGTCATCTCAATCTTCTTCTTAATAAGAAAATCCTTTTACAATATTTTTGTACTGGTGCAGTCTTATACCAGTACGCAGGCTTCTACCTGCAGAGAGCTACAACCCTCTCTCGTTCTCCAGTCTTTCCTGGAAGGGAGCTACAACCCTCATAGTTCTTGTACTAGCCGATCCATTTACTAGTACGCAGGCTGCTACCTGCTACAATGCTCCAAAGTTTTCAACTGCTACTGGAAGGGAGCTGCCACCCCCTTAGCTCTTGTACTAGCTAAGATACTAGTACGTAGGTGTCGGCCTACAATCTTCTCTCCTCCAGGTACCACGTTTCATCAATTTTTAGACTGGATACACTAAAGCACAACACCATAATCTAAAAGGCCACGTTTCATCCAATTTTCATAATGGACCCATCTATATCATTGAGGCACACAATCACCCAATACTGAAACAATACTTTCACCAAAAACCAACCTGCAAATATTTCCTTATAACTTGCAACTGTTCCATACATTTGTCATACCCAAATCATACCATACATAAACATAGGTCAATAATTCAGATCTGGTCTATCAAAACAGATAATGATAAACATTCCAACCTGATCCACCAAGTATCAAATAAATCTGCAGCCAACCAACTTCCTTGTGCAGAAACTGAATCAAAATACCCCACTTCTGAACCCAGAACACACTATTCCAGCCTTAAGATTTTGACCCATCAATAGAACTTATCCTTCTCCTTGCGCTCAGGTTCCTTCTTCATTCAGATCCAGATCTGCACCATAACCCAATCATAGTATTCCAGATCTAGCACTTTATCAGATATTCAATTAATCAGAAGATGCTTTGCCAAATGATCTCCTTCCTCTTTTATAGCCTTAGTCCTTTCTCAATACCACGTTCCAAAACCATAGGATCAAAAAAAACTGTTAGACTAATACCATGAACCAACCATGAAAGTGCGTGAGATCAACACTTTTGGATGCAATACCACGGACCAAAACCATAGGATCAAAAACTGTCGGACTAATACCATGAACCAACCATGAAAGTGCGTGAGATCAACACTTTTGGATGCAATACCGCGGACCAAAACCATAGGATTAAAACTGTCGGACTAATACCATGAACCAACCATGAAAGTGTGTGAACTTTTCTCTTGCATGAAGGGAACTTTTCTCTGCATGAAAGTGCGTAAACTTTTCTCTACATGAAATAAACTTTTCTCTTCATAAAAGTGCGTGAACTTTTCTCTACATGAAATAAACTCTTCTCTGCATAAAAGTGCGTGAACTTTTCTCTACATGAAATAAACTTTTCTCTGCATAAAAGTGCGTGAACTTTTCTCTACATGGAATAAACTTTTCTTTGCATAAAAGTGCGTGAACGTTTCTCTACATGGAATAAACGTTTCTCTGCATAAAAGTGCGTGAAATTTTCTCTACATGGAATAAACTTTTCTCTGCATAAAAGTGCGTGAACTTTTCTCTACATGAAGGAAACTTTGCTGCACTATAATTTATCAAATAAATTTGCTGCACTATAAGTTATCATTTGTGTGATTTGCCATCAAGGACAACACATGCATCATAATGCCAACACACTCATCATGAATGGTGGCATAGGTTGGCTACATAACACCAACTTCGTCAACAACTTGATCCTCGTTCAAAACAGGTGAGGATTCTGGAATGGGAGAACACAAGACAATACAATCTGGAGGATCAACAAAATGCGTTGATGAAGGTTGAGGGAACGAATCCAGGTGACAACCAAGAAGCTTGCAAGCCAAATCTATGTAGACATCAAGAGCAAGTGGGGTGGGAGGATGTGACAGTTCAACAGATGTGTGTGCATGATCTCCCACATCACTCTGCGGTGGTGGAGTTGTTTGATGAGGCAAAGGAGGACAATCATTTGTGACAGCAACTATGCCTGCCTGTGATTGTGCAGTTCCATCGTTGAAGTGTGCTAAGTGGGGTTTGGATATGCGAAGAATATAATCAAATCTTCCATAAGAAATTCCCAATCAATTTCATCTTCAGGAAATCAATATGCAAGATTACAAAAGCGTGTGTAAAATTGATCAACGGTTTCATCAGATTCTTTTCATAATTTCATAATTTCTTGATCAAGAACTTTATGGTTAAAGTGATTGAAAGCATGGTCTATCTCTGTGACTAGATGAGCAAGATAATGAAGATATTTTTCGGGCACCGTGGCACACCAATGCATGGGGTGCCCTCAAAGCGTGTCTATGAACAACGTGTAGGTCATGTAATCTTTAAATATTCCATGTCTTTCGTATGAGCCTACAACATCGATTGCGTGCCTAACCAAGGTTATGTGGCCTCCACCATCAAATGTTTTATGTGACAAGTTATCTAAGAGCTCTTCTGAGATTATAAAGTCATTTCAATAAGACATACACTTGGGAAGAGTATCTCTGTAGTTAGTCATGATAGATATGTAAAGATTTAAAACACATGTGAGGACTCAACTTGTCATCTAGCCCTCCTTCTAGCGCCAAAATGTTGACAATGCTTGTCCCACCAAAATGTAAGGGGATCTCCCCAGTAAGAAGTCCCAATTAGACCTCAGACAGTTTGGTGTAGGAGTCCTAGTAGTGGGTTGTACGGTAACTCCTTGACCGTGATTCTGCACAGAGGAAAGTAAGATGTCCATGTTGGTAGAAAGGGTGTGACAACTGCAGTAAGTCAAGGAAGGTGCATGAGAGGTTCTATCACACTGAGGGTGAGGTGAGTGTGCCCCTTGGAAACCTGTAATAATACGTGGCTTGGAAGGGAACACAAGAGCGAAGATGCATCACAAGATGGAAAGAAAGTTAGCGAGCAATCCAAAGTGATTGTTAAACCAACAACACATTTAAGAAAGATTCATACATACTTATACAGAATAGTACATACATGCATGTGTGAGAAAAAAATACATATATCATTTAGAGTAAACTAGATAGCATAGAATACAATACAACATATGCATGAAACGTGTTGGCTTGGTTATATTAAGAAGTGTAAGTTCCATTCATACAATACATCCATGTCTAACCACTAGTTCCAACAGTGGAACATTACAACGACAACCGCCTACTCCTTCGAAGAGATAAACTAGCTTTGCACAGTGGAGAAGACAAGGCTCGTTACAATACTATCCAAGCTCTCTCCAAGACAGTCTTATCGGAAGCTTGTATGACCAAAATCCTTTACAATGATTTATGAGGTTCTGTTTATAGCAAAGGTTGGGGTCACCCTTGACATTCCCATTTGTGATAGTTCATCTACCCTCATGACTATTCATATACTCTATGACTGTTATATCCAACTATCTACACTTGAAATTCCACTTGACAAGACGTTGTACATTACAATGCACATGTGCTCATGTGAGACAAAAATGTCTTGACTAAGCCATGCATGACATCACTAACACTTGGTCTATTGTGATGAGACCAACTCTTTCACATGCTTGTGATAGTGAAGGTGGTGAGCTGACGCTGAGCTTGGTTGTCTGTGATGGTGTGCATGCGCCCCATGGTGACATCTTGTTGAAGCAAACCCTTGCCTCCATTGCATTCAAGTGAATTGGTGTGGCTCCTTAATCCAACTTGTCTACTAGCATGCGCATGGTCTTCTTGGGTGCGGCAAAACCAGAAACACATTGATGCATAGTATCCATGTTGATATTATAGTGTGTGCTAGTGGTCATGCCAATCAACTGCCAACTGCATGTTCAGCATCAGTCGGACTTGCTTCTTGTCCTTACCTCAGTGAGTGTGCCAAATGGGTTAGATCGCATGCATGCACACAATGACACGTACCTTGCTAAATTCTCTTGCATGCAATCAACAACATTGTTCACCATGTGTGCTCCGTCCCAATTGCTAGGATGGATCTATGACTTGTACGGGTGTAGTTTAATCCTTCAGTGCATGTTGTGCCCGTTTCTGTACCTGTTCCTACTGTAACTCATTCTCTCTTCTATGCAACTCCTGTTCTTCCTTGAGTTGTTGCTTCAACACATGCAACTCCTTCTCTATTCCATTCTATATCTTCATGCAATCTTCATGTCATGTCATCACCTCATAGCCTGAGTCCTCAAATTTTCTTTCATCACAAGTGGATCTGCTTGAGCTTGCAACTTTGTTCTGTTGCTATGTTGTCAACAACCTTCCTCTTACATTCATTGCATCCAATATGTTTCCTTCAACTGCTACTGATGATGCTACTTCTTGTGATGCTCATTGATGTGATGCTACTGCCATATTATCTTGATGTCCTTGACCACAAAAAACTTGATGTCCTCATAGGTAGGCAAGCTCATAGACACTAGCTTGGTTGTAACCCATGTTGTGCTCTTAATGGTGTCCTTTGACTCTGATCTCTTGAAGGCCCTTGTACTTGTGCTTTTGAGAGGTAGATGAACACCTGCGATACCCGTGGACATCAAAATACTCATGGAAAGCAATCTGTCAGTCAAAAACCAAACAAAATTGAGAACTGACTAGCAACATACTTGTGTGAGTGATCATGAAGGTTGTGCAATTTCCTCTGGGAGGTCAGGAGACTGACTAAAAAACTGTGCAAGGCACAGTTCAAGATTTCAGGAGGCTAACTGACTACTGGTACTGTGTAATGCACATTCCAGCCTAGCCTGCTGAGGGCTAAAAACTGCGCAATGTGAAATTTCAGTCAAGAATGACATGCAACCAGCAAATTGCATTGCGTAGTTTTTGGGGACAACGGGAAATTGCCTCCAAGAATTGCACAATGTAAGCCTGGACGTCAGTGTCTAGCTAGACTTGCGCAATTTCTAGAGGGAAGGAAGAGCCTTTGCTTTCGAAAGTGTGCAGTGCTATCTGGGAAAGGCACGATCTGGGCCAAGGCAACCCAGTCCGGCCAATGAGTGACTGAAAATATGAGAAGTGTGAATGCATGATGAGATGAGTGCAAACAAGAGTGTATGATAAGTCATACAAACAGAAAGTGCAGGATTCAAGAAATAGGAAGGCATGCATGTGTGTGAATCTAATCGGCGTAATGACGACCGTCCATGCAAAAACAATATCATGCATGTGACAATAGTGAGATGTCACAAAAACTAAAACGGTGCTAGTAAAAGCTAGTATGTATCAAAATGACAATAATTTCTCACTAAAATTAAGAAGAAAACATTCATACGAAGCGAAACACAAAAAGTGCCAGAAACGCAGTGCAGGACATGAAAAGTCAGCTTACCCCAAAACAACTGAGCTGAATGTGCCGATGACTCCTAGATGAAATGTGGGATGTCAGTGTTGCAAAATCGATGTGAGGAATGAGCTCTGCAACATTTGGTTGATGAGTTTTGATAAAATCACGGTTGCGATGCGCATGCCACAAATATAGGGAAAGTGACACTTGGTGGGAGGTTTCTGAAATGATCTTTCCATGTAACCTCCAGCTGCTAAAAATAGATCCCTGAAACAAGGGATGTCTTTGCGTGCTGCCTTGGGAGGAGCAGGCCATGCATGCAAAACAATTTTTCTCGGTCCCGGAGGGAACCGATCAAATCAACTGCACATGCAACAATCTGCTCAGCTAGGAGGAAAAAATGCGTATTTCTGGGAAGGAGATGGGTTGGTTGCCCAGAGGGATTGCACAATTTCTGGGCAGAGCAGCTAACTACTACCTAGGATTGTGCAATTTCTAGGCTAAGCAGTCCTGTTGGGAGGAATTGCGCAATTTTTCCAGTGAGCAATAACAAGCAAATTTGGGGAATTCTGGAGCCCAGTAGACTGCCAGATAGAATTGCAAGATTTCTGGAGGGAAGGCCAGTTTCCCTCCAGAATTGCAAAATTTCTTGAGGGAGCTTCTCAGCCTGCAGCTAGACCAAGTCTGATGAAACAACCTGTGAAGGGGATGCAACAAGCTTTGACGGACAGGCTGTCATTCTTCAAGGAAATCACTGAAGCTTGTGTACTTTAAAAGAAAAGACATGCTGCTGTGAAAGGTTGTTAGGGAGGCTCTAAAACAAATCTAAGGAAAATTTTTGGAGGGTGGTTGTAGCCGCTACAACATTGAAATAAATTGAAATTTTCTCGCACATGATTAAACTGTATGTTTCAAACAAAAGGAAGTATTCTGGCATTTTAAAAAAGCTGCACAAAATTTCATAATTTTATTCACTACAAAAGTATTAGACCATCAGTGGCACTTCAACTCGCATCACTTGCACATTTATTCTTTTTTTTTTTGTGGACTTATTTTATCATTTATTTTGCTTTTTCTATTTTTTCTATTTATACCCTCTTTTTATTTTTTATTTTTTCATTTTTCTATCTTTTTTGGAAATCATTTGCATTATGCAATATTATTTACAATTTGAAATACTAAATAAATCATTCAATCATCATTTGATCCTATGAATTATAGGACCCTAACAATTATTATTTGAAAAAGCGGATTAAAAAGAAAGGGTTTTTATTTGAAAAAATTTAGGGCCATGTTGTTTGGAGTGTTGAGATCCGTAAGAAGAGCGCCATCATTAGAAATCACTAGTGAGTGTTAGTGGTCTGAAGTGCTACCGTGATATTGAGAACAAAATCGTGTGTCAGTTTGTAAAAAGTTTTTGTTTTGATAAGCATGAAAATGTTTTGGGTTCGGAAAAATCCCTTTGAATGATAATGATATGTGAATTTGGTGAAGATTTTATATCACTGGGGTGCATATTGAAAATCATATTTTTTTTTATGGGGTGATATGGAAAGACGACTAACGCAATAAGGAATAAGATAGAAGACAAAAGAATGACGACAGTCATGGTTGCAAAGTGAGACTGGAGCAAGCCAAGAAAAGAAATCGAAAGGAAGAGCTAGAGTACTTTGAAGAGCTCATAAGCATTCTCGTTGGAGTCGAGGAATCTAATGGAGTCGAGGAATTTAATCAAATAATGTTACATATAAATACATGTAGTGTTGTATCAAGATAGGTAGACTAACTTGGACACACAATCACTTGGTTGAGATAATACCTCAACCACACACCAATCTAGGAAACATCTAGATCTTAAAATATCTAAAGGAATAGGAACAGACTCATTTACATAGAAAGAATCACAACTGAGACAAGCATGAATTATATTTTCCAAGTCCGCCATTTAAAGACTACTTGTCTCGATCTCAATATGCAAAGTCTAGTTGTTGTCCTGGTGTTTACAAACATGATTAAAAATAATATGTCGACATCCATATAAATGAACAACCATATACGAGAATGCATGGGTACCAACCGCGATAATCGTGAGTCTACTAGGACGTCCTTCATGTACATGGTTCAGTCAACCATTATTTGCATACTTGTACCTCTACCTGCAAATCCCCCTCAATCGTCGTTCTCGTGGGTGTTCTCGAATTACCCATAACCATGCTTTGGGGTTTATTGGCTGACCCTAAACCATGCCCAGGGTTTTGTCGGTTGGCCCTAAACCATACCACAAGAATACCTGTCCACTTCACTCTCACACGGGGTTTCTAGCTTACCAAAAACCTACATTGCAAAGTGGTTTCTAGCTTACCACAAACTTGCACTTACATACACATTCCCAAGTGGTTCTAGGCTTTCCACAAACCTGCACTTACATAGTGGTTATTGGCTTGCCACTAACCTTCATTTACAAAGTGGTTTTAAGAATACAACAAACTTTATGGGGCTACACATGCCTCATATGGCTTACATTACACACTCCAACTCATGGAGTTACCAGGTACATAATTTAGAAAGACCATAAAAAACACCATATACTTTCTTATAGTTAAGATGTGTGACCCATAATACAACATGCTAGTGAGTCTATCTCACAAAAACACATAAAATCTCAACTTGTTGTTCATCATACTTTAATATTTGACATAGCTCCCACCACTTTCCTCTGATGCCATCTTTGCTTCCATTTCTTCATCATATCAAGTATGCAATCATTCCTACAAATAAATTTTTCTATTGTTGCAATGGCCAGTTCCAACACAGACACAAATGTGTGACAATAATTGGCCAGACTAAATATCACAACAACAAAGCTATAAAAAATCCTATAGATTCACAAGATCGTGCAATGTACTAAAGAACAGGACAAGAATATACTTCTACTTTCATGTAGTGGAAGCTAATAAATCAATGAAAAAATATGAACAAGAAGAAGATAAATCAATGGAACATAACACAAGATGTATCTCGAGAAATCCACTACTCAAAACCACACTATCTGTATTGCATATAGCAGAGATATGAATGAAGCTAAAAAGCCTGTTCTCACTAGAAAAGTTATGCACAAGTATGCTCAACTCTCTTAGCTCACAAGAAAGTTGTTCACCAACACTTAGCTAATTCTGAAGCTCTCCAAACCCCTATTTCCTTGCGCAGTTCCTAGGATGAATAACCCATATTTAAAGGGAATTTACGCTTCCAAAAATGCACAATCCAGACATAGTTCCTTCTCTGATTGCATGCATGATCTATACAACTCAATAAATCATACAACTAACAGTACATTGTCCCTACACTCTAGTCTCAATTGGGTCTTTCTTAGAATTGACATGCATGAGTTTCTGATGAGGGAATCTTTAGTTAACTAGAGTGACACTTGTGGATACACTAGTGCACCAACTGAGTGTTAACTCTCTATTAGCTCCTCAAACATTTTGGAACTAATTTAACTAAACATAACTTAGTAAACTGAGTGAGCTAATTACAACACACAATTAAACTCATCCCAGGCCCCTAAAACTTAGGGATAACATATACATGACTTCAGAAAGAATTCCAACTCGAAATTCCTAAGCTAATTAAGTTAATTAAACTTAATTAACTATTTACATGTTTCTATGAGAATATAATTCGATTTCAATTCACAATTTAAATTCAAGGACAAATTTAAACTGGAATTTCTTATTGTCATTTCTCAACAGTTGTTCTCAACAAGAAAGGGATTATTAGCTACCTCGATCCTATCTCTGTGAAACTCGAATTTACATCTTGACAATTCCTTTGTCAAAACGTCAGCATCTTGCTCTTTCATGGGAATGTACTCTAACAACATAATATTCCTCGATACACAATCTTTGAGATGATGATATCAGATATCAATATGCTTGGAACGATCATGAAAAACTGGATTTTCAGAGAGTTTGATACAACTTTGATTATCGTAGTAAATCACAGTGGGATCCAACCATTGAACAAACAACCCAACTAGGATCTTCCTCATCGAGATGGCCTCACATGTTGCCTAACTCGCAGCCATATACTCTGCCTCTACCGAATTGAGTGCAAACGATCTCTCTTTCCTCCTGTACCAAGAAATTATCGTTGATCCAATACTAAAAATCCCTCCTGATTTGATTTTCTGGTTGGATGGACTCCCTTCCCGATCTACATCGGTGAAACCTTGAATCTTCACTCCCTTTTTCCATTTGTACCATAATCCATACTAAGAAGTGCCCCTTAGGTATCTCAACACATGCTTTTTCGCCTTCCAATACAACTTGGTAGGCCTAAACATTGCTAGACTAAGTTGGTTAACTGCATAGCAGATACTCAGTCATGCGTTGTCCAGGTACATGAGTGATCCCACAAGCTTCCTACAAATAGTAGCTTCCACTACTTACCCTGAACTAGCATCCTCCTTCCTCTAGTTACCTACTAAAGGAGTGTCCTTGGGTTTGCTACTCTCCATGTCGAATCTCCTGAGTATCTCGTTGGCATATTTTCCCTTAAACACAAAAAAACTCACCATATCCTTGCCATACCTCCATGTAAAGAAACTAATTCATGAGCCCCATGTCCTTCATCTAAAACTCTCTTATAAGGTCCTCCTTGTAAGATTTGATCAACGGATCATCACTTGTGAGTATGAGATCATCAACATAAAGTACAATGATCAACAACTTACCTTTCACCACTATGTGGTACAGGTTCACATCCGCTTCACTTCTCATGAAGCCCGACCCGGTGAAGTAGTTATCTATCCTGGTGTACTAAGCACAGGGTGCTTGCTTCAGCCCATACAATGCTCTCTTGAGCCTGCACACATGCCACTCACAGTCAAAGGTCTCAAAACCTTCAGGATGATCTATGTACACCTCTTCCTCAATCATATCATTAAGGAAGGTTGTCTTCACATCCATTTGATGTATCTTCCAACCCATCTCTAATGATATTGCCCATATAGATCTCATTGACGAGTACCTTGCAATAGGAGCGAAGGTCTGATCATAGTCAATCCCCTCTACCTTTGAAAAGCCATAGGCCACAAATCTATACTTATGCTTCTCCACACTACCATATGCAACTTGCTTTACCTTGTAAATCCAATAGGAGCTCACCACTGACTTTTCTTCCAATCTAGGGAACATATCCCGGACACTGTTACAAATTACGGAGTCATACTCCTCCACCATGGCATCAACCCAAACCGGTTGTTGCATTGGTTCCTTAAAGGAAGATGGCTCTGTAACAACACACTCACCCATAAGAACCATGTATCTAGTGTACCTCTTTGGTGACCTCCTTTGCCTGCGGTGAGAATTTGGTGCTCCCACATTCTCACCTGTATCTTTCAACAATTTGTTAGTCTCTCTGGTGCGATTTCTTCCCTCTATGGAAGACTCTGCCTAAGTGGATGTCTCCACTCCCAGATCCTCAACATGTGGTTACTCCACATCAATCTGAGGCTCCTCAATCTTAGGAGCTAAAAGCTCCTCATCCACATGTAGCTCAAGCTCCCTCTCAAGGGAAACTTGCATGGCCTCTTCCTCATTGAATTTGACATCCTTGTGAGACATTGTTATCGTGTTAGTCGAAAATTACACTTGATAGTTGTGAGGTGTATCAGTGTACCCCACAAATATCCCCAAATTTTATGTTAGCTCAAGATTCTTCCATACATCTTTAGTCACATGGAAATATACCGATGACCCAAAAATCCTGAAGTGACCAACATCTGGCCTCTTACCGGAATAAGCCTCCTTTGGTGTCTTCATCTCAAGTATCTGATGTGGGCTACGATTATGAACATAAATATTTGTGTTGCATGCCTCAGCCAGAAGTGTAGTGGTAGGTCCTGATCATGCAACATCACCCTTGTTGCCCCTACTATGCTTCGGTTCTTCCTCTCGGCCACCCCATTTTGCTAAGGGTTATGGGGTGTCGTTAACTCTTGTTTAACCTTCTTTCTTGACTTTTTCTCCACCAATGCTTTAAACTCACAAAAATTTGAGAAAGTTTGATCCTTTTTCTGCATGTAAAATATCCAACTTTTACGAGAAAAGTCTTCAAAAAATATAACATAATACATATTTTTGGCCGTGGATACTGTTGATAATGGTCCATACACATCTGCATGGGATCACTCTAGAATAGCTTCTGTTTGACTCTCTCTGTCGTGAAAGGAAGACTTGGTGTATTTTCCCAAAGTACACCCCTTACATGTATCAACTTGCTCAAGCGTACCTTTGGGAAGACCAGTAGAGATCTACTGCAATACCTTCAAAGCCCCATGATGCAAGTGGCCCAATTTCCTATGCCACAACTCACCAATATCTCAGCTATACACCCTTTCTACTTTTGTGCTCAAAGTATCACACTCCTCTACCACTAGCTTATAGAGATTCTTCACCTGAATCCCTATCTTCTTTACTTGACCCGTGGCTATGTTTTGAAGGAACACCTTTCCTTTCAAGAAGATCACATCATAGCCTCTATCCTCAAGCATGGAAACAGATACCAAGTTCTTCTTCAGTCTGGGCACATACATAACATTCTTCAAAGTGACTGGAGTCCTATGCTCCCTTTGAAAAATAATCGTACCCAATCTAGTAACACTATACTTCCTATCGTCACCCATCTCGATATGCCTATGGAGATATTTCTCCTCCAGTTCATTGAATAACTCTTTGTGAAATCAATTGGTGGGATTCAAAATCTTTTCAGAAAGGGAGGTGGAAGGTAGTGGTTGTGGAGATGGATTTGTCTTGAGAATTTTTTTCATGAATTAGTCTTTGGAAGACCAATTGTGCACATAATGTAATCTCCTTATGATCACTTGATTATCCTGTAACCTGTAAAAAACTTGGTACAAAGAAAACATAAGTGTGCTCAAGAAGAATTGCGCATATCTTTCATGATTCTTACGCAAAAATTCCGTACCAAGTAAAACAGAGCGAAGAAAATCAAAGCGTTGAAAGTAACTCAATTCATGATATCAATTTCAATCCATTTTAAAAGTAACCATGAAAAATAATACTCCCTGTCAGATAACTTCTGAAATGTGCTCGGTAAAATGAGTGACATGAGAAATATCTGTTCTGTTCTGCATATTAGTGCATCATAAAGCATACAACAGAAGGATGTGATGAGTTAATCCTCCAATGTTTGAGAAAGCGTTTTGTGAAATTGGTTTCCAAGTATGCCATTTTGTATGTTCAAAGTTGTGTGAATTTTGTGATTATTTTTTTTTTATTTTTGTAATTTTTTTTTTTTTTTTTTAATTAATTTTTAATTTTTTTTTTTTTTTTTTTAACAACAAAAATTAAAAAGAAAATATTAAAATAAATGAAAACCTAATTTTTTATGTTGATTTTATTTAGATTTCTCTTTAAACAATAAATTAAAAACATGAATATTTTTAATTTATTATTTAAGTTGAATTTTTTTAGAATCAACAAAATTTATTTATTAAAATCTAATAAAAGAAAAATTCAAAAAAAAAAAATATGCTATAACTAATATAAAGTTAGTTTTTTTTTTTTTTTTAAAGTAAAAATAAAAATAAAAATTATTTTGTGTTCTTTTGATTTTTTATTATCCAAATATTGAATAAACCAACACACAAAATATTTATTTTTATTTTTATTTAAATAACCAATTAAAAACAACACAATTTTTTTATTTATTTAAATAACAAATTAAAAACAATGGTTTTTAATCTATTATTTATATGTTTTTTTTATTTATAAAAAAAATCTAATCGATGTACACAATATTGATTATTTTTTTGTTTTGTTTTAAATAACTAATTAAAAACATTTTTTTGATTTTTTACAAATAAAAATTAAATAAGCTATAAAAACAACAACAAACCGTAAGCAAGAATATTTCACAAAGCTCATAAGTACCGGCGATAGTGATGGATCTTTCCACTGTATTCATGGATCCTGCTGTATCCATGGCGAGGTTTTGGTGGACTTGATCATATGAACGAGACACCTATTAGTAGGCGAGATAAGATGTTCCGGTTATCATGAACTTTCATAGTGGATCGAGCCGAAATCGTGAGCAAGTATTATCGCCTTTATCTGCATTCTCCCACGTGGATGTGTATTTGTCATTATACCATGCCGCCGAAATCTTGAGTATCTGCAGATAATTCTCTAGAACAGCAACTTCAGTACCCGCTTCCAGATCTTCTACCTCATCGTTGATGGCCAAGGCAATTTGCATGCAAGTTTCAGATCTTGGTTGATCATTTCTAACAAAGGACCAGTTCAAAATTGTCACTGGGCCGGTGAGCATTCCTTTCATGGGTCGAGCAGTCATGCTCTGACATACAGTGATAGCCTTTGGGCGACTGACATCACCATAGATAACTGGTGGCTTCATACAACGGGATCGATAAGACTGTACCCAACCATTGACTGTAAATGCAAAGCCCTCCAGTCATCATTCTTCTGCCGTCGAGCTTTTTGCTAGTGCCAGCTATCATGCAAGATGAAGGAATGTTGCCTTCGAAACCTCAGATCTTCCATTCCTATGAGTTGTTCCACCATCATTTCCATCAACTATAGACATTCCTCCCGTATCTTTTGGTTGTCCGAAAACACTATTTGACATGGAAAACATTGAATCTACAGGCTTCACTGTACCAAGACTGAGCTTGCTAAACTGCTACTTCTGCAAATCAAGATCCAAAGAAGTTGGGAGCTGATGCATATGACTTGGCTGTAATGAAGAATGCTGCTGCATTTGCTGTTGTTGGTACAAATGTTTCAATCTTTGTGCCTCCTTTATCAGCAATTCATGTTCAGCATCTTTGATTAAATTTTCCTGAGCAAGACCAGTTATACGCTGCTTGAGAGCCTGATTCTCTAAAGTCAAAATAAGGCGTTGCTGATTCAAGAAAGCCAACTCGGCTGACACTTCTGACTCTTCGGCCTGCAAAGCACTGACATTTCTTTCAAGTTCAGAAATGTACTGAAGTTTCCGAGAACGCTGAGCAAAGTGCTGCTTTTTTCGCTTTTGATCCACATCAGGATCATCCTGTTTGAATCACTGGCAGAGCATCGATGAGAGCCCTTCTTGCTATCACTGCTTGAGAATCAGACATGGCGATTTCTGGGTTTTATGAGTGAAAAGGACTCAAGCTTAGGGCATGCAGTCAACAAAAGGCTCAAATCCAATGCAGAAATATTCACACTGCGAAGAGTGAGACATTTTAAACATGGAAATCGTTGGCAGCTTGGATCCACACTAGAAATCGAAGTGTATCCTGAAACTGGAACCTCCAATTTTTGCCTTCTGCACTTCTCAAAGATATTCACATTAGGATTTGTATGTTTCTCTTGTATACATAAGCCAGGCAATCACTGAAGCTGCTGAAAATTTGTCTGTATCGCCCATGCAAATGCAAAGATTCCATTGTCCAGGGATCTACCCAGCGAACTGATAGTATTTGCCCTGGTGGTGGCAAGAGCCTCACTTATCAACTCCCTGCTATTGTTTGCCCAGGTCGTTGAAAATGGTAATCCTATCAAAAAAAATTAACCGTTGAAAATGGTAATCCTATAAAAAAAAAATGGTTAATTGTTAAAATGAATTTTTAAGATTTTTTTTTGTTTGGCAATTTTTTTAGAAAAAAATATCTAAAAAACAAAAAAATTAGTTAGTTTTTTTTTTTTAAATATCTTAAAAAATAACACACAAACAAAAATGGTTAATTTTTTTTTTTAATTAATGTTTTGCATTTTTTTAATATCTCAAAAAAGGGAAAAAGAAAAAAACATGGTTTTTTTTTTTTTTTTTAAAACAAAAGAAAATGGTTAAAATTTTTTTATATCTAAAAATAACAAAAACAAAATGGCTAGTTTTTTTTAATAATAATAATATATGTTATGATACATATAGTATTATTATTGTGTGGAATTTTTTTTTTTTTTTTTAAATTAAAATTAAAAACTAATTTTTTTATTTTTAAAATCTAAAACTAAAAAAACTAAATGTTTTAGTTTTTATTTTTTAAATCTAAAATTAAAAAATTAAATTTCATCTAAAAATTTAAAGGTGTTTTTTTCATTCACAAAATTCTCTATTGTCTCTGTGCAAATTAGTTCTCCAACAAGAGTTTTTTTTATTTAAACAAAATCAATAGATTTTCTGATTTTCCTGATCGCACGAAGCGCAGGAAGAGAGCATACTAATCACTTGATTTGTTTTTATTCATGCAGGGGGGTGTTTGTGAAAAGACAAAATTTAAAACTAGCTAAACATTAAAACATTAGAAAACTTCAAACTTAAACTTCCTTTGTGAAGATCCTGTTGTCACCAGGTCTCACAAGTTATTTTGTCTAAAGAAAAATAGTACTAAATTAAATTTCTAATGCCTAATCCCTTAGCACCATCCCCGGCAACGGCGCCAAAATGTTGGGCAATTTATTGGACTTAAATTGCTGCATAAATTATCGACCAGGGAAACTCGTAAGCTTGTGATGATGCCAGCACAATATATGCAGGAGTAGGCAACTAACCTATGTCTAACTAAATTATTTACGATTCAATATAATATGCAAGGGAAGAGGCTCCTAACTAAGGAGGTCCTGGTTGTCCTTCCCTACAGTATCATAGAGAAATCATTCATAAAACCAGAAACTTGAAATAAAGACAAGAGAATGAACTTTAATTTTCGTTTAGATTCAAAGAGAGAAAGACTAACTTAGTCTTTTGTTTGTCCTCTCATGTACTAATCCAAACTAAACTAAGATTCATTCATAAGCATAAGAAAGTAAATGACTTGAAACATAAAAGCAAAAGAATGAATTTCAATTATCATGCAAATCAAATAGAGAGAGAGCCTAACTTAGACCCTTGGATATCCTCTCACATGCTGATAAGATTCTAATTTAAAACTCATTCATCAATCAAATCCTTAAACATCTAAACAATGAAATGAAACAAGATCTAATATGAAATAAAATGTTTCTCTCATCCTTTTAGAGTGAGCTCAATTCTCTTAAGAACAAGACAAATTATTCCATATACTACATTAAGAAAACTTATATCTAAAACTACATAAATTCATATCCTAAATTCACACAATTTATATCTAAAACTACATAATGAAAATATATGAAAAATGAAGCCTTATTCTATTCCATCATCAATTGGATACAATGCTCTAAGAGTCCTCTCCTTTGGAATGGAGGAGGTGCTCCTATTTATACAAAAACTAAGATAACAACCTCATAAATGTAGACCCACTATTCTCTCCTTTAACCCACATATTTCTCAACCAATGATGACACATAACCCTATCCTCCATGATCTCCTCCATGAAGCTTATCTTTTCAAATTCGAATTTGATCATTCATGGCCACATAAAGATGCCCTGGAAGCTTCCTTTGTGCCTACACATGTCAACAAACTCATGCTAAATGTTAGGTATAAGTTTAAGCATATTATTTTCTAAGTTTTAGCCATAAATTCACTTAAAAATGTTAAGAATTAATAAACTTTGGAAAAACATAGTTATGACCCAAAAATGAGGTGAATGCAATGATATGGAGGTGGAATGGAGGTGACATGAGGGTAAAATGTGAAGATATTGATGAATAATGGAGTGAAAATAGGGACCATTTTGAGACCCAACAAGAGCCATCCTTGGTGCTCCTCCTCATCTCCTCCTGCATAAAATCCAATCATAGTCATTCCCAATTCGGAAACTTCTCCCCACCAATGAAAAAGGTCCTAATAACTATGCCAACTCTTTGGGATTCCTAGAAGAACAAGACTCACCATATCATCCTCAACAACCATGATTCCAACACTTCCAAGTTCATCACGACATTGAGTGAACTTGGTCAAGTATTTTGGAATCCTCTCACCTTTCTCCATTTGGATTTTTCGAAGTTTTCCCTTCAGTGCCAATTTCATTTGGTAACTGTTGTTTTGATACAAGTTCGTCAATGTTTTCCACATAGCATACGAAGTTTACTTTCCATGGAGACTTGAGACAGTGTGGTATCGAACTCCCTCGAGGATTATCCGCCTCGCCTTCGCCACACACTTCTTCCATTCTGCCAAATTATATGCATCCGATGCTGCTGGCTTAGGAATTCTTGATCAATGAAATCCTTCAAGCCATTATCCTCTAGTATAGCCTCCATTTAGTCCCTCTAGGCTATAAAATTTGAGCTACCTTCCAAGGCATACTCACGAAAAAAATGTAGAACACCATCTGTCGATACTAAAGTATGTATTGCAAATTCAAATTTCACATGTAACCCAAAACTCAAAACCTTGAAATATCCTCTTGTATATTGAATTCAACTTCGATACCATGTAGAAGTTTCCTGTACTTCACAAGATCATGCAATGTACTAAAGTAGAGTACACGAATCTACTTCTACTTTCAATCAGCAGAAGCCAATAGATCAATGAAAACAATATGAACAAGAAGAAGATAAATCAATGGCACATAACACAAGATGTATATGGGGAAAGCCACTGCTCAAAACTCTGATATCTATATTACATATATCGGAAATATGAGTGAAGATACAAATCTTTTTCTCACTAGAACAATTTCACAAAAGTATGCTCAACTCTCTTAGCTCACAGGCAAGCTCTTGGCCAACACTTAGCCAATTCTGCAACTCTCCAAGAAACTATTTCCTTGCGTAATTCCTAGGATGAATAGATTGTAGTTAAAGGGAATTCATGCTTCCAAAACTATGCAATCCAAACATAGGTCCTTCTCTAATTACATGCATGATCTATACAACTCAGTAAATCATACAATTTATAGTACATTGTCCCTGCACTCTACTTTCAACTGGGTCTTTCTCATAATAGACATGGATGAGTTTCTGATGAGGGAATCTTTAGTTAACTAGAGTGACACTTGTGGATGCACTAGTGCACCAAATGACTGTTAACTCTCTATTAGTTCCTTAAATAGTTTGGAACTAATTTAACTAAACATAACTTAGTAAATTGAGTTATCTAATTGCAACTCACAATTAAACTCATCCCGGACACCTAAAACTTAGGGAGAACATATAGATGACTTTAAAGACTTCCAACTCAAAATTCCTAAGCTTATTAAGTTAATTAAACTTAATTAATTATTTACAAGTTGCTATGAGAATATAATTTGATTTTAATTCACAGTTTATATTCTAGGACAAATTTAAACTTGAATTTCTTGTTGCCATTTCTCAACAAAAGCGTACAATTCTTTCAACTAGATTTACATTAATGACATGCCCATTTTTTAAACACTTAATCAAATTTAAATTCAAAGCATTGAATCCTTTCAATATCTCCAATTCCACGTAAACTATTAGTGTTGTATTGGATTCTTTCACAATCTAATTTGCGCACTTTAACAACATGCTTGCTTTGACATTGCAAGCATGTTTAAGGCACGTTCATTTGAGATAAACTAGAAGCAGGTTGCTGACGAGGCTCTGCATTTGACATATGAAAAACATGACTAGAGAGCTAGCCATACCTTAGATAGAAGATTGTTGGAATTCCTACAATAGCATTGACATTTCCAACACTGGTAGAACTTGATTTCAATGTCCAACTTTGACAGTTAGGAAGATCTTTCCAATGAGCATTGTACGAAAACATCATTAGTTCACTTGATGTAGCAGTTAAGCATCCCCACTTTTTCATAAGGTGTTGAAGGACTAACAAAATCATTTTCCAAGCTTTCAAAGTGAGTTCCAATCATGTATTATACACAATGCTTTCTGAGATAATGTTGTCGCCGCTCCACGTTTTTAGTCCCAAGGTCATTATATTTAGTGTAGCTAGTGAAAATATTTGTAATTTCCATTTTGGTAGCATGAAACAATGGGTATTACATTCCAATCAATATTCATAGAAATTCTAAGTACTATGAGGGCCACCGAGTAGCTGTGAGGGTTATCAATCAATATTGAAATTTGTAATGCTTTTCAATAGCTACGGAGAAGTCCCAAGTGCATCTCATCCCCTTGGGAATTACCACTAAATCACCTACACCAAACTTGACGTACTCATCTCAAGAGCCTTTCATATATTCTCTCACCTTACCTCTTACAAGGTAGAATGTCTCATATCCCTTGACTTTTAGTGGAAACTTTCCTGGAGGACAACCCCACTTAGGCCAAGAGAAAATACCAAGATCAGACAAGTGAGACTGAGAGGGGCACCTCCCAATTCCCACCCCAAATCTCTCCTCCACAATATTAGAGGCATCCCGATCTCCCTTCCCCTTGGTCATATCAAAACATTAACTAAAAAATCAATTGATCACCTCTCTGCATATGCCTTAAACTAGAAATTACCACGAACTCTTTTCTTAGACCCAATTCTAGGCACCTCCCCTTGTTCTTCTACTCCGGAGGACCACCATGATGATTAGTGCCACCTATTGTAGATTTCACATCACACATGGCCCATGACATGTGGCCCTTATTGAAGACAAAGAAGAAAATGAACAATAATATTGTTGTTAATCCCATTATGCTCCCATAATAACATTCAAATAGAATACTCAACTAGCGGCTCGCTCCTTTTTCAAATTGGACTAAGAGGAAATCACCACAACAAAAGATAGCACACGACACTGTAGACGTGTTAAACAAAACTTTGATTATTCTGGTGCCATATTTCCTTATTATTTTAGCTACGGGCTTGTCTTCATGTCTGGTTCACCAGATCTGACGCCCTCTCTTGAACACATGGGAGCCTTTCTCATAATGCTCTTTCTCTTCCACACTTCACCAAGATCCACCTAAATGAATGGACAAAAAAAAACTAAAATAATATAGATATACTCTCTTATTTCCCTCGTCTCAGGAGGGCCAAGGTCTAGGCCCATACTGGTTTTGATACCAATTTTACCACATTAATTAATCAACTAATGTTACATATAAATACATGTAGTTTTGTCTCAGGATAGGTAGACTACCTTAGACACATAATCCCTTGGTTGATAGAATATCTCAAACACACACCAATCTAGAAAAAATCTATATCTAAACAACTCCCAAGGAATAGGAACAACGTTCTTTACATATAAATAATCACAACTAATACAAGTAGGAATTATATTTTCCTCACGATGATCACAAAATAATTTTTAAAAGCTTACCGAGCATTGAATTGAAGCAATTGATTTCACTATGATGAGCTTCAGTCATATCAAGCACTGACCTTTGCACTTCTTAATCTACAGGCTTCTTCCCCAATAGAGTTGTTGCTTCCCTCGAATCCCACCGAAACCATGGCCTCCCTTCACTCGAATGACTGATCGTGGCTTACTATTGATCTATCGTGGTGTGTGTTCTCACAACAATCAACATATGCACCAACTGTTGTCTTCGATTTACTGGCAGAACAAAGTCTTCCTTCTCCTTTCAAATCGACCATGCACCGAGCCTCCCTCTCCACCTTCAATGTACTCACTACTATGATCCTGGAAGTAGTATTTGTTACAAAGGAAAGTGACAGGCAACAACAAATTGTCTCACAGTGTGTTGAAGAATTAATAGAGAATTCAGTCGCAGGTTTGAGAGTAGTTGTGCAAGACCCTAGGAGCACAACAAATCTTGGAGAATCCATGCATATGGATGAAGAATACAAAGAAAATATTGCAGAGAGAAAAATTTAATACTTTGTATGTGAATAAGAGTAAGATCATATAGATGTTTTAGAACTCCAATGTAACATGGATAGTGAAGATGATGGGAAATCCCATTATCACGAGACACATGTGGGTGATGACTAGAAAGTGAGTTCTGAATTGGTGAATCCAACAATAGACGTTCTTGATGAATCTGGTGAAGTTGAAATTTCTAATGAACACATGTATGCGTGGATATCCAACCATAGAGTGGATGAAAATTTTGTTGATGATATTTGTGGTCTCTTTTTTAAATTAGGGACTGATTGTGGCAATATGGAAAGTGCCATGTTTGATGAAGAATTAAAGGTTGAAGTTGCCACTGTAACAACAAGTTATGAAGGAAAAGTTAGAACTGCTCAAGAAGTAGTGCCTGGTCTTGCAGCAATCGAGTTTGGCATAGATGAAGCTATCGATGGAGAAGCCAGTGGTTTGGTGGATCCAAAAATTGAAATTTTTGTTGTTAACTTTAATGAATAACAATTAAATAGTGACGCGTGGTTGCACATGATGCAATAAAAATATCTCATTGATATGTTGCTATTTGATGAGAGAATCCCACCTGTGTCTAGAAGGAAAGTGGAAGACAATCTATTTGCAATAACAAAGGTTGGTAAATAAGTCAAATATAAGGCAGAGAAGAAAGAAGTAGCAAAGAAATCTCTCACTATAGGGAATAATGAAGATGTTTTCAACATTGATTTTGAGTGTGCAGGTAAACAGGATAGTAGTTCAATTAATGTTATAGTTGAAAGAGAAGATGAAGAAAAAGATGCAAGAAATGACATGGAAGTTTCTAACTCTGAAACAAAAAATATTGGAACAATATTTCAATAATGGAGTGAAGAAGAGATAAAAATTCTACTATCAAGAAATATGACGTAAATAAGATCATGAATATAAAGCACATGAAGTGGAGAAAAGTTCACAGTTTGAATATGAATAGTTGTAGCAGCAGCCCATGAGTGAACAAATATTTGAAGAGGAAGCTATTGAAGGCCTGCTTAGAAAGCTTAATTATTTTTTCAGATCAAATATAAGAGAAGTCTAAGAAAATTTTCAATAGGAGCAAGGGAAGAAATACAAATCTTATAGTAAGGAAGCACAATTGAGAATGAAGTAGTTTCGAGGGTATAGAATTTGGAAACAATGAAAAAGAAAATCCAACATTGTAAAATGTTTTTGAGTCATTGTAAGCCTAGTTGATACATAGACCAACAAAGTTTTTTAACTTATGTTGATTCACGATTATGTTAAGATTGAGTGATAATGTCGTAATTAAGGGGGGGTTAGAAACAATAATTACTCCCATATGTATGCAATGCACGAAGAGATGAGTTGATCTAAACTTAAACATGAATGCAAACAATTACAAATATAAACATAAATACAGAGATGCAACAAAAATATCACTTCTTTTCATTAATATCAAATACTGGAATATGCTTACAAACAGAATGGAAATAAGACTAGCTCATGCGATGGTAGCTTATCTCTGATAAGAGATGTGGTGGATACATGCCTCTGAATTGTGTTAAAATGAGGCTTAGAGGCCTATTTATTATTGATAAACAATGGAAAACCATAAACATCCAAAAGCCTAACCCTAGGAGATGAAGCGCCAAAACTGTGGGCCCTATTTAGGTAAATTAATACATCAACTTCCTAGGGTCATAGATTTGGTATACGATCTTTGTTTGATGCGATCAATACCTCGTTATAAATATATATCTGAGGAATACAACTTTTGAGTGGCCAAAATAAACCAGAAACCCTTGTTGGCTCTGATTTTCCCAAAAAAAATGTCGTTTAGGGCTTCAAAACGGCTCCAAAATTTTAGGACCCAAAAAACTGCCAAAAATAGTAAAATATGCTACAATTAAGGAAACTGAAAAACTAGAAGAGACAGTGGTGGGGTCCATTTGGAATAGGTAGGTGGCCACCAACAACCACCTGAATCATGAGTTAACTTAAGAAAATCAAGTAGGAAAAATTTAGGGACAAAATTTCTTAAATGGGCTACTTTTTGGACATTTTCTAAAAAACAAATGTCAATTTTTCTAAAACCTCACCTATTTTTTACATAAATATGATTAAATAGTTAATATTCACCAAAAATGTATAAATTTTAATAGTAAATTACATGTTTTTTTATTGACTATTCACCTGCATTCTATATGTGTGAATTTTCAAACTAGAATAGTTGTCTATAATACTATATATAGGAAAAATAGCAGATTGTTAGAAAATATCATGGAAAGTCAACTCTAATATTAGAAGTCAATTCAAGAGTAAATTTGCATGAAGTAGTTAGTGAGAGAAATGTTAAGTCTTGTTAGATTTTGCATGATTCCATATTTAGTAAGTTTGGTGTTTATATACCCGTGTTCATGTCATTGTAATGTGAAGGAAGATAGACAAATCGTAGCTCAGTAGTGGTTTACGTGAATACCAATTTTGTGTTTAATAGAGTAATTGAGAAGCAAGTAACTTTTTTTAATGTATTAATTTGGTGTTTTCTCTTCTGTCCATCCATCACAAATGTCCTTGTGATGTGTTAGCTTCATTATTATATTTTCTATGAGATAGTAATTTTTTGTTATATTTCCTATATGATAGTAATTTTATTTCTTGTTTAATGTACATAAACATAGAAATACATATTACCCTTGTCTTTAGAGCACCTAATTTTCTCTTAGTGAATCCCAAAGAAAATACCAAAATGAATGTGTGATTGCATGATGAGAAATGTTTCAGTTACACTTTCATATATATATATATATATATATATAAAGATTACATATTCATCAAATATATGTAGTTCAACTTTCATTTGAATTTGTAATTTAATAGGTATACAATGAATTTTGTTAAAGCAATGATTAATGCAAGCACATTAATAAATGTAGTTGACATACAATGATATGTATATCAATCACATTGATAATTATTATATGTATGGTAGGGATTTCATATTAATATTAACATTAATTAGTATATAATTGTAGTAATTATATTATTAATATTTGGTTTTAGCATTAGGGATTAGTATTGGGTTTTAATATCAGGTTTCATTATTAGTTTTTCATATTGATATTTTAATATTATCATTTTAACATAAGTAAGGATAAGTTAAGTATTCAACTAAGTGAGTAAGTTTCAATTAACATTGAAATCCTATTGTAAACCCTAATGTTAAACCCAATATTACACCAAAATATTTAACCCTATCTTATAAACCCTGTTGAGTCAAATTATAGAGTTATAATTTGTCAACATAAATCATCAACCTAGGGTAGGTAAGCTTGTGAGATGTTGTGCAAAATATATGTAGGCTTAATACCTTAAGTGCTTATTAAGTTAACTAGTCAACCATACACAGAACTAATGCCTCTTTTTTGCTTCAACATTTAGCAGCAAAGGCTATTGAGTGGATGGAAACATCCCTCTACACTTAGTATTTCTGATATTGATTAGAAAAGATAAGAAATAAAACTTACAACAATTAAAGAAATCACTCAACAATGTAAATCAAATCTTGATTAAATGAAATCAACACATTAAAATGAAACTTAATAATTTAACCATTTGCTGTTGATATATCAGAAAGAGTACATTAGTTGTGTAAACAAATTATTACTCCATAACAAAACTAAAATACGCACATACTACACTAAGGGAGTTGTGAGCAAAGGGGCCCTCCCTCACTCACAACCGCTTAAAAATTAGAAGAGCTTGCTTAGTAAGATAGACAAAACATATGATATTATATTAATCTGAAAATGTTACAGTCAAGTATAATATGATATATACTATCAGTGAAGCCAACCCAACAACTCCTTACAATATAAAGTAGAGTCGAATTTATACAAGTGCAAAACGCCCATATGTGGCTCGAAATAAGGAAAACTACTAATCTAAGCCATTGGATAAAAACATTGGTACAAAGTAGCAAAATTAGCTATACTGATTCTAATCCATCACTGGAAGCATGGATTAGACAAAATTCGTTACATAGCTGGAGTTTTCCTTCATACGGCCAACGAGAAGAAGTCTACAAATCTGGGCAGTTTCATTGGAGGATTCTAAATAGCCAATAGGATAGCATCCATGTATGACAAATTCCCCACACAACCCATGTTCTCATTTGATCTGGAAATGAGTGGAACATAGGTAACCACCGATTTTGCTGCAGGAAATTTGGGTGGCTGCAAGAAATCCGAGTCTGTAGCAATTTCAGAGCGTCTATAGGAAACATGATTGCATGAGCTGTCTACAGGAAATGCGAGATTGTTTCGAATCAAAACAAATCTGCATAAGAACACTAGATTAGTTGGCATGATAATTCAATAAGGAGACAACTAGCTTAAGTAATGCTTATGATTTTTATGTTAATTTGCATACCTCAAGCATATAGCACCCTTTTGGCCAAAACCTAGATGTTATAATTGAAATAAGCATAATAGGGGTCAAGGATAATTCAAAATGGGACAGGTAAAGTCTAGAAAAGGAGTCAAAATTAGGCAAAACCGAGCCTCAACAAACCCAATAGTATAAGCCCAAATTTTAAATATGCTAAACGAGGTTGACTATTGTTAAATATAGTAAACATAGGTTTGACCAAGTTTCATCATGGTTAACTATTTAATTATTGATTATAGAGTGTGGCATTATTTTACTAATGTGGTTGACTATGTTTGATTATTAATACCAATCAATAATATCAATAGATGAATATGTTTGAGTAAATTTGAGAAGTCTTGACTGTTAAACAAACATAGTCAACCACATTAGTATATGTGTTTGACTAATTTTCTAAATTTGCAATGTGAGGGTGCATAAATTTCAACGTAATGTAACATTGTCAAAATGGTTGTCACATTGTGACGCAGTTTGTTCATGGTAAAAAACCTAAAGAATGACTATAAAGGTTCACTTTATTTTTCTTTGTTGACTAATGTGGTTGACTATGTTTCACTATTAATATTAATTGATAATAATAATACACAATTATGTTTGACTAAAGTTGAAGAGTGTTGGTTGTCAAACATAGCCAACAAACATAGTTGAACATAGTTTACCACATTAGTAAATGTAGTGAACTAATCTTGTAATGTTGCATTTCGACATTGGATAAATAGAAATGTTATGTAAGATTATGATAATGAATATCAAATTAGGATAATGTTTGTCACTGTAATGTTGGATAGATTTATGTACCATTCAAGCATCACAACATGTTTGATTATGAATATTAAACAATGATATTAATAAGAGATTATGTTTGACTAACATTGGAGATTGTCATTAATTATTTAAACATTGTGTGATACCCCTAGGGAAATTAATATATGACTTATCTTATTTAATTTTGACTGCATGAATTAAATGACACGTGATGAATAATATAAAATACATATTACGTGGAAAATATGGAATTAGGAAATTGAATTAAGTTCTTAATCCTCTTAGGAAAAATTTAGAGGCTAACATGAGAGATTAAACCCTAAATGACATGAAAAATAGTTGGAGTTGGTTGTGCCTAGCGAGGTAGAAATAAAAAAAATAAATGTACCTTCTGTTACTTGCTTCTGGGAGAAAAGAAAAAAGGAAAGGCATATTGATATACCACAATGTTTATTTATGGCTAGAGATAAATGGCATAGTGTGGATTCTGTGAAAATAAGAACTATGGGAGATAAATAAAGTGCTTGAAAGATAAAATACCAGTGGGAGAGAAAGATTGATAGAACCCATAAAATATAGTAGGATGTTGTTAAGGGTTCAGGAGGTACAAAGCTAGAGAACAACTCTTATTGTGTTAGCATTTTCCTGCCACTTGTGGGAATAGCTCGGGGGGAACCAACAAATGTTGGGTGTAATGTGGAGGCATATGAATTTTTTCAGAAAGGACTTATATAAGAGTAGGTTCAATTTATGAGAGTAAAAGTTTCTGAAAAAATTGCATTTGTTTGGAAAAAAAAATTATATGCACTAACTGTGCATTTTACAAGAAAAGGTTATGAAAAAAATATGTGTATGTATAGGAGCACAGAGTTTTGTGCAAAATTAAAAGACATATCTGGAAGATTGTTGGAAAAACTAGATTTGTGATTTACAGGAAAATTATAACTATCTAAGAGAGAAACTGAATGTTTACTTCACAAAGAAACTATTATACTGACTAATGGTTTTGGTTGCATGTAGTATCTAGAGTTCAATGCTAAAATGCATGTTTGTTTGAAGATGTTGTATATATATATGGGAGATTTGTATAGGTCAGAAGGTAAAACCCTAAAAATAAATACTATAGTTGAAGAATATTTAGTCTTGTACAATATAAGAATTATGACCTAAAGATATCTTTGGTCTAGACTATATAATAACAACATATAAAATAAAATAAAAATGGTTATTATCATTATCAAAGATATGCTTAGCATATATATACAAAGAAAGGCAGAAAGATTCTACATAATATATACAATATTGCCCTTACAATGACATAATAATTAAATGGGATTGTTTATAGAATAAAGTAGTCCACGAAATAGAAACCTATAAAAAGAAACATTGTTTTCCTTATCCTAGTTATGAACAAGAGAAATCTGAACCCATTAACCACACACATCCATATATTTAACCAATTTTATTCTCAAAATAATGCAAAGAAATGAATCCAAAGCCTAGGAGGGTTTAATTGTCTGAGAAAAATATATTGTATCAAAATCGATAAAAAAAAGGTCCTTTTAAAACAAAAATACAATCTATTCACATAAGGCACAAATCCATTTTTTCTTGAGTGAATAAACATATACATAATATATATACATCTATATAGTATTTTCACATTTTCTAAAGAAATCCATAGGCAAGTCCATGGTCATTAATTTAGAAAGTACATTATATGATACATTAATAAAAATTAAGCAAGTAAAATCAAAGCTTAGACTAATTTGAAACCCTAATGACTAGGGTATTATTTTAAGAAACATTATAATCTCATCATGAAACCATAAGGTGTAAGCCCCAACATGGAACAAATAGAGAAACCAAGTATATGTTTTCAATTATGAAGTTGAAACCCTTTGAACCAACAATCCTCAGAGTCCAATTACTTTTATCTACCCTTATTGAACTAAAATCACCATACCTATGACATAACAAAAAACACGATGAGTTGTGGAATATCGCAATGAAACATCTCAAGGAACCAATATACATTATGAACCAAAAATCAATTTCATACTTAAGAAGAATGGAATTTGGAACAACCATCCTCTATACCTAGAAATATGGTCACAAAAATGAAAATCCAAAACTGGTTAGACCTTCTAAATGAAAACCCTGAAAAGGAGCATTAGTTGTGAGTATCATTTCTTCTCAAATAAAAATCTAATGGGAGGAAGAAGGGGAAAATTGCACACCATATTGAATGGCTACGCTGAGTGAGGAAGAAATCAACCAAAAATAAAGAACCCTAAATTTGTGGTTTCCATCCAATGCTGAGAGTGAACCTTCTTTGAAAAGGAACCACGGTCTTAACAACAAAGTGGTGTAAGTTAAGTGAGTCACTTGAAAATAAAACAAATTCTTTATGTTAGTAAAAAAAAGAACACTTCCAAAATGAATAGACGAAACACACGAATAATTACTTGATAGAATGGAATATAGACATACTTGGTGGAAATATACGGCTCTAAAGAATGAAAATTAGAATCTCACCATCATGGAATGCAAAATCTCACAGAATTTCCAAAGGAAACCCTTACAATTTTAGAACACTTGAAAATACTTAGAAAGTGATTCCCTGAGAAGCTTCAAAGAGAATGAGAGGCACTGGTGGGACAGGGTTAGGGTGGTTATCCTAACCATGAACTACTCAATCTTCACCGTCCAAATATATGAATAGATCTTGAGCATTGATAGTGAAAAATCATATGCACAAGCTGAAAACTAGATGCCACTAATTAGAATGCATGTAGTTGTACAAACAATCCATGTATGTGGTGGTTGAACTTACCATTTGACCGATTACACCAAAAAGAAATAGTCACAACATATACCCTTAATCCCAACACTATAATGTATGCATAGAGGCATGCTGCTTAAGTCAAGGATATTCGAAAAGCATGTCTTGTATACATATATAATGGAAATAGTGATTAAAGGTGCAAGGTCTTTGATATCCTAAGTTAATAGGATGTCACATTATATATATATATATATATATATATATATATATATATCTATATATATCTCTATATATATATATATATATATATATATATATATATATATATATATATAGGTTGAATAGAAGGTCCTGTAACATTTGAAAATTATTCACCATAAACATATAGTACAAAATGATGAATGATTACATAAATTCCAAGGATATCAAAATAAGAAATGGAGTTAATATGCCTTGATCATGCTCACACATCTTAAGTTTCATTAAGTGTACATTCACGCCAGTCATGACATAAAGGGAGGTTAAATAATAAAGGTTAAACTTGGAAGAAGGTATATGAAATTATAGACATGTATTGGTTTTGTTTCATTTATTAATGTTAGCTAGAAATAATCTCTCTCTCTCTCTCTGTTTATCTATCTATCTATCTATCTATCTATCTATCTATCTATCTATCTATATATATATATATATATATATATGTATGTATGTATGTATGTATGTATGTATGTATGTATGTATGTGGTCACCAAAAAAATACAAGGGACAACAACATGTGAAATAAACTATAGGTGAGAAAATGTGATTACATGGTTTTAGTAAAAAATAAATAAAAAAATACAACATAATTAAATGAACTATAAATTTCATTGTGGTAACTTATCATCATGAGAGCGGTGATGTTACAAGTGGTATAAGAGCCAGGGTTGCAAAATTGTGGCTTTTTTGAGTTGAATGCACTTTCAATGAATAATGAATGAATATAGGAAGCAACTAGTAATGAAGCTGCATAGAACAAGCAAAATGGATGAAACACAAGATACCCATATTGAAGAAGAAGAAATTTATGTCCATTTAGGATAGTAAGCACAAGTTCCTACTAGATAACTAATGGAGATGATGAGGAACCTACATACTAAATTAATAAATTTGCATGCAGAGCATGAAAAATTACTGAAATTTAGTGTGGAATAGAAGAAATTCATTAAAAAATAACTAATAAGTGAAATCCTAAAACCGTGATAATAATACGGGATGAAGGAAACCAAGAGGGAATGTGTAAATGTAAGAATGTGGAGGAGATATCAGAAAGAAAAGTAGAAAATATTGTTGAAGCATAGGAGCATAACTCCTCCAAAATGCAAGAGAAAATGGGGAAGAAGACAAAGGTGGATATTCACATAGAATTCCAGAAAATTAGACCCCCAACTTTTGATAGGAAAATAAAAGAAGTGGATGAAGTTTGGTTTTTGAGTATTAATAGATATTTTCAAGTATACAATCACCCCTCGAAACTAAAGTCCAAAATGGCCACATGTGCATTGCAAGGGAAGACATCCTTATGGTGGGAGGAAATGAGGACAATCCATAATCGGGAAGGCAAGGAGATTAGTTGGGAAGAATCTCAGAGGTTGTTCAAAAGAAAGTATTTAACTGAGCATCACTTTGATGACAAAGTGAAGGAATTTGATGAATTAAAATTAGGACAAATGTTGATGGATGAATTGATAGACAAATTTACCCGTTTATTACACTATGTACCCTATCTTAAGGAGGAAAAAGTAAAATTACGATGTTTCCTAAATTGTCTTCCACTTTCTCTCAAGGAAAGGATTGAATATTATAATATAAACACTATAGATGAAGTGATGATAAATTCCTAGATCTATTTTCAGGAGAACAAACAAAGAAGTGAAAGTCAAAAGTCTTGTTCGGGTGAGAAAAAAGACAAAATGCACCAGAGAATAAAGAGTGGGAAACTTGGATTGTCTAAACAATTTGTGAGGAGAACCTAGGGATGAAGCTAGAACATAAATGGTAATAAAATACTTATGGAATTGTTGGCTTGGGGGCACCTGACCCAGGTTCAGTGTTAGTTAGCCAAACAAATCCCTACACTACTGGGCCTTTCAGCATCAGCCGCAGAGTGCGGACTGAAGTCTCACTTGAAGCAGTATAGGGGATGCTGGAATCAAGTTTCTGCACCATGATATGTTCATGATGTCAGTTTATTCCTTCTATTCCTGATTTTGTGCAGGTCACTTAGTTCTAGGGCTTTCCCAGACTATCCCTTTATTCTACTCTTCAGTACCTCCGCGAAAAGGTATGATTCACCTTCGCGCAACCCTAACCTGCGGCTTAGGTACTTTCGCGTTGCTAGGGCAAAGTATCGTACAGATTCCCAAATTAGCTTAAGTATCTTACTTATCTTATTAAACAATCATAGTTAGTGCCGCGTAAACAGATATCCTTATTTGCATTCAATTATCCAACATAATTACATACATTCATGCATCACATAAGCATTATAAATGAAATTCATGCCCAATAAGACAAGATGCATTACCTGGAAATAAAGGCACAGAATTTGTAGAACACTTCTCTTTATTGATATCTTCGGATGATTATAGACTCTATCCACCCTATGCATACAGTTGCAGGGGTCCACGCACTCAACTACAAACTTCTACTGATGTAGGAGCATTCAACCCAAGAGAAAATCATTGTAATTAAGTAGACATAGGGGGTCATGTATTTTAAGGAATTTGGATTCTAAGTGATGAATTAATGTAATATTAGGCTTTTGAGTGCATAAAATAGGAATTAACTAGATAATGAGAGGATTTGTAAATTCTCTCGAATAAATGAGAACATGAGTGGTTGTTAATGACAAAAGAGTTAAAAGTCAATTAGGACTCTTAAAGTAGTTCCATGATTTGAGGAACTAAGGAGAGCTCTTAGGAATTAAATGGAGATTACAAGTGGACATAGAGGATAGAGAGGATTTAGGAGCCAGTTCAATAGATTTAGGAATGGAACCAGAATTAGTTAAACATAGCTTTCTGGTATAAATGTAAGCCTACGGGCAGAGTAGGGGGGAGGCCATTGACAGTTGAAGATGAGGCATGTGAGAGACTGAGAGTCTTGAATGTAATTAATTGTTCATATTTATATATACAAAGGTTTATTCCATAACTGTGTAAGTGTGTGGAGTGTATGTTGAATGATTGAATTATATATGTGAATTCGTAGGTTCTGTAACAGGAGTTGTAGGTAGAATTCTGTAGATACGCAAAGGAGAAAATGATTCAGAGGAATCATAAAGGATATTTTAATCCAGCTGAAGGATCAGAATATGCTCTAGAGAGGTAGCGATTTGAGTATTAACAGAGTAAAGCTCAGAGGAAGTTGAGCAGTGGAACCCTTGAAGAAACCTGAAGAACCCCGAACCATAAAGAAACGCTAAAGAGATAGCATAAATATATAAGCAAAGGGGTGAGTGGAGAAGTTAAGTGTTAGTCTACAACAACCATTGTATCTTATAGATCAACGGTCCAAATCATATCGCATGAAGTAGCGTTGAAATATCGCAATCGGCCAACTTTAACGAAGGAAGGTAGGCTTATAACCTTAAGTGTTATTTCAAGTGGCGAAGAGGTGGTAAATGGTATCAAAGGTTAGCCTTCTGATTCCATACATATCACGACGCGTGACAACAAAGTGGAGAGGGGAAACTACTTTATCGGGCAGTTAAACACCATACTCGTGGTCCATCCGAAGTCGGAGCGAACCGTTGGATCTACTAAGTGTAGATCGACGACGGAAGATTAATATGCAAGTTTTTTGATCGAACAAGGGTGAAGGGAAAGTGACTTGCGATAATGCGAAGGGACGATGAGCAGACCTGATGATCATTATGAATGAGAGTTTATAATGTTTTAAGTTCGACTTTATGGTTTGGAGTGGGTTTCTTGTGTAATCCTTTGTATTGCGTTAAAGTGTGAAGGAGTGATAAGAAGCGGACCTGAGAAGGTTTAGAAGTGTAGTTGTATAATATTTGAGTTCTGAAAGGTTATCGCACATCGGGGATGCAGAGGAGATGTGTGTTAATGTGACCGTGGAGAGCCCTGATTGCGATCAGCGATAAGGTAGAACCTCAAAAGACGTGCAGAGGCCGTACGAGCCAGAAAAAAAGTGTGTTTTGCATATAATTCCTTTATAAATGGGTTATAAAGGGAAATAGCGCTGATCAAAGGTTTTATGTGTAAATATATATGTAACCAATGTAGAGAGGGAAGGTATACATATATATGCAATTAAAGGGTTATTGAAGGTTGTGAAGGTTTTTAAAGTTCCAACAGGAAGGATTTGAATGGAAAATTAGAAATAAAGGTTAATAAGGGTTTAAGCGGGCTGATTAATTTTCTATTATAAAGGAAAGGGTGGATTAATGTTTAGACTTTGTTAAGTCTATGAATCAATCTGCATGAGACTAAAAGAGGCCTTAACCATTTATGGTTGAAGATTTGACTTCTTTGAGAGCTAAATACTTGGGACAAATGTGTGAATGCATTTTATATGCATACTGTAGGTGTAAGTAGGGGTAACCCTGCATCATCTACCCTAGGCCTCTGTGCACTCAGCTGTAAGCCTCTACCTATGCTATGACCTGAAGTTTAGATTTTTCTCCTTATCCTCAAGACTTCATCTACAACTTATGACTCTAAAGATACTTAAAGCTTACTTACTTAGCTCTTTTTATACAATCCCATGGTCCGTAGATCTTTACAACTGACTTTACTTTACAAAAATAAGGGTGGAAAACCCTTTATGACTCATGACACCTTTGCTCTTCACGACCACAAAATGCAGAGACTTTACAACTTTATTACAAAATTCGACCCAAAACATGGGCTTTTAGCCCCAAAACTATCCTTGGGGGATCTCGTTCCCAATAGGTCCCCAACACAAACATAGTGACTCACCCTTGAGTCACTCAGTAGGCATGAAGATCTTAGCGCAAAGACCTTCCAGCTTGACTCGTATGACCGCAACCTCGGCAGTGTACTGTGCGATCACCTACTTCACGTCTTTAACCATCTGCTCGATCACTACTCCTGAACTGTCGGCCTGAAGCTTTTGCTGAGTTGCTTGTAGAGTCGCAAGATTTCCATCAATAGAGCATGTCACCATGTAAGCCTCATCCAACCAGGGCTTCAGTCATGCCTTCAACATTGCTTCCTTGTGTAGCGCTGCATCCACATGTTCTTTTAGCTGCTTGGCCTCGTGTAGCTTCGCTAGTCTCTGTGTGAGCGTGACAGTTCGCGTTGTGCCCTTGACCTCATCATAGCATTGGTGTAGCTCACGTGCATCTGTCTCCAGTCGTTGTACATTGGGGTCCTCCTGCAAGCTTGTTAGGACCTCGAACGATTGCTCAAAAAGTTGTGTGCAGTCTGCTACTGCACTGTCAATCACCGTATTACCTTTGTGACAGTGGTCGTCTACTGCTCCTTTACTTTTGGCGGGGTTGAAGGCTAGGCCTTCAACTGTAGCTCAGTGATATGGAGGTTCAACTCCAACTGAACCCTTGTCATTTCTGTAAGAGCATCACACACCCCTGTGGCTAGCTTGTGGACGCAGACCTCGACTAGTTCTTCCCCAGGAATGGCCAACTCTGGAACCATTCGGCATGCCTCCCTTATGACCTACATAATACGCTTGTTCTGATTGGTCACCTCGGTGAGAATAGTGATGGTAGAGTCTCGCTGTAGTGCCATCTGCTAGTTGTTAATCTGCTACTCACTAATCACCTGAAGGGCGCAGTGCTTACGGGCCCTCAACTCTGCAATCACTCCCTCTTATAAAAAGGTGGAGCACTTCACTAGGGAGCGCTGCCAGATTCAAACCTACTCCCTTTAGGGTGCTGACAGTGGGCCTATCAGCTTCGTTATCAACGGTCAGTGCTCCATCAGGCAGTACTATCATGCTGGAGGCCTTCGCGCGCAACATCTCGACAGCTTCTGAAGTGCCGATAGCAAGGCTGGTAGACACCATGCTAGCCTGTGATGTGTGAGTCTGCAACTCCTGCAAACCTATCTGGATAGCCCCCAATATTATTTTCTCCTACTGCTCAAACTATTGTAGGGCCTCTGCAGTGACATCTCGCATTGTGTCACCGATGTCATGCAAATCGCCCTCTGTGAGGGTGATTGGGTCCAGTGATGTCTTAATAGCCTTCGATTTCTTCTTGGACCCTCCTTTCTCCTGCTCCCTTGGATGCTTGATGTGGGTGGACATCGCCTGTCGGTCCATGCTGTGCTATTCTGTCTGTTCATCCATCTCCTCTCTGTCTCAGGTGAAGGCGACCTTGTGCCTTCTTCAAATCCCCATTCTATTCCACCTGTTTGCTTCTCTATTTGCTAAGTGGCATCGCGCTCTGTTGGGCCTTGTCAGTAGCCTCCTCTTTCCTCTTCTCGGCCAGTTGTGTCATCTTAAGCTTGGCCTCCTCCTTCCTTTTCCATGTACTGAACTTGCTCCCTCCCACCTCCAAGTCTACTGTAGTGTGCCACTCTACCGACCATTGATCAAGTACTGCATCAATGGCATCATCCGTTGCTAGGTAAGGCAAGTCATACCATTTCTACGCAGGGTCCTTTCGTGCCCTAATGGACACATGATGACAATTTTCTTTAAACTTTTCGTAGCCCTGTAGGTTGGCATACACCACAGGAAATAATCACGGTTTGTGATTGATGGCCATGCGGATGTTCATATCCATCAAGATCCAGAAGATATTGTTGTCCTTGATGCACTGCGCATGCTTGGTCACCCACAATGAAGCGTACTTCACTGCTTCTGGTAGGCCTGGTGTGACCAAAGGGAATTGGCTATCCTCTGGCAGCTCCCATGCTACTAGCACAATTGACAGCAAGAGCCACGCGTAGTGGAATGTCTAGCTAAGTTGCTATGCTTCACGGTAGTTCGCAAGGAACTCACTGCGGAGATAATCTGCCCAATTGAATTGAAATCCTTCGGCACACTGGGCTGCTAGCACGATGACAGGCACCAACACCTCGTCGACACGACACTTCCTCATCACATTTCCTGCTAAAATCTGTGTAGCCACCTTTACAGCAAGGTCACAGATGCTAGATATGGCATATCCACGCGACTTCTTTACTAACTTAAACTTCTCTTTCATGGCCTCCACGAGGGCCTGCTCACCACCTTTTCCACGAAATATCATGGCCGGATTTTCTCCTATCTAAGGCAACTGCATGATCCTGTGGATCAACCTGTCAGTGATGGGTATTGCCTCCTCCAGCGATAGACACCCATCATGCATGAACCATAGCAGCTGCTTCATGATCAGTACTATAACCAGTGTGTGGTTGTAGTGCAACACCCAAAGCAGGTTGAGAAAGCCTACCTTGTCTACTCCTCTGAGCCACCTCTACGGCTCCAATGCGGTCATTCTGGTGGTTGTGTTGATAATGTGGTGCATCAGCTACTCGATCGCCAGGTGTGGGAACTTCTCGTCATCGGCCAAGTTCTAGTCTTCAATTTTTAACAAAGGAACCTGCCCCATGCGCGGTCCTTCAAAAATAATTTCATTCGGAAGCAGAGGGGTTTGCAAGGGGACCTTTCTCTCATCGATATCTTTTGGCACCTTAGTCTTGCCCTTGCATGGAGGGACATACTCAGGAAATCGAGTGATAGGGTTAGCACCCTGGGCTTCAACCTCCTCCACATCTACTCCCACATCCTCATCATCCATCAGGATGTCTTCAATTTCTTCCTCCTCTGGCTCTAGATTGATGGCTTTTCCCTTTTCTTGTGCAGTGGGCTTCTGTGGGTCTCTTCTTGGTTATGCACACACTGGTATTGAAAGCTACTTTCCCTTCTTATCCCTCACACTCTCCTTGGTTGGGGTGCACTTTGGTCTCAACGTTCTTGGTGATTTAGGGACTTCTGCTAATAATTCGATCACTTCAGGAGCAACTTCTTCAGCCTCCATCTCAATTTCTGGCACCAACTCCTCTGCTTCGGTATATATAGCTTCTGCGGGCACCGACATGATGTTCTACAAGAACTCCTATGTCTCATTCGACAATGTATCAAATACTGAACTGGCTATCAGAAGTTCGAAGTGCTCATGATTCATGTGCTCCTAAGAACTCAACAACTCAATTCTTGAAATGCCAAGTCTTTTTCACCAGACAACCACTTGTAATTTATAGGGAATCTTTAATTGAAATCCCACCATTGCCCCCAAATTTGGTTCATTAATGCTAGATTGGCAGTAGATTTACAAGGATCTGATCCATAAATTCCATCTTAAATGTCAGCCACCCAATCCATTTGGCTGCATTTCTAGCGTCAAATCATGAACAGTGACTTTAATAGCCACTTTCCGATCGACCTACATGATTTCTCCTTGGGTAACGCAACTCCCTTCGCGTTACAGCGAACCCTATGACACTTCCTTGCTTTGCGCAATCCTCCAATCGTGCAGCTGCCCAAACTGGGCAATGTAGTTTATAGTCCTGTGCCTCCTTTCAGCTACCTGGAGCACTAAGACTGTGCTACCTGCATATAGTCACATTGCCAAACCACTGGTGTATTGCTTCAATTGACTGCCATTTACCTTTCTTGGGAAGGGATCTCCATTTAGTTTGACCAGCTCAACTGCTCCTCTGTCAGTAATCTCCTTGATGACATAGGGCCCTAACTAGTGCATTTTGAAAATCCCTGGAAAGTTATCAAACTTATTATCATATAACAAAACCAGGTCATTTACCTTAAAGGTGCACAACTTAATGTGCCGATCATGCCATGCTATTTCGATCCCCTTTTGGACTTGTTGGTGGAAGCTAGCTAGAAATATTTCTTCCTCAAGCTCAGCCAGCTGCGCGAGCCTCTCCTCCAGGGCTCTGTGATCCATCATACCTGTGAGTGCTGCTATGCATAGACTAGGCACAATGTATTCCATGGGCATCACTGCTTCAACACCACATACAAGCCTAAAGGGTGTTTTTCTAGTCAATTTCTTGCATGTCGTTTGATAGACCCATAGTACTGCGGGTATGTGTAGGTCCCAATCACTTCGCTGAGCATTGCAAACCTTGGTCAGCGTGTTCTCCAGATTTTTATTGAATGCTTCCACTATCCCATTAGCCTACGAGTGATAAGGCATGCTCTTCTCGTGATATACTTGAAATTCCTTCGTTAGCGCGCTGATTGTCTCATTCAGAAAGTGCATACCTTGATCACTCATCAAAATCTTTGAACAACCAAATCACGTTAGTATATATTCAAAGAGGAACTTTGCAACAATCACGCTCGTGAAATCCTTCATAGGTTGTGCCTTCGCCCATCAAGTCAAATAGTTCATCGTGGTGATAGTGTACCTCACTCCCATCTTTCCTTGGGGCTGAATGGGTCCCACAAAGTCTATCACCCATTTTTCAAAGGGTTGTAACATCATCTGTGGATTCAGAGGTAGCTCATCCCTCCGCGATGGCTTTCTAGTCCTTTGACACACATCACGCGCTCTGTAGTAATCTTTTGAATCTTGATGGAGGGTTGGCCACCACAACCCTATGCATAGAATCTTCTGTGCAGTTGCTCTCCATATATAATGTCTTCCCGCACCACCCCCCCATGAGCATCCACGAGGATACTTCTCCTTTCAAACTCCGGTACATATCATCACAATATCTCATCAGACCCCATTTTATACAAATGCTCGACAATGAGAGAAAACATTGCCGCACGCACCACTAACTCCTTCTTCTGCTAGATGGTGTATCCTTCTAGGGTAGTTCCTATCGTTAGGAAATGTATGATATCTTCAAAATTACCATTCACGATGCACACTACAAATAGCTGCGCGTCAGGCAATTCCTCCTCCAAATTAGTGGGCTCTTCTGCAGTTTCAGTGCACGACATATGGTCTGGTCCAATGTTCAGTCGTCCAAGCTTCATGATAACTTAAAAATCATAATCTTGGAACAATAACAACCACCTACAGATTCTCCCCCCCAACACAAGCTTATTGACCAGGTATTTCAATGCGGAATGATCTGTATACATCTGAAAATGGCCACCCAGCAAATAGTGTCTAAAATTTTGGAGTGTGTATACCATGGCTAACCCTTCATGCTCGGTGGCGGAATAGTTCTTCTCTGCCTTAGATAACCTTCTGCTTGCGAACGCTATAGGATGGTCCAAGTCTCCACCTCCAACCTGTGCCAGTACTACTCCCAGTGCTATACATGACGCGTCGACATGCACATGAAACTCCTTCCAATCCGAGAAGACTAGGATTGATGCAGTGACCATATTTTCTTTCAATACATCCATGCTTTTCTTATAGTGCTTGTTCCAACAAAATGTGACATCCTTTTTTAACAACTTCTCCATAGGTGCAGTGATCTAGGCATAGCCTTTGATAAACTTCCTATAATATCCAGTATGTTCTAGGGTAGCGTGCAACTGTTTCACACTCCTCAGTGCTTCCAAGTTAAGTATCACCGCGATCTTCATGGGATCTACCATCAATCCCTATCTACAAACCACATGACCCAGCAGGGTCCCAAAAGGAACACAAAATAGGGATTTCTTCAGATTGAGTGCGATCTGGTATCTTCGATAGGTATCTAGCATTAGGCGTAAACTTGTGACATGGGGTTTCACTAGCCCAAACACAGTCCAGTCATCAAAATACACTTCCAGGAACTTATGAATAAATTCCTTGAATGCTGCAACAACTACGTGTGAGAAAATCGTAGGCGCATTCTTTAATCCAAAAGGGATTATAGTGTACTGAAAACACCCCCACTAAGGCGCGAAGTTCGTCTTGCTCCTATCCTCGAGTGCAATTTTGATCTAATGTTACCTAGAGAACCCATTAGTAAAGGAATATGCCTCCTGACCACCTACATTGTCCAACACTTAATCAGTGAACGGATTAGGGAAAGGATCATGTACACAAGCGTCATTCAACTTCCTGAGATCCATGCATATTCTGACTTCATCCTTCTTCTTCTTTTCCTATACCACCATTGGGCTTACCCAATCAGATTCTTCCATAGAATCAATGATGCCTGCTGTGAGCATTTAGTCTAGCTCTAAGAGGACCTTCTCCTTATACTTCGGCTTGAGACGTTAAGGTCATTGCTTAACTGGCTTCACGTTGGGCTTCAACGTGATCTTCATAACACCCAGGTCTCTGAATATCCCTTTTAGATCCGATAACTTGGTAGGGAATAAATCATACTATTTGTGGATAAATTTAGCAACCTTATCCACCGTTGCATTATGCTAGTAATCTCCAATCTTCACAAATTTGGGCTCTGCCTCCATACCAATGTTTGCTTATTTTGTTTTAAGTGGCGCAGTTATATCAGGATTCTCAATCTGCGGTCCTTCAACCTCGTGGTGACCTTCCGTTTTAGGGATGTTAACCTTTCGCGGATCCTCATCTTCTTCTTCAGTGGTTACACTAGAGCATTCCAGCGCGTGACTCAGCTGAGTAGTCCAATCAGGCTGAATCAGGTCCAAAGGATCTCGAAGTATCTGAAAGATTGCTGCTTTTACTTCTTGTAGCGCCTTGTCGATACAGTCAAACCTGTATTCAAAGATGAATGTTATTATGAATCCCTTGTGTAGAATATCCCATTCACTTGTACCATGGCAAAGCTCCATTTCTATGTACGAGTTCATCGGGATGACATCCAGGGTGAGATAGAACAAGTGCACCCATTCAAGTTCGGGCTTCTCTCCATAAGCCTGAGCCCATTTGGCCAAGTGTGAGTGCGGATAGTCCCACCCATCATACTTGTCTGTCATTTGTACCCTCAGCTTCCCAAAGTGTGTTCTCATCATCCTCCTACATTCGCACCAATCATCAAAACTACCCTTGTGTGTACCCCACCATCTTGTGGGCATAGCGCGTAGGGCCTAGTCCAAAGCTTGGAAGCACTACTTCTCTTGTACCCCCTCTCAAATGCATCCAAAAAGATATTTACATCATTCAGGCCATCATAAGTGGGCAGATTTCTTACCTCTGATGACACACAATGTAGCGACTGTGTCATCATGTTACAGCTTAGCGTGGTTACTTCTTGTAATCAATTCTACCAGTGCTTTAGTTCTTCATCAGAGTCTGAGGTGCAAGAACTCTCGCGATCCCATGTAATTCGTCCATCAACGGTGGGATTCACCCAATATTGGTCTCGCGCTGTTATCTTATAGATAGAATCCAGATCATCATCACTATCATAATCGCGGACTAGTTCAGTATAGCGCGATCCTTCAACAGGATCTAGGGGTACTATTACGGGGAGTGATTTCTTCTCAAATATCATTTTTCACTTCTTTAGGTTGATTATCTCATTCATATCAGTAGCCCAATCAATTCCAAGGAGTGCAGAGTAGGGGTTGTTGTTATCCACAATTACTATTACTTCAAAGTCAGCCAGCATGCTCGCGCCTTAAATATCTAGAGTCGCCCCTTACAACCGCCCCATGGGGATGACCTTCTGTTGATTCGCAATCCTTTGCTGAATCAGAGACCACTGCAGCATGGGTCTCCCCATCTACTCCAAAGTTTTCTTTGGTAAGACATTCACATCTGACCCCAGATCCATTTCATACTCTCTTATATGCGCGGTCAGTCTCATCTCCCGTCCCGTCCTTGTTTTATGCTTACCAATATTTCGTACTATGCATAGCTCACCCAGAGTGTTTCTAGTGCATCTATTTATGTGCTCCTGTAATGATCTGGATCTTGAGGGGAGGCCCTCAAGATCTAAAAGATTGAAATGGATCTTGTGGGGGACGCCCCCAAGATCTAAAAAATTGAAATTGCGGGAAGAAAATTGAGTAGGATGCCCAATAAACAAAACCAACAAGAATTTTTTTATTAAAACAGATAATATCTGTAAGAACTACAATCTCTCCTTTTACAAAGTGTGACTTGTTACTTATAGTATTTTTCAGCTACAATACCACGGGTCAATTCCATGGGTGAATGAATACCATGGGTGGATGTCACAATACCACGGGTCAATTCCATGGGTGAATGAATACCATGGGTGGATGTCACAATACTATAGGTCAATTCCATTGGTGAATGGATACCATGGGTGGATGTCACAATACCATGGGCAAATACCATGGGTGGCTGTCACTTACAATAACATGGGTGGATAAATACCATGAGTGGATGCCACTTACAATACCATGGGTGGATGAATAACATGGGTGAATGAATACCATGGGTTGATGCCATTTTCTATTCAGATCATTCCTCCCTCCTTAAGAAGCAATGGTCACCATTGCGTGAAGTTCCCTCCTAAGAAGCCTTTGTTGAATATGAAGAGCCACTAAAGAGAAGGGTTTTATGCGGTTAACCCATAACCATGATGAACGAAGATTCGAGGATAGAGATACCCTGTAATGATTGTGACCAATTGTGATACTGACAGTGCACGGCCTAGCAAATGGACTTCGATGAAGTGTGGATTTGTGGATGACCCATAACCATGATGAACGAAGATCCGAGGATAGAGATACCCTGTAATGCTTGTGACCAACTGTGATACTGACAGTGTGTGGCCTAGCAAATGGACTTCGATGAAGTGTGGGTTTGTGGATGACCCATAACCATGAAAAATGAAGAACCAAGGATATAGATACCCTTTAATTCTTGTGACCAACTGTGATACTAACAGTGTGTGGCCTAGCAAATGGACTTCGATGACAAGGATTTTGTGCAGTTGACCCATAACTGTGATGTTGATTGTTGATGAAGTAGCAGGTGCCTACATTGCCTGGGGTGGGAGGGCACGTCTCCAAATAACCCAAGTCGAATGCTACTATGCTGAAACTGATGAATTTGAAGCAGGTGCCTACTAAAGTGGGGTGGGAGGGCATGTCTCCAATGGGAACCCGCTCTGAATGTTGCTCTAGAATTAAAATGGACATAACTCGGTCAAAACAACTTGTAATATTTATTGTAACCTATTTTTGGAAGCAGAAGGACCACTTTTCATCTTCCCATGTGTTGGAAATCCTTATCTAGACACTCTAGAATCTCAGATTCACACTGCAAATTTTCCGTCGTCACAAAAGTTCTGATAAATAGTTGATTTTAAATCAGCGATATCTCCCACATCAGAACTCCGATTCGACCCATTTTTTTTTTGAAATTGGGTGATTTGTCAATAGATGCACAGATTTCTAGTCATTTTTCTGAAATTACGAACAAAAACTTCACAAAATGATAGGAGAGTCGTCATCCATGAGTTTTCGTCGGAAAAAAAATTCTACAACATAGCTGATTTTAAATCAGCGATATCTCCCTCATCCAGACTTCGATTCAACCATTTTTCTTTTGAATTTTGGTTTTTTTTCACAAGGAATACATATCTGTTATTTGGTTTTGTAAATATTGGACCAAATGTTTCATATCTGATCTGAAACTCGCCTCCAAAAAAAAATCCTACAAAAAAATGAAAAAAGAAAAATTCTTCTTGCTTGGCCCAAGAAAGTGCTCTGTGGAGGTTGCAGCATGTTCCGGAAGTTTGTTGAATATTGCTGCAAAAATTTGAAACTGAAATATGCATGAAACCCTCATTCCCATGGAATCATAACCTTCTTTGATACCACTGATTCAGATCTTGAAGGGAGGCACTCAAGATCTAAAAGATTGAAATGGATCTTGGGGGGTACGCCCCCAAGATCTGAAAAATTGAAATTGCGAGAAGAAAATGGGTAGAATGCCCAATAAAAAAACCAACAAGAATTTTTTTATTAAAACAGATGCTAACTGTAAGGACTACATTGTGGTGGACAATCTTTCCTTTTACAAAATGCAACTTGTTACTTATAATATTTTTCAGCTACAATACTATGGGTCGATTCCATGAGTGAATGAATACCATGGGTGGATGTCACAATACCATGGGTCAATTATATGGGTGAATGAATACCATGGGTTGATGTCACAATACTATGGGTTGATTCCATGGCTGAATAAATACCATGGGTGGATGTCATGATACCATGGGAAAATACCATGGGTGGATGTCACTTACAATAACATGGGTGGATAAATACCATGAGTGGATGCCACTTACAATACCATGGGTAAATTTCATGGGTGGATGAATAACATGGGTGAATGAATACCATGGGTTGATGCCGTTTTCCATTCGGATCATGTAACCCCTTCACAACCTTGCTATCACGTAATAGCTTCATACAGGTCTCCAAGAAGGTTGTAAGCATAGAAGGGTCCATCTCCTGGTCAGGCTTATCCTTTCTTCCTGAGTTGGGGGCCTCAGCGAAGCTCTTCTTTTCTTCTATGAATGTTTCACGTGTGTGCTCCAAATTGAATTCAACCTCCTTCATCGGAGCTTTACGAACCCATGTGCTATCTTTGAGTTGTTTCCCTTGTCATCTCCTGTTGTGATTCCACTTCAGAGTACTATATTCATGTTCGGATCCTCTTCGCGCGGCTTAGACCTCATCATCTGCAGGTTCTGAGTCGGTTGAGGTGGTAGCGCCCCTTTTTCATGTATCCTTGCTATCAACATAGGACAGTCTTCCATTTCATGATCAAATAGAGTGCAATATTTGCATGATGGACATGTTGGGTTAGTGAAATTGTGGGCATAGTGTCTTGGTCCCTCACAATTGTAGTAGATTAGTTGTCCCCGCCCTCTTCCAGGTTCTCCTCTACCTCAGCCTCATCCGTGCCCTTGAAAGCCTATTTACACCATCCCTGTGCTTTGGTGAGGAGTCCATGTTTCTGCCTGAACCCCCTAGGCGGGAGTTCTATCCATCATTAATTCATAACTTCTGCAATTACGCTCATCCTGCCCTACCGACCTACAAAGGTTGCATAACAGTTGCTTTGGAATTTGTACAAAATTTTGCAGCAAATGACAATTATTCGTGGCATGTTTTCCTACTACCTGACATATAGCACACCACAACATAGGTCTCGTGCTTGGTCCTGCTTAAGCTTCTGATATTAGGGACATTGGTCCCCCTCTTGCAATGTAGTTTGCAAAGATGGGCAATGGTCTTTGTCATGCCCCTGACCCTTGCACTTCAGGCACCATACCTCTTCGTGCACCTCTGGTTGAACTATTTTATCCTACTTCAAACTTTGCATCTCAAGGCAAATATTTTTCAAATGCGCATGGATCTGCTGAAGCCCGAGATTTGAGTCTTGCATAGGTGTTTCATGCAGTTTCATTGCAATCTCTAAGGCCTCTACCTGAGTTATTATCTTCTGTTGTGACAACGCTATTATCACTCTAAAATCTCCCTAGAGTTGTTATGAAAGAAATAATAGAGTTCACCACAAACATTCGTTTGAGATCAAGATCTAGCACCCTTCCTAATGCTCAGAGAGGGCTCTCTCTTTTTTATTCAACTTTCTTTAGTTAATTTATTGTAGCCTAATAATTCAAGCTTTGACTGGATTTTGATTTTGATTTGGTGGTGGAATCACTGACTTAGATGGATAGAGGGATGTCTTTTACCATTGGGCTATGGGGTCAAGTCTCAAGAAAACAAGACTGAATCAAGTTCTAAAGATAGTGTTTACAGGGTAAGGTAGCTGAGTAAATTTAGATATTTTAGGCTGGATGTTGAAGTGGTTTTCAATCGAGGTCAAGGAGAAATTAAGGGTTCCTCAAACCAGATAATGAGAGAGATGATAGAGGTTAATTGAAACTAGGGAGCAATGAAGGCGTTCCTACTCTGGATATCAGAAGAAAACATTAAATGATTAACTGTTGAAGATAGAGTATACTTAAAAAAATTTTGCAATAGTTTTTCGGTTATTTCATTTAATTTAGATAACATGCAAGTCTGTGAAACACTTAAGAAAATAAAAATTTAACAAACAAAAAATACTTCACTGAAGTGGCCAAACACATGAATCCTGTAATGTAATGTCTTTATTACTCAGTCCAGTCTGATAACTTGAAAAATGGTACAATGAACCCTTAGTTTTTAGATCAATATAACTATAGAAATGTCTAGCAATCCACACTCTATACTTCAAATTATGAAGTATTTATACAAAAATAGTTACAAAATATCCCAAATTGTCTTGTGAATTATTCGAGGATAAAGAAATATCTTCAACCAAGAAGATAGAGACAGATATGTAACTTCTACAAGCTGTCCCTGATTATTTGGCTCTGCTGTTAGATATTTTTCTGCCTTTTCTCATTTGTTGTTTGTCTTCCACGCTGACTGTTCTTTTACTTTGCCTTTTGACCGATACTCTTTCATCTGATAATCTTTGACTAGGCTCACCTGTTACTTCTCTTTCACTGTTTTGCATTCACTTTTACCTTGCATTTTACAATAAGTCATTTAATTTTTCCCATGTCTCTGTATTTGGTAATTTAATATTACCATTCTTCTGTAGACTTCATCTACTTCTGTGTATTTTGCAAAGGTGGCTTGTTTAAAAAAAGGTTTTTTACCTCATGCTGGAGGTAAAATAGGTTCTCAAAAGTCTGGTAGAGAACCTTTCCTGTAGGCATCCCCTTCATAGAGGAACTATTTTCTTTCTCTCTTTCCACTTCTTTGATTTTCTTGTTGTAGTCTTCATGTGGAATTAATTTGTCATTTATTACCAAGGGATTTGGTAGACCTTTCTGCCTTAAAGCATCAAATTTAACCATGAACCTGCCTCTAACCAGCTCCATGGTTTGGCATTTGTCCTCAAGCTGCATCATTAAGTTACTCTTGGTGAGCATTTTCTTCACCTCTAGTATAGTGCCAGTCCTATCAGCTATGTCTAGCTCCTACAATTCATATTTATTCTTAGAGTTAAGGAATTGGATTATTATTGAGTATTCTTTTGGCATGTCTCCAAGTTCGGCCTTAACTCTCTCAATTTCTTTAGTAGCCTCTTTGACTAATTCATTTTGTTCAAAGATGACTTGTATAGATGGCCAAATATCATTGACAGAGTCAATGACATTGGCCCATAACTGTTCTTTAGCTTATGCAAGTCGATCCTTCAATGTTAACTCTTTTTCCAAGTTCTTTATCCTTTTAGTCAACATGTTTGACTTCTGTACTTCATTTTTGTGCATAATCTGAGCCAGTTTCTTCTCATCCTCTAGAATTGTTATCTACTCTTTTAGCATATTTATCTCAGTGGTCTGAATAGGCATGTCCTCCATGGCCTTGAGCAGTTTACTTGCCTCATAACTTGGCTGAGTTGTTGATGTTGTTGAACCTGTTGCTGATGTAGTTGTAGTTGCAGCTAGAAGTGTTGTAGCTAGTGGAGCTATTGGGGCCAATGAAGCTGACAAAGTTGAACGAACTACTGTAGTAACTTTAGGGATAGTAGTGGCGGTAGCTGTCCCAAGGTTGGCTTGTTTCAGCTGGATTAAACTGTCCAATTCATTCTCTATTTCTTTCATTTGAGCATTTAGTTGAAGAATGAGATCCATCATTTCCTCCTACTGGGTTTGGTTCTCTAGGAGCTCCTTGGTCTGTGGATGTTCTGAATGAGGAAGCTTCAGTTGCTTCTTCAAAGCAACAATATCCTCATTTTTCTTCTTTATCAGTTTTTCTGCTACCTTGATGTCACTTGAACCATATCCAATCTCAATCACCAAGTCTTCCAGTGACTTGATTATGTTATCCTTGGCCTATGAGGATGCCTTTTCCAACTTAAGATGTATTGTGATGTTATCCAGTGAGCTTTGAAGATTCTACACAATCATTTCTTTGTTAGTCATGGTGGAATAAATAATTTCATCGGCCTCTTTATGGAACTCAATTTGGTCAATAAGGTGAACATACCTAGCAAAAAATTCAAAAAAAAATTCTTGAAGTCTGCTGATGATTTGGGCTGCTGGACTATAGGCTGCATAAAGGTCATTTTCATCTTACCAGTCTTAATGTCAAAGGCTGTCATTCATCTATTTTGATTGGCAGGTGTTTGTTTGAAGTACTGGTCATAAGTTTCAACCTTTAATGCCTCATTCCTCACCTTGATTTCCTTGTACTTCTCTTTTATATATTTCTCTTTATCCACTGGCTTGCTGGATGAAGAGACTTCAATACTAAGTTGCTTTTCAATGATTTGAGTGTTTGAGGTAGAAGGCTGATGAGTTTCCTATGAAACTGCTGGACCTATACTCCTTCCAACCATTGTGTCAGTATCAGCGATTTCAACTGTCTCAATGGTGTCTTTTTTCTCAGTTATAGGATTAAGCTTGGGCCTCTTCCTGTAACTGATCTCAAACCTGTCATCTATAGTGTCCATCCCAGAGCTAGAACCTTCTTCCCTAGTTCTTTTTACATTTCTTTCCTCATTTGCTGGAGTCTGTAGAATGGGAGTAATACCCATCTGTTCCTGTAGGGATGGAACCTAGAGAAAGGAACTAGTATGAATCTACTTTTCCACATCTATTAAAGTATTCTCCACATCTATCAAAGTATTCTCCAACCATTCTGACTAGTTGTCATATCTTTCAATGTTTGGCCCGGGCTCATGTATGAAAGGACTTATCTTGAATTTGAGCCTTAGTTTGTTTATGACTCCATTAGGGTCATATTACCACATGAAACTACTTTTGAAGTTCATTTGTTGTAAGATTTTATCTACCTCCTGTCCAGCTTCCCTATTATTGCAAATAAAAGGGCCCAATTGATTTTTGATTTTAAACTGGGTTTTCTTCCTAGCTGATAGAAAATTAACCTCATCAGAGTTTATGATCTGCCTGAAATAATCTAATGCAAATATGCTCATGGGGAGGTATTTGGGTGGCTTGTAGGGAGTGAGTTTGCATCCATATATCCTGATTTCTGTGTGGTCCTGGTACAAATACCAGTCTCCCACTCTACTGTTCTTAGCCAACTGTAAAACTCTCTTAATCTCATCATTGATCCTACGTTAATAACTACTAGTTAGCATGTTTACAACTGGATGAACAAATGAATCAATGAACTCTTTATAAGTAAAGATAGTGGAATGTCTTTGGATCAATGGTGTCCAAAAGATGAAAGATCTTGGATTACCCTTGGTGTCGAACTTTTGGATGCTGACTGGAAACTTGTCTGACTGAAAGTATAAGAACATGTGAAACAATGCTGATGAGTATTTGAATACTCTCTCATTTGGCAGTCTAATAAACTGTTCATGGATTCTTTCTGCCAAGAATTGAGCAAAGTTGTAAACTGTAGCTGGAGGTTTTTGTGGGCAAAATATAGAAAGGAAAGCAAGAACAACCTCATCCACATGTTCATCAGTGGTGTATCCTAGAATATAAGAGAGCATGGTTATAATTTGTCTGCCTCTCTCAGAGAAAATTGTGGCAACATATGGAGGACTATCTGTAGGAGTATGAGACTCCTCTATGATGAAAGTCTAAAAGATTTGAGCTTTCTTGGGAAGGCCTAGCTTTGTGTAGAGTTCAAGTAAAGCTTCAATGGAAAGTGGGGTCTCATTTGGGCCTGGTCGGATCTCCAACATTCGATTTATTGACTCTGTAGTAATAGTGAATAAAACCTGTTGGTCAGGGGAGACTATGGCTCTTTGACTAGGGACATAGCAAGCTTGGTAGAAGTGGATGATTTCTAGGAATTGGTGCACCTGTGGGAACACGTATTTGGGAAAATTTGATTTCCATAGGTGAATGTGATCATTTTGGTTCAGGAACTTATCTTTACTCCAGCAGTGGAGTTTCAGTAGGTAGCTAGGGGAAGCATTGTCTTTAACCTGAAACTCTTTCTCGGCTAATGGGAGGTGGTCAATATCAAAGTGAGGGGTTTGTAGGGGTCTTACATCCAAAGAGCTTTGGGAAGCCATAATTTGTTTTATTCAACTATATTACCTTTTCTTTGGCTTTAGGAGTAAGGTTAGAAGTTCTGGAACTGTGGGGAGGGTAATTTCAATATGTAGAAAAGGGGTTTGGATGCACAGTAAGTTTTTCTTCAATTTAGCAAGGTTTTTTAATTAATTTAATTAATTAACCTTTTAATAATTACAGCACCTAGCTCAAATTTACAGGGCCGCTCTGTTTCTTTCAAGAATACTTGGAATTTTTTTTTTATGATTTGGTGCACAAACAGGGTTCAGTGGTGGCAGTAGAGTTTCTTGAGGCTTCATTTGTCTAATTGCAACTTCAATTTGGTGTCTGCAGTGTCTTCTAGTTGAAAAATGTGGTTAAATTTGTTGCACAGAGGTTCAAGGTATCGAAATTAGTCAATAGAGGTTTGGAGTGGAAATGAGCAAAGACAGAAAAATGGGGCTTTTTTGGCCTTTTAACCAACAACGGTTACATTTTGGCGTGAGAATTGGCAAATGAATAGTGGGCAGTTTTCGTTTATGCGAGGAGGTAGTTTTGTGCCATATCGCACCGCTTTTGGGTGGGGAGCGATATTTTTCGTGAGAACTCGATATAACCCAGTGTTGCCATGTAGCCAAATAGTGCTTGGCCAAAACCACGAATCTCGCGTGCTTTTGGATAGTTAATTGTCGGATTGTGAAACTGCACAATATGGATGTGCATCATTAGGTCTCGAGGTGGGAGATCAGAGGGATATCATGTGGCGAAGTTGGATGGACAGTGTTAGGTCCCTATACTACTAGTGTAACCCCTTATTTTTACTAGTACAACCCCCTTATTATATTGTTGTTCCCATGTAGTCCCCATACTGTTATTATTGTGCCCCATAGAAACCCACTATTGTTATTATTTTGCCCTTACATTATTATTGGTATGTCGGCTTTGATTATACTATGGCCCCTTAGACTCCTATACATAGAAAGGATGTCTCGTCATTTGTATCATCTAAGAATTGTTCATTTGTGTAATGTAAAGGAGGTTTCCCCATTGAAGAGGCTTATTTTAAGGTGTTGATCTATCTTTTCTATTTTTTTGTGAGATGGTTTCATAACGTTTCGTAACAAAGCTTTGGATTCTAGGGTTTCGTTGCTCTGAACAGGTCATCGTGGAATTTTCACTATAACTTTCTTTCTTTGACGTTTCAAAATCTAAAAAAAAAGCCCATTTGAGACTAAATCATGCTGAAGCTTGGGTTTGAATTTCACATTTTGTCTCATGATAGTTTCAAAGATATGATTTGAGGAATTTAGGATTTTTGCAAGGTCCAGAATATCATCTAAAACAGGTCATCATGGACATTTCACTATAACTCTTTCGCTACAAATTTTCAGAAGCTAGTAAAAAAAACCCACTCGAGAAGAAATCCGTTTGAACCTAGAATCCAAATTTCAAATCCTTTCTCACTATATTTTCGGAGATATAATCTGAGGAAGTTAGGGTTTTGTCAGACACCTGAATTACATTCCAAAGAGGTCACCGTGGGAAAGTCGTCATAACTTTTTCTCTGAGCATCAGATTGAATTTTCGTAAGAAGTTACAGAAATAAGATGGACTGATGTTTTTCGAGTATCAGTTTCAGAACCTAAGGTTGAAACAGTGACCTGTGACATGTCGTAAAAGTTCGCTCTACTAAGCCAGTCTATACTCAGGTCATCGTGGGAGATTTGGCATAACTCTTCATTGGAGAATCCAATCTCGATCAGACTTACGGGGTTAGAAACATTAGTTAAAGGGATATTATAGGCCAAAATTTCAAAACTTTGCGATCCGAAATTACATAGTTACAGTCATTTAAAGATCGAGCTCCTAAAATCAAGAAAAAGCGAGATGAGGAAGTTTGATGGCAAGGATCCGGTAAATTGGATACTATAGATGGAGAAATATTTTGATCTAAATGGAGTACCACTATTACAAAAGGTACATATTGCATCTAATTATTTGGAACCAGATCAATTTTTATGGTATAAAGGGCTTTTTTCTTGTAAACCACTTGTTACATGGTCAATTTTCATGAAGGAAATGATAGCACATTATGAGGATACAAAGAGCAACACCTTCTTTAGCCTATTGACAAATCTCAAACAAAAGTGTTCATTGACAGAGAAAATTGAGGACTTTCAAAAATTAAATATAAGGGAAAATGATATTCCATAGAAGCAGAGGATTAATGTCTCCATAAGGAATTTAAAGGATAACATTCATCATGAGGTTTGTCATTGGGAACCTGATTCACTGGAGAGGGCAAGAAAAGTGCAAAGAAAAATTATGGCAACAAGGAAGTCTACCCATCACAAATATAAAGATGGAAGTATTGTTTCTCCTAGCCGTCCACAACCTACAAGGGTGACACCACAACAATTGGAAGAAAAAAGAGCAAAAGGACTTTGTTACAATTGTGATAATGAATACATTAAAGGTCATAAGTGTGCTAAGAAGAAATTATTTTACATTGATTGTGAAGAGGAGGAAGAAAAGTATCAAGAAGCATCAAAAGAGGAGGATATACACCAGGAACCAACCCCAGAGAAAGAAGAAATGAATCCAACCATATCTTGTAAAGCATTGGCAAGAATTACCACTCAAACTTTCAAGATAGAAGGACATATCAAGAAGAAAAAGGTTCAAGAAGTGAAAGATCACATTGAGAAAGAAGAAATGAATCAGATCATATCTTGTAATGCATTGGCTGGAATTACCACTCCTCAAACTATCAAGATAGAAGGACATATCAAGAAGAAAAATGTTCAAGAAGTGAAAGATCACATCGAGCATCAAGAAATGAATTCGATCATATCTTGTAATGCATTGGAAGAAATTACCACTCCTCAAACTCTCAAGATAGAAGGACATATCAAGAAGAAAAAGGTTCAAGAAGTGAAAGATCACATCAAGCATCAACAACAAGTTCTCCAACTTTTAAAGTATAACGCCACTTTGGTACAAAATCGAATGAAACAATAGGCAAATCAACATCGCAGTGAAAGAAGTTTTGATGTAGGCGATTGGGTATTTTTATGGCTACATCTAAAGAAAGATATTTATGAGAAGGAAACGTTGGCAATACTACATGCACTTAAGAAATCGCAACCTTACCTAATGGGAAGACACTTCAAGGTAAAAATGGATCATGATAGTCTTAAATACTTTTTAGAACAAAGATTATCTTTATAAGAACAGAAAAAATGGGTGACAAATATGTTGGGTTATGACTTTGAAATGATATACAGAAAATGGAAGAAACATGTTGTTGCATATGCACTCTCAGGAAAGGATGAGGATGTGGAAGCATTATTTTGTGTTATTTTTGTTATCCAACCAGATTGGATAAATGAAGCAATGAATGAATGGAAGAAGGATGAAGAAGTGTGGCGACTCATTCAAAAGTTACAGAAGATCCTAGTTCAGACAATATTTCCAGAACTTGATAAGGAAGGAAAAATCATATTGGAACTTGGAGTAGTCACAGAAAAAAGAAACCAATAGCTACGAAATCAATCAATTTCAGAGTATTTCATCAAGTGGAAGAACTTACCTACTGAAGATTACACATGGGAGGACAAGAATTTTATACAAAAGCATCAATAACTACTCAAGAGTTGAGGGCAACACTTTTTGAAGAAGAGGGGCATGTTAGGTCCCTATACTACTAGTGTAACCCCTTATTGTTATTATTACAACCCCCTTATTATATTTGTGTGCCCATTAAGTCTCCATATTGTTATTATTGTGCCCCATAGAAACCAACTATTGTTATTATTGTGCCCTTATATTATTATTGTTATGTCGGCTCTGATTATATTATGACCCCTTAGACTCCTATATATAGAAAGGAGGTCTTGTCATTTGTATCATCTAAGAATTTTTCATTTGTGTGATGTAAAGGAGGTTTCCCCCTTGAAGAGGCTTATTTCTAAGGCATTGATCTATCTTTTCTATCTTTTTGTGAGCTGGTTTCATAACAGATAGAGTTGGGATGTGGTTGGCAGGGCCCGAGGTTTAATTATGATGAAACATGATTAATTAAAAAGTATTAATGGGATTTTAATATAATCAATGGGTTAATAAAGGTGGGGACCATGGATTTATATGGCAGAGGTTTTAACTATACACCAAGGTTTGGTGAGTTAAAAGGGTGTCAGGATTTATAACGTGGGGGACTTTAAATATATAAAGCGGGACTTTAGGAAATAACTTAGGATAAAGGGGTTTAGTGGGTTTTTAAGGGGAAAAGAGAAATTAATAAGGGGGGAATGTATTATTTGTGATGGGAATGGGTTTCACACTAGGGAAAGGGTTTTTGGGAAGAGAAATGATTTTAAAGGGTAATATCTATGGAAATGTGTGAAACAAAGGGGTAGAAGGTCAAAATGAGGGGAAAGGGTTTTTACAGGTAATGAAGGGATAATGAGAGGAAATTAATAAACTAAGTATGTGGGGGGTCTAGTGAAATGAGGGGGAATTAGTAAATAAGCTTTATTGAATGTCCTTTCTATTTGATAATTCCTTTGGCACATGAAACATAGGATTAAGCATGATGAAGGTGCTTTGGACTTAGCAACCTTGTGCACTTCCAAAACTTCTTCTACCTACCCTTTATTTACCCTAGCATTTTCTCTTCATTCATTGGGTGCATTTGAGCTTGCTGACCCTTCATTTATTTTTCTTTGATAAGCAAACTATCTAATTCTAACCTTATAACTTCCAATGGCTCAGATTAAACTGATGAGTTCCTTATTATTCTCTACCTAACTACTGATCTGCCAAGATTAAACAGTTTGGCTAGATCTTTATTCTCTATCTATCAACATGAAATTTAAAGCATGAATGAATCAAGTTTAAACAAGTTTGACCATCATGGATTGTGGAATTTTTGACAAGCTGCACACAATATTATTTTGCACAATAAAGTAAAAGGAGTGGCATTTGAATTTGCACACTTTCATGATCTATTCTTATCTCTTTTTGGGGTTCAAATTTTTTACTATTTTGTTATTTTCCTTCTTTTTGTCCTTTGATTATTCTTTTATGACATACCCTCTTTACATTTTTTAATATGGGAAAATATTTGCAGAAAAGAAAAGGTATGTACAATACTACAATAATTAACATAGCCAATTCAAAATTGTGAATCCTATTATTATAGGACCCTAATAGTGGCTCCACATGGGGATGGAATTTCCTGGTGAAATGTCAAGAACCTTAAGATCAGTAGCCTTTGAAACTTTAACTATGGTTTCCTTGTAACTACTCCTTTGTGATCTACTTTATTCATACATATGATGGTACACCTTTCAAAGCTCGGGGCCTTCTCTTCAGGCTTTAACCTCAAAAGGTTACCATCCAATCCAATCTAAATTTTGCAATGTTATATACAATGAGAAAAGTAAAGAAATGAACTAATGTTAATATGTGGACAAGTAATGCTTCAACATTCTACCATTCATTGGTCCTCCTGACAGATATGTTCCATCTAATCATCTCAAGAAAAATGCATTGTTACCTCTATAAAAAGAAAAAAATATAAGGGCCTTGCCATAGGAAATCAAATTTACCATGTTTACCCTTCTCTTCTCTTGTAGAATCCCATTTGAGTACTTTGTCACCTATGTAAAAATCATCAACTTTGTTTTTTTTGTCAAAAATATTTTTGATTTTATCCTGGATCACTTGTGATTTGACATAGACTTCTTCTTTGGTTTGCTGCAAATGTATTGTCTGATTTATCCTCATTTGGATATCATTTGGTTATACTTGCAACTCTTGAATCATTTTCGTCACTGGTACTCCTAAAGAGGATGGAAAAACAACATCATTCCATATACTAGCAGATAAGGAGATGTACCAATGGATTTTTTGGTAGTTAGTCTGTCTGCCCATAAGGCATTAACCAACTTTTGGTTCCAGGTATTCTTGTTGTCTTCTAGCAATTCCTTGATGATATTAACAAGGATTTTGTTTGAGGATTTTGCAAGTCCATTACCTTGAGGGTAATAGGCAGTGGAATGGCCAAGGGTAATGTGATATCTATTACAAAAGTCTACCATTTTCTTGGATTTGAAAGCAGCTACATTATCATTAATGATATCTTGTGGGCATCCAAACCTAGAAAGGATGTTGTTCTCAAGGAAAGAAATGATGACAGAGCTTGTGGCTTTGTTACAAATCCATTTTGGCACATCACTCCCATTATCCAGATGAGTGTTTTAGGGCTTATGAAACCCTAATTTTAGTTTCTACATGCCCTAAACAAGTCACCCTTTTGCATGCCTCCTTCCTAGATAGTTTCATGACTTGACGACATCCTGAAATGACCTCTAAAGGGACTAGCATAGGTAAGGCCATGTAATGGCGTGTTGCAGAGCAGTTGAGTCCATCCCAGGGTGCTCTACAGAGCACTTAGGTCCTCTTTCACCTGTGCTTGGTGAGATTGAGAGAAATTCACATAGGGTTTGGGGAATATTCATATCTCTTGGAGTCATCTAGAAGTTTCCCTCACTTATCAACTCATATGAGCTCGAAAATGGATGAGGAATGAGTTAAGATGCATCCTATCCTCTCACTCCCTTCCTCTATGGAACTAATTCTAAGTATGGAAGGCCATTTAATACCCCCATTTATGACATAACCTCCTTCATCTTCCTATAAATTGAACACTCATCTAAGTGATCAAGGGTTGGAATATGTTGAATTGTAAGGAGATAATGTTGCTATGAGAATTGACTTTGAGACAAGTATTGTTATGGTACAAGCTTTTCACGCTTTTTATGTGATGTGGATGGGATCCAAGCTGGAGGAGTGACTTTGGATCAGACTTGATGGTTGTAATTCCTTCTTCTATTCAATAAAGTATTTGAACCTTTTTCCCATATGATTATCTTGTTATATGATGCTTATATGTGTGAATGTATCTGATTCCATTTACTTGTGTTCAATAGATCTTTTGCTTTGATCGGTTCTTTGTCTTCTGTTGATGTTTACAGGTACTTCTCAAGCGTGTTAAGTATGAGAAGGAGCAACAAGATCGATAGAAAGGAGACAAGAGGAAATTGTAACTACAAGTAGGTATTCTCATCTTCTTTTTCTTATCTACTGCTTATAGGAAAAGGCTAAAGTGCTTTAAATTGTTGTTCTAGATATGGCTACTTATCTAGGGAATTAGTATTTACTCGTAGATACCAAATTCTCCAAAAAAAGCTTGTCTAGAAGGGATGGCTTCTATCCATTTAGTAAAGTAGTCAATGGTTGTCAAAATCCATTTATGCTCGGCTGAGGAGGATGGGTGAATTTCCCCTTTAAAGTCCAAACCCTGTTGTTGAAAAGGCATTTATCTGGAGATGGGTTTGAGAGGTAATGGTAAGAGTTTCTTTTTTCCTTCAAATATTTGGCACTTGTGACAAGAGGTCACATATTTCTTGACATCTGCAAAAAGGGTGGGCTAGTAAAAACCTACCCTTAAAATCTTATCAGCAGTTTTTTTCCAGTATAGGTGTCCTCCACAATCTCCTGCATGAAATTCTTGCATAACTTTGTTAGCTCCATCTTTTAATAAATAATTCAATAAAATGCCACCATTATCTTTCCAAAATAAAGCATTGTCTATGATACAATATTTCATTGATTTCATTTTCAAAAATCTACCTTTAGTTCTAGATAAAACAAGAGGAGCTTGTAGTTTTAGTAAAACAAATATGATATCTACATACCAAGGTGAATCTATGAAAGCTTCACTGAACTGTGGAGTCGCCATCTCTTCCTGATCGTCTAGGACACCAATGAAATTTATATCTAAGGCATGAAAGTTTTATTCAACCATGAGTTTAGCTAAATCTTGGCCTTTGGTAAGTTTTGTAGGATTTATTTCTATGTCATATTCCAAAATGGTGGCAATCCATCTGCCTCTCTTTCCTTCAGGCCCATTCTGAGTTACGATATCCTTTACTACTGAATTTGGAACATATTCAATGATGTGTGAGTATATGAATCTTCAATAGCTTTCACTAAAGAAAGTGCTTGTTTTTCCATTATGTTGTACTTTACTGTAGCATCTCTCAAAGATTTGCTGAAAATGGAATAGGCTGCTCATAGCCTTGATCATTTTCTTGCAATAAGACTACTGCAATAGTATGTTTTGAAGCAAAAGAAGAAATTATAAATCTTTTTTGAAATCAGGACTTATGAGGACTGGAGTTTTAGTAAGGGCTTCTTTGATTTCCTCAAAAGACTGTTTAGCCTCTACTTTCCACTTAAGGGCTGAATCTTTCTTTAACATGTTATTTAATTCTTTGATTAATTCTGCCAAGTTAGAAATGAATCTTCTAAGAAAATTTATTTTTCCTAAAAATTATTGTGATGAGCCTCGATATTGCAATAGGAATGTTGCAACTCCCAAGGCTATCAATTTTAATTATCAACCCGGGGTTCGTACAAACTTAAGAGGTGTCGACACTATATGTGTGACATACAATGTGTCCTTCCTTTGCTGTCATGATGTAATGGAGTGCATGTACTGAAGTCAAATCCTAATGAAATGTTCGAAATGGAACCTTAACCTATTGCAAGAAAGAAAGAACAAGGAAAAAGACAGAAATTCAATGCTAAATCACACCATTTCCTAATTAACTGCCAAGAAACTATGCTTTTCAATAACACTAAATTATGATGAACCAAATGCTACTATCTAAGCATGGGAGTAAGAAGCATCAAAAATCACTAATGTGCAAGTAAAGGGACTGAAATAAATATGTTTTTGTATTTTTATCTTTTTATGCAAAATCAAGTATGCAAACCAATTTCCTTTGGTGATGTGGCAGGTGAATTAAGGTTGTTGGAGGTTGGATGGAAGGGTTAGGAGATGGTTGGATGGTGTGGGAGACCATTGGGAGGCTTTTTGTGACTTCCTAGAGGTTTTCCATCAATTCATCCTCAAAACAGGTCGTTTCAGGAAAACCTACAGGATGTACTAGAAACCTACAGGATGATCTTGTAGGAATTACAGGAAACCTACATGATACAACCAAGAGAAAAATGTGAGGTGTTGGAGGTGATGGAAGGCATATGGAAGGTGGTATATGGGTGGAGTGGAGTGAGAAAATGTCTAAGATCACTCAAATCTCGAAACCAAAGTTAAGAGATGGATGGATTTGCTCAAAAAGCTTGGAGAAGTTTCCTTGGGAAATGATGAAATTGGTGAGGGTTTAATGACTAAGAAAATCAAATCCAAAGTGGATGTGATTTTTTTTTTATTAACTAGGATGTATTAGGTCCCTATTCGAAGTGGAATCACTCAAAAAGACCTATGTTAACCCATTATAAAAAAATATAAAACATTACTAGTCGAAAATCTAGAAATTTGAGAACTAGTGAGCTAGTAAATCTAAAACATGCCTAACCAAATCAAGTGAAAATGTAATGGGGTAATTTTTTTTATGAACTATTTTTTTTTTTGATCTAATGCAAGTGGAATTGAGTCGATTGAATCTCATTAGCATGCTCTAAAAATAGAAGAAATTTATTGTTCTTTTGCTAAAAAGGAGGTCCAACAATCTAGATTTGGGAATAAGAAGACTAATCCAAGCTTCTCAATGATTCTTATGAAATTCCAAATCTTTTCCAAGAATGAAATAATGCTTTTGATCCTGCAAAAGAACTTACATCAACTATTTAACTCAATCCTACGATAAGAAGTCATTAATTCTAAATGCAGAAATAGAAAGAAATAAAAACTAGAGATGCAAGCAAATAAGCAATCAAAAGAAGGAAAGAAAATGATAAAAAAGGGCTTTGAGGTTCCTAGGATGGCCAAGACCAAGGTAACTCAGAGACCTATGGAGGAGAACAAGATTTAGAAGCTGAACATGGCACCAATCTTCAGTATTTTCATCAATAGAATTACATCCCTGCAAGAAAATACAATGGAGCTGCAAGAATACAAGTTCTCTCCACAATAACACTAATGAAAATATCCCTCGAGGAAAATTCGAATTGGTACTTATAAAAAATGATTTGGAATAATTTCCCATGAATGGAGGAAACTTTCCCCATCAAAATACCTTGATTAGTGGATCTAGTCCCCAATACTAGGAATTTGCATTAAATGGCAGGGAACACATTCCTAGATTTTCTCAATCATTCCCTAGAGGAAAATTCCACTTGGTACTTATACAAAATGATTAATAATAATTTCCCATGAATGGAGGAAGCTTTCCCCACCGAAATCCCTTGATTAGTGGATCTACTCCATTGGTTAATGTATTTTCTGCCTTGATTAGTGGAACACATTCCTAGATTTTCGCAATCACTGGAGTTCCACAATTTGTGCCATAATTCCAGAGTATCTTGTTGACTTATTATTTATAATTGATCCTCCAGTATTAGGGAACAAGTCCCTAACTTATCTCCTCCTCCAACTCTTCATAATCTTCCCAATATTCTCATAATATTCCACAAAAAATAAATAACATTAGGCACAAATATTCAATTATTCATAAACCTTCCTAATGAATACTTTAAAGTTAAAAATAAATTATCTAATGCAAGAAGAGAGGTTTAATGTTCTGAAGGATGGTCATAGGCACTAATTTATGTTTTAAATTAGAGGCACGAGCCTTAATTTATGTCTAATTTAGAGACCCATCAGATTGGAATTCTTTGATGTTTCTAGGATGAGTGATGTTTAGGATTGCCTCTATTCTAGCTAGATGTATTCTAGTTCCATCTTTTTATATTATGTGCCCCAAGGGTTTACCTTCTTCTAGACCAAAGAGTGTCTTTTTGGGATTCAAGGAAATGCCAAATTTTCTACATTTAATGAAAACTCTTCTTAGGTGATCTAGATGTTTGCTATCTGATTTGGAAAATACTGTGATGTCATCTTGGTAGACAACTAGAAAGTCATGGATTTCTTTTTCAAATCCTATGTCCATTTCTCTTTGGAATGTTTCTCTAGCATTCATCAATCCAGAAGGCATCTTCAAATACATGAAAGTACCACAGGGAGTGGTAAATGCAGTCTTTGCTTGATCCTCTGGTTGAACTAAGATTTGGTTGTATCCAGAGAATCCATCAAGCAATGAAATTTTGGATGACCCTACTACGCTTTGGAGAATGTGGTCCATTTTAGGGAGAGGGTAGTTATCTTTTAATGCCACTTTGTTCAAGTTTCTGAAATCAACACAGAGTTTGATTTCTCCTGTTTTATTTCTAGTAGTGACTAAACTAGAGACCCAATTTGAGTATCTAATTAGCGCTATGATTTATGCAGCATACATCCTTTTTAATTCCTTTTCAATTAATGGCATAAGAACTGGATTAATTCTCCTAAAATTTTGTTTAAAGGGTTTTTGATCTTCTTTGATAGGTATTTTATGTTGAATGATGCTAGTATCATAAGACTTAAGGTCTTCATAACTCTAGGCAAAGACATCTTGAAGCTCTTCGAACAGACTTATGTATTTAAGCTTTTCTTTTGGAGGTAATGCTTTGGATATTTTGATAAGATTGGGTTTTTCTTCTGTTCCTATGTTACATTCTTCTATGTCTATTCTAAAAGGCTCCATTTTTGGTTTCTTGGCTACATCATTTGAATCAAACAAATCTTCTAATGGGACTAATACTTTAGGAAAAAAGTTACTTTTAAGGTTTAAAATCTCAGAATCATCATTGATTATTTCTTCTATTTCTACTTTTTCTAAGTTATCTATTTCTACTTTAGTGAATTTAGTGGGTTTATCTACATCAAAATCATTTATATCTATCTCACTATTTATGATGTTATCTAATATACAATCAGTATCTATGTTACAGTTTTGAAATTCTCCTTCAGCATTCATGAAATCATAGATTTGAGTATCTTGTCAAAAAATCTGCCAATATTTTAGATTATTAGGTATAACAGGTCTGTGTCTTACTTATGCAATGTACTAGTGGTTGGGCTGAAAAGGTAATTTGCAAGTGCTAGCAAAAGTAGCCAAATTATGAGATTGCATGTTCTGTTTCCTAAGAATAGTAGCAAAATCAGTTTCAAGAAGTTCCTTAATAAGATCTAGAACAATCTCTTTGTATTGGCTGTCTGGGATTATTCACAGAATATTCTCCTTTAATTTGTTTTATAATCAATTCCGAGTCTCCCATGATAGAAACTCTCTTGTATCCAAGTTTTCTTACAATTTGCAGTCCTAGGATTAAAGCTTCATATTATGCTATGTTGTTTGTGCATTTAAAGTTTAATCTAAAGGCACGACCTCCAGAATGATTATTTTCCATGTTATGAACCCAAAATCCTGCACTTGCTCCTAATCTATTTAAAGAGCCATCAAAATCTAAATTCCATAGAGACTCATGAAAAATGTTTTCACTATGAGGTGCTTTGTATTTTTCTTCTACAGTTGTGATCTCATTTTGGCCATTGTCTGAATTATATAAGATAAATGAGTCCATATCAGAATGCATGCAGTATATAGGGTAATTCAATGGTTTTTTTGAACTACTTACCATGTATTTCATCAAGGTTTCTCTATAAAGTTTTCTTTGCTAACCAGAAACAGAGATGGTAGCATATGAATGTCTAACGATAGAGATCCCTACAATTTTTCTCCCCATGAGTGAGATAATAACATTCCATACTTGGGTGGGATAGAAACAACTACTATGTCCATAACGATACTCTTTGTTGGGCACTAGACTAGAGTCACACACAAATCTTTAATCAGGCCAAGACATTTGACTTGACTAGAATCAAAGGCAAAGAGGTCCTTGTAGGGTCTGGTGATATCTAAGTTCAATCTTTCCATGATTGCTTTAGGCATTAGGTTATGGGATGCCCCTGAATATAACATAGCATTATGTAAAATTTTATCGTGAACATTTAAGCTAATGTAGAATGGAGGGATACCCCCTTGTTGATGTTTTCCATTTACTTCCGGTCCAAATAATAACTCAGGTTGATCATCATTAAGGTTTACAACATCTTCACCTTCCCCTATGTTTAGGGTTTCAGTGATTTGTGCTTTGTGTGATTCATTTTTCACTAGCTCTGTCAAAGGAACTGATATTTTCAACTTGGCTATCTCAGTCTTAATGTTGAATGGAAATTGATTTTTTCTTGATTCTATGAGATCTTCCTTAGCAATTGTGGTCTGTGTAGTTTTATCTTCTTTATCAGCAATGGGCAACTCAGTTTGTGTACCAGCAGTTTTGTTTTGAATTCTCTTATTTGGAATGGTATGAGTAACAGTTGAAGTTTGAGTTTCAGTTGAAGTTATATCTACAATTTTTGGGCTAGAAGTATCCTGAGTTCCTCTAGGGAGAATTTGTAGAACTTTGGTTATAGGAGATTCTGCTATTTAGTTAGTTTGGGTTTGGACTGATTTCATAGTGGGAACTTCAATATTCTTTTTGCTTCTAAGGCTATACTTTTTGTGAAGTTCACAGATAGCAGATTCATAGCCTTGTTTGTAATCAAAGGACTCTCCAAATTCTAATTGTAAATATTGTAACATGTGCAATTCCTGTTCTTCCTGAGTAAGAAAAACAACATCTTCGTTGTTAATCCCTAATAGGTTTATTTAGGTGTCCTCTTCTTCATGTTTTTGTAAACCTTCAGCATAATTTTCCTGGAAAGGTGGTCTAATCTATTTATTAGGTATAGCATCTCTTATTTTTGTAGTATTAGGATTTTTCCTAAAGTTGGGGTTTCTTATTGGGGGTGCTTGTTGATTTTCCCACTGATTTTTTCTTTCCATATTTTCTAATCTATCCATTATCCTTTCTACACTTTTCGCTGAACTCTCTATTTTACCATCTAAAGTGGATGGTTCCTCTTTACTGGTAACTCTTTTTTCATTTGTCATCCTAGCTTTCTTAGCTAATAAATTGGCTTCTACACTAACAACATTACTTTGCATTCGTTCCAATGTTTGAGGGTTTCTTTCTCTCAATCGGTAATACACATCAGTGTCAAAACCATTAGGAACTTTGATTAGTGCTAGGTCTGGTGGAGGTTTAATATTTGCAGGGAATGCATTATAGATATTGTTGAACCTAGTACAATAGTCCTGAACAGATTCATTAGGATCTCTTCTAATGTTTTCATATTCAGACAATATTTGTAAAGGGTTTTTCTTTCTTTCCCATCTATCAATAAACAATCTATGAAAAGCAGCTAAATCAAAAATATGATTAGCATGTAAATCTTTAAACCATTTCTTGACATCCCCTACTCGTGTTTGGTAAAATAACCTCATTTTCACATCAGACTCATCAATCTCATGTAACTCAAAGTAATCAATCATTTTATTCACTTGCTGTTGGGCAGTATACTGACCAGTAGCATCAAACAGAAACATTTTACTTTGATAGTCTTTGGGCATGGCATGTAGTTGAGCTGGTAAGACCAAAGGTGAATATTTGTCTTCCATGGTTGAGATTCTGGTTTGACTGGGGGGAAAGTAGTGGTGCTTGGAGAAGAACTTGAGATGTTTGGTTGGGGAGGAAGCTGAGGTATGAATGGTTTTGGGGAGTGAAGTGTGGTGGATATTATAGGTGAGGTGGTAGTAAATGAAGCCGTATTTACAATTTTTGAAGTCTCTGTGGAAATTTCATGGGTAGCAACAATGAGGGCAGCTAATTCAAATGATTGTTAAAGATAGGCTTCATCTATATGCCTTATCAAAGTAGAGGTTAAAGCTTCTTGTTTAACAAAAGTATCCAAAACATGTTGATCTAAATCAGGATGTATAGGAACCTTTTTTTATTCAATAAATTGAATAAAATTAGGGTCTATTACAGTATCATGAATTAAATTTTCAGATTTAGTTCCAAACAAAGAAAGCTCAAATGATAGATCAAATTGAATATCCTCTAAACTTGATATCTCCTTAGGGAGTGAATTTTGTTTAATTAACTTACTACTACTTCATTGAGTTTCTACCTTTTTTTATTTTCTTAAAATTCTGTGAGGATAATCAACTATTATAGTAGGGTTTGGATCTAGATGTGCCTTGGTATAGTGTGTTCTTTTGGAAGCTAGAATTTTAATTTTTTAATTGTTTAATGAAACTTTTTTAACAACTCTAAAATGACCTTAAGGTGCACAATATGACATTTAAGATTTCCTTAAAGTTTTATTAAATTGAGTACTGGTTCCCAGTATGGTTGCCAATATGTTATCGCCATAAAATTTCCCTAGAATTTTTATGAAAGAAAAAATAGAGGTAACCACAAACCTACTTTTGAGATCAAGGTCTAGCCTTCCTAGTGCTCATAGAGGGTTGTCTCTTTTTTATTTAACTTTGTTAAGTTAATTGATTTTATGCTAGTTATTTATGCTTTGATTGGGTTTTGATTTTGAATTGGTGGTGTAATCACAAACTTAGATGGATAGAGGGAAGTATTTTACCATTAGGCTATGGGGTAAATTCTCAAGAAAACATGTCTAAATCAAGTTCTAAAGATAGTGTTTAGAAGGCAAGGTAGCTGAGTAAATTCAGATCTTTTAGGTTGTATGATGAAGTGGTTTTCAATCGGGGTCAAGGAGAAATTAAGGGTTCCTCAAACCGGATAATGAGAGAGATGATAAAGGTTAATCGAAACTAGGGAGAAATGAAGGATTCCCTACTCTGGATATCAGAAGGAAACATTAAAATTATTAACTATTCAAGACAGAGTGTACTTAAACAAATTTTGTAATAGTTTTCTAGTTATTTCATTTAATTTAGATAACATGCAAGTTTGTGAAACACTTAAGAGAATAGCAATTTGACAAACAGAAAATACTTCTCTGAAGTGGCCCAACACATGAATCCTGTAATGCAATGTCTTTATTACTCAGTCTAGTCTGCTGACTTGAAAAATGGTACAATGAACCCTTATGTTTCAAATCAATATAATGATAGAAATGTCTAGAAATCCACACTCTATACTTCAAATTATGAAGTATTTATACAAAAATAGTTACAAAATTTCCCAAACTGCCTTGGGAATTATTCGAGGAAAAATATATATCTTCAAGCAAGAAGATAGAGACAGATATGTAACTACTTCAAGCTATCCCTGTTTATTTGGCTTTGCTGTCAGATCTTTTGTTGCCTTTTCTCCTTTGCTGTTTATCTTCCACGCTCACTATTCTTTTACTTTTCTTTTTGACTGATACTCTTTGACTAGGTTGAACTATTACTTTTCTTTCACTGTTTTGTATTCACTTTTATCTTGCATTTTATAGTAAGTCATTTAATTTTTCCCATGTCTCTATATCTGGTAATTTAATATTTACCATTCTTTTGTAGACTTCATCTACTTCTGTGTATTTTGAAAAAGTGGCCTTGGTTACTAAAAGGTGTTTTACCTCATGTTGGAGGTAAAATAGGTTCTCCAAAGTCTGGTACAAAACCTTTCCTATAGGCATCCCCTTCATAGAGGAACTATTGGCTTGCTCTCTTGTCACTTCTCTGAGTTTCCTGTTGTAGTCTTCATGTAGAATTAATCTGTGATTTATTACCAAGGGATTTGGTAGGCCTTTCTACCTTAAGCATCAAATTTAACCATGAACCTGCCTATAGCTAGCTCCATGGTTTGGCATTTGTCCTCAAGCTGCATCATTAAGTTCATCTTGGTGAGAACTTTCTTCACCTCTAGTAAGTGCCAGTCCTATCAGCTATGTCCAACTCCTACAATTCATATTTATTCTTGGAGTTAAGGAATTGGATTATTCTTGAGGCTTCTTCTGGCATGTCTCCAAGTTCGAAATTAACTCTCTCAAATGCTTTAGTAGCCTCTTTGACTAAATCATTTTGTTCAAAGATGACTTGTATATGGCTAAATATCATTGACAGAGTCAATGATATTGGCCCATAATTGTTCTTTAGCTTGGGAAAGTGGCTCCTTCAATGTTAACTCTTTTTCCAAGTTCTTTATCCTTTCAGTCAACCTGTTTGACTTCTGTACTTCTTTTTTGTGCATAATCTGAGTCAATTTCTTCTCATCCTCTAGACTTATTATCTTCTCTTTTAATATATTTATCTCAATGGTATAAATAGACATGTCCTCCATGGTTTTGACCAATTTACTTGCCTCATCACTTGGCTGAGTTGTTGTTGTTGTTGAACCTGTTGCTGATGTAGTTGCAGTTGCAACTGGAACTGTTGTAGCTTGTGGAGATGTTGGGGCCAATGAAGCTGGCACAGTTGAAGGAACTACTGTAGTAACTCTAAGGATAGCAGTGGCAGTAGCTATCTCAAGGTTGGCTTGTTTCAACTGGATTAAACTGCTCAATTCATTCTCCATTTATTTCATTTGAGAATTTAGTTGAAGAATGAGATCCATCATTTCCTCCTGCTGGGTTTGGCTCTCTAGGACCTCCTTACTCCATGGATGTTCTAAATGAGGTAGCTTCAATTTCTTCTTTTTTGGGTGTGCGATCCCCCCAAGGCAAGTTTTGGGGCTTAAAGCCCAAGTTTTGACTAAGTCCGATGTAAAGACTCCGTGATTTGTGGGTGCGGAGTGCGAAGATGATAAATGAGTCAGAGGGTTGTCCGCCCTCATTTTTGTAAATGTAATGCTGGTTTGGGAGATCTACCCATGGTCTGTGGACCATGGGATTGTATAAATAGAGTGAGGCTCTAAGTGTAAAGATATATCAGAGAAAGAATGGAAGGAAATCAATCCATGAAGTATTGAGTCTAAGTGTAGAGTCGTGTCTTTGGGTTGTAGAGTAGGAGAAGGCTCTACGGCTGAGTGCACAGAGGCCTAGTAGTCCACAGCTAAGTGCACGGACCCCTGCAGCTAAGTGCACAGGGCAAGTCGAGTCTGTAACCATTTGAAGCATTAATAAAGAGGAGTTTCACCATGTTTCTGTGTTTTTTTCCTATTTTATGGATTGAAATATATGGGGTATGAATTCTAAGTTTACGGTTTATTTACTACGCAAGCTTATATAAATGTGTTGAATAAGTAAATCTAATAGAAGGTATTTGTTTACGTGAAGATAACTAAATGTTATAAGAAGATAAGTAAGACCCTCGTTGTGACTGGGGAAATAGTGCAGATCACTACCCTGGCCATGCAAAAGCCCCAAAACCCCTGGTTAGGGCTGCACGAAGGAAAATATAATATTGTGCGAAGGCATCACATGTGAGGGAAGTATGTGAAGTAACCTGCGTGAAGGCATGCATAGTTGGACTAAATCAACCCCTCAGACATCTGAAGGGTGCAGAAACCTGGTTCCAACATCCCCCCATACTACTTCGGGTGAGACCTTAGTTGTCACTCCACGGACTGTTGCCGAAAGGGCCAGTAGTATAGGGATTTGTTTGGCTAATAAACTCTAAACTTGGGTCAGGCACCAACAAGCAAAAAAATTGTTTTTTTTGCCGATACCGGAATCTACATAGAGATGTCTGATGTCATATCATTGGAATCCAACTAAGAAAGGAATTGAAGATTGGTTGGATAGGAAAATTCATGACTATCAAAGGAAAAGTGGTTAGACTGTTACCTTTACACGGAAATCCATGAAATTTTCTTCACATATTTCCCTACTGAGTTGTACGAGTGGATCACGAAGCTAGCAGATAGCCAAGGGAGGCGGAAACTTGGTAATTCTATTGTGTGGACTCTAGAGTTGGTGCATAGATTGGAAGCATCGGAGGATAAGCTCGTGCGCACTGTTGATCACTAGCTTGATCGGATTATAGGAGGATTCATTACTGAGTTCGCGGTAGACACTTCAGTAAGCTATAGTGAGGCAGAACGATGCTTTCTCAAATGACTGTGAGGTCAGTACGTTAAGTCTCTGGACACTTAGATTAAAATTCTATTGTGTGAAAAGTGGACTATGCAAATACATTAATGTTCGGGGCTATGCAAAGTGGGAGAATTTACAGAAACGAAGGTAGTACAGAACTAGAAACTAGCCCTTTAATTTCACCTTCGTGAGGGGATGAGGAGGAGCTCGCAAAGGTCTCACCAAGAAGTGCGATTAATTTGATAAGGCAAAGGATTCCTCACATACCACCCCCACCGACACCACCACCAGTTTCACCGACTTCACCCCCATCTTCACCCGTACCACCTCCGCCACCACAGTGAGTCAATATGGCAAGCGTGATAAAGTTGTCAGTGTTAAAGGGAGTAGGAAGTGAAGATTCAGACCAGTTTTCGTTCGTGATAAAAGTCTTATGGGAAGTGCAAGGAGTTACAGATGATAACATAAAGAAAGAAACGTTGGTCAATGCTCTTGAGGATCGCATGTTGACCTGGTATATTAACCATTCTAATGACAATCTGAATGGGGGACCATGGATATCCAAATTGTGTTGAATAAAGAATTTAGCATGCTGAAGTCAGAGGTGCAGTTGATAATTGGGTTCAAGGAGATCACAATGTTGCTAGGCAAGACTCCTTGGGAGTTGGATTAGAGACTGAAGTGCACAATTCACAAAGGCGATATGAATTTGACAAATGGACAACACCGCAAATGGTTTGTAGCATTGCTAATGCTGCATTTGAGCAATGCGTTGTCACAAAAGAGGTTAACGACTTAGGCAGAGGCCTTGGAGATCATGATGAGACTGCATGAGACCCCGATACAGGATCCTAACCTAGGAGTTCAACAGGTCCATGCACAGTTGAAAAAATTATGCCTTGAGATGCAGAGTCTGAAACAGGACAGGATATCTCACCTGGAAGTGCGCGAAGAAGTATGGTGCGTAAAGTGAAAGGGTTATGGACAAGACAAGGACCACTACCCAGTGTTTGCAAATTACCTTGCGGGAGGAGGGCCGATGCCGATAAGACCAGAGGCATAAGCAGGACCTAGCGCGATGCCTTCTTTGTGGTGCACAATCTGTCAAATAGGAGGAAAGCATATTATGGACAACTGTCATCTGTTGCAGAAGTACATGCATAATTCGCAACAGTTATTTTGTAATTTCTGTAGATCAGTGGGACATGATGAGCGTACCTGTAGAAGCTATGAGCTAATGATGGATAGGACTCACACCTATAGAGTTCAGACTGAAACACGACCCCTTGACCAGAATGCAGGAATGGCATGAATCGGATTTCAGGGGCGTGAATGAGGTTGAGGTGGAGGAGGACCTGGAAGAGGTCACAGACAACTGATTTGTTACAATTGCGGGGGACCAAGACATTATGCCCGTGATTGTATGAATCCAACACGTCCATCATGTCTGCGTTGTACGTTGTTTGATCATGAGATGGAGGATTGTCCCACACTGATAGCTAGGATGCGAGACAAGGGAGTGCTCCAACCTCCCTCGACTTAGAACCTGCAGATGATGAGGTTTGAGCTATGTGAAGAAGACCCCAATGTGAACATTGTGCTACGAAGTGGAATTATGACAGGAGATGATAAAGGCAAGTAGCCTAAAGATAGTAGTTAGGTTCGCAAGGCTACGATGAAAGAACCAGAGTTTGATTTGGAGCGTGCTAAGGAAACCTTCATGGAAGCTAGGAAGAGCTTCATTGATGCCTCCACTTCAGGAAGCAAAGATAGACCAGAGCCAGAAATGGAACCATTGATGCTCACGACGTTCCTAAAAACATGCATGAAGCTATTGCATGATAGTAACACTATAAAAGGATTGCAGGAACTCATTCATAAATGCGCTGGGACTGCGCAAGGAGAACCGTGCATAGTCTGAAATATTGGAAAGCATGCGATGAGGACGGGAAGAGAAATGAGGTTGACCATGTAGATTAGAGAATATGAGATGGACCAAGTGATTTTGGACCTAGGATCGGACATGAACGTTCTGCCGAAGCAGACATGGGAGACTAGGGGAAGGCCTATGTTGCAATGGTCTCCTATCCAACTGCGAATGGTGAACTAGCAAAATATCATACCCATGGGAAGATTACAGGGAATCATGGTGGATATTGAAGGGGGAAGTGTGTTAGCAGAATTTGAGGTGATATAGATTGTTGATGATACCAATCCCTACCCCACACTCTTAGGAATCGATTGGGCCACTGACATGAACAGGGTGATAAACCTAAAGAAGCGCAAAATGATTTTTGAGAAAAAGTCTCTGCGCATAGTCGTACCTTTGGACCCTACTAAGGGATTGCACTACACGGAGCCAGTGCATGACTATGAAAGCGATGACGACTTGGACTGCATCTAGAAGAAAACCACGTGAGAGAAAGACTGGGTAAATCCCACCGCGGATGGACGAATCTCATGGAAGCGTGAAAGCTCTTGTACATCAGATTCAGACAAGGAAATAGAGCGATGACAGAACCAACTACATGAGGTAACCACGCTGAGCTGTAACATGATGAAGAGATCGTTGGGATGCCTATTGATAGAGGTAAGGGATCTGCCTACTTATGATGGGTTAAGTGAGGTAGATTCTTTCTTGAATAGATTTGAAAGAGAGGTGCCGAAACAACAACGTTTCGAGGCTTTGAAATGGGTACTGGCAGTAGTCTCGCGAGGTGTTGTGGGATGCACCAAGGAAGCTTTGAGGACTGGCATGAATGTAGGAGAATGATGCGCATGAATTTTGGGAAACCTAAGGTGCATCTAATAAACAAGTATGATGGATGGGATGATCCACGTGTGCACCTCGCCAAGTGGACAAAAGTCTATGGGAAGAGCCGCAACCTGTGTGGGTGCACTTGTTCTGTCATATCCTAGATGTTATACCCATGAATTGGTATATAGAGATGGAGCTCCACCATGGGATGAGTGAATGGGATATCTTGCACAAAGGGTTCCTATTAACCTTCACATTTGAGGATCATTGGTGGGACACTGTTGATGACGTGCTACAAGCAGTAAAAGGAGTTATCTTTAAGATACTCCAGGAGCCAATAGAAGTGATTTAGCCTGATTGGGATACTAAGCTGAGTTGTGCACTGGAGTGTTATAATGTAAATACCGAAGATGACGGCGAGGACCAGCGAAAAGTTAACATTCAAAAAACTGAAGGTCATTGTGAGGTTCAAGGACCACTAATTGAAGACCTTGACATAACCGCGCTGGTAAAGACAAAGCAGGTGAACATTGGTGTGGAGGCCAAACCTATGTGTACAACGCTCGGTGACTACTAGGATGACACGACAGTGGATAAGGTCCCTAAGTTACTCCATGAGTACCAGGACTTATTCTCGACCAAGATCATGGACTTGAAAGGAATCATTGGAGATTTAGGAATAATGTGCATCACATTAAAGTCCGATGCAAAGCCAGTTAAGCAGAGGCCTTACTGCTTGAATCTGAAATACAAGGAAAAGGTCTGCACAGAACTCGACAAAATGCTCACAGTAGGAATCATTGAACTAGTGGAGGAATCTGATTGGTTAAGCCCTATGGTGGTGTGGGAAAAGAAACAGAAGGGCAAGATAAGAATATGCGTGTACCTCAGAAAATTGAATGACGCATGTGCATGACCCATTCCAAACTCTGTTCACGGATGAAGTTGTTATCGCAAAACCTTCTCCTAATAAGAACATTGATGGTTTATAAGGTCAAATTCAATCATATAGTCTTCATGATCGTGATCATACTTTTCAAAAGCTTTCTATGGTAGAATACAAAGAGAGGGGGTTGCTTCCTTTCTCTTTTGAGATTGAGGAAGAATACATTATTTTTTAAAATCAATTTGAGGAGTAGTTTGAGAGCACACAGCTGAAGCCTTATGTAGATGACCGAAGTATTGGTGAATTGTCCAAAGCTGTGGAATATCACAAGAAACATCAAATTGACCATGTATTTTTTGATTCTATAGCTGGCTACATGGAAAGGTTCTATAGTCCAGATTTCCAACTATATTTCCATTATGAAGATCAGATATATCTCATGCTGCCTCAGTTATTTCAGTATCATGTTTACTTTTTCTTCAAGCACAACCAAGAGATTCAAGTGTTAGATCAGATCAATGAATAGCTTCATTGGAAGTTTTATGTTCGTTGAGATACAAATGGAGATTACAGCTGATAGGGTAGGTAGGTAAATGCAAATAAGCTCAGGGTAGGTTGATTGAGAATTTTTTAGTAGATTCAGATTTCTTTCTTCTACAGTGATCATCAAGTTTAAGCCTGAGGTGAAGGCCCAAAATGTTTGAAGAGGATGCTTGTCAACAAAACTTTTGTTTTTATCATAAGTGGATAAAGCACTGGAATTGTAGGTTCTTAGTGTACCACAAGGGCACAATATCCCAAATGGAGCCACTGTTATCAGTGTAAAAAGTTCTAAAATTTTGGACAACGGGTATGGTTCCAAAGTTTTATGTTAGTCTTGGTCAAGTCATTTTTATTGTTTTTGTTTTAGAGTCCAAATCATAGAGTTGGAGTCATGTTTCCATTATTAAATAAAGGTCAACAACCTTATTTCTCCTATCATAGATCCCACATTATTTCAAAAGTGTCATGTGTTAGGTTGTTTCGAAATTGACATGCGCTACGAAATTGCCTAAGAATTTTCGTAGTGCAAAACTCAGAGAATGCACTATATGTGCTACGAAATTGGGGATTCATGTCAAATTGAGTCTAGTTGTCAAATCAACGTGAATTCATTAATGTTTCATCATTAGGTGTCAGTCCATGAACCTTACCAATCACATGTAGTCATTCACTCTCATCATTCGATTCGTTAGGGGTTTTTGTACGCACTCTTTACAAATTTCAAAAAAGGGTAAGCTAATGATGAATTGGTCTTGGTCATTTTCATGTTCCTTTCATGCATAAGAAGCACTTGGAAAGCTCAGGGTCAGCATACATCAGAGTTCTTTAAAGGCTCAAGTGAGGTAGTTCTCCATTTCAACTGAAGCAAGGTAGTTAGCACTCAAGAAGAAGAATGTAGCTTTGAGGAGGTCAAAAAGAAATTGAAGTCTGCCAATCTTGAGATTGCTCAACTTAAGAAAAGGGCAAGGAAACATGTTTTTGAAAAAGCCAATTCCAAAAGAGTAAAATCCATTTGGGAAGATGGAAAAGTTCAGGGAATCAAGAGTTCAATATATCAAGTAACACATAAGAACATGTAGCAAACACAGTCTACAAATGCAAGAAGGAAGTTAGTGCATTGCCAATGAGTTCTAAGTAAAATACATTCATACCACTGCAAATGAGGAAATGAGGACAGCCATAAGACAATCAAGCATTGAACTCTCTTTTGAATCCTGAGTAGTAAAGCCAAACTCTGTGTTACATAAAAACATAGTCTTCCACGATGACACAATATGAGTGTTTTTCTCAAAAATTTCCAACCTTTGGTGCATTACACCTCTTTTCATAGATAGAGTTCATTACAATCTTTTACTAAAATCTTTAACCTATTGAGAGAGCCCTCTCAGGTTGGGGAGTCTAAGACTTAGCCAAAATTTTGGTTTGAATTAGTTACTCAAAGTCTTCCTTATCAACAGCCTATCAGGGTATGGTTTTGTGCATTAGTGACGGTTGCACTGGTGGAACCTGTTGAAGCACCGAAAATCGGGTCTACAACAAGGGGGATACCCACCTGGCCCGGACCTTGGTTAGCAGCTCCTTTTCCATTTGGTATAGTGGGTTCGACTGGGGATATGGGACAAGTTTCCCAATTTATGTGTGTGTGTGTGAAGTGTTGATATTTCCTTTCTAAAAGTTCCTAAGTGAGATGCTCTAATTCTAACTCTAATCTAATAATATGCAAATTGTATTCTAATAAGCAGAAATATCTAAGTCTACACTAACCCGGGGTGTAATCCTTCTGTTATGTGATCTAAAATGATTTCCAATAACAATTGGTAATAAAGATAATTCAACTGTTATGAGAAAAGAATTCAATGAAGATGAACCACTTCGTATAAAAAGTTAGATGAAACAGTTGTGAAAAACATATCGCATAATAAGCTACTCATACATTAAACATAAATAAATAGCTATCACCGTACAAAAGTGCCAAATGATAACTCAAGCATTCACGCATCAATATATAATCAACTAAACATGAATATCACTTTTAACACAAAGTCAGAAATAGTTAAGAGATAGAAGTGCCATTTATAACTAGTCCTACTCATGAGCTTCAAGCGATAATGATTTATCTCTTCTTAATCCAACATCCACTAAGAGTACAGAAGTGCAACATCAGTAGCAGATATTAAATACAGATATCAATAAATTTTGTTCTCATTCATCAAAACCTCCTTAGAGGGTACAAAAGTGCATGTTCTGGGGATAAGTTTTTGACAAATTTCAAGACCCTTCTCTAAATCCATGAGAAGGGTTTAAATACTACTAACTAAATCTAAGAATAACTTATTACAAAAATGTAGGATGCGGTTTAAATGACCATCCTCATTTTAGGAAAAATAAAACAAAATTAAAACTAAAACTGAATCTAAAACTAAATTTACTAACTATTTCTGTATCTGCTCCTTGAAATTTCACGCGTTCAGCATTTGTTTGAGAAGAGTCAGCTGGCTGAAATCTGATTTTAGCTGTGCTGCGAAAACAGAATCGACAAGAGCTGGCGCTATCTTCTTGGCAGAATTGATGATACACTTGAGAGTCATGTACTGGCTGTGTGGTTTTACTAAATACGCCTAGTAATAATCCGAATTCAACTTGGTTAACCTTTGGATTGATTCTTCTTTTTCTTGAGCATTTTGTCTCCAGTCTATTTGTAGTTGTTGTACTTTAGGTAAATACCCTGGAGTGGTTTCTGAGATCAGATTTTCTCTATGCAAATTTTCATTCATAAATTTAATAACGATGTTTACTGCCGTGGCTGCTTCTTCTACTGCTTGCTCTACTTTCCTGAGTTGTGCATCCCATTCGTTAAAGAGCATTTCTTTGTGATTGTCGTTTATTATTGGTGCGCCTGCTATTTTTCCCTCCTCTGTTTCTTGCCAGGCCAAATATTCAGTAATTTGTTTATCAATTAAATCATAATCATGTCGTAAATCCACGACTTGATTAGTGATTTTATCACTTATTTCACAATACGAGTTCCACTGTGATATTCTTTGGCTCAATTCTTCCTGTTGCTATAGTAATTGTTCATTCAAGGAAATAGATTCTGTGATGAATTCTGTAAGTTTAGGATCATCCTTGTGCATCTCCTGCATATCCTGTAACTATTTTTCTCTCTCAGCCAAACTGTTCTGGTAGCCTATCTGCATTCGTTGGAAGTCCTGTTGTAGCCTTTCAAGCTGTTTTTGTGCTTCGTTGTTGGCGTTGGCTTGTTGCAACTGTTGTTGCAAAACTTGTATATGGTCTTCCTTTTCTTTTAGCAATTGTTGTACCTCAGATGCTTTATCAATAGTCACCGAGGCATATGCTCTTATGATCTGAGATAATTTGGTGAGATTCTCAGTGGGATCGGTAGTAGGATCTTGCCATAGGACGTCTAATTGCTCTGCATCAAGAGAGAGAACGTTTTCCAATTTTCTTTTCTTCCTTTGTCTTCTCACTACTGCCTTGTGTTGTGGACTATAAAATATATCAAGAGGAGGAATCTCTTCTATCGTGACTATAAGTTCAAAGGATGGGGTAATAGGAATATGTTCCATATCTGAGACATTACTAATTGTTCCTGTGACAATATCTTTTGTTGTCTGTACATTGCTCACAGGTGTCTTTGTGCCTTGTCCTTCAAGATTGATCAAATCATTGAACGTCTCCCATTCTTTATCTAGCTCAGTTCTGACTGATGGTGGCTGAACGATGAGAGGGGGAGGATCTATTTGTGGGGAGGTAAAAGCCTGCTGCTGTGGGAACTCTTTTGATTGGGCAGTGTCCTTTACTAACCCCTTGCTTTTACCATGGTCACTTTCTGATCTCTTGGAATGTTCATATGTTTCTTTCCCAGACTTAGATTTAGATCTATCTGTGCGTGAACTTCCACTAAGACTAATACTTGGAGTTGGTTCCCTTACGGGTTCCAAGCATAGTTTTTCCATAGGGATACTAGCTAACCTCCTTTCCCTATATATCTTGAACTACTGAAACTCTGCTGGATGGAATCGCATTTGAGATGAATGCAGACTTTCTTCAAGCGTACTTTTATGCTAGAACGTGTCATCAAAAAGATCTTCTTCGCCAGAAAATACCTTTATTTTGAGTGCAGTAGTGAAATTCTTAGAAATATCATAAGGGTCGAATGGTCTTCCTGGAAATTTGAAAAATTGTAGACATGTTATGTTGTTTACTTCTTAGAAGGCATGGCCTACATCAAATAGTGAAAAGGCCCCACAGGCCACAGGAAATTGTGGCCAAATAACCTTCTTTTTGTCTTTCAAATCTTTAGTCAAACCTCCTTCTCCGCAGGTTTGATAAGCAATTTCTCGTGCCAAGAGTTTATCAGGAACATACAAAGGTAAGATGTGAGGGGAAGCGAGACTTTTGAATACCCTAACATATGTAAACAGTTCTTCTCAGAACCATCTTGCAACAGGGAGTATATCTACCTCTGCTTCAGGAGAAAAACTTGGAACATCTTTATCATACAATACTTTGTACATGGGCAACATGATACCATGACAAATCTTGTAGAAATATGGAGTGAACTTAGAATCCCACAATTCTTTATGATAAATATGAATGGGTAAGGGGTCTTGAGTCATCCATTTCCAACCCATCAAAGGAAACTTGGAAATATAACAGATCACATCCATTACATATGCAGATAAGTAGAAAGGCGGATAGATTCTCTGAGAAACAGTTCTTTTAGACCAGTAATTTACAATGGCTGTGACTAAGTTATCATACAATATTTTAGCTCAGTCCACTACAGTAGCATTGGTGGTGGCATCCAATAATGGTAGCCATTCCGATGAAAATTTGTTAATGTCTGGCTTCCCAAAAAGTCTACAGAGCATAGCAATAGCAAAGCAATACGGGGAGGTGAGAGAACCAGTGCTATACATACCACGTTTGTCCTTTTTTAGCGGTTCGTCCCTCCTTGACCAGTCTTTGATGCATTCTGCCAGGTCTTGATTTTCTTTTGCAAACTTCTCCATGAACTGTTTGTTATAAGTCGCCTGTGGCTCTAGCAAATGATACATGAGCCTCAAATCTTGTGAAATGAATGTGCCAATGAGTCCTTGACCCTGAGTCTTAAACTATTTATCCTTGATATCAGTGTTGTCCAGTATCCATTTAACCATGTTTGTGTATGGAAGAATTTTGGGCCTCGCCACTATCCTGTGTAAGAACGAACAAACTAGCTCTGTAATGGATGCCTCAGAAGAACCATGTGAGCCTGCAATAGCCGTAACTTCCATCACTCTAGGATTCTCTTCCACAAGTAGACTATACATGCCTTCCCAAGTAGCAATACGAGCGTCTCTGTTACAGGCGGTATCTGTATACAAGGGTGCCATTTCTTTCTCTTCAGAGCTTGGAGCTTTTCCTTTCTTCCCCATAGTATCCTGTGTACTGCTTTGTATCGTTCTCTATTCTTCGTTCCTGCAGTTTACAAATGAGGTGAGGATAATGATAAGGAAAGGTCATGGGAAAGTTTTAAATGCCGAAGACATATAAAATATACCACTTTACGTGAAATGACTCTTCGATAAGCACGAAGCCATATTCCATTAATGACTAGCAACTAACTCATTAATTATCATTAAAGCGCATAACCAGGTCTCGGTTTATGGAAAATACTTTTTTGAACAACGAGCCCGAAAGATATGCGATGAAGTGATTTTGCGATTTGTGTCGCAATATCGCAGATCACAACATCGCAGAATCGCAATATCGCAATATTGCAGGAGCGTGGCATATGACAATTTTCGTTAATCTGTTTTCTGTGAAATGCGATTTGCGATATGCGCCATTGCATATCGATAGTTTAAATTTTTTCAACGTAAGTGGTCTTTGATGCATGCAATGCGATATATGTTTGTAGTCCTGTATCGCGATCTCATAATCTTATAATTCAGCTTGCAAGGAGGTATCTTGTTATCCTTTTTTCGATGCGATATTTCCTAAGGAATAATTCTACTTTATCATAAAACTTAGGGTTTTTTGATTTTTCAAGGGTATTCTCATAAGTTTTATTGAAAAAGGAAATTCAAGTACTAATTGATTTTTAAATTTTTGACTAAGGGTCCCCACTTATTTAGTATTAGGAATAACACTAAATAAGAAGGGGGGTTGTTGCTGGCCACAACAATTGGCGATTCACTTGGAAGAACCAGTTATCTCTGATTTTCTTTTGAATTTTCTAACTTCCAAAACAGAAAATTTCCAGAAAATTAAACTTTATTATAGAAAGACAAAGTACATTATGCTTTTACCTATCAATGATATTTTGTTTCTTCTATTTTCAACTTTGATTATTTACTCCCTCAAGCTAGTCCTTGTATCTAGATCAGTCATTACTTGGTTTATAAAGATAAAAACAAAGCCTTCTCTATAAATCAGTTTTAAATATTCTCATTTGTCGTAGGTAGAGCCTTTGCTACCAGTAGGCGTTTATAGCCTCGACAGGGTTACCTATTACCCAGCAATGATCTCTTATCCTACTTAGAGAAATTTACAACTTTCAAAGAGAAATTCATATCCACACTTATTTCTTTTGTTTTCTTTTTTACCCTTAAAGAACAATGTCTTGTATTGGTAGCCAATTTATGACACAGTCATTCACTTGATTTATAGCTTTGTTGAACAAGCTGGCTTGTGATGAGACCCCTTGCTTTTTGATTGCAACAATCTTGAGTCATCGCCCTGTTGTGGTATGCAGTATTGGCAAAGTCAAAAAGCTATAATATCTATGATCATGATAAGTTGGCTCGTGATGAGACCTCTTACTCTTTAAGTTATAGTGTATCTTTGGATCATTCTCTGAACATTGTAGTTTCCTAGGTGGGGAGGAAGTCATTGTTTGCTTAAGACAACTCTAGACGACAATGGTAGAGTTTTTGGAAAGAGCTTTTCTACAAAGAATCTTCGTTTTTGTTATTGATACCTTTCATTGGATTAATATAAAACAATTTTCCACTAAAAGCTGTTTTTTGTCAAAGTTTATATAGCTGAAACTAGTATCATTTCTAGGCCTAGAGTCTTTAACTTTATCTTTCAATAATAATGATCAATTTTCTAGAGGAATTCTATTTATACAAGTGAAAAACAAAATCTAGAAGAGAATTTGTGTCTTTTTCATGAATTCCTAATGTAACCATTTACAACCGATTTTATTATGAAACTAAAACAACTACTCTACAAAATAGAAGAATGATCTCCTATGGAAAATATTTTTTGAGGATCTGTCCATTAACAGCTAAAGAATCCCTTTTTCTTGTTAAATCCTGTAACATAAAAGTAGACGGACCTATGACTTCTACGATTTGGAAAGAGCCAAGACACATTCGTTGAAATTTCGTATGTTTCCCTTTATCCTCATGAGCCTTGTCCCATTTTAAAACTAGATCTCCCATCTGAAAATCTTTTCTGGATATCATGTTGGAATCAAAAGAGGATTTTACTAATGCTTGATGATGAGCATGAGTTATTTTAGCCTGTTCTCATTGTTCTTCTAACTTAATTATTTCCAGTTGCCTTAGTTGTAAGGAAGAAGTTGGTGCTTCATCAATATATTGAACTAAGGCCAAAGAGGGGATTGCTAAATGAGTTGGAAGAACCACTTCTTTCCTATACACTAAATTAAAGGGAGAAGTGCCAATGGAGCTTTCTGCATTATTCGATCTACCCATAAAGCATATATTAAAGATTTGTGCCATTTTTTATGATTTTGATCAATGGTTCGCTTAATAATTCTGATTAAATTCTTATTTGTAGATTCAGCTAACCCATTCCCTTGTGGGTAATAATTGGCAGAGTATTTAAGCTTGAAACCCCTTTTGAGTGCAAATTCAGTCATTGCATTACCAGAAAAATATGATGCATTATCGAACATTAAAGCATAAGGCAACCCAAACCTAGTGATTATGAACTGATCTATGAACTCGATGATATTTTCAGCATTAGCCGTCTTGAGTGGAACTGCTTCTACCCATTTAGTAAAGTAATTTGTTTCTGTAAGGATATATCTATGTTGTTTAGAAGAGTGAGGAACGATCTCACCTATTACGTCCAGTCCCCACTGATCGAAGGGCTGCTCAATGTTAACTGGTTGTAGTGGCAAGGATGGTTTCTTTTGTTTCCCAGTAGCGGTTTGACAGACTTGACATTTCCTCACGTAGTTATGTGAGTCTTTGAATAATGTGGGCCAGTAATAGCCTACGTGTAAGATTTTATGAGCAGTAGAGTCTCCAGCATAGTGTCCACCTGCTGGCCCATCGTGGAGTTCCTGCAAGACTTTTTCAGCTTCAGATTTCTCAAGACATCTAAGGAGAACATAATCATATTTTATTCTAAAAAGAACATCGTTCACGAGCTGATATTGTTTGGCTTTCAACCTTAGAGCTCTTTTCTTGGTATGATCGAGGTTTGAAGGAGCGTATCCATTCTTTAGATAATAAATGCTATCAGTGTATAATGACTCAACATCGTTTAGGCTTACCTCGTACATTTGTATCTTTGCAGATGGAATTTCGAACATAAGCAATGCTCCGACCAGCATTTTGCAAAAGCCTGGACCTTTTACAATACTTGCTGGTTTGATTTCTATGTCATATTCCTGTAAGGCAGTAACCCAATTGGCTCTTTTCTCACCCACATCCTTCTGTACTAGAAGATTTCTTACTGCTGGAAATAGTACTATAATTTTTGTATGTGTTTTGAGTAAAAAAGGTCTGAAATATTTAATTGCTTTGAAAACAGCATAAGCTTGTTTCTCCACATCTGAATAATTCAACTCTGCTCCTTGTAAATTGGAACTAAAAAAAGCAATTGGGGCTTCTGCTTTTCTTGATTTGCTTGAGTGAGTATCGCAACATATGATCTATCAGAGGCAAATGTATATAAAATAAAAGGATCGAAAAATTTGGAGTTGCTAAAGATTGAGCATTAACAATTGCTTGTTTGATCAGTTGAATGCCTCATGTTCATCTTGGCCCCATTTAAAGTTTGAGTTCTTTTTAATCATTGCTTGTAAAGGAGACACGATTCTTGAAAAATATGGAACAAATATCTTTACAAAGTTAATCTGGCCAAGAAAATATTGCATGGCTTTCTTGTTGTGAGGTAGGGGTATAGCGGAAATCTCCTTGATTCTTTCAGGATCAATGTGAATTCCAGATTTTGAAACTATGAATCCGAGAAGTTTTCCTTCACTTAGTGCGAAAAAGGATTTTTTCAGGTTAAGTGAAATTCCATACCTTTGACAACGTTGGAATATTTGTTTTAAATCTCTAAGATGATTGTTTCGTTCCTTGGAATATACAGTTATATCATCCAAATAGATTACCACTAATTTATTAACTAACCCCTTGAATGTGATGTCCATGGCTCTCTGAAATGTGGCACCAGCATTAATCAGACCAAATGGCATCTTTTGATATGCATATGTGCCCCATTTAGTTCTGAATATGGTTTTCAATTGATCGTCGGGATGTACCAACACTTGATTGTATCCTGAGAATCCATCCGAGAATGACATTAATTCCGAGCCCGCGATTGCCTGCAGTATTTGTTCCATGGGAGGCAAAGGAAAATTATCCTTTTGGTAGGCTTTGTTAAGATTTCGAAAGTCAATGCAGATTCTAATGTCTCCGTTTTTCTTTCTAACATGGACCATATTGGAAACCCATTTGGAATGTCGAACGGGAAAACTTATTTTGGCTTTCAATAACTTATTGAGTTCAGATTTGATCTGGTTTTCTAGATTGGGATGGATCTTTCTCAATTTTTGTTGGACAGGTTTTTCATCATCTATCATTGTAATAATATGTTGGATGATGGAGGTGTCATACGTTTTGAGTTCATTGTAATTCCAAGCAAAGACACTTTTGTATTGTCTCAAGAGACAAATATACGCTAATTTTTTTCAGGAGCTCAACCAAGGCCTGGATTGATATTCCGTGGTTTGGTATCAGTTCCTAGATTCAATTATTCATAGTTCAAAGTTGAACTTTGGAGTTTTGAATTGGTAGATCTTTTAAACTGATCTTTCAAATCATAAAGGTCTTCTAACTTGACTACTGACTTAGGTATGGCATTATTAGTGCTATCTTGTTGCAATTGTTGGTCATGTTGGTCTTCGTCAATTATTTGATTGGTATAGGATCCTTTAGATGTGAGGAAACTTACGATATCAGGATCGTCGTTGAAAATCCTCCAATTGGTAGTGTTATCAAGAATAGATGGTCTAAAAATTAATTCAATTGGAAATCGATCAGGGCTAAAATCTTTTGAAGGAATGAGCTTGGAAGCTACGTTAGCTAAGAGGTCTGCACTAGCATTCTGGATTCTGGGGAATTGATGAAATATTAAATGCTATATAGTGTTCAGTCAGATCTTCAACTAAAGATTGGTAATGTTTTAAATGACCTGATAAAAAATGTATATTATTACGTACATGTCTAATTACAATTTCAAAATCTCTGAAAACTTGAAGGTATTTGACATCTAATCCGATTGCTTTGTATAACCCTTGGACTAAAGCCTTGTATTCTGTGGTATTGTTGGTGAAATCAAATTCGAGTCTGCAAGTTAGCATAGTTTTATCTCCCTCTGTACTTATTAACATGCATCCTGCTCCTCCTCCTTCGTTAGACTTAGAACCGTCAAAAAATAATTTCCAAAATAAAGATTTATTTACAGGACTATATATAAAATTAATACATTTATAACTATCTGTTTGAGAGAAATTTTATACTTGAGATAAAACACAATGTTCTAAGTAAGGTGAGGTATGAGCATTAAAATTTCCTAGGAAAGAATCTACTGAGTAGTTGCCAATGATGTTATTGTTGTATGCTACTGGTTCATTTTCTCCCTCCAGTTCTGTTGCTATGTATTTCTAATGTCTTTCTCGCTCAAATTTTATCTGATTTGGTTTACCATTGTAAGGGAGCTACATGTGCAACCAGTCAGTTGCAAAGTATCCATGAAGTTTTTCTAACCAATATCTGCTAAGAATTAAGCCATAAAATTCTGGAATATCAGCAACTAAAATGTCGATAACTTGACATACCTTTGGGTTGGATGACAACCTTATGGTAACCTGATTTAATTCGCCAATCACTTTGACTTGCGATTGATCTAATTGGACTATGCACACAGTGGATTTTTGTGTTTGAACGTTCAATTTTTCACATATTGACTTTGGTAGAATATTCGATGAAGCTCTAGAATCCACTAAGAAATTATGCAAATTTTTATTGAAAATTTCATAAGTAAGAAGAAATGGGGGAGTATGAGATCTCGATCTACCTCCAATTAAGGCGATATCGTTTGGATCAACTTTATTAATTGCATTAGTTGGAGGTCTTCCCATGTCATGGGAAGCTTGAGAGATTACAGCGGTGGGCAAAGGTGCAACTGGTACAACATGCAATTCTTTCAAAAGTATCTTTTGGCTGGTGTTTTAACTTGCTCAATTTGTAAAAAGTGATATTGGCACTAGTATTTTTCATGTCTTCTATGATATTATACTCCATTTCATCCGAAACGATCACTGTTCTAGATGGAGTTGATGGGTCTGTTTGGACTGGGCTGGTTTGATTCGCTTTAGGTGTCATTTTCTTGGCTGCGACTTTATCCTTAGTCATCGAGCTTGCGCTCTTTGGCTTAGGTGTAGATTGAGGAGGATCAAGTTGATTCCTTCTACGAGTACTAACCGGGGATGCCTCTTGATCCTCTTCATCTGGGAGGATGAAATCCCACATACCTTGTAACTCTACAACTTCTTCTTCATTGGTATGTTCCTCAGTAGCGATTTCCTCTTCTTCTTCTTCGGATTCAACACTTGTAATAGTGTTAGGGGGTTTGGAATCAGTCGAATGGTTTCTTTTACAAGGTTTGTATGACTTTTTAGAAGAATTTCTTCCACTTGTTTCTTAATGTCGACCATCTCGTTAGACATGGTTTTCAAAACTTTTTGCAATCCTTCTAAATCAAATGGATCTTTCGATTGTTTTTTCTTGGGATCTTCCTTGAAAGAAACCTTCTTGGATTTTCGTTCTTCTATCGCGTTTTTCTTTTCTAAGGCTGTAATACATTTCTCTACTGCTATTGCTTCTTTCATATTTTCAACTAAAGTTGTTTTGTTAGCCCTATCAACAAAGATTGCTATGTTTGATGGTAAAGCAGTGATGTACCATTCACTTCGCACTTCTTCGCTAGGCTTGGAAGCAGTAGGAATTTTGTTTAACAGTTTATTGAAACATGAATTGAAATCTTTGATAGGTTCTTTTGGCTCAGCCCTAAGGCTAGACAGGTCGTTGATCAATGTCGCCATAGACCTGTCATCACCGAACTTAGTAAGGAATCGTTATTGGAAAATCTCCCAACTAGTAATAGATCCAGATGGTAATGAGAAATACCATGATTCGGCTGCTCCTTGCAGAGTATAAGGGAAAAGTTGGATGACAGTATCTTCGTTGGTAACTCCATTGAGATTTATGGATAGCATAAAGTTATTTATATGTTCTTCCGCTAGCAAGTCTGCCTCAAGATTAAACTTAGGTAGCCATTTTTCAGGATGGGCCGGTAGCTGACTCAAGGGTGCAGGCATTAAGACTGCCCCTGGGTTATTCCATGGAGATTGGGCCATCGCTGATCTATTAACAGAGGAAAGTGCAGAAGATGATCCCTGCGATTGAGAAGATGAGGATATTATGACTCCAGATGATTGAGAAGGAGATGTGGGAGTACCGATGGACTAATGGACAATGATCTCAAGTGGAGGAGTGGATGGTTGACTTTGCGGTGGAGAGGTTGAGATGGATGATGATGATGAAAGAGTCTCGCTATCGGATTCTTTAGGAGATTTCCTTGCTCTCTTCCTTGTAGGTAGAGGTAACTCGGTTGGCTGAACGCCAAATTTTTCGCTCTTTAATCTGGTAAGAGGATGAGCAGGCTTATATTGCCAAGTCACGCTGCCTTGAGATTTATCAGATCTTTGAGGAGATATAGAAAATTGTTGAAGTTTGTGAATCAGAGATTCAACTTCAGGAGGTTAAATAGTAGATTGTTCTGAAATGTCAGGGTTTGTAGCAACGACTGTTGCTCTTGTGACTTCTGGCTCTAGATTTAAAGATTCTAAATGCAATGGAGAAGTCGGGGGAGATGGTGAGGGCTATTTACTCTCAGAATGGTATTTAGATTTAGACTTGCTTGCCATTTAGAGTTCGGGGCCCTCCTTCTAGCACCAAATATGTTGAAGCCCCGAAAATCGGGTCTACAACAAGGGGGATACCCACCTGGTCTGGACCTTGGTTAGCAGCTCCTTTTCTATTTGGTATAGTGGGTCCGATTGGGGATATGGGACCAGTTTCCCAATTTTTGTGTGTGTGTGTGAAGAGTTGATATCTCCTTTCTAAAAGTTCCTAAGTGAGATGCTCTAATTCTAACTCTAATATAATATTATGCAAATTGTATTATGATAAGCAGAAATATCTAAGTCTACACTAACCCGGGGTGTAATCCTTCTGTTATGCGATCTAAAATGATTTCAAATAACAATTGGTAATAAAGATCATTCAACTGTTATGAGAAAAGAATTCAATGAAGATGAACCACTTCGTATAAAAAGTTAGACGAAACAGTTGTGAAAAACATATCGCATAATAAGCTACTCATACATTAAGCATAAATAAATAGCTATCACCGTACAAAAGTGCCAAATGATAACTCAAGCATTCACGCATCAATATATAAACAACTGAACATGAATATCACTTTTAACACAAAGGCAGAAATAGTTAAGAGATAGAAGTACCATTTATAACTAGTCCTACTCATGAGCTTCAAGAAATAATGATTTATCTCTTCTTAATCCAACATCCACTAAGAGTACAGAATTGCAACATCAGTAGTAGATATTAAATACAGATATCAATAAATTTTGTTCCATTCGTTCATCAAAACCTCCTTAGAGGGTACAAAAGTGCATGTTCTGGGGATAAGTTTTTGACAAATTTCAGGACCCTTCTCTAAATGCACGAGAAGGGTTTAAATACAACTAACTAAATCTAAAAATAACTTATTACAAAAATGTAGGATGCAGTTTAAATGACTGTCCTCATTTTAGGCAAAAAAAAAAAAAAAAATTAAAACTAAAACTGAATCTAAAACTAAAATTACTAACTATTTCTGTATCTGCTCCTTGAAATCGCACGCGTTCAACATTTGTTTGAGAAGAGTTGGCTGGCCGATTTCCGATTTTAGCTGTGCTGCGAAAACATAATTGACAAGAGCTGGCGCCATCTTCTCGGTAGAATTGATGATACACTTGAGAGTCATGCACTGGCTGTGTGGTTTTACTAAATACGCCCAGTAATAATCCCAATTCAACTTGGTTAACCTTTGGATTGATTCTGCCTTTTCTTGAGCCTTCTGTCTCCAGTCTGTTTGTAGTTGTTGTACTTTAGGTAAATACCCTGGAGTGGTTTCTGAGATCATATTTTCTCTATGCAAATTTTCATTTATACAGTCAATAACGTTGTTTGCTGCTATGGCTACTTCTTCTGCTACTTGCTCTGCTTTCCTGAGTTGTGCATCCCATTTGTTAAAGAGCATTTCTTTGTGATTGTCGTTTATTATTGGTGCGCCTGCTCTTTTTCCCTCCTCTGTTTCTTGCCAGGCCAAATATTCAGTAACTCGTGTATCACTTAAATTATAATCATGTCGTAAATCCAAATTTATTAGTGATTTTATCACTTATTTCACAATACGAGTTCCACTGTGATATTCTTTAGCTCAATGCTTCCTGTTGTTGTAGTAATTGTTCATTCAAGGAAATAGATTCTGTCATAAATTCTGTAAGTTTAGGATCATCCTTGTGCATCTCCTGCATATCCTATAACTGTTTTTCTCTCTCAGCCAAACTGTTTTGGTAGCCTATCTGCATTCGTTAGAAGTCCTGTTGTAGCCTTTCAAGCTGTTTCTGTGCTTCGTTGTTGGTGTTGGCTTGTTGCAACTGTTGTTGCAAAACTTGTATATGGTCTTCCTTTTCTTTTAGCAGTTGCTGTACCTCAGATGCTTTATCAATAGTCGCCGAGGCAAATGCTCCTGCGATCTGAGATAATTTGGTGAGATTCTCAGTGAGATCGGTAGTAGGATCTTGCCATAAGACGTCTAATTGCTCTGCATCATGAGAGAGCACGTTTTCCAATTTTCTTTTCTTCCTTTGTCTTCTCACTACTGCCTTTTGCTGTGGACTATAAAATATATCAAGAGGAGGAATCTCTTCTATCTTGAGTATAAGTTCAGAGGATGGGGTAATAGGAATATGTTCCATATCTGATACATTGCTAATTGTTCCATTGACTATATCTTATGTTGTTTGTACATTGCTCACAGGTGTCTTTGTGCCTTGTCCTTCAAGATTGATCAAATCATTGAAGGTATCCCATTCTTTATCTAGCTCAGTTTTGACTGATGGTGGCTGAACGATGAGAGGGGGAGGATCTATTTGTTGGGAGGTAAAAGCTTGTTGCTGTGGGAACTCTTTTGATTGGGCAGTGTCCTTTACTGACCCCTCGCTTTTACCATGCTCACTTTCTGATCTCTTGGAATGTTCAGATGTTTCTTTCCCAGACTTAGATTTAGATCTTTCTGTGCCTGAAATTCCACTAAGACTAATACTTGGAATTGGTTCCCTTACGAGTTCCAAGCATAGTTTTTCCATAGGGATAGAGGGAATCGCATTTGAGCCGAATGCAGAATTTCTTCAAGCATACTTTTCTGTTGGAACGTGTCATCAAAAAGATATTCTTCTCTAGAGAATACCTTTATTTTGATGGCAGTAGTGAAATTCTTAGCAATATCATAAGGGTCGAATGGTCTTCCTGGAAATTTGAACAATTGTAGACATGTTATGTTTTTTACTTCTTTGAATGCATGGCCTAGATCAAATAGTGAAAAGGCCCCACAGTCCATAGGAAATTGTGGCCAAATAGCCTTCTTTTTGTCTTTCAAATCTTTAGTCAAACCTCCTTCTCCGCAGGTTTGATAAGTAATTTCTCATGCCAAGAGTTTATCAGGAACGTACAAAGGTAAGACATGAGGGGAAGCGAGACTTCCGAATACCCTAACATATGTAAACAGTTCTTCTCCTAACCATCTCGCAACAGGGAGTATATCTACCTCTACTTCAGGAGAAAAACTTGGAACATCTTTATCATACAATACTTTGTACATGGGCAGCATGATTCCATGACAAGTCTTGTAGAAATACGAAGTGAACTTAGAATCCCACAATTCTTTATGATAAATATGAATGGGTAAGGGGTCTTGAGTCATCCATTTCCAACCCATCAAAGGAAACTTGGAAATATAACAGATTACATCCATCACATATGCAAATAAGTAGAAAGGGGGATAGATTCTATGAGAAACAGTTCTTTTAGACTGGTAATTTACAATGGCTGTGACTAAGTTATCAGACAATATTTTAGCCCAGTCCACTACAGTAGCATTGGTGGAGGCATCTAATAATGGTAGCCATTTAGATGTAAATTTGTTAATTCTGTGTTCCCAAAAAGTCTACAGAGCATAGCAGCAGCAAAGAAATATGGGGAGGTGAGAGAACTGGTGCTATACATACCATGTTTGTTCTTTTTTAGCGGTTTGTCCCTCCTTGACCAGTCTTTGATGCATTCTGCCAGGTCTTGATTTTCTTTTGCAAACATCTCCATGAACTGTTTGTTATAAGTCGCCTGTGGCTTTTCCAAATGATACATGAGCCTCAAATCTTGTGAAGTGAATGAGCCAATGATTCCTTGACCCTGAGCCTTAAACTGTCTATCCCTGATATCAGTGTTGTCTAGTATCCATTTAACCATGTCCGTGTATGGAAGAATTTTGGGCCTCACCGCTATCCTGTGTAAGAACGAAAAGCTAGCTCTGTAATGGATACATCAGAAGAACCATGTGAGCCTGCAATAGCCGTAACTTCCATCGCTCTGGGATTCTCTTCCTCAAGTAGACTATACATGCCTTCCCAAGTAGCAATACCAGCGTCTCTGTTATAGGCAGTGTCTGTATACAAGGGCGCAATTTCTTTCTCTTCAGAGCTTGGAACTTTGCCTTTCTTTCCCATAGTATCCTGCATACTGCTTTGTATCGTTCTCTATTCTTCATTCCTGCAGTTTACAAATGAGGTGAGAATAATGATAAGGAAAGGTGATAGGAAAGTTTCAAATTCCGAAGACATATAAAATATACCACCTTACGTGAAATGAATCTTCGATAAGAACGAAACCATATTCCATTAATGACTGGCAACTAACTCATTAATTAGCATTAATGCACATAACCAGGTCTCGGTTTATGGAAAATACTTTTTTGAACAACGAACCTGAAAGATCTGTGATGAAGTGATTTTGTGATTTGCTTTGTAATATCGCAGATCACAACATCGCAAAATCACAATATCACAGAATCGCAATATCGCAATATCGCAGGAGCGTGGCATATGACAATTTTCGTTAATCTGTTTTCTGCGAAATGCGATTTGTGAAATGTGCCATCGCATATCGGTAGTTTAAAGTTTTTGAAAGTAAGCGGTCATTGATGCATGCAATGCGATATATGTTTGTAGTCCTGTATCACAATCTCGTAATCTTAGAATTCGGCTTGCAAGGAGGTATCTTGTTATCCTTTTTGCGATGCGATATTTCCTAAGGAATAATTATACTTTATCATAAAGCTCAGGCGTTTTTGATTTTTCAAGGGTATTCTCATAAGTTTATGATGATAAGTTTTATTGAAAAAGGAAATTCAAGTACTAATTGATTTTTAAATTTTTGACTAAGGGTCCCCACTTATTTAGTATTAGGAATAACACTAAATAAGAAGGGGGTTGTTGCTGGCCACAACAATTGCTCAACTTAAGAAAAGGGCAAGGAAACATGTTGTTGAAAAAGCCAATTTCAGAAGAGTAAAAGCCATTTGGGAATATGGAAAGTTCAGGGCATCAAGAGTTCAACATATCAGTAACACATAATAACATGTAGGAAACACAGTCTACAAATGCATGAAGGAAGTTGGAGCATTGCCAATGAGTTCTAAGTAACATACATTCATACCACTGCAAATGAGGAAATGAGGACAACCATAAGGCAATCAAGCATTGAACTCTCTTCTGAATCCTGAGTAGTAAAGCCAAACTCTATATTACATAAAAACATAGTCTTCCACAATGACACAATATGAGTGTTTCTTCTCAAAAATTTCCAACCCTTGGTGCATTACACCTCTTTTCATATATATAGTTCATTACAATATTTTACTAAAATCTTTAACCTAGTGAGAGAGCCCTCTCAGGTTGGGGAGGCTAAGACTCAGCCAAACGTTTGGTTTGAAATAGTTACTCAAAGTCTTCCTGATCAACAGCCTATCAGGGTCTGGTTTTGTGCATTAGTGATGGTTTCACTGGTGGAACCACAGGCTCTTCAAGGAACTCTACTACCTTCCCTATCTCACTTACCTCTAGCTCTGCTTGAAGTAAAAATAAACATGATACTGAAATAACTGAGTCAGCATGAGATGTAATTGATCTTCAAGATAAAAATATAACTGGAAATCTGAACAGCAAATCTTTTCCATGTAATCAGCTATAGGGTCAAAAAAGACATGATTAGTTTGATGATTCTCATAACATTCTATATCTTCATACAACTAATCCTCAGCCACACATAATTCCTTTGATATGCTATCCAACTGCTTTTCTGAATGATTCCCACAAACAATGTATTTTTTCTCATTATTATGATCATTCTTTGATGGAAGCTGCTGCAAGGAATTATAGAAATGATCAACCTTTTCCTCTGCCTGAGGGATATAAAAAATTTCTTGTAGTATTTCTTCTTGGTGTTTGTAATCATTTTCATACTCTTTACTTGTTTCATAGAGTTAGCCATCTAATATTTTACTAAAATCTTTAACCTAGTGAGAGATACCTCTCAGGTTGGGGAGGCTAAGCCTCAGCCAAAAGTTTGGTTTGAAAAAGTTACTCAAAGTCTTCCTAATCAGTAGCCTATCAGGGTCTGGTTTTGTGATAACATAAGTATTGGAAAATGTCGGTGGGCAGGAAGCATATTCTTTCACTAACGGATTCTTAGGGTACCACCAGAACAAAATCACCTAAGAAGATAGGAGTAAGACAAACTTCGTGACTGAGTAGGGTTGCTTTCAATACACTATCATGCCGTTTGGATTGAAGAACGTATTGGTCATCTTTTCGTGCATTGTTGTTGCAACATTCAAGGAATATATCCACAAGTTCCTGGAGGTCTATCTAGATGATTGGACTATATTTGGATTGGTTAAGAACCATGTAGAGAGCTTACATCTGATGCTGGATACCTGCCAAAGACACCAAATCACGTTGAACCTCAAAAAGTGTACGTTCCTCGTTCCATTTGGGAAGCTGTTGGGACATGTGGTTTTCAAATAGAGTCTGATGGTAGACCCCATGAAAATTGCAATGATTCTAAATTTGGAAGAGCCGCGAAGTATCAAATAGCTGCGGAGTACACTAGGACATACGGGGTACTATAGGAAGTTCATCAAAAGCTATGCTTAGATCACCATGCTGATGGAGAATATGTTGAAAAAAGATGTCATGTTCTACTGGAACGATGAATACAAGAAAAGCCTGGATGTACTAAAAGAAAAAATGGCATGGTTTTCGGTCCATGGTTTTGGACGCTTCGACATGCATAAATATGTATTGTAACATTGAAAGGAACATAATAAAAAATCAAGCTGGTAGTCCCGGTTTTGGGATCTAGGGGAAAATCTCTGTGTATATGTGTTTTATGTCTTATGCTCTCGCATTGTTTATTTTCTGTGTTTTAGAATTTGTATGGTGGTAATTTCTGTATGAGGTTAAAACTTACACACCATATCACGTTCGTCAGTTGCAGGTTGTCTAAAGAAGAAAGGAACTATTCCACAATTGAATGCAAGGGATTGGCTATGGTGTGTGGGCTCCAAAAATATCGACACTATTTGCTAGGGGGACTGTTATAGACATTTTTGTGCCTTACAGCTCTAAGCATGAAATGTCCATAAACCAAGGGATCCTAAGTCCCTAAAAGTGTTGTTCCTACCCCTAGAGGAACAAGGTCAACCAATTACAGCTTCTCCCAGAAGTTCTCCACCAGAAACTGCTCAGAATCAGTCAAATCAGGATCATTTCAGCTGCTCCACTAGCTAGCTGCGTTGCATAGCACCCCAGTACACTAGCTAGGTGCATTGCAATGCACATAAATGCACTACCAGGGTGCGCTGAGCGGGAAATGACAAATGGCAGTGTCATTCCGCGAGGTGGACAGACAATGGAAGCTTCCAGAATCTTCCTCAATGACACTTGCCTCACTGAGTTCGACCAAGGATGAGTAAGAGGCTCTCAGTCTCCAAGTGGAAGCAAGAACTGACAGAGAGAAGCCACAAGTCAAATCATAAGCTGACTCATCCTCTTTGCATACATCTATATATGGATCCCTCATCCCAGAGATCCAAAGGCTAGGATTTTGTACTTTGCAGAGAATTGTTGTTGGTTTTGAGATAGAGATCAGTGCATTGGGTGATTTATGCTTTGTTGGAGGTGAAGAGGGGATTCCTTTGCTGGGGGGTTGATGCTGGATCAGGAATCATCGGTTGTAACTCCTCCTGGACCTTCTTGTTATATCAATAAAACTATTTGAGTTTCTCCTACATGCTTGTGTATCAGTGATGTTTTGTTATATTTGCATGTTTAGCTTAAATCTGATCCTAAGCTATTTATGAATGTAAATCCATGTCTTTGTGTAGTTTTCCTCTTCTGTGATCTTGCAGGAACTTGGTGAAGCTGTGCAAGTGAAGGAGCAGGTAGCTGGAAGCTGTCAAAGAGGAGAGAGATTGGATCAAAGGACTAGCGCAAGACACAGTTAGTTCATCCTATTCCTCTTCATTTACAGTTCATAAAGAAGAATACGGAAGTAGTTTTCCTTGTTTGTTGCTAAGGCACTGTCACACCTTAGTGGGATAGGGGCGTTCTGAGTAGACACTTTTCCCAACAACAAAATGGCGACTCCACTGGGGAACGTGTCTAGTTAGTTTGTTTGTGTTTCTCTTGTTGTTTGTTTCATAAACTTAGAAGTAGCAATCGAACTGCATTTGCCATTATCAAATGCAAAGTAGACACCTGCTACTTCAATCCATTCACTGGATTTGTTTATGATTTGAACAAATGATTCACAAATGATCTGATTACCCTTTGTGATAGCTCTTAGACCTCCTTTAAATCATCCCTCTGATTGTACCTTACTGATTGCTTTTACTCGGCCAAAAACCATAGATTAAACTGCAAACCGTGACCCAGAACCGGATAGAAGTCTCGTTTCTGCCCCAGCGCAGGCTCTGTGAAGAGGTTCTGCATTTCAACGCAGGTTCTGAGAGGGCTACCTGCGCTGCAATTCAGTTTCTCTGTGCAACAGGTGCGCTGATCAGCCTTTGCCCTGTGCAGCTGAGGTTCTTTGCTTCATTTTGTCCATTTTTGTCTCTGATTTTGCAGCCTGTGATCAGTGTGTGTACCTGTCTGAAAACTCCTTTTCTTTGCCTTAATTCCACCTCCTTTGTACAAAAAGACTGTAGATGTTCTTTGTGTGTTTGTTACATCATTTACAGTTTTCCATTGAAAGAGTAAAATAGTCATACTGTCGTCCTTGGATTTAGATCTGTCGTAAGTGTCGATTTTGATCTTAGGAGAAAGTTTCTTTGTTGTTGACAGTCTATTATGCTTTTACTTTTGTCTTTGGTTTGAATTTGTCACTTTCTAGTGTCGAAACGAGTGTTTAGTTCAAAATCATAAAGTGTCGTAATCTTCTCTACCTTTTTGATTTCGAAAAGAAGCTTGTTTGTGTTTGTCATTTGAAAGCAAATTCAGATTTGTACATCAACTTTCTTTTTAGGCATCAATATTAAGAAAGTAAAAACAAATACATGCATATGTGCATTTGCATATTGATAGTTTGTATGGCTTGATTTAGGAAAAGTGCATTTACAGTGTGCTCTTTGCTCTTTGAGAAAAGATTGTGTCTTTCTTTTCCCCTTGTAGCTAGGATTTTCATTGTTGAAAAGAGATAAAAGATTTGCTTATCATCTTTAGATTGCATTTAGGAATTACATCTACATCTCGTGGTGAACCCAAAAAGGCAAACTTCATAAGAAAGATCAACTTAAAATAAATTGAATGAATCTAACAACGCTTTGGAACTTAACGCACAACATAGAGGTCTAGGCTAGAGATGTATTCTGGCGTCGTAAAGCCTGGTAACTGTTGTCCTCACTGATGGTTGGGTGATTCCTCCACTTTGAGACGATAAGTGCCAGTACGGACTTGTGCTCCCACGTACTGTCGAGTATATATTGGGAGACCCCTATAGGCTTAAAAACTTTTATCCATAGGAAGCCGTGTCGGCCGCCCTACTGATCGCAATGCACCGAACACAGCATTCGGGAAGATTGACTGCCGTACCGTAAAACGTATTCTGCAGTTTTGTGATTGGTTTGGTACTCCCTCTACCTAGCTCTCCAGAGCAGTCCCTTTCGTTCCTTTTCAGACTCCTTAACGGAAAAGGTCCATCTGAGCACTTGTCACTTCAGGTTCATTAAAAATCGAAGGAGACTAGAGTCATCTTTTGTTTTTTCTCGACTCTTTAAAATTGAAAAAACAAGTTGTGTCTAAAGCGTCTAAAATTTATTTTAAACGGAATATTCATCACCCTTTTCCTACGTTGATCTTAGGTTGAGAAAATGGAGTCTACCAACCAAGGAATTCCCCTTGGTGGAAATCCTAGTCCCTTCTCCTCTTGGGGAGATGTTGGTGCACCCCATATGGCCACATTGTCGCTTCCAGGACTGACAATTGGCCTGCCAGTATGGCTCTTCTCAACCAATGTCGTTCAGAACACCACTATTCCTGAACAATCGAATCAGCAGTTAGACCAGTCCAGAGTTACCCACCAACCTTCTACTTCCTCTAATTCTTCCTCTCCTCCTTCCTCTTCGCTTGATGGGGCTGGCAAAGCCAAAAGTCAAGTTCCTAAGGAGAAGAAGGAAAAGAAGAAGAAAGAGAAGAAGAAGAAGGAGCCAAAAGTGAATGGGGGCAAACGAGTGTCGTCTAACGAAAATCCACACACTGCACCGACCAGGCCTAAATCGCCATGTGTCATTTGCAAGGGAGACCACTTTCACAGAGATTGTCCTTGCATCCCTCGGATACTAAGGGATTGGTCTCCCCGTTTGCACAATCCGGTGTCGTCAACCTCTGATGGCCATGTTGAAAGCACACCGTCAACTAGCGAAAGTGAAGCCCCAGGACAAAAAGGGAGAGCTAGATCTCCCTGTAAACTGTGCGAAGGCGATCATGCCATCCACCGTTGTCCCTTCTTAGACGAAGCTAAAAGAGTTTTGGATGATCGGCCGGTTTCACCGTTACGACTTCCTCCTGGATATAAAAACTCTTGCCGAATCCTTCGTTAGTTGAGAATCCAGCTGGCTCGCTCAAGTGGTCAGCTGAAGCGCCTGTCATTGAAGATGAACCAGCTGAATCCATACCCGACGAAAGTCAAAAGGTCGAGGCGACAGTTGACCCGGTCTTGCCTTCAGAGGTTTTATCTTCGAATGACACAGTCACTGGAGAGAACAAGGATGACACCGTCCAAATTCTCTTCATCAACACAGACTCCGACGAACACGGGGGCAATCTACCCATTCCTTTACCGCAGGAAGGAAGTTCGTCAGAGCCGTACCCGGCCGTCTACTCGGTCCCACCTCCAAGCAACCTAGTTGTCTCCTTCGATTGGAATCAACTAGGCAGACCCCGTTTACCAGCAAACATACCATTCAGAATTATCGTCCAAATATATAGAATGGTCATGGCTGGTACCATCATAGATGAGGGGGCTTCTGTGAGTATCCTTTCCTCTATTGCTTGGAAAGTGCTTGGTTCGCCACCGCTTTTGCCTGAGATGAGAAATCTGACAGGCTTTGATAAAGGAACCAGTCGGCCTTTAGGGATCCTTCCCAATGTGCCCATAACATTGAGAGGGAAGACAGTTCAAATGAACGTAATGGTAGTCCAAGGACCCTTAGATTACAATCTACTCCTTGGGCGAGACTATATTTATTGCATGGGAGCCATCGTCTCCTCACTCTTTAGAGTAATGTGTTTTCCGCACGAAGGAAGAGTGGTCAAGCTCGTAGACCAGCTTTCATTTCCCGGATCACGCATAGCAAATAGTCATATACCATCCCTAAATGGTTTCTTCACGCAAGAAATGTCTCAACCCCCAGTCCGTCCTCCCGATGAGCGCGAGTAATTCGGAGGGATATGACTGAAACCCAGGGGGCATGCATCCTGGTCTGCTTCGGCAGGAAAAATTCGGGTAAAGGGTAGGTTTCCGCGGGAGAATATGACTAGTCTGTACCCCGTCCGTCAGTGGAAGAGGGGTTATTCTAGAAAAAGATTCTCTTGTCAAAGTTATGTGAGTGGCGCTCATTGTTGCTCACCTTTGTTTATCTCGGTAGACATCGCCGAGGAAATGTTTTATTTGCACCGCGAATAGAGCAATCTTTGGTAACCTGTAAGAGGTAGGCCTTTCCTGATAGAAAAAATGTTTTGTCTGCAAATTGAGCGGTAACCTTGAAATCATATTTTATACCTGGGGGCATGGAAACCTTTTGGAGTGCAAGCAAAGAGCGATTATTTATCTGTTTTTTGGATTAGTCGTTTCCTAACTTGCATAAAGAAAGGATGTGGGGCAAAAATCTAAATGTTGCCATTTTATATGAGACATTCTTATCATATGACTGGATTATCGAGCAATTTTAGCACATAGTTCAAGCTCGTTAAAAAATAAACATAAGACTGAGCAAGTGTTTCAATCCACGTTTAAGCTCGTTAAAAAATGAACTATCCTCCGGTAAATAACCACCGTGAATGTAGCATTATCAGCCATTAAAGCCTTGGTCGTGTTTGCACCGTCACCTCCACTTTTCATTGGCCGATCATTCACCTCCATTTGATTGTTTACCCATTTTGAGGAACAGCTACGAAGAGTGATTTCACTAGCCATCCTTGTGACAGTGCCGTGATTGGAAAATTCCAACCCTTACCTGGAATTAGCTGCTACCCATTTTATCACTCGTTCCTCAAAAGACGAGTCTTCTTTAAGCTCTTTTCATCTGACTCGTAAAATATGAAAAGATTGCCGAGTTTTGGCCTTCCAGCTCATTAAAGCGACCGGAAGTGCTATCCCTCCTCTAGATTTTAATCTTTTTGGACCTGAGGGATTATTGCACAAAAAGATCGAGCGCTTGTGTTGTTCGGCTCGTTAAAACTATCGAAAATTCATCCCTTCTATATTGTTTTATACTTTTTCGAACTTAAGGGATTAGATGACGAAAAAGGAATTCCGGAGTTAACTTTACGTACCTTTTCAGACTCTCTAAAAATGAAAAGGACCGAGTTATCTTTGTCGTTAGACTCGTTAAAAAGATTAATAGCGACAAACTTATCTTTAGACGAGAACGAGTTTCACTATCGCTAGGCTCGTTAAAACATAGCGATGGGTTTGCCCGAAGGGAAAATTATAGAACAAGAATATGTTATCCTCCTCAAGCTTGACAAAAATAAAGAGGTACTGGTCAGCAATGACTGGGGAAAAATTGGGAAGAAACTCAAAGAATCTTTATTGGTAGCAAGTCGCTCTTGAACATGACACTTCCACTCCGTGCCTGAGTTGGGTTGGGTTGTTTCATTCACCGGTCACATCACCATGGTCATGCCATACCATCCACATTTGGGGTAAATGCTACCAATCCATCACATAAGTTTCGCCAACATGTTCAAGAGAAGTCATCCAGAGAAGTCACCCGTGTCCCATCCACTACCATACATTATACTTCATTCCTTCATGACCGCCATCCTGAACCATATATCATCATATCGTTTTCATCTCCATCAAAATCATTTACTCCGTTCCGTGTCATTGATGTGGGATTCATCAAGGCCCTCCTTTGACGGATCGCTTCTTGTCGACATCAGCTCATTATCCAAGAAGTTGATCTAGGAACACCCCATTCAGTACTTTGAAGCTTGCATGCCTCAATGGCAAGTTTCTCACTTCCGGCAACAGGTATACATCAATGACCTTCGACCGAAAGATTTTGCGTGGTGTTCAACGCCAAGTCCTTTATTCACACAACGTGAATTGTACTGCAGTACCTTGAGGGTCATCATCCTTATCGGTGATTCCTCTCGTGCTTGTTAACAGCTTACATCATTGACTGGTAACCAAGCGATGTCTTTCCATGTTCGACTTCAAAACATTTTTCACATGGATCGACTTGTACTTCGAGTGAAGATCGGATGAGATTGAAGACCTCAGATCTAGTTTCATCCATCCGGGCTGCGATATATATTCAGGAAAAATAAAGACATTGACATGTACAACATTGCAACACAGATAATCATCCTACCAAAAGGATGATGACTTCATCAAAATCATCAGTCTACCATCAGATGATTGTCTGTCCTGTGTACATAAAAATGAATTTATAAAGCTAAGCATGGGAATGCCTGCCTCAGCTAGATCATGAAAACAGTATGAAGATAATGTATTGTATTGTATCTTATTACAAGTCTCCTCCCAGCATTGAAAGAACTTCGGATCCTCCTAATAAAGCATTTCACCCGATAAACGACCTCATACTTTAGGGGGCAACTGTTATAGACATTTTTGTGCCTTACAGCTCTAAGCATGAAATGTCCATAAACCAAGGGATCCTAAGTCCCTAAAAGTGTTGTTCCTACCCCTAGAGGAACAAGGTCAACCAATTACAGCTTCTCCCAGAAGTTCTCCACCAGAAACTGCTCAGAATCAGTCAAATTAGGATCATTTCAGCTACTCCACTAGCTAGCTGCGTTGCATAGCACCCCAGTACACTAGCTAGGTGCATTGCAACACACCTAAATGCACTACCAGGGTGCGCTGAGCGGGAAATGACAATGGCAGTGTCATTCCATGAGGTGGACAGACAATGGAAGCTTCCAGAATCTTCCTCAATGACACTTGCCTCACTGAGTTCGACCAAGGATGAGTAAGAGGCTCTCAGTCTCCAAGTGGAAGCAAGAACTGACAGAGAGAAGCCACAAGTCAAATCATAAGCTGACTCATCCTCTTTGCATACATCTATATATGGATCCCTCATCCCAGAGATCCAAAGGCTGGGATTTTGTACTTTGTAGAGAATTGCTGTTGGTTTTGAGATAGAGATCAGTGCATTGGGTGATTTATGCTTTGTTGGAGGTGAAGAGGGGATTCCTTTGCTGGGGGGTTGATGCTGGATCAGGAATCATCGGTTGTAACTCCTCCCGGACCTTCTTGTTATATCAACAAAACTATTTGAGTTTCTCCTACATGCTTGTGTATCAGTGATGTTTTGTTATATTTGCATGTTTAGCTTAAATCTGATCCTAAGCTATTTATGAATGTAAATCCATGTCTTTGTGTAGTTTTCCTCTTCTGTGATCTTGCAGGAACTTGGTGAAGCTGTGCAAGTGAAGGAGCAGGTAGCTGGAAGCTGTCAAAGAGGAGAGAGATTGGATCAAAGGACTAGCGCAAGACACAGGTTAGTTCATCCTATTCCTCTTCATTTACAGTTCATAAAGAAGAATATGAAAGTAGTTTTCCTTGTTTGTTGCTAAGGCACTGTCACACCTTAGTGGGATAGGGGCATTCTGAGTAGACACTTTTCCCAACAACATGGACACTTCAAGATGTATACAAATGATTCTGAGCTGAAATACTTGGTCAACAAGCCTGTGTTGGGGGGGCGGATATGCAGGTCACTTTTATTGTTCCAGGAATATGATTTTGAGCTTGTTTTGAAGCCAGGACGCCTGAACATGAGACCGGATCACCTGTTGCGCATTGAGAGAGGAGAGGAACCTATTAGTCTGGAGGAAGGATTACCGGATGCACAGCTCGTTTTTGTGCACGTAGCAGATGGACACTTTGAAGACATAATCCATTTTCTCATGACTAGAACTGCGCCAAAAGAGTACTCTGTCCAACAAAAGAAGGAACTGGTGGTGCGCGCGACCTATTTTTCTATCATCCCGAGGAACCTATACAAGATGGGCAATGACGAGATACTATGAAGGTATGTACCTAAATTTGAACAAATTCATATCCTCACGGACGCGCATGGGGGCACCGCAGGAGGACATTATGCAAGGTGAGTGACCACGCAAAAGATTTTCTGCACAGGGTTGTGGTAGCCAACCCTTCATCAAGATTCAAAAGAACATTGCAAGGCCTGTAATGTATGTCAAAGAACAGGTAAACCATTGCGGAGGGATGAGATGCCTTTGAATCCGCAAATGGCGTTGCAGCCCTTTGAAAAGTGGGTGATTGACTTTGTAGGACCTATCAAACCTCAGGGAAAGACGGGTGTGTAATACATTATCACTGTGATAGAGTACCTGACTCGTTGGGTAGAAGCATAGTCGGTAAAAGGTTGCACGACCACCACGACTGCGAAGTTTCTGTTTGAACACTCATTGACGTGATTTGGATGTCCAAATATCTTGATTAGTGATCATGGTACAAATTTCCTTAAGAAAACAATCAACGCGCTGATAGAAGAGTTTCAGGTGTATCGTCAGAAGAGCACACTATATCACCCAGAAGCGAACGAGACTATAGAAGCATTTAACAAAATACTGGAGACCGCGCTGACCAAAGTATGCAATGTGCAACGAAGTGATTGGGACCTGCGCATACCTGAATTATTATGGGCTTATAGGAAAACCTACAAGAAACTGATAGGATGACACCTTTCTGGATGATCTATGGAGTGGAAGCTGTAATGCCAATGGAGTATATTGTGCCTAGTCTACACATAGCAGCAATCACATGTATGATGGACAATAGAGCCCTGAAGGAGCAGCTTTCACAGTTGGAGGAACTCGAAGAGAAACGGTTTTTGGCTAGATTCCATCAGCAGGTACAAAATTAGCGCGAAAACGCCTATCACGATCTTCATATTAAGTTACCCACCTTCAAGGTAAATGATCTGGTGTTACTATATGACAGTAAGTTTGATAAATTCCCAAGAGAGTTCAGAATGCATTGATTGAGACCATATGTTGTTAAGGAGGTCAGAAACAGAGGCGTAGTATAGCTAGTAAAGCTAAATGGAGAACCTTTCCCAGGAAAAGTGAATGGTAGTCAATTGAAGCCATACACAGGTAGCCCAGCTATCTAACTAACTGACAGAAGAATAGTCTTTGTGCTCCAAGTAGCTGAAATAAGGCATAGGACTATAAGCAGATGCAGGGGATGCAGGAACAGATCCAAGGAAGTAGTTCCAATGTCGTGGTCTCAGAACAATGCATACAAGAGATATAGTAGGCAGCCGCTCAGTGCGTTGCCGACCTTGTAGCCGTCCGAGCAGAGTTGGGAGGTCTCTGTGCGAAGATCTCTGCACCAATAGAGTGACTCGAGGGTGAGTCACGATGTTTGTGTTGGGGGCCTATTGGCTGTGGGATCCCCCCAAGGCAAGTTTTGGGGCTTAAAGCCCAAGTTTTGACTAAGTTTGATGTAAATACTCCACTATTTGTGGGCATGGAGCACGAAGATGATAAATGAGTCAGAGGGATGTCTACCCTCATTTTTGTAAATGTAATGTCGGTTTAAGAGATCTACCCATGGTCCCTAGACCATGGGATTGTATAAATAGAGTGAGGCTATAAGTGTAAAGAGATATCATAGAAGGAATGGAAGGAAATGAATCCATGAAGTATTGAGTCGAAGTGTAGAGGGGTCGTATAGTAGGAGAAGGCTCTGCAGCTAAGTTCGCAGAGGCCTAATGGTCCGCAACTGAGTGCACGGACTCCTGCAGTTGAGTGCGTAGGGCAGGTCGAGTCTGTAATCATTGGAAGCATTAATAAAGAGGAGTATTACCATATTTCTGTGTATCTTTTCATGTTTTAAGCATTGAAATATATGGGGTATGAATTGTGAGTTTACGATTTATTTACTGTGCAAACTTATATGAATGTGTTGAATAAGTAAATATAATAGAAGGTATCTGTTTATGCAAAGATAACTAACTGTTATAAGAAGATAAGTAAGACCCACAGTGGGATTGGGGAAATAGTGCAGATCGCTTCCCTAGCTACGTGAAAGCCCCACAACCCCTGATTAGGGTTACACGAAGACGAATATAACAAGGTGCGAAGGCCTCGCAGGTGAGGGAAGTACGCGAAGTAACGTGAATGAAGGTATTCATAGTTGGACTAAATCAACCCCTTAGACATCTCAAGGGTGCAGAAACTTGGTTCCAGCATCCCCCCATACTGCTTCTGGTGAGACCTCAGTCCGCGCTCCATGGGCTGTTGCCGAAAGGGCTAGTAGTATAGGGATTTGTTTGGCTAATTAACTCCAAACCCGAGTCAGGCCCCAATAAGCCAACATTCTTCAAAGTAGCAATATTCTCATTTTTCTTATTTATTATTTTTTTTGTTACCTTGATGTCACTTGGATTATATCCAATCTCAATCACCAAGTCTTCCAGTGACTTGATTCTGTTATCCTTGGCCTGTGAGGATGCCTTTTCTAGCTTAAGCTATGTTGTGATGTTATCCAATGGGCTTTGATGTTTCTACACAGTCATTTCTTTGTTAGTCATGGTGGAATAAATCATTTCACTAGTCAGTCAATAGGGTGAACATCACTAGCCAAAACTTCAAAAAAATATTCCTGTAGTCTGCTGATGATTTGGGCTACTAGATTGTAGGCTTCATAAAGGTCATTTACATCTTACTAGTCTTAATGTCAAAAGATGATATTAATCTATTTTCATTGGCAGGTGTTTGTTTGAAGTACTGGGCATAATTTTTAGCCTTTAATTCCTCATTCCTTGGCTTGATTTCCTTGTACTTCTCTTTTATATCTTTCTCTTTATCCACTGGCTTGCTGGATGAAGAGACTTCAATACTAAGTTTTTTTCAATGATTTGAGTGTTTGAGGTAGAAGGCTGATGAGTTTCCTCTGAAACTACTAGACCTTTACTCCTTCCAACCATTGTGTCAGTATCAGTGATTTCAACTATCTCAATGGTGTCTTCTTTCTCAGTTATAGGATTAAGCTTGGGCCTCTTCCTGTAACTGATCTCAAACCTGTCATCTGTAGTGTCCGTCCCAAAGCTAGAACCTTCTTCCCTAGTTCTTTTTACATTTCTTTCCCCATTTGTTAGAGTATGTAGAATGGGAGTAATACCCATCTGTTCTTATAGGGATGGAACCTGTAGAAAATAACTAGTATCAATCAGCGTTTCCACATCTACTATGTTATTCTCCACATATATCAAAGTACTCTCCAACCATTCAGACTGGTTGGCATATCTTTCAATGTCTAGCCTAGGCTCATGTATGAAAGGACTTAGCTTGAATTTGAGCCTTAGTTTTTTATGACTCCGTTAGGGTCATAATGCCACATGAAACTGTTTTTGAAGTTCATTTGTTGTAAGATTTTCTCTGCCTCTTGTCTAGCTTCCCTATTATTACAAATAAAAGGGTCCAAATGATTTTTGATTTTAAACTGGGTTTTCTTCCTAGCTGACAAAAAATTAACCTCATCAGAGTTTATGATCTGCCTGATATACTCTAATGAAAATATCCTCACGGGGATGTATTTGGGCATCTTGTAGGGAGTGAGTTGGCATCCATATATCCTTATTTCTTTGTGGTCCTGGTACAGATACCAGTCTTCCACTCTACTGTTCTTAGCCAAATGTAAAACTCTCTTAATCTCATCATTGATCTTAGGCTGATAGCTACAGGTTAGCATGTTTACAACTGGATGAAAAAATGAATCAATGAACTCTTTATAAGTAAAAATAGTGGAATATCTTTGGATCAATGGTGTCTAAAAGATGACAGATCTTAGATTTCGCTTGGTGTATAACTTTTGGATGCTGGCTGGAAACTTGTCTGACTGAATGTATCAAAACATGTGAAACAATACTAATGAGTATTTGAATACTCTCTCATTTGGCAGTCTGATAAATTGTTCATGGATTCTGTTTGCCAAGAACTGAGAAAAGTTGTAAACTATAGCTAGAGGCTTTCTTGGGAAAAAGATAGAAAGGAAAGAAATAACAACCTCATCCACATGCTCATTAGTGGTGTATCCTAAAATACAAGAAAGAATGGTTATAATTTGTCTGCCTCTCTCAGAGAAAATGGTGGCAGCATATGGAGGACTATTTGTAGGAGTATGAGACTCGTCTATGATGAAAGTCTGAAAGATCTGAGCTTTCTTGGGAAGGTCTAGCTTTGTGTAGAGTTCAATTAAAGCTTCAATGGAAAGTGGGGTATCATTTGGGCCTAGATGGATCTGCACTATTTGATTTATTTACTCTGCAGTAATAGTGAATAAAACTTGTTGGTCAGGGGAGACTATGGCTTTTTGACTGGGGACATAGCAAGCTTGGCAGAAGTGGTTGATTTCTGGGAATTGGTGCACTTTTGGGAACAAGTATTTGGGACAATTTGATTCCCATAGTTGAATGTCATCATTTTGGTTCAGGAACTTATCTTTACTCCAGTAGTGGAGTTTCAGTAGGTTGCTAGGGGAAGCAGTGTCTTCAATTTGAAACTCTCTGTCGGCTAATGGGAGGTGGTCAATATCCAGGTGATGGGTTTGCAGGGGTCTTACATCCAAATAGCTTTGGGAAGCCATAATTTGGTTTATTCAACTACATTACCTTTTCTTTGGCTTTAGGAGTAAGGTTAGAAGTTCTGGAATAATGGGGAGGGTAATTTCAATCTATAGAAAAGGGGTTTGGATGCACAGTAAGTTTTTTTCAATTTAGAAAGGTTTTTTAATTAATTTAATTAATTAACCTTTTAATAATTACAGGGCCTAGCTCAAATTTACAGGGTTGTTCTGGTTCTTTCAAGAATACCTGGAAATTGACGATTTGGTGCGTAGACAGGGTTCAGTGGTGTCAACAGAGGTTTCTAAGGCTTCAATTGTCTAATTGTTGCTTCAATTTGGTGTTTGCGACGTCTTCTGGTTGCAAAAGGTGGTTAAATTGGTTGCACAGAGGTTCAAGATATCAGAATTGGTTAATAGAGGTTTGCAACGGAAATGAGCGAAAAGAGAAAAATGGGGATTTTTTGGCCTTTTAACTAACAATGGTTACATTTTGGCACAAGAATTGGAAAATGAATAGTGGGCAGTTTTTGTTTACGTGGGGAGGCGGTTTTGTGCCATATCACACTACTTTTGGGTGGGGGGCAGTATTTTTCACGAGCACATGATATAACCTGGTGCCGTGACGTAGCCAAACAATGCTCAGCCAAAACCACGAATCTTGCATGATTTTGGACCGTTAATTGTCAGATTGTGAAACTGCGTGATATGGTTGTGTGCCGTTAGATCTAGAGGTGGGAGATCAGAGGGATATAGTGCGACGAAGTTGCATAGATAGAGTTGGGATGTGGTTGGCAGGGCCCGGGGTTTAATTACAATGAAATGTGATTAAAAGTAATCACGGGATTTTAATATAATCAATGGGTTAATAAAGGTGGGGACCATAGGTTTATATGGCTGAGGTTTTAACTATACACCAAGTTTTGGTGAGCTAAAAGGGTGTCGGGATTTATATCATGGGGGACTTTAAATATATAAGGCAAGACTTTAGGAAATAACTTAGGATAAAGGGGTTTAGTGGGTTTTTAAGCGGAAAATAGAAATTAATAGGGGGGAATATATTATTTGTGATGGGAATGGGTTTCACACTAGGGAAAGGGGTTTTGGGAAGGGAGGATGATTTTTAAAGGGTAATATCTAGGGAAATGTGTGAAACAAAGGGATAAAAGGTCAAAATGAGGGGAAAGGGTTTTTACAAGTAATGAAGGGATAATGAGGATAAATTAATAAACTAAGTATTGGGGGGTCTAGTGAGATGAGGGGAAATTAGTAAATAAGCTTTAGTGAATGTCCTTTCTCTTTGACAATTCCTCCTCTACATGAAACATAGGATTAAGCATGATGAAGGTGTTTTTTACTTAGCAACCTTGTGCACTTCCAAAACTTCTTCTACCTACCCTTTATTTACCCTACCATTTTCTCTTCATTCATTGGGTGCATTTGAGCTTGTTGACCCTTCATTTCTTTTTCTTTGATAAGCAAACTATCTAATTATAACCTTATAACTTCCACTGGCTCAAACTAAACTAATGAGCTCACTATTATGCTTTACCTAACTACTGATCTGCAAATATTAAACAATTTGGCTAGATCTTTATTCTCTATCTATCAACATGAAATTTAAAGCATGAGTGAATCAAGTTTAAAATAGTTTGACCATCATGGATTGTGGCATTTTTGACACGATACATACAATCTTATTTTGCACAATAAATTAAAAGAAGTGTCATTTGAACTTGCACACTTTCATGATATATTCTTATCTCTTTTTTCGGTTCATATTTTTTACTTTTTTGATCTTTTTCTTTCATTTTGTCCTTTGATTATTCTTTTGGGACATACCCTCTTTACATTTTTTAATATGGGAAAACATTTGTAGAAAAGCAAAGGTATGTACAATATTACAAGATTTAACATAGTCAATTCAAAATTATGAATCCTATTATTATAGGACCCTAACAAGTGCAACCCTTAAGCGTGGTAGGAGCAAGGCAACCCTTAAGTTCATGTTAGCTTTGTGGATTTTACACTTCAACACTCGATCTAATTCCCAAGGTGTCTCGCCTGGTTGCATCACGATTTCCTTGAACCCCACAATCGACTGTGCTTTAGATTTAGGCCTATTGAATTCTTTATTTAGTGCGGTCTGGATGTCTTCCACTCCAGTGTTTGGGTTATCATTAGAGTATTTAATGTACCAGGTTAGAGCGCGATCCTGCAAAGCACTAACTAGTGTTTCCCAAACCTTTGAACAAAGGCAACTTCACTTAATATGCCATGCTGAACTATGGTGGAGGTGGAGGTGGTACAGGTGAAGTCGCAAGCAATGGTGGTGAAGTTGAAGGTGGTGTGGGTGGAGGTGGTAGTGGTGGGAATGCTTGTTTGATTAATTGAATAACACTTCACGGAGAAGCCTGCGCTACTCCCTCTTCATCACCTAATGGAGGTGAAATCAATGGACTATATTCAGGACTCTTTCTTCATTAATTCCTGTATGCTTTTCCACTTCGCGTAGCTCCGAACATCAAGGTAGCTGCATAACCCGTTTTTTGCACAATAAAATTTTAATCCAGGTATTCAAAGACTTTAAGTACTTACCTCGCGGCACTTTGAAAAAGCACCGTTCCACCTTGTTGTAGTTGACTGAGGTATCAACCGCGAATTCAATCATAAATCCTCCTATGACGCGATTGAGCTAATGATCGACAGTGTAAGCAATCTTATCCTTGGATGCTTTCAATATCTGTACTAGCTCCAGGGTCCAAATAATAGGACCGTCAAGTCTCCACCTTCCTTGGCTATCCGCTAGCTTTGTGATCCACTTGTATAGCTCAATTGGAAAGGAACATAAAAAGTTCTCATGGATTTCCATATAGAAGTACCTGTCCAACCATTGTTCCTTTGTTAGTCACGGGTTTTTGTTCTCCTGCACCGTGAATTCGTGGATCTTCCTATCCAACCAGTCTCCAATCTCTTTCTTAGTTGGCTTCTACTGATACAACATCACACATCTCTTATGTAGATTCTGGTCCCGGAAACGAAACCATTTGTTCGCTTGGTTGGGCCTGACCCAGGTTCAGCGTTAGTTAGCCAAACAAAATCCCTACACTACTGGCCCTTTCGACATCAACCCGCGGAGCGCGGATTGAAGTCTCACCCAAGGCAATATGGGGGAATGTTGGAACCAAGTTTCCGCACCCTGAGATGTTTGTGATTTCAGTTTATTCCTTCTATTCCACCCTTTAGTACCTCTGCAAAAAGGTATCATTGACCTTCGCGCAACCCTAACCTATGGCTCAGGTACTTTCGCGCTACTAGGGTAGCGTATCATGCAGATTCCCAAATTAGCTTAAGTGTCTTACTTATCTTAGTAAACAGTCACAGTTAGCGCCACATAAATAGATATCCTTATTTGCATTCAATTATCCAACGTAATTACATACATTCACGCATCACATAAGCATTATAAATGAAATTCATACATAATAAGACAAGATGCATTAACCGAAAATAAAGGCACAGAATTTGTTGAATACTTCTCTTTATTGATAGCTTCAGATGATTAAAAACTCTATCTTCCCTGTGCACACAGCTTCAGGGGTCCTTGCACTCAGCTGCGGACTTCTACACTAGGCCTCTGCGCACTCAGCTATAGAGCCTCTACCTACGCTACGACCCAAAGTTTATACTTTTCTCCTTATCCTCAAGACTTCATCTACAACTTATGACTTTAAAACTCATTAGAACCTACTTACTTAGCTCATTTTATATAATTCCATGGTCTGCGGGCCATGGGTAGATCTTTACAGCCAACTTTACTTTACAAAAATAAGGGCGAACAACCCTTTATGACTCATGAAACCTTCAAGCTCCACGACCACAAAATGCAGAGAATTTACAACTTTATTACAAAATTCAACCCAAAACATGGGCTTTTAGCCCCAAAACTGTCCTTGGGGGATTGCATTCCCAACAGGAACCAAATTAGTCCCAAATTGGGACTAAGAAAATAAAAGTTAATAAAGGAGGAAATGGTAAGGATAGTGAACCTGTAGCACACTCGTGCAACACTTACCCAAGCTTACTAGTCCATTGAGATAAATATGTGATGAAGAGTTACTATCATATGACTCAACATCCTAGATCACCTTAAGGAAGTGGAATCGACAAATCCAAAATATCACTTACCTGCGTCGGGTGCTACAAGGCCCCCAAGGGATAAAACACCCTTCCAGGTGTCCAAACTTTGAGTTGGCCTGCTTTACCACTGATATGAACCCCTAGTTGCATGAAAAAACATGTAAGGGAGAGATTGTAGGTCTCCACGCGCATGTTCAAGCCTACAAGGGAGAGACTGCAATCTTTTTCAGCCAATTCTATGCTTGTGATCGTGCGACTTGAGCCACTTTTTTAGGGATAGGATCCAAATGATTTCCCAAAGCTTGATGAAAGTTTCCAAAACAATAAATGAAACAAATACAAATATTCTAACACAAAATCTGATCAACGACTTAGCCTAACCAATCCTAACAATGATGGAAATTTCGTCAAACACATGATCAACATGTAATCTACAGGTCATAAATACACATTTGGACATAGGGTTCGCATACTTATTTGAGAATCACCAAGAAGATCTGATGCCTTCTCTCAATAGCTACATTATCTTATATTTGGTAATACATTTATTAACATTTGATCTACTAACCAAAACATGATGAGAGCCATTACTCAAGGCTGTAATAAAACCATACTTGTAACCAACATATAACCAGATAAATAACAGTAATAGAACAACCATAATATCCACATAATATAAAGTATATTTACGCATAGAACATAAGAGGAAAATAGATATTATTAACATATGAAAAATCAAACCAAGTAAAGACTTCCATGTACCACTCGACCATAGATTAGGCTTAACCAAAATAATTCTTTCAACCAATTAACCTCATGCCATATTCCAAGAATGAATGTGGCATCTCTTGGAATAAAACAATAAAAAAAAACCAAGGATTCCAGAGGCCAAACCACCTCAACCTTCAACCAATGATTTTACCTCACGGTCAGGAATTGTAGGAATATATAGGGTAAGTTCCTCAGACAGAACACTAAAGGACACCACTCACAAACAGATCACAGATCAATATACTAGTATTGTTGACATGGTTAAAACCCTCAAAGAGCGAAACAGTCCATGGCCTGAGCCAACGCGGCTACTTCAGGAAATTTATTAATAAAAGAATGAAAATTTATATAAGCTTCTCTCATGAACAGATACCCTACAAATGACCCTCCATGCTCTTTAAATAGAGATCATGGACCAATCGGGTGTTAATCCACGGATCAAGTGTCGATAATACCGAGGAGAGAATGAACTGTCGGATCACTACATATCGTGACCGTCGGATTGTAAGTTACAAAAGTACATAGTAAAGAAACACACTTTACCTAACTCTACACTAGACCAAGTTATACTTACATATTTCCTATGTGTCAGAATATCCTAACATCCCCTTAAGAACAAATTGCGATAGGATTGAAGGATGTACAAATATGACACAATAGGAGAAGGAAGGAGGCATTAGAGCTTATCCCCCCTTAGTAACAACTTCCTGAACTCCAACCATAAATCAAAGTTTAGTAAACTTCACCTCTGTGAGAGCCTTTCTAAAGATGTCTGCAACTTGACCATCTGTTGAACAATATTGCACTTCAAGAACATGGTCGTGAATGAGCTTTCTTATGAAGTGCATGTGCAGTTCAATGTGTTTGCTGCGTTGATGTTGGACTAGATATTTGCATAGTTTAATGGAACTTTGATTATCACACCAAAGTGAAGTCAGATTTTGCTGCTGAAAGCCAAACTCTGACAGGATCTGATGAAGCCATAGGTCTTCCTTACTAGCTTCTATGACACCACGATATTTTGGTTTTGCTGAAGAAAGAGAAATGACACTTTTTTTCTTGCAAGCCCATGTAATAGGTCATGAACCAAGAGTGAGCACATAACATGCAGTAGACTTCTGATCATTAGGGACACCAACCCAATCAGAATCAGTGAAACCAACCAATAGAGGAGATGCTTCTGCACTGTAATGAATCCCAAACTGAATTTTACCTCGAACATAACGAAGTTTTAGCTACTTTCCAATGACTTTCATGTGGGTTTTGCATAAACCGAGCAATAAGGCCAACAACAAAGGAAAGGTCAGGACGAGTATGGGTCAGATACAAAAGTTTTCCTACAAGTTGACGGTATAAGGTAGCATCAACTTAAGGGGAAGTACAAGTGACTGAAATTTTGGCTCCAGACTAAAAGGGAGAAGGGCTGGCTTGTAGTCTTCCATGTGAAAATGGTGTAGAAGATCATAGGCCTTTTATGGACTAGGAAAGGGAAATACCTTCCTTGGATTGCAAGACTTGAAGAACAAGAAAATAATGCAAGTGTCCTAAGTCTGTCATTTCAAACTTCTTTTTAAGGCTAGAATTCACATGGTTTATAAGGTTTGGATACTGCTAGTAAGGATAAGATCATCAACATAAAGAACAAGAATGATAAGAGACTTGCCCACTTTCTTGGTGTATACAGTATTGTCAGAATGATGCCTAGAAAAGCCAACTTCTAAAAGAAAGCTATCCATTTTGGCATACCAAGCCCGAGGAGCTTGCTTGAGACCATAAGGGGATTTCTTAAGCCGACATACAAGGCTAGAGTTTGTTTGTATAAAGCCAGTAGGTTGTTCCATATAGATTTCTTCACGCAAGTCCCCATGCAAGAAGGTAGATTTAACATCCACCTGATGGAATTCCCATTTGAAAGAGGTAGCAAGGGAAAGAACAAGGCAGATAGAGTTCATTTTGGCAACAGGGGAGAAGGTTTCATTATAGTCAATGCCTTCAATTTGCGAAAAACCCTTAGCAACAAGACAAGCTTTATGTTTATCAACTTTTCCATCTGGTCCATACTTGGTTCTGTAAACCCATTTGCATCTAACAACTTTTCGTCCCTTTGGTAGAGGAACAAGATCCCATGTATCATTTGCCAATAATGAATGATATTCTTCATTCATAGCTGCATCCCAATCTAGATGGCCTGAAGCTTCTGCAAAGGTGTTAGGGTCATAATTTGTTGAAGCTTGAGCCAGTAAAGAAGAGGCTCTATCGAATTGAGAGTGTGTACATCATTGATCTGTAGGATCACCGCCAAGAGCGCTTACTGCATCTCGAGTAGCACGGACCCATTTTGGAAGCTGAGGAGATGAAGGAGGATCCTGAGATGGTGGGGGAGGATTGTCATCCTCACTTTCATCATATGAAGAAGAAATATTTTCAAAAGTAGAAGAGATAGAGAGAGGTGGAACATCCGCTGAACTAGGCTCGTAGGCTGATATATTTTCAACAAAATTTACATCTCTTCTAATGATAACATTTTTCGACTTAAGTGGAATAAGTCTATATCCTTCGACATCTTCAAAATATCCAAAAAAAAAAAATTTCACTCTTAGGTTTTAAAGATTTATGTTTCTCATCTGGAATATGGGCCCATGCTTCACTTCCAAAAACACGAAAGTGACTTACATCTGGTTTAATTGAGCTCCATGCTTATTCTGGAGTGATACCCTATAAAATCTTAGTAGGAGTGCGATTTATTATGTAATTTTTACAGTTAATTGCTTCTGCCCAAAAATTAAGACTAAGTCCTTTAAATTGAAGCATACAATTATCCATTTCCTTTAAGGTGCAATTCTTCCTTTCAGCTACACCATTTTGTTGTGGAGTATATGGAACAGTATGTTGCATTTGAATTCCACTCTTAGTGTAGAATTTGATGAGTTTGTTGTTAACATATTCTCTACCATTATCAGATCTTAGCTTAAGAATTTGATGTCCAGATTGTTTTTCAACAAAGGCCTTAAAGGCCAAGAACATGTTAAATACTTCACCCTTGAGTTTTAAGAAGTATACCCAAGTGCGTCTAGAGAAATTATCAATGAAAGTTAAGAAATACTTGTAGCCAGAGAATGAAACAACTGGAAGTGGACCACATAAATCACTATGCACAAGCTGTAAAGGGGCTGAGGTCTGCCAAGAAGCACGTTTTTCAAAACTATCCTAATGATGTTTTCTGAGTACACATCCGAAACAAACACCATCTCTGCAGGATACCATTGGAAGACCTGTCACCATAGTTTATTTACATAGATTCTAAGGGGAGCAATAGTTTAAGTGACCAAATCGCTCATGCCAAAGTTTTCTCACTTCATCATTATGAGCAACAAATACTGAGGGAAGATTTGATGACCCAAAGTTGTTACACTTATACAACCTTGTAGAATCATCAGCAATGCCAGTAGCTAAAATCTATCTAGGATCTCTTAGGTCCTTAATTACAACATTGTGAGGTGAAAATTCAATGATTTTACTTTCACCTAAATGAGTTATCTGATATACAGATAAAAGGTTGCAGGATAAGGTTGGAACACATAATACACCATTAAATTGATCATTGTCTATATGAACAGTTCCAGTCCCTACAACACTAAGAGATCTATCATCACCAACATATATATTTTTGTGTTACAATCATTCAAAAAAGAAAACATGGCTTTGTTTTTGGCCATGTGATAATAAGCTCCAGAATCAATGAGCCACTCATGAGAATTAGAAGAAGAAGATACATTTAGTGTGTATCCAGACTGAGATGTTTGACAACCACATGCAAAAAGTGTTATTCCTAAAGATGAAGTTGAAGTTGAGGAGTGCTCCAAATGGATTTTATGCTTCCTCATTGCTGCTTCCAAGGCTTCCATATTATTAAAGCATTTGGATTCTAAGTGGCCATCTTGATTACAAAACTGGCAATGTCTATCAGTCTTCTTGCTTTTGTTTTTATTTGCTTTATCATTTTTTTGAAATGATTTTTTATTTTGAGGCTAAAATTTCTTAGGACCCTTGTTTGGTTTAGGACCATTCTTTTTAGGATTACTAACCATCACAAGATCGGTCTCTACCCAATTTGTTCAGGGCTCGAGAGTGTTTGTTCCAACCTAGCTTCCAGGACTGGTAACTCAACCCACAACTACCACTGGGCTCTAGATCATTTTCACAACCAAGGCTTCCGGGACTAGTAACTCAACCCACCAAGGGTTCCAGAGCATTTGTCCAACCAAGGCTTCTAGAACTAGTAACTCAACCCAAACCATTATAGGGCTTCTAGAGTGTTTGTCTAACCAAGGCTACATGAACTGATAACTCAACTCACAACCATAACGAACATGAGAACCAACTATAAAACAAAGATAAAACCCACAACACCATGGCTATCTAGCAAATGGGAAGGCTATGCAAAATCATAGTAAATCTAGGCAATCCTCCATGCCAATGATATATCATAACGAAGAAACTATATGCATGTGCTATGCATGTCAAGACTAGTAAGGAAATCATACATTCAACTCGGTACCTGCAAGTAAAACTCATTGTAGCTACTAATCTCATTGTCCTGTTGTGTTTCCTGCTTTTCCTTTTCCTTTTTTCTCCAAATCCCAAGTATGCCACACTCCTCCAAGAGTTCTCCAAGAAAATTCTAAGTCTCCAAGAGTATGAGACAAAATATAAAGAGAGTGCCAAAACTTGAACTGACAAAAGATGTGAACTGATCCTCAAAAGCATTTTTATTATTGAGGCCTCTATTTTCTTCATTTTCCATTATTTTCCTTCATTTTCCTCCTCACATTCAACCTGTGACCTTTCACCTTCATTTTCTTCTATTTTCAATTATTTTCATAAATAAAATGCCAATTAATACCTCATGCCCTTCCAAGGCCTTTTCCATTTCCTTTTTCAATTTCCATAGCCATTAATTAATCACAAGTGATCCCCATCACTTGTTTTCTACCCAACATTCAACTTGGAATACATGTTCCATGACATTGGTTTATTTTTCCTTTTTTAACTTTATCACATGGATTTTTAATTTGAGGTTTTTACAGACCCCTCCTCCTTAGGGGAACATCATCCTCGATGTTCAATGACACCTACAACTAGAAAGACTATTGAAAAACAAAACATACTAGCCAAGGAGCTTTATAACTTAGCTCGTTGTAGTATTTACAATGAACAACTTGTTGAAAAGAAAACCAACATGACAAGCATAAAAACATGACAACCATGCCACTTATTAGATATTTATAACACAACTCATGGTGGTATTACATCCATATACATATATACATATATACATATACGAAAACTATTTTGCCTCAACTAGAAACTAATGAAGGATACATACTCCGCATATAATTATCCATCTCCCATGTAGCTTCATCAGGGCCAAAGTGCTTCCACTACACTTTAACCTGATTGATTTCTCAGTTCCACAACATGAGCATATTTTTCTGCAAAATGAATTGAGGTTCTAGTTGGAATTCTCCTTCTGGATCCACCTGTAATACAGACCAATCAATAAGATGATCAACATATTTCACATATCGTTTAAGAAATGAAACATGGAAAGCATTATGGAATTTCACTATCAGAGGCACTACAAGTTGATAAGCCACTGGTCTAATCCTCTCAAGGATCTCTAAATGCCCACAATACCGAGGTGTCAGCTTCGTGCATGATCAAATCCTCAAGGAGCTCTTCTTGGGCTTGATGTGCAAGTACACAGGTTCCCAACCTCAAACTCCTTAAGTAACCTTTGTTGATACGCATAAATTTGATGTATTTCCTATGTTACCTTTAGATTTTCTTGATTACTGACATGTCCTATTTCATCTCTATCAACATGTCTGGTCCAATCAGCACCTTGTTCACTGGATCACTCCAACTGATAGGAGTATTACAATTCCACCCATAGAGTGCCTCAAGCAGACTCGTCCTTAGTAACTCTTGATAGCCATTGTTGTAAGAAAATTAAACCAATGGAAGATACTCTTCCCACTTCCATTGTTGGTGCATCACATAAATTCTCGACGTGTACTCCAAAATCCCATTGACCCTCTTTGTCTGTCCATATGTCTGCGGATGACAGGTTGTGCTAAAGGTCAACTTTGAACCCAAACTTGCAAATCACTCTTTCTAGAAACTGGAAGTAAACTTAGTGTTCCTGTCTAACAAAATATTCTTCAGTACACCATTTAACCTCACTACATAACTGATGAAGACATGTGCTACATCATTAGCTGGATAAGTAGACTTCACTTGAATGAAGTGTGATACCTTTATCAACATTTCCACCACAACCATGATATAATCATGTTTTCTAGATGTCCTCGGAAAACCTATAATTAAATCCATGTAAATCACCTCCCATTTCCACTCTGGAATCATAATCGATTGTAGTAATCCACCTGAATGCTTACACTTTTCTTTTACATGTTGACAATCCAAGTACCTAGCCACAAATTTGTCACTTCCTTCTTCAAATTTGACCAATAATAGAACTTCTTCACTATTTTCAATGTCGTATGATATCTCAGATGACCTAAATATGGCTTAACATGAAATTCCCTCAAAATAAGCTTCTTGAGCTCAATGTTGTTTGACACATAGATCGTGTCCCTAAATTTGAGCAAACCATATGCTATCAGATGATAGTCAACATGTTGATCACCTGTTCCCTCTTGCAACCTATGCCTAAGCTCCCTATTCCTGTCATCATGTTGATCAGCCTATAAGATCTTATCTTGTAAATCCATCTCATATGAATTCATAGCTTCTATGTGGTTTACCTCTACTCTTCTTCTAAGAGCATCTGCAACTTTGTTCTCCTTTCCCTTAATGTACATGATCTCAAAGTCAAACTCACTGATCATGGCCAACCATCTATCTTGCCTGACATTCATATTCAGTTGGTCAAACAAGTATCTCAATCCACTATGATCACTCAACAATACAAAAGTCCTACCAAGAAGATAGTTCCTCCACATGTTTAATTCATGGATAATCGATATCAACTCAATATCATGTGTAACATAATTATGCCCATGCTCATTCAGTTTCCTTAATTCATAACATACCACCTTTCCTTCCTGCATCAAGATTCCACCAAGTCCTCTCTTGCTGGCATCTACACACACCACGAACTATTTATCCAAATCTGTAATATTTAGAACTGGAGCATTAGTTAACAATTTCTTCAATTGCTTGAAACTAACTGCACATTCTTCTATCCATTCAAATTTCTTACCATTCCTTTGTAATGATGTCATCGGATAAGTAATTTGTGAGAATTTCATCATTAACCTCTTCTAATAACCTGCTAACCCCATAAATGACCTTACCTCATCCACATTCCTAGGAGCTTCCCATTCCATGTTAACTTTTATCTTTTGTGGATCCACTACTATAGATTCCTTGGAAACAACATGACCCAAGTAATGTACCATTGTCTAAAAAAAATTCATTTTCTAAGCTTCGAATACAACTGATGTTCTCTTAGCAATCTCAACACTACTGCTAAATGTTCAACATGCTCTTCCTCATTCTTAGAAAATATCAATATATCATCAATGGATACAACAACAAAATTTTATAGATAAGGATGCAATACATTATTCATCAAGCACATAAAAGTAGCTTGAGCATTAGTTAGACCAAAAGGAACTACAACAAAATAATAATTCCCACACTTAGTCCGTAAAGAAGTCTTGTAAATATCCTCTTCTTTGATGTGTACCTGATGATATCCCGATCTAAAATCAATCTTCGAGAAAACGATTTTCCCCTTCAACTAGTCAAAAAGAATATATCCTTGGCAATGGATACCTGTTATTGATTTCCACCTTATTCAACTTGGTGTAATCAATACACAATCTAATAGTACCATCCTTCTCTTTCAACAATAACACTAGTTCACCCCAAGGCGATACACTTGGCCTAACGTATCCCTAGTCAATAATTTCCTTCAGCTACAACTTCAATTCTGATAACTCTAGTGTGCTAATCCTGCATGGTTCCTTTGATGTTGGTGTTGCCCTTGGTACTAACTCAATAGGAAATTCCACTTCCCTGTGAGGTGGTGAATCTGAAATCTCTGCGGTAAATGCATCCTAAAACTGTTGTAAATTTGGGTACCTATTCAAGACTTCTACATCCTCAACTTCCTTACCTTTGTCACTAGAAATATGTACTACAAACAATACAAATCCTTTTCTATGAGTGCACTTTGCCTGCGTAGTTGTAACCATTCTAACTGATGTTGCCTTCTTCTTACCCTGCAAGATCCTCTATTCTCCATTGTCATCTAGGCACTCAATAGCCTTGTCATAACAATCCATCTTGGTCCTATGAAGATACAACCAATCCATACCCAACAATATATTGTATGATCCCAACGGAAGCACACTCAAATGTGTTGATGTAGGCATATCATTCAACTCAAATTCAAAAGATCTTACCTAGTGATGAACTCTTTTCTCAGTACCTGTATCCAACTTCACTAACCAAGATTTTGCATGTAATTCCTTGTTGAAACCACAAATATCCATCAGGTTATGATTAAAAAAACTATAATTAGATACAAGGTCAATCAAAATATAAATAACTTGGTCACAAAGCATACTATCCATCTCGATAATAGATACCTGTTGACCTACCTGCTTGTTATCCAATGCTACATACATATGAGGAATACTCTGTCTAGCATCCCCCATTGTCTGTGCCTCCTAAGTATTGTAGATCCACCATCTACCACCATGATGTTGTGGAAAATATCTCCTGCGATGATCTTTGCCACAAGTCCAACACTGTAAAGGCTTCCTACCATCACCCTTGATCTACTCCTCAAACCGAAATCCCTACGCTATGTCATATGAATTGAACTTATTAGGCGGTGTTTCATTCTCTTTGTTACCCGTGTCCTAAGGTCTTGTTCACTTCTTATCCAATTTTCCCTTATTCTTATCATTACCTTTCCAATCCTGCTTAGTTTCAGATGTGCACTTTGATTACTCATAACAATGCTTTAGATTTATGTTGTATCATTCAACAACCCCCTCATTTTATACTTAGTTGTCAATAAATGATGGAAACCCTTTAATTTTTATATTTTATTTTCTTTTAATAATTTTTTTGATTTTAATAAATTTGAGCAAATTCAAATTAGATACAAAGTTTAAGAAGCTTGAAGTCTTTTCCTTATCAGAACTTTTCATATTGGAGTTACACGTTAAAATATATTACGAGAAACCAAAGCTTTGAATGGCCCTACTCCTGAAGTTAAATCTCTATTCGAAGGTTTCATATAGAAACTCTCTTTATCATAACTTTCTTTTAAAGATTGCGATGATAAAGATGCTCTCCGATAAATTTCCTCCCCAATGCTTGCTTTATTGAAAGAGTCATATAAAAGGTTTTCATTTATAAAAGGATTTCATGCTTTTACATATAGTAATATTATAATCTCCCATTAGCCCCACAATTATTGTTTATTATATCGGCACACTTCATATCAAAAGTTATATCATCTTACATCTCCGATATTCCCTTTCTTTGATATATCTATCGGAACTATTATATCAGAACTATTTCATCAGAAGTATTTTATTAAATCCCCCGATATTATTCTGCAAATAGACCTCGTGGCTCTTTCATCAAAGTTTTTCATCTAATATCCTTCATGACTATTGTTATATAAGAAAATTTCCACATCAGAAGTATAATTTATCATAACTATTTAATATAGTCCTCCAATGTAATTCCTTCGATGAGATGACATGGTAATCCCATGTGATTCCTCACTTGCGTACTTAATGTTTGATAATGGTGATTTATGGTTTTCGAAATTTTAAATGTCTTCATTCATTTTGCCTAGATATTGTGAAGATTCACTTTAAAGGAAAATATTAGTATTTTAAATTGCAATTTTTGTGATAAGTCTTAGCTAAAGAGAGTATTACACTTTTCTTTGTGTTTTTTATATAGGCAAGCCCCGAGTTCTGGAATAAGGAAGAGATTTTGAATGCGGGAAAAGGCATGAAGAAAGCTTCAACACAACATAAATCTGTTGTTCCTTCAATAGAAAATATTGAAGAAAATACTGCTACACCGAGACTGTTTTTTGATGCAATTTGTACTAAATATACTGGGAATTATTCATGGGAAGAAATTTAAAAAAAAATTGAAGATGAAGGACCAAGGGTTACCCACAGAACAATGACCGCTGATGACTCCACCCTAGTTTAAAATACGACTTTCGGTGATGTGGAAAACTCTTTTCTAGACAGAATTGCAACCAGACCGAGACTTCGTCCCTATATTGATATGGTTCGGTGGTTTGTAGATAATCTAGGTATTGTTGATAGGCAGATTATTACAAACAAACACATGGTCATTGGGTGTTTTTCCAGTGAGGATTTGTGGAAAATGTATCATCTGCCTGAACCACAATGAATATACGACAAGGAATACATTGAGGCATTTCTTAAAGAGCATGGACATGCATATGACCCAATTAAAGGTTGGAGAAAGGACTAAAACAAACACAAAAGAGAAGAGAGTGGTAATTATGTTGTAGACTCTCTCGCTGGTCCTTATTCTCAAATTGTTGTTGTGATGTGTAGGCTTCATTCACTCCCTAATGTACATAACTTTCGTGATCAATGAGTACCTCTAATGGATGGATCTTCAGAAGGGTTTATATGTGATTGAGCCACTATACTTTCAAATAATTTAGCTCCCATATTTTAGCCTTTAGGAGTAAATGCATAATTTCTTAAATTATAATCCCGCCTTTCTATATGAGTGCCTATATTATGGATTGTTATTGGGAAAACTACTATCTATTCAGAGCTGCTAGTCCCACTAAGACAGGTAGCTATCTTAGAAACAAACAAACTAAAGTCACTTGTGTTTTCCTTTACGAGAGATAGATGAGAAAGAAGCTGAGAGAGTACCAACCTCTATCCTTTGCTTGGCTCCTTGCTTGTTTCCTTTCCCCTTTGAAAAAATATCGCCACTCCTTCCTTACTTGTCCCACTTCAAAGAGCACCTGTAGAGTCAAAGCAACATAATACCATCAAAGCATAGAGATCTATCACCATAAACAATATAGGATCAGATATATATTGACCATACAAATGCATATATCAACATAATATTTAGAGATATACAAGAATATGGTGGAAAACTAAAATAGCTTTATTGATAGAAGTAGTAGAAGAGAGGATTACAACCACTTGGTCTGACCCAGCGCCATCCTTCTAGCAGAAAGCCCTCTTCATCTCATACAAAGCAAGATCACCTAACAATGTCTTTAGAGAGAAACCAACAACACTTCCTTGCAAATTACAAAATTCCAGCCTCTGGATCTTTGGGATGAGGGATCTATATATAGATGTTTGCAGGGGGGTGAGTTAGCTTCTGGGATTTTGATTAGTTTCATCTCTCTGATAGTTCTTGGTTCCACTTGGAGATTTCATTATCTCTTACTCATCCTTGGGCAAATTCAAAGAGGCAAGTGTCAAATGAGCAGCTTCTGGAAGATTCTCAGGCCTCCACCTAGCAAACTGCTTGTGCCATTTGTCTGCACTCACTCATCGCACCCTACAGAAGGGCTTTCCAGTATGCACCACACTTTTTGCATGTGGCAAGTGAGATGCATCGCACCCTTAGCACTAGGTAGTCTGTATGATCATGCTTTGACCAGTTCTGAGTAGTTTTTCATGGAGAACTTCTGGGAGATGATGTAATCAGTTGACCTTGCTCCTTTAGGGTATGAAACAACACTTTTAGGGACTTAGAAGCCCTTGGTTTATGGACATATATGATTGGGGTTGCAGTGACAAAATATATCTATACCAGTTGCCCCTAAAGCATGAGGTCGTAAATCTTTTGATGTCGGGTGAAATGCTTTATAATGAGGATCCAAGGTTTTTCGAACTGGAAGGTGACCTGTAATAAGATACAATACAATACATTATATTCATAATATTTTCATGATCTAGTTGAGGTAGGCATTCCCATGCTCAGCTTTATAAATTCATTTTTATGTACATAGGACAGACAACTGTCTATGTAGCAGACCGATGATTTTGGTAGAGCCATCATCCTTTGGATTGGATGATTATCTGTGCAGCAATGATGTACATTTGATGTCTTTATTTTCTTGAATATATCGCAGCCCAGATGGATGAAACTAGATCTGGGGTCTTTAAAATTCATTCAATATTCGCCCGAAAGTACAAGTTGGTCCATGTGAACAGATGTTCTGAGGTCGAACATGGAAAGACATCGCCTAATTACCAGTCAATGATTAAGCTGTTAACAGGCGCAAGAGGAATCACCGATGATGATGATGACCCTCAAAGTACTGCAGTACAATTCACGTGGTGTAAATACATGAGTCGATGTCGAACACCACGTAAAATCTTTCGGTCGAAGTCCATTAACGTAAACCTGTCGCCGGAAGTGAGAAACTTGCCATTGAGGCATGCAAGCTTCAAAGTACTGAAAGGGTTGTTCCTAGGTCGACTTCTTGGATAATTAGATGATGTTGCCAAGAAGTGACCCGTCGTAGGAGGGCATTAATGAATCCCACATCTGCGATGCAGAACGGAGCAAATGATTTTGTGGATGTGAAAACGATATGATGATACAAGGTTCAGGGTGGCGGTCATGAAAGAATGAAGCGTGAAGGTATTGCAGCGGATGAGACACAAGTTGGGTAGGTAAATGCTTTGAGTGACTTCTCTTGAACTGAAATGGATTGGTAGCATTAGCCCCAAAAGTGGATGGTACAGTGGACCAATGGTGATATGACCAGTGAACGGAATAACCAAACCTGACTCAATCATGGTGATGGAGTGAAAGTGTCATGTTCAAGAGCGACCTACTAGCAATAACGTTTCTTCAAGTTTTCTTCCCAATTTTCCCCAGTCATTTTTGACGAGTACCTCTTTATTTTTTCCAAGCTTGAGGAGGATAACATATGCTTGTTCTATAATTTTCCCTTTAGGCAAACCCGTCGCTATGTTTTAACGAGCCTAGCGATAGTAAAACTTGCTCTTGTCTGAATGGACAAGTTTGTCGCTATTGTTTTAACGAGTTTAACGACAAGGATAACACGGTTCTTCTCAATTTTAGAGAGTCTGAAAAGAGACGGAAAGGAAAATCCAATATTCCTTTTTCATAATATAATCCCTTAAGTCTGAAAAAGTATAAAACAATGTGAAAGGGATGACTTTTCGATAGTTTTAATGAGCCGAACAAGACAAACACTCGATATTTTTGTGTAATAATACCTTAAGTCCAAAAAGATTAAATCTAGAGGAGGGATGGCACTTCCAATCACTTTAACGAGCTGGAGAGGCCAATTGCTCGGCAATATTTTCATATTTTACGAGTCAGATGAAAAGAGCTTAAAGGAGACTCGTTTTTTGAGGAACGAGTGATGTTTTCAGATAGCAGCTGGTTCCAGGTAATGTTTGGAACTTTTCAATCACGGCAGTGTAAAGAAGGTGGCTAATAGGATCACTCGTCGCAGTTGTTCCTCAAAAGGGGTAAATAATCAAACGGAGCCGTATGATCGGCTAAAAAAGAGTGGAGGTAATGGTAAGAACACGACGAAGGCTCAAAAGTTGATAATAATGTGATTGCACTGGTAATTTACCAAAGGTGGGTTCATTTTTTTTTTAACGAGCTTAAACTCTGGTGGAACATATGCTCATTCCTAGGTTTATTTTTTAACGAGCTTGAACTTTGCATAAAACTGCTCTTGATAATGGTCATTGATATTCGATTCACCGTTAACACTCTGTTCTTTTGAAGGTCATACTACCTGTTCAATTTCTCCATCAAACTGATTAGAAATGAGGATACATGCTTGAAAAATGAGTTAAAAAAAATAATACCCTACTTAAATTACATGAAAAGTAACTTAAAAATAGTTTTTTACCCCTCATTTTACCATTTCATTTGGAGTTGTGATTGTTGGAGCTCTGGAGGTGTTTTCCCCCTTGATTTTCATTAGTTGATTCTGGGAGATTTTGTGGACGATTTTTGGCACCGTCTGGACCAGGTAGGAGCTAAACCTAAGCTCTTCAATTGCATTCTTTCCTTTTTGAATTCTGAGCATGTTTTCCTGCTTTTCTGGGCCCCTAGGGTTTGAACATTTTGTTTTTCCCCCATCACACCTAGTATACATCGAAAGGTGCGATGCATCCTAGGCTGGCCACTGGCTAGTCAGTATGCATCTCACCTAGTACACAGCTGGGATGCGATGGGCGCAAGGAGGAAAACTTTTGCAGTGATTTTTCATGGAAATTTTTCCTGTTTTTTGCCAAATTAGGGTCCTAATAATCCTCTCTTGTTTGTTTTTCAGAGATTCATCAGAGCAAAAATGGTTGTTACATGGCATGAACGTGAGCATGAAGAAGAGGACATGGTTGCCTTACATGATCCAGGTACGGTAACTGCATTGCGGAACTATGGCTTGCTCAAGTTCTTCCGCATATCTAGCATGAGGCAACAAATCAACTTGTTGCAGTATTTCCTCGATGCATGGGATCCTACCAACCAAGTGTTCCAGATTAGAGGCAAATCCATCCCCTTGACTGTTGATGACATCTACTTCTTGACTAGTTTGTTGAGGCGTGGTGCCCCTCTCTCACTATCAGGTTCTGCCCGTGGGGGCGAATCCGTGAGGGATTATATTCGCTGATATTATAGAGAAGGATCTCAGCCGAGTAGGGATGGAAAGATCAGTATCCGAGATGTCACAGATCAGTCCTTGAGGACTATTTTATTCACCTTTTCTAGATTGGCTGACAGCACAGCCCTTCACTTGGCCAATAGGTCCTATATGCAGTACGCCTCGGAATGCCTCGAACCCAAGGTATTCAACTGGTGTGATGCAGTACTTCCAGTGATAAAAGAACAACTTACCAAGGTGAAAAATGGAGGGTCCAAGAACTTTGTCTATGGTTCTATTCTGACCGCTTTCACTCTGGAGAAGATCCCACTGATGTAGCCACAGTACATTTCACTCGGACCATCAGTACCAACGGAACCACGGATGCAAAGATGGGTCGATCTTGTGGCCATACATGCTGGTCAGTCACAGATTTTGTTCTCTGATGCCTTCTTTGAGTGGTTCGACCATCAGGATATGGTCTTTACTAAGTACCCATATGGTGGGATGGATTTCCGGGGTGACCCAGATTTGGTGCTGCCGGCTGGCGAGCAATGGGGTGTCATAGGTAAAAATCTCTGACCATATCTATGTTTATTGTTTTTATAATTTTCTTGTGCTTTTCAAATGTTTATCAAGACTAATCTAAACTCATTTTTTCATGCATATATCGGGCCAGTGCGACCAGCATTGCGCCTGAGAGCACCAGCTATCGTTCCAGCAGCAGAGGTTGTAGGGAGGGCCATCCTTCGCGATTTGGATGTATCCGAGACCCTTTTAGTGTTGCAGGATCAGATCGAGGGTCTCACCCTTGATATTCCAGATGTGAGGACTAATAAGTTGCCTCTGAGATTATAGCGCCATACCACTGGCGTGCCGAGTTGATGGACTAGGCTGTTATGCATGATTGCATAGGCGGTGACTAGTTATCACCAACACCATTAGATTAGGGTGCCCCCTTGCATTTTGAGTTTTTGGGCCGTATGACCAAATTTGCCCTGGACATAGAACACTATGTACAAACTATAAACAGTTATATATATTTTTGATTTTTGGAGCTTTATTTTGGTTAAGTTATATGATCCTGATGCAAAGATTGATGAAATTCTTTTCTTTTACAAATGTTGCAAATGTCTATCTAACACATAATTTTCTAATGAATCAGTTAATGTGTTTAAGTTTCTGGAAATATCTTGATATTGCATCGGATCGAACTGCCTTTCCAAAATCTTGACCCTTAGGAACATATGATAGATAGTTGGATTTTGAATGGAATAGATGCCGGTAAGCTGTAGAATGATGCGTTGTGAGTCTAGCCTAATGACAAGTCGGCGTATGCCATGCGCGATGGCATCAGAGAGGAGCTCTATCAATGTGCTATATTCAGCGATGTTTTTCATTGATCGACCAATACACACCCCTCTGAAACTCACTAATTTGTCGCTTGGACCAAAGATGGCCCAAGCTGCAGAAGATAGTTTCCGCGTACTACGACTCGCTCTGTCGGCGTATCCAACAAATGATTCCAATAGGTTTGACATCTGAAACCAAATGTAAAAGTGGATTACTTAACCAAAACAATGACTCTTAACGAAAACAAAAATGTAACAAAAGCATATGAAGAGGTTACCATGCCGAGTCAAGCATAGTAACGCTTAAGGTACAACCCGTTTCGGGGTTGCAACAATGGAATCCCATTGTAATCTACTAGCTCGTAGGGTCCTTTTGCTAATACACGCTTAACAATATAGGGAACCATCCACAAAGACTAGAACTTACCTGCTCCCTATTTATCCAATTCCTGATCGTAAAGCAAGACCAGGTCACCTTATGAAAAAAAACAGGGTTTGACATTCTTTTCAAATTGTGCTTTGACTCATTTCTTATGTGCTTCATTAGCCAAGGCGGCATCATGACAGGTTTCATCTAGTCAGATTAACTCTAAGAAACGAGGCTCTTCCTCTGAAGTTCCGGGGAGGAGGTCAACTGTGAGCTTGAGAGACAAAATTTCGCACTGAACTGGTAAGATCGCTTCCAGGCCATACACCTGCTGAAAGGGCGTAAACCTGGTCACATTTCTCACCGATGTCCGGTATACCCATAAGGCTGAGTACAGAATTAGGTGCCAACTCTGTTTATGGACTCCAATCATCCTTTGCAGCATGTGTTTCAGGACTTTGTTGATCGCCTCAACTTGCCCATTAGCATGCAGATAATACAGAGTAGAGCTGTCATGGGATTGTCCTAATTTGGCAGCCAATTCAACCATCATGTGACTGCAGAAATGTGATCCATGATCTGTGACTAGCTTCTGGAACACCGAACATGGAGACTACATGATTGAAAAAGAAAAGAGTGGCCATTTCACCATTGTTTTTTAATGTATGCATCGCCTCGGCCCATTTCGTAAAATAGTCAACTGTGACTATGATATACCCATGCCCCCTAGCCAAGGCGGGGTTACATTACATGAAATATATGCCCCATTTGTTGAATGGACCAACAACAACTACTGGCTGCAGAGGTGCGGGTGGTATTCTAGTTTTGCGGTCAAAGATTTGACAAGCATGGCAGCTTCTAACTGCGGTTATGCAATCTTTGAACATTGTTGGCCAGAAGTATCCTGCTCATAAAATATTTTGTGCCGTAGCATAATCAGATTGATGCCCCCCACATGCACCTGAATGACATTCATTCAGGACATTTTCGACCTACTCATGGGTGAGGCACCTTTGCAGAACTGTATCGATACCACGACGGTAAAGTGTATTATCGACCATCATGTAGTCTTTTGCTTGGTATCGAGTACATCGCTATTCTGAGTGAGAGGTGTTAGACCTATATGTTTGGGTTTGGAGATAAATGATTATATCTCCATACCACGGATTCCTTGAAGATATCAGAAACAAAGATTCATCCACAATTGTTGCTTTGGATGTTGAATCGTTGGAAGATGATGGGAAATCACATAGTAACTCCACGAAAACTAGAGCTTTCTTTGATTTGGATTTTACGAATTCTAGATCAAACTCTTGCAAAATTGCTATCCACTTTGAATATTTTCCCCCAAGAAACTGTCGCGACAAGATGTAAGTCATGGGGTTGCAATCTGACAAAATGGTAGTTTTTCGAAAGAGAACATAGTGTCGAAATCTCTGTATTGCTTGATCAGTTGCAAGAGCGAGCTTTTCAACATAGGAGTACTTGCTTTCTGTATCATTTAAGTTTCAACTTAAATAATAAACAGGATGTTCGATTCCATTGTCTTCTTGAACTAAAACCGTTGCGATGGTCATATCTACTGCAACCAGGTACATGTTAAAGTCTTTTTGATAATCAGGAGCGTACATTAATGATGCTTTTATTAGGGATTCCTTTAGAGCATCAAAGGAAGCTTGCGCAACCTGATCCTAGTTGAAGGGTACTTCTTTTTTCAACAGACGCATATAATCTTTAGAAAGTTCAGCGTAATTTGGAATGAACCTCCTCAGAAAGTTTGCTTTCCCTTGGAGTTTTTGAATTTGAAGCAAATTTGAAGGTGGAGGCAAATTGATGATTGCTTGAACCTTGCACGGGTCGAGACGGATTCTGTCTTTCGAAACTACAAAGCCAAGTAAATGACCAGAACCTACAAAAAGCACCCACTTGTGTGGATTGAGTCTTATTTTGTAGTGTCGGCAACGTAGAAATATTGCTCTTAGATGCTGTGGATGATCGGTCTGCTTTCACGAATGAGCCGGAAGGTCATCAAGGTATGGTTGAATGATGTTATTGATGTCATGGAAGGCATAATTCATTACCCTCTAAAACGTTTCCCCTGCCTTCTTTAAACCAAAAGGTAGCTTATGGTACGTGAATGTGCCCCACGGACAAATAAATGTAGTCTTTGACTGGTCCTGTGGGGGAATATTTATTTGATTATACTTGGAAAATCCATCCATAAATGAAAAGATTTCACATCCGGTGCATTCATCAATTATTTGGTCGATGAAAGGTGTAGGGTAGTTGTCCTTTGGACAAACTTGATTTACATCCCTGTAATCGACGCACACTCTAATCATTCCTTGCTTTTTCATTACAGGAAAAATGTTTGATACCTAATCAGTTAGAGGAACCAGGGAAATGAAACAAGCATGGAGAAGTTTTTCAACCTCTGCCTTGATGGCAACGACATTCTTTGGGTGCACTTTCCGAAGCCGTTGTCTTACTGGTTTGAAATCTGGATACATCTTAATTTCGTGTTAAACTATTCTTGAGTCAATGCCTGGCATTTCTTCATATGACCATGCAAAGACATCTCTGAACTCGCGAAAGAGAGCGTAATATACTTCCAGCTCTGAAGAAGAACAAGATTTTCCGACATGAATATTCTCTACAACATCTGGTTTGGTCGAGATATTTATGGCGATAGTTTCTTCAATATTGGACAAATTTCACTTGGAATCCAGCGTATTTACAATATTTGATAGAAAATAAAAAACTAACGGATGATTAAGGTTGTTGGAGCAATCTTCGTTGTAATCTGGAAGATGGGAATGATGGTGGTAATCTTCCCATGTTGCCCTCTCTTTGATCATTGACTGAACAATTCCTTCGTCTATAGAATGTACATGCGACCAAGGATCCGAAAAGGTACCATACTCCTTAGACCTATCTACCCAAACACATGATGAGCGTTCATTTGCGTTTGCCTCCCATGCTGAGAACATTGATTGCTACAATATATCTATTAGGATTGGAGGCAATACCTGGTGATGACCCATGCTAACATCATGTTCGGACATCTTATGAATGGAAGATACCATATTGCAGGTTTCCACCGTGGCCACTTCCGCCAAGTTGTTTGGAGGCGGTAGGGCAAAAGTACCTATCAATGTAGGGTCTTTTAGCAGGCCTACTCAAATATTTTGAAGCAACTGAGAGCTTCCGTGGATCATTGGGATGCTTCTCGTAACTTGTGAACTTTTGGGGAGAAAGGTTTACTGGTCAACGATTGTAATTCCTCCTTGAAAATGAAATGCAATCTTTCTAAAGCACGTTGACACAACAGTGGCCATAGCATAAATCCAAGGCCTTCCCAATAGGATGTTATAATCGAGATTTGCATCGATAACTTCAACATCAATTTCTATTGTTTTATCCCCTAGTTCAACTTGTAAGTTACTCAAAATCCCATATGGAGTGTATGTTCATCCATCGAATTCTTTTAACGTCATTGACGATTGTGACAAGGGTGGTGATCCTAAAGTTTTCCAGCAACTCATTGACATAATACATGTAGATGCCCCCCATCAATAATTGTTCGATGAAAAGTTTTGTTTAGGGCTTTAACTTGAGTGAGGAAAGCGAGTTGAGCTGGTAACTAAGGTTCATATCCTTTATGATTAAAGGCCACAAGATTGGAATCTGCTGGGTTAATACCACCTATTGCTGATAATAGAGCCTGATTTTGGGAGGGGAAATTTTGCAGTACTTCAAGTGTCGACATAGTCTATGGCGATTGTGCCAGGTCCTCTACTATATTATAATTCTGTGCTACTCTAGCATGAGGATTAAATGTCGATTTGTGTACTACTCCCTTTGGCAGCTTTATCGTTAGCTCAGGAAAAATGGGTGGCACAACTTCGGTCGAAGTTGTTATCGAACTACAAGGTTGATCAGTAGCCTTGTTGCTCGATAGCTGTGGATTCCCGTAATCTTTATTCCTTGTCGATATCAAAGCACCATTTTGCTATTTTGAATTGGACAACATAAGCACTTGGAATGGGGAAGCATTGTCGCTAGTGACTAGATTGGTCCCTGGGTTCGGAAATGGGTCAGTCGATACTACTGAAGTTCTTGAATTTTTAAATATTTTCTTAACTTTAGCTTTATATGGACAATCTCTCATCCAATGGTCCTCAGTGCATATGAGGCATGGCTGACCAGGTTTCTTTTCCCCAGAAGGGTTTGCAGAAGATTTTTCAGGAGACAAATCGTCTTGTTTCTTCTTTCCCCTTGGTTTGTTCGGTTCTTTGCCTTTGTCGGTCGACACGGCATTAACCTTCGAGGCTAGAAGTTCTTCATTTACATTTTGACCAGAAACCTTACGGGCTTTCTTAGATGTAGCCTTTGTCGATTTCGTGCTTGTCGTACCTATCACGCCATCACTGGCATGAGAGTCTTTGTTTGATTTAGGAGGAGGAGGAACGAAAAATTCTGGTCTGGGAGCATCAGGGATTTTGTCATAGAGCATGCCAGACTGAGTATAGATCAAGTCTAGATATTGCGCATGAGCAATGACTTGCTCTTTAGTGACGACTCCTCCCTTTGCCACATCTTCTGTAATAGAAGGTAACAATGACTTAATAAACCATTCAGCTAATAGCTGATCATGAACATATGTTTTTACCATTCTATGATGAAGTTGCCACTCATGAATATGGTCAGATATGTGAGTGGCCATCGTCTGCTTGAAATTGGTAAGAAGTTTTGTCTCTGTTTCGTACCGTATGGGTAACTGAAAATGGGTTAAAAAGGTGGTGGCGAGGGCGCCGAGTAATCAAATGAAGCTCTAGGTAATTCAATGTACCATTTTGTTACTGGACCAGCTAACGTTCGCTGAAAAAGGTGAAGCCTAATCGAATCATCATTTAGAGTGTTGGAGGAACACCATAGATGAAAGGTCATCACATGATTCAACGGATCTTGACCTGGATTTCCATTGAATTTAGGAATATCTGATGGAAGTTTATGAGGAATCGTTGGCCACCAAGGGGCAAAAGTAATTGGATTGTTTGTTAGCCGATTTAGATCTGGTAACTCTAAAGTCGCCATGAAGGGCAACTGTTGATTCAAGTTCGAAGAAGCATACCCAGGATAAGATGGGATTCCTTAAGTAGTGGGTCTTTGCATACCAGCATAATGCATTTGATGCTGATAACTTTGATAAGGTTGCTGGGCATAACCAATTTGGGATGATTGATGATAACCATTTTGAATATACAGCTGCCCATTACTTGCAAAGTTTCATTTCTCAGGTCCTTGGTACACTTGCTGGAATTGCGGTTGTTGATGTTGCACCAGCCATGGTTGTGAAACCATTTGCTGTTGCCCAATATTTGATGTTTGACCAAGATGAGGGGTAATAGTACCCGTTTGAGCCTAAGTCTCTCCAGTTAAGGAGCCACCAATTGGCGATTGCAGTTTCATCGTGGAGACAAGAGGCTGTTGTATTACGACCTGAGAAACTTGAGGTTGGCATACAACGGGCAACGCTTGTACTTGTGACACCGTCACAATAGCTGGTGTAGTGGGGATATTTGACACAGGTAGACTTGGTTGCATGGAGTAGACAACCTTGGTTATTGAGGCAGTATTGGCACCCAACCACTAGATGTTATTCCAATTTGACCTGAATTCGGTAACTAGAGTCCCAGAGGATGTTGAAACACAAGTTTCAAACAAACCAGGAGACTTTGACCCAGTTAAACGAGTCTCCTAGGCTCAGAATGGTTTCATTTCTGGAGTCAAAGATGGTTGACTCATCAGTCTTCGTGAACAATGGGGTTTTGATTGACTTTCTTCCATGATTGCGGATTATTTGATCAACTCAAAATAGGAGGGGAAACAGTTATTTTGAATTAAATGAATTTTAGATGCTTTGACACAACTTGCTTTTTCAATTTTTAAGAGTCAAGAAAAAGCTAAAGATGACTCTAGTTGCCTTCGATTTTTAATGAGCCTGAAGTGAAAAGTGCTCAAATGGACCTTTTCCTTTAAGGAGACTAAAAAGGAACGAAAGAGACTATTGTGGAAATCTAGACAGAGGGATTACCAAACCAATCGCAAAACTGCAGAATACTTTTTACGGTACGGTAGTCAATCTTCCCGAATGCTGTGTTTAGTGCATTGCAATCGATACGGTTGTAGACATGGCTTCCTAAGGATAAAGGATATAGCCTATTGTGGTCTCCCAATATATACTCGACGATACGTGGGAGCACAAGTCTGTACTAGCACTTGTCGTCTGAAAGAGGAGGAATCACCCAACCTACAATGAAAGCAACAGTTACCAGGCTTTACGACGTTGGAATCATCTCTAACCTAGACTTCTAGATGTTGTGTGTTAGGTTCCAAAGCATTTTTATGTTCATTGAACTTATTTTATAGTTGATCTTTCTTAAGAAGTCTTCCTTTAAGGTTCACCGCGTCATGTAGATATACAACTCCTAAATATGCAATCTAAGATGATAAACAGTCGTTTACTCTCTTTTTTGCAATGAAAACCCTAGCTACTAAGGAAAGAGAAGTGAAATCCTTTCAACATAGAGCAGAGAGCACACAGTAGATGCACTGTCCTAAATCAAAATGAACAAGCAGTCTAAATGCAAATTCACATGCATGTATTTCTTTTCCGCTTTCTTAATGTATTAATGACAAAAAGAATGTTCAATACAAATCTGAATTATTTCTTCTTTCAAAGCGATATTAGTAATTATTTTCTTTTCAAAAAACGAAAGGAAGACAACACGACACTTCACGATTTTGAATTGAAAACTGCTTTCGACACTTGAAATACTATTAATTCAGATCAAATACAAGAGTAACAGTGTAATTGAATATCAAAAAGAGAAGGATTCTTTTCTTTGACTGAAAAAAACACTTTCAAATCAAAAGACAACAGTTTGATTAAGTTACTATTTTGTAAAGGAGAACTGTAAATGGCGAAAAATACATAAAAGCATTCACAATTCTTTGTCTACTGGAGGCTGAATAATGCAAAGGAAGGGGGTTTCAACAGTGGTCTACTGATCACAGACAACAAAACTCCTGAATAAAGCTGAAGATAGTGAAGAAAAAACCAAAATCTGGAGGCAGAAACAGTCTTACCTGATCATCGCACCTGTAACACAGGGAAGCAAGGATGCATCCCACCTATTGCACATGGGAGGTGTGATGCATCCAGTCTGCCAAAAGGAGACAATGCGATGGTCCAGGGATGAGACTTTAACTTGGTTTTTGGTCATAGTTTGCAGCTTAGTTCAGGGATTTAGGTCGAGCTAATGATAGTCAGTAAATACAAAGTATAGGGGATAATTTAATGAGGTTACTTGAGCTACCTCTAGGGCACTTAGGATGTTTGCAAGTCAGTTGTTCAGTTCATAAACAAACCTAGAGATTTACTAAAGAAACGTTGATCTAATTTGCACTTGCATAGAAAATGCAGTTCGAAGGCTAGTTGGCTTAACTTTAGGCTCCGTCTGTAGTTTATGAAGCAAACAAATAGAGACAAGCAATGAAACTATTCGTTCCCCAGCGGAGCCTCCATTTTGTTATCGGGAAAACTACTGTTCATTTAGAGCTGCTAGTCCCACTAAGATGGGTAGCTATCTTAGTAACAAACAAACTAAAGTCACTTGTGTTTTCCTTTACGAGTGATAGATGAGAAAGAAGCAGAGAGAGTACCAACCTCAATCCTTTGCTTGGCCCCTTGCTTGTTTCCTTTTCCCTTTGACAAAATCTCACCACTCCTTCCTTACTTGTCCCGCTTCAAAGAGCACCTGTAGAGTCAAAGCAACATAATACCATCAAAGCATAGAGATCTATCACCATAAACAATATAGGATCAGATATATATTGACCATACAAATGCATATATCAACACAATATTCAGAGATATACAAGAATATGGAGGAAAAATCAAAAAGCTTTATTGATAGAAGTAGTAGAAGAGAGGATTACAACCACTTGGTCTGACCCAGAACCATCCTCCCAGAATGAAAGCCCTCTTCACCTCATACAAAGCAACATCACCCAACAATGTCTTCAAAGAGAAACCAACAACACTTCCTTGCAAATTACAAAATTCCAACCTCTGGATCTTTGGGATGAGGGATCTATATATAGATGTTTGCAGGGGGTGAGTCAGCTTCTAGGATTTTGATTACTGTCATTTCTCTGATAGTTCTTGGTTCCACTTGGAGATTTCATGATCTCTTACTTATCCTTGGGCAAATTCAAAGAGGCACTTGTCAAATGAGAAGCTTCTAGAAGATTCTCAGGGTCTCCACCTAGCAAACTACTTGTGCCATTTGTCTGCTCTCGCTCATCGCACCCTACAGAAAGGATTTCCAATATGCATTGCACTTTTTGCATGTGGCAGGTGAGATGCATTGCACCCTTAGCACTGGGCATTCTGTATGGTCCTGTTTTCACTAGTTCTTAGTAGTTTTTTATGGAGAACTTATGGGAGATGATGTAATCAGCTGACCTTGCTCCTTTAGGGTATGAAACAACACTTTTAGGGACTTAGAAGCCCTTGGTTTATGGACATATATGATTGGGGTTGCAGTGCCCAAATATGTCTATAACATGGATGCTTTATGTTTTTCTATGGATTTTTCATCTATGGGTTGGAAGTGGACTTTGCAAGACACAAATCCTATTCATGTTAATCATGATATTTTATGGGACTCAAATTATCATCAACATTAGTATCAAATTTACCATAGGGTCATATTACCAACCTATCAGGTTATCTTTGATATAAAAGCACCTCTGATATCTCCAAAAGCTAAATCTGATCTTCTCTGAGTAGGGAATTGGTTTGGTGAGGAATCATTCATCTATATCATGGTTTATGTAAGTCTAACAAACCATCATGTTTTACCATTGTTCATCCCAGATAAACTTCTGAGTAGGGAGATAACTTATCAAACTTTCGGTACTAGTATTTCCAAAGTCCTGAAGAAATCTAACAAAAATATGTGGCCTTCTTTCCCAACTCAATTTGGTATATTTGTTTTAGACAATTATAAGCATGGAAAAATTGAAATAAAGGTTATTCAAGATCTTGGTTTTCCTACTATACCTAGTAGGGAGTATGATTCTCATCATGTGGTTAGAAGAATCATAGTTGCATCAAGTATCAAATAGTTTTTTCACGAGCCTGATAAATTTGATGATTTACTTGAAAGGGATTCTTCTTATTCGTTGGTGGCACAAAGAGCAAAGGAACAATTGACCCTTGAATAAATGAATTAGTTTACGCAATACAAAGCCTCCAGGCTAGTGAGACTGCCTATGGATTCATTACATGTTCCTCAAGAGAAAATTGTTCACGATTACACTAAAGTTATGTATTCTACATAGTCAGTTGATCCTTCTCAACTAAAAGTTGTTGTTTCCTCTTCTTCTACTTAGCTAGAAGGATATGTGCCTAATGATAGGATAATTTTTTTTTGGGAATAATAAAACCAAGATTTAAATTCCAAGACTAATGAGTCTTAGGCTGTTAAGACTGATCAATAAATGAAGATTCAGGACACCCTAAAGAACCATGAACAAACTCCTAAATTGATGAAGGTTCCTGAGAAGCCTTTAGATGATAATGATATATAAATTATTCCAACATTTCCTTCTCCTAAAGTTGTTCTAAATATTGAGGAGATTCCTCCATTGGAAATTTTCTACAACCCTCATCACAAAGATGTAGTAAAGAGGGAGAGGAAGAAGAGAAAGATTGATCAGTCCCAGACATTAGTCTCTGGTAATGCATATTTTGAAGTATTATGGAAAGGCTCCACAACAACTCCTATATAGGAATTGGGTAGGCTTACTCAAATTACAGGTGCTTGTGCCTCAACCCCTATAAACAAATCCACAAATGTACAAAAACTACTCAAGGAGAAAGAGGAACAATTTTTTTTTTTAGAACAAAGTATTGAAATAGAAAAGGAAGATAATAGAGCAATGATAGTTACAGGTGATAGAGCTTCAACAAATATTTGATTCTCTCAAAGTACAATATGATGTAGATACAAAGGCTAGAGATGCACAGATGCAGGAGTTGCATAAAAGGCTTGAACATCCGAATGTCAATCCAGAATTAGAAGAATTCAATAAAGAGGCTAGAGAGTTAAAAACTCTTCCTTCCCAAGAGGAGATAGTCTTTTGTGAGAAATTGGAAAATTTTCATGATCAATGCAGGACAACAGGCTCTCTGGTGGATTAGCTATTAGATATGCAAAACTATTTTGAAGAGATAGAGGAAACGATTTCGGATTTCATAATCTAGTAGGAAAGCGAGGAAGGAAGATCAACCAATATTCCTAAAATCAAAGAGGCCCTTAAAGAAATTGTTTTAAGAGAATGGGAGATTAGCATAGCAGTTTACAAGGCTTAGGACATTTCAAAAAATATCGTTGAGGAAGTTAGTGATAATTTTCTCCAATCTAATCTCATTTCAAGTTTTCCCAAGGGAACTTTACTGATATCAAATTGATGACTAAGATGTGGCAGGAAAGTTCCGAGAGAAGGACCAATATTATTGATCAATTAACCAAGATTAACTTAGAAATTCATCGATAATTCTTGGTAAAACCACACAATAAGTGGCTAATTCTCTGATTCCTATCGAAAACTATCACGCACATGCTACCAGCATTGAGAGATTCCATCTTCATGAGTCATATGTGGATTCAACCAAAATCTGCACTTGAATTGAGGAATCTGATTGATATCTATGACTTGAAACAACATATCAGAGGACAATTGTCCTCCCAAGATTAGGAAATTTGTTGTAACTAATTCCAAATATTTTCATTTTAGTTACTTCTATTTAAGACTGCTTGAAGTTGTTTTTTAATTTTCTATCTCTATCTTTTGTTAAGAAACTATAAATTCCCTCTCTTAGATAAAGGCTAGGTTCTGAAGTTTTGTAAGAGGAATCTTAAGTTGCACTACTGTAATTAAGGTTTTTCTTAATATCAAGTTGAATCATTTCCCTTATATGATGAGAAGATCCATGGTGTATCGGGTACTATTATCCTTTATTTATTTATTTATTTGCTTAAATTAGAATGGAATTATATTTTTGTTCATAATATATGTGTTAAAGAAATATCTCATTATCATTATTGATGTGTCTAATTGAAATTTCAAATTATATGTGAACAACGAGATCTCAGTATATGTGGCGATTTTATAAACTAATTTAATTAACTATTTAATCAAATTAGTTATCTTTCTTTGAGTTAACTTCATAATTACATGATGATCTATATTATTATGATAATTATGAAACATTTCTTATCACATATACCTTCAGATTACCCGAGATAGATAATAACATATTAGTTTCTATTTCAATTTCAATTTTTGGTCATATTAGAGCATTATATCTTCCCTTAATCTAGCTTATATTGTTTTATAGAAAGGTAAAATGGTCCCCTAATTCCAGTCGGAGCCATCAACCCAAACAGAAAAGGATCTATTCTAAGGTCCCAACTGGGTGATTTCCCCCAATGTTGATGTACTCATTAAGGACCATCAACATTTTTGGCGCTAGAAGGAGGTCCATCAGACTTTGAATGGGAACAAAGTCCCATCCTAAAACTAAAAGTCATTCTAAGAGTCAATCCCCCTCAAATTCTCCACAAATTTCAAGATCTCATTCTAAATCTCCTAGTTCTAAATTTGGAGTTGTTGAACTAGCCACTAAATCTCCTATCTCACTTCCATAACCAATCAATCAAGCTCATACGGAACCACCTACTGGATCTCTTGAAGTGCAATCTTTAATTCAAAGATTGGAAGGAATTTCAATCTTTTGAGAAAAATTCACTCAGATTGATCTATCTGAACGAAGTGTCACTTCATCCCTTCAATCTTCTAGAGTTTTAACTAGGTCTTAGAGTGAGAAGCTCAAAATTAAGCCTTTTGAATTTCCATTTCCTCCTCATCGAAAAAAGAAACACATGCCAGATACTGAATCTTCATAATAGTGGGATTATATCATCTTCTCCACCTCATACGCTTTTTGTCGATCCTGCTTCTTCACATTCTCATTTTCCTCCTTTCTATTATCCTTTATCCCCTTCTTTCATTCAAATTCCTCTTCCACAATTGATTAGTGATATTTTAATCAGTAGTACTACAGGGGAAACCTCTTCAATTGTCAAATATCTCATAGCCTCTGGTAGGGTCCTATAATTTTATTGGAACATAACGCTGATGATTATTATATTTTGGATGTTGTAAATAATATTCCATGTTGTAAATTATTTCCAAAAAAGTTCAAAACCCTGAGAAAATAAAAAAATATGCTTGCAAGTCAAAATGTAGCATTAGAGAATAATTAAGTGTGTTTAGATTAAATTAATCACATCATTTAAATGTGATAAAATAAATTGTAATAAGGCCTTGTTACCATAGCTTTGATTTTATTGTAAAATTGATAACGACAAAAGGAGATTTGTCACCTATGGTTAAAAGAGCGTCAATTATCCACCAAGGGTTCCTCCTACCTTTTAGGTCGACGACGAAAATTCATTTTCAGCCCCCTCTCTCCATCCTAGCTTTACTGCCCCGGGGGGGAGGGGTCCGAAAAGGTGGTATTCCTCATTGGGTCCCACGACCACATGGCCCGCTCTCTAAATTTCGCACCCCTCCGCCCTAAACCACTAATCGCTCCCTATCCCCTCTGAAACTGCTTCCCCCTCAGTTCTTTACCACTGTCCCTACCTAATAACCTTCTCACCAACCATGTACCTACACATTATCCCCCACCTCCATTTCACCTATTGCCTCCACGTCATATGTCTGTGTCATGGCCAAGTAAAACTATGTTTTTTCCCTATACAACACAATACCTTCAAAAATGGTTTACAAACAACTAAGAACGTATTTTCAAATACTGAAATATTTTTTGTTGCTAACATCCTCTTTTACAAAAACGTCTCTCAATTTTTGAACAACTGTTATGGTTTGGGAGATGCTAATGATTCTTAGAAGGTATATTTTCTAGAAATTTGATGTTTTAGTCACCTTTCTGCAGAGCATATTGTGGATAATCAGAAATGAATTTTGTTAAACTGGAGGAATTTTTTGTTCCTCATATGCAAAGCTACACAAACCTCTCTCAATTTTTGAACAACTAGCTCAGATTGATATCTTCAAAGGTTTGAGTGGACCGTATTTTTCATAATTTCGGGAGGAAAAACCTCAAAGACAGATAGTGACTTGGAGGCCACCTCATCAAGTAAGAGCTGCTATCAAATTCGAATTGCCCTTCTTTGTAACCAACAATCCACATAGATAGTGCCAAGAAAATTCATTAGTTTTGAATGTCCTATATTTTAGTTCTTTTTGTGTAATACAGTTTGAGATATTTGTAAACAAATCTTGATATTTTTTCAAGATATTTTAGTTTAGAATTTGTATAAATACTTCATATTTTGAAGTAATAAATATTTATTGTTGAATATAATTTCCTCTGCGAATTGTAATTTTCTAGTTGCTAGAAGGATCAATAATCCAAGGACATTCTTCACAAGATTCATGTGGTGTACGAATTGGTGATGTTTTTCTTCTATTGATGTGTTTAATCATTGTCTTATTTCTATGTCATTTCTGAAAAGCTTAATTACATAACAAAAACTATGACGAATAGGATATGTTATACAAAACACCCTATTATGGTTGTTAGTAATTTTTATGTTTTCTGCTGAAGTCAAATTAAGGAATTCTTCATTGCTCCTTAGTTTCTACTGAATCTTACATTTCTTTTGTTTCATAATTCATTTAAAATTCTGAAAGATCCAAATAGTGAAACCTAGCTTGCCCTGTGAAACACCTTCAAAGTTTGATGCAGATCCAGTTAATCTTTAGACTCCATAGCCCAATGGAATTATAACAATCCAATCAAAACAATCAGTACAGTAATAAATAGCCTAAAATTTGCATAAAACATAGCTAAATTTTACAGAGAGATCCCTCTTTGGAGTTGGCATGGGCTAGATCCCAGCTTCTAAAGTGGTTTTGATGTTGTCCTATGTGTTTACTCCCACAACCTCAAAAATACAAAATGACAACATAGTGGCAACCATACTAGGGACCTAAACATTTTAGGTTCCTAAGAAAAGCATATCAAGTTCCAGATTTGATTACTGATGGTGGAAAGTGATGATACACAAGAAGGATAAATCATCCACCTGGCCACTCCATAGTTTCAGGTCAATCAGAAGACTCCACTTGTAGAATATTCCAGAAATCTGGGCATTCATGGTGAATCCACTTCTTACTGATTAGGTTGTTTCCTAAAAACAAAATGACAGGGTATGTGGTAAACCCTATATCTTGTGAATTTATAAAAGAAATTAGGGATCATTTAGTGGATTTTCAAATAGATGGAAGTCTTTTCAATGGTCGTGCTTCAATGTTTGAGATTTACTAGGTTTTCTCCTGAAGGTAAAACCTGTTTTTCCAGATTAGTTGTTGAAAGGTTTGAAAAGGAGATTGAGTTGTTAGGTGTTCAAATCCAATCATATAACTTCCAAGATCCCAAATATTTCTTGGAAATTATCCCTCCTCCCAAATGATAAATAGTAGTGCTACATTTTGATGTTGAAATTGAGCATTGTTTTGAGAGTAAATTAGATGACCCATATCAGAAATTGTATAATGATATATAAAGCATATGTGGAATGCCTAATCATGACCATAGTTTGAAAACTACTATGAGCATCAAGAAATAGGTCATGTCTTTCATGATCCCATAGTTATCTATATGGATAAGTTTTTCGCTGCAGAGTCCCAATCAATTTCTAGCGCCTTCCCTAGTTTTTCATGATTCCAGAGCTCTCTGTTATGAAGATGAAACTAACAATCAGTTTCTAGTTCCAAGGTATTGGATTAGATTTTTTATTGGCTATATTGGATATTTTACATTGTGTAAAGTCAAGCATTTGGTGTTAGAATAGGATTGTATATACATAAATAAGCTTACCGGGTAAGCATATTTTCAGCATTCAGATTTTTAGTGTGCAACAGTGATTTTAGTTGCTAGTTTGTAGTTTTACAATTTGTAGTACAGAGTTCAATTTGTAGTTTCAGTTCATATTTCAGTACTAAGATCAGATTTTTATTTAAAATTTGGAACAAATGAGTAAGGTTTTCAGTTGCAAATGTTTTTTATGACATAGCAAGTTGCAGATTTAGGATCAACCCAATGGATCAGGCTACTAGTCTATGGTGTTGTTGGTACCTCCAAGCAGACTACCATACCCAGCTAGAGCCTATGTTAGGGTCCTATAATTTTATAGGATCATTTAGCTGATGATTATTATATTTCGGACGTTGCAAATAATATTCCATGTTGTAAATTATTTCCAAAAAGGTCAAAACCTTGAGAAAAAAAAAATGCTTCCAAGTCTAAATGCACCATTAGAGAATAATTGTGTTTAGACTAAATTAATCACATCATTTAAATGTGATTAAATAAATTGTAATAAGGTCTTGTTACCATAGCTTTGATTTTATTGTAAAATTGATCACGAAAAAAGGAGATTTGTCACATATGGTTGAAAGAGTGGCAATTATCCACCGAGGGATCCTCGTACCTTTCAGATCGATCACACACATTTTTTTTTGGCCCCCTCTCTCCATCCTAGATTTATTGCCAGGGAGGAGGGGGGCCCGAAAAGGCGCTATTCCCCAACAGGTCCCATGACCACGTGGTCCGCTCTCTACATTTCGTACCCCCCAACCTAAACCACTAACCACTCCATACCCCCTCCAAAACTGCTTCCCCATCACTTATTTACCGTGGGCCCTACCTAATCACCTTCTCGCCAGCCATGTACCTCCACATTATCCCCCACCCCCATTTCACCTCCACGTCATATGTCTATTTCATGGCCAAGTAAGACTATGTTTTTTCCCTATACAACACAGTACCTTCAAACATGGTTTACAAACAACTGAGAATGTACATTCAAATACTGAAAGAATTTTTGTTGCTAACATCCCCTTTTGCAAAAACCTCTCTCAGTTTTCGAACAACTGTTATGGTTTGGGAGATGCTAATGATTCTTGGAAGGTATATTTTCTAGAAATTTGATGTTTTAGTCACATTTTTTTAGATCATATTGTGGATAATCAGAAATGAATTTTGGTAAACGGGAGGATTTTTTCATTCTTCAGATGCTAAGCTACAAAAACCTCTCTCATTTTTCGAACATCTAGCTCGGATTGATATCTTTCAAAGGTATGTTTAGACCCTATTTTTTAGAATTTCGGGAGGAAAAATCTCAAAGATAGTTAGTGACTTGGAGGCCACCTCATCAAATAAGAGTTGCCATCAAATTCGAATTTATCTTCTTTTTCGCCAGCAATCCAAAAATATAGTGCCAAGTAGATTCATTAGTTTTGAATGTCCTATATTTTAGTTCTATTTGTGTAAGACAGTTTGAGATATTTGTAAACAAATGTTGATATTTTAGCTTAGAATTTGTATAAATACTTCATATTTTGAAGTAATAGATGTTGATTGTTGAATATAATTTCCTCTGCAAATTGTAATTTTCTAGTTGTTGGAAGCATCAATAATACAAGGACATTCTTCACAGGATTCATGTGGTGTACGAATTGGTGATGTTTTTCTTCTGTTCATGTGTTTAATCATTGTCTTCTTTCTCTATCATTTCTAAAAAGATTAATTACATAATAGAAATTGTGATGAATATGATATGTTATACAAAACACCCTATTATGGTTGTTAGTAATTTATATGTTTTCTGCTGAAGTCAAATTAAGTAATTCTTCGTTGATCCTTAGTTTCTACGGAATCTTACATTTCTTCTATTTCATAACTCACTTAAAATTCTGAAAGATCCAACTGGCGCAACCTAGCTTGCCCTGTGAAACTCGTTCAAGGTTTGATGTAGATCCTGTTAGATACCTATACCAATAGGTTTCATATTTCATGATTGGCAAAGAAAGTTCCAAATATGCTCTGCTTTGGTGATGCAAAGATCCCATATTTTCAAAAGAAGGTAATATGTGTACATAGCTTGATTTGGACTCAATTTTGGATGGATGGTCCAACAGCCTAATCTGGATCATGCCATGTTTCAATTTCTTGTTGTAGAATAGAGAAAGAAGTCTGTCCAAACTGTTCAATATTGGCAGACCTGTAGTTAGGTAGAGAATTAAGGTTCCCAACTGTTTAATCTGGGACCTTGGAAGCAATAAGGGTAGTTCTAGATAGAAAATCAAAAGAAAAAGCCAAAAGAAAAGAAAAGGCACATGAGGGTCTGCAAGTCTAAGTGCACCCTCCATGAAGAAACAAAAAATGCCAGGCAAGTTAATGGGTAGGTAGAGGGGGTTGCAGAAATGTCATTCCTTTCAATTGAATTTTGCTGGTCTAACATAAAGGAAACATCAGTGGATAGAGAAGTTCCTCTTCTCCATCATCTTGCAGCAATACAAAGGAGCATGTCTAACTTCCTGTTTTCTCCCCCTCACATTCATTACTAACCTCCCATTAACAGTTATTCTCATGAAAGAAAGTCAAGGTCTTATGGTGGTTCTTGTTTCTTTAAAAGCCACATTTCTTGTGTAAAATTCTTTTCATTTTGATCTACTCCCTAAACTAAGTTGATTCCATATAAAACTTAGTGTTTCCACTCCTCATCCACCTCTTCCACTCATATTAACCCCTAACTTCTACTATTTAAATCCCTATACCCCCTATTCCCCCTATTACTATGTAAATTATGCAAAAAACCTTGAAATACCTATGTATCCCCTTCCCCGAGCATTATAGCTCTAAGTTTGGTTTTAAATGGTGTAAGCGCTAAAACATTAGAGCGCGACCCAAAGAGCGCTCATACATTAATCCTGGGATTAATCCAAGATCCGCTTGGATTAATAACCTTAATCCGGCTTTGTTAATAAACCCGCGCATAATGCATTTTGCCCGTAACACAGCTTGAAAACCCACTTTTCTAAAGTTTCTGCTGGGCGCGCATTTCACAAAAAAACATTATTTTATTCTCCCACCCGCTGTCGTATCGCCCTGACAAGTTGATGACCCGTCAATCGTTGGATCTGGGCCCTCCCATCCGACGGCCCATATCCATATCGAGTCGGTCCCGATGTACTACCGTTATCGCCCGAGAAACTTTCAGGGGGTGACGTCAGGCCTCTGCCACGCGTCACCCCCATATTCTCTCGGGCCGCCCTCTAACAATACTACTTCCGTATCCGGAGCGGTCCGAGAAAACCATTTACCGCCTACCGTTTACCGCTGACCAGTCGCGCTCACGTCACGTCCTCATCACTGCCACGTCGTGCACACGTCATGCCACAACGCCGCCGCATCAGTGCCCCCGTCCGACAATGCTCTGACCTGTCTGCCACCTCACCATTCCCCGTGGACCACTCACAGGCCGCCACGTCACTCGATGACGTCATGCTGACATCACCCGACCCTAACCCCACCTGATGATGTCATGCTGACGTCATCCAAAAAAAGCGCCAATATCCCAAAAAGTCCAGCCAAAAAACCGTGTTTTTGTCACTTTCGCCCAAAAAGACTATTGCTCTGCTCTGCGTGCATTTTACGACCAATCCGTCGCCAACCTGCAGAAATCGCTACAAAGACCGTGGGCGCCCAATCTACCTGCATTTGTAACCATTTCCAACAATTCACAAGGTATTTATCCGAATCATTCCCTTCTTGCCTGGTTTTGTCCATAATTCTCCAAACATAGCTTAAAAAGAGTGAGAAAGCACTCTACCTACTAGCAAATCCCAGTAACCAGGCCTATTTTCAGTGGTTGGGACGAAATTCCTCTACAGAACCTGCATTTAGCCAAATTTACCTAAATTCACAGTTATTTCGCACATTCGTGAACTTAAAGACCCGAGCTCCACTAATTCACCTTGGAGAGAGTTTACCAGTCCCAGCATTCGCTCTATCAGTCCTCTGTGCAGTTTTCAGTTGCTGCCACTACCAGTTACCCTCTGTTCCTTTGCAATTCACCTCTCTGTTCCAGAAATACCCGTCTGTGTTGCTCTTTTCAGTAACACCGGTTCACATACAAATCAGAGGCCTTATTAGCCATGGAAACACCAATAGCATTAAATATAGCACCTCTCAATGCCCCACAGAGAGAGTTAGAATGGAAGGCCCTGGGGGATAAAGATTATCAGATGATAGACTCATTTCCAATGAATTCCAAATTTAACATCCATCTGCTCAATGAGTTAAATGCCCAACACCTCAGGTGAGCTGATATCTTGGGGATTTGGGACTCCAATTTGCCCATTTTTAACCTTCCTCAAGTCAACTCCCTTCCAGACTTGATCCATAGATGCTGTGAATGCTATGATCCATGTCAGAGAGCTGTTCTCAGTCCCACAGGCTCAATCTTGTTCCATATTACCCCTGAGGCCATAAAGGAGATGCTGCACTTTCATACTGCAAGACCATTGACTCCTCTCTCCATGTTGGACTTATTAAAGAAGGGGGACAACCTGTCGAGTGCCCAAATCATCAAAATTAATCAGTTATTCATTAAGCCAAGCTCTGAAAATGTGAGAATGCCTCCTATTGGAAATCCATATCAAAATGACTTGGGAAAAATACTTGTAGACTTGATTAGCTATGTCCTGGGCTACAAGGGATTTGAGGATGTTGATGACACCATTATGGCCATGCTTTCCATATTTTCTCCTGGGAAGCCTCCTGTTGTGCACTATGACTATGCTGAATACATTGCAAACAAGATTCATGAGCAACTGATGAATCTAGAAAGGGAAAAGGTGTTTAGATACACCTCATACATATATCATTTGTTCTTATTTTATCAACCTGATAGTTTCCCTATTCCTCTCAAGAAACTTGATGCTCAGGGAAATCCAAGGTCGATTGTGTTTTGGACTTCAGTTTTTCATCATACCTCTTGTTCACCATACACATACTGTGAATTCATAGACCTTTTCATTCATCCAGCTTTGACCTTGTTATATGGTGTTCCTCCCCCAAGATTGACCGATGAAATGCAAAGATTTATCCATCTCTCTAAGTCCTACAGCATTGGTGATTGGTACTTTTACCAACACCATACAGTAATCAGAGTATATGGCTGTGAGTTGGACCCTTATAGACTGCCAAGGTATGTCCCTATGAGACTCTTTGCCTTGGAGTATTTCAGGCAATTTGGAAATGCAGACATGGTCCATTTCCATAGTAAAAACAAGAAAGTGCAACTAAAAGTCAGGAACCAGCTAGGCCCTTTTCTTTACAACATAAGGGAGGAGGGATGGAAGGAAGCAGATGGCATGCTAGAGGCCCTCCGATTGGAAACCAGTTTTCGCTGGGTACCTTATGACCCTAATCATTTCATTTCTCTCAGGAGGGTAAAACATAAATTGGGTGGCTATGCTCATGTCAGATTGCCTCACATTGAGAAGTATGCCAACTTATTGAGTTGGAAAGAGGGCACCCTAGAAGAGGCAGTTACTAGAGAGAAAATGATATAAAGAAATGCAAAGAATATTGAAAAGGAGGCTGACTTGGAAACTTGTGGACAGGTTTCCTCTTCATATCAAAGGCAACTTGGAGCAGCTGCCTCATCTTCAACAGCACATCAGCAAGCAACCAAGGCTACTTATCAGGCTCCCAGCAAAGGCAAAGAGAAGCAGATGGAGCAGGAACAGCCACCTCCTGTAGTAGAACAGCAAGAAGAAGGGCAAAAAGAGGGGCAGCCAATACAGCAGCAAGAACAAACAGCTGAAGCCCCAATATCCACTGAGCAACAGGCTCAAGAGAATGTGCCTCCTATGCAAGAAAAGACAGTGGAGGCCTCAGTGCTACAAACTCCACAAAAAGAAGAAAAGGGAAAGAAGAGGGATAGAGAGCAGGAGACTCCCCTCACCACATCCACAAATCAAGGGGAGAAAAGGCACATAATGAATCCCCTCTCTGAGGAAGAAATGCCTATTGGGCAATCATTGGGCATGGGCCCACCGAGTATGGAGGCATCTGCAAGTTGCTTTCAGCAGGAACAAGAAAGAACAATTGGAGGAGAAGTCAGCTCCTCAAGCCACCAAAGGGGAGCTGAAGCAGGCATCAAACAACAATTTATTGATATCAAAAGGAGAATGAGCCACTCAAGGTGCAGCTCTACAACCACTTATTAAATATGGCTCCTACAAATCAACAGAGATTGATGTCTGCATATGATGTACATGAGGGCAAAATGATAATGAGTCATTTCATGCCAACCATGCTGCAGCCACAGTCAGTTGCAGACTACATAAGGACCAACCTTGAGGTCCTTGCAAAAGACATCCACCCCATGGATCAGATTGAATTACACAAGCAAACGGGTGAGATGGTATATGCCACTCTGGCAGACAAAACTTTGGTTAATTATAGGCTGGAAAATAGCCTAAACAACACAGCTGCCCAACTTGAGTTGGAGAAAGCATCCTCCCAGGCAAAAGACAACCGAATCAAAGCATTGGAGGATATCATCATAGAGCTTGGGCATGATCCCAAGGACACCAAGGCTATACAAGCGTTGTTGAAATTAAGAGATGCAGACATGGCAGCATCAAGAAAAATGATCAAGATCCCAGCAACTCTTCATCCTCAGACAGAAGAGGTTGCCCAGCTAAGGCATGACCAAGATGCAACAGCTATGCTAGTGTCATTATACAAACAGCTGATCCAGACACAGGAGAAATTGGGAGAGTCAGAGGCTGCGCTGCAGGCAGCCCTACAACAGAAGGAAGGAGGCCAAACATCACAGCCCCCTCCACAAATAATCAACCTTGAGGAATCTCCTCAAACTACTGCTCCTCCTACAGAGCAGACATCTCAAACAGCGCCATCTACATCAGCACCAGCACCAACAACAGAGCAGGCTACAAGCCTTGATATGCAGAAGCTGAAGAATGAAATTCAGGCCTTAGAAGCCCAAATGGCAGAGTTAAATGAAGCCAGGGAGAATTTGGCTAAGCTCAATGAAAAATATGACAAGTCAAAGCAAAGCATAGCTGAAAAGGGAAGAGAAGTGAAGGCTCTCAAAGAGAAGATAAAGGAGCTGGAGAAAGAGCTCACCCTTGAATAAGTGGTGGCTGATCTCAAGACAGTTTTATGGGCCAACATTGGCCAATCAATCACAGATCAATGGCAGTATATAGAGACCATACATGAGCAAATGGAGCTCATAGGCAATACTAGGCAATATGCCTGAGATAGCCAATAGAATGATTAACGTGCTAAATAACCGTACAGGTCCTCAGCTGGCAGCAATAGGAATCCCTAACAAAACTGAAACTATCTTGCTGATAAAGAGGGTCCTTTCATTGAGAAGCGTGGTACAAACACTGGAAAGAAGAAGCCAGGACATGCAGACAGAAGTAAACAAATTTATGGACAAGTTTGCAGCATTACAAAGCAGAGGTCTTCCTGGCTTACTGAACAGCGCAGGGAGGCTACTTTCACATGAGAACTATGCTAAAAGGGTCAATACATTTGCTACCAATCAGATCACTGTAAGACCAAGTACCTCAGAAGAAATAGGGCCAGCATCTGGGCAAAGTCTCTATAACAGAGTAGAGAACTTATTTTTCATTATGAATGAGATCAAACATTTGTTTGAAGTACCTCCAAACTTCTACAAATATACAGAGGCAGATGAGACCTTAGATGCAATTTTGAGACATCAATTGCCCACACAGGAATGGTGGACCAAAATGATACAGCTGATACTGTGAAAAAGAGCCTCTCATCAGGTTTTTTATCAAAAACATAAGTCACCAGGATCAGAAAATGTGATGTATACACTATGACTGGAGAAGAATGGACTGAGCCAACTCAGCAAACCTATTCGGCCACTAAAGCAATACTAACAGCTGCAAATGACAGGGCCGAGAAAGCTACAACATGACAGAGGATAAAGACACATCATTCAGCATTTATGCAGAACGCTCAACCGACTCAGTGGCCTCCAAAGGTCAAAAAAGTCTTCTGACAGAATTAAAAAGCATTCATTTTGTATTTAGAGCAGCAATAACTTCCTTATCTGCTATTCTGTAAAGTTGGTAAACATATTTACTTCTCAAGTGACTCAGCGGTTCAGATATTTCGTGTAACCGATTGTATATATTCCCCCTCACATAAGCTTGCAGGGGTTGTGGATTTTCTCTTCTAGAGATCTTATGCTGTAAATTTTCAGAGGATTAATACAAAGGCTGATGGAATTTCCAAAGTTCTGTGTTGTCTGAGGCGTTGTAGTGTGTTTGTTGAATGCTACAGGATTCCTGCGCATTTCATGGCTCAATAAGTTTCCTTTAAACTCTTTGTTGTGTGTTTTTATTACTTCTTCATAACCCAATCATATGCTATGTTTCACAGTTAATGGCAGAGAAAAAAAATAGTTCTAGGATTTATTCATAGAATACCCTGAACTCAATCTACGCTGTTATAAATGTTTTCTTCAGTTATAGTTATAAAGGTGTAATTCTTAATTGCTACATCTTCAAACTATATCTTTCACATGGGCTATTTTTCAGGAATTCAAATTTGCTCCTGTGCAATAGATCTCTTTCTCACTCCCCAGCTTAGTGGAAAATTCTTAATTGCTTTTCACTGGTTAAACATGCTTCACCATCACAATTTCAAGTTTGTTTCATGAAATAGTTAAATGGCCCTGCAGTTTCAACATCCCCACTCAATATTTCAAACAACCTGTAGCCACAGACTCAATTGCCCAATGAACTAATACTATCTGAAGATTTCCACTCTAGGTACTGAAAGACATCATTCAACCAAAACCTTGAACAAAAACTGAAACTTACAACTAGCCTAAAATCTTTCACAAAACAGAGCTAAAACTTAAAGAGAGAGCCCTCTCTGATTATAGGTAGGCTAGGACCTATAATCCAAAGCTTGGTTAGTGGTTACCTCGGCCGTATTCCCTTGGGAGTCAAAGGGAACAACCTGGGTGTTAACATAAATGGCGACTCCACTGGGGACCTAGATGAACTTTGCAACCTCCTATCTGATTCTTAATGCTGTAGATAAAGCCTGAGTGACAGCCAGATAACCTTAGAAACTGCCTCTGCTTTGCATTTGCAGGAATATATAAAAGCTGCCTCAGTCAATCTTTATTCAGTATTAATTCTCATATAGTTGTGCTATAACTAACCAGTCCTTATCAAAAGATCACTACTTCCTTAAAAATTCTCAGAAAGAAAGTTATAGAAGCTGGCTCCTAAGAAGAAAACTCGTTACACAAGATCAAACCCAGATCCTGAGCCAGCAGCTGAGTTTCAAAATCCAAACCTGATTGCAAGAATCCTCAAGAGACACAAATCAGAAGGCACTTTATCAGATTCAAGTTCGGAAGCAGGTCTCCAAACTGACATTCCAACCCCTGCTAAGGCTTCTCTACATCCTCATACAACTGGCCCACAATCTCCTAGTTCTTCATCCACTTCACAAGGTATCCTTTCAAACACTCCATCAAATACACACACCCCTTTCATCCCGTTTCCTCCACTAGTCCCATTCATCCCTGTTATCCCTGTTGTCTCACCAAACATGGCTAATAGATATGCCCCACTGCAGTTACCGGCCAATCCAGCTCCTCTGCCTCAAGAGTACCAAAGCAAGATCTCATACTTTGATGGTACTGGCTCATATCCAGCCCTTCAACATACTAAGAAAATGCAGGACTACTTTGAAAACTATGAAATAGATGATGATGGGGTTAGGATGAAAATTTTTGTGCAAAGCTTAACGGGGGATGTAAGAACATGGTTTAGGTCACTTACACCAAATTCCATAGCTGACCCTGAAGCCCTCTATCAAACATTTATCAACAGATGGGAGAAGAAGAAGGACCCACTCCATATATTATCTGAATACAACACTATCAAAAGAGGTCCCCAAGAAACTGTCCTGGACTACTGTGCCCGGTTTAACAATGTCTACAATGCTATTCCCCAAAATCTTAGACCCCCACCGGATATAGCTTTATATACCTTCCCTGATGGGTTTGATTCAGATATGGCATATCAATTAAGGGAAAGGGCTCCCAGAACTTTAGCTGAAATGCAAGATATAGCAGTAAGTGTGGAAGCCAATCTAATAGCCAAGAGAAATAGGACAAGAACTGAGAGAAAGACCACCTTCAAAGAAGAGCCTTCAGGCTGGGATCAAAAACTGGATGCAATAATCACTGGTATGCAGAGATTAGGTGACAGAGTAGAATCAGTTGAGAGGAAGTCATCATGGGAAGCACCACAGAATAACCCTGTTAGGAATCCTAATTTCAGAAGAAACCAAAATCCTAATGTTGGTAAAGCCAATTCTGAACCAGAAATTAGACCTCCGTTCCAAGAAAATTATACAGAAGCATCCACTTCTAATGAACAAATAGATGACACCCACATTAACCTAATGGGCCTGAATGATGATCAACAAGTTTTCCTAAGTCAAGAAGATCATAAGGATGATGATATTAAACAGTTTCAAACCAAGTCAGGTGAGTCATTTGACTTTAAACAAGGCTATGACATAGCTGTTTATGAAGTTCATAAACAATACAAGCTAAGGAGCAGAACTATAAATGTGACACAGCCTGAGAAAACAAAGGACACTCCTCTGCCTAAGAAAACCATTGTCACAGAGCCAATTGACAAAACTGATTCCATTACAAAGGAAGTAACAGTTGAAGAAATAACTGAAACATCTTCCCCAAAACAACAAGCAATGGCTACATCACCCTTGCAGCCTAATCCAAGCATTACTTCGCAGAAGATGAGTAAGAAGGACAAGCCTCAAGATCAGAGTGAAAATCAAGAAGAAAACTTGAACAACAAAGAAAGGGTTGTCAACCACAACACCAAGGTCCAAGCTGAAAAACCCTTTGACTTAGAAGCTGAAATAGGAAAATTGAAGATAGCCATTCCTCTTTCAGAGCTAGCCAAGCATGACATTTACAAACAAAAAATCAAAAAGTCCCTTCAACTTACCCATAATAAAGATGATGTCAATGTGTTGGATGATACCCCAGAACTACTTTTCGGTCCAGAGGTTGATGGAAAGACAGCAGTTACAGGGATCTTACCTTTTTATGTCAGCTTGCATGTTCATGATAAAATATTACACAATGCAATGTTTGATTCAGGTGCATCTCATAACCTTATGCCTAAATCAGTGATGGAGAGACTCAACTTAGACATTACAAGACCCTATAAGGACCTATTTTCATTTGACTCCAGCCAAGTTAAGTGTCTAGGATTGATAAAAGATCTATGTGTATCCCTGGTCCAGTATCCAAACAAAACAATCTTAATGGATGTTGTAGTTGCTGATATCCCACCCAAATATGGAATGTTGTTATCAAGATCGTGGGGGGCTAAACTCCAAGGTTCCTTGCAATTAGACATGTCATATGCCACCATCTCAGTCTTTGGTCAACCCAAGAGGCTATATAGAGAGTCACTTATGAAATACATGGTGAGCAGTGAAGAAAAGCCTCAGAATTTCCCCATTTATGCAGTCCATTCAGATATGGATTCCTTTATTTTGTTCAATGATGATACAAGCCCTGAGAGTGATAATAAATCAGTCACACTTGAACAAAACATGCATGAGAGTAAGCAACCAAGTCCCCAAGAGATCCAAATTGAGAAACCAATTGATGAGTCACTCCTAAAAGATAAACCAGATGACAAACAAGAACTCCAACTTATAATCCCAAATTATAGAAAGAATGTGGAAAATCCCTTAAAACAGGAGATCTTATGGTTCCTTGAGTTTGATGGATCAGTCAACAAATTAGGGGCAGGAGCGGGGGTCTGGATACATAACAAACAAAACAGTCATGCAGAGGGCCAAGCCTACAGGTTAAACTTCAGGTGCACCAACAATATGGCAGAATATGAAGCTCTCTTACTAGGCCTTAAGCTAGTAAAATCCTTACAAGCCATAAAAGTTTCAATCCTAGGAGACTCAGACCTAATTATCCAACAAGTAAAGGGAAATTTTGTCACTAATGACAAAAGACTGAGATCTTATAGGTCTGCTGCTGCTGAAATACTAAATTCCTTCACTGAATTTCAAATTGCCAAAATTCCTAGAACCCATAATCTTCATGCTCATAGTTTGGCTACATTTGCAAGCACTTGTAAACTACCTTTTGAACCCCACCATTGCTTTACAGCTGAGATAAAACACAGGCCTTCTGTCCCAAACAATGTCAAGGATTGGCAAGTGTTTGAGGATGATACACAAATAAACAATTTCTTGACTTTGCAGCAAGAATTTTCAGGACTAAACATTGATACTGAGGCTGCAAGTGATTCACAAATACTAGGTGGATAGCAACAAACAAATATCTCACTCGAAACAGCAAATCGAATGCTTTGTCCAACAAACTTTAACCAGGAGAAAATACAAGAACTTGAACAATTACATTCTGAGGAAATAGCTGATGCTGAAGCTGAAGTTATACAATTGAAAGACAATTTTCTTCCAGCAGGCCTAGCTCCATTAGAGGACATTTTTGACTCAAATGATGTCCCCAGAAAACCAAAATTGCAGCCTCTTAATGCTGCCATTGAAGAGTGCAACATTGGAACTATTGAAAAACCCAAGATAATAAATTATCTGTATCTTTACCACCTGATCAGAAGCCTAAATACATTGACCTCTTCAAAGAGTTTCAAGATGTCTTTGCATGGAGTTATGAGGATTTAAAATCCTATGACACCTCTGTGATCCAACACACAATCCCTCTCAAGCCTAATCAAAAGCCATTCAAGTAGAAGCTAAGAAGGATCAATCCCATGCTTCTCCCTTCAATTGAGAAAGAGCTACAAAAAATGTATAAAGCTGGCATCATAGCACCAATCAGATTCTCAGACTGGATTTCAAATTTGGTCCCTACAAGAAAGAAAACTGGTGAAATAAGGCTTTGTGTTGATCTAAGGAACTTAAATCAAGTGTCCCTAAAAGATAATTACCCCTTACCCAAGATGGATCACATCTTGCAAAGAGTAGTGGGGGCCTCAAGAATTTCTTTACTTGATGGATTCTCAGGTTTCAACCAGATCTTACTTCACCCTGATGATCAGGACAAAACAGCATTCACAACCCCATGGGGAACCTTCAAATATGTCAAAATGCCCTTTGGAATTAAAAATGCAGGAGCTACCTTTCAAAGAGCAATGGATATTGCGTTTGCCAAAGAAATTCATGATTTCCTTGTCATCTACTTAGATGACCTCACACCTTTCTCAAAATCTGACCAAGAACATTTGAAACATCTAAGGCAAATATTCATAACTTGTAGGAAATATGGGATTTCTTTAAATCCCAAGAAATCCCTGTTTGGTTTGGAAGAAGGCAAGTTATTGGGTCATATTATTTCAAAGGATGGCATTAGGATTGACCCAGACAGAATACAGGCCATCTTGCAAATGCCCCACCCAAGAAACATCAAAGAATTACAAGCATTCTTGGGGAAGATCAACTTCCTAAGGAGATTTATCCCAAATTTGGCAGAATTGAGAAGATTACTCAATAACATGCTTAAAAAGGATTCAAAAGTAAAATGGACAGTAGAAGCAAATCAAGCTTTTGAAGGAATAAAATTGGCCCTTACCCAAACTCCAGTTTTAACAAATCCACAATTTGACAAAGAGTTTATCATTTTCTCTTTTGCCTCCCAGCATACTATTGCTGCTGTCTTATTACAGAAAGATGATCAAGGAAATGAGAGACCTATTGCTTTCTTTAGTAGAGCTCTCAGAGATGCACCCCTGAAATATCAGATCATGGAAAAGCAAGCATATGCTTTGGTCAAAGCCATCAAAGACTTTAGGATTTATATCCTATACTCCCATGTTATAGCTTATGTACCAAGTCCCATTGTGAAAGACATACTTACTCAAGAGAACTTAGAGGGCAGAAGAGGAAAATGGATTGCCAACATTTTAGAATTTGACATTGAAATAAAACCTACAAAACTGATAAAAGGGCAAGGTTTGGCCAAATTAATGTCTGAAACAAATTTCCAAGCCTTGGACATCAACCAACTGGACAGTGAACCGGAGTTGGCGACTCCAAAGATCAATGTAGCCTTTGAACAATCTCTGTGGTATTCTGACATCTGTTATATATTGCAAAACCTGTGTGCTCCCCCAGGATTGTCCAGAACTAAATGTAGGTTCCTAAAAATGAAAGCTTCAAGATTTTATGTCATGGATGGCAATTTGCTTTGGAAAAACCATGAGGGTATATTGTTAAACTGCTTAATTGAGAATGAGACTAACAATGTCATGAAAGAATTTCATGCAGGTGATTGTGGTGGACACCTGTATTGGAAGTCCACTGTGGATAAAATACTGAGGGCTGGTTACTATTGGCCCACTGTTTTCTCTGATGTCAGAAAATTTACCACTTCATGTCATAAATGCCAAGTGTTTGAGGGAAAGAGAAAGTTACTGCCACTCCCTTTGAGGCCTATTGCAACAGAGAGACCTTTTCAACAATGGGGCTTGGATTTCATTGGGGAAATTCATCCCTCATCTTCAGGCCAACATAGATGGATCCTCACAGCCACAGACTACTTCACCAAATGGATTGAGGCCATCCCATGTAGACAGGCAAATGATTCAACAATCATTCAGTTTTTGGAGAATAACATATTGTCTAGATTTGGTTGTCCTGATAATATCATAACAGACAATGCTGCTGCCTTTAGATCCAAGAAGATCGTGAACTTCTGCCACAAATTCCACATTACCTTGGGCCATTCTACTGCATACTATCCCCAAGGAAATGGCCTTGCTGAATCATCAAATAAAAGCCTTGTAAACATCATAAAGAAGGTGTTGGAAGAAAATAAGAAGAATTGGCATAAGAAGCTTGTGAATGCCTTATGGGCAGATAGACTAACAACCAAGAGATCAATTGGGGTCAGCCCATATGAATTAGTCTATGGATTAGAAGCCAAATTTCCTTCATCACTAGGGGTTCCTGTTATGAAACTACTTCAAGAAAGTCAAGCTGAGCCCAATGACATGCAAAGAAGGATCAATCAAATAATATGTTTGCAGCAAACTAGAGACCAAGTTTATAGCAGAGTTCAAGTTTTACAAGAAAAGTTAAAGAAAGCTTTTGATAGAAGAACTAAGGCTGAAGATTTCAACATGGGTGACAAAGTCCTTAAGTGGGATTCAAGAAGGGAAGATAAAGGAAAACATGGAAAATTTGATTCCCTTTGGAGAGGACCATTTGTCATCCAAGCAGTGCAAGGAAACAACACTTACTTCCTAAAAAATCTGGATGAAACTGACTTGGATGAAGGTCCTGTGAATGGCAGGATGTTGAAGCACTATTTTGACTACTCTCCATGAACATAGCATGGCTTTTCCCCTGTACATAATCTGTTGTATATAATGTTTTCTTTCAGGATGTGAATAGCTCAGTTTGAAAGGTCTTGCAGAATCAGGAAAGGACTTTTAGTTCAGCAAGTTCCACAAGTATGATAGAGCACAATTTTGAGATTTCAAGGAGGTAAACTCCAAGTTTTGGTGAAAGAAGTCAAGGGCCAAGGCATTCTGACCTGCTGTTCTTGGTCTTTCAAATGGAAAAACCATCCCCATGTGGAGCCACTGTTAGATACCTATACCAATAGGTTTCATATTTCATGATTGGCAAAGAAAGTTCCAAATATGCTCTGCTTTGGTGATGCAAAGATCCCATATTTTCAAAAGAAGGTAATATGTGTACATAGCTTGATGTTGACTCAATTTTGGATGGATGGTCCAACAGCCTAATCTAGATCATGCCATGTTTCAATTTCTTGTTGTAGAATAGAGAAAGAAGTCTGTCCAAACTGTTCAATCTTGGCAGACCTGTAGTTAGGTAGAGAATTAAGGTTCCCAACTGTTTAATCTGGGACCTTGGAAGCAATAAGGGTAGTTCTAGATAGAAAATCAAAAGAAAAAGCCAAAAGAAAAGAAAAGGCACATGAGGGTCTGCAAGTCTAAGTGCACCCTCCATGAAGAAACAGAAAATGCTAGGCAAGTTAATGGGTAGGTAGAGGGGGTTGCAGAAATGTCATTCCTTTCAATTGAATTTTGCTGGTCTAACATAAAGGAAACATCAGTGGATAGAGAAGTTCCTCTTCTCCATCATCTTGCAGCAATACAAAGGAGCATGTCTAACTTCCTGTTTTCCCCCCTCACATTCATTACTAACCTCCCATTAACAGTTATGCTCATGAAAGAAAGTCAAGGTCTTATGGTGGTTCTTGTTTCTTTAAAAGCCACATTTCTTGTGTAAAATTCTTTTCATTTTGATCTACTCCCTAAACTAAGTTGATTCCATATAAAACTTAGTGTTTCCACTCCTCATCCACCTCTTCCACTCATATTAACCCCTAACTTCTACTATTTAACTCCCTATACCCCCTATTCCCCCTATTACTATGTAAATTATGAAAAAAACCTTGAAATACCTATGTATCCCCTTCCCCGAGCATTATAGCTCTAAGTTTGGTTTTAAATGGTGTAAGCGCTAAAACATTAGAGCGCGACCCAAAGAGTGCTCATACATTAATCCTGGGATTAATCCAAGATCCGCTTGGATTAATAACCTTAATCCGGCTTTGTTAATAAACCCGCGCATAATGCATTTTGCCCGTAACACAGCTTGAAAACCCACTTTTCTAAAGTTTCCGCCGGGCACGCATTTCACAAAAAAACATTATTTTATTCTCCCACCCGCTGCCGTATCGCCCTGACAAGTTGATGACCCGTCAACCGTCGGATCTGGGCCCTACCATCCGACGACCCATATCCATATCGGGTCGGTCCCGATGTACTACCGTTATCACCCGAGAAACTGTCAGAGGGTGACGGCAGGCCTCTGCCACGCGTCACCCCCATATTCTCTCAGGCCGCCCTCTGACAATACTGCTTCCGTATCCGGAGCGGTCCGAGAAAACCATTTACCGCCTATTGTTTACCGCTGACCAGTCACGCTCACGTCACGTCCTCATCACCGCCACGTCGTGCACACGTCATGCCACAGCGCCGTCGCTTCAGCGCCCTCGTCCGACAATGCTCTGACCTTTCCGCCACCTCACCATTCCCCGTGGACCACTCACAGGCCACCACGTCACTCGATGACGTCACTCGACCCTGACCCCACCTGATGACGTCATGCTGACGTCATCCAAAAAAAACGCCAATATCCCAAAAAGTCCATATTTTCGCCAAAAAACCGTGTTTTTTTCACTTTCGCCCAAAAAGACTATTGCTCCGCTCTGCATGCATTTTACGACCAATCCGTCGCCAACCTGCAGAAATCGCTACAAAGACCGTGGGCGCATCCAATCTACCTGCATTTGTAACCATTGCCAGCAATTCACAAGGTATTTATCCGAATCATTCCCTTCGTGCCTGGTTTTGTCCATAATTCTCCAAACATAGCTTAAAAAGAGTGAGAAAGCACTCTACCTACCAGCAAATCCCAGTAACCAGGCCTATTTTCAGTGGTTGGGACGAAATTCCTCTGCAGAACCTGCATTTAGCCAAATTTACCTAAATTCACAGTTAGTTCGCGCATTCGTGAACTTAAAGACCCGAGCTCCACTAATTCACCTTGGAGAGAGTTTACCAGTCCCGGCATTCGCTCTATCAGTCCTCTGTGCAGTTTTTCAGTTGCTGCCACTACCAGTTACCCTCTGTTCCTTTGCAATTCACCTCTCTGTTCCAGAAATACCCCTCTGTGTTGCTCTGTTCAGTAACACCGGTTCACATACAAATCAGAGGCCTTATTAGCCATGGAAACACCAATAGCATTAAATATAGCACCTCTCAATGCCCCACAGAGAGAGTTAGAATGGAAGGCCCTGGGGGATAAAGATTATCAGATGATAGACCCATTTCCAATGAATTCCAAATTTAACATCCATCTGCTCAATGAGTTAAAGGCCCAACACCTCAGTGGAGCTGATATCTTGGGGATTTGGGACTCCAATTTGCCCATTTTTAACCTTCCTCAAGTCAACTCCCTTCCAGACTTGATCCATAGATGTTGTGAATGCTATGATCCATGTCAGAGAGCTGTTCTCAGTCCCACAGGCTCAGTCTTGTTCCATATTACCCCTGAGGCCATAAAGGAGATGCTGCACTTTCATACTGCAAGACCATTGACTCCTCTCTCCATGTTGGACTTATTAAAGAAGGGGGGCAACCTGTCCAGTGCCAAAATCATCAAAATTAATCAGTTATTCATTAAGCCAAGCTCTGAAACTGTGAGAATACCTCCTATTGGAAATCCATATCTCAATGACTTGGGCAAAATGCTTGTAGACTTGATTAGCTATGTCCTGGGCTACAAGGGAGTTGAGGATGTTGATGACACCATTATGGCCATGCTGTCCATATTTTCTCCTGGGAAGCCTCCTGCTGTGCACTATGACTATGCTGAATACATTGCAAACAAGATTCATGAGCAACTGATGAATCTAGAAAGGGAAAAGGTGTTTAGATACACCTCATACATATATCATCTGTTCTTATTTTATCAACCTGACAGTTTCCCTATTCCTCTCAAGAAACTTGATGCCCAGGGAAATCCAAGGTCGGTTGTGTTTTGGACTTCAGTTTTTCATCATACCTCTTGTTCACCATACGCATACTGTGAATTCATAGACCTTTTCATTCATCCAGCTTTGACCTTGTTATATGGTGTTCCTCCTCCAAGATTGACCGATGAAATGCAAAGAATTCTCCATCTCTCTAAGTCCTACAGCATTGGTGATTGGTACTTTTACCAACACCATACAGTAATCAGAGTATATGGCTGTGAGTTGGACCCTTATAGACTGCCAAGGTATGTCCCTATGAGACTCTTTGCCTTGGAGTATTTCAGGAAATTTGGAAATGCAGACATGGTCCATTTCCATAGTAAAAACAAGAAAGTGCAACTAAAAGTCAGGAACCAGCTAGGCCCTTTTCTTTACAACATAAGGGAGGAGGGATGGAAGGAAGCAGATGGCATGCTAGAGGCCCTCCGATTGGAAACCAGTTTTCACTGGGTACCTTATGACCCTAATCATTTCATTTCTCTCAGGAGGGTAAAACATAAATTGGGTGGCTATGCTCATGTCAGATTGCCTCACATTGAGAAGTATGCCAACTTATTGAGTTGGAAAGAGGGCACCCTAGAAGAGGCAGTTACTAGAGAGAAAATGATACAAAGAAATGCAAAGAATATTGAAAAGGAGGCTGACTTGGAAACTTGTGGACAGGTTTCCTCTTCATATCAAAGGCAACTTGGAGCAGCTGCCTCATCTTCAATAGCACATCAGCAAGCAGCCAAGGCTACTTATCAGGCTCCCAGCAAAGGCAAAGAGAAGCAGATGGAGCAGGAACAACCACCTCCTGTAGTAGAACAGCAAGAAGAAGGGCAAAAAGAGGGGCAGCCAATACAACAGCAAGAACAAACAGCTGAAGCCCCAATATCCACTGAGCAACAGGCTCAAGAGAATGTGCCTCCTATGCAAGAAAAGACAGTGGAGGCCTCAGTGCTACAAACTCCACAAAAAGAAGAAAATGGAAAGAAGAGGGATAGAGAGCAGGAGACTCCCCTCACCACATCCACAAATCAAGGGGAGAAAAGGCACAGAATGAATCCCCTCTCTGAGGAAGAAATGCCTATTGGGCAATCATTGGGCATGGGCCCACCGAGTATGGAGGCATCTGCAAGTTCCTTTCAGCAGGAACAAGAAAGAACAGTTGGAGGAGAAGTCAGCTCCTCAAGCCACCAAAGGGGAGCTGAAGCAGGCATCAAACAACAATTTATTGATATCAAAAGGAGGAATGAGCCACTCAAGGTGCAGCTCTACAACCACTTATTAAAGATGGCTCCTACAAATCAGAAGAGATTGATGTCTGCATATGATGTACATGAGGGCAAAATGATAATGAGTCATTTCATGCCAACCATGTTGCAGCCACAGTCAGCTGCAGACTACATAAGGACCAACCTTGAGGTCCTTGCAAAAGACATCCACCCCATGGATCAGATTGAATTACACAAGCAAACGGGTGAGATGGTATATGCCACTCTGGCAGACAAAACTTTGGTTAATTATAGGCTGGAAAATAGCCTAAACAACACAGCTGCCCAACTTGAGTTGGAGAAAGCATCCTCCCAGGCAAAAGACAACCGAATCAAAGCATTGGAGGATATCATCATAGAGCTTGGGCATGATCCCAAGGACACCAAGGCTATACAAGCGCTGTTGAAATTAAGAGATGCAGACATGGCAGCATTAAGAAAAATGATCAAGATCCCAGCAACTCTTCATCCTCAGACAGAAGAGGTTGCCCAGCTAAGGCATGACCAAGATGCAGCAGCTATGCTGGTGTCATTATACAAACAGCTGATCCAGACACAGGAGAAATTGGGAGAGTCAGAGGCTGCGCTGCAGGCAGCCCTACAACAGAAGGAAGGAGGCCAAACATCACAGCCCCCTCCACAAATAATCAACCTTGAGGAATCTCCTAAAACTACTGCTCCTCCTACAGAGCAGACAGCTCAAACAGCGCCATCTACATCAGCACCAGCACCAACAACAGAGCAGGCTACAAGCCTTGATATGCAGAAGCTGAAGAATGAAATTCAGGCCTTAGAAGCCCAAATGGCAGAGTTAAATGAAGCCAGGGAGAATTTGGCTAAGCTCAATGAAAAATATGACAAGTCAAAGCAAAGCATAGCTGAAAAGGGAAGAGAAGTGAAGGCTCTCAAAGAGAAGATAAAGGAGCTGGAGAAAGAGCTCACCCTTGACAAAGTGGTGGCTGAGCTCAAGACAGTTTTATGGGCCAACATTGGCCAATCAATCACAGATCAGTGGCAGTATATAGAGACCATACATGAGCAAATGGAGCTCATAGGCAAAGCACACAGGGAAGTCCAGAGAGCAAGGGCATCTCTAGGCAATATGCCTGAGATAGCCAATAGAATGATTAACGTGCTAAATAACCGTACAGGTCCTCAGCTGGCAGCAATAGGAATCCCTAACAGAACTGAAACTATCTTGCTGATAAAGAGGGTCCTTACATTGAGAAGCATGGTACAAACACTGGAAAGAAGAAACCAGGACATGCAGACAGAAGTAAACAAATTTATGGATAAGTTTGCAGCATTACAAAGCAGAGGTCTTCCTGGCTTACTGAACAGCGCAGGGAGACTACTTTCACATGAGAACTATGCTAAAAGGGTCAATACATTTGCTACCAATCAGATCACTGTAAGACCAAGTACCTCAGAAGAAACAGGGCCAGCATCTGGGCAAAGTCTCTATAACAGAGTAGAGAACTTATTTTTCATTATGAATGAGATCAAACATTTGTTTGAAGTACCTCCAAACTTCTACAAATATACAGAGGCAGATGAGACCTTAGATGCAATTTTGAGACATCAATTGCCCACACAGGAATGGTGGACCAAAATGATACAGCTGATACTGTGAAAAAGAGCCTCTCATCAGTTTTTTTATCAAAAACATAAGTCACTAGGATCAGAAAATGTGATGTATACACTATGACTAGAGAAGAATGGACTGAGCCAACTCAGCAAACCTATTCGGCCACTAAAGCAATACTGACAGCTGCAAATGACAGGGCCGAGAAAGCTACAGCATGACAAAGGATAAAGACACATCATTCAGCATTTATGCAGAACGCTCAACCGACTCAGTGGCCTCCAAAGGTCAAAAAAGTCTTTTGACAGAATTAAAAAGCATTCATTTTGTATTTAGAGCAGCAATAACTTCCTTATCTGCTATTCTGTAAAGTTGGTAAACATATTTACTTCTCAAGTGACTCAGCGGTTCAGATATTTTGTGTAACCGATTGTATATATTCCCCCTTGCATAAGCTTGCAGGGGTTGTGGATTTTCTCTTCTAGAGATCTTATGCTGTAAATTTTCAGAGGATTAATACAAAGGCTGATAGAATTTCCGAAGTTCTGTGTTGTCTGAGGCGTTGTAGTGTGTTTGCTGAATGCTACAGGATTCCTGCGCATTTCATGGCTCAATAAGTTTCCTTTAAACTCTTCGTTGTGTGTTTTTATTACTTCTTCATAACCCAATCATATGCTATGTTTCACAGTTAATGGCAGAGAAAAAGAATAGTTCTAGGATTTATTCATAGAATACCCTGAACTCAATCTACGCTGTTATAAATGTTTTCTTCAGTTATAGTTATAAAGGTGTAATTCTTAATTGCTACATCTTCAAACTATATCTTTCACATGGGCTATTTTTCAGGAATTCAAATCTGCTCCTGTGCAATAGATCTCTTTCTCACTCCCCAGCTTAGTGGAAAATTCTTAATTTCTTTTCACTGGTTAAACATGCTTCACCATCACAATTTCAAGTTTGTTTCATGAAATAGTTAAATGGCCCTGCAGTTTCAACATCCCCACTCAATATTTCAAACAACCTGTAGCCACAGACTCCATTGCCCAATGAACTAATACTATCTGAAGATTTCCACTCTAGGTACTGAAAGACATCATTCAACCAAAACCTTGAACAAAAACTGAAACTTACAACTAGCCTAAAATCTTTCACAAAACAGAGCTAAAACTTAAAGAGAGAGCCCTCTCTGATTATAGGTAGGCTAGGACCTATAATCCAAAGCTTGGTTAGTGGTTACCTCGGCAGTATTCCCTTGGGAGTCAAAGGGAACAACCTGGGTGTTAACAGATCCAATTAATCCTTAGACTCCATAGCCCAATGGAATTATAGCAATTTAATCATCCAAACAATACAATAAAAATAATCGGTACATTAATAACTAGCCTAAAATTCACATAAAACGTAGCTAAATTTTATAGAGAGATCCCTCTCTGAAGTTGGCAAGGCTAGATCCTATCTTCCAAAGTGGTTTTGATGTTTTCCTATGTGTTTACTCCCTCTACCTCAAAAATATAGAATGACAATAGCCTCTTCATCAAGCACAAATTATTTTGTTTCTAATACTCCAAGAATGGAAAATGGACCGTGGAATAACCCATGAGGAGTTTCAATGACACCACCCTTTGTTAAAATTGGCAACCAGGGAAAAACTTCATGTGGGTCATCTTATTCATGGCTGATAATATTTTTATTAGATTCCTCTCGTCTAGAGGTGTAGTATTGATATAAAGATCATCCGATTCCGATAAGTATTCATGGAGATATGAATTTATTTTGATTATGGAATTATTTTCAAGCCGACCTACAACTCATGTAGGCTCAGAAGCCCAACAGTCGCATCTATTCACCCACCAACGTTGTGTATAAATATAAGAGGACTTTTCCTCATTTGGACTCACTCATCTCATCACATCTCTCTCTCTCTCTCTACTACGCAGAAATGAGTCTCTTCTCTACTTCGCTGAAATGGGTCTCTCTCTCACACATGTGAAGCCGAAAGCTATTGAATTTGAAGCTGCAACTGCAGAAATAAAGATTGACTTGCGTGGCCTAGAAGATCTCCTCTTTGGAACTGTGCTGTAGGTTCATTTGAACCTCCTCTAAAAGCCGCAACTTTTGGTGGTGGAATGAAGTCAATCCAATGAACGGTTTGCAAGATATCAACTGCCCTAGTTTGAAGCTGGAAACTGCTGAAACTGAAGCTGCAATTGCAGAGGTAAAGATTGACTTGCGTGGCCTAGAAGATCTCCTCATATAAACTACACTGTAGGTTCATCTAAACCTCCTCTGGAAGCCAAAACTTTTGGTGGTGGAATGAAGTCAATCCGATAGTCGGTTTGTGAGATATGTCCTGCCCTAGTTTGATAATGAAGCTGCTAATGCTGATGCTGTTGATCTAGGGTTTGCTACTGCTGATATGAATTAGATTTATTGTACTATTTCTCTCTGCTGAATTATTGAAGATAAAAGAAGATTTGATCAAAGGGTTTCCCCACACATTGTGGGGTTTGTCCCTGGCTAGCCGCCACATCTTGTGTCTCTTGTCTTGGCTTGTTTTCTGTCGATCGTTTAATGTTCTATCTGCACTTTACTTTATGTACATGTGATTGCTAATTGGTGGAATATAATAAGAAAAAGAACTAAAATGTTATAAGCATAGAACATACCATAACTTAACATGGTATCAGAGCTTAGGTGAAGACAAAGCCCGAGCAAGATCAAGAGCAATCATCGAAGAGAATATTGGCAAGGCTATCCTAAAAGAACTATGGGGTCCTCAACACTCTTTCCTACTGAAGACAAGCTCCGTGGGAAAGATTGACTATCATGGATGGAAGATGTCTATCGATATAACCCTTGAGAATCAAGGAGTGTTGGATCATGTGAGAGGCAATATTGTTGAGCCTCCATCAAATGCATCCGCTACTGCTTGGAACAAATAAAAAAATGGAGAAGTCAAAACAATAGAAGATCATCCGAGACTCTATCGACAAGCACTTGGTGGCAGCATGATGATAATCATGATTAAAGAAGCATGGTACAGTATGCAGTGGTGAAACTCGAAATCCCTCTGATGGCAATCAAAGGAATGACAAATTCAACAGCAAAGGTAAGAGGAGAGATGCGAATCCAGGAAGAGGACAAGCATTCAAGAAGGCTAGAAATTCTAGGATGTATTAAATGCACCTGACCTCAAAAGGAACCTAGTATCCATCTTGGCAATAGAAGACAAAGGCTACATGGTAACCTTCAGCAATGGCAAGGTATGTATATGGAAAAGTAATGTTAAAGATGCCTTTACTGTTGGGTTTAGTGTTGATTCATTATATCAGGTTGATGGAAGTCCGCTAGGTGTCATGTCTTGTGACACAACTCTTTAGTCCGAACTTTGGCATCGGAGGTTTGCCCACCTTCATTACAAAGCTCTACACGATGTAAGACAGATGGTAACAGGGATGCCCGAATTCCAAGTAGAGAAAGAAGGTGTATGTCCGGGATGTGCCAAAGGAAATCTCAAAAGGGGACCATTCCCCTCAAGCCAAAGCAAGACCTCCGATATATTACAATTGGTTTACTCAGGCATACCTGAGGTTGGCATTAAGAGGGAGACTACTACGACACATACTCCTGAGTAGAATGGTCTGGTGGGAAGGAAGAACCACACGATGATGGAAGCTGTCCGAGCCATGCTACATGATCAAAGACTTCCAAAGTTTATATGGGTTGAAACTACAATCACCGCCGTATATGTACAAAATCGATGCCCTCATCAAGCATTGGGTTCCTAAACTCCTAAAGAAATGTTCACCACCGGTCAAAGGGAAGTCGTGATTAGTCATGATGTCACCTTTGACAAAGATATGGCTCTCAGTAAGGTGGAAAATCTGTTGACTTTGAGTAGCTCTCAAGAAGCCGACACCAGGGAACCAAAAGAAAAGGATGATGAATCAATGGCTGATGTAGAAGAACCCATGGATCCGATTGATCCTCATCCACATGAACCTTCCTCTTCTAGGAAGAGGCCTTCATGGCTTAGGGGATACTTGATGATGCTGAAGGACATGTTACACCCTGAGGAACCTTCCATCAAAGTAAGAAACTTAGCAGGTATCAGGGATACCTGACCATCATGAGCACGATCATACAAATGAACCTTCATCATTCTCAGATGTCATCAAGCATTAACTATGGAAGGATGCTATGACCATAGAATATAAGTCTATTATGGAGAATGATGTCTGGCAAGTAGTTCCCAGACCCTGAACAAGACAATTGTTACTTCAAAATGGCTTTACAAGATAAAGCATGCAGCAAATGGAAGTATGAAAAAGTATAAGGTTCATTTTGTTGCTCGTGGTTTATCCCAGAAGGAAGGTATAGACTATGATATTTGCACCTATTGCCAGATATACGACCATCTGCTTGATCATAGCCCTTGTGGCTCCACAAGGATGGAACCTACATCAGATGGATGTTAAGACCGCGTTCTTGCATGGTTCTATGAAAGAAGAGGTCTATGTGGAGCAACCTGAAGGATTTGAGATTTATGATTGAAAATCTCATGTATGTAGGTTGAAGAAGGCTCTCTATGGGCTGAAGAAAGCACCCCGAACATGGTATGAGAGGATCGATAGCTACTTGATGAAGTTGGGATTCACTAGGAGTGAAGTTGATCCTAACCTTTACTTTAAGGTTGAAGATGACAAGCCTCTCATACTGGTGTTGTATGTGGATAACCTATTTCTAACAGGTGCAAACCCTCTCATTCTCAAATGTAAGAGGGAGATGGCTTCTGAATTCGAAATGAAGGACCAAGGACTTGAAGTGTGGCAGAAGCCAAGGGAAATTTTCCTATCTCAAGGAAAATATGTGGTAAATATATTGGAAAGATTCGGTATGATGGACTGCAAGCCTGTGACTACCTCGAGGATCTTAACTTTTAGAAGTTATATGGTAGTGATGTCAGACCAGACTTGGGAAATTCCTCTGAGTTTCAAAAACTCATTCACAATGATGTTCTTGGTGAACCTCCGTCCGAACATATGTTTTGCTGTTAGCATTGTGAGCTCATATTTGGTTGAGCCTCACTAGACTGATGCCAGGAATCTTCTGAGATCTTCAGGACACAATCTCTCATGGATTAAGATACACTGCCGTAGATGTGAGACTACTTGGATATACTGATGTTGATTGGGCAGGCAGTGTGGTGGACCGTAAGAGCACTTCCGGGTACTGTTTCACCTTGGGATTTTCTTCAATATCCTGGATGAGCAGGAAGTAGAAGTCGATGGCTTTGAGCACCGCCGAAGCAGGATATATTGTTGCTAGCATAACCTCATGTGAGGCAGTCTGGTTGCGAAAGCTCTTCAGTGAGCTGTTTGGATTTACATTGGATACCATTGTGATTCTCTGTAACAACCAGAGGTGGGATTCAATTATTGAGGAATCCCGTATTCGTCAATTGCTCCAGAAGATAGACATCATCTGGGATATGGTAAGTCGATGAGCAAGGAAGCTCCATCACATTAAGATGATGTACAGGTTGATACACCTTGTCAAAGCCCCGAGGAAAGATCTAATCTGTGATTTTCCCAAATGACTTGGAGTCAGCAAGAAACCCTTGTACAAGGGTGCTGCATGTTGCATACATTGAGCTCTGGTAGCTCTGAGGGCTTGCAGTTCCTACTGGAGCAACATATGACCACAGGATGACTCACCCTCCCCTGGTGGTGCACACTTGAACAAGATGATTTGCTCTCTTGTGGAACAAGATGATTCGCTCTCTTGTGGAACAGGATGATTCGCTCTCCTGTGTAGCAAGATGATTAGTTCTCCTGTGAGGCCTGGATTGATGTGTTCTCCATGGCAGCCTGGATTGATGTGTTCTCCACAGTGATTGGTGAAGGATTGATGTGCTCTCCTGTGAGGACAGGATTGATTAGTTCTCCTGTCGAGGCATCCTACCCATGTAGTCTGGGACTCATGGGAAGTACCTCTCATCTAATAAATGAGCAGGGAAATGAAGTTAGGGACCATAGTAGTATCGATGGATGCATCGTTGTATCTACCATACTCCCTACGCTAGGATGACCTCCATTGATCTGGGATCAATGATACTGGTCTGGGACCAGTGGTAGGAGTTTTACCATACTATGACACTGACTTTGGGTTGGTTGAGACTGGTCTGGGACCAGTGGTACATACTCCGAGACTGACTTCGTGTCAGTGCAGTACTGGTATGGGACCAGTGAGAGTGGTACATACTATGACGCCGACTTCGGGTCGGTTGAGACTGGTCTAGGACCAGTGGTACACTCTCTGAGACTGCGATACTGGTCTGGGACCAGTGGTAGGTGTTATAGATATTTTTGGGCACTGCAACCCCAAGCATAAAACGTCTATAAACCAAGGGCTCCTAAGTCCCTAACATTTTTTTTCTAACCCCTAAAGGAACAAGGTCAACTGATTACAGCTTCTCCTAGAAGTTCTCCATGAAAAACTGCTCAGAACTGGTCAAAACAGGATCATTTCACCTGCTCCATAGTCAAAGTGCGTTGCATCTCACCTAAGTACACTCTGTGGGTGCATTTCATTTCAAAAAGCCCTTCTATGGGGTGCGATGGGCGAGAAGTGACAAATGGCAGTGTCAATCCGCGAGGAGGAGAGGCATGGAATCTTCCAGAAACTTCTCCTGTGACACTTGTCTCTCTGAATTTGACCAAGGATGAGTAAGAGTGTTGGGTCCCTATAATACTAGTGATTACCCCATTACTATTGTAGTTATACCCCTTATTTATGTTGTTGTGCCCCTATTACCCCCATATTGTTATTTCTGTGCCCCATAGAATCCCTCTATTGTTATTTTTGTGGCTTTATATTATTATTGTTAGGTCGGCTGGATTATATTGTGGCTCCTTAGACTCCTATATATAGAAAGGAGGTTTTGTCATTTGAATCATCCAAGAATTTTTCATTTATGTAATGTAAAGGAGGTTGCCCACTTGAAGAGGCTGAATTCTAAGGCGTGGATTTATCTTTTCTATCTTTTCTTGAGCTGGTTTCATAACATTTGGTATCAGAGCTTTGGATTCAAGGGTTTCACTGCTCCAAACAGGTCATCGTGGCATTTTCACTATAACGTTTTTTTTGTGATGTTTCAGAAGTCGCAAAAAAAACCCATTTGAGAAGAAATCGCACTGAACCTTGGGTTTGAATTTCAGAGCTTTTCGCGCTATATTGGCGGAGATATGATCTGAGGAAGTTGGTATTTTTTCAGACTCTTGAATTACAGTCCAAACAGGTGACTTGGGGAAAATCGTCATAACTTTCTCTCTGGGGATCGTATTGAAATTTTGTAAGAAGGTACAGAAATAGGACAGACTTTAGTTTTGTGCAGGCATTTTTCAGATCCATAGGTTGAAAAAGTGACTCGTGGCACGTCGTGCAAGTTTTCTCTACTGAACTAGTCTATAATCAAGTCACTGTGGGAGATTTCGCATAACTCTTCCTTGGAAAAACCAAATTGGGTCAGACTTGTGGCATTAGAAAGAGGACGCAGAAGGCTACCACTGGTTGCAATTTCAGAACTGGATGATACAAAATTACAGAGATACATCAGATTCAATATCAGGCTTCTACAAAGTGAAAAAAGGTGTGTAGTTTTTATTTTTATTTTTGCATAACCTTGGTTTGAAGGAATTCAAAGGGAATATTAAAGCATTATTATCGGTAACTGATGCCCCAAGGAAAGAAAATGCAAACACCTAGTAAGGAACCTGAAAGCTCTAGCATGACTCATGAAGAAGAGGAAGAAATGCTACATGATATATCAAAATTACAAGAACAAGTGCAACAAATGTCACGCTCACAAAAGCTAATGGAAGCTAAGATAAATGGCATGGAATCTAAGATAAAGGGCATGGAAGCTAAGATGGATGATTTGAAGACAAATTTGAAGATAGACATGGCAGATTTGAAGAAAGATTTGACAAATTTTCTACAAGAAATACATACTAAGGGTGAAAAGGTTGTAAAGGAAACTCATGATCTGAACCAAAGAAATGTTAATCATGATTCCATAGACTCTAATGTTGGATCGAAGACCCACCATATTCCAAAACTCGATATGAGGAAGTTCAATGGCAAGGATCCCGCCACATGGATATTACAGATGGAGCAGTTCTTCGATCTCAATAATGTGCAAAACACACAAAAGGTACGTATGGCAACTGTATATTTGGAACCAAATCAGTTTGTATGGTATCAATGGCTTTGTTCTCGTAAACAATTTATCACTTGGGCAATTTTTACAGAAGAATTGATAGCACATTATGAGGATACAAAAAGAAACACTTTTTTTAGCCAATTGATAAGTCTCAAACAAAAGGGTTCAATAATGGAGCACATTGAGGAGTTCCAAAAATTGAACATAAGGGTAAAAGATATTCCAGAGGAGCATAGGATTGATGTGTTCATAGGGTCTTTAAAGGATAATATCCAACATGATGTTCGCCTTTGGGAACCTGATTCATTAGAGAAGGCATTTAGGTTAGCAAGAAAAATGGAAAGCAAAATTATGGCAACCAGGAAGCATACCACTCACAACTATAAAGACGGAAGTGTTGTTGCCCCTAGTCTTCCACAACCTAAAAGGTTGACACCACAACAATTGGAAGAAAAAGAGCAAAAGGGCTTTGTTACAGTTGTGATAGCAAATACACTAAAGGTCATAAGTGTGTTGAGAAGAAATTATTCTACATAGATTGTGAAGAGGAAGAAGAAAAGGAGCAAGAAAGGTCAAAAGAAGAGGATATACTCCAGGAACAAAGCCTAGATGAGGAACAAATAAATCCAACCATATCTTGTAATACATTGGTGGTAATTACCACTCCTCAAACCATCAAGATAGAAGGACAAATCAAGAAGAAAAAGGTAATAGTGTTGATTGATTCAGGAAGCACCCACAATTTTATTCATTGTAGGGTAGCAAAAGAATTGAATTGCTTCCTATATCCAGCACCAGAGTGTCAAGTGATGATTGCAAATGGAGGAACAATAAATTGCTCTGGAAAGTGCCATAATATCAAGCTATCCATGGGAGAATATGTATTGACTAGCCCAATGCTTTCCATTCCAATGGGAGGTGCTGATGTTGTACTAGGAGTCCAATGGCTACAATCCTTGGGTACAATAGCTTTTAATTTTCAAGAAATTTTCATCAAATTTTCTAAGGAAGGAAAGGAAGTTGAATTAAGGGGTATTGTAGGAAAACCAGGAAAGATAATCAGCTCTAATGGTATGACAAAGCTTCTAAAAAAGGAGCAAAGAGGTGTAATTGCACAATTATGTTCACTAGATGTTTCCACATCGGAATCATCTATTTCTCCAGATCTCCAAAAAGTCCTAGACAATCATTCCAAGGTATTTGAGACTCCCAAAGGTCTCCCACCTATGCGTGATCATGATCATGCTATTCATCTGATTCCAGGAAGTGTTCCTCCAAACATCAGGCTGTATAGATATCCCTATGTCCAAAAAAGTGAAATTGAATGTATGGTTGCAGAAATGCTAGAGGCTGGTATAATTCAACCGAGTCAAAGTTCTTTCTCTGCTCCAGTAGTATTGGTGCACAAGAAGGATGGATCATGGCGCATGTGTCCGGATTATAGGGAGCTCAACAAGCTCACTATTAAAGATAAGTTCCCCATTCCTGTCATTGATGAATTACTGGATGAATTGCATGGATCAATTTACTTCACCAAGTTGGATCTTCGTTCGAGATATCATCAAATCAGAATGAAGATTGAAGACATTCCAGAAACGGCATTTAGAACTCATGAGGGTCACTATGAATTTTTGGTCATGCCTTTTGGCCTTACCAATGCACCTTCAACATTTCAAGGTTTGATGAATTTTTTCAAACCATTCCTTAGAAAATTTGTGTTAGTATTTTTTGATGATATACTAATCTACAACAAGTCTTGGAAGGATCATGTTGAACATATTGACAGGGTGCTACAACTATTGGAGGAGAAACAATTATATGCAAAAAGAATGTTTCTTTGAAGTCCAGGAGGTGGAATATTTGGGTCATATTGTATCTCATGAAGGAGTTAAGGTAGACCCTAGAAAAATTAAAGCCATTAAGGAATGGAAAATCCCCACATCCATAAAGCATCTGCGAGGATTTCTTGGGTTGACAGGGTATTATCGCAAGTTTGTTAAGAATTATGGGAGAATAGCAGCACCTCTAACAACATTATTGAAGAAAGATGCATTTTCATGGACTCCGGAAGCAACAAAGGCCTTTGAACATCTTAAAGAGGTAATGTGCCAAGCACCGGTCTTAGCTACACCGGACTTCACAAAAACCTTTATTGTGGAATGTGATGCTTCAGGAAATGGAATTGGTGCTGTTCTAATGCAAGATGAAAGACCCATTGCTTTTGAAAGTCGTCCAATCAAGGGAAAGTTTTTAAAAAAAGCTATTTATGAGAAGGAAATGTTGGCAATACTCCATGCACTTAAGAAATGGCGACCCTACCTAATGGGAAGACACTTCAAGGTAAAAACGGATCATGATAGCCTTAAATACTTTTTAGAACAAAGATTATCCTCTGAAGAGCAACAAAAGTGGGTCACAAAGATGTTGGGTTATGACTATGAAATCATCTACAAAAAAGGGAAGCAAAATGTGGTGGCAGATGCACTCTCAAGAAAGGATGAGGATGTGGAAGCATTGTTGTGCGCCATTTCTATTATCCAACCAGATTGGATAAATGAAGCAAGGGAGGAATGGAAGAATGATGAAGAAGTGTGGGCACTTATTCGAAAGCTACAACAAGATTCCAGTACGTCTGATACATTTAGCTGGAAAAATGATTCGTTATGGTACAAAGATCGCTTATACCTCTGTAAGAATTCCTAGCTAAAACAAAAGATTCTTATGGAATTTCACACTTCTCCCTTAGGAGGGCACTTAGGATTTTTAAAAACTTACCATAGGGTTAAGAAGGAATTTTTTTGGGATGGCCTTAAATCAGATATTCAAAAGTTTGTGGCAGAATGTTTGGTTTGCCAACAAAATAAAGTTGAAACAATTAAGACATCGGGTCTATTACAACCTTTATCCATTCCAAGCCAACGTTGGGAAGAGGTTTCAATGGATTTTATCACAGGTTTACCCAAGTCTGAGGGATAGAGTGTCATCATGGTGGTAGTTGATAGACTTACCAAGTATGCACACTTTTGTGCATTATCACATCCATTTAAAGCCAGTACAGTTTCTACTGCATTTATGGAAACAATTCAAAAGCTACATGGAAACCCAAAGATTATTGTAAGTGACAGAGATCCTATTTTCACTGGAAATTTTTGGACATAATTATTTTCTTGTCTTGGTACTCAGTTAGCTCATAGCTCATCTTATCATCCTCTATCTGATGGGCAAACTGAGATAGTAAACAAATGTTTGGAAGGATATCTTCGTTGCTTTGTATCTGATAAACAGACACAATGGGTCAAATGGTTGCCTCTGGCCGAATTGTGGTATAACACTTCCTTCCATACAGCAAAAAAATGACCCCATTTATGGCACTTTATGGGTATCAACCACCATCCATCACATCATATTTAAGAGAAAATTCTAAGGTTCAGGCAGTGGAACATCACATCGAACATCAACAACAAGTCCTCCAACTCTTAAAGGATAACCTCGTGTTGGCACAAAATAGAATGAAACAACAGGCGGGTCAACATCGCAGTGAAAGAAGTTTTGATGTAAGTGATTGGGTATTCCTTCGGCTACAACCATATAAGAAAATGTCCCTAAAGCAAGCTAAGAAGGATAATAAATTATCACCAAAGTATTATGGTCCATACAAGGTGTTGCAAAAGATTGGTACTATGGCATACAAATTGGAGCTTCCTACAGCTTCTCGATTGCACCCAGTTTTCCATGTTTCATGTTTAAAGAAGGTTATAGGCAACAAGCTCCCAGTTCAAACAATATTGCCAGAACTTGACGAGGAAGGAAAAATTATATTGGAACCGGAAGCAGTCACAGAAACAAGAACTCGACAGCTACGAAATCGATCAATTTCAGAGTATCTTATCAAGTGGAAGAACTTATCCGCTGAAGATTCCACATGGGAGGATGAGAATTTTATGCAGAAGTATCCAGAACTACGCAAGCGTTGAGGACAACACTTTTTTGAAGGAGAGGGGCATGTTGGGTCCCTATAATACTAGTGATTACCCCATTACTATTGTAGTTATACCCCTTATTTATATTGTTGTGCCCCTATTACCCCCATATTGTTCTTTCTGTGCCCCATAGAAGCCCTCTATTGTTATTTTTGTGGCTTTATATTATTATTGTTAGGTGAGCTAGCTTATATTGTGGCTCCTTAGACTCCTATTTATAGAAAGGAGGTTTTGTCATTTGAATCATCCAAGAATTGTTCATTTATGTAATGTAAAGGAGGTTGCCCCCTCGAAGAGGCTGAATTCTAAGGCGTGGATTTATCTTTTCTATCTTTTCTTGAGTTGGTTTCATAACAAAGAGATCATCAATCTCCAAGTGGAAGTAAGAACTATCAGAGGGAAGACACTAATCAAATCACAAGCTGACTCATCTCCCTTACAGATATCTATATATGGATCCCTCATCCCAAACATTCGGAGGCTGGAATTTTGCATCTTGTAAGGAATTTTTGTTAGTTTCTTGAGGCAACATCATAGTGTTGGGTGATATAAGATTTGTATGAGGTGAAGAAGGGCTTACTTGCTGAGAGGATGATTCTGGGTCAGAACAACTGGTTGTAACTCCCTTGGCTCTTTCTTGATTATCAGTAAAAGCTATTCAAGTTTTCCTCCATACTCTTGTGTCGTTTATATTTTATGCATTTTTATGGTCAATTTATATCTGATCCTATATTGTTTATGATAATAGATCCATGTTCTTGTATAGTGTTATGCTACTTTGATTCTATAGGTACTCTATGAAGCTGGGTGTACAAGGAAGCAAGTGGCAAAGGACTATTAGAAGAGAGAGGAATCGAACTAGGAGCCAAGCGCAAGACAGAGGTTGGTCTCCTCTATTCTTCTCTCATCTATCTTTCATAAAGGAAAAACGAAAGTAGCTTTACTTTGTTTCTTTCTAAGGTAGCTACCACACCTTAGTGGGATAAGCAGTTCTGTATAGACACTTTTCCCTGTAAAAAAATGGCGACACCGCTGGGGAGCGACTAGGTTATTTGTTTATCTACCTTGTTGTTTACTTTATTAACTTACAGATGGAGCCTGAAGTCGAGCCAGGTAGCTTTCGAACTGCATTTGCTATGCAAATGCAAAGTAGATAAATTCTGCTTCAGTCAATCTCTGGGTTTTGTTTATGAGTTAAACAACTAATTTACAAACTCTCTAATTGCCCTTGTGGTGGCTCTAGTAACCTCCTTAGATCTACCCTGTTGTTGATTTACTGAGTACCACTTGCTCGGCCAAAATCCCTGAACTGAACTACAAACTGTGACCTGGAACCCAAACAAAGTCTCGTCCCTGGCCCAACGCAGTCTCTGTTCTGTGAATCTGAACTTCAGTGCACTTCTCGAGTGTAATAGGTGCACTGCATTTCTAATTCATTGTGTTACAGGTGTGCTGATCAGACTAGACATTGTTCCTGAATGTTGGTTTCTGTTCATTCTTTTCAGTTCTATTCATGAGTTTTGCTGCCTGTAATCAGTATATCTCTGTTTGAAACCCCTTTCCTTGCTGATATTCCACCTCCATTGTGCAAAGAACTGTAAATGTTTTTGTGTATTTGTTGAGTCATTTTCAGTTCTCCTTTGCAAAAAGTAACGTAATTGTACTATCGTTTCTTGATTTGAAAGTGTCGCAAGTGTCGTTTTCAGTCATAGGAGAGAGTTTGGTTGCTCTTGATAGTCGATTACCCTGTTACTATTGTATTTGATCTGAATTTGTAGTTTTTCTAGTGTCGAAAGCAAGTATTCATTTCCAAATCGCAAAGTGTTGTGATTGCCTTCATTTTTGGTTTTGAAAAGAAACTTGTTAGTAATTGTCGCTTGAAAAGTAATTCAGATTTGCGCATTAGCTTTCTTTTTATCATTCACATATTAAGAAGGCTGAAAACAAACACATGCATGTGCATTTGCATTTAGACTGTTTGATTGGTTTGATTTAGGACAATTCATATAATGTGTGCTCTTTGTTCTTTGTTGAAAGAATTCTGTCTTTCTTTCCTTAGTAGCTAGGATTTTCATTGCACAAAGAAGATAAAAGGATGTTTATCATCTTAGATTGCATTTTAGGAATTGTACATCTACATCACGCGGTGAACCTGAAAGGCAAATTTATTAAGCAAGATCAACTGCAAAATAAATTTAATGAATCTAACAACGCTTTGGAACCTAACGCACAACATCTAGAAGTCTAGGCTAGAGACATATTCTGGCGTCGTAAAGCCTGGTAACTGTTGTTCTCACTGATGGTTGGGTGATTCCTCCACTTTGAGACGATAAGTGCCAGTACGGACTTGTGCTCCCACGTACCATTGAGTATATTTTGGGAGACCATAATAGGCTTAATCCTTTATCCATAGGAAGCTGTGTCTGCCGCCCTATCGATCGCAATGCACTAAACACAACATTCGGGAAGATTGACTGCCGTAGCGTAAAAATTATTCTGCAGTTTTGTGATTGGTTTGGTAATCCCTCTACCTAGATTTCCAGAGCAGTCCCTTTCGTTCCTTTCCAGACTCCTTAATGGAAAAGGTCCATCTGAGCACTTGTCACTTCGGGCTCATTAAAAATCGAAGGCGACTAGAGTCATCTTTTGTTTTTTCTCGACTCTTTAAAATTGAGAAAACAAGTTGTGTCAAATCGTCTAAAATTTATTTTAAATGGAATAATCATCACCCTTTCCTACGTTGATCTTAGGTTGAGAAAATGGAATCCACCAACCAAGGAATTCCCCTTGGAGGAAATCCTAGTCCCTTCTCCTCTTGGGGAGATGTTGGTGCACCCCATATGGTCACATTGTCGCTTCCAGGATTGACAATCGGCTTGCCCATATGGCTCTTCTCAACCTCTGTCGTTCAGAACACCGCAATTCTTGAACAATCGAGTTAGCAACTAGACGAATTCAGAGTTACCCCCCAACCCTCTACTTCCTCCAATTCTTCCTCTCCTCCTTCCTCTTCGCTTGATGGAGCTGGTAAAGCCAAAAATCAAGTATCTGAGAAGAAGAAAGAAAAGAAGAAGAAGGAGCCAAAAGGGGGCAACCAAGCATCGTCTAGCGAAAATCCACACACTGCACCAACCAGGCCTAAATCACCATGTGTCATTTGCAAAGGAGACCACTATCATAGAGATTGTCCTTGCATCCCTCGGATCTTAAGGGACTGGTCTCCTTGTTTGCACAACCCAGTGTCGTCAACCTCTGATGATCATGTTGAAAACACACTGTCGACTAGTGAAAGTGAAGCCCCAGGACAAAAAGGAAAATATAGATTTCCTTGTAAACTGTGTGAAGGCGATCATGTCGTCCACCATTGTCCCTTCTTAGATGAGGCTAAAAGAGTTTTGGATGATCGTCCGGTTTCACCATTATGACTTCCTCCTGGATATAATAAACTCTTGCCGAGTTCATCACTAGTTGAAAATCCGGCTGACCCGCCTAGGTGGTCGACTGAAGCATCTATCATTGAAGACAAACCATCTGAAATCATACCAGAAAAAAGTCAAAAGGTCGAGGTGGCAGTTGACCCAATCTTGCCTTCAGAGGTTCCATCTTCAGATGATACAGTCACCGAAGAGAACATGGTTGACACCGTCCAAATTCTTTTCGCAAGCACAGAATCTGATGAACATGGGGACAATTTACCCATTCCTTTACCGTAGGAAGGAAGTTCGTGAGATTCGTACCCGGCCATCTATTCGGTCCCACCTCCAAGCAACCTAGTTGTTTCCTTTGACTGAAATCAACTAGGCAGACCCCGGTTACCGGCTAGTATACCATTCCGAATCATTGCTCAAATATATAGAATGGTTATGGCTGGTACCATCATAGATGAAGGGGCTTCTGTGAGTATCCTTTCCTCGACTGCTTGGAAAGCGCTTGGTTCGCCATCGCTTTTGCCTGAGATGAGAAATCTAACAGGCTTTGACAAAGGAACCAGTCAACTGTTAGGGATCCTTCCCAATGTGCCCATAACATTGAGAGGGAAAACCGTTCATATGAACGTAATGGTAGTGCAAGGACCTCTGGATTATAATCTACTCCTTGGACGAGACTATATTTATTGCATGGGAGCCATTGTCTCATCACTCTTTAGAGTAATGTGTTTTCCGCACGAAGGAAGAATGGTCAAGCTCGTAGACCAGCTTTCATTTCCTAGATCACCCATAGCAAATAGTCATATACCATCCCTGAATGGTCTTTTCACACAAGGAATGTCTCATCAATCTCTAGTCTGTCCACCTGATGAGCACGAGTGATTCGGGGGACATGACTGAAACCCAGGGGGCATGCACCCTGGTCTGCTTCGGTAGGAAAACTTCGGGTATAGGGTAGGTTTCCGCGAGAGATATATGACTAGTCTGTACTCCCATCCGTGATTGGAAAAGGGGGTTAGACTGGAATAAGATTCCCTCGTCAAAGTTATGTGAGTTTATTTTCTCACCTTTGTCTATTTCGGTAGACATCGCCGAAGAAGTGTTTTGTTTGTGGTGTGAATAGAACAATCTTTGGTAACCTGAAAGAGGTATACCTTTCCTGATAAAACAAATGTTTTGACGGTAGAATAAAAGGTGACCTTGAAGCTTTATTTTATACCTGGGGGCATGCAAACCTTTTGGCGTGCAAGCGAAGAGCGACCATTTATTTTTTAAATTTGTAGGTCCTCTAACCCTTTAAACTCGTAGGATTGTTTGTTTCCTAACTGGCATAAAGAAAGGATGTGGGGCAAAGATTTGAAAAATTATCGTTTTCATATATCAGACATTCTTATTATACGACTGGATCAATCGAGCAGTTTTAGCACATAGTTCAAGCTCGTTAAAAAATAAACATAAGTCATGAGCAAATGTTTCTCCCCGCGTTTAAGCTCATTAAAAAATGAACTATTTCCCGGTAAATAACCATCGTGAATGTAGTACTTCAGCCTTTAAAGCCTTGGTCGTGTTCTCATCATCACCTCCACTCTGTATTGGCCGATCATTCACCTCCATTTGATTGTTTACCCATTTTGAGGAACAGCTGCGAAGAGTGATCCCGCTAGCCATCCTTGTAACACTGTCGTGATTGGAAAATTCCAAACCTTACCTGGAATCAGCTGCTACCCAATTTTTATCACTCGTTCCTCAAAAAACGAGTCTCATTTAAGCTCTTTTCAACTGACTCGTAAAATATGAAAATATTGCTGAGCCATTAGCCTATCTAGCTCTTTAAAGGGATCAGAAGTGCTATCCCTCCTTTAGATTTTAATCTTTTTGGACTTGAGGGATTATTACATAAAACGATCGAGCGCTTGTTTTGTTCGGCTCATTAAAAGTATCGAAAATTCATCCCTTCTGTATTGTTTTATACTTTTTCGGACTTAAGGGATTAGATGACGAAAACGGAATTTTGGAGTTTCCTTTACGTCCCTTTTCAGACTCTCTAAAATTGAAAAGGACCGAGTTATCTTTGTTGTTAAACTCGTTAAAACCTAATAGCGACAAACTTGTCCATAGCAGACAAGAACGAGTTTCACTATCGCTAGGCTCGTTAAAACAACGCGATGGGTTTGCCCGAACGGAAAATTATAGAATAAGCATATGTTATCCTCCTCAAGCTTGAAAAAAATAAAGAGGTAATGGTCAGCAATGACTGGGGAAAAATTGGGAAGAAAACTTGAAGAAACTTTGTTGGTAGCAAGTTGCTCTTGAACATGACACTTTCACTCCACATCCAAGTCGGGTTGGGTTGTTTCATTCACCGGTCACATCACCATGGTCCCATCACACCATCCACATTTGGGGTTGATGATACCAATCCATCACGTCAGTGTCACTAATATGTTCAAGAGAAGTCATTCAGAGAATTCACCTATGTCTCACCCACTACAATACATTTACGCTCCATTCTTTCATGACCGCCACCCTGAACCTTATATCACCAGATCGTTTTCACATCCATTAAAATCATTTGCTCCATTCCGTGTCATTGATGTGGGATTCGTTAAGGCCCTCCTATGACGGATCGCTTCTTGTCGACATCAGTTCATTATCCAAGAAGTCAATCTAGGGACACCCCATTCAGTACTTTGAAGCTTGCATGCCTCAATGGCAAGTTTCTCACTTCCGGTGACAGGTTTACATCAATGGCCTTCGACCGAAAGATTTTGCGTGGTGTTCGACGCCAAGTCCTCTATTCACACCACGTGAATCGTACTACAGTACCTTGAGGGTCATTATCATTATCGGTGATTCCTCTCGCGCATGTTAACAACTTACATCATCGGCTGGTAATCAGGCGATGTCTTTCCATGTTCGACTCCAGAACATCTCTCACATGGATCGACTTGTACATTGAGTGAAGATTGAACGAGATTGAAGACCCCAAATCTAGTTTCATCCATTCGGGCTGCGATATATATTCAGGTAAATAAAGACATCAAATGTACATCATTGCTACACAGATAATCATCCAATCAAAGGGATGATGACTCTACCAGAATCATTAGTCTACACTCAGAAGATTGTCTGTCCTATGTACATGAAAGTGAATTTATAAAGCTGAGCATGGGAATGCCCGCCTCAGCTAGATCATGAAAAAATTATGAAGATAATACATTGTATTGTATCTTATTACAGGTCTCCTCCCAGCTTGAAAGAACTTCGGGTCCTCATGATAAAGCATTTCACCTGACATCAAAACAGATTAATGACCTCATGCTTTAGGGCGCAACTGTTATAGATATTTTTGGGCACTGCAACCCCAAGCATAAAATGTCTATAAATAAGAGCTCCTAAGTCCCTAAAAGTGTTGTTCTAACCCCTAAAGGAACAAGGTCAACTGATTAGAGCTTCTCCCAGAAGTTCTCCATGAAAAACTGCTCAGAACTGGTCAAAACAGGATCATTTCACCTGCTCCATAGGCAAAGTGCGTTGCATATCACCTAAGTACACTCTGTGGGTGCGTTTCATTTCAAAAATCCATTCTATGGGGTGCGATGGGCAAGAAGTGACAAATGACAGTGTCAATCCGCGAGTTGGAGAGGCATGGAATCTTCCAGAAACTTCTCCTGTGACACTTGCCTCTCTGAATTCGACCAAGAATGAGTAAGAGATCATCATTCTCCAAGTGGAAGCAAGAACTATCAGAGGAAGACAATAATCAAATCACAAGCTGACTCATCTCGCTTACAGATATCTATATATGGATCCCCCATCCCAGAGATCCGGAGGCTGGAATTTTGCATCTTGTAAGGAATTGTTGTTGTTTCTTGAGGCAACATCATAGTGTTGGGTGATCTAAGCTTTGTATGAGGTGAAGAAGGGCTTACTTGCTGAGAGGATGATGCTGGGTCAGAACAACTGGTTGTAACTCCCTTGGCTCTTTCTTGATTATCAATAAAAGCTATTCAAGTTTTCCTCCATACTCTTGTGTTGCTTATGTTTTATGCATTCGTATGGTCAATTTACATCTGATCCTAGATTGTTTATGATAATAGATCCATGTTCTTGTATAGTTTTATGCTACTTTGATTCTACAGGTACTCTATGAAGCTTGGTGTACAAGGAAGCAAGTGGCAAAGGACTATCAGAAGAGAGAGGAATCGAACTAGGAGCCAAGCGCAAGACAGAGGTTGGTCTCCTCTATTCTTCTCTCATCTATATTTCATAAAGTAAAAATGAAAGTAGCTTTACTTTGTTTGTTTTTAAGGTAGCTACCACACCTTAGTGGGATAAGCAGTTTTGTATAGACACTTTTCCCTGTAACAGTAGGAGTTGTACCATACTATGACGCTGACTTCGGGTCGGTTGAGACTGGTCTGGGACCAGTGGTACATACTCTGAGACTGACTTCGTTTCAGTGCAGTACTGGTGTGAGACTAGTGAGAGTGGTACATACTATGACGCTGACTTCGGGACGGTTGAGACTGGTCTGGGACCAGTGGTACACTCTCTGAGACTGCGATACTGGTCTGGGACCAATGTAGGAGTTGTACCATACTATGACGTTGACTTCTGGTCGGTTGAGACTGGTCTGGGACCAGTGGTACATACTCCGAGACTAACTTCGTGTCAGTGCAGTACTGGTCTGGGACCAGTGAGAGTGGTAGATACTATGACGCTGACTTCGGGTCGGTTGAGACTGGTCTGGGACCAGTGGTACACTCTCTGAGACTGCAATACTGGTCTGGGACCAGTGGTAGGAGTGGTACTTACTATGAAGCTGACTTTGGGTCGGTTGAGACTAGTCTGGGACCAGTGGTACGCACTCTGAGATTGAATTTGAGTCAGTGGAGGATGATACTGGTCTAGGACCAGTGGAGTTGTACTCACTATGACGCTGACTTCGGGTTGGTTGAGACTGGTATGGGACTAGTGGTACATACTCTGAGACTCACTTTGAGTCAGTATGATACATCCTCAATCATTTCGTCTTCTTCATAATTTGGACAAAAGCAGAGCATAATAGAACAATGCAAGAACAGAGAAAAACAGTACAGATCAGTGCAGGGCAGAACAAGACAAAGCAAAACAGGTAGAATAGAGCAGAGCAGGGAAAGGGTCAGGCTGTATAGGGCAGTGCATTTGATGGATGAATAGTAACGATCGATAGACAGATTGCATATGAAGTTCTCCATGGTTGAGAGGGAGTGTTAAAATTGGCAACCAGGGAAAAACTTCATGTGGGTCATCTTATTCATGGCTGATAATATTTTTAGTAGATTCCTCTCGTCGAGAGGTGTAGGATTGATATAAAGATCATCCGATTCCAATAAGTATTCATGGAGATATGAATTTATTTTGATTATGGAATTATTATCAAGCCGACCTACAACTCATGTAGGCTCAGAAGCCCAACAGTCGCATCTATTCACCCACCAACGTTGTGTATAAATATAAGAGGACTTTTCCTCATTTGGACTCACTCATCTCATCACATCTCTCTCTCTCTCTCTACTATGCAGAAATGAGTCTCTTCTCTACTGCGCTAAAATGGGTCTTTCTCTCACACATGTGAAGCCGAAAGCTGTTGAATTTGAAGCTGCAACTGTAGAAGTAAAGATTGACTTGCGTGGCCTAGAATATCTCCTCTTTGGAACTGCATTGTAGGTTCATCTGAACCTCCTCTGAAAGCCGCAACGTTTGGTGGTGGAATGAAGTCAATCCGATGAACGGTTTGCAAGATATCGACTGCCCTAGTTGAAGCTGGAAACTGCTGAAACTGAAGTTGCAACTGCAGAAGTAAAGATTGACTTGCGTGGCCTAGAAGATCTCCTCATCTGAACTGTGATGTAGGTTCATCTGAACCTCCTCTGGAAGCCGAAACTTTTGGTGGTGGAATGAAGTCAATCCGACGGTCGGTTTGTGAGATATGGTCTGCCCTAGTTTGATAATGAAGCCGCTAATGCTGATGTTGCCGATCTAGGGTTTGCTACTGCTGATATGAATCAGATTTATTGTACTATTTCTCTCTGCTGAATTATTGAAGATAAAAGAAGATTTGATCAAAGGGTTTCCCCACACATTGTGGGGTTTGTCCCTGGCTAGCGCCACATCTTGTGTCTCTTGTCTTGGCTTGTTTTCTGTCGATCGTTTAATGTTCTATCTGCACTTTACTTTATGTACATGTGATTGCTAATCGGTGGAATATAATAAGAAAAAGAAGTAAACTGTTATAAGCATAGAACATACCATAACTTAACACCCTTACATCCTCTTCCTAAACACCAAGAAAGATGGTTACCTAAATATAATCTAGATGATGGTTTTACCTGCAGAGGAATATCTTCATAATTTTATGCTGGTAATTAATCTCAATGGAGTTTCAGAAGAAGATGCAGTTTGTAGACTATTCCCTTACACATTTGAAGGATTTGCAGGGTCCTGATATTTCTCTTTACCAGTTGGATCAATCACAAGTTGGGATACATTTGAAGAACAATTCTTGTTAAATTTTGGGATGATCGAACAACAGATACCTTGATCTATGATCCATTGAATCTTAAATCTAACCCAAATGAGAAAATCAAAGAATTTAATTCAATATTCAAGAAATTATTAAATAAAATCCTAGATACGTCCAACTCTGGCATTGATGTACAAATTGAATAGTATATTAGTGCCCTCCCTTCAAATATTGCAATGTTTATAGATAGAAATTAGAGATCAATACTTTTAGATAACGTTAAAGAAGCTTTATATGTTACGAAAAGAGTTCTATCTCTTAAAAATAAATCTTCCATTGAAGAAAGAAAATAGAACAATAAAGTAACCTTCAATGATGGTTCCAAGGAAAAGGTTTCTAAAGACACTTTTGATTAGGAAGGATTAAAGAAAGTGCTACAAACCATGTCAAATGAGATGGTTGAAATTAAAAAACAAGTTTTTGAATCCTCAAGGAAATCCTATAAACCCTTTAGAAGGAATCAAACTTCACAATCTCAACCACCTGCTGAAATATCAAATGCAGAATTTGATGACAATGAAGAAGAGCAAGAAGCATCTATATCTTTCGATGAAGCACAATAATAAGTAATAGTCGAATCTCATGGCTTATGGGACTTTATCCTGACCACTTTAGATAATGAAGGAGAAGAAGAAGCTTGGCCAGGAAGTACTAGAAGCATGTTGGGTTGTCTTATGTTCTTTCCACGACTAGCCCACACGTGGAGGGGTACATGGGGGGCAGCAACCGCTTCTTTACATTGTTGGGGGGCCACAGGGGAGGTAGCTTTCCCCCTACATAGGGTCCGGGGCATCTCCCCAAGAAATTTTTTTTGGACCCTATATTAGGTGGGCAGACCTACCTATGGTTTTATCCAAGGATTTCACACATGGTTTTGGGCATGATGGTTTTATTTCCATGGTATTTTTTAGATCCGGTTAAGGGAACTATGGTTATGTTCTAATCCAAGGTTAATGGATTGGTGTTTATGGATGCTTTGACATGTATATATATATATATATTGTAACATTGAAAGGAACATAATGAAAAATCAATTTGGTAGTCCCGGTTTTGGGATACACGGGAAAATCTCTATGTATATCGGTTTTATGTTTTATGCTCTTGCCATTGTTTATTTTATGTTTTTTAGAATTCGTATGCAGGTAATTTCTGTACAAGGTTAATACCTACATTTGGTTTCAGAGTTGTTTTGGCTTCAAGGGGATGCCTTTGCTATTGAGGAGTTTTGCTTGAGCCTGTGGTAGACCCTGTTCAGTGGGAGATATGTAGGATCGATTCTTGTGGTGAAAGAATATGGTGAGTAGTGGAAATATAGAGATCGAGAAATTTAATGGTTAGAGTTATGAGTTATGGAAACAAAAGATGGAGGATCTGCTGGTGGATAAAGATCAGTGGATCGCGGTAGATCTAGGTACTAAACCAACAAATATGTCAGTTGAAGACTGGGTGAAGTTGGATTGGAAGGGAAAGAGAATATGATTGTGTGTCTCAGATTCAGTATTGCTGAATGTATCATGGGAAGCTTCGACGAAGGCTTTATGGGACAAGTTAGGGACTTTGCACCAATCTAAGTCTCTGGTGAATAAATTGTTCCTATGGAAAAATTTGTATAACCTGAGGATGAAAGATGGAGAATCAGTGACAGAGAATTTGAACGCCTTTTAATACTGTGGTAAGCCAGTTATTATCTCTTGATATTAAAATTTCAAATGATTATAAGTGCACCAGTTTGTTTTCTTCTCTACTAGATTCATGGGATAGTCTGTTTGTTGCAATAGGTGGTAATGCAACTGCCTTGTAGTTTGATGAAATAGTCTCATCCTTGCTATTGAAGGAGATGAGACGGAAAAATATGGAGGGTCATAATGGTGATTCCTTGTGTGTACAAGGACAGTCCCAAAATAGAAACAAAAATTAGTCCTCGAGTAGGAGATCTAAATCTCCAAGAAAACGTGTAAAGGTGTGTTGGAAATGCGGAAAGGAAGGGAACTTCAAAAGGGACTGTAAATCTAGAGCTCCTAAGAAAGGGAATGGATCTAATGATGCTCCTTCTACAGAGGTGAAAACTACCTTAGATGAAGGTGGGGATGTGTACTTGGCTTCTTCTTCAAGTACACATGTAGATCACGAGGCATGGTTAATTGACTCAGGTGAATCCTTTCACTTCACTCCCCATAGAGAGTGGTTTTGCGAGTATGAGAAATGTGATGGTGGTGACGTCTTATTAGGGGATGATAGGAAGGCTATAATTGTTGGTCATGGAAAATTCAAGTTGAAGTTGCAAGGCGGAAGGATTAGAACACTTTCGGGTGTTCTGCATATTCCTACATTGGTCAGAAATCTGATTTCTGTAAGCAAGTTGGGTGATGCAGGTGTAAAAATAGTGTTCGAGAAAGATATCTCTAAGATGGTTCTGGGAGCAATGGTATTGATGTGGGGAGCTTGGATTGGAACTTTGTACAAGATTCAAGGTATCACTATTATTGATGGGTGCAATAGTTCTGTGGTTCCTGAAAGTGGAGCAGAAAATCTAGTGATATTTAAAGAAAATACCATGCCATGGCATGAAAGGCTTAGACATATTGGAGAGAAGGGACTTCAAATACTTCATGGTAATGGTATGATAAAAGGTATGTCTAATTTCTCTATAGATTTTTATTTCTGTGAAAATTGTGTATATGGGAAGCAAAATTGGGTGACTCGTTTCCCCTCTGTTGCTAAGAGGAAAAAACAAATATTAGTGCTTGTGCACAGTGATGTGTTTGGACCTATGTCGGTTCCATCACTGGGTAAGTCTATGTAGTATGTATCATATATAGATGACTTCTCAAGGAATACATGGATATATTTCTTCAGGAATAAATCTGAAGTCTTTGATGGGTGAAAAGAATTTAAGGCTCTGGTGGAAAAACAGACAGAGAAGAAGATAAAGGTGCAAAGGACAGATAACAGTGGAGAGTTTTGCAAGAAGGGATTTTAAGAGTTCTGTAAGAAGTGTGGTATAGAACCACATAAGACTACTCCATACACATATCAGCAAAATGGAGTTGCAGAAAGAATGAACAAGACATTGCTGGAAATGGAAAGAGGCATGCTCAGTGGTGCCGAGTTAGGACAGGAATTCTAGGCAGAGGCGGTGGAGACTGCATGTTACCTAGTTAACATATCACCTTCATCATCATTGGAGGATAATACTCCACAAGAGGTATGGACTGGTAAGAAACCTTCTCTTTCACATCTGAGGGTATTTGGATGTGATGCATATGTACATGCTCAAAAGGAGAAAAGAGCAAAGTTGGATAGTAAATCTGAAAGTTGCATCTTTATTGGGTATAAGGATGGTTTAAAAGGTTATAATCTTTGGAACTTAGAAACAAGGAAGGTTGTCTACAACTGAGATGTGAGTTTTAGAGAGGTGAAAAATGTTATTAAAAATGAAGTCCTACCAAAGGAACTTGGGAAGAAATATTTTGAGCTAAAGGAGGAAGAATCAGACACTATAGCAGAAGATGAATCAAAATATGAAGAGCCACAAACTTTGGCTATGAGAAGATCAGTTTGAGAAAGAAGGCAACTTCTACTTTTTGTTCAATTTTTTCTTTATCTATTACTCATGATGATCCCAGTAATGTGAGGGAATCGCTAGATTTAGAGGATGACAAACTTTGGAAAGAGGCCATGGTTGATGAAATGTCATCTTTACAAAAAAATGAGGCTTGGGATCTGGTGGAGTTGCGGCTGGAAGGAAACCCATTGGCAGAAAATGGGTGTTTAAGAAGAAGATGAATGTAGAAGGAAAGGTAGAGAAATACAAAGCTCGGTTGGTAGAAAAAGGTTATTCCCAGGTATCGGGAATTTATTTTGGTGATATTTTTTCTCCTGTTGCCAAGGTAACTTCTATTAGATTACTTTTATCTGTTGTTGTTGCTTTTGATTTTGAGGTAGAACAGATGGATGTGAAGACAACATTTCTTGATGGGGATCTGGAAGAAGAGATCTACATGAAGCAACCTGAAGCCTTTGCTGGGAAGGGTAAGAAAGAATTGGTATGCAAGTTAACAAAGTCTTTATATGGGTTAAAAAAATCACCAAGGATGTGGTATCATAAATTTGATACATTTATACGGGGATTTGGCTTCAGCAGAAGAAAATTAGATCACAGTGTATATTTTAAATTAATTGATGACCGTGTTATTTATCTGGTCTTGTATGTGGATGATATGTTGCTGGTTGGAAATGAAAAAGATCTTGGTGCTGCAAACGATATTTTAGGCATAGAAATTAAATGAGATCGGGCAAAGAGGAAGCTCTAGTTAAACCAAAGGAAGTATGTTGAGACAATACTGCAGAGGCATAATATGCAGGATAGTAAACCGGGGAAGGTTCATATTCCTGTAGGTGTAAATTTATCTACTAAAAAGTGTCCCAATACACAAGAAGAAGAAGAGGACATGTCTTGTGTTCCATATGCAAGTGCAGTCGGTAGCTTGATGTATGCAATTTTCTGTACTAGACCATACATTGCACATGCAGTGGGAGTACTGAGCAGGTTTATGTGAAAACCAAGGAAGGAGCATTGAACAATAGTGAAGCGGGTTTTGAGGTATTTGCATGGCACTAGTGATTATGGTTTATGCTACCAAGGAAGACCAGGATTGGATAGAGTTTTGGACATTTGTGGCTTTGTTGATGCAGATTGGGTTGGAGATCGGGATCAGAGAAGATCTGCAAGTGGGTATGTGTTTAGCCTATTTGGAGGTGGAGTCAGTTGGATGAGTAAGAGATAGTCTATAGTGGCACTTTCAACAATAGAGGCAGAATACATAGAAGCCATTCATGCAAGCAAGGAATCATTTTGGTTGCAAAGATTGTGTTCAAGTATGGGGTTAGTACAACGAGCTATAAGGATAGACTGTGACATCCAAAGTGCAATTCCGTGGAAAAGAACCCTGCTTATCATTCAAAAACAAAGCAAATTGATGTTCAGTATCACTTTGTGAGGGATATGGTTGAGGACAAAAAGGTGTTGCTAGTAAAGGTGGACACTTTGAAGAATACTATAGATGCATTGACAAAGTCTGTGAGCATTGAGAAGTTCTCTTGTTGTAGAGAAACAATGGGCATTTAGGGATGGATCAATAACTAATCTCTCTTGTGTCCCCCTTTGGAAAGAAAACAACACATGGGAGAATGTTGGGTTGTGTTATATTCTTTCCCATACTACCCCACGGGGGGGGGGGGGGGGGTAGTATCCCCCTTTGTATGTTGCGACGGGGGATATGTAGGGGGGATACCGCCCCCCTGCACACGGTTCAGGGCAGTGCCCCAAAAATTTTCCTTTTTCACAACCCTATATTAGGTGGGTGGACCTACCTATGGTTTTTTGCATGGATTTCACACATGGTTTTGGGCATGATGGTTTTTTGTGCATGTTATTTTGTAGATACGGTCAAGGGAACTACGGTTATGTTCTAACCCAGGGTTAATGTATTGGGGTTTATGGATGCTTCGTCGTGTATATATATGTATTGTAACATTGAAAGGAACATAATAAAAAATCAATCTGGTAGTCCCAATTTTGGGATCCAAGTGAAAATCTCTGTGTATATTTGTTTTATGTTTTATGCTCTCGCCATTGTTTATTTTCTATTTTTAGAACATGTATGTAGGGTAATTTCTGTAGAGGGTTAAAACCTACAAAGCAAAGGACCTATTGATACCACTTCATCAAGCAAAAATAAAAAAGATCCTACTCCTTCAACTGAAGAGAAAGGTATGACCAAAACGATTCCTACTCGGTCTTTTGATTCTTCTCTAAGTACTTCTAATTCCCTTCTCCATCAACTTCATCATCTAAAACTTTGATACTTTCAAATAGCATTGAACATAATATTGTAGAGGACATGAAAAATTCTAAAGCTAATATTTCTTTATATGAGGTTAGTAAACTGAAACAACAGTAGAAATTGTTACTTTATGAGTTGAATGTTTTTCTGCATCTCCATTACCTTCAACTACTGGCACTTCAAAAACCTCAAAAGGAAAAAATAACCCCCAAATGTTCCTATTGATAAAATTGATCCTTATGATGCTATCTTGATTGGAGATAGATCTAAGTCTCACACTCCTCCATTTCTATTGACTTTTGAAATCTTCAACAAAAATGTTCACAATTTTTTAGTAGATTTAGGTGCATCCTCCAATATCATGCCCTATTTGGTATGTCTTAAATTTAATGTTACACCTCAAAAGTTTGTTGTGAAAATTGTCCAATTAGATGTAACAAAATTTAAAGTGTTAGGAGAAATGAATGTTGTTTTAATCATACTATATTCAAACCCATAATTTTCTCAAATAATTGATATATTGGTCATTGACATCCTTGAATTTTATGGCCTCATTTTAAGTAGGTATTGGTCTGAGAAATTGCATGGTTATTTCACAACCGATTGGTCACGTCTTTGGCTCCCTTACAATGGAAAACCTAATCAAATTTGTTTTGATAGGGAAAAGCACATGAAGTATTTTATGACTGATTTAGATGAAGAGAATGAACTAATAGTTTTCACAAACAATATTTTGGGAAATTATTCTTCAGAATCCTTCTTTGGTAGTTTCCCAATTCAAAATTATCCTTTTCATGTTGATTATGTTTTGTCCTAAGGGAAGTATCTTTAGAGTTACTTTAATCTTTTGTCCTCCTATTTCCACAGGACAATCCTCTACCTTGGAAATCACCCTTCGGTTTGCTCTAGTGGCCAATTGCACTTGCCAGGGGTTCTTAAATTTAACACTTTATAATTGACATAACACAACTAATTTCGGGTTAATATAGCTCAAACTGGAATTGGGGTCTATTAAAATAGATACAGAGTGGTTAGCTAATTTATCTTCAAATTCCACCATCATTGGTTGGTACTCGTCTTGGTGATCCTCGAAAGCAACATTGATTCACGGAATATTCCTTGCCACTTCCTCCACTATAGAGGCTTCCTGAATATTAGCAGTTGTTTCCACCTTGGTATGATGAGGGAACGTTTTTTAGTAGTGGGGCTCCCCACAACGCCAACATTGCAGAGGAGTCTTTTATGGATGATTTAAGTCTGGCTTGTCTGATGCCTCAGTCTGTTGAATTTGATTTTGAATTCGATTTTTCTACTGACTCTTTCCAGGAGGTTTGTTTAGTTATTTCCATTGTACACCTTTGTTTCTGGTAACTTTAGCATTCCTATGGTTTTGAAAATTTCTCTACCCCTTCTTGTTTTTCCACCCTCTACTAGATTCCCCTTTTTTCTTCATCTCTTGGTAGCAGATTCAAGCCTTTTGTATTACCTCGTCCATTATTTTTGGGTAAACTACTGTTGAATTGATGTACTTTGGCTTTTTCCTCTCGGATATAAAGGACATATCTTAGCAGTGAAGTAAAATTTGTGATAAGCTCATCCATAGTATGTTGTCCTAACCTCAAGTCATGGAACTCCTCTTTTTCATCATAAAAAAAATATGTTAAATACTTGTCTTTAAAATGTTTCTGAAAGTTGTCCCACGTTACCTCTTGTTCATCAATTCCTGAACTATTTTAATTTCTTCCCAACATAAAGTGTATTTACCTTGTAGCTGGTAAATTGCTAATCTAACCTTAAGATTGTCATCATAATCATAGATCTAAAAATATTTATTCATGACAATTAACCATGCTCTGGAAACCTCTTCTATTTATCCATTAAACATTGGAGGTTTAATTTTTTTAAACTCCCCTTGGAGTTCCACTTATTTCCTCTTATTTGCTTTACCACTCAAATAGTTTTCATACTCCTCTTCATTTTTTATTCAACCTCCTTCAACCTATGGATGTTCCTCTCCCTAACGCTGCATATCAGCTCTATTCCCTTTCTCTGGGTTTGGATTTGAATGCCTTTGATTTTGTCTATCTAAAAGGCTTTCATAATATTTTCTTTTTCCAACCTCAACCTTTTGTTATCACCTCTTAGGATTTTCATCTCAGCTCGTAACTGTTGCACTGTCTCCAACACAAGTGTCTTCATGTTAGGAGTATGTTCGCCCAACTAGACCCACATTTTTGGAGGGGATTTTTTGTGAGGTCTAGGCCCAACTCCTCCTATTGGTCGCCCCAGTGGGGTGACTCTCGCTCCTCTTCTCATGTTTCTTTGATACCTTTGTGCAACAATAATACTTTTATTAATTATCAATTTCCCACTTAGACCTCAGCTTTGTAACTTGGCTTTGACACCAACTATAGCATGCAAAAATACCATTCATACCTAACAAGATTAAGAGATAAAAAAAACAAACTATATTTACCACATCTACCACCGAGAACACTAACTAGTTTGGGAAACTTGGTAACCTCACAGACATTGCTGATGCATTTATGTGTATATCTATATCTTATGGTCATGGTAATTATATTAAAATCCAACTCCTTACATATTTGAGGAGGACTACTATGCATCACGCTTATAACATATCCTTAAGGGGTAATTCAGCATGTTTAACACCTTTACGAGAGATTTAAACAATGCTATTGTTGGTTCCAACCTTGGACGGTTAACATTAACCAAGGAATTAACACCACGGTTATGAAGCTTCTCGAAACACCTCTTGGTGTCTTCTACAATGAACACATGGTACCCTCCTCTACTTTGATCTTTCTAATGATCTGGCAAGTACAGTGGCTTGGAGGATAGTTAGGGTAATACCCCCTAAACTCTTGTCGAAGATGTTCATTTTGCTCCTGCTTTGGGTCATGGCGCTACTCTGCAACTAGTTACTATTCTTTCATTTTAATTCTCACAAAGGATCTTGCTTTGGATATTGAACGTCTAGTTAATCACTACAATTATTGTACTTGACATGACTCATCTTATGCTGAAAATTGGAGATTCTTGCTAAAATTTGTTTTCCACTAAGCTTATCGCATTTGTACCACTGTGTTGTGTTGTGAAACAACCCCCCATTTATTTGTCTTAAAATTTAGGTGATTATTGTACAAATAAATGGGGACCCTTAAAAAAATAAAATCATAAGAATACAAGTTTAATTTGAAGATTTTCTTAGGAATAAATTTGATTTTCTTAATAAAACCTCATTAAAGCTTGAATGACCAAAGAAGGCCACTTTAAAGGAAAATCCGATAATATTGAATATTTCAAATTCTCAAGAGTATAAAAGTTCATCTACCGAGTCGAGACTTGCAATTGCGATAAAGGATAGCCCCTGAGAACCCAAACATATTCATTATTTATTAAAAGTTTAAAGTATTTGTTAAACACACACATGGCAACAACAAAATATGAATGATAATCAGGGGAGTTCATTTATTATTAACAAATGATATACATTTATAGTACATGGTGTGACCGTTGGGTTCCACATCCCAAGGTCTCTTGGACTTCCTTAGTCTATTCGACTTCCACACCAACCCTTAAAGGATTAGGTGTCCAACATTCCCCCCCTTAATCTGAAGGGTTATGTATGAGTCCAAGAAGAGAGATGTAATACAAAATGTGCAAAAGTGCATGGCAGCACTAGGTTGAATGTGCTCTCTGAAATGCTGGTATAAAGGGTGGTGGTTTAAGGATGACCACCAACACTAGAATGCTTAGTGCAGTTCCCAAAACTCTTCCAAGTCTACCATGAAGCTCAAGTCTTCTGATAGAGGAAGTGCTCCTGATGTTTTGAAGAGGGAAACCTTCAACCAATAAAGGGAGGTCTCACCCCGCATAAAAGGGAGAACCTACCCTGAAAAGGGAGGTCTCAAGCTGTGATGGTTTAAGGATTACCAACAACTCTGGAATGCTTAATGTAATTCCTGGAACTCTTCCAAAACTGGCAAGAAGTTGAAGTCTTCTGCTAGAGGAAGTGTCACCAATTCTTTGAAGAGGTGTCACAAATTGAAGGCATGCTCAGGGGCATCTTTGTTTCTAGCTACAACTCTAAATCTGGTATGGTAGGTTGTGACTCAGGCTCGCTTGATGTGACTTTGAAGCTTGTAGATGACAATCATTTCCCCCCTGTCAGATACAAGGTGAGATGATGGAGAAAACTCAACTGTAAGACTGTTCAATACTCTAGAACAAGTTTAGAAATATGACTGAAATATCTTCTTGGTTGTTGATGCCCATTGCCAAGAAGTGATCCATCCAAGATGAATCTTTGTTATTGCAGGAGGTTTGTTTCTGAAGCATCTGTTTGAAGAATGATTGGTTTTATGATAGTGTTTACGTGGATGAAGATAAAAACAATGATCTTTGATATGGCCAACTCGGTCACAGTGTTGGCATTTCACAATCTGTTGTTGTTGTTGTGGAAGAGGAGTAGAATTTGGAATAGTTGAAGGTGAACTGTTATGAAGGAATTGAGCACTCTGAAACTGGATGGGATTTGAGTAATCTGGAATATGAAAGGGAATGTCCTTGTCATATCCAAGACCAGTTTTGTGCTTGTTGTGGACAAGCTCTTCCCAAGGTCTGAGGATGGGCTTGGGAAGTGTAAACTCAACTTCTACATCTGCATGTAACCTTGCTGCTTTATTGGGCATTGGATTTGAATCAATTTCAAAAATATTGACTTGCTGCTTATGGGTGGTTTTCTCAATGTTCTGAACAAAAACAGGTTCAGAATGATGTCTATTTTGATGTATCTCTTCTTGCTGTAGCTGTGATTCAAGCTACAAAAAATCAATTTTGTCTTGTACATTTTGTAAGCAAGTTTGAATGTTAAAAATAGTTTCCTTACTGACTTTTACCATCCCATCAATAGTGGAAAAGATTATACTATTCAATAACTGTAATGCATCATCAATTTGCTCCATTTAATGACAATGTTGCACGAATATCTCACACAATGCCAAATAACTGCAACTTCAAAGAATATAAATAGCTCCCAATGCTTATGAACATTAAAATCTGTAATTACAATTCACTTTCAAAGAAGAAATGATGGATATCAAAACTTGAAAAAATATAGCACCATGTCATGGACAAGACTTGAATGCTCATATCTGTAAATGCTTTGACTAGGGTATGAGCCAATATTCTCTAATCTAGCCTGTTATAGACATATTTGGGCACTGCCAACCCAATCACATATGTCCATAAACCAAGGGCTTCTAAGTCCCTAAAAGTGTTGTTTCATACCCTAAAGGGGCAAGGTCAGATGATTACATCATCTCCCAGAATTTTTCCATGAAAAACCACTCAGAACTGGTCAAAGTAGGACCATACAGACTGCCTAGTACAAAGGGTGCGATGCATCTCACCTGCCACATGCAAAAAGTGCGATGCATACTGGAAAGCCCTTCTGTAGGGTGCGATGAGTGAGAGAATACAAATGACACAAACAGTGTGCTAGGTGGAGACATTGAGAATCTTCTAAAAGCTGCTCATTTGAAACTTGCCTCCCTGAATTCGCCCAAGGATGAGTAAGAGATCATGAAATCTCCAAGTGGAACCAAGAACTATCAGAGATATGACACTAATCAAAATCCCAGAAGCTGACTCACCCCCTGACAAATATCTATAAATGGATCCCTCATCCCAGAGATCCAAAGGTTGGAATTTGGTAATTTGCAAAGGATTGCTGTTGGTTTCTCTTTGAAGACATTGTTGGGTGATCTTGCTTTGTATGAGGTGAAGAGGGCTTTCAAGATGGGAGGATGGCACTGGGTTAGACCAAGTGGTTGTAATCCTCTCTTCTACTACTTTTTACTAATAAAACTATTTGAGTTTTCCTCCATATTCTTGTGTGTCTCTGAATATTGTGTTGATATATGCATCTGTATGGTCAATAGATATATGATCCTATAATGTTTACAGTGATAGATCTCTATGCTTTTATGGTATTATGCTGTTGTGAATCTACAGGTGCTCTTTGAAGTGAGACAAGTAAGGAAGCAGTGGTGAGATTCTGTCAAAGGAGAAAGGAAACAAGCAAGGAGCCAAGCGGAAGAGTGAGGTTGGTACTTTCCGCTTCTTTCTCATCTCTCTCTCGTAAAGGAAAAACAAGTGACTTTAATATGTTTGTTTCTAAGATAGCTACCCGTCTTAGTGGGAATAGTAGCTCTGAATAGACACTAGATTTCCCAATAACAAAATGGTGACTCCACTGGGGAGCAATTAGCTTCGTTGCTTGTCTCTATTTGTTTGGTTCATAAACCACAGATGGAGCTTGAAGTTAAGTCAACTAGCCTTCGAACTGTATTTTCTATGCAAGTACAAAGTAGATCAATGTTGCTTTAGTCAATCTCCGAGTTTGTTTATGAACTGAACAATTGACTTGCAAACATCCTAAGTTCCCTAGAGGTAGCTTGAGTAACCTCATTAGATCAGCCCATATACTTTGTAGTTACTGACTATCATTTGCTCGGCCTAAATCCCTGAACTAAGCTGCAAACTATGACCAAAAACAAAGTTAAAGTCTCGTCCCTAGACCATCACACCTTCTCTTCTTGGTAATCTGGATGCATTGCACCTCCCGTGTGCAGTAGGTGGGATGCATCCTTGTTTCCCTGTGTTACAGGTGCGATGATCAGACAAGACTAGTTCTGCCTCTAGATTTTGGATTTTTCTTCACTCTCTTCAGCTTTATTCAGGAGTTTTGTTGTCTGTGATCAGTAGACCACTGTTGAAACCCCCTTCCCTTGCATTATCCAACCACCATTGTGCAAATATTTGTGAATGTTTTTTGTGTATTTTTCACCATTCACAGTTCTCATTTACAAAATGGTAGCTTAATCGAACTGTCGTCTTTGGATTTGAAAGTGTCGCAAGCATCTTTTTCATTCAAGGAAAATAATCCTTCTCTTTTGATAGTTGATTACACTGTTACTCTTGTATTTGATCTGAATTAATAGTACATGAAGTGTCAAAATCAATTTTCAATTCAAAATCACAGAGAGTTGTCTTGTCTCCCTTTTTTTTTTTTGAAAAGAAAATCATTAGTATTGTCGCTTTGAAAGAAGATATAGTTCAGATTTGTGCTTAGCATTCTTTTTGTCATTCACACATTAAGAAAGTGGAGAACAAATACATGCATGTGCATTTGCATTTAGATTGCTTGTTGATTATGATTTAGGATAATGCATCTAGTGTGTGCTCTCTGCTCTATGTTGAAAGGATTTCGTTTCTTTTTCCTTAGTAGCTAGGATTTTCATTGCAGAAAGAAGATTAAACGATTGTTTATCATATTAGATTGCATTTTAGGAATTGCATATCTACATCACGCGGTGAACCTTAAAGGGAAACTTCTTAAGAAAGATCAACTGTAAAATAAATTCAATGAACATAAAAACACTTTGGAACCTAACCCACATCATCTAGAAGTCTAGGCTAGAGACGTATTCTGGCGTCGTAAAGCCTGGTAACTATCGCTTTCATCATAGGTTGGGTGATTCCTCCTCTTTGAGACGACAAGTGCCAGTATGGACTTGTGCTCCCACGTACCGTCGAGTATATATTGGGAGACCACAATAGGCTATATCCTTTATCCTTAGGAAGCTGTGTCTGCCACCCTATCGATCGCAATGCACTGAACACAACATTCAGGAAGATTGACTGCCGTACCGTAAAAAGTATTCTGTAGTTTTGCGATTGGTTTGGTAATCCCTCTGTCTAGACTTTTAGAGTAGTCTCTTTCGTTCCTTTTTAGACTCCTTAAAGGAAAAGGTCCATCGGAGCACTTGTCACTTCAGGCTCATTAAAAATCGAAGGTGACTAGAGTCATCTTTAGCTTTTTCTCGACTCTTAAAAATTGAAAAAGCAAGTTGTGTCAAAGTGTCTAAAATTTATTTTAATCAGAATAATGTCACTATTCCGTTGTTGGTATTAAGTTGAGAAAATGGAGTCCACCAACCAAGGATCTCCCCTTAGGGGAAATCCTAGTCCTTTCTCCTCTTGGGGAGATGTTGGTGTTCCTCATATGGCGACATTGTCCCTTCTAGGACTGACAATTGGCCTACCGGTATGGCTTTTCTCGACCTTTGTCGTTCAAATCACCGTGATTCCTGAACAATCAAATTAGCAACTAGATGATACTAGAGTTACCCCGCAACCCTCTACTTCATTTGTCTCTCCCTCTCCTTCTTCTTCTTCACTTGGTGAAGATAGTAAAACTAAAAACCAAGTAACTAAGAAGAAGAAGAAAGGGAAGGAGAAGAAGAAGAAGGAGCGAACGACAAAAAGGGGAAACCATGCATCGTCTAGCGAAAATCCACACACTGCACCGTCCAAACCTAAATCTCCATGTGTCATCTGCAAAGGAGACCACTATCATCGAGATTGTCCTTGCATCCCATGGATCTTAAGAGACTGGTCTCCCCGTTTGCACAATCTGGTGTCGTCAACCTCTGACGATCATGTTGAGAGTACACCATCAACTAGTGAAAAGGAAGTCAACAGATAGAAAGGAAAATCTAAATTTCCTTGTAAACTGTGTGAAGGCGATCATGCCCTCCACCGTTGTCCCTTCCTAGATGAAGCTAAAAGAGTCTTGGATAATCGTCCTGCATCACCGCAGCGACTCCCTCCTGGATACAAGAAACTCTTACTGAGTCCATTGCTAGTTGAAAATCCGACTGACGCACCTTTGTTGTCAGTCGAAGCGCCTATCATTGAAGATAAACCCTCTGAGTCCACATCGGACCAAAGTCAACAGGTCGAGATGGTAGTCGAGCCCATCTTGTCTTCAGAGGATTCACCTTCAGATGATACAGTCACCAAAGAGAATGAGAACGACATTGTTCAAATTCTTTTTGTAAACATAGACTCTGATGAACATGGGGGCAATCTGCCCATTCCTTTACCGCAAGAAGGAAGGTCGTTAGAGTTGTATCCGGTCGTTTATTCGGTCCCACCTCCAAGCAACCTAGTTGTCTCCTTCGATTGGAATCTACTAGGCAAACCCTGTTTACCATCTAATGTATCGTTCCTAACCATAGTGCAAACTTACAAAATGGTCATGGTTGGTACCATCATAGATGAAGGGGCTTCTGTGAGTATCCTTTCCTCGACTGCTTGGAAAGCACTTGGTTCGCCATCTCTTTTGCTTGAGATGTGAAATTTAATAGGCTTCGATAAAGGAACCAGTCGACCGTTAGGGATCCTTCCAAGTTTGCCTATAACTTTGATAAGGAAGTTTATTTGAACGTAATGGTAGTCCAAGGACCTTTAGAATACAATCTACTCCTTAGGCATGACTACATTTAGAGCATGGGAGCTATTGTTTCCTCACTCTTTCAAGTAATGTGTTTTCTACATGAAGGCAAAGTGGTCCAACTCGTAGACCAGCGTTCATTCCCCGGTTCACACATAGCTAGTAGTCAAATGCCATCCCTAACAGGTCTTTTTGCGCAAGGAATGTCTCATCAATCTCCAGTCCGTCCACCTCATGAATGCGAGTGATTCAGTGGTTGTGACTGAAACCCAGGGGGCATGAACCCTGGTCTGCTTCGGCAGGAAAACTTCAGGTATAGGGTAGGTTTCAGAGGATATATGACTGCTCTGACACACCTGTCCGTTTAGGAAAATGGGATTAGACTGGAATAAGATACCTCTGTTAGAAGGTAGGCCTTTCCCGATAGAACAAATGTTTTGTCTGCAAATTGAAGGGTAACCTGGAAAATGTAGGCCTTTCCCGATAGAACAAATGTTTTGTCTGCAAATTGAGAGGTAACCTGGGAAACTCTACTTCGCTATACATGGGGGCATGCAAACCTTTTTGCATGAAAGTGAAAAGTGACCATTTATTTTCCTAGTTTGTAGATTCTTAACCCTTTAAACTCGTAGGATCGGTCGTTCCTAGATAACATAATAAAAGGAGTCGGAGCATAATTTCGAATGGTGCAAGCTCCCTAAAAAATGAACCTATCAATGAGACATCCTTATTATACAACTAGCATGAGCAGTTTTATGCGAAGTTCAAGCTCGTTAAAAATTAAAACTAGCAATGAGCATATGTTCCACCAGAGTTTAAGCTCATTAAAAAATGAACCCACCTCCGGTAAATAACCATTGTGAATGATTATCATCAGCTTTTGAGCCTTGGTCGTGTTCTTACCATCACCTTCACTCTGTTTTAGCCGAACATTCGCCTCCATTTGATTGTTTACCCCTTTTGAGGAATGGCTGCGATGAGTGATCCTATTAGCCACCTTCTTTACACTGCCGTGATCGGGAAAGTTCCAAACCGTACTTGGAACCATCTGTTATATGAAAACGTCACTCGTTCCTCAAATAATGAGTATCCTTTTAGCTATTTTCATCTGACTCGTAAAATATGAAAAGATTGCCCAGCAATTGGCCTCTCCAGCTCGTTAAAGTGATCGGAAGTGCTATCCCTCCTCTAGATTTTAATCTTTTTGGACCTGAGGGATCATTACACAAAAATATCGAGCGTTTGTCTTGTTCGGCTCGTTAAAACTCTCGAAAATTCATCCCTTTCCCATTGTTTTATACTTTTTCAGACATAAGGGATTATATCACGAAAAGGGAATATTGGAGTTTTTTTTCTGTCTCTTTTCAGACTCTCTAAAATTGAAAAGGACCAAGTTATCCTTGTTATTAAAATTGTTAAAACAATATCGACAAACTTGTCCATTCAGACAAGAGCGAGTTTCACTATCGCTAGACTCGTTAAAACATAGCGACGGGTTTTCCCGAAGGGCAAATTATAGAACAAGCATATGTTATCCTCCTCAAGCTTGACAAAAATAAAGAGGTAATGGTCAGAAATGACTGGGGAAAATTGGGAAGAAAACTTGAAGAAACTTTATTGGTAGCAGGTCGCTCTTGAACAGGACACTTTCACTCCATCACCATGATTGAGTTGGGTTGGGTTATTCCGTTCACTGGTCATATCACCATTGGTCCACCGTACCGTCCACTTTTGGGGTTAACGCTACCAATCCAATTTAGTGTCGCTGATATGTTCAAGAGAAGTTGCTTAGAGAATTCACCTGCCCAGCTTGTGTCTCATCCACTACAATACCTTCACGCTTCATTCTCTCATGACTGCCACCTTGAACCTTATATCATCAAATCGTTTTCACCTCTACAAAATCATTTTCTCCATTCCGTGTCATAGATGTGGGATCCATTAATGCCCTCCTACGATGGGTCACTTCTTGTCGACATCAGCTCATTGTCCAAGAAGTTGACCTAGGGACAACCCTTCCATTACTTTGAAGCTTGCATGCCTCAATGGCAAGTTTCTCACTTTCGGCGATAGGTTTACATTAATGAACTTCGACCGAAAGATTTTGCATGGTGTTCAACATTGACTCATGTATTCACACCACGCGAATTGTACTGTAGTACCTTGAGTATCATCATCATCATCGGTGACTCCTCTCGTGTCTGTTAACAACTTACATCATTGGCTGGTAATCAGGCGATGTCCTTCCATGTTCGAAATTAGAACATCTTTTCACATGGATCTACTTGTACTTTCCAGTGAAGATTAAATGAGTTTTGAAGACCCCGGATCTAGTTTCATCCATCCGGGGTGTGATATATTCAAGAAACTAAAGACATCAAATGTACATCATTGCTGCACAGATAATCATCTAAACTAAGGGATGATGGATCTATCAGAATCATCAGTTTGCACACAGACGATTGTCTATCCTATGTAGATGAAAATTAATTTATCAAGCCGAGCATGGGAATGCTCGCCTCAGCCAGATCATGAAAATATTATGAGGATAATGTATTGTATTGTATCTTATTACAGGTCACCTTCCAGTATGAAAAACCTCTGATCCTCATTATAAAGCATTTCACCCGACATCAAAAGATTTACGAACTCATGATTTAGGGGGCAACTGTTATAGACATATTTGGGCATTGCAACCCCAATCACATATGTCCATAAACCAAGGGCTTATAAGTTCCTAAAAGTGTTGTTTCGTACCCTAAAGGAGCAAGGTTAGCTGATTACATCATCTCCTAGAAGTTTTCCATGAAAAAGCACCCAGAACTGGTCAATTCAGGACCATACAGACTACCCAGTGCAAAGGGTACGATGCATCTCACCTGCCACATGCAAAAAGTGCGATGCATACTAGAAGGCCCTTCTGTAGTGTGCGATGAGTGAGAGTAGACAAATGGCACAAGAAGTTTTCTAGGTGGAGACCCTGAGAATCTTCTAGAAGATGCTCATTTGACACTTTCCTCCCTGAATTCGCCCAAGGATGAGTAAGAGATCATGAAATCTCCAAGTGGAACCAAGAACTATCCGAGAGATGACACTAATCAAAATCCCAGAAGTTGACTCACCCCCCTACAAATATCTATAAATGGATCCCTCATCCCAGAGATCCAAAGGTTGGAATTTGGTAATTTGCAAAGAAGTGTTGTTGGTTTCTCTTTGAAGACATTGTTGGGTGATCTTGCTTTGTATGAGGTGAAGAGGGATTTCAAGCTGGGAGGATGGCGCTGGGTCAAACCAAGTGGTTGTAATCCTCTCCTCTACTACTTTTACTAATAAAGCTATTTGAGTTTTCCTCCATATTCTTTTGTATCTCTAAATATTGTGTTGATATATGCATTTGTATGGTCAATATATATCTGATCCTATATTGTTTACAGTGATAGATCTCTATGCTTTGATGGTATTATGTTGTTGTGACTCTACAGGTGCTCTTTGAAGCGAGACAAGTAAGGAAGCAGTGGCGAGATTCTGTCAAAGGAGAAAGGAAACAAGCAAGGAGCCAAGCGGAAGACTGAGGTTGGTACTCTCTGCTTCTTTCTCATTTCTCTCTCGTAAAGGAAAAACAAGTGACTTTAATCTGTTTGTTTCTAAGATACCTACCCGTCTTAGTGGGACTAGTAGCTCTAAATAGACAGTAGATTTCCTGATAACATTTCCACTCCAATATTCCAATAAGAATGACGAACACAACAATGACCCACTTGTAGGAGTTATGCACCAATGAAACGCTTATTCTGATCTTGCCAAGGGACTAGAGTGTGAACCGAAGTGGTAGGGACCAGAGTGTGAACTGAGAGTCGAGGGTGCAGGAGTCGAAGGAGGTAATACCACGGAGGAGTGAGCAATGATATAATGATATATTGTAACAGGAGTGAGAGGTGGAATATTGTAATGGAATTGAGCAGTGGTATATGGAATCGAGTGCAACACTGAGCCACGAACAGTCACATTGGAGCCATGATTCGGAAGCTCAGCATATAACTTAACTCGATGGACTGACACTGCGACAAAATGGAAGAATAGCAATTGTCTTGAAATTATCAATTCTAATGATCTGTGTTGTGCAATCATCCAATCTAGTCAAAAAGACTGAAACCCATATCCTCTTCGGACTCTTCCTCTGGCTCAGGTTTCTTTTCCTCCTATGCTCTCCTTCATCTTCTCAATATCATACATGGGTGAGGATCTAAATTTTTTAAATATCGCGAGAAACGTCGTACAATTTTCAAATGATCCAGAAATGAAATTAAGAAAAAAATTTCCAGTCGGAAGTTACAAGCAAATGAGTTCCATCATGAACATTTTGCTTACAACAATCATGAGAGTATATTTTAGTGACATAGACTATCCGAATACTGGAGAAGGCCTTAAAACCAAAAATAACCCATCGTCTATGACAAAAACATGCATTTCAATATGTAAATTGACATAATGATAATAATTATAGTGTACACGCCCAGATTAAAAAGAAGTAATTTTTGTTCAGGGTGTTGCCGGCCATGGCTATGTACAAGTTAGCGGTATCAGTATCTCGCAGCCTACTAGATGATATTCACAGACGCAACCTTCCAAGCAGCTAGGAATCTCATTCAGTCGAAGCAGATTCCTGAAGAAATTAATAACGTCTTTCTTTGACACAGAAAATGGGAGGCCCCTCAGCTTCAATACACCTGTGTGCTCAACATCATCTTTATCATTATTCAGATCCTCCTGGTGGTGAGTGTTATCATTATTATTACCCTTAAGCAAAGCGTCGGTGCTCTGTTCTCGATGACAGTTGTCGTGGTCCTCGGAACTGACTTCTTCAGCAATGACCCTGTAGTAGTCCAATTTCTGGGTGCAGAATACCTCAACATAGTGGTTTCACCACTATATTTGTTACTGCTTACATGCCCCTCCCTGGTACAATGCACATTCAACTTTTAAAGCAGGTTTATGACAGGATTCAAACCCGGGGAGACTCAGAATTCAAGAACGGACTTGACGATCAGCCTAGTAAACCGACATCTTTTAACTTTGGGAGAAATTTTGTGTGAGAGTATGTGCACACACGCTATGGGAGTTATATATATTAAAAGTGCAGTTAAAAAATAAAACTATTAAACAAGAGGAGTGGGAGCTGAGTGATATTCAAGATGTGGAGCGGAGCGGAGGGGCGTATGGAAAAATTGACGAGCTACACAATAAATGAATTTAGAGGACTGGAGTACTGAATTGGCTTGGCGTTACATATGGGATGCGTTACTATGCTTAGCAGAATGCCAGCGAAAATGGTGCTGATATTCCCAAGGGAAGGAGCGTTATATTCATGCACAGTGAGTCACCAACGTTCATGTATTTAAATGTGTCAAGTACATCAAGACAACATTTAATTGATGGCAAATAGCTCAACCAACAATTCATTGAATGACCCTTTCAAAAACAATGCGCAACTGCTTAATGCAGAGCTCAAAAGCACCATTCAAATGTACAAGACATGAATTAAAGAATAGAACAAAAAGATAGGTGACATATCCGAATATGAGGGAACACGCCCATTTTTTTTGTTATTTCGAAAGAATGGGCAGACGTGGCAGGTTGTAAGGAGAGAACCCAACTCAAATATAGCTGACAAGGGTTTCAAAATAGAAAATCAAAGTGGCAGGGGGCCAGGAATGACCATCCAGCTCTGATACCATGTTAAACACACACATGGTAGCAATAAAATATGAATGATAATCAGAAGAGTGCATTTATTATTAACAAATGATATATATTTATAGTGCATGGTGTGATCGTTGGGTTCCACATCCCAAGGTCTCCTAGACTTCCTTAGTCTATTTAGCTTCCACACCAACCCTTAGAGGATTAGGTGTCCAATAGTATTAATAAGAATTCCTTACGACGAAAGCTTCTCACATGGCAATCCAATGACAAACAAACAATATAACCAAAAAGTCCCCCTCTTGCAAAATGTGATAAGTCATTGGAACCGACAAAACCTTAAACTATATCATTAAAATACAATTGCATCTAGATGTATCACAATAATCCCTACTTTTCCCTCATATCATTCCAAATGGTTTTGATTGCAATAAAGCTATTCATTAAAGAAGAGCACCCAAGGAAACCATAAAGCTTAAACAAAAGCTCCACTTAAATACAAACCTAAGGGCCTGCTACACTTCCACGACATTTATCACAATTACAATTGCTAAAAGCTTTTGGCAATATTTATTCTCCGCTGTCTTGAAATCACCGATTGTGATATTGTGATAATGTGATTATCACAATCGCAAATCTCCCATGCTTAACACACTGATCTGTTGATATCGATATCACATATCCGCGCTGCACATAAAGAATGAACTTGTTTTACCATCCAAAGAAGTCTTGCGACGTGATATATCAATGAGTAATAAATAAACCGCACGAAGCCATTAATTCAGTTAATTAATGGGTTTTAATGGTCTTTATGGTTTCAAGGCCCAAGGAGATTTGGTGACCTCTTTAGATTGATTTTCATTAAAACCTCTCTTTTCTTCAATTCAAAAACTTTATGTGTTCGCATGCTTTACATTTAAACTCCTATTTTCTCTTCATTTGCTTTGTATTCTCTGTATTGCAGGATTTCTCTTGAAAGAGAATTGTGCAGCAAAATGACTAAGTCTAAGAAAGGAAAGAAGTACGGTGAAGCCACTCAATCCTCCACATCTGATGTAACAAAAATTCCTCCATTATTCTCAGACACAAGAAGCACTATTGATAGCGAGACTTCCTTATGGGAAGCTATGTACAATCTGCTGGAAAACGAGGGTCCAAGAATAATTTCAACCAAAGCAACAGACAACATCTTTTCAAAGGCTACCGATCATCAATCCGATGTGTAAGGGAAGTGATTCACTGATGAATCGAGTATCTGATATGAGGGTCACTTTCAACGATATTGATGAGAAAATTTTAGGATACATTTCATGGAAAGATACTCCAGAAGGAAGGATAGCAGATCTCCCCAGCATAAAGGAATCTCACAAATATATCCTTTTCACTGATTGGGATATTTAGCTAAGCAGGTAGAAAGGGTAGTCACAAGAGCAACTTATGATGTAAGAAACATCATTGATACCATCAATGACAATTTACATAATGCCAATCTGATACAGGAATGCCCACCTGGGAGTCTTCCCAATATCATAACACTAGAAACAAAATGGCAAGAAACTTCCACAACAAAAGAAGAAGCAATTAAACGGCGTACAAAACTATTCTGGGAAGTGTATTGGAGGTATTGGTAAAGCCACAAAGTCAGTGGCTAGTACTACGCTGCCTAGCTGACTCATCCATGCACATGCTACCTTCTCTTTCAAATGCATTGTATACCGACCAGATGTGCACAAGGATAAAATAGCCCCCTAAACTCAAGCCGATGATGGGTATATATCAGCTCACACAACAAATGAAAGAGTAGATACTGTTGAATGCTGGAACTAGTCATTTTAATAATTTTTCCTTTATGTAATTTTGTCACTTATTTTAAGGAGAGTTGTTTAAACCTCCTCAGAACTTCATGCAATACCTATGTTTGTACTTATATTTTATTATATAAAGCCTTTCATGTCTTTTAAGAAAGGGTCCAAAATTTTATAAAGAAACTCTTTATTTTCTTTCACTTTTATATTTTAAAGTTTCTCTTGGTAGAATCCTTGGATTAGAGCCTTGAAATTTTGTGAAGAAGGCTTACAGAAGCTTGCACTTTTAACTTTTACAAACCATCTTAACAACACAGACTGGAATGAAGCTACTTACTTTATGAACAGAATGATATGCGTCGGGTACTTCTATCTTTGTGTATTTATTTGTTCATGAAATAACAACCATTTTACTATATTGTTTATCATATGTATCTTTTTCATACAGTACTATATCCATTCACTTTTGAACATACTAGGACTTTTATTTTTAAATGCATTGATGAGAAATTGTTTTGACAAAATTTGATGCAATATATGTTTATAACTTATTTTGATTAACTATTTAGTCAAAATAATTACTTCAAAATATTTTTCATCTCTGTTAGTATTTGGTTAATCTTCATTGTCAAGTACTAAATATCATCATTGTAGATCGCACAAGTATAAGTAAATTCCTAGGTAGTATATCGATAGGTTATATATGTGTGTATGTGTGTGTGTTTAATTTAAAAAACCACCCCATATATCACTTAATTTTAGCAGTCAAACACCCTATCCATCCTATCACATTTTGATTAGGAAACTGGTCCCATTATATCCAATCAAAGCCACTAATCCAAATGGAAAAGGGATTGTATTCAAGTCCCCGACCGGGTGGTTTTCCCCCATGTTGTTGTAGCGATTTTCGAGGCTTCAACAAAATGGCATGTTACTATTTATGGCCAACATACTGATTACAGGAGTCTCTCTTACTTATAATGTTGGTAATCAGTAGAAATCCCATAAACCTATAGCTATGAATTTCCTTAATTTTAATGTAAGATTGAAATGGAGGTTTATCCCTATTACACGAACTCTGTTTTCAATGGTGAACAATTTTTTTTTCCTCAGGTAACTTTAGTTTCTCTTAGTAGTTTATATTTCTCTAGTTCTACAGGGGTATGGTTTTAGTTATCGATATATACTTACTAAATTTCATCTATACAGGTATTGTAGTTGACATGACTCATCTTATGCTGAAAACTGGATATTCTTGCTAAAAATTGTTTTCCACTAATCTTATCGCATTTGTACCACTGGCAGGAACCTGTTTATGGCCAACATACTAGTTACATGAGTCTCTCTTACTTATAATGCAAGTAATCAACAACAGTCCCATAAAATTGTACCTATGAATTTCCCTAATTTTAATGTAAGACTAAAAGGGGGGTTTCTCCCTATTACACAGATTCCGGTTTCGGTGATGAACAAACAACTTTCCCTTAGTAACTTCAGTTTCTTTTAGTAGTTTAGAGTTCTCTGGTTCTACAGTGGTATGGATGGAGTTATAGATATATACTCACGAGATTTCATCTGGCTTTTGGATGTTTGTAGGTATGGCTCTCTTATACTCCGATGGTTTATCCCATTTCAAGACTAATTCATCTCCAGAAAGAGATTAACCAGAATCCTTTCCTTCCCAGGTATGCTTGGAACCCTTTTCAAAGTTTTACTCAACGGTTTATGGTCTTGTTAGGTCGTAAACATCTCTAGTCCAGGGTTCATCCCATGTACTCAAGGCTTTTAACTCTTATAAATTTCCTTCCAAGGTTAGGGGTCCTTACAGCTAATCAACTTCCCGTAGAGGATAGTCTATATGAGGAATTTCTCGGTCTTTGGTAGGGATTCGTAGTGAAGTAAAGGATGAGCTTACTAGGCCATTATGTTTATTTGCAACAGTGCTCCAGTTCTATGGAGAGATTATGTTTGTTTCATGTAAATTATTGAAGTATAATGCTTTTGTTCTAAGGTTGACAATCTCATGGAGTTAAGGGTTTTATTGCTAGTTATGATTCTTACTCTGTAGCATAAAATCTCTCATATTTTATTTTTATACTGCCAATTTTATTAAAAAAGGAGTTTTTGCAATAATAAAGATTGATTGTAACCCATAGAATTTATTTTTAGTTTTGATTACTTCACTCAGTAGTAATTGTATGAGCTATTATGGCATTGAATTTTTTTTCATTTCTCTTCGCCAAAATTCATTAATGTTAAGTATTCTTTATATAGACTCTGTGTATTTTTGGGTCTTGTTTATATCATGCTTTCCATCAACTATTCTTGCATTCATTGGGTAACTTTCTTTAATGAATACATGTATGTAAATCTTTTCATATCACCCATCATGGTTTATGTGGTCATTAGGCTCATTCTTTCCACTATTAGTTGGTTGAGGAATTTGGGTCATTTTTTTTCCAGGTTTTACTTGGTTCATAGAGCTTCTATATTCCCTCATTTATAAGGGTATTGGACTATCTCGCCTTTGCGTTACCATCCATTGGCCAGACTAAGCGGTACCGACATCAAAGTCACTTACAGTTTCGATTTACCATACCTCTTTCATGTCATGTTTTACAGGTTTAAATTCTTTGCGTTGCACTTGGACCTAATCAATACTACTTGTTGGTAACATTATTTTTGTAAAGTTATACCAAAAATTTTGGCATATTAATTTCTTCCTATTCTATAGCTTATAAACTGCTATTGTCCTAAAATCCATCAATATACTTACAAGAATCAAATATGATATTGAGCTAAGACATACATTTCATACAATCAGAAAGAAATTAATTACAACAACCAACTTTAAAATACTTATCTTCTTGATAGACAGTCCAAGAACTTAACCGAAGGAACACCCTCCACCCGTCCAATGAGATCAGTAATTACATCTGAATCTCCCCCTGAGCTTCCCCAACTACCAAAGAATGCTTTTGGTGGCAATGACCAGCCCAAGTCAGATTGCAAACCTAGCTCAAGTGTTTTCCTCCACCTGCAGCATACAACTGCACTTTTCTTGGTCATCTCTCCTCTCCCTCTTCTCCAGAAATAATTGGAATAAGAAAGGACCCCCTCTCTTCCCACTAAAATCCATTTATCTCCATGGAAGAGAGAACCAAGAATCATAATTTCCCCGATTGTCTGGTAGTTAGACAAATTCGTTCAAGGTCCCTCCTTAGAGTTCCTAGCCACATCCATCTAAATAACAAAACATATATATGGATAATTCTTTTAAATAGTTTCCATGAGTTTTGGCAGGCTTCTCCCTTAAGCCTATATATTAGAAGTCTCATTATCAAAATAATTAACCAAAAGTATAGTAAACCAAAATAACGAACATGTACTTATGTAACGAGGTGTGACAAGCTAAACTAAACAAATCAAGAAAAATTGTGGATTGATAATTTAGTTGGTAGATCTATAAGCATATCTAACACAATTTTACAACATAATATCCCTTTGGATTTAATAAAATAGATTTATATCACTACGATTTAATAAAAAAAAGATGGGTATATTTTTAATGGATTTTCTCTGATCTTAATGCTTACACCACTAACTATGGATTTGCATATAATGAATAGTAAATCTAGAGCTATAATAGTTGAATTATCTCCCTGATTATAATCAACGCAATGAGAATTAGCTCTAAAAAATACTCTACCCTTTGTGATTCCTTTCCTAGCAACTCAACCCCTCTCACTTATAGCCTTGTGTCTAGCTTCCATCTAAGGGTCTCGTATTGTAAACCAAGTCATCTCCCTCCCATTCTAGACTATCGAGCCTCTTAGGTGAATTAACGCAACCATGCAAGTCATTATTATGACCCTCCCATGTTGCACGCTTAATCTTGCCTTTTCCATAACCCTGATATCCTGTCATTAATTCACACACAAGGATTGTTAATACCTTTAACATATGGATTACTCTCTCTCTCTCTCTCTCTCTCTCTCTCTCTCTCTCTATATATATATATATATATATATATATATATATATATATATATATATATATATATATATATATATATATATATATATATATATATATATATATATATATATATATATATATATATATATATATATAAGATTGTATTACCTCACTTAAACAAATTTTTAGTTTATAGTTCATCTAATCATTGTCGTGTATATTTACGATAGATGGTCTAAACCTGCCCATTGGGAAACCATGTATTTTTTACCATCTTCCAATAGATTAGCAAGTCCAAAACTGTAAAGAATGTAGTATTTGCAACATAACTAGAGTATATATAGAGACATCATACCATAAAAGACTAATAGAAAACATCTAGCAACTATCAGTTAGAAGAGGTAACTAGTGTTGGATATCTTGCATTAGATTTTAGTGGGAAGATGAGGTGGTCATGATTGGGATATGGTGCTAAATTTCTACCAAACTAGCATCGATTCTTTCCATGTGGAACCTCATTTTTCTTTTTCTCTTTTCACATCCATGAGGCTAGCAATGATATTATACTAGTCACCCTGTCTTTCCATCAGGATCTTCCCAATATGGGTTTTCATCTTCTAGAACATAATTAGAGCTTCAAGGTACTACATTTTGCGGCCCTTGATATATCTGGGGTCTGAAAGCATCTTCCCAAAGTCCTCCATTAACTCTAAATCAGAAAATTCATGTCCATCTTTGGTTGTTATGTTTTCAAGGGTATGAATCGTACTACGGATATCATGGGTGATGATTGATTGAAAAACCTCAACAACCTCTTAGGATTGTTGTTGAGATCGATTATGGCCCTCAAGTCCTTGCCCCCCCCATCCATGGCCCTATCCCACCGCCTCGTCTTTGACTCCTCATGCATTGACAATGCATGGAGCCTGGTTGATGGAGGTCAAACCAAATATGGTCAAAACATAATACATGGTTGAAGAAACAAAAAAATATCAAGCACTATCCAATCTCAGAGCCTAGAGTTTCCAAGGAATCTAACCCAACTAACAAAGAAAATAAGTAGTAAGATGCATAGGGTGCTACCACCACAACCAATAACCTTCCATAGTACCGAAGACTAGACTCAAAATTATCATATTCATCCCAAATAAACCAATTAAACCAAGCAATAAGCTAGCACACACCATCATAGCTCAGGATTATATAAAATTTAACAAGCTAGAATATGTAAACGAAAATGATTGCAAGATAAAGGAATTTGAGAGCTTTTAGAGTTGCCAGGGGGGGAGAAATTCTCCATAACCTACATGCAAGGAATACTTGTTGTGATTAGAAGTATGAGAGTGATGGCCACTGACACAACCATGTCCTCCTCTAGCTCCTACTCCTAGTTTCCATCTTGTGCCTTTATCCCTAATCCTCTTAGCACCATAGCAAGACCAATTGAATCGCTTTAGGTAAAGAAATGTGCTTGGTACCTCAAGAATGCCAAGCCCTTTCTCAATTTTAGAAGGCTACCCCAATTTCCAAACCAATTGAAGCTTACATCCGTGTTCAAGTTGCCTTGCTTCCCAAATTGCAAACCAAAACCTTCTAATAATGGTGGATGATGATTTCTCAACTTGGCTGCAGCTTCACCAATACTCCCATTCCTCCCTCTTGTTTCCACCTTCTTCTGAAGGGCCATATTAACTTCATTTTATTTATGATTTCATGTGCAAGGATGACCATGCTACCACCAAATTTTAGTGCTTCTCATGTCTCTCGTTCACCAGGTGGTGGGCTCGATTACCCACACCACCAAAAACCTTGAACTACACCCCCATTGAGGAGAGTTTTTCAATAGTTTTAAAATAAAAGGGTGACTTCTTTATCTATATATATATATATATATATATATATACAATTTTTTTCTTAATTTTTTAATTTAGATTATTGAAAAATAAACAATTAATAACTAAACAAAATTTATGTGATGCAGGAGCATTAGAATTTCCCAAAGCCATCAAGCTTTTTGAAGAATAGCTCAAAAAAAGGGGCTAGATTTTATCCAAAAGGTAAAATAAAATCTTCCTTAAAAAAACATAATGCATGAGTGAATATTTAGGGAATAAATCTAGGAGTGATTTGGGATCTAGGAAAATGTGTTTTTCAAATTGTATTTAATCAATGTAAGCCTAAGGGCAAAACTAATGGCCAAATGAATGTAGAATCAAGCCACAAAGAAGAGGAGAGTTTGTGATTCTATGTGTATGTACATATTTTAATTATTGGAATAGACTTTTATACCTTCTTTGTATGCATTATCTACATGCATAATCACATGAAGAATTTGGATTTGTGTGTGAAATATGGAATAAATATGAAGTTTAATCTTTAAATAGGTTTGTTGTTTAAATTCAATTGAGCAACATAGCTCGATAGAATTTCCATTTTGAATTCCACCTAAAATTAATATGAAGTTTAATCTCTAAATAGGTTTGTTGTTTAAATTCAATGGAGCAACATAGCTCGATAGAATTTCCATTTTGAATTCCACCTAAAATTAGGATAAAATTTGGGTAGAACCTATATATGTTCCAAATAAAATTTCGGTAGAACCTATATATGTTCCAAATTGGAATAGAAGTTTCCATGATTTAAAAGTTGAGCTTGCGAGAAAATTCGATATGAGAGGAAGGTTTTATCCCCGGGATTGAGGTGAAATCAGAGCAGGTATGCGCTTTGAGGGAGGGAGTCAGATTGGGATTAAGATCGGGGTTTTCTGTGCAAAGGCTAACCCTAGAAGTGGAAAAATAAGATTTTTTAAATCCTCTCAAGACTGAATGAAAATAGTCCAAATCTTCCTTGCTGGAGATGAGAAGGCATGGTGGAAATGGTTATACGCCAAGAAAGGATTTTCAAAGCCGCATTATTTGAAGCATTGAAGCTGTATTGAAGGCTCTTCTGTAGCAAGAGAAATTTCTGTCGTAAATGTGAAATTGAATAGTAGGTTGAAAGAGCGATATCCGTATTTAAATGGCAGCAGGAAGATGAAAATATTGATTGCAGTTGTAGGGTGAAGATGTTGATTGCATTCATTTGTGTGGGGATGAGGTTGCATGGTAAGAAAATAATTGTTTCTGCTTGAAGCAAGAAGATGACCAGGGGGTGGAGATCAACTGCCAAGAAGGGTCTACTCTCGAGTCAAGGATTGTGCAGCGGTAGAATGCGAAGAGAATGGCATTGGGTTTGTGTTGCAATAATTAGTTGACTGTATGCATGCGTGAAGGTGTCGCACACTATAATTGCCAGAAACAATAAAATCGACATTGGATGTGCATGGGAGTAGAACATACGGTCATAACCCAAATTCTATTCTCTGAGCCGGTATCTACTCAGAATCGCAGTGAAGGATCAGAGAGTGAGATTTGAGTGGCTGCATCTGTTGATCCGCGAAGGCTATTATCATGGTTTGACACATCGCTTCGTTGGAGCCATATAGGTTTAGTACGTTGAATCTTCAATTGAGCGTAGTGGTTGAACATAGAGGTTTAAAGCTCAGCTTTATCTAGTCTAACTTAATCATTTACAAGAATTCCAAATATTGACATAAGTCAACACTGTTGTTGTTATTTTCACAAAAGTTGGATCCAGGTTTTGGAAGATTCTCAGTTTGAGCATCGATGAGGGAGAGGGAATCGACAGCCTTGAGAATGTGGATAATTCTGTCTGAATTCAATTCGAGAGCATCATCCGCATTGTGATTGGGTGGCAAGAGGAAAATTTAAATTTTAAAGTACAGAGAGTCGTTTTCTAAATAGTGATGAAACAACACAGGAGTGACAGCGTAGGACGAGCTGTATCACATCACAAGTATTGGTCGCAGCTTTTAACAAAGAAACTTTGGTACAGTGGTATTTCTGCATGTTTATTGCATGGTAGCCCCAAATACATCGAATTTATATCTTTTGCATTACAACAAAAATATTTTGATATTGAAACGTCACCGAATCAAAATTTTGATCAGCTAACAATGTGCAGCATTTTGTGTGTAGTGGTCATATTAAAATTTGTTAGAAGTAGTTATTTTCTTATATTGTTGGGATAATAACTAAAATCCATTTGTGTGTTGTTTTTTTTTAATTTAAGTTTTGGAAAAAACATATAAAAGGAATTATATGTAATTTTTTTTATATAAATGCTTCAAAAGTTGTGGAAGGATTTAAAAAAAATATGAAGGATTGCTATTTATCTATGTAAGCATGTAGAGGCAATAAGAATACATAAAACAAATGGAGAGTGAGTTGAATGGTTGGATAATGTATGTCTGCGAGTTGGCTATTGTAAATTTCACTTGAATAATAAGAATATGTTAAAATTAATGTAGAAATGTATTCTTGGAGAAAGTTCGTTCATTAGTTAAATGTGAGCCTTAGATTGTGATTTAGTTCCTACATCTTAGGAGTTTGTTCCAACTCTCCTACTTGCATGTAAACTATTTATTCATGGTGATTAATGATGAATGTGTAGAGCATTCTACTAGAGGCAGTCTCTATGTGGAGCTCATCACATGTGAGCTATCGAGTTTGATGAATACATTTTGTCTTCCATTTTTAACATGGTATAGGAGCTTCAAGGTTGAGTGAGTCAGAGTGTTCTGCAAGAGGAAGTCTACAGGTGGAGCTCCTCACCTATGAGTTGCCTAGTTTGATGAATATATTTTTTCTTCCATTTTTAACATGGTATTAGAGTCATTTTGCTGTGGTGATTGGGTGAGTGCGTAAGCAGTAGAATTGTGGCCTTTAGTCGCGGGTCTGATTGTGGCCCTTAGTCGTGGGTCTGTCTTGGGCATCCTTAAGTCGATTGCATCCTTTGGTGGCAGAGAAAGCAAGGAGAAAAGCTATTTTTTTCTCTCATCACCCATTTTCACTCAAAAATGTTGAAATTATAATTTCACTTGCCGCGTAATTACTCCAGGAAAACCGCTTGTCTTCCATCACACTGCTTTTCATCGGTGGTGGTTTTTCTTCAAACGGCCACGATATTGTACACCCGCTCACACGTGCACAACATTTTTACCAAAACGGTTTTCATCGGAGTGTAAAGGTTGTGTGGTTTGATCGAGCGTCAGTCATCCGATTGAAAGGTTGGTTGATGTCCGTTGATTGAAACAAAGCTGCATACAGGCTTGCAGCAAATGACATTGCGTGAAAGTTTTTGTATGACCGCCATTCTGTCAGTAAAGAAATTTAATGAAATTTACTGCAGTCGTAATTGTTGGTAAATATTTTAATTTTATTAGTTTTTTTTATTACACGAGAATATGGCAAGTAAAATTGTAATATGGCAAGTAAAATTGTATTGCCCTGTTATATTTTTTTTTGTTGTCTATTGAAAAAGGTAAGGAGAAGCACAGCAGTGCGAACGCGCAGCAGTGTGAGGGGAATGTTTTGTTGTCCATGGAGAAATGTAAGAGAGGCGCAGCAGTGCGATAGCAAAAAAGGAAAAAACTTTTATGCAAAGCAGTGCAGAGACTGAAATGAAATGCAAAGAATGCAGCAGCGTGAGTTTTTGTTGTTCGTTGGTGAAAAACAAAAGGGAATGCGCAGTAGCGCAAATGTAATTTTTCTTTGTTGTTGAATGTGGAAATACGCAGCAGCGCGTATGCAAGTTTTTTTTTGTTGGGCATATGAAATGAAATACACACAGCAGTGTGTATGTGTGATGTAAAAAAAAGGGGAAGAATTCCATAAGCCTTGTGTGTGGCTCGCATCATTTTGGGCCGCCATTTTCTTTCCGCGGAAGAAGAAAAATGTATGCAATGTAATGTAGCACAACAGAGCGCGAATGTAATTTTTTATTTTACACAACAGGGTGTCAATTTGAAGACAGAGAGTATTTTTCAGAAGAGACAGTGAAGTTTATTTTTGTTTTGGAACTGCATCTAAAGAAATCTTTTGTGTAATCCCTCTGTGAGAGGAAGGTCTCTTGTGTAACAGTGGATTTTTGTTAATGAATACAAAGTTGTTTTTTGTGTGTCTGTGAAATTCTGTTCTTCAGAAAGAAAATTTTATGCTTCCCTATGTTAAGATCTTGTGTGTTAAAATAAAGCATTTTCTCTGTTCTGTTCAAGTCATTTTTGTTTTGGAATTAAATAGAAAATTCCCAACATGGTATCAGAGCTTGTTCAGGCTCTTTGAAGGTTTCAAAGAATCTAAAGGAAGGATTTCTTGTTGCAGCAACTTCTCCAGCAAAGTGAAGACTCAGTCAAGAAAAATCCAAGGTATTTCTCAAGTCAATTTTTGTGTTACTGTTGAAGACAGTCAGTTATTTTAGATACACAGTCAAGTATCTTGAAACACAGTTAAGAGTGCAAGAACACAAATGGCAAGTTCAAGGAAGAAAGTCTCCAATCCTCCTAAGGATGTGTCCCCCTCTACTACTAAAATAGAAGACAGTCAATTTGATGAGGCTCCAAGGTTCAATGGGAACTTCAATATATGGGAAGCAAGAATGAGGACTTTCTTATAGTCTCAAGGGATTGAAATTTGGGAATCAGTGATTGATGATAGCAGGATGGATAGAGAATCCAAGGAGTACAATGCAAAAGCAGCAAAGACAATCTTGAATGGGCTACCTAATTCTGTAAAGAAGAATCTTGGAAAACATTCATCAGCAAATGATATATGGGACAAACTTCATGACCTTCAATCAAAAGGAACACTGACCATGAACATCAATCAAAAAGGAGATCCCGAACCCATCATAGAAGATGAAAATGAGAATGATGACATCAAGGCTGAAGCAAACCTAGAAGATGAAAAGAATGAAAAGGACTTTGTAGAAGAACTCCTCGCTCAACTTATGACTGCCATGGAAGAGATTAACAATTTGAAAAAGGAAAATGAAGCACTTAAGAAGATAGTTTCAGTTGGTAACCAAGATCAAACAAGGAAGAAAGTTGACCTCATCAAGCTTCAAGTACAAGAAAGGGATGAAGAGCTTAAAAAAACTTAAGAAGGAATTTCATCAAAGCAAAAGGAAGCATCATGAAGAAGTCATATCCATGACAAATCAATTGAATAAAGCAAAGAACCAGGAAGATACCTTGTCAAGTCAACTTGAACAAAGGTACAAGAGCGTGAACAAACTTGAAGAAGAGATTGGTCAGTACAAGGTAGAGGTCTCTTCCCTTAAGTCTCAATTACAAGAAGCTAGGAAATAGGCACAAGGAGTTGAGAAGAGAATGGAGAGTAGTCAAGCAAAGAATGAAGAAATATTCAAAATGAAGTCAGATATCATCTCCCTTAAAATAGTAGCAGCTGAAGTTACTCGTAGCAAGGAAGAAATTGAGGAGAAACTTGCAAAGAAGAATAATGAGTGTGAAAGGTTGGAAGAAGAGATTGTCCTCCTTAGAAAAAAGGTTGAAGGGATGAACAAAATCATGAAGAGCTCTTGAGCCTTGGATGACATGCTCAACTATCACAGATGTCCATCTGATAAATCAGGACTTGGGTATGCAGGTGAACCCTCAAACAAGAATGAAAATGCTTTAAGCAAAAGAGATGTGAAGAAGCAAGAAAGAAATTGTGATGTTCCTAGTTCCAGCAAAGGCAAGGAGAAAAATCAAGGCTGCAATAGAAGAAATCTTGCTCCAAGTAGAAAACCAGCTCCAAAAAGAAATGTAGATGATGTCAAAGAGGCAAGAGGCAATGGTTATCATCAAAGGATCTCAAGGCAGAAAAGATTCAGAAGTACATCAAGGAAACCTCCATCTCCCAGGTACCAAAGTTCATTTTTTGGTTATTGTTATTCTTGTTCAAACTATGGTCATATGAAAAAAGACTGTAGAGCATCTCATAGAGATAGATGTTATAGTCTCCGAAAACCTCCAAGAAACAATTTTACAGGAAGAAATCATGAAATTTTATTCACGAACAATGTAGAATGCTTCAAGTGTCATAACATTGGTCATATGGCACGTGATTGTAACTTAACATGGGCTCTTACACAAGCTAGAACCATGCAAAAGAAGAAAGTTACACAAGTATGGAGAAGGAAGGAAATACAGTCTGAAAGTCCCTTGAGCTCTTAGCCAATCTAAGCTTTTTTTGAGAAGACTCTGCCAAAAGGAGATGATGCATACAGTTAGGGGGAGCCTGTAATTCTTGATCATTATCGCTGAGAGCAAATGACCCACTGATTTTTCCAGAAAGCACAAGTGCAAATCATGCCCCAATGGATATAGCTAGCTGCAAAGACAGTGCTCTTATTCTCCAGAACAGTAACTAGGCACAGTTTTGTGGCTCAGGATTGATTGGAGTGCCTGAGCACAGCAGTGAGAGCGATGAAAGGAAAGCTGATACGAATAGGCAGAAAAGTTTTGAATTTTTGAGGAAATGTTTGGGTATGACTGATAACCCAGCAGTTGAAATTAAAGGGGAGTGTTGAAATTATAATTTCACCTGCCGCGTAATTACTCCAGAAAACCGCTTGTCTTCCATTGTACCGCTTTTCATCGAGTGGTGGTTTTTCCTCAAACGGTTGCGATATTGTACACCAGCTGACACGTGCACAACAGTTTTACCAAAACGGTTTTCATCAGAGAGTAAAGGTTGTGTGGTTTGATCGAGCATTAGTCGTCCGATTGAAAGGTTGGTTGATGTCCATTGATTGAAACAAAGCTACGTACAGGCCTGTAGCAAATGACATTGCGTGAAAGTTTTTGTTTGACTGTCGTTCTGTTCAGTAAAGCACTTTAATGAAATTTACTGCAGTCGTAATTGTTGGTAAAGATTTTAATTTTATTAGTCTTTTTATTACACGGGAGTATGGCAAGTAAAATTGTATTGCCCTGTTATATTTTTTTTGTTGTCTATTGAAAAATGTAAGGAGAAGCACAGTAGTGAGAATGCGTAGCAGTGTGAGGGGAATGTTTTGTTGTCCATGGAGAAATGTAAGAGAGGTGCAGCAACGCGATAGAAAAAAAGGAAAAAACTTTTATGCACAACAATGCAGAGACTGAAATGAAATTCAAATAACACAGCAGCATGAGTTTTTGTTGTTCGTTGGTGAAAAACAAAAGGGAATGCGCAGTAGCGCAAATGTAATTTTTCTTTGTTGTTGAATGTGGAAATACGCAGCAGCGCATATGCAATTTTCTTTTTGTTGGGCATATGAAATGAAATACACACAGCAGTGTGTATGTGTGATGTAAAAAAAATAGGGGGAAGAATTCCATAAGCCCTGTGTGTGGCTCGCATCATTTTGGGCCGCCATTTTCTTTTCGCAGAAGAAGAAAAATGTATGCAATGTAATGTAGCGTAGCAGTGCGCGAATGTAATTTTTTATTTTACACAGCAGTGTGTCAATTTGAAGACAGAGACAGAGTATTTTTCAGAAGAGACAATGAAGTTTATTTTTGTTTTGGAACTGCATCTGAAGCAGTCTTTTGTGTAATCCCTCTGTGAGAGGAAGGTCTCTTCTGTAACAGTGGATTTTTGTTAATGAATACAAAGTTGTTTTTTGTGTGTCTGTGAAATTTGTTCTTTAGAAAGAAAATTTTATGCTTCCCTGTGTTAAGATCCTGTGTGTTAAAACGAAGCATTTTCTCTGTTCTGTTCAAGTCATTTTTGTTTTGGAATTAAAAAGAAAATTCCCAACAAAAAATAGCGCTGGTCAAACCCATTCAGAAGAGGAGGCAACATGCCTGTGACCCTAGGAAACACGCTGATCTCCCTACTCTTACATGAATGTTTGTTAGCATGCCAAGTTAGCGTGTGTTTCCTCTGAATCGACACGTTGGTTGACTTAAAAAAAAAGTCACAGTACTCGCCACTGTTCTGTTGCTATGCGTATCGTGGAGGATCGATCCAGAGGCCAATAGCGGACGAGATTGTCTGGATCAAGCAAGTGGTGTGAGGATCATGCAGTAGAGCTGGCGAAATTGTTGAGTCTGCAGTGGCAGCATTTGTAGCTGCAGATCAATGCTAGGATCGATGGATTTGACGATCTGATGATCTTTGGTATTGCAGATATGGTGATGGTGAGCTGGTTACCTACCTAGGTGATCGGTGGTAAACCCAACATGAACAGATCGGTGCGAAACGTAGATTGACAAGGTTCTCGATGAGAATCGGTGGATCGTGGTATCACCTAAGGCAAAAGTGGCAAGCTCCTTTGAGTTTGCAACGTGGGCGTATTCTGTGAAAATCAGAATCGAGCTGCAGTGATGGTGATGATCAGTGGGTACATGAAGTTGACTTGAAGACCCATCAATGCCAAATCGGTCGCTGATTGATTAGTGTTGAAAGTCGCGGACCAACTGTTGTCCTGGCTTGTTTTCATGTCCGTTTTGGTTCTAGTTCCACGTTAGTGTTTTCTTGACACCGATAAGATTGTTTCCTGAGAGATCCAAAATCTCATGGACGGTTTGTTTTGGAGAGACTCTTGCTGCTGGTGTGGGTTGAGGCAGTCCATGTGTGTTGTGGTAGCGCAGGGAGGCAAGTTCTTTAAAGGAGATCTGAGACTGTTGTGGGGTGCATCATGATTCACGATTTACATAAAGGCCGAACCCAGAAGGTATGTGGGGCACATCCAATGTATTTACTCTAGATTTGACCGAGGTGATCTATTAATATCTAAAGACCAATGACTTGAAGGTATTGGTTTTTTTGTGATCGTTGCAAATTTCGATCAAAGAACATTTTTTTGAGAGGAAAAGTGTTTGGGGAACATTTAAAATGGGGGTCATTTATTTTAATGAGGGCTTCTATATCTTTAAAACTGATTTATTTTTTGAGCACCCATTTTTTTTTAGATTGAGATCTAGAGATAGATCTATTTTTTTCAGATTGAGATCTAGAGATAGATATGTTTTTTTCAATTGCCGGAGGTCGACAGTTTTTTTTGAGGTAGACCTGTCAAGATGAATAACTAGATGGGAGAGGCATATATTAAGGAGAGAAATAAGCTCGACAAATCCAATTACTCTAAGTGGAAATTTAAGTTGCAAACCTTGTTGGAGGGGCAAAACGCATAAGCGATTGCAAGTGGTGATGAGTTGAAGCTCATCATAGCTAAAGGCGAAACATCAACAACAATCCAGGACTAGGAAAAGAGGGAGAACAACGAAAAATTGTTGTTAGAATTGTCAGTGAAAGATTGTATTATCCCTCACATCTAAGAATGTAAATCAAAAAACGATATTTGGACAACTCTGAAGGACCTGTATGAGATCAAAAACAAAAACCACCCGATGTTTATGAAAAACAAGATTCTCTCCATTAAAATGGAGGAGAATGAATCAGTGGCTACGTTCATCTCTCGAATCAAGGATTTGAGACTATGTTCATCTCTTCGAGAGGGCAACCTCCAACAAAGCAGAGCTCAATTACAAAATAATACATGACACTCCTCAATGGGGAGCCTCTATCCTTTATATAGGATTGATACATACAATACCATGGGTCAGTACCATGCTTCTCTCAATACCATCTATCTAATACCATGGCCCGTTTGCAACTAAATGTGGTCCCTTTCTTAAATGCGAGTCAACCACTTACAATTATTAATATGGGTTTTATTGACTCTTTAACTAACTATAACTATGACTTGACCCTATTACATAAATAAAGGGGTGAGGGTTGGACCTTAACATTCCCTTCCCCATAAAAAGCAGCCTTGTCCTCAAGGCTAAAGCTACGGAAACTGCTAAAGAATAGTGGCTGGTTCCCAAATCGCATCATCTGGAGAGGTGTCTTTCCACTTGACGAGTAATTCCTTGATCATGCGGTCAAGCAGATGTCGTCCTCGCGTATCGAGGACTTGTTCGGGCTGGAGCTAGAGTGAACCTTCTTCATCCAATTCAGTTAGACATGTTTTAATTTTGTAATTGTTCCCCACCACTTTCTTGAGGCATGATACATGGAAGACTGGATGTATTTTTGAAGTTGGTGGCAAGGCTAGCTTGTAGGCTACTGCTCTAATGCGCTAAAGTATTTCATAAGGTCCATAGAATTTTGGAGCTAATTTTTGACGGCCCTTGTCTTTGAGTGATATTTGCTTATATGGTTGCAGCCTCAAGAATATCTGAACCCCTTCTTGAAATGTGTGCTCTGAACGATGTTGGTCTGCCTGCTGGTTCATGTGATTATGAGCTTAATGGAGATTATCTTTGAGATGGGCAAGCATGGTTGCACGGTTCTATAGGAGTTGATCCACTGCTTGCACCTTAGAGCATCCAGGGATATAAGAAGTAGGTGGAGGTGGGAGTTGACCATACATTGCTTCATATAGAGTCATCTTGATGGTTGCATGATAGTTAGTATTATACCACCATTCAGTGAGAGGTAGCCATTGTACCCATTGATGTTGCATTTCTGAAGTGAAGCACCTGAGGTATGTCTCAAAACATTTGTTCGCTGCTTCAATTTGACCATTAGTTTGGGGATGATTGGAAGTAATTAGTTGGAGTTGGGTGCCTTGTAGCTTGAAAATTTCTTGCCAAAAGCTACTGGTGAAAGTCATGTCACGATCAGACATAGTTTGAAGATCTAGTCCATGAAAGCTCGAGCCACCAAAGTGGGGGTAAACGGGTGGGGTAGAGCACAAAAATGAGCATATTTAGAATGTCTGTCCACAACCACCATGATGACTGACTTATTTCCTGACTTCGGAAGACCAGTAATGAATTCCATAGAAACATCCATCTAGATTGAGGCAGGGATGGGCAATGGTAGTAAGGTGCTTGGTGACTTGACTGTTACTCCTTTATGGCATTGACACACATCACATTTAGCTACAAAAGTAAGAATGTCAGTTTTCATGCCTATCCGAAAGAAAGAATGATGAGTGCGAGCATAAGTCTTCTGAAAGCCTGCATGGCCTCAGTGGGAGATGAGTGAAACTCCGCTATAATGCATGTTTTGAGGGTGGATGTCAGTGATATAACTACTCTATCCTTGTACCAAAGAATCCCATCCTTCAAAGAGTAGCCAACTGAGGAATTAGGATCTACTCTTAAGTTATTAATGAGTTGGGAGAGAGAGGGATGTGAAAACCATTCCTTGCGTGCTTCTTCAATCAAATCTGGTATGGGAAGAGAGATTGATAGTAGGTGCTTTCATCCTCAAATTGGCATGATAAAGCGTCCGCTACTACATTGTCACACCCTTTCTTCTAAATTATCTCATAATCATATCCTAGCATTTTAGCCAACCATTTATTTTGTTGGGGCGAGGATAGACATTGCTCCAAAAAATATTTGAGGCTTTGATGGTTTGTGCAGATTTGGAAACTCTGCCCCAATAAGTATGGTCACCAGGTATCTACTACATGTAAGATGGCCATGATTTCCTTCTCATAGGTAGATTTTCCCAAATGTTTCCCACTCATTTGTTGGCTGGTGAAAGCCAAGGGTTGACCTTCCTGCATTAAGACAACACCAATACTAGTACCTGAAGCATCACATTCAATCACAAAAGATTTGGTGAAGTCAGGCAGTGCCAATAGGGGAGTGGAACACATGGCCTGTTTGAGAGCCATAAACACCTATTGTGCTGCATCACTCCAGAGGAATGAATTTTTCTTGAGAAGGTTAGTGAGGGGTCTAACAATGCGACCATAATTGTGGACAAATTTGTGATAGTAGCTGGTGAGACCCAAGAATACGCTCAAACTCTTCAAGGTTTTTGGTTGGGGCCAATTTTGCATTGCTTGTATCTTTTTGGGATCCACTGGGACACCTTCATGACCTACAATGTGGCCCAAATACTCAACTTCTTCCATGCCAAATGAGCACTTGGACAATTTGACAAAAAATTTATGATTCCAGAGCAGTTGCAAGAGCAGGTATACATGCTAAATATGTTTTTCCCAGGTGAGGTTGTAGATGAGAATGTCATCAAAGAAAACGAGGAAAAATTTTCGGAGATATGGTTTCAGCAGGTGATTCATGAGGATTTGAAAAGTGGATGGGGCATTACAGAGACCAAATGGCATGACCAAGAATTCATAATGGCCTTCATGAGTTCGGAAAGTAGTCTTGGGAATATGTTATGAAACCAGCTCAAGAAAAGATAGAAAAGAAAGATCAACGCCTTAGAATTCAGCCTCTTCGAGGGGGCAACCTCCTTTACATTACATAAATGAACAATTCTTGGATGATACAAATGACAAAACCTCCTTTCTATATATAGGAGTCTAAGGAGTCACAATATAATCCAACCGACCTAACAATAATAATATAAAGCCACAAAAATAATAATAGAGGGATTCTATGGGGCACAGAAATAACAATATGTGGGTAATAGGGGCACAACAATATAAATAAGGGGTATAACTACAATAGTAATGGGGTAATCACTAGTATTATAGGGACCCAACATGCCCCTCTCCTTCAAAAAAGTGTTGTCCTCAACGCTTGAGCAGTTCTGGATACTTCTGCATAAAATTCTCATCCTCCCATGTGGAATCTTCAGCGGATAAGTTCTTCCACTTGATAAGATACTCTGAAATTGATCGATTTCGTAGCTGTCGAGTTCTTGTTTCTGTGACTGCTTCCGGTTCCAATATAATTTTTCCTTCCTCGTCAAGTTCTGGCAATATTGTTTGAACTGGGAGCTTGTCGCCTATAACCTTCTTTAAACATGAAACATGGAAAACTGGGTGCAATCGAGAAGCTGCAGGAAGCTCCAATTTGTATGCCATAGTACCAATCTTTTCCAACACCTTGTACGGACCATAATACTTTGGTGATAATTTATTATCCTTCTTAGCTTGCTTTAGGGACATTTGCTTATATGGTTGTAGCCGTAGGAATACCCAATCACCTACATCAAAACTTCTTTCACTGCGATGTTGATCTGCCTGTTGTTTCATTCTATTTTGTGCCAACACGAGGTTATCCTTTAAGAGTTGGAGGACTTGTTGTTGATGTTCGATGTGATGTTCCACTGCTTGAACCTTAGAATTTTCTCTTAAATATGATGTGATGGATGGTGGTTGATACCCATAAAGTGCCATAAATGGGGTCATTTTTGTTGCTGTATGGAAGGAAGTGTTATACCACCATTCAGCCAGAGGCAACCATTTGACCCATTGTGTCTGTTTATCAGATACAAAGCAACGAAGATATCCTTCCAAACATTTGTTTACTATCTCAGTTTGCCCATCAGATTGAGGATGATAAGATGAGCTATGAGCTAACTGAGTACCAAGACAAGAAAATAATTCTGTCCAAAAATTTCCAGTGAAAATGGGATCTCTGTCACTTACAATAATCTTTGGGTTTCCATGTAGCTTTTGAACTGTTTCCATAAATGCAGTAGAAACTGTACTGGCTTTAAATGGATGTGATAATGCACAAAAGTGTGCATACTTGGTAAGTCTGTCAACTACCACCATGATGACACTCTTTCCCTCAGACTTGGGTAAACCTGTGATAAAATCCATTGAAACCTCCTCCCAACGTTGGCTTGGAATGGATAAAGGTTGTAATAGACCCGGTGTCTTAATTGTTTCAACTTTATTTTGTTGGCAAACCAAACATTCCGCCACAAACTTTTGAATATCTGATTTAAGGCCATCCCAAAAAAATTCCTTCTTAACCCTGTGGTAAGTTTTTAAAAATCCTGAGTGCCCTCCTAAGGGAGAAGTGTGCAATTCCATAAGAATCTTTTGTTTTAGCTGGGAATTCTTACAGAGGTATAAGCGATCTTTGTACCATAACGAATCATTTTTCCAGCTAAATGTATCAGAAGTACTGGAATCTTGTTGTAGCTTTCGAATAAGTGCCCACACTTCTTCGTCATTCTTCCATTCCTCCTTTGCTTCATTTATCCAATCTGGTTGGATAATAGAAATGGCACACAACAATGCTTCCACATCCTCATCCTTTCTTGAGAGTGCATCTGCCACCACATTTTGCTTCCCTTTTTTGTAGATGATTTCAAAGTCATAACCCAACATCTTTGTGACCCACTTTTGTTGCTCTTCAGAGGATAATCTTTGTTCTAAAAAGTATTTAAGGCTATCATGATCCGTTTTTACCTTGAAGTGTCTTCCCATTAGGTAGGGTCGCCATTTCTTAAGTGCATGGAGTATTGCCAACATTTCCTTCTCATAAATAGCTTTGCTTAAAAACTTTCCCTTGATTGGACGACTTTCAAAAGCAATGGGTCTTTCATCTTGCATTAGAACAGCACCAATTCCATTTCCTGAAGCATCACATTCCACAATAAAGGTTTTTGTGAAGTCCGGTGTAGCTAAGACCGGTGCTTGGCACATTGCCTCTTTAAGATGTTTAAAGGCCTTTGTTGCTTCCGGAGTCCATGAAAATGAATCTTTCTTCAATAATGTTGTTAGAGGTGCTGCTATTCTCCCATAATTCTTAACAAACTTGCGATAATACCCTGTCAACCCAAGAAATCCTCGCAGATGCTTTATGGATGTGGGGATTTTCCATTCCTTAATGGCTTTAATTTTGCTAGGGTCTACCTTAACTCCTTCATGAGATACAATATGACCCAAATATTCCACCTCCTGGACTCCAAAGAAACATTTGGATCTTTTTGCATATAATTGTTTCTCCTCCAATAGTTGTAGCACCTTGTCAACATGTTCAACATGATCCTTCCAAGACTTGCTGTAGATTAGTATATCATCAAAAAATACTAACACAAATTTTCTAAGGAATGGTTTGAAAATTGAATTCATCAAACCTTGAAATGTTGAAGGTGCATTGGTAAGGCCAAAAGGCATGACCAAAAATTCATAATGACCCTCATGAGTTCTAAATGCCGTTTTCGGAATGTCTTCAATCTTCATTCTGATTTGATGATATCCCGAACGAAGATCCAACTTGGTGAAGTAAATTGATCCATGCAATTCATCCAGTAATTCATCAATGACAGGAATGGGGAACTTATCTTTAATAGTGAGCTTGTTGAGCTCCCTATAATCTGGACACATGCGCCATGATCCATCCTTCTTGTGCACCAATACTACTGGAGCTGAGAAAGAACTTTGACTCGGTTGAATTATACCAGCCTCTAGCATTTCTGCAACCATACGTTCAATTTCACTTTTTTGGACATATGGATATCTGTACGGCCTGATGTTTGGAGGAACACTTCCTGGAATCAGATGAATAGCATGATCATGATCACGCATAGGTGGGAGACCTTTGGGAGTCTCAAATACCTTGGAATGATTGTCCAGGACTTTTTGGAGATCTGGAGAAATAGATGATTCCAATGTGGAAACATCTAGCGAACATAATTGTGCAATTACACCTCTTTGCTCCTTTTTTAGAAGCTTTGTCATGCCATTAGAGCTGATTATCTTTCCTGGTTTCCCTGCAATACCCCTTAATTCAACTTCCTTTCCTTCCACAGAAAATTTCATGAAAAGTTCTTGAAAATTAAAAGCTATTGTACCCAAGGATTGTAGCCATTGGACTCCTAGTACAACATCAGCACCTCCCATTGGAATGGAAAGCATTGGGCTAGTCAATACATATTCTCCCATGGATAGCTTGATATTATGGCACTTTCCAGAACAATTTATTGTTCCTCCATTTGCAATCATCACTTGACACTCTGGTGCTGGATATAGGAAGCAATTCAATTCTTTTGCTACCCTACAATGAATAAAATTGTGGGTGCTTCCTGAATCAATCAACACTATTACCTTTTTCTTCTTGATTTGTCCTTCTATCTTGATGGTTTGAGGAGTGGTAATTCCCGCCAATGCATTACAAGATATGGTCGGATTTATTTGTTCTTCATCTAGGCTTTGTTCCTGGAATATATCCTCTTCTTTTGACCTTTCTTGCTCCTTTTCTTCTTCCTCTTCACAATCTATGTAGAATAATTTCTTCTCAGCACACTTATGACCTTTTGTGTATTTGCTATCACAATTGTAACAAAGCCCTTTTGCTCTTTTTTCTTCCAATTGTTGTGGTGTCAACCTTGTAGGTTGTGGAAGACTATGGGCAACAACACTTCCGTCTTTATAGTTGTGAATGGTATGCTTCCTAGTTGCCATAATTTTGCTTTCCATTTTTCTTGCTAACCTGAATGCCTTCTCTAATGAATCAGGTTCCCAAAGGCGCACATCATGTTGGATATTATCCTTTAAAGACCCTATGAACACATCAATCCTATGCTCCTCTGGAATATCTTTTACCCTTATGTTCAATTTTTGGAACTCCTCAATGTGCTCCATTATTGAACCCTTTTGTTTGAGACTTATCAATTGGCTAAAAAAAGTGTTGCTTTTTGTATCCTCATAATGTGCTATCAATTCTTCCGTAAAAATTGCCCAAGTGATAAATTGTTTACGAGAACAAAGCCATTGATACCATACAAACTGATTTGGTTCCAAATATAAAGTTGCCATACGTACCTTTTTGTGTTTTGCACATTATTGAGATCGAAGAATTGCTCCATCTGTAATATCCATGTGGCGGGATCCTTGCCATCAAACTTCCTCATATCGATTTTTGGAACATGGTGAGTCTTCGATCCAACATTAGAGTCTATGGAATCATGATTAACATTTCTTTTGTTCTCATCATGAGTTTCCTTTAGTACTCTTTCACCCTTAGTGACCATTTCTTGTAGCAACTTATCCATCTTATCATCCATGCCATCAATTTTAGCGTCCATGCCATTCACCTTAGCTTCCATGCCATCCATCTTAGCTTCTACACCTTTCTTTAAACCATCCATCTTAGCTTCTACATCTTTCCTTAAACCATCCATTTTAGATTCTGTTGCTTTTTGTGCAAGTGACACTTGTTGCACTTGTTCTTGTAATTTTGATATATCATGTAGCATTTCTTCTTCTTCTTCATGAGTCATGCTAGAGCTTTCAGGTTCCTTACTAGGTGTTTTCATTTTCTTTCCTCGGGGCATCAGTTACCGATAATAATTCTCTAATATGCCCTTTGAATTCCTTCAAAATAAATTTTCAAACCAAGCTTAAGCAAAAATTAAAGAAAATCTACACACCTTTTTTCACTTTGTAGGAGCTCGATATTGCCTCTGATGTATCTCTGTAATTTCTGATTATCTAGTTCTGAATTTGTGACCTGTAGTAGCCCTCTGTGTCCTCTTTCCAATGCCACAAGTCTGACCCAAATTGGATTCTCCAAGGAAGAGTTATGCGAAATCTCCCACAGTGACTTGATTATAGACTAGTTCAGTAGAGCGAACTTGTACGACGTGCCACGTGTCACTGTTTCAACCTTTGAGTCTGAAAAATATATAAGAGAAAACTACAGTCCGTCCTCTTTCTGTAACTTCTTACGAAATTTCAATCCGATGCTCAGAAAGAAAGTTATGACGATTTTCCCCAGGTCACCTGTTTTTGAGTGTAATTCAGGAGTCTGTTTGGAGCAGTGAAACCCTAGAATCCAAAGCTCTGATACCAAATGTTATGAAACCAGCTCAAGAAAAGATAGAAAAGAAAGATCAACGCCTTAGAATTCAGCCTCTTCGAGGGGGCAACCTCCTTTACATTACATAAATGAACAATTCTTGGATGATACAAATGACAAAACCTCCTTTCTATATATAGGAGTCTAAGGAGTCACAATATAATCCAGCCGACCTAACAATAATAATATAAAGCCACAAAAATAATAATAGAGGGATTCTATGGGGCACAGAAATAACAATATGTGGGTAATAGGGGCACAACAATATAAATAAGGGGTATAACTACAATAGTAATGGGGTAATCACTAGTATTATAGGGACCCAACAGAATATCTACTTCTTTCATGCATATTTGGTGATAGCCCAAGCAAAGATCTAGCTTTGTAAAGAATTGAGCACCATGTAGTTCATCTAGCAAATCATCAACAACTGGGATAGGGAATTTGTCTTTGACCGTGATCTTGTTGAGGGCCCTAAAGTCTAGACACATGCACCATTCCCCATCTTTCTTGAGCACCATGATCACTGGTGATGAATAAGAACTGATGCTAGGACAAATGACACCGTCTTCAAGGAGTTCCTTGATGATTTTTTCAATTTCATTCTTTTGGGCAAAAGGATATCGATATGCCACATATTCGACGGTTGTGCCCCTGGAACCAAAGTGATGCTATGGTCATGTTCCCCTCTAGAGGGTGGAATCTCTTTAGGTTTGTCAAATACCTGCTCGTGTCACTTTAAGACCTGTTGCATGTCAGGATGAATATGAAGAGTAGTGGGCTTGATGGTCTGGATAGCATTAAACTGGGCGATAACTCCATCATGGCCCTTTTTCAACAACTTTTCCATGCGATGTGAGCTGATGATAGAAGGAGCACCTGCTTGAAGTCCATGGAGGGTATGCATGTGTTCATTATGCTTAAAGCTCATATATAACTCTTGGAAATCCATGGTGATTGGGCTTAGTGTGCGAAACCATTTAGCCCCCAAGATAATGTCACAACCACCCATGTTAATCGTAAACATGTGGGTCTTGAGCTGATAGTCTCCCATCTTGATCCAAATGGAAAATGGCATCAACCCATGGTATTCATCCACCCATATTATTCATTGACCCATGGAATTTACCCATGTTATTGTAAATGGCATCTGCCCATGGCATTGTAAAATCCACCCATGGTATTCATTCACCCATGGAATTGACCCATGGTATTGTAACTGGAAAAATATTATAAGTAACAAGTCACATTTTGTAAAAGGACAGATTGTCCGCCACAATCTAGCCTTTACAGTTCAGAGGCATGTGGCCGCCACATCTCTTCTCAGAGATAAGCTACCATCACCCAAGTTTTCTTATGGCAATTCAAGTTTTCAGATCTTGGGGGCCTCTTCCCCCAAGATCCATTTCAATCTTTTAGATCTTGGGGGCCTCCTCCCAAGATCCGGATCAGTGGTATCAGAGCAGGTTATGATTCCATGGGAATGAGGGTTTGATGCATATTTCAATTTCAAATTTTGCAGAAATATTCAACAAACTTCAGGCATGTGCTACAACCTCCACAGAGCACTTTCTTGGGTCAAGCAGGAAGAATTTATTTTTTTTTTCAGGAATTTTTCGGGCGGCGACTTTGCAGATCAGATCTGAAAAAATTGGTACAAAATTTACAAAAAAAAATACCAGATCTGAATTCCTCTCGAAAACTCACCCAATTTCAAAAAAAAAATGGGTCGAATCAGAGTTCGGATGTGGGAGATATCGCTGATTTAAAATTAGTTATTTTATCAGAATTTTTGTGACGGCGGAACTGTTGCAGCGCGAATCTGAGATCTCAGAGTGTCTAGATAGGGATTTCCAACTCATGGGAAGATGCAAAATGATCCTTTTGCTTCTAAAAACAGGTTATAATAAATATTCTGAGTTATATTGGCCGAGTTATGTCCATTTTAACTTTGGAGCAGCATTCGGAGTGGGTTTCCATTGGAGACGTGCCCTCCCACCCCACTTTAGTAGGCACCTGCTTCACATTCATCAGTTTCAACACAGCAGCATTCGGTTTGGGTTATTTGGAGATGTGCCCTCCCACCCCAGGCTATGTAGGCACCTGCTACTTCATCAGCAACCAACATCATGGTTATGGGTCAACCACATAAAATCCTTGTCATCGAAGTCCATTTGCTAGGCCGCACATTGTCAGAATCAAAGTTGGTCACAAGCATTACAGGGTATCTCTATCCTCGGATCTTTGATTATCAGGGTTTTGGGTTAACCACATAAAACCCTTATCTTCAGTGGCTCTTCATATTCAACAAAGGCTTCGGAGTAGGGAACTTTACGCAATGGGGACCATTGCTTCTTAAGGAGGGAGGAATGATCCAAATGGAAAATGGCATCAACCCATGGTATTCATCCACCCATATTATTCATTGACCCATGGAATTTACCCATGGTATTGTAAATGACATCTGCCCGTGGTATTGTAAAATCCACCCATGGTATTCATTCACCCATGGAATTGACCCATGGTATTGTAACTGGAAAAATACTATAAGTAATAAGTCACATTTTGTAAAAGGACAGATTGTCCGCCACAATGTAGTCTTTACAGTTCAGAGGCAGGTAGCCACCACATCTCTTCTCAGAGATAAGCTACCATCGCCCTAGTTAGTTTATTTCCATTATTATTTGTAAGCATATTTTAGTATTTTCCATTAATGAAATGAAGTATTATTCCGCTGCATATCTGTGTTTATGGTTATCTCTGTAATTTGTTTCGTTCCTGTTTAAGTCCGGATCACATCTGAAGTTTTATATTTTCGCAGCGGCCTTCACATTTCATTATCCCCCCATTAGTAATCTAGACCTAGAAATTAGAGACTGCCCTGACAAAACAATGAACAGCTTCAGGGACTCATTGATGGATAAAGTTATGAGTGCTGCCACTATCAATCAATACTACTACAGGGTGATGTTTAATAAATCCTCTAATAATTGGTTCCACTCGCATAGCTGGGAGTTCATTGTCCTGCTTGGTTTCCTCAACTTCGTCCTCTAGTCCCTCAAGGGGTGGGGCTTCTTCAAATGAGCTGTGATCAGTAACATAAATTTGAAAGAATTTGGGTTCCTTCAATTTATGCCTTGGGGAGTATTTGTCATCGTAGTAGTAGCACAATCATTGTTTTCTTCTTTCATCCATTTTTGTTGGAGACACCTTTTGAACCTTAAGTGTTTGGGTTGGGCCCTGAGCCTGGGTGGGGCATCCCTTGGTTATGAAAATTGGATGAGGAGACTGGACAACTAAAGCACATTCCACTTCGATAGCCTTGTTGCAAGCGTCTATCCATGTGGGTGGGTGGTGCATCCGGACATGTGCTTGGATGACTTCTTTGAGACCACTTATAAAACATTCCCAATAGAATTCATCTCCCAGACCTTTTGTGCGGATGGCCAACATCTCAAAGGCTCCAATGTATTCTTTTATTGTGCCTGTGTGTCAGAGCTTAGTAAGAATACCCAAAAAGTTAGATTCTCTATCAAAGCAGTAACAAATAGATTTTGAGAACACCTGCCAAGTCATTTTCCTGGGATAGAATTTCTAATGCCACTGCCACCATTTCCATCTCTCTTGGTCTAAGTAAAGGGCTCCCACACGTAGTTTAGTTGGATCATCTTAGATATCATTCAGAAGGAAATATTGTTCCATTTGTGCCACCCATATTGTTGGATTAGAGCCATCAAATCTATACATGTCCAGCTTGGGTGGCCGAGCGTGGGCATGTTGGTGATTTCCATGGAAGTGAATGTGATGGCTAGATTCTCCTTCAAGGTCTTAAGACCATGTGCCTCTAGATACCACCTCGACATGCTCACTTTGAAAGTTTCCATGAATTTTTGAATCTGGTCCACTATGTTCTAGAAATAAGCCAACTGTTTTTCAAGGCTCTCAATCTTCTCATTGGCCATGGCTTGAGATTTGGTTTCTACCATACACAGATCTTGGTCACTTGTCATAACTTTGAAATTTTTTGGGACTGCCTGAAAATTGAAGCTGACAAGTGAATGGTATCACTGCGATCAGCTCGTCGTCCTGATTCTTATGGGCTAAGTCTCTTATAAGCGTCTCAATAAGGCCTTAGACTTTTACTCCCCGCTTATCAATACTGTAGTGGCCAATTTCCAGAAAACTTTATCCTGCCCAATGTCCTACGAGAATTGCCCCAAGGTATACGAGCCACCAACCTCACTGCACAAATGGTCAGATCTTCCTGCGAAACCCCCAACTAAGGAATGTGAGTTGGACTGTGGCGGCGACAGAACCCCAACTGCTAGATCTGAATGGTATTGTGGCAGTAGAAGCTCAACTGGTGGATCTGATTGTTGTTGCGGTGACAGAACCCCAACTGATAGATTTGATCTGGAAAATAGGATAATGGGTGATCTTTAGAGAGTTGAGGGAAATATGGTCTCAAAGGAGTGTCAGGTACTATAGATTGCAATTTACATAAGGGTCCAACAATAGTATTCAACCCAATCTTTCAGGGCACTAACTAAGGAGGATCAACCGTACACTTAGTCATACTACCCGACTACCCCATTGTATGTGCAATTAATCTCCCCGAGTGTTGTTCTCGGTGTACTGTAGCAACAATACGACAAAAGGTTTATCTAAGGCGAGGTTTCAGGTGAACCTAGGGGGCTTTCGATATACCCAAAGGGTACGTGGAAGGTAGTCCATGCACAATTCTATCTAATGTGCTACTACCCGAAGGGGTACCCATAGGGGTTACAAGGGAGTCCAACAAAAGTGACCACCTCTTGTATTTCTTGCATGCATGCCTCCCCAAATCCACAGGTTTATGCGCTCAACGAGAGATCCCGCGGTTTAAAGACGTCAAAACATGTCTCTAGCCTAAAAACATTTCTGCTAAAAATGGAGATACCATTGGCCCTGAAAAGTGCTCTGATACCACTTGTTATGCTCTTGACCTACTAGAAGATTCCAAAATACCAAATATGTGAAGAAATGCAACCCAGAACATAGAACAAAATGAGAAAAACAACAAGTATTTTATTATTCAGAGATGAAATCAATGTTCACTTGCCCCTTCAAGGGGGCAACCTCCAGCATAGCAGAGCTCAATTACAAAATAAGACACGACACTCCTCAATGGGGAGTCTTTATCCTTTATATGGGATTCATACATACAATACCATGGGTTAGTACCATGGTTCTCTCAATACCATCTATCTAATACCATGGTCCGTTTGCAACTAACTGTGGTCCCTTTCTTAAATACAGGTCAACCACTTACAATTATTAATACGAGCTTTATTGAATCTTTAACTAACTATAACTATGACTTGACCCTATTACACGGATAAAGCGGTTAGGGTTGGACCATAACAGAATTCTAGCTAAAATTAAGATAGAATTTGGATAGAACCTGTATAGGTTCCAAATTCACATAGACATCTCCATGATTTAAATGTGAACCTTACAAGAAAATTCTATTTTCCTGCATTATTTTGTAATGTCAAATTTATATTTATAGTTGATCTTATGGTTTTTATTTTTGATGGTACTAGTGGTAAATGTTGTAATGTTCATTAATTAGTAATTTTAAACCCAATAAATAAAATAATAGAAACATATTTGAAAAACAAGTAAAAACAATAACTTAGGAAAAAAATTTAAGAAGGTAGACAAACTTGAAGTGTTGATTTTTACGGTTTTACCTAATAATGGAATTTGGAATTTAATGTGATAGCTGAAAAATGTTTGAATTTTAATCCTTTAAAAAAATCAGTGGTGCTACATCACCACTTTTGTATTTCAACATAGTTTTTCACATCTTTCATAATCATGATATTTGTTTTCTAATGCCATGGTAGAAAAATGTTGGAATTCTAACTTTGAAATTAAAAAAGGGTGATGTTGCATCACCACTTTTCAAAATCAACATGAGAATCATGATTTGATGTGACCTCCAAAAAACTTTGAACTTGATAAAGTTCTCATTAACTTGGTAACATTATTCACACACAAACTATAAAAAATGAGAACTAAAAATATTAAAACTAAAATGCATTCAATCAATTGTAGCTAAAGGAAAATCAATGAAAGAATAACAATGAATCCCATACGTAGGGGGTGTTCCTAGCTTAGTGAAGTGCTAAGTTAAAGATTCTATAGAACTAAATTTAAGTTAGCGCACATATATTGAAGAGCAAGTTGTTGTTTGATATTAATCAAAGGATAAAATGGAAATTTTCTACATTTAATTCATAAGCATATCCTTAACACCTAGCCTCTCTTTATAATCTTCCTTTCTCTAGCTCCAACCTCCTTAAATAACTGATATACTCTAATATTTATACATATAACTTATCCTTCATAAAATAGAAAAGGTTACACCAGATGGAACCATTCCCTAAATAAGTGTATATACAAAAAAATTAAATTAGATGTAGAATAATGGAGATCGTGTGAAGATCTTATGAATATCATGTGCAAAGTATATTTAGATCATATGTAGATCATAAGAAGTTCAAATGACATCGAACCTCTGAAATTCCACGTACCCAGAGTTATATAGAAGACTGGGTTGTCAAACAGGGAAGTGTAGATTTAAGGGAGAAATTTTAATCAATTCCTTTTGGAAACTCATCCAAACATCTCCTATTTCATGCATTTCTAAGGATTCTACTAGAAATTCACCTAAAAGCCCACATTCTTAAAAAATGCATGTTTTATTTTTTCCTGGATTCATCTTCATCATTTTTTAACTAGCATGGAAAATTTGCCTCTCCAAATTTCTACTACAAGTTTCTATAGCTGGTATGCTACAAGTTTTCGTAGTTATATTAGCTTGCAGTAGCTATAGAAATTCTAGAAAATACCAAAATTTTTGGAAGAAGGTTGGGAAAATACAAAAACTATTCTAAGTGACCGTCAATCATGGAAATCCATCATATTAATTCTCCTATGCATTATGAAGTTTGTACAAGATGAGAATGGACAAATATATGGTAGTGGAAGTAATAGTGAATGAGGAATAAAGAGTATTTTATAAAATATTAGGTAAAATGACCTTAGAAATCATGTCAAAATAGGGGCCCAACAAAAAACCAACTAAATTATAACTTTATTTCAAATTATTATTATTGCGCTCAGAGGCTCTCTCCGACCCAATATGGTAGAGATGTTGTAATTTAATGTCTTGTAATCATTTTGGCCAAGTCAAAATAAAACAAACAATCTAGATCCATTTTAACTTTGGATCTACCAATCGTTGAGAGGGATCAAATCTCTTTTCACTTTAAAAGAGATTTGTATCTCAAGAGATTTGGTCACTCTCGGCTCTTGGTATACCTAGATTTAAGATGGATTTAGGTTGGTTTTATATATATATATATATATATATATATTATTTAATTTCATACATTATATTGTATTATATTTTTATTTTTACAAATATTAATCGAGTCAAAATGTTTAATGCATAATTATAATTATTAATTATTTTATTTTATCTTATTTTTATTTATGTTTATTTTAACCTAGTTAAAATGTTTATAGGACATTATATTACATCGCAACATCTATACCATAGTGGGTTGCCAAGGTGGGTTGGAGAGAGCTTGTCGGTGCAAAAATAAAAATAACACTATGTTAAAATAAAAATAACTTCAAACTAAAATAATAAAAATAAAATTTTACATTATTATTATTATTATTATTAATTTTTGTTGGGTAGTTAAGGTAAACTTAACTTGATCAAGTTACTGGTGGTTTTTGAGCTCCATGTTACACCCTTCACATTCATGTGGAATATAACCTATTTAAAATGGGAAATTAAACCGGCCTAGATCCATCTTAACTCTTGATCTACCTAGCATTGAGAGGAATATAAGTTTATATTTGGAACGTGATGCATATCAACTATTTAAACTTGTTGATAGGTCATATTTTCCATCTGTGTCATGAGGATGAACCACAGTAGTTGGTTTGAAACATCGACCAAAAAAAAGAAAAAAAGATAGATTATATGCTTAATCTGAAAAATCAATCTAAAAACCAATATGGATTACAAAATCTTGAAACCAGAGAAGGATCAAATCTCTTGAGATTTAAACCTCTTTTAGAGTGAAAAGGGACTTAATCCCTCTTGGAGCTTGGTAGATCCAAAGTTAAGATGGATCTAGGTAAGTTGCATCGTGAGATACTCTCCCACCGAGTATGGTAGAGATGTAATGTCTTGATTAACATTTTGATTCACTAAAAATAAAATTTAAATTTAAATTTAAAAATAAATAAGAAATTATAGAGTAAAAGTAGATTTGATCCCTCTTGGCACTTGGTAGAGATGAATCTAGTTCAATTATTAATTATAAAAAAATTAATATATAAGTTAAATATATATACATTTAAAAAAACATGGAACAAGATTCTTAACCATAGAGACTTACCCCCTTTGTTACAATACCATGGAGCATTTGGTGAGCACCAGTATTGCAACAAGAATGTTGCAACTCCTGGGCTGCCAACTTTACTTTTATCAACTCGGTAGTTCGTAACAAACTTGGAAGCGTCAGTGTTATATACACAAGTACTAGTTCTCACTGCAGGTCGTCACTTGGTCAACTGGTGCGAGATCACTAGGAGCTCAAACCAAATTCTATGGATTTTAGAAGAATCTCTATGTGTGATGAAAGGAAGGAAAGATTACTCTACAGATGCTATTCTAACTGCAGAAAGGAGAAAAACTGGAATGTAAAGAAAAACCTAGTAAACCCTAATTAACAAGCTAATACTACTTTTGCCAAAAAACACTATGAAAACCATGAAAGGAATGCCACTACCTACTCAAGGAAGTAAAAAATATCTAACCATGCTATTTCTGGAAGTAGATAAGCAAAAAACATATTTTTGGATTTTTATGTATTTTTATGTGAATTTAACATGCATCTAATTTATTGTGTGTGAGTGTGGCAGCGAACAGGTGGCATTAGAGGGCGATTTTGGAGCTTGGGAGGATGTAGGATGGTGTGGATGGGTCCTAGGAGGTCTTAGGTGGCCTTCTGGAGGCTTTTCCCACACTCGGTCTTCAAAAGAAATCCTACAGGAAAAGCTACAGGAGGACACAGGAAAACTATAGGAGGAAATCATGGAAACTACAGGAGGCCTACAGGAGGAGGCCAAGAGCAATTTTCGCTATTTTGAGGGTGTGAGAGTGGGTGGAAAAGGTGGATGAAGGTTGAAATGAGGTGTTTGAGTGCCTAAGGTCTACCATGAATCACCAGGAGAGAGAAATATGATTGGGTTTGCTCAAGGAGAGAGGAAGAAGTTCTATAAAAAATGAAGGAATCTATGGCATAATTGAGGTGAGGTTTGGGAGACCTATAGGGCATGGCTCAGATGGAGGGTGTGGTTGTTGGTAAGCTGGCCTACTACTGGAAGAGATCTGCTGCATAGAAACTGATAGTCAACCAAGAAAATCAAGCAACCAATGAAATGAGTGCATCCTAGGAAAAACAAAGTTTTGCATTAAAATGGCCTAAACTATGATGTATAGAAGGAAATTTTGGGAAATGTTGTAAGAAAGGAAAGCATGAAAAAGTACTATAACAAATAATGAAGTGAGCATGATAAGGAAGATCTGAAGCAAAGAAAAACTGGACTATCAACCTACTAGAGAGCTACAAACACTAGAATTCCTTGGAATGAGGAAAATCTATGTTTTTGGGGCAGCAAGAGATTCTTTTCATCAAATCATGGTCCTGGAGGGAGGAAGAGATGCCAAGGCACTATTTCTATCCTTTTGAATCTTCTCTGATCACTGCTTAACGTGCTACAGAAAGCACAAATGGAAGCAAGCTACTAAATCATCAAAAGCAACCTATTCTTAACCATAAGAGAAATACATCTAACAGCAAGCTAATCTACAAACTGAAGTAAAGCATACAAATACAAGTCAAGAGAAGCTTGGCTGCTTGTATTGGGCCCCAACCCAAGAGATTTAGCTCTCTAAGGTAATGCAGTGCTAGCTCAAAAAGGATTCCATCTTCATTATAAAAAAATAGCAAGATTACATAGAACTGTCACAAAATAGTAAGCTTGAAATTTGGGCAGAGTTTACCCAAGCAAAAAGTCAACCCTAGTGAGGCCCTAGTCATCTCTACTTATACATCTGAAGATACCAATAGCTTCCTTAAAATCAAGGAGGCTTGGCTCCAAAAACTCAAGATAACTATCATTCATCTTCCACTTGCTCGGCTGCCTTCTTAGTGCATGACTCGGCTGCTTGTACTCTGAGCTAAATGAAGGGGAATTTGATGTGAGGAGCAATAAATGAGGGGGATTCCCTCCTATATGTCCTCTCTTCTATCTACTTCGAGTTATTGCTGCAGTTTGACCATTAAATCCTTGACTTTGACCTCGAAATTCATCAATAACCTGCATTAAATACATGTTATACCACATGGCATAATAACTAACTTAACTCACCCTATAAGCATAAATATAATCAGAAAATCATACAATAAGCTAAGAGAATGGTTGATTTGATTATGTTAGGAGGTAAAAGGAGCCCATATAGTTACCCATGTATGAGGCTCACCATCACCCCATATTGAAGGTGTTGCTCATCCTTTGAGCAACCTAGTCGATCTCTTCATCATTTATGGCCCTGGTGGCCTCCATAGCATCTCAGGCTTCTGTTGTGTTTTGCTCATGTTCTCCATAAAATCATGCCTTTCTGTCTATGTCCTACCACTGCTCCTCCTCTTCTTCCTCTCTTCTGCCTTCCAGCATGCCTAATATGAGTGGAGGACTCAGTTTGAGGCCAATCCAGTTGACCTTCAGCCTTTGCATGGAGCGCTTGTACATTGGCACTCTTTTCAATGTGTTCGATAGCAGAGGCCCCGCATAACAGTTTTGGGGCTTAAAGCCCGCAATTTTGGGTAAAGGTATGGTAAAGACTTTGCGAGATGCATGGAGTGTGAAGTGTAATCAGTCAAGTCAAAGGGTTGTCCGCCCAATAAGAATGTAAATTGAGTTGGCCTGCCCATGGTCCACGGACCATGGAAATGTATAAATAGAGCAAGGCTCTAGAGTTAGGAGTTAGTTTTTGGTATGTACTTTTGGATTTGGAATGTAATGGGTTTTTGAAGAAAGAAGTCTTGAAGTGTCTGTAAGTTTGAGTCGAGGGTGTTGGTGGGTAGATAGAGGCTCTGCAGCTGTGTGCACAGAGGCCTGGTAGAGTCTGTAGCTGTGTGCATGGACCCCTGCAGCTGAGTGTGTGGGGCAGATCTGGTTGTATTGGTGAAAGAATTGAATAAAGATAAGTTGGTTTTGAAATACTATGTTGAATCTGAAATATTATGGATCTGGTTAATTTATGGTTGATATATATGTTTGATCTATGTGCTTATGCTAATGTTACGAGTTTATGCAAATCTATAACTTTTTTGGGTTCGAGAACTGGTTATCTCTATTAAATGTTTTCTTAAAGACCTTTAAAAGTAGATCTGATCCATAACAGCTCATTAATAACAAAGGAATTGCCTTGCTCTGGATCTATGCGGCACGACACCACAGAATGGCACGTGAACCCTCCAGAACACATCAAGACATCCCAAGGGTGCGGAAACCTGGTTCCAGCACCCTCCCCTGCTACCTCGGGTGAGACCTCAGTTTGCACTATGTGGGAAGTTGCCGAAAGGGCTGGTAGGTACGGGATTTGTTTGGATAAATAACTCTTCTGAACCTGGGTCAAGGCCCAATAAGCCAACAAATGGTTCCATTGCCAGGACCGGGATCTACCTAAGGGATGTTTGATGTCGGAACACTCAAACCCTACAAAGAGAGAGCTTGAAGATTGGTTAGATCAAAAGCCTCACGAGTTCGTGGTTCAGGAAAATAGAAACCCTCGGATATCAGAGCAAGAGTGGTTGGATTGTTACATATACATAGATATCCACAAGATCTTCTTCCTGAAATTCTCGATAGAGTTGTATGAGTGGATCGCGAGGTTAGCTGACAGCGTGGGAAGGTGCAGACTTGATCAAGCTATTGTGTGGACTCCAGAATTGGTGCGCAGGCTAGAAGCATCTGAAGACAAAATCGCACACGTAGTAGATCACTGGTTGGATTGGTTAATAGGAGGGTTTATCACTGAGTTAGCGATAGGCACCACTCTGAGTTATAGCGAAGCAAAAAGGCACTTTCTCCAAGGACCACGGGGTAAGTATATCAAATCGTTGAATACTTGGATTAAGTTGTTGTTGTGTGAAAAACAGATTATGCACGTTTATTGATGTCTGGCATAACGCGGAATGGAAGAGGTTATCGAGGAACTGAAGGAGTAGAGAACAACCCTCTAATTTCCATTTCGTGAGAAAGTGAGGAAGAACTCGCAGGGTTCTCACCAAGAAGCGTAGTCCAGTTGATTGGGCGGCGCATCCCGCTAATACCACCACCGTCCACGCCATCACCTACTTCACCTACATCAAATCCATCTTCACCGACTCCACCTCCACCTCCACCACCACCAAAGGTTGGGATGGCGAGCGCAGTCAAGTTGCCGGTATTTAAGGGTGTGGGAAATGAAGAACCAGGATAGTTCCGGTTTGTGGTAAAGGTTGTATGGGAAGCTCAAAACATAACGGATGATAACATCAAAAAGGCTACTCTGGTTAGCACACTGTAGGACCGCGCATTGACGTGGTATATAAAGTACTCAAGTGATCATCCGAATGTGGGAATAATAGCGATCCAGGACACATTGAACAAGGAATTTGGTCAGCCAAAATCAGAGACACAGTCAGTCATTGGGTTCAAGGAGATCGCAATGTTACCTGGCGAAACCCCATGGGACCTAGATCAGAGATTGAAAAGCACAATCTGTGAGGCTAACATGACACTGACGGATGTGTAACACTACGCGTGGTTTGTGGCATCTTTGACACCACATCTGAGGACGGCACTATCACAGCAAAAGATCTCAACCCAAGTCGAAGCATTAGAAACAACAATGAGGTTGCATGAAACCCCAATATAAGATCTGGGGTTTGGAGTTCAACAAATCCAGGTGCAAATACAAAACCTATGCTTAGAGATGTGAAGTTTGAAACAAGGATAGGCACCTTAGTCATAACTGTGTGAAGAGGTGTGGTGTATCAAATGTAAGGGCCAGGGCCATGATAAGGATCACTGTCCGGTCTTTGTGAACTATATGGCGGCGGGGGGACCAATACCATTGCGACTAGAGATACAAGCAGGGCCAAGTATGACGTCCACGCTCTGGTGTGAGATATGTCAGGTGGGAGGAAAGCATGCCACAGAGAACTGTCATCTATTACAGAATCTGAGACAAACTGCCCCCCCCCAACAGTTATTTTGCAACTTTTGTAGGACAATTTGCCATGATGAAAGAAATTGTCGAAGCTATGAGTTATTGATGGATTGAACACCTGCTTACAGGATGCAGATGGAGGCGTGCAGGTAGGATCCAGCCGCAGCAATAGCATGGGGTAGATTCCAAGGACAAGGAAATGGGCAAGGGGGAATGGGACCTAAACGCGGACGAGGACAATTTATATGTTATAATTGTGGAGGACCAGGGCACTATGCGCGTGATTGCATGAACCCGACCAGAGCCTGTTGCCCATACTGTTATCAATTCAACCACGAAGTAGTCGAATGTCCCACGCTAATTGGGCAGATGTGGGAGAAAGGGGTGCTTCCAGCTACTCCCACTCAGAACGTCCAAATTATGAAGGTTGAACCGTGTGCGGAAGACCATAACATGAATATGATGCTCAGAAGTGGTGCAACTACGGGAGAAGATAAAGGGAATCAACCAGAGGAGGATACATGGGTTCGCAAGGCCCCCACAAAACAACTGGAATTTGATTTGGAGCACTCGAAGGAAACATTTATGGAGGCCAAGAAGAACTTTGCGGAAGCTTCTACTTTGAGTAGAAAGGACCAAACAGAGTCGGAAAGGGATACTTCTATACTAAATACATTCTTAGAGACATGCATGAAGTTACTACGGGAGACCAAGCAGTGAAGGGATTACAAGAGTTAATAACTAGGTGCATAGGATCATATGAATCTTGAATGGTCTGGAAGTTGGGCAAGCATGTGTTGCGAACTGGGCGGGAAATGCGATTGACTGCCCAGATTGGGATTATGAGATGGACAGGTTGTTCTAGACTTGGGGTCAGACGTGAATGTCCTACCTAAACAAACTTGGAAGCGCATGGGCAAGCTCGCACTACAATGGTCTCCTATCCAACTGCGGATGGCGAACCAACAGAAGATCTTGCCTATGGGAAGACTGTAAGGAGTTATAGTAGACATCGACGGTGTAAGAACACAAACCAATTTTGAAGTCATAGAAATTGTGGATGATAGTAACCCATATCTTGCATTGTTGGGAATAGACTGGGCAACATATATGAATGGAGTCATCAACCTAAAGAAATGAAAAATGATATTCAAGGAAAAATCTCTCTGCGTAGTGGTTCCTCTGGACCCAGCAGAAGGGGCGCGTTATACTAAAGCGGTGTGCAACGAGGGCAATGACAATGAACTAGACTATATCTACTAGATCATAGCGCAGGATCAGGACCGAGTGAATCCGACAGGGGATGGAGGAATCTCATGCGATCGTGATAGTTCCTACACCTCTGACTCAGATGAAGAGATTGAACGATGGCAGAACCGATTGCATGAGGTAACGACACTAAATTGTAACAGGATGGTTAGGGAGCGACCAGTTGATGAGGATGCCACGGAGGAGGAGGAGCTAGTCGATCAATGCGAAACGATGAATCTGAGATAAAAGCCGTAGGATAGACCCGCGAAGACACCGTGCATGAAAATTGTTCACGAATGGAGTACATGCCCAAAGATTCAACGCGGATGTCAGAGGCAGGTGCGCGTATGGGTTAGAGGGAAATCCAGTTCGCCAGTGGTCTTTGAGAGAGTCGGGAGGGGAAGAAGGGGAAGCACGCTCAGCATTCGCTTCGAAAAATGACCCACTGGGAAGTTGCAGATACCACAGGTTCGATGGGCCTATAATAGAAGGGAGGCATAGATGAGAGTGTCAATAATTAAATAGGAGGGAGCCCAGAATAAGTAGGGTAGTAGCAGGCCTCATGAAATTAAAGAACTATGGGCACGGCTAAGAAATAAAAGTGCGCTAGTTGGGGAGGGAATTAGCAAGATGAAAAGTAGCGACGCCCACAGAGGCCGCACGAGTCTGCACATAAGGGAATCAGACTCGGTCGAGTATCCCACAGAACAAGAATGAGCCGCGACCCTGCTATCATGGCTGCGCCCACACCTACGAAAGGATACACCCCACATAACGGCACATGTAAAACTAATGGCTACAAAGATACGCGGAAGGTGCTCACAGCCCGAGCTAGCAGGAACAAACCGCACCAGGGGTGCGACCACCTGACTAGCTGTAGACAGCACAGTCTCAGTGCCCTAAGCAGTTGAAAGAAGGTGCAGGATTATAAATAAGTCTGCAAGAGGCTAGCATGGCAAAAGGGTGCGGTACAGAGTTATTCGGTCCATAAGATCATGACTGTGCCCAGCGGACAGTGCTACCGCATGGAAAGGTCGAGAGGTGCTCGTTAACACCACTGTTCCTGACAAGAAAGTCGAGTTACATCAAAGATGAGCGGGCGACGGGCCATTAAGTCGAAAGTTCTGAGCTAGATACTAAAATATCTGCCGCTTAGACACTGTTAATAGATTGGAAGTGGAGGGAAGGGATCCATTCAAAATTTCATGTTCCTCTAACAACCTGTGGACGACAATAGGATCTTTGAGATTTGAACCAGTAACAACCAGCAAACACTCGGCTACCAAGTATTCCATGAGTACCATGGCGAGAAAGCAAGCACAGTTCACGGAAGAACTATACTCAACCTAGGAGGAGTTTGATGAAGTCGCTACAGTCCCCGAACTCCCAAAATCCCCATGCACACCATGGCCTCGAAAAAGCAACTAGATGACAGGGCCAGTGAGGATATCGCCGAGGTTCAATAAGTTATTAGGAGTTGAAAAGGGCAAAGCAATCACCACCAAACCTGAGGAGGACGACGAATATTTGCAAGCTTTGATCGATCATATTGACGTGCAAGATGAGGACGAGGAGGATGCTTTCCAAATCCCTTCATGACCCCCATATATCTCCCCATGGACTGGGACGGCCAAGATACCAAAGGACTTGGATGCTGCAAAGAATATGCTCCAGACCCCGCTTCTTTCGGATGAGATAAGGTTCGATGGGTTGTCGTTGGGCCGAGTTCCAAGCATCAAGTTCGAAGATTGGGACCTTGCAGACAACAACAAGTTCCCCGAGTTGGCCGAAGACAAATTATTGCCGCGGAAGTGGTTACTAGGTGTGGAGAGGGTGGGATTACTTAATCTAAGGTGGATACCTCACTATCACTGCGCGGCCATCACCATCTTTGTTATTTGGCAGTTACTATGTCTGGTACATGATGGGTATCTCTGGTTGGAGGAGCCGATTCCTATCACAACTGATTTAGTACACCGGATTACCCACTTGCTTGTAAAAGGGAATGACCCCACAAACATAGCTGGAACAAGTAGCGATGTGGGTCTCGCCGAAACAATGAAGGCTAAATATAAGTTGGAGAAGCGGAAGCGGGGGTATGCAATAGCAAGCATCAAAGATCGAGGGGTGTGAATCACCACCCAGTTACTAGCCAGTAAACTAATGAGGAAATTTCGTGTAGATGAAGTGCCAGCTCCTGTCATTGCACTTGCCAAACAATGCGTAGAAGGGCTTCAGTTCAACTGGGTGCAGTTCTTATGCGAAGAATTTTTGACAAATTGTCAGGAAGAACAGGACAAAGGTAAGATATTTTGTTACGCATGGTTGCTACTATCAATCCTTTTGGTTATAGTAGAACTGCCGCAGGGTAGCCAGTTTCTCAGTATTGGAGATAGCCTACCAGAAATAGTGTGGTATACTTCGCTCTGGGCTAGGAAGGATGTAGCAAGGGTTTTTGACATCAAGGTTTTTTGGACCTTCATGGAGGGGAGTATCTGGACATGGATCGCTCGCAGGCCATGGATGTCTCCAACAATCTACGACAATTTGCAAAGCACGACCGAGTTCAAAGCGAACATGCATAACTTATATATCTGGGCGAGGAAGGATCCGAAGCGAGCATGGGTCATGCTTCCGTTCATTGCAGTAGATGATGCTATTTACGAGGTATTGGCAACATGACCTCCAGAGTGGCACACCCCAGACAAGGTTGTACTAGAAAGAATGGAAGCGTAGTAGCGAACAAAGGAACTCCAGCAGTGACTCACTCAATTCGCAGAGAAGACCCGTCAGGGACAATAGGCAGCTTCGCAGAAGGAGGCAACCAAGGAAGTGATAGCCGAAGAAACCATGGGCGATCAGGAAATGGCCTCGGAATAGGACATGCAACAGAAAAAGGAGATATAGGAGCGCACAGACCATATTACAGAATCACCCCAAGTCAAGATACCACGCAGCAAGGAATCATCGCACACACGCAAAAAGTCCAAGACAACAAAAGCTTTGGAAAAAGAGTTTATTGACAGCAGCAAACTGGCGAGTAATGTCCCTACCAATGCATGGACAGACCTGATCACAGAGCAGACAATTGTGTTGGGGGGGATCCAAGTGTAGTCGCAGGTGTTACAGGTGCGACCTCCAGGTGGGCTAATCCTAAAAATAATAGAGGACACAGTCGCAAATGAGCAGATGGCACACACTAATACAATGAACACCTTAGCGTTGCCAACAAGTGTTGTCTTAGCAGAAGTAGAGGGGGACGTGTGAGGTTGGGGGTTGAATCTGGCCACTCTTCCTTGAGAAACGATGTACTGACTACAGGATGGGGTAACCACTAAGCTTCAATCTAGGGAAGGTCGCGCCCGCCAAACATTGATGGAGCACAAGGAAAATCTCGAGCAGGTCAGTCTCCAGCGAGATGACTTGATCACACACAACTAGGAAGTGGAACAGGCCATGATGGAAGCTTGCATCAAGGTACCGGAGTTAGCTATCCCAACCGAACTTCGAACAACTGACAAGATTCATCGCATGGCCACAAGATTCCGGATGGCCCAAGAGGAGGCTGCGAAGGCTCAATGGGAATTAAATCTACAAATTGTAGAGCTAAGGCTGAAGGCACAGCCAACCACACTGCCAAAAATTTAGGAGCAGCGCTACAGTGAAATTCAAGCAGGACTAGAAATGATAAAGCACTCTATCCAAGATTTCTCAGGACTATTAGATCAACCCCTCCTTATGCTCACCTCCCTCCAGGAAGACCCAACCATAAAGAAAGTAGAAACTAAAGCACGGGAGTTGTAGCAGGTTTATGACATAGTCCGAGGGACTAAGCAGACGATCACTATCACGCAGAGGTGTTCTGAATTGGATCCTTAAACATTTCTAGGCTTGTTTCAAATTATGTCAGGCTTCAAAATCTTATGAATAACGAGCTTATCAGAGATGACCTCTAGAAAATGGAAATTTGTGGCCAGCACGGAACAATGAGGACCCTTGGTCAAAGCGCGCTGATCGTTGGCCCATGGAGACCATGCATGGACGCAAACTGGCAATCGAAAGCCCAGATCCAAAAACAGAGGCAGTTTCTCATACACAATTAGTGCTTAAGCACTAAGCGCTAATCGTGTATCGCAGGGTGTCCCTCTCAGTGAAGGAAAGCCCTGAGCTCTCAGTCACGAGGAAAATAGGAAACCATGCGGAAAACCGTCAGAAGGCGGGTCTTGCGCCCAAAACCGGCAAGATATCGTGTGCACTTCGAGTGATAAGTGGGTTTGGCTGAGTTCAGCGTGATGCCACGCATCGGGTGACACGCGTCTAGCGGATGTGAGAGAAAACCACTTACATCGCGTGAGTAATGGTCAAGCAACTTACCCATGCGATATAGACGAAGACCGTAGGACATGGAGGCTCCAGATCAATGGTGGAGAATCAACCTGATGGATGACTGGATTTGACGGAGAAATAGACTGAGGTACATGAGATTTTAGGTCTGGCATGGCCGCTGAGCTGGCAGAAGAATTAGTTTCGCGGGAAACCTTGGAGTAACATAAATAATGACCATTCAAAGAGAGCTGACACTCAATTCGTGAGGAGACAAGTGGCCACCTCTTTGTGAAACGTTACACAGTGATGATGATGTAGAGCAGGGGAATTCCAGCGGACAGAGGCAGGCGATCCAAGGAGCCGGGAAGGGAATCAAACAGTCAGGGAGCTGATTGGCTTTAAGCCACAAAAAAACGAAGAGCAGGGGGAACAGAAGTAGAGAAAGAAGTGAATTACAGAGAACAGAGAAGCCAAGCTGGCCTGTAGAGAAAAGGCAGCATCGAGCAGACAAAATAGAGAGAGTCCGAGAGTCAGTGAACTCCAGAGAAGGCTTGAGAGGTTTAAGAAACTCTTTTGTGTATACCTGTCGGGTATTTAGTACCAAATTGGACTCATACCACTGGGACTAGTTAAGGTCAAGACTCAGTAAGGGGGAGTCTGTGTACTCTAGAGGCTTGGGGGATCCAAGTACCACCCTATTGATCATCATCTGTTAAGTGAGACTCAAATTGAGCTCCTTATTGTAAAAACTATGCTTTAAGACACAATATAAAAGGCCACCACTGAAGGCTAGACCAAGAGCCATAGCCCAGGAGGATTGGGTGAACTCCTTATTAAATTTGTTGTGTTTTGTATTTGCTTACTATGTTTCTCTTATTGTTTCAAGTGTCTGTGTATTTCAAAATCTTATCGATCCGTTGCTTAAAATAACATAGGCACACCCCAGCACATGAGTCTGTAATACCTTCATTAATTTCCTAAGGTCATCTAAGGGTGATTTCAAATCAAGTTGTATCAGAGCTTCTAGGTTGTTTAAGGTTAGACAAGCTTGTGCTAGATTTTTTTGTTGAATGCTAACTAGATCAAAGCTTAAATTAGGAGAAGGACAGTTGGTCGAAACTAACTCGGAGATTGGAAGAGTCTCTCCTCAGAAGAAAATGTTAGAGGAAAGTCCCTTGGGGCCAGACCCTCAATTTATAGATAGTTTCCTGGCCATGAGGTCCATGGTAGAGGAAATGTATAGGGACTTTAGGAAACATAAAGATGAAGATTCATCAGGCTCCAAACAAGATAAAGGAGAAGAAGAGTCTCTCCTCCATGACCACTCAAAAGGCAAGGGGAAAGAAGAAAACTTTATCACACCTTGTAATAGCCCTGAACATAAAAGAAAGACATCTTTGATTAAATTAGATGTTAAATTTGATTTACCAATATATGATGGAGAGTTGAATGCAGAGAAGCTGGATAATTGGATCAGAAAAATTGATGTTTATTACAGAGTTCAGAGTATCGACTCAAACAAGAGTAAGATTCGGCTGACCAGCCTACGCCTCGAAGGCACTACCTTGGTATGGTGGGAATGCAGGACCCAAGCTGACATGAAGAAACATGGTAAGATTCTTTCTGTCTGGAGTGAATTTGTGTCTGCAATCAAAAAGGAGTTCTACCCACTAGCTTACATGCAGCAAGCCATGATGAGCTGGCAAACTCGTCGCCAATTGAAAGGGAAAAGTGTACAAGGGTACACCCAAGAATTTAAGAAGAGAGCTTTGATTCTAGGAATTTCATTAGACTCACCTAAGACTTTGTTGAAGTACATAGGTGGTCTACATAGCTACATGAGGCACACTATCCTCATGTTTAATCCCACTAGTATAGATGAGGCATCTGTTCAAGCTACACATCTAGAAGCTAGAGGAAAGAATGGGAACCCAGAAGTGGTAGGATCATCCAAACCCATTGCAAGCAAGAATAAGGAGAAAAGAAAACAAAAATGGAAAGAGAGGAAGGCCAACACTGCATAGAAAAGAAAGTCTTCATGCACTCACTATAAGAAGGATGGGCATGATGATGAGCACTGTTGGATTCTGCATCCAAGGCTGAGACCTAAGAAGTTCGAGGGAAAGAAGAAGAAGATTGCTGCAACTATTCAGAAAGATTTGGGGTCAGACTCAGGAGATGAAGCAAGCATTGCAACCACAAGTATAAAAGGTAAAAATTCTGAAGCATCTACTAGTAATTCTGCACAATCTACTAATAATGAAGAAAATGAGAGAAAAGACATGAGCTTTTCCATATTCGAGTTGTTTCCAAGAATCAAAAGATTGATACTTTGTTTGATAGTGGCTCACAAGTGAATTTAATTTCTGAAGAAATTGTAAAGAAGTTGAGATTACTGACTACACCTCATAAGAAACCATACCCATTAGGTTGGTTAAGTGATGAAGCACAACTACAAGTGACTAGACAATGCAAACTTAAGTTTTCTTTTGGGTCAGCATTTGTAGATGAGGTTGAGTTAGATATAGTTCCTTTGGATATATGTGGAATTGTTTTAGGAAGTCCCTACTTGTATGATAGAAAAGTTATTTTCTATAGAGTTGAGAAAAAGTTTCTCCTCGTTAAAGATGGAATCGAATATTTTGTAAGAGCTCATAAGCTCAATAATAATTATACTCTCATAAACTCAGCGTAGATGAAACGAATTGTAAATTCATGCAAACAATTTTTACTGATTGTTGTAACGGAAAAGAAACCTGATAAAACCAATGTATTTGAGGGTTGTGATGCTAAACAACAAGTTGATTTAGAAAAAGTTGTTTCAGAGTATGATATCTTGTTTCAAGAACATAAAGGTCTGCCACCCGAAAATGAAATAGTGCATGATATTAATTTGTAGCAAGATGCTCCATTGCCTAACATCAGAATGTATAGGTTGTCCGCTTTAGAGAATGCAGAAATCAAGAAGCAGGTGCAAGAGTTTCTTGAGAAGGGGTTCATTAGACCTAACACATCACCATGTGGGTCTCCAATCGTTTTGGTGAAAAAGAAAGATGGCTCATGGAGAATGTGCATTGATTACAGAGAACTGGATAAGATAAGAATAAAAAATCATTATCCCCTTCCTCGCATAGATGATCTGTTAGATCAGTTAAAGGAAGTTGTTTATTTTTCCAATCTAGAATTGCATAGTGGATATCATTAGGTCAGAGTTGCAGAACAAGATGCATGGAAGACTGCTTTCAAAACAAAGCAGGGATTGTATGAGTGGCTGGTTATACCTTTCGGCTTAACTAATGCTCCTGCTACTTTCATGAAAATAATGAATGATGTACTCAGACCTTTTCTTGATGATTTTGTTATTGTATATTTGGATGACATTCTTATATTTAGCAAAATGTGGGAAGAACATTTAAAACATGTTAAGCAGACACTAGATGTTTTGAAAAGATAAAAACTTCATGTTAAACTCTCAAAATGTGAATTTGGCAACACATCTTTGAATTATTTGGGACACATAGTAGGGGGTGGTGAATTGAAGATAGATACCTCTAAGGTTGTAGTCATTGTAAACTGGCCTAAACCCAAATCTGCTATTGAAGTAAGAAGCTTCTTAGGAGCAACACAATACTGGTGAAAGTTCATTTCTAACTTTTCCTTAATTGCAACTCCCTTACATGCTTTGACAGGATTGAACAAGGTCTTTCAGTGGGGAGGCAAACAACAGAAAGCCTTAGACACCTTGAAAGAAAAGATTAGTACAACACCAGTACTAGCACTGCCTGATCTTTAGAGACTATTTGAGATCCCAATGGATGCCAGTGACTATGCCATGGGAGCAATGTTGATACAGCACGGTAAACCCATATGTTATCATTCTGAGACATTTAATTCTGCAGTAGTTAACTATCCCACATATGATAAAGAATTGTATGCATTAATATAGAGTGTGAAAAAGTGGAAACATTAATTAATGGGAAAAGAGACAATTATACATACTGATCATCAACCACTTCAATATATACACTCCCAAACTAAGTTGCAGCAATCAAGACACTATAGGTGGATGGGTTTTCAACAACAATTTCATTTAGTCATTAAATATAAAAAGGGCATATAGAATAAAGTTGTACATATGTTATCTAGACCTGTTATAAATGAATCTACTATACTTAAGCATAACTCAGTATTGCATGAGAGCTACATTGAACAATATGCTCAAGATATAGATTTTAAAGATGTATATGCAACTTTAAGTCAAGGCAAACGAGTAGAAGAATTGGATTATCACATTAAGGACCAACACTTGTATCATTGTGGGAAACTATGCATTCCAAAAACTGAAAGAGTAAAGATAATTCAAGAAGCACACACTTCTCCAATATTAGGTCACTTTGGGGTAAGTAAAATGGTTGCACAGCTACAAAGGTTTTGTTATTGGCCAAAAATGAATGAGACAGTTTCTAGATATGTAAGAGGGTGTACCACGTGTGCTAAAAGTAAGCCCAGCAATAGAAAACTAGGCTTGTACACTCCACTACCAGTTCATTCTCATCCTTGGGAAAGTGTTTCCATGGAATTTGTTGGAGGAATTCCTAAATCTAGGAAAGGTCATGACTATTTATATGTTGTTGTGGATAGGTTCAACAAAATGTGTATTTTGATACCCTGTAATAAACAAATTACAGCTGAACAAACTGCAAAGTTGTTCTTTCAGCATGTATGGATTCATTTTGGATTACCCATTTCCATTGTATCTGATCGAGACACCTGATTCGTTGGGAAGTTTTGGTTGAGTTTGTGGGAACTGATGGACACCAAACTGAAGAAAAGCACACCCTTTCATCCCCAAACAGATGGCCAGACAAAAGTGGTCAACAACACAATGATCTAGTTGCTTAGAGGCTATTGCAGAAAGCATCCGAAACTTTGGGATGAACATTTGTGTTATGTACAACATGCTTACAACCAAGCAAAACATTCTTCTACATAGAGATCTCCTTAGACCTGTTTCGGTTTCACACCAAGGTCTCCCTTAGATTTTGTCTTTGGTAAAGACATATCAGTTGATGGACACAGTGATGTGGACAAGGCAACCAAGTTCATTGAAAAAATCCAAGAGATTCATGAGGTAGTACAGGAACAGTTGGAAAAGAGCCAAGCCAAATACAAGGCAAGGCATGACAAGCATCGGTTGGAGCATAGTTTCCAAGTCGGTGATCAATCTGGCTGTATATCAACAAGGACAAAATGCAAGGTGAAGGTAGAAAGCTAAAGCCAATAAGGTATGGACCTTTCAAGATACTTGAGAAAATTGGTGAGAATGCTTTTTGCCTTGATTTACCAGCTTACATGCACATCTACTCAGTTGTTAACGCAAACAGATTGAGACTATTTGAACCTTCATTAATTGAAGATCCTGAAGAGCAAAGTCAATTGCCTTCTATTGATGATCTGTTACCTGAATACCTCAATGAATTACAGGAAGACACAGTTCTGAATAGGAAGGTGAGGAAGATGCGCAGGGGAGATGTTGAGTATCTCAGGATTGGACTCAAAGGTTCAAAGCCAAGCAATGCAAAATGGATGGAGATTGAATAGTGAGACAACTATACCCTCACTTAGTCGATGCTTGAAAACCAACTTTTGGTGGTGCAAAAGCTTTTTTAGTGGGAAGGCCGTGATCCGAATTGGATCCTTAAACATTTCCGGGACTGTTTCATATTATGTCAGGCTTCAAAATATTATGAATAATGATCTTATCAGAGATGACCTCTAGACAATGGCAATTTGTGGCCAGCATGGAACAACGAGGACCCTCGGTCAAAGCGTGTTGATCGTTGGCCCATGGAGACCGCGCATGGACACAAATTGGCAATCGGAAGCCTAGATCCAAAAGCAAAGGTAGTTTCTGATACATGATTAGCGCTAAAGCACTAATCACATATCGCAGGGCGTCCCTCTCAGTGAAGGAAAGCCCCGAGCGCTTTGTCACGAGGAAAACACGAAACCGTGCATAAAACCGTCAGAAGGTGGGTTCTGTGCCCAAAACCAGTAGGATATCACGTGCATTTCGAGCGGTAAGTAGGTTTGGCTGAGTTCACCATGATGCCACACATCAGGCAACACGCATCCAGTGGATGTGAGAGAAAACTGCTTACATCGCATGAGTAATGGTCGAGCAACTTACTCGAGCGATATAGATGGAGATCGTAGGATTTGGAGGCTCCAGATCAACAGCGGATAATCAACCCGATGGATGACCGGATTTGACGGGGAAATATATTGAGGTACATGAGATTTGAGGTCTGACATGGTCACTAAGCTGGCAGAAGAATCAGTTTCACGAGCAGCCTTGGAGTAACGAAAATAACGACCGTTCAAAGAGAGCTGACACTCAGTTCGTGAGGAGACAAGTGGCCACCTCTCTGTGAAACGTTACACAGTGATGATGAAACAGAGCAGGGGAATTCTAGCAGACAGAGGCAGGTAATCTAGAGAGTCGGGAAGGGAAACGAATAGTGAGGGAGCCAATTGGCTTTAAGCCAGGAATAGGCGAAGAGAAGGGGGAACATAAGTAGAGAAAAAAGTGAATTGCGGAGAAAAGAGAAGCCGAGCTGACCTGTAGAGCAAAGACAACATTGAGTAGATAGAACAGAGAGAGTCCAAGAGTCTGTGAACTCCAGAGAAGGCTTGAGAGGTTCAAGCGACTCCTCTGTGTATACATGTCAGGTATTGAGTAGCAAATTGGACTCATACCACTAAGACTAGTTGAGGTCAAGACTTAGTAAGGGGGAGTCTGTGTACTCTAAAGGCTTGGGGGATCCAAGTACAACCCTACTGATCATCATCTGTTAAGTGAGACTCAAATTGAGCTCCTAATTGTAAAAAATTTGCTTTAAGACACAATAGACAAGGCCACCACTGAAGGCTGGACCAGGAGACGTAGCCCACGAGGATTGGGTGAACTCCTTATTAAATTTGTTGTTTTTGTATTTTCTTAATGTGTTTCTCTTACTGTTTCAAGTCTCTGTGTATTTCATAATCTTATCGATCTATTGCTTAAAATAACATAGGCACACCCCAACACATGAGTCTGTAATACCTTCATTAATTTCCTGAGGTCATCTACGGGTGATTTCAGATCAAGAGGTTGGCTAAACTGAAGGAGGCCTAGGGTCTCAAAGCACAAGTTGACGTCGCGTGGCAAAATGAGTCAATGCTTAAAGAACACATCCAACCTTGGCTTCATGAAGCATTTGCGGTCTCCACAGCCATTAAAAGAATGTTAGTGCACATGCAGGCAGTAGGTGATCCCAAAGAGGCAACTACAAGTGATACGCATGCACCAATGGCTCACGTAGTACAGGTATAGAGGATAGTGGAAGAGTTTGTTGCAAGTACAAGCAAAGCACAAAAGTTGCTAACCGAACCCCATGCGGAGATTGTCGCAATAGCCGAGTCACTCAGGATGAGTCACGATGATTCTGTTGGGGGACTGTTGGGTAGCAAAGGCCCTGTGTAATGGTTTTGGGGCTTAAAGCCCGCAATTTTGGGTAAAGGCATGGTAAAGACTCTGCAAGATGCGCAGAGCGCAAAGTGTAATGAGTCAAGTCAAAGGGTTGTCCACCCAAAAATAATGTAAATTGAGTCGGCCTGCCCATGGAATAGAGCAAGGCTCTAGAGTTAGGAGTCAGTTTTTGGTATGTACTTTTGGATCTGGAATGTAATGGGTTTTTGAAGAAAGAAGTCTTGAAGTGTCTGTAAGTCCAAGTCGAGGGTATTGGAGGATAGATAGAGGCTCTACAGATGTGTGCACGGAGGCCTGGTAGAGTCCGCAGCTATGTCCGCGGACCCCTGTAGCTGAGTGCGTGGGGAAGATCTAGTTGTACAGGTGAAAGAATTGAATAGAGATAAGTTGGTTCTGAAATACTATGTTGAATCTAAAATATTATGGATCTGGTTTATTTATGGTTGATATACCTATTTGATCTATGTGCTTATGCTTATGTTATGAGTTTATGCAAATCCATAACTTTTTTGGGTGCGCGAACTAGTTATCTCTATTAAATTGTTTTCTTAAAGACCTTTAAAAGTAGATGTGATCCACAACAACTCATTAGTAATAAAGGAATTGCCTTGTTCTGGATCTATGCGACACGAGGCCACAGAACGACGTGTGAACCCTCCAGACCACACCAAGGCATCCCAAGGGTGCAGAAATTTGGTTCCAGCACCCTCGCCTACTACCTTGGGTGAGACCTTAGTTCACACTCCATGGGCTGTTGCTGAAAGGGCCAGTAGCTACGGGATTTTTTTGGCTAAATTACTCTTCTAAACCTGGGTTAGGGCCCAATAAGCAAACACAATGCCTCCTTCAACCTCATGGGGGAATGGTATTCCCTGATCTGCAAGCTATGGGGTAGGGTGTTCCATCTTCTCATGCATGCATGCACACAATCCTCCCCAAGTAGCCTAAACATATCTTCAAAGTGTGCAATGGCTTGTTCCTGATTGGCTAGATATTTAGAGGCAATCTAAGGGTCATTGACAAGTTGGTTGTGTGTATTGATGAGTGCCATAGGATCTGATGCCTCAAGCCTTATCATCAATGGTTCATTCTGCTCTTTTATTAACAATCTTTTCATTTCTGCTACCCTCAATTCTTCATGGTTCATCCATGATGCCATGGGCATTAATTGCATATCCCCTAACTTGGCATTGGGGTCCCACACATTTAGGTCTATGAGGGCCATGTTGTGCAAAAAGAACTTTGCCATCTTTGCTTTGTCCTCGAAGGTGCTTTGGTCACACAAATCCATGAACTGCCTGTAGTCTTGGAAAGGAATTGTGCCTCTTTGTGCTAAAGTTTTTATTTGGAATTGAAGCCATTGATCCTTCAGATAGAGGCCATAATATTTGGCTAGTGTTCTGCATTGTAATGCTTCCACGGATAAGTTGGCCATGTATGCCAAATGAGTCTTTTTCTCCTGCAGCTTCCTCCTTAGTATTTCATTCTCATTCTTAAGGTGGCTTCTCTGTCTTTGAGAGCACTCAATTCCCTGCCCATTTCCCTGAGTTTGTTTTCCATGTGGCCAATATCCTCAACTCCTTTGGACTTGGCTATCTGCATCCACCTATGTGTTCTCACTCTCTCTTTTTCCAATTTGAAAAGCAGTGGAATTGCAAATTTCTGTGGGATTATCTTGCCCCCCTCAAGTAGAATGTAATAGGAGGCAAGATTAGGTTGGGGGTTAGGTTCTTGTAGTTCTTGTGCTTCCTCTTTCACCTGTAGCTATCCACCTATCTTTTCCTCAAGTTTTTGTGTCTCCTCTAGTCTGAATAGTGTCTCCTATAGGACTGTTTTAGCTTCCTATAGGTCTGGTTTGGGGTCCTATAGAATTAACTTTCCCTTCCATGTAGTAGATCATGTAGTCCCCCTTTCATAGGTTATGGGTGTATTGGAAGAAGATTCTTTCACATTGGCAGATTGTGAATCTTCAATGTTAATGGGGGTCTTTGATGACGGCTGAGGATTGCCTGTTTTAATTCTGGTACTCTTCCTTGCCCTGAAATACATGGAGTTTTTTCTTTTCCTCTTCTACTTCTTCTTGATTGGAATGCTGAGGGCAGTGAGGGTAGTTGTTGCTTCTCTTTCCAAATTTTTAGGGGACTCCTCTCCTTGCTCTGCCCTCTCTGCCTCCTTTTCTCCTTCTTCTGTCTCTTTTTCCTTCTCCTGCTCTGTCTCTTTTTCTACCTCCTGTTCTATTTCTTTTCTTTCCTCCTTCCTCTCTTGCTCTGCTATGTCACCACTAGCTTCATCTTCTCCTCCTTGTTGTTCTCCCTCCTCACTAACAGTAGGAATGACATCATAAGTTAATGCCTTGATGTCATCCTCAACTATTATATTTATGAAAACTTCCCATGCTAGAGGGATTGTAAGGGTATGGAGGGCTTCTTCTACTGGGATCATGATTAGACCATGGTGAGCCAGCTGTTGTGAATTTCCTTCTTGTACCTTGGTGCTAGAGTGAATTAGGTACTGAAGGACAAAGTAAAGGATACTGGGCTTTTGAGGTGCTGTGGTATCCATGTCATATCTCAAGTCTTGGAGGATTCTGAAATGATATCCATAAACAATGTTGTGCCTCCCCTCACAAGAAATGTATTTGATCACTTGGTAGCTAACCTCATCCTAGGGATATGGTATACTATCCCTTCTAATCCCATTTTTGTCTTCAACAGAGGTTTCATTATATTGGAAAATTTTCCTCTTGGCAGCCTGGCCAATTGGTTTCTCATATTTACTCCAAGGTAGCCCAAGAGGAAGGGTAGTGACCCTATTAATGAATTCAGGGGTTATTTCAATGGAGATGCCTCTAATGGTTATAGTAGCATGAGTTCTTGTGTGAGGGACCAGAGAGAGAGCAAATTCTTGGGAAATTTCATCATCAAACCCTCTAAACTTATCAAAGAAATTCATCCAGTTTGCCCTTGTAAATATGTCCACCACTTGAGGATGTGCATGGAGCCAAGTGGAGTTAATGGGCTCTTTTCTCATGAACCCCCTGTCATACTGCCTACAGTTTTTTTTGAAAAACTAGATATGGAGGTGGAGACAAATAATTTTGAGTGAAATAGAAAAACAGAGGGAACTATGTTTTTTTTTTGACGTATTTTCTACCCTCTTAAAGACTCGTTTTATCTTCAATTTGAGACCAAATATTTCACATTTTGATATGTAATTAGAGGGAGTTCATGAACCCTACCTCTTCAGACTGAAATTTGTGCCAAAAATCGCATTTTCTCCCTTCAAAATGACTCACTGCCCCTCCTGTAGAAGCCCGTTGTCCCTCTTGTAGATTTCCTTTAGGTGCTCCTGTAGATTTCTTGTAGGTGCTCCTGTAGAAAATGATGAGAGAAAAAATATGGAGGAAATCGATGGAGGATGGTGGATACGAGGCTGTGGGGGCATAAGAAGACTGTTGTGGCTGAGTTATGAGGAAAAAACTAAAGAAAAGGTGGTGAGAATGCGCGGGGAGGAGTGCTCATTACATTTTATGGATTTTTCGGTTATGAGTGTTGAGCTGGCAAGGTGTACATTGCCCGGATTAGGACCATTGATCCCCACCTACTTGATCATCATGACCCTCCCTCATAATCATCCCTCATTATTGCATCGGAGTTAACTCTTCCTGCCACAACCTGTCCTTGGCATCTTTTGCTTGAGTTGACTGTGCGCACGTGTGTGTGATATCTCGGTTAAGTGGAGTCAACTAAATGAAGGTGGCCAAGTTAACTGGCCACCTTTTCCTCTTTTGATTTCAACCATATCGTTGCCTTCGTATGATTCCTAATTACATAGATGCAGATAGAGGAGTGACTTAGTTACTTACCTGTAATCCGAGTGTATTTGCTGCCATCGACTGTGAGGTGTTGTGGCTTTCTCTACTGCATGCCTTAATTTTCCTTCATGCATGTTGTCTCTGCTTGCTGATGTGTTGTTGTGTGTTTTTATAGGTTCTTCTTTTGCTGGAGCTGAGCTACATGTGCCTTTTCAATCTTCAGATATGCTGTCCCTTGCTGTTGGTGCCAGACTTCTATGGGATCCGCTGCTACAGGAATCCCTATAGGAGCTCCTGTGGCTGCTTCTCCCCTTGAAACATCATCTATTTCCCTATGCTTGGAGCTTGAGAATGATGCCAGAGGTGGAGATGAATGATGGAGGGATAGTAGGTAAGCTTCAGGTAAAGTTGATGGTGCCTTTTCCCCTTTTTTTTTGTTTTTTTTTTTCAAAACTAAACAACTGTTTTTCTGTATTTTTTCTTGGAAAGGGAAAAAAATAATGATGATACTTGGAGTGTGATGCAGGCTTGGAAATGATGGCAAGGAGGTTTGAATATGGTAAGAGGGATTATAGGTTGCTTATGAAGCTTTTCATGTCCCTCAAACTGCCTCTGGTAGACACTTTTGGCTCTCTGTAATTCCTACACAGTTTTTGAAGAAGAGGTACAGGGGGTGAAAGAGATGCCAAAATGATGGAGGAAGGTGTGGAGAAGATGAGATGGATGCTGGTATGAATGTCAGGGTCCCCTTGGCACCTTCTTCTTCTCCCTGTAGTCCTCCTGCAAACCTGCAATACAATAAAAATTCATTTTTTCTTTCTCTCTTCTTTTTTAAAAAAACTAGGGCACCTCAGAGAGGTTTTCACCTTAATTGCCTGCCCTCGGCACCTCCAAGGGAGGTTTTCACCTAGGGAGCTTATTCTTTTCCCTTTTTTTTTTGACATCACTGGGTCGCCTCAGAAGAGGTTTTCAACCCAATGATGGGACTCAAGCGCCTCATGGAGGTTTTCACTTGAGTCCTTATTTTTTCTTTTTCTTTTTTCTTCAGTGAGTGGGTGAAGTGGAAGCTAAGACATGCTCCATTACAATCATTGTTTTATTTAGGTCTTCAATAAAATCTTTCTTGGAGAGGGTTTCTTGTATACTTTCAACCGATGTCCATTGACAAGCATGGGGATGGCTTCATCATCAGTGGTTCTGATCAGAACTGAACCATTGTCATTGCATTTCTCCACAATGTAGGGTCCCAGCCATCTTGTCCTTAGCTTGCCTTTGAAATCCTTGTATCTTTAATCATAGAGTAGTGCCCAATCCCCTTCTTGGAATTGCTTCTCCTTGATATTTTTGTCATGCCATATCTTTCTCTGAAGCTGAACTACCTCTGTATGGAGAAGGGCTTGCAATCTGTATTCATCCAATCAATTGAGTTGAAGTAATCTCTCCTTCTGTGCATGGCTGAGGTCTAGGTCCAGCTGAGCTGCCATCCATAAGGTATTGAATTCAAACTCTATTGACAAAAAAGCCTTCTTCCCATAGACTAGTTCATAGGGTGTGAACTTGGTGGTGGTCTTCCATGTTGTGTTGTAGGCCCAAGTGGCCTCAACTAATCTGTCTGCCCAGTCTTTTCTGCTGCTGCTCACTACCTTGGTTAGGATCCCTTCCAATGCTTTGTTAGTGACCTCCACTTTCCCATTGACTTGTGGATGGTAAGGGGTGGAAGTCCTATGCTTGATCTTATGATGTGTGAGCAGGTCTTCACTCAGGTTGGAAGTGAACTGACTGCCTTGGTCTGTGACCAACTCTCTCAGATACCCGAATCTGTAGAATATTTTTTCCCTCAAAAACTCAGTTACTTTTTCCTCTGTCGCTGCTTTGATTGCTTTTTTCCCCGCCCACTTTGTCAGGTAGTCAGTGCACACAATGATGTACTGCTTCTGCTTTGAAGGGAGGTTGATAGGACCCACAAAGTCCATGCCCCACTTCTCAAATGGCTCAAAGGTCACTTGAGGTTGCATGGGCATTTCATCCTTTGGAGTGGGTTTCCCCATCCTCTGACACTGATCACACTAGCTCGTGTATCTCCTCACACTCTGATGAAGAGTGGGCCAGTAGTAGCCTGCTTGCAATATCTTGAAGGTGGTTCTTTTTGCTACAAAATGACCTCCACAAGGCTCGTCATGACAGGTCAGGAGGATGTCAAAGTCTTCCTCCTCCTGACACATCTTCTCAAGATCTGATTTGGGCCAATTTTGAAGAGATTGCCTCTAATCCAGGTGAAAGGGGTGCTTTTCCTTACTATTTTTCTCTTCTCTTTTGAGGATAGGTGTGGTGGGAACTGTGTTGAAACCAAGTAGTTTGCTATATCAGCAAACCATGGAGAGAGTACTAATATAGAAAATAGGTGTTCATCTGGAATTTGGTCATCCACCATTCCTTCTTCACCTGCAGGCAAATTTACTCTAGACAAAATGTCAGCAACAACATTCTCTTTACCAGGCTTATCAATAATGGTCAGATCAAACTGCTGTAGTAAAAGTAGCCATCTAATAATGCGAGAATTTACATCTGGTTTGTTCATTAAATATCTAATTGCAGCATGATCAATATGCACAAAGGTTTGATAGCCTGTGATATAATGTATGAATTTTTTTAACCAATGCACGCTAGCTAGGAGTTCCTTCTTGGTCACTATATAGTTTAACTCTGCCTTCGACAAGTTTTTGCTTATAAAGTATATGGGATAAGGTAAATTTTCATCAACTTGTCCTAAGGATGCTCCTATTGCTTTGTTCGAGGTGTCTGTGTGAATGTGAAAGGGTAGGGCCCAGTTTGGACCTCTGAGAATTGGGGCAATCACTAGCTTGCTCTTCAAGGTATCCAGGTCTTCTTGACAGTTTTCCGACCATATGAACTCAACATCTTTGCCTAGGAGGCCAAACAAAGGAGAGACTATCTTGCTGAAGTCTTTAATGAATCTCCTGTAATATCTTGCTAAGCCTAGGAAGCTTCTAACATCTCTCACCTTTTGAGGAGGTGGGACCCTTTGGATGATGGCAATTTTGTTGGGGTCCACCTGCAATCCTTGTTGAGATATCGCATGACCTAGCACTGTCCCTTCAGTCATCAAAAATTCACATTTTTCCAGACTGAGGGACAGGTTCATATCAGTACACTTATCTAGAACTTTTCCTAGGTTAGATAAAGCTTCCTGAAAGTTAGAGCCATAGGGAGTAAAATCATCCATGTATATTTCTACTGCATCATGAACTAGTTCAGAAAATATACTCAATATCGCTCTTTGGAAAGTGGTTGGAGCATTGCACAAACCAAAAGGAAGGACCCAGTATGCAAAGGTACCCCAAGGACAAGTGAAAGTGGTCTTATCTTGGTCTTCAGACTGATTTGAATCTGATTGTACCCGCTAAACCCATCTAGGAAGGAGAAATTTTTTTCCCTGCCAGACCATCTAACACTTGATCTATTAAAGGTAAAGGAAAATGGTCCTTTTTAGTGGCTTTGTTCAATTCCTAATAGTCGACATAGATTCTCCACTTACCATTTTTCTTTGGCACTAGCACCAAAGGAGAGACCCATTCATTGTCAGAGATGGGATAGATGAATCCTGCATCAAGCAATTTCTGCAGTTCTTCCTTAACAATATCTTTAAGTGTTGGGTTCATCCTCCTTTGAGGTTGCCTGACTGGCTTGCAATCTTCTTTGATGTATATATGATGAGTACCTACTGAAGGGTGCAATCCCTTCATCTCCTTAAAACTCCAGGCGAAGGCATCTAGATGTTTTCTGAATATGTGGCATAGCTCCTTCTCCTGGGAAGTAGATATGGATGGATTGATTTTCAATGTTCTTTATGGGCTGAAATCTATATTTTTAACATGAAGAGAAGTGGGTTTGACCACACAGAGATCAGTTGAGGGGTTGTTTTTGGTTTCTCTTACTATGTATTCTAATGGTGATACACTGGGAGGTGGATTCTGAATCAAATTTTCAATCATATCATCCTCATCTTGCGGTTTCCCCCCATGGAGATTTCTAATGTACAAAATGGTGTAGAATAAACTTCATCCGCATCCTCCTCCACCAACCAAAGAGGTAGATCATGTTCTAGCAAAGGGTTGGGCAGGAGGATATAGGATTAATTGCTTGGACATGTACCCGTTCTTTATGGTCATGTTCCCAGCTCGGTGGCTAATGTAGGCATTGGCTGTAGCCAACCAGGGTCTTTCCAGAATGAGAGGATACCCAGTAAGCTTTGCCTTTGGCTGGAGAACTAAGAAATCAACAGGGTACTCCCAAGAATCAATGGAGACCATCACATCTTCCACAATCCCCTCAGGGGTCACTGTGGAGTGGTCTGCTAGCTGCAGCACTGTCGTGGTCTTCCTCAAGGAGCCTTGGAGGTTAATTTTGAGCATTGTGTCCTTTGTCATCACATTAATGGCACCTCCTAGATCAATCAAGGTATGTGGGACCATTGTACCATTGATGTGGACATCAACTACTGGGCTTCCAAGGTCCAGATATTTTGGACAGATTATCTGCCCCAACATCAGGTTGGACAGTTGTCTTATGACATTGATGGTTGGGGCATCTCTCTTGCGCCTTCCTGGATGCCTAAAGAACTTCTCTTTGATCAACCTATTGTAGATAGGCACATCTTTTATGGCTTGGAGAAGTGGTAACTTCACACATAAATGTTTCAACTCTCCCAGGGTTCCAGTCTCTTCTAGGGTAGGCTGGATTGTCACGGATAGTCTCTCAGGAAAGGGAGGATTTGCTTTAGGTTCACCTTCCTCTTTATCTTCCTCAACCTCCCTGGGTGGAGGTTGGCTATCTGGGAGAAGTTTCTCAGATCGCAAGTTAATATCTTGAATCTCCACAGCATAAGTTGGGCATGATGGTTCCCTACTATACACTTGTTGAGCCTGTCTATTGTTCGAGTTCAGATTTAGCTGGGTAGGCATTTGGGGTTGCCTTGGTGGAGCAGGAGGTAACAGTTGTGGTTGGGCAGGTGGTGGAGGCAGAAGAGTGGGAAGAGAGTTGTATTGGGGCCTCCACCCCTGATGAGATGCATTCGACTAAAGTTGTGGCTGAGCATAGGATTGAAATTAATGGGTGGCTGGTTGGGCATGATATTGAGATGTGAAGGACCAAGGAGGAGGCGTGTACTAGGAAGGATGAGCAGAGGGGGCCAAGAAGGTATGGAGGTGACCTGGTTGGGGTTGTAGTATGCCTGAGATGTCCCTTGCATCCCCTTCTGGTATGGTCTAGGTCCATGCAGCCTCCTTTGGTTTATGTAATAGATCTGTTCAATGACTCCTTCGGCCCCTTGGTATAAAGCTTTAAGTTTGGGCAAGGAAGGGCACTTATTTCTAGAATGATATTCTTCACAGACTGAACAAACCTTTGTAGAGTTCAATGGGCATTCATTCCTAGGATGCCTCCTGGTGCATCTAAAGCAAAAAATTGCCAAAGCCCTCTCTGCTTCCTCTTGTTTTCTTTTGATATGTAAGTTATCCATTTGCATGGCAAGAGTCTACAGCATCTCACTCTTGAAGTCTTCCAGCATGTTTCCAATTTCACCTTTAATGGATGAATTGGAGGAAGAGGCACTAGCTATGGGTTGAATCCCCCTACCTTTCTTTCTGGCTACTCTAGAATGGTTTCTAAAAACAGTATTTATGTCCTCATAGGATAATTGGTAGATGTCTCCCCTGGCCAGTAGATGGAGGATGTCTAAAAGGTCTTCCCGAATTCCCATGAGCAGGACCAACTTCAAAGACTTAGGGTCAAGTGTACACCCAACCCTTTTGTAACTGAGCTGGAACCTCTCTTCATAGTCTTCCAGGGACTCATCACTTCCTATGGTCATTCGAAAGATTTCTTCTTTAGTATATTTTGACCTACAATAGTCTCGATACTTTTTGTTAAAGGCCTACTGCATCTAAGCCCAAGTTGTGACATTATTGCCAGGTAATCCCATGAACCAGCGTAGTGTTGCGTCCTTGAGAGTAGAAGGGAATAGCTTCAACTTTTTCTTGTCTTCTGCATAGTCATAAGTTCGATAGATGATAGAAAAATCGAACAAGAAGGTGTCAGGTTCTTCAGTAGTCAGACCATGGAAGTGAGGTAGGGCTGAAGGACTTATATTTCTCATTTTGGTGTCACCTTTGGTCTCTCGAATGCGGAAGTTACCCTCTATTCTCTCTCCATTTCCCCTAGCATTTTTGTTTTTAGCCATTGGCTCTAGAGGAATGTTTTCTTCTTCTTCTTCCCCTATAGGTTCCTCAAATATGTCTGGCTATTCACCTAAGGGTTCTTCTTGATTGAAGCCACCAAAGAAGAAAGAAGGTTGGCTGTGTGAAGCAGTGGGGGTGTTGGGCAAAAATTTTCCTGAGTTATCTCTATTCCTACGAGGCATGAAAGGAGATCTTTTTGGTTGGTTTTTGTTTCTTTTTCCCCACACTGAAAGTACCTGTAGAAATTGAAATTGTGATTGAACAAAACAAATTGCAACTAGCTGAAATGAACTTGTTGAATGGAAATTTGCAGAATTGAAAAGGAAAGCAAGGAAATGCAGAAATGAAAGAAAGGAAATGACTAGTCCACTTTTGTTGGAATGAACTATTAGCATAATGTTGCAATAGGAAATAGAAGAAAGCAGTAATCACAGAATACTTTGACGCTTCTCGGCAACGACGCCAAAAAGTGGTGAGCGCCAGTATTGCAGCAAGAATGTTGCAACTCCTGGGTTGCCAACTTTACTTTTATCAACCCAGTAGTTCGTAACAAACTTGGAAGTGTCAGTGCTATATACAGAAGTACTAGTTCTCGCTGCAGGTTGTCACTTGGTCAACTGGCATGAGATCACTAGAAGCTCAGGCCAACTTCTATGGATTTCAGAAGAAGCTTTATGTGTGATGAAAGGAAGGAAATATTACTCTACAGATGCTATTCTAACTACAGAAAGGAGAAAAATTGGAATCTAAAGCAAAACCTAGTAAACCCTAATTAACAAGCTAATTCTACTTTTGCCAAAGACACTATGAAAACCATGAAAGGAATGCCACTACCTACTCAAGGAAGTAAACAATATCTAACCATGCTATTTCTGGAAGTAAATAAGCAAAAAGCATATTTTTGGATTTTTATGTGCTTTTATGTGAATTTAACATGCATCTAATTTATTGTGTGTGGGTGTGGCAACGAATAGGTGGCATTAGGGGGCGGTTTTGGAGCTTGGGAGGATGTAGGATGGTGTGGATGTGTCCTAGGAGGTCTTAGGTGGCCTTCTGGAGGCTTTTCCCACACTCGGCCTTCAAAAGAAGGCCTACAGGAAAAACTACAGGAGGCCTACAGGAGGAGGCTGAGAGAAATTTTTGTTGTTTTGAGGGTGTGAGAGTGGGTAGAAAAGGTGCATGAAGGTTGGAATGAGGTGTTAGGGTGCCTAAGGTCTACCATGAATCACCAAGAGAGAGAAAGATGATTGGGTTTGCTCAAGGAGAGAGGAAGAAGTTCTATGAAAAATGAAGGAAACAAGGGCAGAATTGAGGTGAGGTTTGGGAGACCCGCAAGGCATGGCTCAAATGGAGGGTGTGATTGTTGGTAAGCTAGCCTACTACTAGAAGAGATCTGCTACATAGAAATTTACAGTCAACCAAGAAAATCAAGAAACCAATGAAATGAGTGCATCCTAGGAAAAATAGAGTTTTGCATTAAAATTGCCTAAACTATGATGTATAGAAGGAAATGCTGGGAAATGATGTAAGAAAGGAAAGCATAGAAAAGAACTATTGCAAATAAGGAAGTGAGCATGATAAATAAGATCTAAAGCAAAGCAAAACTATACTATCAACCTACTAGAGAGCTGCAAACACTAGAAGTCCTAAGAATGAGGAAAATTTGTGTTTTTGGTGCAGCAAGAGAGTCTTTGCGTCAAATCATGGTCCCAGAGGGAGGAAGAGAGGCCAAGGCACTGTTTCTAGCATTTTTAAACTTCTTTTATCACTGCTTAACTTGCTACAGAAAGCAAAAATTGAAGCAAGCTACTAAATCATCAAAAGCAACCTATTCTTAACCATAAGAGAAATACATCTAACAACAAACTAATCTACAAATTGAAGTAAAGCATACAAATACAAGCCAAGAGAAGCTTGGCCGCTTGGATTAGGCCCTAACCCAAGAGCTTCAGCTCTCTAAGGTAACTCAGTGCTAGCTCAAAAAGGATTCCATCTTCATTATCAAAAAATAGCAAGATTACATAAAACTGTCACAAAATAGTAAGCTCGAAATTTGAGCAGAGTTTACCCAAGCAAAAAGTCGACCCTAGTGAGGCCCTAGGCCTCTCTACTTATACTTCTGAAGCTACCAACAGCTACTTAGAATCAGGGAAGCTTGGCTCCCAAAACTCGAGATAACTATCAATCATCTTCCACTTTTTCGGCTGCCTTCTTAGTGCATGACTTAGCTGCTTGTACTCCGAGCTGAATGAAGGGGAATTTGAAGTGAGGAGTAGTAAATGATGGGTATTCCCTCCTATAAGTCCTCTCCTCTATCTACTTCAAGTTATTGTTGTAGTTTGACCATTAAATCCTTGACTTTGACCTCGAAATCCATCAATAATCTGCATTAAATACATGTTAGACCACGTGGCATAATAACTAACTCAACTCGCCCTATAAGCATAAATATAATTAGAAAATCATACAATAAGCTAAGAGAATGGTTTATTTGACTAGGTTAGGAGGTAAAATGAGCCCATATAATTACCCATTTATGAGGTTCATCACCAATATCATGGCTTCTCAATACGACATGCCCAAAATAAACTAATTGACTTCACATGACACTTTTTCATATGACATATTTTCAGATAATCAATTTAATTGAATGTACAACAAGAACATAACTACTTTGGAGATAAATCTCAGATTTTGATTTGTGTATAATACTAAGGATATTTTAGAATATTTTATGGATATTAAATCCCCACCATCCACTTAATAATTTTTATTAATTAAATTAAAATTATGGAAGCTCTATCCACGGGGTCTTGGATAGACGATGATCGGGTGCTTTATTAAGGCACTCCTTGATGTGAAGTCATTGGTTCAATTCCCCACCCCGATCAGGATGATATATTGGACATGATGAAGATGTAGTCCCACCAATCTACAAAAAGGAAAATTATGGAAGCTTTATTTTAAAACAAACAAGTGTATCCATGTAACTAGCACAACCATATAAACCAACCTAAATCCATCTTAATTCTGGAGCTACCAACTCCTCAGAGAGATCAAATCTTTTTTCACCCTAAAAGAGGTTTGCATCTTAAGAGATTTTTCACTCTAAAATAGGTTTTCATCCTAAGAGATTTGATCCCTCTATGCGCTTGGTAGATGAGGAGGTAAGTTGGATCTAGGCTAGTTTAATTTTCCCCTTTAAATAGGCTATAATCGACATGAATACCAAAAAATGTTTACAAGAGGATAGGACATTACAACATCTATTCCATATTGGGTTGGATAGTGTCTCTTGGTGCAATTAAATGGTTGGTAAACCCCAAAATGCATCAATCCATAATAGCATCAACATACTTACTTCATGATATGTCTCATATTTCTAAACTTTAAAAAATATAAAAACTAACAAAATTATAACTTCATGTTATATTTTTATTATTATAATTATAAAGCGAATTAATATACAAATTAAATATATATACATTTAAAAATCAACGGAATGAGATTTTTAACCATGGAGATTTATCCTTACTTTACCATGTAGATTCTTAATGCATAAATAGGCTTTTTTTATAATATCATGGGTCAAGATCATGATTATCAATAGCACATGCCCAAAAAATCATGACTCAGGACATATGAAACTTATTCATATGATATTTTTTATTAATAAATTTAATTAAAAGATAAAATTTAGGATAACTAATTTGGAGATAAATCACAACCTTTGATTTGCATATAATATTATGATTATTCTAGAATATTTCACCCTTTTAATAAAATTCATTAATTTAAAAAAACTTGATATGAACAAGTGTCATCTCAAATGAATTGTGGTTTTTTGGGCATGTGGTATTGATAAGCTATGGTATTGGCCCATGGTATTGTAAGCAAGCTTATTTACACATTAAGAATCGTTGTGACAATGTGGGATTGAATCTCCATGGTCAAGAATTTTGTTATGCTAATAAGCATGTCTATTTTGGATGAGGACTTTTATAATTCTAATTTGGTTATCAATAATTATGTCTATTCTACATTAACACTTCTACAATTTTAATTTAATTATATTAACTCTTAAAGGATGTTAGGGATTCAATCTCTATAGAATATTATAGAATATTCTTAGTAGTATACACAAATCAAAGGCTAGGATTTATTTCCAAAGTACTTATGCATGTTTTCCCCTTTTAATAAAATTCATTAATTAAAAAGAATGTTAAATGAACAAGTGTCATATGAAATGAGTTGTGTTTTTGGGCATGTGGTATAGATAAGCCATGGTATTGTAACAAAAAATATTTACACATTAAGAAGCTCCACAATAAAGTGAAGTTGAATATTAATTGTTAAAACTTTTGTTACATGTTTTCTGTTTTGGTAAAAAAATATTTGGCTTTCAATTACTTTTATTTTTTAAATATATTATATAAGTTTATTAAATTTAAAAAAAATATTAAATTAAATATTTTAAAAATTAAAAAATATCATTTAGTTATTTTTTTTTTTTTTTCTTTTCAGTTGATGACTATTTTTATGTGGTTTTAAATTGAATTGTTAGATATAAAAAATATATTAAATATTTGAATTTCAATTAGTTTTGGTTTTTAAACAAATTTTATTAAGTTTATTAAAATTTGGGAAAAAATATTAAAATATTTTGAAAATTAAAAAATATATTTTAATTATTTTAAATGTGAATTGTTTTTTAGTTGATGACTAATTTTTATGTGGTTTTAAAGAATTGTTAGATATAAAAAATATATTAATTAGTTTTAGTTTTTTAAACAAATTCTATTAAGTTTATTAAAATTTAAAAAAGATATTAAATTAAATATTTGAAAATAAAAAATATATTTTAATTATTTTAAAAAATGTTTTTTTCAGTTATTAATTTTTATTTTTAAATTGAATTTTAGATATAAAAATATATTAAAAAAATTATAAATCTTAACAAACTTATATTCACCAAGTGTCTTAAGCTAACTTTATTTTTACAATACCATATCCAATACCATTCACCATTCCAATTTAAACAGTGTTACAATAATGAATTTTCAATCATATGGACAAAAACCACAAGTCATTTCAAATTTAAAATAATTAAAATTTTACTTTCAATTAGTTTTGAAATTTTTAAAAATATTATTAATTTATTACGTTAAATTTTATATCAGGTTTTAATAATATTAATTTAAAATTTAATTATAGTTTGTTAAATATATATATATATATATATATATATATATATATATATATATCAATTAATTTAATTCTAAGCCACATAAAAATTAGTCGGGCGATTAGTAGCAGGAGAATCAGAAACTGATCTGAATTCGTGGAGGGTCCCCTTGGGACGTTTGTCTGGTTCTTTGGGGAAGAGGAGGCTCACAACAAAAGAAAATTTAGTTCAACACCTTTCAATGAGACCAGCAATTGATTTGTTCACACAACTTGGGATCTTGGTTTGGTAATAACCCTCCTCAAATTGAATTGGTCAACTAGTGGCCATGCGTCTTAGCTCTATGGCATAGGTGTTGGTGGACGTTCAAGATGGAAGGTGGTAGACAGTTTGCCAGGTTGTTGTTGAAGGTTATGTCACAGATAAGGACCACCTCTCTCTTTCTTTGTATTAATCCAAGTGAGATTCTATGTCCTGCAATCAATTCCTCTCCTTGATTTTTCTATCTTTGGAAGAGTGGGTCACTTGGGTCAGTGCATGTTGGTGGGCGTGGGTATGTGCAACAGGCACACATCATTGTTTTTTGAATTGTCGTGGGTGGTAAACGTCGATATCATCTCAAGACTTTACGTTATTGGGTTTGTGGTTGGCCCCTGGGTCTAATATTTGCAAAGGCACAAGGCCAGTTGATGGCCAATAGCAGGATGCATCGATGCCACCGGAATCCACAAAGAGGGGGAGGCAACCCCAGGAGGAAAAATCGGGATGACGAAGGTGAACTAGTGGCGTTGAGGCGGGACTCTCTGGGGAATGTCGACTTGTTAGTCCTATTCTACTCAATTGAGGCTCAACTCTTCCTCCTTCAACATTATGTAGACTAACTCTCTCAAGCTCGTCATCTAGAACATGCAGACCATGTTAGATCCTTCACAGGTATCCTACATAATCAACGACGCGTCATGGATTGAAAAGCCTCTCTGAGAAGGAACCAATAGAATCTCTAAGCTCATATGGATGACTTCGAGACTCATATGGTGCACATGGAATCCTGCCCATGATGTGTTCCATAGGCCAACAACTCAAGAAAATGTGGTAGCTCTTCCCATTATAGAAAATGCACCAGAATGAAAGTAGGCTTTGCCATTTTTGGCAGTGAACCATAAGAAATCCAGTTTTTTGAAGTTGTTGTCATCTTTATTTTGTATGTATCTAGAGGCAAAAAAGTCTAGTCGGAGTGAAGCCATTTTTGCTCATTTGAAGCACTCCTCACGATGTAATCCTACTCTGAATTAATAGAAAAATGTTGACTATATATATATATATATATATAAGGGGAAAGAAGCTACAACACCCCATATTATATTTGTTTCAAATGTATATATGTTTAATTTGTATATCAATTTTTTATCATTAACAAGTGCTAAAGGCTAGCTTAGTACATACCACTCGAGTTAAAAATTATGTTATGAGAAAAATTGCATAAAAAATTATAGACTATATTGGTCGATGTTAGCTAAATTAATAGTAGTTAATAGGGAAATTGAATCCTATAGTATTACTTGGGAGGAACTAATAAATTGAGAAGTGGAGTCGATAAATTAATTGTTGGATCAGGGACATATAGTTGCATAAATTTTGGTGAGTAGAAAGTCTACACATTTATAGTTTTACTCCTACACAAGTACTAAGGAAAATATAAATAATGGTGAGAAATAACTCCCAATAAATATATTTATTTACATCTTATTCGTATCCATTTTTTATGTAAGGAAATTCTTAAGTTATGGTGGGACAAACTGATGGTAAATATGTTATTTGGAAATTGAATCCTATAGTATTACTTGGGAGGAACTAATAAATTGAGAAGTGGAGTCGATAAATTAATTGTTGGATTTGCATAAATTTTGGTGAGTAGTAAGTCTATACATTTATAGTTTTACTCTTACACAAGTACTGAGGAAAATATAAATAATGGTGAAAGTCTTATACATATCCATTTTTTATGCAAGGAATTTCTTAAGTTATGGTGGGAAAACACTGATGATAAATATGTTATTTGCTTCCCTCAAAACATAATAATAAAAATCGCAACAAAAATATTTAAAAATAATGCATGAATATTGTACCATATCCATAAATTATGGGATAAAATATTAGATTTAGTTATCCACACAAAGTTATCACATGCAAAGGTTACAATAAGGCCTTCAAGTTATGGTCAAGTGAAATGTTTGAAAATTAGTTTTTGAACCAAGAGGTGCTCTACAACCCAGTATGGGGTAGATGTCAAGCATAAATATTTAACATTTAACATTTAACAAATTAAATCTAATGTCAATGTCGACCCTAATTAGAAATCAATATAGAAGTAGATGTGGCCTTAAATGTTTAACATTTAACATATAAATCAATATAGAAGTAGATGTGAAGGCTTAAATGTTTAACATTTAACATAAACATTTAACATTTATATGTCAATTCAATTAAAAAATAATAAAAGGTTAAAAGTAATATAGAGTGAGTATGGTGGAAATGTTGTAATGTAAATATTTAAATCTTAGATCAATAAAATGTTAAAAGTAATAAAAATAAAAAATTTCAATTTGTTATTTTATAATTTTGTTTTGCGGGTCCCTCCAATAAGTTAGAAATTATGTTATAGGAAAAATTGCATAAATAATTATATGTTACATTGGTCAATGCTAAATAAATAATGGTTTATAGAAAAATCATACTATAGTCTTGCTTGCAACAAATAAATTGATATTTGAAGTGGTTAAATAAATTGCTTGCTTAAGAAGAAAAACTTGCATAAATTTTCGTGGGTAGTAAAAGTCTATGCATTTACAATTTTACTTCCACATAAGTGTTAAATAAAACATAAATAATTGTGGAAATGCCTTGTTAAGAAGAAAAACTTGCATAAATTTTCGTGGGTAGTAAATGTCTACACATTTACAATTTTATTGTTAAATAAAACATAAATAATTGTGGGAAGTAACTTGTGGAAGTATATTTTTTACATCTTATTCCTATACATTTTTTATGCAAAGACTTTATTAAATTATGGTGGGAAGTAATTAATGGAATACATGTTATTTACTTGAGTATAAGTTATTTTCAAGTATTTTATTTTTGGACAGTTTTCTGTAAGGTGTAGGAATAAAAAATCACTACACAAATATCTAAAAGTCATGCATGAATATTGTAACCATATCCATACACTATGGCATAAAATGTTTAAGTCAATTATCGTCGTGACATTAAACTGTGAAGGCCTTGAAATTATGATCCAAACAAATGTTTGATTTTTTTTTTTAATAATATGCAAAAATAAATATTTATTTTTTAAAGTTAAACATTATGATTTGCATTGGTCAATGCTAAACTAATAGTGATCAACATACAAATAGATTGTTAGAGTCTTTCCTTTGCAGGGAATAAAAATGATTCCATAACCATATTTAAATTTAATTAACAAGAACATAACAATTTAATACCTACAGTAAACCTACAATATAACATTCCCAGATGCGGGTGATTAATGGGGTGATTAATGGCGTTGGTACAACGCTGCTCATCTGGGTGGGCAAGTGGCGTGGCCACATGGCCACCCGCGCTGCAACCAAGACACCCACCGCCATAATTTATGGTGTTTTAATGCTGTCTGAAAGCCGAAAAACGTTAATGATGAGTGAGGGCGGAGGCTACCTTATTTTGATCCTTAAGATGGAGAATGCAGATCATCTTCCCCCTGTTCTAACTCCTCTTGCCTATAACTCCCTCCCCACTACTGCAGAGCTGAGCTCTCAAATGACCATGGGGAGAAGGTGTCAGATCCTCTGTTGCATTGAGATGAACGAAGGTGCCCACTTCTCGCACAACCTACTTTGCTGCTATGGAGCTGCTGCTTTAACACAGAATTCCACCTTTGGTAATCGAATTCCTCACTCTCCTTCCTCCATGAACCATTCCATCCCTTCTCCTACTCCTCCAAGCACCTGGCGTACAAATATTTACCAAGCGAATATGCCCCGTTTGAGGCACAAAATGAGAAGTCAAAGGGGTAGCAACAGAGGCAGAACAACTCGTTGTCCTTGTCTGACTTGACTCCTGCGGATTCCTCCTCACCCTTGACTACTGCTCACTGCACGGGTCGGTATCCCACCACTCGCAGTGGCAGAGAGCATGCCCAGAGGACTGGCTTGAGGCGTGATGCAGAAGCCTAGCACTCCCCAGATGACTTTGTGCCGATGACGAATTCCTGTCATTCAACCCAATTCTAGTTTAGATGCACCTTGGAACGCCCTTGTATTAACGCCACCATTTCTGTCGCCTTCATAGAGGAGCCACAGTGCACTGTTGTCCCGGCTCGCAACATACAGGATAGGACTGGCACTAGCTCGGGGACTCGCAGATCTCTTAGTGACGCTCTGAACCAGACGGACATAGCTCGCTTTGAACCGGACGGACAACACTCCTGGCGGTAATGTGAAGATGGAAGCCACGACGAGCACTCCAGGTGGCAAGAAGAAGACAGAAGCCATGACAAGTAGACAACAGCAAGACTTCGAATATATTTATGCCTATGGGTGTCTCATCATGGAGGAACCTCTGCTGCCTACTGACACCTAGCAGGCCACAACTTTTTATTCAGGGTTTTAGACACTTGGTCACCATCTTAAGGGTCTCTTTTGTAGTTTTCTGATGTAACTGCTATTATTTGGGGTCAATTTTGTTTTTTGTTCTACTAAAAAATCTCTTATACATGGGAATTACAGGCTAGTTCCCCTGCATGGGCAACTCACACCATGATTTTTGGATTGGTTTCCCCTTGAGGGCAGTCTCTTTTTCAGCTACTGTTTTTTTTACTTGGTAAACTCTGAGATAGGTTCTGCAGAGGCCGGTGCTTCCATGTATCATTATTTTTTGTCTCTTTAATAGATTTAGTCTTATTTAGGAAAAAAAAAAAAAAAAAAAACCTACAATATAACAAGTTTCTTAACCATAGATATCCACCCCCACATTACCATGGAATTCTTAATTTGTAAATAGGTTTTGTTACAATACTATGGGCCAATATCATGGCTAATGATTGGTCAATGCTAAACTAATAGTGATCAACATACAAATATATTGTTAGAGTCTTGCCTTGGCAGGGAATAACAATGATTCCATAACCATATTTAAATTTAATTAATAAGAACATAAAAATTTAATACTTACAGTAAACCTACAATATAACAAGTTTCTTAACCATGGATATCCACCCCCACTTTACCATGGAATTATTAACTTGTAAATAGGTTTTGTTACAATACCATGTGCCAATATCATGGCTAATCAATACCACGGGCAAAAAAATCATAACTCATTTCATATTAAAAAAAATTAAAGTGTAAAATATTTTAGACATTACATATAACATTGGATAGAGTGTAGCCCCAAGGGTTAGCTCAGTTGGTCAAAATCAGTGCCTCGCTGATCGAGAGGTCACAAGTTCAATTTTGCCTGAAGCCCTTGGGATTAGGCCTTGCTAGTGGGCCGCGGGTCTAGATTCCCTTCGAGGTTGATCAGCCCAAATTTTTCTATGGACATAGTGACCACCCGTTGACCAAGATGTTTGTGAACCACAACAAAAAAAAAAACATTGCATACAGTGAAAATTCTCCATCATATGGATGGAGAGTGGGGGGGAAGATAAGGAGAGAGGGAGGAAGATAGTCATTGAGTTGGAGGGAAGAGAGAGAAAGAGTGATGGGTAGGGGGAGAGAGAGGGATGTGTAAGAGAGAGGAATGAAGAGAGAGAGGAGGGGAGGGAGCGGAGAGAGGGAGGTAGAGAAAGATGGAGTTGGAGGGGGAGAGAGAGGGAGGGAAGAACAAAGACATATCGAGATAGATGTATAGAGAGATAGAGTGACAAGGTAGAGAGGGTGAGGGGAAATGAGGGAATATAGAGAGGGGAGGGAGGCAGAGAAAGATAGAGCTGGAGGGAGAGAGAGGGGGAGGGAAGAACAAAGGCATATAGAGATAGATGTATAGAGAGATAGAGTGACAAGCTAGAGAGGGTGAGGGGAAATGAGGGAATATAGAGAGGAGAGGTGAGAGAGAAGAAGATAAATAAAATAAAAGGGTAAGGAAGAGAGAGAGAGAGAGAGAGAGAGGGAGAGATATGGATCCAACCTAGATATGGTATGTGTATACAAAAACAAACCTAGATCCATCTTAACCCCAGATCTATCAAATACAAAGTCAGATCAAATCTCTTTTCAATTTAAAAGGGGTTTGCATCTCAAGAGATTTGATCCCTCTTGACACTTGATAGATTCAACGTTAAGAATAGGTTTGCATCTCAAGAGATTTGATCCCTCTTGACACTTATAGATCCAATGTTAAGATGGATCTAGACTGGTTTTAATAATATTGAGAAATACATATTATTTTTCAAATTTAAACATTATAAACTGCATTGGTAAATGTTAAAATAGTAGTGATCAACAAACAAATCTATTGTTAGAATCTTGTCTTCTCAAGGAGTAATAATAGTAATATATATTTTAATAAAGTGATAATTTAATTAATTCTCAAGATTTTTTTAATTTTAGCAATTTCAAATGTATGATTAAGTAAGTGTTTCGATACTTATTATGAATTAATACCTACCAACATTTACCAATCATTTATTTTATATAATTAGTAATAATGATAATTTAAAATAATAATATAATTAAATTAATTTTAATTTTAGTAAAATAAAATATATTATAAAATAAATAATTTCTAGACATATATATTTACTAACCATTTACTAACCATTTTTATATACTTATATTAATGATACATTAAATTAAATTAAAAAAAATAATAATATACCCGATCATACTTCTCTAATTTTTTTTATAAACCAATCAATTTTAAAGAGAAACAAAGAAAAATGTTAATCTATTAAGCATGACATGTGGAGCACATCTCATACATATATATGAAACTTGACATGGTTTAAGGAAAAAAATACAACTCATTTAAATAGTTTTAATTAAAGTTATATCTAAATTAAATTATTATTTTGATATAATATTTTTTTTAAATAAAAAATTTAAGATTTAAAATTAAATTAAAAAATATTTTTTAATTATTATTAATTATTAATTAAATAAAACATTTTTATAATCTATATATATAATATGAAAATAAAACTACATCTCCTTAGAAAATAACCTCCTTGATCTGCCTCACCCCTATTATGATGGATGAACGACTTCGTTCCTCTCCTGTGAGTGGAGTCACTTAACCCACATCGACCAAATCCTCTCCTTTTTGGCCGAGTCACTTAACGTACTTTTAGAAAGCGTAAATCTAATATTTAGGAAAAGCGGGTTAATAGGTCAACCGCATCTACTTGATGCAGGCAGATGCATTTTTTACTGAATACAAAGAAATGCATCTTCTGCTCCATGTTCGACATACACCTGAAAAATATTTAATGCACAGAAGGATTGCTAGTGGATCCTACTAACATTGCAGTCATTTTGAGTCTTCCACCACTAGAAAAGAATGTTTCCATGTCATGGTCTATATATATATAACTTAACTATATTTTTTTTAAATTATAATCATTTTTTTATAAAATTAAAACTTTAAATGTTTTGAACACATTTTTAATAAGTTATATTCCACGGGTCAATTATGGAAAACATGACATCTTTCAACATGGATTTATTATATATATTAAATTTATCATTAAGGTAGTGTAGATTGTTGAATTGAGGCTTTTGTGATCCATAATATTTAAAGAATAATTTTGGCATAAATTTGTCAACGCATTTCGAACCAACTAGTGGTGTAGATTATTTATTTTTGTTAGCGTTCAATTTTTTTAATGCATATGTGACTGTCAAATCGATGTAAAAACTCAAAAAAAAAAAAAATTTACTTTTATCATTATAAATATTATTTAAATAGAAATAATATTAATTTTTTAAATTAAAAAAAATATATATTTTATCTATTATCTTTAAGGAACAAAAAATAAGAATCATAGATTTTAAACCATAATCATTAATATAATTAAAAGAATAAGATATTTTAAGGTGGTAAGGTAACTTTTTATCTTAAGAATCAAGAAAAACATAATCATGTTTGAGTTTTAAGTCATACTTCTAATAATATACCTAAAGTTTATGCCTTGTATAGAGGTTTGAGGTTAATAGTGAATTTGGGAATTCAAGATGTGGTTTTTTAAGTAATGCTTTGAATATAATTCAAAATTTATATTTATAATCACAATTCAATCAGTAAACCACAAAGCTCTATCCCCACTACTCACAATGCCCTACCAATAAATACATCATGATGGATAAATTATATATCATTTCTAATAATTAAATTACAATATAACCATGATTAATAAATCATATTATTCTTGTGCATATATTAAGTATTTTTTTCATCTAAAAACATTACTCCCTTATCATAAAATAAAAAATATATAAATAAAGAATATTTTAAATATTTAAATAATAAAATACTATATATAATATTTTGATAAAAAATATTTTAAATTTAAATAATATAAATGAATGATTATTAATATTATAAAAATATGATTATTATAAAAGTATTTTTAAAATTAATTATTAAATTTAAAATTTATAAATATAAAAATATATAAAAAAAAAAAAAACATTATAAAATTCACTCCATTAAATTTATATATATTAATCTAATAATATATAGTTTCATAAAATGATGTTTGGATTGTAATATTTAATTTTCTTAATGAGTATGATGATATTATTTATTTCTATCTAAAGTCGATAATCATTATGATTTTTAAAGTTGTGATATCACAGGCAAACAACAGTGTAGAGAGCCTTTTACAATCAACCGACTATAAAAAGAATGGTTAGGAATTAAAGACATTGATATCATGGTAGGAATGTCTTCCCATTACTTTAAAGTTTATTAATCAAGATTCCTGCCTCCCACTAAACACAACTCAGGTTTCATATCGACAATGAAAACCCCACAAATATGAAAACGATTTTCGAGTTCTTACTTGTGCAACTATTTACTCAAAGAGAGGGAATACAAGCTTTGCTCCCTCTTCTACTTATTGATACATACAAAATATTTTGTGACATAATCCTCTGTTGTTCAGGCAGTCGGCCTGAACCAGTGAGAGGATGTTATTCATAGCAAGTAAAGCTGTCACCTTATAGTTATGTCAATAATTATAAGAAAAATCAACGATAGTTCTCACAACTCCTCTCTTAAAAATTTTGAGCCTCCATTAGTAAACTGAATATAGAATTATAAGTATTTCCTGTTTCTCACCCCGACCTCAGCAGGCCTCAATCTTGAGCAGCGAAGAAAATGAATAGATAGCTTCCCGTACCGACACAAACCAGCAATCGCCACCAAAACTCTCGAGCATATTTGCTCGTTGCAGCTTTTCCACGACTTTTGCTCCAGGGTTTACAACAGCAACCTGTAAATATTTCCACCTTTTAAGTCATATGACAATTATATGTTTGAGATGCATAGTCATGAATTCCAAAAACGAACAAAAAATTTCACCTGAAGTCCGCGTTTCATTAGTGTCTTTTTCAGCTCCAGAAGACTGTTAATCCCAGTGGTGTCAATGGTGGTCACAGCTGCAGGAATATAATGACATTTCTTATAAGATTTTTGTTTCTCTGATCATCTGTAGGTCCAGAGGAATCCATGCTATTATCTAAAGCGATTGGCATATTCATTACCATGCTCAACAGTACTTAGAATCCTGTTATGATGGTAATAAATGATTACCTGTGAAATCTAGTATGACATACTGCAGTGTATTTGCCTTTTCCTTCTCTATGCGATCTTCTTCATCTTGTACCCATCTCAGAATTCTGCAATAAATAAATTATGAAAGAAAAATTCCTTTTCTCTCGGCCTTCAATTTAAAGAGTAAGATATAAATGAAAGTTGTGTTAGGATATTAACCTCTCTCTCAAATAGGTTGAATTTAAAGAGTAAGATATAAATGAAAGTTGTGTTAGGATATTAACCTCTCTCTCAAATAGGTAGAATTAGCAAAATAAATTGGTGAAGCGATCCCAAGAATTAGAAACCCAGGTACTCTTAAAGCTTCCTTGTATTGCTCCATATTTCTGTACAGTGATGTGCCTGGAATATTGCCGAGGAGAACAGTCTGTGGCCTTGTTATGTCCAGCAATATTTTGAACACAGAGATACCCACCTGTAGATTTCTATATGGATGAGAAAGCTTCATCTATGGTACATATTGTTTCCAGCTAATGGAAAATAATGAATAGAATTTGTACAGAAATTGGATTGAATATAAATTGTACCGCTATGAGAAGGCCTGTTTGAACTGAGATGAAGATGACTCCTGCAAAAGCTCCCATACATGCAAAGAAATCCACCTTATCGACTTTCCATATAAAATAGGCTGTAGGGATATCGATGAGACCTATAACTGCTGCTACTATTATTGATGATAACACCACAACAGGAGTGTGGTAGAAGAGCGGAGTTAGAAGCAGAAGAGTAACCATGACTGTTACAGCCATAACTATGTTTGATACTGTACTCTTGCATCCTGCATTGTAATTCACAGCAGACCTAGAGAAAGAACCTGCAATATAAATTTGTATTAAATGTATATCATATATGTTAAATTTGTATTACACGAGTATAATATCAGTGTAAGGTTTGTATGAGTTAATCATGCAAATCACTGTTTTGGCATATCAGAATAGTTAAGCATGTAAAAAATTGTTGCAGTTATTAGGTTTTTCCATGTAAACATTGTGTAATAGTGTAAATTGTGTGTGCCATTGTTTTTGTGAATGAGTTTTGAATACAGACTCTGAATAACAGGGATCTCTACCATTGCTTAAAAATTGTTGGATGGATTGAGTTTTTATTTAGGTATATGATATGGAAATAAGTTGTATATGTATACCTGTTGTAACATAGCAAGAAGTAGTAGATCCTGCCATATTCATGAACCCAATGGCCATCATCTCCTTGTTTCCATCCACCTGGTAACCCTTTATAGAAGCAAATGTTCTTCCCACAGCAATTCCCTCCTGTAAAAGCAGATAGATATCCTAACCTGTGAATGAGCCATTCATATTTAACAAAGGGAGAAGTGCCATTCTCGGATATTTGAACGTAGCGCATAATGTTTTAAAAGATAATTCAATTTTTATACACACATCAAATTTGTTCTCACCGTCAGTGCGATCAGTCCTGTGACAAGGCCAGTTTTCAGTGCCAGTGGAAAGTATGGACCATGAAAATATAGCATGTTTATTGAAGGAGGGTTCAGTCCTTTCTGCAAGTGACCAATCTGAGGAAATTCGACAACAATTTATGTAAATGCTTCGGAGATCATGAGATTGAACATATTTACAAGAAAGCATAATACTAGAGGTCAGCCCAGTTACGAAGGAATTTAATAGTATATAGACCAACCCTAAAGTTAGTGAGGAATTCTCACAGTGCTAATGCCATGATTTTCAGGTCTCATAAAGAAGATGAATGCTGTAGCGAGAATAACTGATGCCAAAGGAGCAGCTGCTGAAATCCAAAACAGCTTCGGTTTCTGCTTGCTCTGCAGAACAAATAGATGTAATTAATATTTATCACTAGATAAAAAGACTGAATCCGGTTTTTTATATTTTTCTATTAGTACACATCTATGTTAAACCCTAAACCTAAACATAGAGGATTAAAAATCCTAGCTTTTAATATATGTAGGTCATTAACAGTGTTCTTTTAACAGCGGCACACATGAAAATAGACACAGAGATCTTCCCCACCCTGTTCTCTTGGTGCAATAGCATTAAAGTATCCAACATTGTATTTCTAGAAACTTTTCATGAACCAGCTAAAATCTTAGAAAGAATTTGGAACATAAAATAGGAGAAAGACACATACGTAGTAGCGGGCAGTGAGTAAGAAAACAAGGAACAATCCTCCCATGACAGCGCTCCGCCATGTCCACTGCAAAGACAAATTCCTCAGAGCCAGGTCTTCTGAAACCTAATTCTCCATATTAATTAATGTAGTTTGAAAAAGTCGGTATATAACAACCTCATCTCTTCGCTCGAAAACAGAATGCAAGACAGAAACCATGTCCATGTTGCGAGTGAAGTGTTGGATTCCCAGAACACCTTTGAATTGCTGGAGAGACACTATAATAGCTGACCCTGCCATGAAGCCAACTAGGGTTGCTCGAGACAGAAAGTCGATAATGAAACCAAGCCTGTGTAAACATGAACATGTTTGGGAATGAAAAGCAAGGTATTAGGCTCTGTAATCAAAACAGGAAAAAATGGGCTGTAATATATCGATTAGCGTATTAGGCTTGGTACAAAAAACTTTAAAAAAATCGCTGCAACATATTTATTATAGCAAACTATTCACCTCAGAACACCCAAAGAAGCTTGGAAAACTCCAGCAAAGAATGTTGCAGTTAAAGCTAACTGCAAATACAAGGCAGGGGCATCAACTGGAGAAACCTCTTCCCTGAGCATGACCGCTAATAACAGAGAAGCTATTGATACAGGTCCAACTGCAAGGTCCCGGGAACTCCCTAGCACGGAATAAATTAGAGGAGGTACACAACTACAATCTGCAAAACCCAACAAGGAGATTACACAAAGGTAAAACCATTGAGAAACAAAGAACATAACATCAAAGTAAATATTCAAAAAGAAAAAATTGCTCTATTGGATTTCTAGGTCCCTGAACTCACATAGACCATGTATGGGTGGCAGATTTGCAAGTTTAGCGTAACTTATGCCCTGAAATGTACCCGGAATAGCTAGTTAATTTATTTACATAATGAAATAAATATGACACATTTGATAGATGGACAGAGAAATAAAATAAGGAAATCACAAATTAGAACTCTACCATGACTGACCCATCCTAAATTTAATCTATCTCCAAAATTCCTAATCGTAACTGGGACTAACTATCTCCAACAACATTGATGAATTACTTGTAAAAGAATATGGGATATGGTATATTACCTGGGGAATGGCAAGGCTTGCAATGGTGACACCAGAAATAACATCAGACTTCAACAGATTCAGGTTGTAGTTAGGAGCCCATTCAAGTATGGGGAAGAAATACCGAAACCCTAACCACACCTTTCTTCCAAAGGGCTTGCCTTTGAACTCCCTAAATGGGTCATCAGGAAACAAAGTTTCCTTCACCTGTGAATTGAATTGCTGGACTAATCCCTTGGATTCAGGAATCCCCACTTTGTGCACCACATCAATTGATCTCCTCTCATAATCATCTATCATAGCACGGCCATGTCCAGAAGTTTCGAGCCCATTTTCCATATCAGAACCAGCTACTCCAGCATCGCCAACTTCTGCAATACGGGAAATATTTCTTGGTAGGCTTCTCTTCCAGCTACTACTCATCATGAATCCTCACGTCACTCTCGTTCAACAACATGGTAGTATTTATATACGTATGGAGGGCACAGATTCAACGCTGCCTTCCTGATTGGTCAATACAATCATATCAAATCATGGAATAAATTGATGCCTCGGAATAAATGACAGACTATGTGTGCACTGGATTATTTTGTAAGGAAGGTCACGTGAAGTAATCACAATAAATTGATTGCAGCTGTAAATTCAAGAAATGCAGGGCTTCAATTAACAGAACATAAAGAATGTCTTTCAACCGTCTCCGGAGGCCGCCGACTGAAATTATTCTTTTAGTTACTCATATGATCTATGTACATTTACACAATGTATGTACATTTATTCCATCCAATACGCGGAAAATATTTAGAGTGAAACACACTAAGTATTGTATTCCATGGGATCTTAGGTTAATTTTAGGGCTTTTTGCACTTGCGCACACTCCGATGCCATAATAATCATTCTAATCGATCTCTTCTTTATCAGCTTGTGACAGACTACTGTCCAAAATTTAGCTTTAGTGTGACTTTCAGGGGTTGAGAATTTTAACTAAATGGAAAAACATGGACCATAATTATTAGCTATATTATATTTTATACAGTGCAGGACTGTCAACTAATATTTTATACAATGCAGGACTGTTACATGCTCACTATTGTGTCTTAATATTTTATTTCAAGGACAAAAGTTCAATATTCTGAGATGGGTCCCCATGGGGAAGCTGTCTTGCTTTATTGAAGAGCAGTCAAAAGCGTAAATATATGCCCGAATATGCCCTTTGATCCGGCTGAACAAGTGGGCATTAATTTTAAAGTTGTTGATTATGGATGTTTCACCTGGTTTCTTTGTCTTTGCAATGTATTATAGAAAATTGAACCTTCGAGAGCCACTAAGTGATCCACAATATCATTTGATGTTGTAAATTATTATATATATATATATATATATATATATATAAAATATTGTTATTGGATTTTGGTCAATGTTAAAATTTTCTTTATGTGGAGGTATTTATTTTAGATATTATTTTTGGGATTCAACAAGTCATTCACTTATGACTATTTCTATGAGAGGTAGTCCACTAATTTCTCATGATTTTTGAATAGTTCACTTAGCACTCATTGCATCACGTGATGCTCACACGGGTGAAGAAGTGGGATTGAAACTAGTGAAATGAATCACATATGACCATTTCTATGAGAGGTAGTCGACTAATTTCTCGTGATTTTTGAATAGTTCACTTAGCACTCATTGCATCGGGTGATGCTCACAGGGGTGAAGAAGTGGGATTGAAACTAGTGAAATGAATTGCATCAGGTGATGCTCACAAGGGTGAAGAAGTGGGATTGAAACTAGTGAAATGAATCACATATGACCATTTCTATGAGAGGTAGTCGACTAATTTCTCATGATTTTTGAATAGTTCACTTAGCACTCATTGCATCGGGTGATGCTCACAAGGGTGAAGAAGTGGGATTGAAACTAGTGAAATGAATCACATAGCGTCAATCATCACTTCCGTGGCTTGCACTCGGTAACCAAGACTTCACGGGAGGTCACCCATCCCAGATCTCCTTTGGCTCAAGCGCGCTTAACTGTGGAGTTTTCCCCACAATCAAGCCCACTTAGCTTGCTACCCCATTTGCAAAACATTAGCAAGTATTGTGCCTCATGAACCATTTAAGAAGAGATCCCTTCACTCTTTTTTTTTTGAATTTAAGTTAGGGGGTTTACGCAGTGCATTATATTAGATATCATTTTTGGGATTCAACTGCGTTAAGTAAGTCATTCACATATGACCATTTCCATGAGAGGTAGTCGTAACTCACTAATTTCTCATGATTTTTGAATAGTTCACTTAGCACTCATTGCATCGGGTGATGCTCACAGGGGTGAAGAAGTGGGATTGGAACTAGTGAAATGAATCACATAGCGTCAATCATCACTTCCGGGGCTTGCACCCGGTAACCAGGACTTCCCGGGAGGTCACCCATCCCAGATCTCCTTTGGCTCAAGCGCACTTAACTGTGGAGTTTTCCCAACAATCAAGCCCACTTAGCTTGCTACCCCATTTGCAAAACCTTAGCAAGTATTGTGCCTCATGAACCATTCAATAAGAGATCCATTCAAAGATTATCTTTAAAATGTATTATGGAGATTTGAAGTTTGGAGAGCTAGGATATCAATATAATGTTAGCTTAAATAATATAAAATGTTGAATATATATATATATATATATATATATATATATATATATATTATTTTATGAATGTTATTGGATTTTGATCCATCTTAAAAATTGCCTGGGGTGAGGTACTATTTATTTATGATAATTTTATATTAAAGTTAAGTGAAGGTATTTTTTATTTTTATCTTTTTGGCATATAAATTAGAGGATTGTTTAAAAGAAGCTAGTTGTGTCGATGTATTAGTATTTTTGGTAAGCAATTAAGAATAGTCTAAAACTTATATTCTAAGACCTATAGTCTTCCATGATAGATATGACTCTTAATAGTGATAAAACTAAAATTATATTAAAAAAGATCACTTATAATGTTATTTTAGATTTTTGTGATTCATATTGATTATGAGATTGTCTTTAGGATTAATCACATCATTCAGATTTGGTCAAATCCATATTGATTCGGATTAATCACATCATTAAGTCTATTTGGTCGTTGTTTCTAACCATCTAATGTGGTTCATCCTTATAACAAAGGTGAAAAAATCAATGTATTTGAATTTTTAGCAAAGATGCATTATCTTCTAGAGTTAGCCATCACAAATTAGTTGTTATGAATTAGTTGTTAGGAAAATTGAAATAATGTAAATAAAAATTATTATTATTATTATTTAAAAATAATAATAATAATGATAGAATTAATAAGAAATAACAAGGAAAGGAAAGAAATTGGAGAGACAAAAGAAAAAAACGATGAAATTGATATTTCATTATGGAATAAGAATTATATATTTATATATGTATATTTAATTATTTAAAATAAGTTTAATATTATTAGTTTTAAATATTATTATTTAATATTAAAATATTGGAGAATATTGTATTAGGAAAAAGAAAGTAACAAATGATTAAAGAATAAAAGTAGAATTTAAAAATATATAAATTAAAATGAATTAAAAAAAAAAGGTGGGGGGAAGAAACTTTGAGGGTGAGTTCTATGAACAAACTTGTGGGGTAGTGATGGGTTCTCCTCTTTCCCCTATAGTTGCCAACTTATTCGTGTAAGATTTTGAGACCAAAGCTTTGGCCTCTGCTCAATTCCACCCTAAGCGATGGAAGGGATTCATTGAAAATACATGAATTGTTTGCCCTCACCGTCGTGAGAAATTACAGTTGTTTCTTAACCATCTTAATTCCTAATCTCACTCCATCAAATTCACGATAGAAGTCAAGGTAGATGGGTGTCTTTCTTTCCTTGATATTCTCCTCTCTAGAATGAATGATGGTTCTATTTCTCACCAATTTTTCGCAAAAAAACTCACATGAAAGAATATCTTCATGCGAGTTCTCATAATTTTCCAGTGCAAAAAAAATGGAGTTCTTAACACTCTTTCCACCCGTGCTCTAAAGATTTATGATGACAATCACTTGGAAGGGGAAAAATCTTCTCTTTTGATTTTTTTCTTAAATAATGGCTATAGCAAGCAACAAGGCCTCAATGCTTTTCAAAGAGCCAATAAAGAATCGAGGGATAATCTTTCTCGTGATGATCAAATCTCGAATGTGCAACTTATGTTCATCTAGGGGACCACTGATAAGATTGCTCGTATTCTTAAAAAGAATAGAGTTTCTGCTACCTTCAAACCCATTAATACCATTAGATATTCCCTTAGATGTGTTAAATACGTAGTAAAGCCTAAAAACATGAAATGGGTCTACTCAATCCCTTGTTCTCGTGGGATTCCCTACATTGGGGAAACTCGTCACTCCATTAACCAAAGAATCCAAGAAGATGCGATGAGCATTAAGCATAATTGTTCTTGTTCTTCAGTTTTAGATGAACATGTGGAGAAATCTAAACACCATGTATGCATTGAGGATTCCCAGGTCATTGCAAGGGCTCCATCATAGGAAGCTAAGAGAGGCCATTGAGATTGAGAAGCATGCAATTAATCTCAACAAAGATGATGGTTGGAAATTGATTAGGAGCTAGATTCCTACACTCTCTTCTTGATTGTTTCATTTTTTTAATCCCCTTCTTCTTATTTATTTATTTATTTAAATTTATATATTTTTAAATTATCTTTTTTATTCTGTAATTATTTTTTACTTTCTTTTTATTAATAAAATATTCTCTGATATTTTAATATTAAATACTAATATTTAAAACTAATAATATTAAACTTATTTTTAATAATTAAATATAAATATAAATATAATTCTTATTCCATAATTAAATATTAATTTAAGTCTTTACTTTTCTCTATCTCTCCAATTTTTTTCTCTGTTTCCTTGTTACTACTTATTAATTCTATTATTATTATTATTTAAAAATAATAATAGCAATAATTTTTATTTCAATTATTTCAATTCTTCTAACAACTAATTTCTAATGGCTAATTCCTAATAACTAATTCATAACAAATAATTTCTAACGGCTAACTCTGGAACCACGTGCATCTCTATTATTTAAACATTTGGATAGATTGCCTTTTCACCTGAACCACATTAGATGGTTCGAAATGTCAACCAAATTTTAATGATGTGATTTATCTTAAAGACAATCTCATAGTCATTTGTAATATTTTTATTTATGACAAAGGGCACTCAGAAGCTTACTATGGGTTTGAAAAAAATATTAAGTCAACAAACCCCTGGATATTGAATTGAAAGAAAACTCCTCTTTGACTCTCACGTGTTATTTTTATATGGCTATGAAGATGTGAAATCTTAGGGTTTCTCTATATCCATAGAGTAATGGAGGAAGATTGAATAGATTCAAAAGCATTTTATAACATGCAACCTCAATATTAAAGGAAATACTCCCCACCCTATATTTCTTGTTAAGAAAGTTCCTTGAAAGCATGGTTATGGCTATTATTATCCTAAGTATAATGAGAAGTTATACAACATGGAAACCTAGAGTTTTCCTAAAATTTCTTCTAACTCTAGCCATAACCCCACCTCTACTCAAGCTAGGATGGCATAAAGATGCCCCTAGTCTTAGTTGGACCATTATGTGATAAGGAGGATATTATCTTGAATAATAATGATAACATTAAAAATATTATTACCAACTGTGGGGCAATAAAGAGCTACAAGGAAAAAGGAAACTAAGATATTATAAGGATGTAATCAACCCCAATCTTGAAAACCAAAAATATATTTATGTTTTGACTATTGTTAAGAAGGAAATGAACACTACTAAGATAAGAATTAATTCTCATTGACGTTGCTTTATTCCTAAAACATTTTGGGATGAAAGAGTTTGTCACATCTTCGATGTTGAAAGGTCTCTTAAATTATCATTCCTATATGCACATTCAATCTATGTTTTTTCTAAATATTTGTCACACCACTACTAGCTAGATAAGTATAAATTATGATAACTTGGAAATACTTCTCTCACTTCTTTTTTATTATAAAAGTAAAATCTTAATGACTTCCAATTAGTCTCTTACATTTTAAAATCTAGTAAACCATATACATTCTAATGAGTATTATTCATAATAATCATCCTCATTAAAAGGTTATGTTAAATTTTATTAAAAAATAAAAATCCAATATAAATTTTACAAAATTTAATTTAAAGTTATATGTTTTTTTTTCACTGGGTGGGAAAACCTATTATAACTCAGTTGTCAAACAAACAATGAGGAAAACCATTTTTCGCTACTTACAATGAATGCAAGCTAAATCATCACCCTTATTCAAGGAATGCAATCTGACTCACCCTTATTCAAGCAAAACAACGACATCTTGAAAAGTCTTTGTACTCATCACCATTATTCAATGAAAACTACGCCATCTAAAAAACTCTTTCTGGTCCATATCAGATGTCTTTGGCTCTTAGGCCTTTAACCTATTTCCTTACTTCCTAAAAAAACACCCCTCTTAGTCTAGATATAAAGAAACACCCCTCTTAGCCAAGATATAAAGATATAAATATCAAAATAATTTATTAAATGGAAGGTTACCAATACCGCATTTAATTAATTAAAGAAATCACTTATATTTTCAACTTCTTATGTTATTCTTTTATATTTACATGACATCTGCTCTAGCACATCTCATCTTCTGAATTAACAATTGAATTCAGTCTTTCCGTCGGATGTGAACGACAATCGAACCAGATTCCACCGTCCTAGACCTCGGGGATGGGAATCGCCAAGCATGGAATATGGTTGACGACTATTGAGATGGTTTGAACTGTTCGATTATCTGAAACAGGTAGCCCTGCGCCGGGCAAACCGCCCCCTGTCTCCCCCGTCGTACGAAGAGATCAAACCAGTCTTTCTTCCGAATCTGGTATTGTGTCTTCGATGGTAATTCAGGTTCCGGTTTCCTGCTTGAGGTTCTTCACGATACTGCCACCCTTGCCAATTATGCTACCCACCAGTGACGCGGGGCATAGAATGCTGAAGAGAATGAGGACTCTGGTCATTCTGCGAAATGGATTATGTTCAGATTTACGGAAAGAACGAGCTCGGACTGTCGTATGCACGATGTACAGGGCATGCTTTGTAAGGACCTGTGGTCCTTGGCACGTCCACTGGCACGAAGTGCGAGCTTGTTGGTGAACGAATAAAGTGAGAAATGCGAAGTGCGAAGCTCTACGGCCAAAATGTGCGAAGGGATATGTTATGATGTGCATAGAAGGATAGAGCGACATGTTTTATAGGCATGGGGAGCGAAGGCTCAACCCACGGGCCAACCTCATACATTGTAATGGAAATTCGTTGAAGTGTTGGCTGACCACCACAAAGACAAATGTTCGAACGATGCATGAGGGCATTGGCAAGTCAGCTTGGGCAGCCAAGACTTGCCCAATGCACCATATATATTATGTACAATGAAGGTTCATTTGACAAGTGCTCAAGCAAGGAGTCTTCTACGAAGAAGTGCGAGTTAAAGGGCCGCAACAAGAGAAGATGGCACAGGTCGTATGTGCCCAAGTCTTGGGTAGCTCGTTTAGGTAGCACGTATCTTGGGTGAAGGTGCGGGTGAGGGCGCCAAGACTTGGCATGGGTTCTTGGGTGGCTCGGGTGAGTGCCCGCCCGTCATGTAGAAGCAAACAAAATGGTGGAACATTAGTGAAGCCGGTTGTGCGAAGACGATGTCTTGGTGACTTGGTGGAGTCACCCGCCCTTCGTGCACGAAAACAAGGTTTGGTTGAGAAGTGTGGAAGGCAACTCGTGTGAGGGTGCGTCCGCCCAACTTGGGAAAGGAAATCTTAGTTGTCACACGGTGGTGTGATGAAGTTGTAAATTTGGCTAAGTATGAAACTTGGAGTTTCCAAGTATACTTGTAAAGCTTTGTGACATTGAAGATTGTATAATATATTATTCAGGCAGACTCATTGTTCAGGGAGTTTCCCCTCCCTTTATACTGTGCAATTGTGTTCTTCATTTATAATTGTTGTTGATAATGAATGTTTGAAGGTTGAAGGTTGAAGGTTGAAGGTTGAAGGTAGGTGAAACAACTTCCTTGCCCAACAACTAAGGTTGAAGGTTGAAGGTTGAAGGTTGAAAGTTGGTGACAGTGAAGCAGGTACTTGCAGGTGAAGGAAGTTGTTTCACATACAAGTGGAACAAGGGTTGGTTCAAATTGTAGGCAACTTGGTTAAGCTGTTGGATGGTTGAAAATAGATCGCAAAGAAGAAGGAAATTGTTAGCAATGGTAGGTGAATCTCAGGTTGGATCTAGTCATGGTGCGAAGGATGCTACTATGGCATTCATTGAAAAGGTGTTGGAAAGAATGGAGGACTTAGAGGCTTATTGGACTAAGAAGATGGACTTGGTCAAGAAGGATCAAGTGGCAAATTTGAAGATGAGGGAAGAGCTCAATGAACTCCGGACTCAACATGAGTACATTGATCTTATGTGTACACAACTTGAAGTGAAGGTCAAGGAGATTGAAGAGGCAAGAGATCAAGGCTTGGCAGAGATCGTGAACTTGCAGAAATCTCTTGATGAAGCTAGAGATGAGATCGCGGTGTTGAAGAAGGCCATGAGGCATAACTCAGGTGGAGGAGTGCCTCATGTGAAAGTCAAGGAACCAGAATCTTATGATGGTACAAGGAGTGCAAAGACTCTTGGCAACTTTCTATGGGACATGGAGCAATACTTGGAATGATTGGGTCTATCTAGTGATGAGACGAAGGTGAAAGTAGCTACTCAGTTCTTGACAAAGGATGCTAAGATGTGGTGGTGAAGGAGGATAGATCATATTGCCAATGGCAGTGCTAATGACATAACTTCATGGGATGAGATGAAGAAGGCTTTGTAGACCCATTTCAGTCCTCAAGATGAAACATGGGAAGCAAGGATGAAGATTAAGTTCATAAAGCAGACAGGGAATCTACAGACATATCAGTGAGAGTTTGCAAGTGCGGTTCTAGAACTTCCTGACATGGTGGAGAGGGACAAGGTGTTCAAATTCATTATTGAATTGAAGCCTTGGGCACGCAATGAAGTGAAGAGGCAGAAGATTAAAACACTTGAGCAAGCTTTTGCTGCTGTGGACAAGTTGGTGGAGCATTATGATGAGACTTTTGATGATAGGAAGAACAAGTCCGATAAGCCGAAAGAAAAAAATAAGGATGATGCTTCGAAATCGGATGATAAGTCAAAGATGAAGAAAGTCTTGAAGTGTTGGATATGTGCTGAACCACATACAGTGAAGAATTGTCCTTCAAGACCGAAAGTGGCTGCTATTGCACAATCTAATATGAAGAATGAAGAAGCTTCTATGGGGATGATGTAGATAATTGGTGTTGCTGCTACGACAAGGGTGGTTTCTTGGAGAGATCCTGAGAGGAACAGTTTGGAGTATGTTCGGATGAAGATTGGGAGTGCTGATATACTCACTATGGTGGATAGTGGGGCTACTCACAACTTCATGAGTGAAGATACTATGAGAAGGATTGGGTTGAAATTTGTACTGGTGAAGGCACAAATGAAGATAGTGAATTTTCCTCCTGATTGTGTTCTTGGTGTAGCTGAAAGAGTGGACACAACACTAGGTGAGTGGACTGGGAAAGTCGACTTCACTATAGTGTGGATTGATGACTATGAAGCTGTACTGGGGATGGAATTCTTGAAACAATTTGATGCTATGATTGTTCCACATTTGAAGAAGCTGTACATTTACGATGGAAGGGAAGATGTACCCATTGGTGTTCCAACCATTGGAGTGACAAAGCCTGATTGTAAGTTGGCAGTGATGCAAATGGAGGATGAGAAGCGCATGGAAGACATGAGTAAGCAGTTGTCTACGGTTGAGACAAAGCTTACCGAGCAGTCATTGGTCATCAGGACACTTTCTGATAGTATCTTAGATTTGTCAAGAAGGCTAGAAGTGGTTGAGGATGATGATGATGTTGATGAGGCATATGTGAGGCCGAATGTTCGGGAGGAGGATCGGGTCACTTATCTACACAGGGTGGAGATAGAGAATCCTGACAGATGGATTGAGCTTATTAGTCAAGGTGAGCCTTCAGGCTCTACTCCATCTACATCTTCTTAGATGACATAGAAGATGGGGCTCATTATTAGCTGCTCATGGCAGTGAGTCCTTAAAACAGGTTGAGTAGGTATGGCAGATGGTGCAGGGGTGGCTTGGCAGCAAGCATCACGACATGTTGCAAATGGGATGTAGTTTCCATGGACCTGAGCGTGGGAGAGATTCTTGGTGAGTCCAGGATGTGGCAGAATCTGAGATAGATTGGTGAAGGCATAAGGATGGACATTCTTATGATTTGAGCGTGATAGTTGGACTGATCACCCAACTAGTTCAAGTCATGGGGGCTAGCAGTGTACCAGAGAGATGTTGGAATTAGGTAGGAAGGATGATAGTTCACAAGATGGGACGACACATGATGGAGATGGAAGTTCTACCTATGTTGCAGGGATGTTTATAGTATGTGGAAGAGTTGACATCATGGACCGAGAATGAGACAGTTGTTGATGTTGATCTTAGTGGATGGCTACCAGGATGGTATGTTGTTGAGGACGACAAAGATTTCAGCTGGAGGAGGATGTAAGGACCTGCGGTCCTTGGCATGCGCACCAGCACGAAGTGTGAGCTTGTTGGTGAATGAGTGAAGTGAGAAATGCAAAGTGTGAAGCTCTATGGCCAAAATGTGAGAAGGGATATGTTATGATGCGCATAGAAGGATAGAGCGACATGTTTTATAGGCGTGGGGAGCAAAGGCTCAACCCACGGGCTGACCTCATACATTGTAATGGAAATTCGTTGAAGTGTTGGCCAACCAACACGAAGACAAGCGTTCGAATGATGCATGAGGGCATTGGCAAGTCGGCTTGGGCAACCAAGACTTGCCCAATGGACCGTATACATTATGTGTGATGAAGGTTCATTTGACAAGTGCTCAAGCAAGGAGTCTTCTACAAAGAAGTGCAAGTTAAAAGGCTGCAACAAGAGAAGAAGGCACAGGTCATATGCACCCAAGTCTTGGGTAGCTCGTTTAGGTAGCACATATCTTGGGCGAAGACATGGGTGAGGGTGCCAAGACTTGGCACAGGTTCTTGGGTGGCTCGGGTGAGTGCTCGCCCGTCGTGTAGAAGAAAACAAAATGGTGGAACGTTGGTGAAGCCGGTTGTGCGAAGAGGGTGTCTTGGTGACTTCGTGGAGTCACCCGCCTGTCGTACATGAAACCAAGGTTCAATTGTGAAGTGAGGAAGGCAGCTCGTGTGAGGGCACGCCTGCCCGACTTGGGCAAGGAAATCTTGGTTATCACACGGTGGTGTGATGAAGTTGTAAATTTGGTTAAGTATGAAACTTGGTGTTTCCAGGTATACTTGTAAAGCTTTGTGACATTGAAGATTATATAATATATTATTCGGGCATTGTCATTGTTTAGGGAGTTGCCCCTCCCTTTATACTGTGCAATTGTGTTCTTCATTTATAATTGCTGTTGATAATAAATGTGTATGGGTGTTCATTGGTCTAAAGGAAACATAATAATTACTTGGTTGAGAAACACAAACTAAGTAGACTAATGGTTAGGCGTAGTCCATGAACATAAGTATTGGTGAAAAGAAAGTTTTCAGTGGTGTCACACCTTGCCAAGAGCGGTTGAAAGACTGCCGCCGGCCTGGGGGCATGACATGCTTGATTGGATTACAGTCCGAGCAAGGTATGATTTTTTGGATTTGATTTGTATGTGTGTTTGACTGGGGTTGTGGCATTCAGATTCCAGTCATGCAACACAGATGACTACATCCTGCCGACTACATCCTACCAACCAGAATCTGATCGGATGAATTTAGTTTATATATTCTAATAATATAAAAAAGAAAAAATCGATATTGTAATAAACTAAAATAAGATAGGAGTATGAGAAGTTGCTTAGTAATTGGAATTGATTTAATTTAAATTGGTTTATTTGTTTGAAGTTAAAATTTGATCTGTTAATTCTAGCTCAATTTTAGTTCACACATGCATGATTAAGATTTCTTTTATGTAATTTGTTTAAAATTGTAAGTTGATTGAGTGTAATGGTGAGTAATTATATCCAATATTCTTTTTTTATTACCACTACTAATGAGTACTAGTATAAGTCTTGGGCTAGGGTTGCAACACGTAAGTTTTGTCCATGAAATTCAAATATCTCTCTAGTCAATGGCTTTGCTAATATATTGGTCAATTGCTCTTTTGATTTACAAGATTCCAAGTGGATTTCTCCATTGTTTACAAGTTCTCTAATGAAGTGATATCTAATATCAATTTGTTTTCCTTTTTGATGAAAAACATGGTTATTTCACAAGGCTATTGTTGTTACAATACATTGTAGTTGGTCCTTCTCGCTTTTTTCGTTGTTGTTGCTACATAGTTTACTTCAACTTATGAAATTATCACAATGAGCTTCTTTTTGGATGCCCATGAAATCACACATGAACCAATATGAAAAAATATATGAAAGTACTCTTCTATCATCCATGCTACTTGCAAAGTCATTTTTAGTGTATCCAACTAAATGATCACTATTAGTACTAGAGTGTAATATGTTATATCCTATTGTTCCATCAATATATCTCAAAATTATTTTCCATGCTCATCAATGTGAGTCTTTTAGAGACTCCATGAACTTGTAGATCAAGCTAACAACATACATAATGTCTGGTCTAGTGGTAGTAAGATACATAGACTACCAACCAATCTCTTGAAAAGAGTTGGATCTAAATTGGATCCTATATCTGCTTTGTTGAGCTTTGTTCCTATTGTAATTGGAATTTGTGCTTGTTTACAATTCATCATCCTAAAGCTCTTCAACACATCCATGACATACCTTGTTGGGAATGACGATTGTCATTAGACCAAAACCCGCAAGTGTTACTCGACGATCACATCGCGAGAAATAAGGATCCACAAGAGGCGGTTAGTCCATGTCATGAAATAAAATGGGAGAATTTGTTTATCCAATGTCCAACAATCTCCCCCCAATGCGAGGTGGGGGTGTATCGAACCATGACCTACACTCTGATACCACTTTTTCGGAATCACAATTGTTATCAGACCAAAACCCACAAGTATTAGTCAATGATCACATCACGAGAGATAAGGATCCATGAGAGGCAGTTATTCCATGTCACAAAACACATGGGGAGCATTAGTTTTTCGAATGTGAAACACTTGCTTTAAACAAAAAAGTACTTGAATCTTATTTATTGACTTCAATGCCAAGAAATAATATCATCAACCCCAAATCAGTCATTTTAAACCCTTTCTCCATAGTTGATTTAAACTTGCTCACTGATAGATTCACTATGAATATCATATCATCATCATACATATAAACAATTAGAATTTTTCCTCATTCTTTCAAATTTCTATATAATGTAGGTTCACTGTTGCTTCTACTAAATCCACTGTTAATCAGATATGAATCAATCATGCTATACCAAGCTCTAGGAGTTTGCTTAAGTCCTTAGAGAGCTTTCTTCAACTTGTATACCTTATTTTTACGGCCTTTTATCTTATATCCTGGTGGCTACTACACATATACTTCTTCTAAAAGTTATTCAAGAATGTTGATTTTACATCTATTTGGTAAAATTTCCCCCTATTTTGAGTTTCTTTGGCTAATATAGATGTAACTATATCTATCCTTGCAATTGGTGCAAAGGTATCAACATAATCCACTACGGGTTGTTATGAAAATCTATTTGCTGCCAATCTAGCCGTATGATTTCCTATTTATCCTGTCACATCAAGCTTTGTTTTGAAAACCCATTTAACATTTATGCAATCTTTATCTTCTAGTAATTCCACTAGATACCCCGTATCATTTTTCTCTATGCAATCCATCTTTTAATCCATTAATTTGACCCAATTGTGATCTTTCATTTCCTTTTCAAAACATGTCAGATGACAAGTAATGCAAAATTTTAATTCACATCTAAGTCTTCATATATCTCTCTAAAATAATCTTGTATTTCTAGGCCTTAAAGAATCAGATTCACTACTTGATTGACTAATAGTATGCTGAGTCGTTGCAGTAGATGACTCACCTTGAATAGAATGTCTTAGAGCTCATGTTGGAGTATATTTGATTGATGAATGGATTTTCGAATCTTGTTGGCCTTCTTGTACAACCTATTCCATTGAATCATCTTCTAATTGAGGTATAATTGCTCCAACTATTATAGATTTATCAATGCTTCCATCCCATGCTTCATTTTCTAGGTAGTAGAGTTGGACTACTTTGCATTTTCACCTTGTACATTATTGAATCTATGCCAATTGGCCTTTGGAGCCATGCCCTTTCTCTTATTCTCCATCTAATGTATTTTGGTTCCTTAATCATGCCCCCTTTATCCTATTGTGGAAAGGGCACAATATTCTTGAGAATCAAGTTTAGGCCTTGGCCATTATCTTTAGGAAATATGGCATCTAGACTCTTGTTGCTTACCTTAAGAATTTCCCCATATTTCTCTTTTTTCCTTAGCTTAGCACATTTTTAGAAATCCATAGATCTAAGGTCTAGGGATGGTCAAGAATAGCCTCTTCTGTAACAACCCAAATTTCATCTTGGCCCAAATTTCTCTATTTGAGATCCTTTTTCATTTAAGGTCCAGGAGTGGCGAGGGTGCACACCTCTTCAAAGGGGTGGATACGACTTGGGTCAGATTACCATCAAGCAGGATTTGATCCTAGGATCCATGGGTCACGAGGGTGCACACCCCTTCAAAATATTAGATACAACCTAGTAGGAATTACCTTCAAGTGGGAAATGCATCTAGGGATTCCAGGATCTACGGGTGGCGAGGGCTAAAAGTCCCAGATGTAATAGGGACAAGATATAATTGTAGTGTAACCCAACCTACCATGGTGTGAGGATGTTGTGGACACTGTACTATGTTGACATGGAGGTTCCACGAGGGATTGAGAGGGACTACATGGATGTCGTGTGGAAATGTACTCATGACATGGCATAATATAGTTGGATAACTTTGGATGGGAATAAATTGCTAGAAAATTATATATTACGGAGCAATGGAACACATAAAATATTGCAGAAATATAAACACAGAAAACGCACAAAACAAGAGAGACACAGATATACGTGGTTCACCCAGTTTGGGCTGCGTCCACCCCGAACAGCCAGTCCTTCCTTTCTATTATCCAGCAAAATGAAGAGACACAACCTACAGTAAATCCGCTGTAATATCCTTTGTTTTCTCTCACAGTCTCACCTCTCTGTTTCTCGCTCACATAATACACATCTATATCTCAGCCTCAAATACAATGCCCTCATACAAAGAGAGGGGGTTGCCTTCTAGGGCAAAAAAACCCTAAACTAAACATAAGTTCTACCGTCAGATCATCTGCCTAATGAACGACCCAGATTGACTAGAAATTACTATACTTTTACAAGGCAATTTTACATTTGTTTTTAGCTTCGGGGGCGCTGCCCCTGAGCCCCTGTCGGGGGACCGCTGGCCCCCGAACCCCCAGCCGAGGGGGGATCGCCCCCCCCCCGAACCCTCGCGGGGGGGACAAGTCCCCCCCACACCCCCCTGCGTGGAGGGGTGTACAAACTTCCTGGGGTATACATTCGGCTGAAACAAAGACCTCTGAACAATCATGCTCCACACACAACATAAATTTTAATTTGGGTTTTGGATTGAGGTGAAATTTATATTCTTAGAAATCCCTGATGAGCTAAATATGATGGTCGTGTTAGTTTTGAGATTTGAATCATTTCAGTAAATGATGTTGTTGTAACCCCGTCTTCATAACATACATTAGATATCAGGTCAAAGTAAATAAGTAACACCTCCCATAGCTTGAGATAAGACAAGGAGGTGGGAGGACATGTTACAATTCTACTCAAAACATTCCATAAATACCTATAAATATTAACTTCTTGGCTATTATGGAATCTAATCCAAGCTCCATGACCATGACACAAATACTTTCATAAATTATAGAATATTTATTTTGTGCAAATACTAAGAGGGAGAGTGAATCAATGTTTCGCTAATTAATTAAATTTTAACTATTAAAAATTCTCAATATTAATCATTCAATATAGAGCACATGAACACATAAGATTTGTAATTGAGAGAAAAATATTTTATTATTGTATAAAAAGTACAATCTTTTATATTAGCTCCAACTAAGACTATTGTAGGCACTATCCTACAAGAGACACCAATCCCCACTTGAGCACCAACTTAGTGATTCCATGGGATCCAACCCACAAAAGAATCCAATCCCCTAACTAAACAATAACTTAGTAAATTCATGGGCTCCAACTGATATGCAACTCCAATCCACTAGCTTAGCATTGACTCAACTCCAAGTTGTGCTTTGGATTTGTTTTCAATTTCTTCTTCAGTGAATCATCATCAACCATGCAATCTTTAGATTTGTTTATTTGAAACTAATCATAGTTCTTCTTTAATAGGGATGTCCTCTATCTTGATCAATATGGACCACTTGATTTTTGTTTACTCATATTCTTCAACATTTTGAAAACAATGTGTGCTTTGATCCCAAGAATGCCTCGATCCTATACATCACTAGGAAGAATGAACAATACTTTATTTCTATAGATCTTTATTGAGGCCACTCCCTTTGTCAAAGCATGGTTCTGATCTCTAGAATGCACTTTTTCTCAGGGGTATTAAGAATGATCTTCGTGAACTATTCTCATCAAAAATTAATATGGTAGCAACACTTCATTCTGTTGACATAAACCTCAATACAATCATTGATGCTACAAGAAACTCCTCATGGGCTCTAAAAACTCTTCAAATAGTTACAAGTCAACTATGGAAATATAGATTAAACAACCCTCGCATTAAACAATCCATTATCATTAAATCTGATTTGAGAATTTAAGTCTGCCAAGTCACAATATCCATCGCAGGTATGTAATGCTAACTTGAGTTTCCTTGGTTGAGAATCACTTGGAATTGCCTCAAAGAACTTTTCATCCTACCAGTCATATGAAATGATGGTTCAAAACCTATATTTATACAAATATTAGCATGCTCTTTGACTCAACATGAAATTTATGTTGGGGTCAACCTATAAACTAATCTAGGAGTCAACTTGTAATTCTGGGTCCAACTCTTCTTTGTATAAATTTGAAAGAAGCTCATATTTTAGGTTGATCCACAAACTGTCATGGATATTCCACTCGATAGCTCGTCATAATAGATCTAATAATATTATATTAAAACTCTGAAAATTATACACTATTAGAGTTTATTAAACTTTAAGATCTTTGGATTTAACTGTAATAAGTGCATGCAAGGGAATAGAAACTATGCAAAAAAGTAGAGAATGGAAAAATAAGCACACACACACACAAAAGACACAAGATATGCTTTATGGGAAACCCTTTAAGGAGAAATGATCTAGGCGGATATTGGTGGGCACCTGTCTATTCCAATTGGACCCCCACCATTGTTTCTTTCAGTTTTTCAATTTCCTTATTTGTAGTACAATTTACTATTTTTGGCAGTTTTTTGGGTCCTAAACTTATGGAGCTGTTTTGAGGCCCTAAACGACATTTTTTTAGAAAACTAGGACCAACATGGGTTATAAATTAATGTTGGTCATTCAAAATTTGTAGTCCTTGGATAGATATTTCTAACGAGGTATTGTGCATGTCAAACAAAGATCGTATGCCAAAGTTACGACTCCGGGAAGTTGATGTACCAATTTACCCAAACAGGGCCCATAGTTTGTCGCTTCATCTCCTAGGGTTAGGGTTTTGGATGTTTATGGTTTTATGTTGTTTCTCAATAATAAATAGGCCTTTGGGCCTCATTGTAACATAGTTCATAGGCATGTAGCTACCACATCTCTTCTCAAAGATAAGCTACCATCTCCCGAGCTAGTCTTATTTCCATTCTATTTGTAAGCATACTTCAATATTTGATATTAATGAAATGAAGTGTTATTTCTGCTACATCTCTGTATTTATGGTTATATATGTAATTTTTTGTGTTCATGTTTAAATTTGGATTAGTGGTATCAGAGCAGTCTTCTCTTTCTCTGTTTTTCTTTTCATGTCCCCAACGAGGTCAGGATATAAGGAGTTAGGGCTCAATCTGGTTGAAATTTTGCAAGATCACCCTCGCAAACCTCGATGGTCACCCATGGGGGAAGAAAAAAAAGATGAGGGGGTAAGAGATTATATCTAAATATCGCTCAAGGAGGCCCTCTAGAAACAAAGGAACATGGTGATGGATAACTTTGCCCAAATCCTTCAACGATTGCCCACCAGGGGCGCATATACATCGAGCAACCACTCTAGAAACTCCAATCTTTTTAAGGTACAAGTAAACTTTGACATTCCCATATTTGAGGGACAAATAGATGCAGACACCATAGATAAATGGTTAAATCTACTCGAAGGATATTTTTTTGTTCATGATTTTTCCAGTCGAGAAAATATTACTTTTGCTCTTCTCAAAGTTTCCCCCCACATCAAGGATAGGTGGGAAACCTATTCTGAGCATAAGGATGAAAGTACAACCTAAATTTTAGCCACACCCATTTGGAATTCATTATGGGATTCCATTAAAGAGTAGTACTACCCTATGAGGAGTTATGAGGATAAATACAGAAAATGGACAATGTTGCGGCAGGGAAGGGACCAAGATGTGCTAGAGTTTACCAATGTTTTTCATACCCTTTGCACGAAGATTGGTATCAAGGATTCTGAGAAACATTTTTTACTCAAGTACCACAGCTGCCTACATAGATATATCCACAATGAGATGGAGTCCCTAGACATCTCCTCACTTGACACAGTGTACCGATACACTGTTAAGATCGAGCACAAGTTTAAACAGAAGAAGTGAGACTTTGGATCTGCGAATCCAAACCAAGGGAAAGGTGCCCCAAAACTGCAGAACATAGGACAAAGCCAAGGCGGGGTGGCCTAGGAAAACCCACCAAAGTCGCAAGCAAATGAAAACATCGTGAAGCCAAAGGACACAAGAAATTGTTGTGAGTTCCATAGGAGCTCCACTCACAACACAAGTGAGTTTCGGGCCAAGCAGTCACTGGTGGCTGAGCTGAAGGCTTCAGAATCAAATGCATGTTTCGACTTTGAGTTAGAACTTGACAAGGGGAATAAAAAAGGGAAGTAGATTATCGATGTGGAGCCCAATGCCACCATTTCGACCATGAATATCTAGAAGGAGGAACCCGAAGATCTAGAGGAGGAGGAGCACCTCTTCCACTCCAAGATGTGGGTAAAGTGTTCTCCACAACAATTCATTTTCGACAGTCGGAGCCAAAAGAACCTCATTTCGGCAAAGGTCGTGAATCAACTCGGCTTACTGACCACATCACACCCACAACCGTACACTATCGAGTGGCTTCACCAAGGATGGGATCTTCGTGTGAACCAACAGTGGTGCCTTCCATACAGCATGAAGCCCTTCACAGATGAGGTATTATGTGACATTGCTCCCCTTGATGTTTGTGATGTATTATTAGGCCAACCATACTTGTGGAAGTGACATGCTATGTATGAGTCAAGGTCTCGTGCTATTATTGTTACTTTGGGAAATAAGTTGTATAGGATACTAGAGGTAGCACCACCTACCACCATCTCCTGGGTTACTACGAAAAAATGTAGCAAGCTCATTTTTAAAACCGAGAATTTTTTTTTCCTGTTGATATGCCCTTAGGGAAAGAAGAAGACAATGGCCATGACCTCCAGACAGGGCCCCTCCATATGAAAACAATAGATGGACAAGGTTGTGGAGAAGTACGAGGACATCTTCACCTCCCTCGCAGGGGTGCCTCTACACTATCAATTTAAGCACTCCATAGATCTGATGCCAGGTGTGTCGTTTCTCAATGGACCAATCTATTGGTGCTACGTTTTGGAGAACGACAAAATCAAGAGCCAGATTTAGGAGCTATTGTAGAAAGGTCACATCCAGCCGAGTTCATTGCCCTGTGGGAGACCGATCACATTGGTACAAAAGAAGGATGGTACTTGGAGACTCTGTATTGACTATCGGGTGATGAACAAGATCACTGTTTGGAATAGGTACCCTATCCCATGGATTGATAACCTTCTAGACCAACTCAAGGGGGGGAAATATTTCAGCAAGATTGACTTGAAGTCCAGATATCACCAGGTACCAATCGAACCCTTCGATGTGTGGAATACTGCCTTAAAAGCCAAGGAGGGCCTTTTCGAATGGATTGTTATGCCTTTCGGGTTGACGAATGCTCCTAAAAGCTTCATGAGGTTGAAGAATAACATCTTGTAGCCATTCACCAACTCATTTGTAATTGTATACTTGGATGACATCCTGATCTTCAGCAAGAGTTGGGAAGAGCACCTCCGCCACATTCGGCAGGTTCTCCAAACACTACGACAAGACAAGCTATGTGCCAATTTGGATAAATGCACTTTTGACATGACCCAGGTTCAGTATATGGGATACATTATTAAGGAATGAGGGGTGCACGTGGATCTAGCCAAGATCCATGTCATTCGGGATTTGCCAGCCGTAACCACTTGGACAGAGCTCCGCCGCTTTCTGGGTCTTGCCAATTTCTACCACATGTTCATGTTGGGATTCTTTCATATCACTTGGTCCTTGAGTCCAGTCACCAAGGGAGAAGTGAAAGAAAAATTATTTTGGTCTGAATCTCAACAGAAGGCATCCTCAAAGTTGAAACATCGCCTCTGATCTGCACTAGTGATCACTTTACCAGACTTGCAATAACCATTTGAGATCAAGACAAATGCCTCTAACTATTTTATTTGGGTAGTCCTTACTCAATAACCATTTGAGATCAAGACAAATGCCTCTAACTATTTTAGACACAGTCTGGAAGTATCCCATTTATGATAAAGAGATGTATTCCATTGTGTAGGCATACCAACAATGAAAGCATTACGTGTTGGGGAAGGAAATGGTCATCCACATAGACCACCGACCCCTGCAGTTCATACAGATGCAAGGGAAGTTGCAGAATGATCTCCATTAGAGGTGGTCCACATACCTACAACATTTCCATTTGAATATCAAGTATAAGAAGGGAAGCACCAATAATGTTGCAGACTGCCTCAGCCAACCACCGATCATGGCTTTAACCACTGTGCTCAACTCTTATGGGAATGAGACTTTTGATTGGCCACTTCTCTACAAAAGCGACCCAGAATTCGACCACACATACCAGACTCTCTTGGAGGGTCAGCAAGTTCTATATTTTCACCTCCAAGATGCCCTGCTATGCCACCTGGGACATTGTGTTCCTTCAAGCAAGTGTGCCAAGATGATTTGGAAACCGCACTATAGTCAGGCCGCTAGGCATTTTAGAGTCAAGAAAATGGTGGCAGTACTGCAGAAGTATTTCTCTTGTCTGATTCTTCGACGGGATGTCGGGAAGTACATCAAATCCTACACTTCCAGTGCCATTGCCAAACCGATAATCAGGATGCAAGGCCTCTATACTCTGCTGCCTACCCCAAGTCAACCTTGGGAATCCATCTTCATGCATTACATGTTAGGTATTCCTTCTACTAAGCATGGAAATGACTGTGTTTTTGTGGTCATTGACAGATTCTCGAAGATGACCACTATGGTGGCCTGCAATAAGAATATCACAACAAAAGCCACTGCAAAACTCTTCTTTGAATGAGTGTGGTACACTTTGGGATCCCATAGAATATCATCTCATATCGGGACAATAGGTTCCTCAATACATTTTGGTCTAGTCTTTGGTCGATGTTGGACACCAACCCTCACTAAGTCCACAACTTTCCATCCCCAAACTTATGGCCAGACAGAGGTCGTTAACAAGATGATTGTAGACATTCTACGCATGTACAACTCAAAGCATCCATGCACATGGGATGAGATCCTTCCCTATGCCTGGCATAGCTATAACTGAGATCTCCATAGCTCGATTGGCCACAACCCTTTTCAGGTGGGCTTGGGATTGCAACCACTATGTCCCATTGATGTGGCCATACCATTTGCAGCAACTCAGGAAGATTAGGCTCATGTCTGTTGGAAGACAATAAGGAAAAAAAATTCATTGAGCACATCCAACATATCTGCCAGTAGGTCCATGATATTCTGGAGAAATCAAATTCCAAGTACAGGAAACGGCATGATCAACATCGGGTGCCACACAAGTTTCAAGTGGGAAACAAAGTCTTATTACATTTGAAAAAGGAATGCCTTATCGGAGCCTATCAGAAACTCAGACCAATCTGATATGGTCCTTACACCATTACCAAAGCTATGGGAGACAATGCATTTGAGCTCAACATTCCCCCATTCCTTCGCTTTCACCCAGTGTTCAATGCGAACCACCTTTGACCATACTCCCACCATTGCTGGACACATCAGACATTGCAGAACAACTCACACCTACAGAGTTAAATCCAGATTGCATGGAACAAGCCACAACTGATTGGATCATGGACATGCAGATCAAGAATGCTCGACATCAAAGGATCCAACTATATCTAGTTGTCAAAGCAAACCAACTCCTTCACCAGGGCAAGTGGCTCACCAGGGACCAAGTTCAATAGAAGTTTCCTCATCTCATGGAGGAAATAAATGCAATGGGGACCATTAATTCCTAAGGGGGAAGGAATGATCTAGGTGGATTGATGGCCACCCGTTTATTCCACTTGGACCCCCACCATTATTTCTCTCAGTTTTTCAGTTTCCTTATTTGTAGCACAATTTACTATTTTTGGCAGTTTTTCAGGCTCTAAACTTCCCGAGCCGTTTTGAGGTCCTAAGTGATGTTTTTTCAGGAAAAATAGGACCAACATGGGTTGTGGACTAATTTTGGTCATTTGCAAGTTGTAGTCTTCGGATATATCTTTCTTACGAGGTATTGTGCGCGTCAAACGGAGATCATATGCCAAAGTTACAACCTCGACAAGTTAATCTACCAATTTACCCAAACGGGGCCCATAATTTGGTGCTTCATCTCCTAGGGTTGGTTTTTTGGATGTTTATGATTTTTTTCGTTGTTTCTCTATAATAAATATGCCTTTGAGCCTCATTGTAACATAGTTCATAGGCATGTATCTGCCACATCTGTTCTCAGAGATAAGCTACCATCATCCTAGCTAGTCTTATTTCCATTCTATTTGTAAGAATACTTCAATATTTGATATTAATGAAATGAAGTGCTTTTTCTGTTGCATATTTGTATTTATGATCATATATGTAATTTTTTGCATTCTTGTTTAAATCTAGATCAAGAAAACCTAGCTAGAAGGTGACGCCACTTCACTCTCTTTCTCTATTTGAATATATGGTTCCAAGTACAAAGAAGTAATGTATATGGACTGTGGGATGCTACAATGCTTAGATCCTCTTTGTGTGCTCTAGCTCCTATCTCTCCTTGATATCATTGCTCAACTATGGAACAAAATGCTCTCGAAAGAATGGAATGCCTCTTCCTTGTAGTGGCTTGGTTATAACACAACCCAACAGCCTACTAGTGGTTAAGCTTGACTACATCAAATCTTAACTCGAGTTACAATATAGACTCTTCTAGAGTCTTTTAGATCATAATCATGTGGCTATTCCATTTTCCATGAATAATGGGGGTTGACGCGGCATCCTCCTGAACTATAGGTGTGAAAACAGGAAGGTGAACTTCTTAGTGACATAAATTTTGCATACAGATTCTGATTGACACGCTTCTTGCACCATTGGAAAGATCTCGTCATTTGATGCCTCAAAACACTCTCAGAAGTTTTCAAACCTCGTTTCTTCAAATTGGGTCATGCTAGTAAAAATTGTCTCATGAGATGATTCCTCCACTTTCTTCACTCCAAATACATCGATATGGATGAAAAATAATAGAATGATCTAATTCGAATCACACCTCCCCATTTTGGAGGGATTTCGGTCCCCAAAATATTTTATTGAATCAGGTGAGGGAATTTTCGTCCACCTTCTCTCTGATGTACCATTTAGATTTTCTTAGAAGTTTTCCATTCAACCCAATCTGCTAAAGGTCATGCTGCCCCTATCTTGTAGTTTTGGACCTCTTTTGCAAAACAGTATCTTCTATCAACTCTGCCTGAGCATCTGGTGCCAAATCCTCCATAGAAGGTAGGACCTATTCCTCTTCCTCATCCAGCATGGAAGGCTCATAGAGTTTGAAATTCTCTACATTCAAAACTAAGTAAATGCACTTATATGGTGGTAAACTAAGACTATAGGCATTATCACCCACCTTTTCCAGTATCTCAAAGGGACCATACCTTACAGATTTGATTTTCTTCCCAGGACCCTGCAACCTCTCCTTATTCAATTGTAGCCATACTTTATCTCCCGCCTTGAATGATTTATTTGTTCTATGTTGATCATGTCTAGTATTATACTTCTCCTGTGACTTTTACGATGTTTCTTTTATATGTAGATGGATTTGTCTAACCTTCTCTATAAACTTTTCATCCCTCAAAGCATCTCCTGTAAGATCTTCCCTCACTCTTCCTTGTTTCCCATATGCAATATCCAAAGGTAAAGGTGGAAAATATACAAAACAAGTCTCAAATGGGGACTTTCCTATAGAAGTGTGGACTGCTCTGTTATAAAAATGTTGTATATATACCAAATTTTCATCCTAGGTCTTCGGATGCTTCTAGTTGTATCCCCTTATAAACTGCACCAAATTCATGTTGACTACTTATGTCTGTTCATCTGTATGTGGATGGAATGATGTAGATCTCTTCAACTTTGTGTCCATCTTCTCCCGTAATGTAGTCCAAAATGCACTTAGAAATATTGTGTCCTTGTCTGCAATGATGCTCCTTGGTATCCCAAAGTGCACCCAAACCTGTCCAAAGAACAAGTTTTTTTCTTCTTGTCCATTGATGGTCTTTTTATGGGGCATCAGAACCCACATCTTATTGAACCTGTCAACTATCATGAACAGGTAGTCATGTCCCTTCCTGTTTGTTGGTAAACCTCCCACAAGGTGCATGGAAATGCTTTCCCAAGGACGAGTAGGTACAGGTAAGGGATGATATAGACCATGTTTCATGTTTCTAGGCTTGTTGGTAGAAGAAAACATGCATCCTATTATGATCCTAGCTACATTCTCTTACATATTGGACTAATGCACATACCTCTGCAAGTTATCCATGCTCTTCCCTACACCAAAGTTCCCTGCAACCTTGGAGGTATGAGCCTCTCTAGCCAGTTGCAAACACTCACCTTTAGGAACACATATCTTATCCAAAGTGTAGAGCAACCCATCTTAGTGATGGTATTTAACGGTGTTGTCTTCATCATGCACACAACGTTGACTCTATAACTATTGATACACCTCCTTGAAGTCATCATCTTTTTATTATGCATCTTAGGATGCATCATGGGTGAATTGCTCCATGTGCATAAGAGTCCCCAAAGCTATAATATTTGATGTGCGTGACCTTCAAAGCACATCGACCAACTTGTTTGTGCTTCCCTTCTTATACATGATCACTAAATGAAACTTTTGTAAAACCCCCATGCACTTGTAATGTTTGGTCTGTTGTACCTTACTCTTGCCTGCAAGTACTGTAACAATTGGTGATCTGTGTGGATTATTATCTCCTTTTCCATCAAATAGTGATTCCACTTATTTACAGCTTGCAACATGGCATATAGCTCCTTATTGAAGGTAGTGTAGTTAAGAACTTCCCCATGAAATACTTCATATTGGTAGGAAACAAGCCTTCCTCCTTACATCAAGACAACTCCCATAGCATATTCACTCGCATCTGTCTCCAATTCAAAGTGCCATTGCAAGTTTGGTAATGAAAGAACTGGTGCTTAACTCATATTCTTCTTTAGCTCCTCAAAACCATTACATTGATCTTTTTGTTGAAATGTAGCAACAAGAATATTCCAATTTTAATTTGTCCTTGAATTAAAATTGAGAATTAAAATTCAAATTTAGTCTCACCAGCTTATTGAAAAATAATTAATTAATTAATCTTTATTTAATTAGTTGGAGAAATTCAAGTTAGAAGTCTTTCTGAAGTCATGCAATAGTTATCACTTAAATTAAGGAGATTATCCCTTAACTAAGGAGATAAGATTGAGTTGTAATTAGTTAGCTCAGTTTACTGAGTTAAGTCTAGTTAAATTAGTTCCAAACCGTTTGAGGAACTAATTGTGAGTTCAGTCAGTTAATGCATGTATGCATTCAACTAGTGTACTCCAGATAACTGAAGATTCTCTCATCAGTAACTCACGCATGTCTATTATGAGAAAGACCCAATTGAGATTAAAGGTAGGGACAGTGTACTATCAGTTGCATGAGTTTTCCTATAAACAAAACTCATGCATACAGAAGGAATTCATTCCTTGAGTATTGCACAGTTTTACAGGGTGTGAGATCAGTGTGAGTGATCAGTGTTACACTTGGTAACAGTTGGATCACCTAGGAGAAACAACGCAAGGAAATAGGAGACTGGAAGGAGGAGGAGAAGGCATATGAGTAGTCTATTTTGTCTATGAGCATCTATGATGGATTGTACTAAAAGGTGGCTAGCTGTGAGAGCTAAAGCTTTATGTAATCCTGATATATTTCCACTGGTATGATAATACAGATAGTGGGGTTTTTAGCTGAGTCTTTCCCCTGAGTATTTTCTGTGTTTCATGTGCATTGATTCTTCTTCTGGTTATATGTGTTCCACTTGATCTTTTTCAAATCTATTAAGCTTCCACAAGTTTGATTGTAGAAGTATATTAAAGTATTTTTCTTTAGTTCTATTGCATTATCAAGTTATTCTACAGTCAGATTTTCTACATAATCATAGAGGTAGATTTGTAGAGAATTTGCAGAATTTCTACATGGTATTGGAGTAAAGTTTATCGGAGCTGTGAAAAGTACACAGAGAAGAGAATTCGAATTTTGAAGATCACGGTTGCAGGTACGAATTGAATTCATCTCATACTTCAGGTTGGTCAATGGCGTTTTATGGCTTGAGACTCGAGTATGCCTTGGAAGGCAGCTCGAATTACATAGCATGGAAAAATAGAATGGAAGCTGTATTAGAAGACAATGGCTTGAAGGATTTCATTGATCAAGAAATCCGAAAGCCAGTTGCAGCTAATGCACAAGAATTGGCTGAGTGGAAGAAGTGTGTGGAAAAGGCGAGAAAAATCATGTGGGGGGACTTTGAGACCATATTTTCTCAAGTCTCCATGGGAAGGATACTCCATTTTCAATGTGGAAGACATTGAAGGACCTCTACCAGAACAATAGCGATGAGAGGAAATTGGCGCTCAAGGATAAGCCTCGGAAAATCAAGATGGAGAAGGGCGATACTATTTCCACATATCTAAACAAGCTCACCACCTACAGAGATGAGCTTGGTAGTGTGGGAATAACTACTGTAGATGATGATATGGTGAGCCTCGCTCTCCTCGACCTTCCAAAGAGCTGGAATAACTACCAGGACTCTATGAATGGAAGGGAGAAATTTCCGGGTTGGGAATGACTGTGGTTGGATTTGATGCAGGAGGAGATCAGGAGGAGTACACAAGATGGTTCTTCATCCATGAATGATGATGAAGAAAATTTGGCCTTAGCAAGTAAGTCAAGAAAAGGGAAGGGGAAGGCTTCGCATTCTAAATCGAATTCTTCTCATGGAGGGAAGAAGGTTGACAAGTCTAATGTGAGATGCTTTAATTGTCACGAGATGGGACATTATGCAGCTAATTTCCCATTGAAGAAGTCTAAGAAGGGATCCTCGAAAGGATTGGAAGGTGGGGCATTAGCCTCTTAGTTCAAAATGGACTTTACCCTCATCGCATGCATGGTGTCATCAATGGTGGGTTGTGTTTGGTATCTTGATAGTGGAGCCTCATTCCACGTGACCAACGATAAAAGTTTATTTAGTACCTTGGAGGAGAAAGACCTCAAGATGCGCATAGAGATGGGTGATGATGGAAAGTACAGTGTTTCAAGAGTGGGCATGGATGCTTTTAAGAGGGAGCATGGAGTTCCTCTCACCTTAACAGATGTGAAGTATGTGCCCGGACTAAAGAAGAACTTGGTATCTATCGCGATGTTGGAGGATAAAGGCTACAATGTTGTCTTCAATAAAGAAAAGGCGTTCATAAGACACAAAGCCATAGGTCAGACCAAGAGGATCAGGATTCGAGTGAAGAATCTCTATTAACTAGAGGTAGATGATTGTGAAACATTGAATTAGAAAACATAATTGGTGCAAAGCCAAGACATTCGAAAATTATGGCACAAGCGGTTGGGCCATTTGCTTCGTGGGTCCTTGAAGATAATGCAACAGATATCTACAAGAATTCCCAAAGGTAAAATTGAGCAAGTTGACACATGAAAAGGTTGTACCTTGGGAAAGTATGCCAAGTTTTCCTTTCATGATCGAGACAATCGAGCAGAAGAAATATTAGAGCGACTTCATACTGATTTGTGTGGACCATTCTCGACGGCATCCACAATGAAGCAAAGGTATTATGTGATTTTCATTGATGATTATTCTCGTAAATGCTAGATTTATTTCATGTAGAAGAAGGACCAAACCTTATAAAATTTTTGTGAGGTCAAAGCTTTGGTCGAGAAAGAATTAGGGAAGAAGATCAAGGCCTTGAGAAGCGACAACGGTGGAGAATATGTCTCTGAAGAGTTTAAGGACTTCTATGCAGTGGAAGGAATTAAATGAGAGTTGACGGCACCTCATAACCCACAACAGAATGGGGTGGCCAAAAGGAAGAACAGAACAATTGTAGGGGCAGCTCGGACAATGCTGCATGACCAAGGCCTACCACTTCATTTGTGGGTTTAATCATGCAACACAACAGTATATTTTCATAATAGAAGCCTGAATCACATACTTGGGATGAAGACACTAGAGGAAGCCTTCTCCAGTAAGAGACCAATGTGGGTCACTTCAGGATTTTTGGCTCATTGGTATATTTCCATGTAATAAAGGATGCACGAAAGAAACTTGAGCTGACAGCCGAGTTGTGGATACTTGTGGGGTACACTAATACACCCCACAACTATCAGGTGTACTTGCCTACTAGTTGGAGGACAGTGGTTCACAAAGATCTCAAGTTTGATGAGCAGAAGGCCATGCAAGTTTCCCTTAAGAGGGAGCTCCAACTAGAGGCTGTGGAGGAACATTTGGTTCCTAAGGAGGACGATCCTCAGACTGACGCGAAGCAGCCACATGCAAAGGATCCAAGAGTGGAGACATCCACTCAAGAAGAGTCTTCCAGAGATGGACAGAAGTGCATAAGAGAAGCTGACAGATTGTTGTCGGATGCGAGAGAGAATATGGTAGAACCATCTTCTCAGCACAGACAGAGGAGGTCACCTAAGCGGTACACTAGATACATGGCCCTTGTTGAGGAATGTGTTGAGACCGAGCCATCTTCCTTTGAGGAAGCAGTGCAGCAACCGATTTGGGTTGATGCTATGGTGGAGGAGTATGTCTCCATAGTCTGTAACAGTGTTTGGGATGTGGTTCCAAGATTAGAGAACAAGTCAGTTGTGAGTTTCCATTGGCTTTACAACGTAAAGCAAGCTATTGATGGTAGTGTGAAGAAGCATAAGGCAAGATTTGTTGCCCGTGGTTTCTCACAAGTTGAGGGGATTGACTATGATGAGACTTTTTCTCCTGTAGCAAGGTACTCATCTATCAAATCAATGTTGGCACTATCAGCATAGATGGGTTGGAAGATCCATCATATGGTTGTGAAGATTGCATTCCTCAATGGAAAGATTGAGGAAGAGGTGTACATAGAGCAGTGGGAAGGCTTTGAGACCTTCTATTGTGAGTTGCATGTGTTCTGACTCAAGAGAGCTTTGTATGGGCTGAATCAAGCACCTCGTGCTTGGTACACCAAGATACACAACTACTTCACCAAGTTGGGCTTCACAAAGAGTGAAGCAGATGCGAACCTGTACCACATCATGGTGAAAGGTAAATAGTTGATCATTGTACTTTATTTTGATGATCTCATATTGACAGGTGATGATCAGTTGATCATGTCTTGCAAGGAGGACCTTGCAAGATAATTCGAGATGAAAGACATGGGTCTCATGCATTACTTCCTTGGCATGGAAGTATGGCAGAAGGATGGGGAGTTGTTTGTGTCTTAGGGAAAGTATGCCAATGAAATACTCAGGAGATTCCACATGGAGAAGTGTAAGCCCATGAAGACTCCTCTAGCAGGTAACTAGAGGAAGGAGGATGCTACTTTAGGAGAAGCAGTAGACGCTACTGTGTATAGGTAGCTTGTGGGTTCACTAATGTACTTATTGAACACATGACCAAATTTGTGCTATGCTGTGAACCAGCTGAGTCAAGTTATGGTTCAGCCTACCAAGATGTTTTGGAAGGTGGAAAATAACGTATTGAGAAACCTCAGAGGCACATCTCAGTATAGATTATGGTACAGACGGACAGAGGGAGTGAAGCTACAAGGCTTCACTGATGCAGAAAGGGTAGGGATTCCATCAGATCAGAAGAGCACATCAAGAGGAATTTTCAACCTTGGGTCAGTTGCAGTTTCTTGGTACAATAAGAAACAAAGGTCAGTTGCACTCAACACGGTAGAGGCTAAATACATGGTTGCTAGTCAAGCAACATGTAAGGCCATTTAGATGCGGAAAATTCTAGTTGGTTTGTTTGATCAGAGGATGGATCCAACTATGATCTATTGTGATAATCATAGTTGTATCAAACTCTCTGAGAATCCAGTATTTCATGACAGGTCCAAGGACATTGACATCCAATATCATCATCTCAGAGACTGTGTATCGAAGAGGATCATCTTGTTGTAGTATATTTCGACTAAGGAGCAAGATGCTGACATTTTGACAAAGACATTGTCAAAGTGCCAATTCGAGTTCCATAGAGACAGGATTGGGGCGGCAGATAATCTCTTTCTTGTTGAGAGGGAGTGTTGAAATGTGGCAACAAGAATATTCTAATTTTCATTTGTCCTTGAATTAAAATTCAAATTTAGTCTCACCAACTGCTTGAAAAATACTTAATTAATTCATCTTGAGTTAGTTAGTTGGAGAAATTCAAGTTAGAAGTCTTTCTGAAGTCATGCAACGGTTATCCCTAAAATTAAGGAGATTATCCCTTAATTAAGGAGATAATATTGAGTTGTATTTTAGTTGTAATTAGTTAGCTTAGTTTACTGGGTTCAGTCCAATTAAATTAGTTCCAAACTGTTTGAGGAACTAATTGTGAGTTCAATCCGTTTATGCATGCATGCATTCAACTAGTGTACTCCAGATAACTGAAGATTCTCTCATCAGTAGCTCATGAATTTCTATTCTCAAAAGACCCATTTGAGATTAAAGACAGAGACAATGTACTATTAGTTGCATGAGTTTTCCTATAAACATAACTCATGCATGCAGAAGGAATTCATTCCTTGAGTGTTGTGCAGTTTTACAAGGTGTGAGATCAGTGTGAGTGATCAGTGTTACACTTGGTAATAGTTCAATCACCCAGGAGAAACAATGCAAGGAAATACGAGCTTGGAGGGCAGAGGAGAAGGCATATGAGCAGTCTATTTTGTCTATGAGCATCTGTGAGGGATTGTGCTGAGAGCTGGCTAGTTGTGAGAGCTAAAGATTTGTGTAATCCTGATATATTTCCACTTGTATGATAATACAGATAGTGGAGTTTTCAGCTGAGGCTTTCCCCTGAGTATTTTATGTGTTTCATGTGCATTGATTCCTCTTTTGGTTATATGTGTTCCGCTTGATCTTGCTCAAATCTATTAAGCTTCCACAAGTTTTATTGTAGAAGTAGATTAAAGTATTTTTCTTTAGTTATATTGCATTATCAGGTTAATCTATAGTCAGATTTTCTACATGATCTCGAGGTAGATTTGTAGAGAATTTTCAGAATTTCTACACTTTTCCCCACTGGAAACTCTTGCCACTTGATTTTATGGCGTGGAGTGGTGTTGGTACCACTAAAAATGAGGCTATGAATTTCCTCAGGTATTGTGCTTCCCTAATGAAACTCCTAGCCTCATAAACATTAGTAGGCACTAGCAATTTCATGATGGCCTCCATCTTGGAAGGATCTATCTTCATCTCTCCTCCACGGATCATCTACCCCAAATACACCAAAGACTAACTCACACTTCTTGAGATTTTCTAGTAGGTGGTGCTTCTTTAATATTTCCAGCACCTATGTCAAATGTGAAATATGCTCCTCCCAAGTAGCAGTATATACTAGTATATCATCTAGATAGACAATAACAAATGAATCTATAAAAGGGCACAATATATCATTCATTAATCTCATAAACATAGTTGGTGCATTGCATAGGCCAAATGGCATAACTAACCACTCATAAAAACCTTTCCTAGTTTTGAAGGTGGTCTTCCATGTATCTTCTTTTTTGACTCGAACCTGGTGATATCCAGACTTCAAGCCCAGCTTGGTGAAATATTTTTCTTGCTGCAATTGATCTAGCATATCGTCTATCCTGGGCGGGGGGTATCTATTCTTGAGCGTGATTTTATTCAACACCCTATAATATATACACATATGCCAAGTCCCATCCTTATTTGGGATAATGAATATGGGTGACCCACATGGTGATGCCCTCGGTCGAATGATACCCTATTCGAACTACTGCTGCAACTGTATCTTCACCTCACTTGCTTCTATAATAGACTACTTGTACAACCTAACATTTAACAATGGGGAGTCTGACAATAGTTGGATCTTATGCTCCACTTCTCTCTTAGGTGGTAACCCTTTAGGCTCTATGAACACATGCTTGTATGCCTATAACAACTCCTCCAATTGTGTTTTTTGTTTCTTAGTACACCCCTCTAGGGATGTCTTGCCTCTTATTGACTCCTCTTCAGACTGACTTTCTTTTAAAAACAATTAAACATACTTCTTCCTAGAACTAATGTTAGGATATTCTGACACATAGGAAATAGTTAAGTATAACTTGTTATAGTGTAGAGTTAGGTAAAGTGTGCTTCATTACTATGTACTTTTGTAACTTAAAATTTGATGATCATGATATGTTCTAGACATGAAGTGATCTAATGATTTATTCTCTCCTTGGTATTACCGACACTTGATTTGTGGATTAACACCCGATTGGTCCATGATATCTATTTAAAGAGCATGGAGGGTCATTTGTAGGGTAACCTTTCATGAGTGAAGCTTATGTAAAATTTCATTCTTTTATTCATAAATTGCCTGAGGTGGTCGCGTTGGCTCAAACCGTGGTTTGTTTCCCTCTTTGAGAGTTTTAACCACACCAAGAACATTGGTGTATTGATCTGTGATCTATTTGTGAGCGGTGTCCTTTGGTGTTCTGTCTGAGGAACTTACCTTGTAAATTCCTACATGCTATCAGAGCTATTTGAGGGCTGAATCCGTTGGTGATCCAAATCTGAAGCCAGTACAACTGCATTCGACTGTCGTTTCCTAGATCTACTATTTCTGACTGCTTTCGGGCCAATAGGACTGCCCTATTGTGTCAGGAGCATCTGTTCGAGTGAGGAACCCCTTTTGTTTCACGCGAAAAGGTTCGGTAGCCCTAGCTACGTCATTTTAAAGATCTGGAGGTACACAGTCTTTATTTGCAGTTCTAGCTATTCATCTCTCTGTTTATTTCGGTTTATTTAGGTCTCTGTTTTTTATTACCGAATCTATACCTTTCATTTCTACGTATGCTCTTTGCCCCCCAACTTTGTTCAATTTGGGAAAATCAAAAATAGAAAGGAAGGATTTTTGTCATGTGTATGCTCTTTTCCGCCATGCCTTAGTGTGACCTCAGAAAATCAGAAATATTGAGGAAAATATTTAGTTTCTGGGTGAAGCTAACTGCAAGCCATAAGTTTTTTTTTTTGTATGTCTGTGTTGGGTTTTGTGGTTTTTGTTTAGCAGGAAAAAAAGAGCTTTTTTCAAGTAAGCACGCACCCCAAATCTTCAGTGAAAAGAAAAAAAAAAACTCTTCTTCTTTTCCAAAAGTTACTAACCTTTTAAAGTAGCTCACTTGGTTCAAAGTTACTTAATGAGAATAGAGGTCTTAAGTTCAAGTCTTTCTTTTGTTGAGATACTTTTTCAAAAAGAACATGTAAATTATGTTTTAAAGTTACTTTATGTAAAAGTGTTCTCACCCATTATAAAAAGTGAGTCACTTATAATTCTAAAGTCTCTTTATCTTTTATTTGAGTTAGAATTCAGTGGGTAGCTTATAAAGTACCAATGTAAAAGTGACTTTCACTTATTTATAAAAGTGAGTCACATAAAATCTATTTTTAAAGTGAGATAATTAAATTAAGTTTGGAAAGTGGAGGGGATTTTTTTAAATACAACATTATCATTCATTTATGCACATTCATGCACTTCTTCGGCATTTTCGACAACTTTTATTCCAAAATCCATAACTTCTTCATCCGGAAGCCGCTTTCAGAGCCGTTTTTTTTAATCAGCCTAATTTTTCGAGATATTTCCATTGGAACACTTAGTTTCAGAATCTACAACTTTAGTTTTTGTTAAAATGGAAATTCCATGCAAATTTATTGTTGACAACACCAACTACTTCCAATGGTGGTCCTACATTGTGGATTTACTTAGAAGTAAAGGTCTTTACATAATAGCCTCAGGCCAAGAAACCAAACCTCAAGATGAAGATAAGGCAGCCAAATGGGAAAATATGCAAGATCAAGCACATGGGTTGATAGGGATGTCTATTTCTCCAGACCTTAGATTCCATATCGCAAAACTTGAAACTCCTAATGAAGCAATGAAACAACTCACTAAAGTTTTTGGAATTAAAAATGAAATTAGAGCCCATCAACTCGAAAATGATTTGCTTACATTGGACCCCAACAATTTTTCTTCCATTGAAGATTTTTTCTCCAATTTCAAGATCCTTAGACTTCTCTTGGAAGATGTTAAGGTTAAGAAAGAAGATGGTAGCGTTATCTATTCCATTCTTACTAAGTTGGGACCAGCCTACTTTGTGTTTGTTTTCACCTTCCATTCTACTAGAGAAGCCTTTATTTCTCAAGGACAAGACTACAAGTCCCCCTCTTTTGATACCTTTTTTGATTCTTTAATAAGAGAGCACGAAAATATCTTATATCTTGCTCTTCTTAATCTTGGAAACTCTTCTAAGAAAGCCTTAGCCACCCAGCAACAACCAAATTGGAAGAATCATAAGAGGCATAAAAATAATGGTCCTAAACCAAAAAAAGGTCCTAAGAAATTCCAGTCTCAAAATGAAAAATCATTTCAACAAAATGATAAGGCAAATAAAAACAAAGGGAAGAAGACTAATAGAAATTGCCACTTTTGTAATCGAGATGGCCACTTAGAATCCAAATGCTTTAACAATATGGAAGCCTTGCAAGCAGCAATGAAGAAGCATAACATCCATTCAGAGCACTCTTTAACTTCAACTTCATCTTCAGGAATAACACTTTTTGCATGTGGTTGTTAAGCATCTTGGTTTGGTTATGCATTAAATGTATCTTCTTCTTCTCATTCTCATGGGTGGCTCATTGATTCTAGAGCTTCTTATCACATGGCCAAAAACAAAGCCATGTTTTCTTATTTAAATGATTGTAACACCAAAAATATCTATTTGGTGATGATAGATCTCTTAGTGTTGTAGGGACTGGAATTGTTCATCTAGACAATGGTCAATTTAATGATGTATTATGTGTTCCAACCTTATCTTGCAACCTTCTATCTGTATATCAGATAACTCATGTAGGTGAAGGTAAAATCATTGAATTTTCACCTCATGATGTTGTAATTAAGGACCTAAAAGATCCTAGACAGATTTTGGCTACTAGCATTGCTAATGATTCTACAATGTTGTATAATTTTAACAACTTTGGGTCATCAAATCTTCCCTCGGCATTTGTTTCTCATAATTATGAAGTGAGAAAACTTTGGCATGAGAAATTTGGTCACTTAAACTATCGCTTCCTTCAGAATCTATGTAAAGAAAATATGGTGACAGGTCTTCCAATGGTATCTTTCAGAGATCGTGTTTGTTCCACATGTGTACTCGGAAAACATCATCAAGATAGTTTTGAAAAACATGCCTCTTGGCATGCCTCAACCCCTTTACAACTTGTGCATAGTGATTTATGTGGTCCACTTCCAGTTGTTTCATTCTCTGGCTACAAGTATTTCTTAACTTTCATTGATGATTTCTCCAGACGCACTAGGGTATACTTATTAAAACTCAAGAGTGAAGTCTTTAACATGTTCTTGGCCTTTAAGGCCTTTGTTGAAAAACAATTTGGACATCAAATTCTTAAGCTAAGATCTGATAATGGCGGAGAATATGTTAACAACAAATTCATCAACGTTTGCACTACGAATGGAATTCAAATGTAACATATTGTTCCATATAATCCACAACAAAATGGTGTAGCTGAAAGGAAGAATCACACCTTAAAGGAAAGGATGAGTTGTGTGCTTTAATCTAAAGGACTTAGTCTTAATTTTCGGGCAGAAGAAATTAACTTTGCAAATTACATATTAAATCACACTCCTAGTAAGGTTTTAAAGAACATCACTCCAGAAGAAGAATGGAGATCAATTAAACCAAATGTAAGTCACTTTCTTGTTTTTGGAAGTGAAGCATGGGCCCATATTCCAGATGAGAAACATAAAGCTTTAGAACCTAAGAGTGAAAAATGTATTTTTGTTGGATATTCTGAAGATGTCAAAGGATATAGAATTATTCCACTTAAATGCAAAAAGTGTTATCATTAGAAGAGATGTAAAGTTTGTTGAAAATATATCGTCCTACGAACCTAGTTCAGTGGATGTGCCACTTCTTTCTATCCCTTCTACTTCTGAAAATATTTCTTCTTCAGATGATGACATTGAGGATGACAATCCTCCCCGACCTTCTCAAGGTCCTCCTTCAACTCCTCAGATTCCAAAATGGGTCTATGCTACTCGAGATGTAGTAGGTGATCTTGTCGGTGATCCTACAGATCAACGGCGTACACGTTCTCAGTTCGATAGAGCCTCTTCTTTATTGGCTCAAGCTTCAGTGAATTATGATCCTAACACCTTTACAAAAGCTTCAATCCATCTAGATTGGGATGTAGTTATGAATGAATAATATTGTTTATTATTGGCAAATGATACATGGGATCTTGTTCCTCTTCCAAAGGGACAAAAACTTGTTAAATGCAAATGGGTTTACAGAACCAAGTATGGACCAGATGGAAAAATTGATAAACATAAAGGTCGACTTGTTGCTAAGGGTTTTTCACAAGTTGAAGGCATTTACTATACTGAAACCTTCTCCCCTATTTCCAAAATGAACTCTATCCACCTTGTTCTTTCCCTTGCTACCTCTTTCAAATAGGAAGTCCATCAGATGGATGTTAAATCTTCCTTCTTACATGGGGACTTGCATGAAGAAATCTATATGGAACAACCTACTCACCTTATACAAACAAACTCTAGCCTTGTATGTCAGCTTAAGAAATCCCTTTGTGGTCTCAAGCAAGCCCCTTAGGCTTGGTATGCCAAAATGGATAGCTTTCTTTTAGAAACTAGCTTTTCTAGGTGTCATTCTGACAATACTGTCTACACCAAGAAAGTGGGCAAGTCTCTTATCATTCTTGTTCTTTATGTTGATGATATTATTCTTACTGGTAGTGATCCCAACCTTATAAACCATGTGAAGTCCAGCCTTAAAATGAAGTCTGACTTAGGACACTTGCATTATTTTCTTGGTCTTCAAGTCTTTCAATCCAAGGAAGGTATTTCCCTTTCCCAATCCAAGAATGCATGTGATCTTCTACGCCATTTTCACATGGAAGACTTTAAGCCAGCCCCTTCTCCCTTTCAGTCTAGAGCCAAACTTTCATTCACTTGTACCTTCCCTGAAGTTGATGCTACCTTATATTGTCAACTTGTAGGAAAGGTTTTGTATCTAACACATACTCGTCCTGACCTTTCCTTTGTTGTTGGCCTTATTGCTCGATTTATGTGAAACCCACATGAAAGTCATTGGAAAGCAGCTAAAATAATACTTCGTTATGTTTGAGGTACAGTTCAGTTTCGGATTCATTACAGTGCAGAATCATCTCCTCTATTGGTTAGTTTCACTGATTCTAATTGGGCTAGTGACCCCGATGATCGGAAGTCTACTGTAGGTTATGTATTCACTCTTGGTTCAGGACCTATTACATGGGCTTGTAAGAAACAAAGGTTCGTTATCTTTCTTTAGCAGAAGAAGAGTTTCATGGTGTCATAGAAGCTAGTAAGGAATCCCTGTGGCTTCGTCAGATCCTGCCAATTTTTTTTTTAGCAACAGCGTCTGACTACACTTTGGTGTGATAATTAAAGTGCCATTAAACTACGCAAAAATCGAGTCCAACATTAGTGCAGCAAACATATTTAACTACACATGCACTTCATCAGAGAGCTCATTCATGACCATGTTCTTGAAGTGCAATATTGTTCAATAGATGATCAAGTTGTAAACATCTTTACAAAGGCTCTCATAGAGGCGAATTTTACTAACTTTTATTTATGGTTGGAGTTGAGGAAGTTGTCATTAGGGGGGATAGGCTCTAATGCCTCCTTCCTTCTCCTATTGTGTCATATGTGTACATCCTTCAATCCTATCCCAAGTTTTTCTTAAGAGGGGGTGTTATGATATTCTGACACATAGGAAATATTCAAGTATAACTTGGTCTAGTGTAGAGTTAGGTAAAGTGTGTTTCATTACTATGTATTTTGTAGCTTACAATCTGATGGTCACAATATGTTCTAGACATGAAGTGATCCAATGGTCCATTCTCTCCTTAGTATTACCAACAATTGATCCGTGGCTTAACACCCGATTGGTCCATGATCTCTACTTAAAGAGCATGGAGGGTCATTTGTAGGGTAATCGTTCATGAGAGAAGCTTATGTAAATTTTCATTCTTTGATTAATAAATTGCCTAAAGTGGCTGCATTGGCTCAGGTCATGGACTGTTTCCCTCTTTGAGGGTTTTAACCATGTCAAGAATACTGGTGTATTGATATGTGATTTGTTTGTGAGCGGTGTCCTTTGGTGTTCTATCTGAGGAACTTACCTTGTAAATTCCTACAACTAATCAATTTCTTAACTCAATTGGCACTTACAAGTGAAATTTTTGACTTCCCTTTATGCACATTGATTATGAATGATTTTCCACCCTTGATGAGCTAGTATTGGTTAGCTCTTCTCATGAATATTTTATCACACATGTAGATGTATGGAATCCAAAACATGACTCGACATACATCAAAGGGGAACCACATCCAGATCTACTTCATCAATAAAATCAACACTGCATTAGGGGAATTTTGAGGTCTAAAATGGGCCTCCTAAGAAAAATGTACAACCAAAATAAACTTTATAAGAACCAATAGGATTCAAGATGATGATGTCAATCATGGAGGATGATTCACCATTTTTGGAGTAAAAAGGTAAAAAGATTAAAAAATAATAAAATAATAAAACTATTTTTTAAACTTGTATTTTCAACTTATCTCCCTAAGGTTTTAGTCCAATTTCGAGAAGGAGTACTCATTGGATGAGAAATTTAATTTCTCATCCAAGGAGTACCAATGTTCATACTTTTGATGGACCCAGATACACGAAAAATGAGAAATACATGAAAAAACATGATTGCAATCGTGTTTTTCATGTAATTATCATTTTTCATGTAGTAGGGTCCATCGAAAGTATGCAAGATTGGTACTCCTTGGATGAGGAATCAAATTCTACATCCAATGATTGTTTCCACTCGTTATTTGAGTAAACCCATAGGGAGATAAGTTGAAAATACAAGTTGAAAAATAGATTTTTCTTTTCTCCCTCTAAAATTTGACGATGTAATCTAATCTTGTTTTATAATTTCCTTAGGAGGCGCATTTTAGACCTAAAAAATCCCCTGAGAGAAAATTTAATTTTCACGGTTTTGTTACCTTCAACTATGCATCCTTATTTACCCATCCCAGTGGATATGGGTTTTGGATGACCACAGACTTCCAGCCAAAACTTATTGAACAACTCTATTGTAATGAGATTCACTTGCGATCCTGAGTCAAATGGAGCATCAATCTTCATCTTCTTGATCTGTATATTTATATGGAAGATTTTGGTCATTTCTTTCTCTTCCTGTTTCTGAAATCCACTTAGGTTCACCTCCTTCTACATTGACGTACAAAGGATCCTCTCATCCACGTACGAACTTATTTCAACTTGGTTACTCGAATCAGTGGCCATGAGATTATTTTTCTTATTATCTTTCTTCATTTTCTTGGAGTTTAGCTTTGGATGCAACTTCCAACACTTCTCCTATGTATGACGATCAATGTTGCATTGGTTACTAGGATCTTTGCAATGGTGTGTTGTGGTTGTCACCTTTTTATATTTCCCCCCTTTTTGCTTCTTCTTCCCCTCCTTAGAAGCTTCATTTTTCTCCTTCTGCTTTAATCCACTTGATTGTGCTCTTTTTGAAACCAAAAGGTACCTGAATATTATTTATTGACTTAAATACTAAAAAAGAATCTCATCAACCCCAAATCAGTCATTTTAAACTTTTTCTCCATAGCTGATTTAAGCTTGCGTATTGAATCTCCACTGTGAATATCATATCATCATCATACATGAAAGTCATTAGAATTTGTCATTGTTCCTTCAACTTTGTATACAATGTAGATTCACTGATGCTTGTACTAAATCCATTATTGATTAGATAAGAATCAATCATGCTATACCAAGCTCTAGGAGCTTGCTTAATTCCTTAGAGAGATTTCTTCAACTTGTATACCTTATTTTACGACCTTTTATCTGATATTCCGGTGGCCACTCCACATATACTTCGTCTGAAAATTCTTTCAAGAATGTTGATTTTACATCTGTTTGGTAAACCTTCCCCCTATTTTGAGTTGTTATGGAAAATATAGATGTAACTATATCTAACCTTGCAATTGATGAAAAGGTCTCAACATAATCCACTTCGGGTTGTTGTGAAAATATATTTTCTTCCAATCTAGCCCTATGATTTTCTATTTATCCTTTCACATTGTGCTTTGTTTTGAAAACCCATTTAACACTTATGCAATCTTTATATTCTAGTAATTATACTAGATTCCATGTATCATTTTTCTCTATGCAACCCATATTTTCATCCATTACTTTGACCCAATTTTCTTCTTTCATTTCATTTTCAAAACATGTCAGGTGAAAAGTAAGTAACGCAAAATTTGAATTCACATATAAGTCTTCATCGACCTCTCTCAAACAATATTGTCTTTCAAGGCCCTAAGGAATCAGATTCACTACTTGATTGAGTAATAATAGACTGAGTTGTTGGAGTAGATGGCTCACCTTGAATAGAATATCTTATACCTTGTGTTGGAGTATATTTTATTGATGAGTAGATTTTTGAATATCGTTCGCCTTCTTGTACAACCTGTTCCATTGAATCATCTTCTACTTGGTGTATAATTTCTCTATCTATTATAGATTTATCAATGCTTCCATCCCATGCTTCATTTCCTAGGTAGTATAGTTGGACTAATTTGCATTTTCACCTTGTACATTGTTGAATCTATGTGAATTTCCCTTTGGATCCATGCCCTTTCTCTTAGTCTCCATCTAATGTAGTTTGGTCCCTTACTGGTGCCCCTTTATCTTATTGTGGAAAGGGCATAATATTCTTGAGAATCAAGTTTAGGCCTTGGCCATTATCTTTAGGAAATATAGCATCCAGGCTATTGTCCCTTGCCTTAAGAATTTCCCCAAATTTACCCTTTTTCCTTACCTTAGCACATTTATAGAAATCTAGAGATCCAAGGTCTAGGGATGGTCAGAAGTAGCCTATTCTCTAACAACCCAAATTTCGTCTTCGCATAATTTTTTTTGTTTGTGATCATTTTTCATCCAAGATCCAAGGGTTGGCAGGGTGCACACCTCTTCAAAGGGGTGGATATGACTTGGGTCAAATTACCACCAAGCAGGATTTGATCCTAGGATCCAGAGGTCACGAGGGTGCACACCCATTCAAATGATCAGATACAACCTAGCTTGGATTACCTTCAAGTAGAAAATGCATCTAGGGATTTGAGGATATAGGGGTGGCGAGGGCAGAAAGTCCCAGATGTAACAAGGACCAAATATAACTGCAGTGTAACCCAATTTGTCATGGTGTGAGCATGTTGTGGACCCTGTACTATGTTGATGTGGCAGTACCACGAGGGATTGCAAGGGGTTGGATGGATTTCGTGTGGAAATGTATTCATGAAATGGCATAATATATTTGGATAAATTTGGATTGGAAGACCTTTTAATTTGGGTTTTGGATTGAGGTGAAATTTATATTCCCATAAATCCTTGATCAGCTAAATGTGATGGTGGTGTTAGTTTTGAGATTTAAATCATTTGAGTAAATGAGGTTTTTGTAACCCCATCTTCATCACATACCTTAGATATCGGGTCAAAGAAAACACGTAACACCTTCCATAGCCTGAGATAAGATAAGGGGGTTGGAGGATATGTTACAATTCTACTCAAAACATTCCATAAATACCTACAAACATTAACATCTTGGCTATTATGGAATCTAATCCAAGTTCCATGACCATGACACAAATACTTTCATAAATTATAGAATATTTATTTTGTCGCAAATACTAAGAGGGAGAGTGAATAAATATTTAGCTAATTAACTAACTTTTAACTATTAAAAATTCACAATATTAATCATTCAAGATAGAGCACATGAACACATACGATTTGTAATTGAGAGAAAAATATTTTCTTATTGTATAAAAAGTACAATCATGTATATCAGCTCCAACTAAGACTATTGTAGGCACTATCCTATGGGAAAAAGCAATCCACACTTGAGCACCAACTCAGTGATTCCATGGGCTCGAACCCACAAAAGAATCCAATCCCCTAACTAAGAACCAATTGAGCAAATTCATGGGCTCCAACCCATATGAGACTCCAATCCACTAGTTGAGTATCAACTCAACTCCAAGTTGTGCTTTGGATTTGTTTTCAATTGCTTCTTCTGTGAATCTTCATCAACCACACAATCTTCAAATTTTTTCATTTGAACCTGATCATAGTTCTTCTTTCTTAGGGATGTCCTCTATATCGATCAACAAGATCCGCCTGATTTTTGTCTACTCATATTCTTCAACCTTTTAAACACAATGTGTGCTTTTATCCTGAGAATTTCTGGATCCTATACATCACTAGGAAGAATGAGAAACACTTTATTTCTATATATCATTATTGAGGCCACTTCCTTTGTCAAATCATGGTTCTCATCTCCATAATGCATGTTTTCTCATGGGTACTGACAATGATCTTCGTGAACTATTCTCATCAAAATGTAATGTGGTAGAAACACTTCATTCCTTTGACAGAAACCTCAATACAATCATTGGTTCTAAAATAAACTCCTCATACCCTCTAAAAACTCTTCGCGTAGTTAAACGTCAACAATGTAAATATAGATTAAATAACCATGACACATACCCTTTTCTGTAATCCCTTATCATTAAATATGACTTGAGAATTTAAGTCTGCGAAGTCACAATATCCATCGCAAGTCTGTAATGCTCACTTGAGTTTCCTTGCATGAGAATCATTTGAAATTGCCTCAAAGAATGTGTATTTATACAAATATTGGCATGTTCTTGGACTCAACATGAAATTCTTGTTATGTTTGACTTATAATCTAATATAGGAGTCAACTTGTAATTCTCGGTCCAACCCTTCTTTGTAGAAATTGGAAATAATATCAGATATTAGGTTGATCTGGAGACTTTTGTGGATATTCCACTCGACAATTTCTCACAACAGATCTAATAATATTCTATTAAAAATCTGAAAATTCTACACTATTACAGTTTATTAACCGTTAATATCTGTGGATTTAATTCTAATCAGTGCATGCATGCAAATAAAAATTATGCAGAAAAGTATAGAATGAAAAAATAAGCACACACCCACACAAGACACAAGATATGCTCTCTAGGAAACCCTTTTGGGAGAAAAACCAACTGGAAGGTGAGGCCACTTCGGTCTCTTTCTCTATATATAAATATGGTTACAGGTACAAAGAAGTAATGTCTATGGCATGTCGGCTGCTGCAATACACAGATCGTCTTTGTGTGCTCTATCTCCTATCTCTCATGCCTATATTTTCTCATCTATGGAACAAAATGCTCTCGAAAGAATGGAATGCCTCTTCCTCCTAGTGGCATGGTTATAGCACAACATGATAACCTACTAGTGGTTAAGTTTGACTACATAAATATTAACTTGAGTTATAATACATACTCTTCTAGAGTATTTTACATCATAATCAAGTGGGTAGCTCCTTTTCCATGAATAATTGAGGTTGATGCAGCATCCTCCCAAACTATAGGTGTGAAAACAGGAAGGTCAACCTCTCAGTGACATAACTTTTGCATATAAACTTTGAATGATGCGCTTCTTCCACCACTAGAAAGATCTTGTTGTTTGATGCCTAAAAATGCTCCTGAAATGTCTCAGACCCTTTTCTCAAAAAAAAATTCCTCCAGTAAGAGTGGTCTCATGAGCTTATTCCTTCTCTTTTTCCACTCCAAATGCATCAAGATGGATGAAAAAAAACATAGATCCAATTCGAATTAGATCTCCCCATTTTGGGGGTGTTTTGGTCTCCAAAATATTTTACTGAATGAGGTGAAGAAATTTTTCCTCCACCTTCTCTCTAGTGTACCATTTAGATTTTCCTGGAAGTTGCCCCTTCAACCCAATCTTCCAAAGGCCATGTTGTCCCTATCATATAGTTTTGGACCTCTTCTACAAAATTGCATCTTCTGTCAACTCTGCCTGAGCATCTGGTGCCAATCCTCCATAGAAGGTATGACCTATTCCTATTCTCGATCTAGCATCAAAGGAGCATAGAGTTTCAAATTCTCTACATTCACAATTGAGTAAATGTGCATATATGGTGGAAAATTGAGTTGATAGGCATTATCACCCACCTTTTCCAGTATCTCAAAGGGACCATAACTTAGAGCCTTGATTTTATTACCAGGTCCCTATAACCTATCCTTATTCAACTGTATCCATACTCTATCTCCCACCTTGAATTATTTCTTTGTTCTATGTTGATCATGTTTGGCCTTATACTTCTCCTGCAACTTTTGTAGTGTTTCTTGTACCTGTAGATGGATTTGTTTGATCTTCTCTATAAACTTTTTTAGCCCTCAAAGCATCTCCTGTAAGTTCTTTCCTCACTCCTCCTTATTGCCCATATGCAATATCCAAATGTCAAGGTGGACAATATAAAAAAAAAGTCTCAAATTGGGACTTTCCTGTAGAAGTGTGGACTTCTCTTTTATAAGAATGTTGTATATATACTATATTTTCATCCTATGTCTTCGTATGCTTCTAGTTGTATCCCCTCAGAAGTTGCACCAAATTCCCGTTGATTACTTATGTCTGTCCATGTGTATGTGGATTGAATGTTTTAGATATCGTCAACTTTGTGTACATATTCTCCCACAATGTAGTCCAAAATGCACTGAGAAATATTGTGTCCATGTCTGAAATGATGCTCCTTGGTATCCAAAAGTGCACCCAGAACTGTCCAAACAACAAGTTTGTTCCTTCTTGTCCACTGATGGTATTTTTATGGGGCATCAGAACACACATCTTGTTGAACCTGTCAAATACTACGAAAAATTATTCATGTTCCTTCCTATTTGTTGGTAAACTTCCCACAAAGTCCATGGAAATGCTTTCCCAAGGAGGAGTAGGTACAGGTAAGGAATGATATAGACCATGTTTCTTATGCCTAGGCTTGTTGATACAATAAAGCATGTATCCTCTTATGAACCTAGATACTTTCTCTTACATTTTCAGCTAACACACATGTCTCTAGAATTTAGCCACACTCTTCCCTACACCAAAGTGTCCTGCAACCTGTTATCACCCTAAAATCTTTGTCTTTACGCTTTGGAGAGTTGCCTTGTTTCTAGTAATAGTCTTATAAGTTTTGAGTCATCTCATCACAATTAGTGTCATTCTCATTTACAAACCCTTCTTCTAGTCATGGTGTTAAAGGGTCTCTAGGTCATTTCATGCTTTAAGGGTTAGGTCATAAGGTTAGAAGTCTTTCAAGGTCATATCTCTTTTCCAAATAACGTTTGACAGCCTTATTCCATGTCCTAGAAGCCTCACCATAAGTTTAGAAGTCATATCTCACATCATTTTGGAGAAATTTTCAAAATAGTTAAGAATCCACGTTTTCATAGTGCAGACAGTGTAAAAATCCTATTTTACGCTACGAAATCAGTGTTTTCATAGCGCGCTACGAAACCCCTGAAGCAGCCTGTTTTAGCAGAAAAACTATTTTTACTAGTTAACTTCCAGAAGCTTTCCTGAGTAGCTGAGAACTCAATTTGGCAAACTGAAAGAGGCTTTTCTTCCTAACATCCTGAACTACAAAAATCTCTTTCAGTTTCTTCAAATACATTCTGAGGTGGGAGGAATTTATGGTTATACTTGCGCTACAAAACTGCTGAAAGTCAAGCTTGGTCTTCTGGTTTTAGCAGCCTTTTTCAAGATCAGTTTCTGGTCACATGCAAAGATCTTTTGGAACTCAGAAAGATTTTATCTTTATAAACTCTCCAGCCACAATAACCTATCTCACTTTCTTCATAAGTGTTTTCAGTTGGAAGATAATAAGCTTTAATTGAGACCCTAATTTCAGAAAATGGATTTTTCCTATTTGACACGTGTTTTTCAAGGACATATTTTGGATAGCTGGAGGAATTTTTTAAAAAACTAGGAGAGGTTTTTGTTTTAGACAAAATGGGCTACAAAAACCTCCTTCAGTTTCATAAAATGTGTCATGGGTGAGGAGATAAAGGCTCTGTCCCACATGCCAATGTTCAAGGATCTAAACCTAAAAACAGGGAAACATGTTCCCTAATTTCTAGGGTTTGTCATCAGCAGTTGGGTGACCACGTGGGAGGCTTCATCAAATTCGACTTCATGAGGTTGAAGCTATCAAAGAATGCATTTAAATTTTTAGATAAGGTTGTTGTAATCATAATAAGGAGTTACACTCCTAGTTGTATTAGGTCTCTAGGACTGCTAGTTAACTGTCAAATGCATTTAAAGGTTTGTTTTATGGTTAGAATAGGTGTCACTGATGGAAAATTCGAATTCTCTTAATGAGGGATGATGGAATCCTAATTGTAAATGCTATATATAGAGAAAGAGGTCGAATTAGCAAGCGGTTGGAGACTTTTTGGCTCAGCTGCTGCTCTATGTGCAAACTGTATATATTTTTAACCTAATGCAAATTTCTATTTAGACAACTCAATATTCATGAAGAGTTCTTGTATGTTCTTGTTATGATGGCATATTCCATTGCTTACATTGTAGTGGTGTTTAGTTATGATACTCAGAACTCATTAATGATGCTCTAACTTCCTTCATAGATAAACTAACTATGTTTCATTGTTTTGTATTTTCATTTCTGCATTTGAAATCTATAATTCCTTGACTTCCATGCTACGTAGAATGCTTTGGCTTCACTATTCAGGATTCAAAGAGAGTTTTTAATGTCATATTGTCTCATGGCTTTCCTCTTTCACTTGCTTGCAGTGGTATGAATACATGTTAGTTAGAACTCATCAATCATGATCTAACTTCCTTCATGTATTTATAAACTGTGTTTCCTTGCATTGTATCTTTGTTTTGTTGATGCATAAAAAATATCTATGCCCTGACTTCATGTTAAGCTGATCTTGATGTGGTACTGAGACATACTTTGACTCCATAGCCCAATGGTAGCCAGCCTTCATCTTTCAACCTATAAACATATACAATTACAAACCATAGAGTTAGCCATCTATTCATATCTTTAATCTAAATCATTAACCCTTTGAGAGAGCCCTCTTAGGCTGAGGAGGCTAAGCCTTAGCTAAAAGATTGGTTTGAAATAGTTACACTGAGATAGTCTGATCAGCATCCTATCAGGGTCCTATTTTGGTGATAACATTTTGGTGCGTCTGCTGGGAGCCTGAAGTCTATTCATTCCCGAAATTAAGAGGCTGAACTTTTGAAGGTAGCAGGAGCTCAGACATATTTTTGAGGCTGCAAAACTACCTTGGCGACTGCACACATCGAATAAGAAATTGGAAGGTGACTCCACTGCTAGAAGATCAGTAGCTTGATGAAGTTTCAAGATGAGTTCCACTGCAAGAATGAATGTCAGGTATGCTCCTATGAATCAGTCTCATATCCTTGGTTTTCCAAATCCTATGCCAAAGGTTGATTGGTTAGAGGATCTTCCGATATTCAAAGATGAACAGAAAGACAATGCTGCTCTTCATTTGGTTAGTTTTCATATGCATGTACGCAATCTTAAGGTTCAGTTTCCTGAGGATTGTCTCATGAGGATGTTTATGACCACTTTAGAAGGAAAAGCATGGTCTTGGTATAAAATTTTGGAAAATGGTTCAATATATTCGCTTGCTAATTTTCATGATGAATTCTATGACATGTATAAAGAATTTCATCCTTCCTTATTGTTGCTCAAAGATTGCTGTAGACATTCTTTAAATCTTATTCAGTATTTGGAGGATTGTTATGATGATGAAGAATTTATGCATGAAGAAATTTTAGAGGCTCTTCATAACAATGCATTTCAACACCAAGAAGAAAGTATAACGTCTCATGAAATGTAGCATGAAGATCAGCAGGGGTTTACTTATGAAAACCATGTTTCATCCTTTGATATAAATCAGAAGATGCAGAAAACTTGCCAAGATTTTGATCACAATGAGTATGAAATTGATTGCAAAAACCAAGGAAAAGTATTGGAAGATAGCTTTTATAACCCTCAGGCAGAGGAAAAGGTTGTTCATTTTTGTAATTCCTTGTAGCAGCTTGCATCAAAGAATGATCTTTATAATGAAGAAAATTACATTTTCTATGGGAATCATGCAACAAGGTAGTTGGATATCACATCAAAGGAATTTTGTGTGGCTGAGGATCAGTTGTCTGAAGAGATAGAATGTTATGATGATTATCAAAATAACCATGTTTTCTTTGACCCTATAAATGAATACATGGCAAAGTTTTGCACATCAGTATTTCATTTTCATTTGCATTATGAAGATCATATAAATTATAAGTTGATTTGGTCATCTCACTATCATGGTTATTTTGAGGTTGAATGCAATCAAGAGCCTCCAATATCAGAAAGGAAAATTGATTGGCTTTATTGGAAATATCATGTTGCTTGAACTAAAGTGTAAATTGCAGCTAGTAGGTAGGTAGGAAAATGCAAATAAGGTCAAGGTTGACTGAGCATATGTTTCAGTAGGTGCAGTTTGAATTGTTCATTCAGAAATCATTAAAGGCTTGAGGAGCAAATTGGGCAGAGGTTCAGAGTTTTATTCTAGAGGATGGATAGCGGCACGGAGCTAAAATTTCTTAGTATACCACAAGGGCACACTATCCCTAGTGGAGCCACTGTTATCACCCTAAAATCTTTGTCTCTCAGCTTTGGACAGTTGCCTTGTTTCTAGTCATAGTCTTATAAGTTTTCACTCATCTCATCACAATTAGTGTCATTCTCATTTACAAACCCTTCTTCTAGTCATGGTGTTAAAGGGTCTCTAGGTCATTTCATGCTTTAAGTGTTAGGTCATAAGGTTAGAAGTCTTTCAAGGTCATATCTCTTTTCCAAAGAAAGTTTGACAGCCTCATTCCATGTCCTAGAAGCCTCACCATGAGTTTAGAAGTCATATCTCACATCATTTTGGAGAAATTTTCAAAATAGCTAAGAATCCACGTTTTCGTAGCGCAGACAATGTAAAAATCCTGTTTTGCGCTACGAAATCAGTGTTTTCGTAGTGCGCTACGAAACCCCTGAAACAACCTGTTTTAGCAGAAAAACTCTTTTTACTAGTTAACTTCCAAAAGCTTTCCTGAACAACTAAGAACTCAATTTGGAAAAATGAAAGCAGCGTTTATTCCTAACATGCTGAAATACAGAAACCTCTTTCAGTTTCTTCAAATCCATTCTGAGGTGGGAGGAATTTATGGTTAAACTTCTCTGGTTTTAGTAGTCTTTTTCAAGATCCGTTTCTGGTCACATGCAAAGATATTTTGGAATTTAGAAAGAGGTTTATCTTCATAAACTCTCCAGCTACAATAACATATCTCACTTTCTTCATATGTGTTTTCAGTTCGAAGATAATAAGCTTTAATTGAGACCCTAATTTTAGAAAATGGATTTTGCCTGTTTGACACGTGTTTTTCAAGGATGGATTGTCGACAACTGGAGGAATGTTTTAAAAAACCAGGAGAGGTTTTTGTTCTAGACAACATGGGTGACAAAAACCTCCTTCATTTTCATAAAATGTGTCATGGGTGAGGAGATAAAGGCTCTATCCCACATGCCAATTTTCAAGGATCTAAACCTAAAAATAGGGAAACATGTTCCCTAATTTCTAGGGTTTGTCATCAGCAGTTGGGTGACCACGTGGGAGGCTTCATCAAATTCGACTTCATGAGGTTTCAGCTGTCAAAGAATGCATTTAAATGTTTAGATAAGGTTGTTGTAATCATAATAAGGAGTTACACTCCTAGTTGTATTAGGTCTCTAGGACTGCTAGTTAGCTGTCAAATGCATTTAAAGGTTTGTTTTATGGTTAGAATAGGTGTCACTGATGGAAAATTCGAATTCTCTTGATGAGGGATGATGGAATCCTAATTGTAAATGCTATATATAGAGCAAGAGGTCGAATTAGCAAGGGGTTGGAGACTTTTTGGCTCAGCTGCTGCTCTATGTGCAGACTGTGTATATTTTTAACCTAATGCAGATTTCTATTTAGACAACTCAAGATTCGTGAAGAGTTATTGTATGTTCTTGTTATGATGGAATCTTCGAATACTTACATTGCAGTGGTGTTTAGTTATGATACTTAGAACTCATCAATGATGCTCTGACTTCTTTCATAGATAAACTAACTATGTTTCACTGTTTTGTATTTTCATTTCTGCATTTGAACTCTATAATGACTTGACTTCCATACTAGGTAGAATGCTTTGGATTCACTATTCAGGATTCAAAGAGAGTTTTTAATGTCATATTATCTCATGGATTTCGTCTTTCACTTACTTGCAATGGTATGAATACATGTTAGTTAGAACTCATCAATCATGCTCTAACTTCCTTCATGTATTTATAAATTGTGTTTCCTTGCATTGTATCTTTGTTTTTTTGATGCATAAAAACTCTCTATGCCCTGACTTCATGTTAAGCTGATATTGATGTGGTACTGAAACACACTTTGACTCCATAGCCCAATGGTAGCCATCCTTCATCTTTTAACCTATAAACATATACAATTACAAACCATAGAGTTAGCCATCTATTCATATCTTTAATCTAAATCATTAACCCTTTGAGAGAGCCCTCTCGGGCTAAGGAGGCTAAGCCTTAGCTAAGAGATTGGTTTGAAATAGTTACACCACGATAGTCTGATCAACAGCCTATCAGGGTCCTGTTTTGGTGATAACACAACCTTAGAGGTGTGATCCTCTCTAGTCAGCTCCAAACAGTCACCTTTAGGAACAGATAGCTTATCTAGCCTATAGAGTAACCCATCCTGGTGATGGTTGTCGACAATGTTGTTGCCATTGTGCACATGAATCTGAATCTTCAACTGTTGATACACCTCCTTGAATTCCTCGCCTTGTGAATATGCCTCTCTATATGCATCATGGAGGAATGGCTCCAAGTGGATAAGAATCACCAAAGTTGTAATATTTGATGTGCATGGCCTTGAAAGCATATCAGCCAACTTATTTGTGCTTCCCTTCTTATACTTGATCACCAAATGAAACTATTGTAAAAAACCTATCCACTTGTAATGCCTAGTCTGTTGTAGCTTACTATGAGCCTGCAAGTATAGTAACAACTGGTGATCTGTGTGGATTATTGTCTCCTTTCCCATAATATAGTGCTTCCACTTCTTCACATCTTGCACCATGGAATAGAGCTATTTATTGTAGGTAGGATAGTTAAGAACTGGGCCATAAAATACTTCATATTGGTAGTAAACAAACCTTCCTCCTTGCATCAAGACAACTCCCATAGCATACCCACCCGCATCTATCTCAACTTCAAAGGGCCACTGCAAGTTTTGTAATGCTAGAAATAGTGCTTGACTGATTTTCTTCTTTAGCTTCTCGAAAGGCTTCTGCTGACCTTTTCCCCACTAGAAACTCTTGCCACTTGCTATTATGGTGTGGAGCAGTGTTGCTACCACTGAAAATGTGGCTATGAATTTCCTCAAGTATTGTTCTTCCACAATGAAACTCCTAACCTCAAAAACATTAATAGGCACTGACCATTTCATGATGGCCTCCATCTTAGGAGGATCTATCTTCATCTCTCCTCCACTAATCACATAACCCAGATACACCAAAGGCTATTGTGCAAGCTCACACTTCTTGATATTTTCTAGCAGGTGGTGCTTCTTTAATGTTTCCAGTACCTGTGTCAAATGTGAAATATGCTCCTCCCGAGTAGCACTAGATACTAGTATATCATACAAATATACAATAATGAATGAATCTATAAAAGGGCACAATATATCATTCATTAATCTCATAAATGTAGATGGTGCATTACATAGGCCAAATAGCATAACTGACCACTCATACAAACCTTGAGTGGTTTTGAAGGCACTCTTCCATGTATCTTCTTCTTTGAATTGAACTTGGTGATATCCAAACTTCAAGTCTAGCTTGGTGAAATATTTTTCTTGTTGCAATTGATCTAGAATATCCTCTATCTTCGGTAGGGGTTATCTATTCTTGAGTGTGATTTTATTCAACACCATGTAATATATTAATGTAATATATTAACATCTGCCAAGTCCCATCCTTCTTTGGAACAATGATGATGGGTGACCCACATGGTGATGTAGTTGGTTGAATGACACCCTATTTCAACAACTATTGCAAAAGTATCTTCACCTCACTTGCTTCTATAACAAATTGCCTATACAACCCAATATTTGGAAATGGGGAGTTTGGAAATAGATGGATCACATGCTCCACTTCTCTCTTAGGTGGTAATCCTTTAGGCTCTCAGAGCACATGCTTGTATGCCTATAACAACTCCTCCAATTTTTATTTTGTTTCTCAGTACACCCCTCTAGGTATTCCTTGCCTCTTATTAACTCCTATTCAAACTAAATTTCTCTTAAAAACAACAAAACGTTCTTCTTGCTGGAACTAATCATTTTCTTAGATTGGTTGGCAATTACCAGTGAAATTTTTTGCTTTCCTTTGTGCACGTTGATGATAAATGATTTTCCATCCTTAATGAGTTGGTACTGGTTATCTCTCCTCATTAATATTGCATCACACATGTACATGTATGGACTCCCAAACACAACTCCACATACATCAAGGGGAACCACATCCAAATTTACTTCATCAATAAAATAAGCACTGATATCAAATCTAATTTTTCATTATTTTGTTACCTTCAACTTTGCATCCTTTTTTACCCATCCCAGTGGATATGGGTTTGGATGATCACCAACTTCCAACCACAACTTCTTGACCAAATCTGTTGCAATGAGATTTGTCTGCAATCCTGAGTCAAATAGAGCATCAATCTTCGTTTTCCTGACCTATATCTTTATTTTGAAGAGTTTGATGATTTCTTTCTCTTCCTACTGCTAAAGGCTACTTAGATTCACCTCCTTCTGCACTTACGTACACAGGATCTTCTCATCCATGTACGAACTCCTTTCAACTTGGTTACTCGAATCAATGGCCATGCGATTCTTCTTATTATCTTTTTTTGTTTTCTTCAGGATTAACTCTAGATGCAACTTCCAACACTTCTCTAAATGGCCATCAATGTTGCATTGGTTGTAGTGGTTGCTAGGATTTTTAAAATGGTGTGTTGTGACTGTCGTATTTTAATATTTTCCCCCTTTTATCTTCTTCTTTCCCTCCATAGAAGCTTCATGTTTCTCCTTTTGCTTTAATCCACTGGATTGTGATTTTTTTAGGCCTATGTTCTCCAAGTACCATGTCTATACACAAGCCTCATCCACCGATTTGAGATTGAACAACATCGCTTTCTCACCTAGATGGCGGTTCAAACCCCACAAATTCTTGAGGAGTATATCTAGGTTCTTTGGAGAGATACCCAACATGATAGCCATATTTCTGAATTATGTGGTGTGCTCATGCACGCTTTGGCTTGACGTTTGATTGAATTAATGCCATTGGGTCCATTGGTCCTCCATGTACCCAATGGGATAAAACTTTGACTTAATGAGGGTTTTGAAATCCTCCCACTTAGTCATTGAAGGTTCTCCCTCCAACATCAGGCTTTCTGTGTGGCTCTCCCACAAAGTCACTGCATGGCCCTTCAATTTTAGTTGTGCACATGAGATCTTTTTCTCTTCTTTGATCTTATGGATGCTGAAATAAAATTCTAGTTGTTGCAACTAGTGTTTCAGCTTCAGAACGTCGATCTCATCATGGTATGACTTGATATCATCTTTTGATTCCACCTTAAAGAGGGATTGATTCACGACACTTGAACTAGGTTGATCTTTTTTGGGTTCTTTCTTCAGTTGGTTCTCTGTGTCTTCCCGATCCCCCTTCGGATTCTTCCTCTACATTCAAATCCTATCTTCTCCAAATTTTCCAAGATTATTTCTTAGGGATGCCATGAGGAGGTTTAAATTACGGTTTATATCCATGACTTGTTGTTCAAGCCACGAAAACCTCACCTCTACGGTATCACGAGGTTCGTTTACAGATTCGTCAGCCATGATTAGGGTTTTATGATTTTTGGCCCCATCGATCTAGATTCCCTATAAATATCCACAAATACCAAAAGGAACTTTTTCTGATAACAAATGATCCATAAACTGCCATGGATATTTCACTCGACAGTTCTTCACAACAAATCTAATAACATTATATTAAAATTCTTAACATTATACACTATTACAATTTATTAAACTTTAATATTTATGGATTTAACTGTAATTAGTGCATGCATGTGAATATACATTATGCAGAAAAAAAGAAAATGAAAAATAAGCATGCAAACACACAAGACACAAGATATGCTCTCTCAGAAACCCTTTTGGGAGAAAACCCAGCTGGAAGGTTTTAGACCCTATTTTGCAAAACTAGGTCCCACCGGTAAAATAACGTGAGATGATTCCTCCGCTTTTTCCACTCCAAATGCATCGATATGGATGAAAAAAATATAATTACCTATTTTAGATCATAGGTGAAGCATTCCAACAATCCAAGAAGTAGCTTCATTCTTTGAGGTTAAGATTTCATGTAAGGGTACTCAACAAACATAGACATGGAATTTAACTAGATTGGTACCAAAGGAACTATCCATAAAAATATTAAATTATTGGTTGTAAGCACTAGTTAAATCATAAACTGCATCAAGGGAATCCCCAAAGAAGTGTCAAACAAGAATATAAATATTTTGTTTCAGGTTGAAGCACATTGGCTAGAGTTGGAAAATGTTTTTTCTCAACAAATATTTAACTTTGAAGGAATTTTTATTATCTTCTTCCCAACTACCACCATGTTTGTAACACCCTCCTTACACATCTACCCAAGAAACCAGCCAGCCGAGGTCTTCATGCGATGAGAGGCCATTATGATATGATTTGACCTCCTAAGTCACATTAAGGAAGTGGAACCAATGGAAACACATGATACAAACATTAATCATTAGCTACACGACCTTGGGGAACCAATCCAATACTTTAGACAACTTTCCTTTAGGTCCCACTAAACATTTAGGTGATTGAATGCTCAGTCGCTCTCATGCTATATGCATGAGGGTGACCAAAAACCCAAAGTCGCTCTCACAAGCATGCCTGCTAGTGACTAGAACCTAGGTCACTTCCTAGAATTCAACCATCTCTTCAAATTAGTAAAATAACATGGAAATTGCAGTACTAAAGAAAATACTTGTTCAAGAACTTGACTGTACCCCTACTAGCCATGATAGGTATTTCGTCAAACATATCGCAAATATGTAATCTACATGTGTAAATAACGGTTCTAAGCATATGGGTATCATACTTATCTTAGAATCGCTAAGAACCATTGATGCTTGAACACATCAACTGCCAGTCCATCCATTACGTCATAAATAAATTGATCATTCAATTATAAGTACAAACATGATGAGAGCCACACATGGCTGCTATCACAAAACACATACATAACCAGCATAATAGGCATAGAAATATCAATGAAATCACAACCATATACACCACATATAATCCATCATGATACTCATAGAAATTTTAGGAGAAATAACCTTTCATTAATGATACAAAATCTACGCTCAAGATGGGACTTCCACATTACACCTGACCATAGAATGGCTATGTCAAATATCTCTTTAGCCATTCACCCCTGTGCCATATTCCAAGAATGAATGCGGGATCTCATAGAAAACATAAATCAAAACTCATCTAGGTCAATTAGAGGCCATCCACCTCAACTCGTCAAGCAGTGATTCCACCTCATGGTTGGACACCACAAGACCATCATCTATTGATCTCCATCCAAACCTTCCAGGGCTGGTAGAGCATTTTTCCAAACAAGGCTTCTAGGACTAGTAACTCAACCCATATCTTATTCAGGGTTTCCAAAGAGTTTTTCCAACTAGGGCTCCCAGGACTAGAAATTCAACCCACCTAGTGCTTCTAGAGTGTTTTCCCAATGAAATCTTCGAGGAATAGTAACTCAACCCGAGTTGTTACATGGCTTACTAGTAACTCAACCCATGCTAAGGAAACATGAGAACCAACCAAAAACAAACAATGAAAGTAACCCACAGTCATCATGACTATCTAGGAAATGGCAAGGCTAGGTAATCCAATGTCAATCATAGCCATCCTCCATGCCAATGACAGATCACAACCAAAAATCCTCATGTATATGCCATGCATGCCAAGACTAGTGAAGAAATCATACATGCAACTCTGTACCTACAAGAAAATCGGATGTAGTTGTTGATCCCGATGCCTTCTTGCACTTTCATGCTTCTCCATTCCTTCTTGCTCCAAAAATTCAAGTATGCCATTCCCTCTAAGAGTGCTCCAAGAAAATCTAAGTCTCCAAGAGTATGAGAGAGAGAGAGAGAGAGAATAATCACAAAGCTCCAAAACTGAATTGACAAAAGGTTACCGACTTATCCTTAGAAGCCTTTTTATGAATGACGCCTCTATTTTCTTCATTTTCCATTATTTTCCTTCAATTTACTCCTCACATGCAATTTGTGACCTTTCACCTCCCTTTTCTCCTAATTTCCATTATTTTCATAAATAAATGTGCCAAAAATGTCATTTTTCCTTTCCAATGTCTTAACCATTTCCTTTGCCAATTTTCTTAGCCATAACCAATCACAAGTGATTGCCATCACTAGGATTCTTCCCAACATTCAACTTAGAATAAGCGTCCCATCATCTGTGATTAATATTTTTCCTTTATTTACTTTTATTACATGGAATTTCCACCAAGGTTGTTACCAAACCATCCCCCTTGGGGGAACACTATCCTTGGTGTTCAATAACACATATGACCACAAAACTGATGTAAGAAAAATATATACTTCCGATGGAGCTTTATAACTTAGCTTGATGAAGTATTTGCAATGATCACCCTGATGAGAAGCAAACCAAGATAACAACATAATAACATGACATCATAACAACATACCACATAGTGGAGCTTTATAACACATCTCGTGGCAGTATTTACATCCATATACATATGCACATAAACCAACATCATCAAAACATATACCAAACCATATACCAAAACACCAAGCCAAAACTGCTTTGCCTCAACCAGCAAACAAGGAAGGATACATAGCCCACATCTAGTCCGCCATCTCACATGTAACTTCATTAGGCCCAAAGTGCTTCCACTGCACATTAATTTTCTCGACTTCTTAGTTTTAGAGCATGAGCACCTTTTTCTGCAATATACATTAAGGCTTCAACTAGAATTCTCCATCTAGTTCGACCTGCAATACAGACTAGTCAATCACATGATCAACATCTCTAACATAATCTTAAGAAAATATACATGGAAAACATCATGGAGTTTCACTATCTTAGGTAGTGAAATTTGATAGTCTACTAGCCCAATCCTTTCAATGATACTGAAGGGTCCACAAAACCATGGTGCCATCTTGGAACATGATATAATCCACAAGGAGATGTTCTTTGGTTTGGTGCACACGTACACCTCTTCCCCAACTTGGAACTCCTTGAACAACCTATTCCTATCTGCATAAATATTTTGCCTATCCTGTGCTACCTTCAAATTATTTTTGATCACCTGCATTTCATGTTCCATGTTGGCCAACATATCTGGTCCAATCAATACTCTACTAACTAGATCACTCCAACTAATGGGAGTGTTGCAACACCACCCATAGAATGCCTCAAAAGGACTCATCCTCAATGATTCCTCATAATCATTGTTGTATGTGAACTCAACCAACGAAAGATACTCTTCCCACTTTCATTGTTGATGCATCACATACATCCTCAACATGTCCTGCAATATCATGTTGACCCTCTCTATCTTTCCATCTCTCTACGAATGATAAGTCATACTAAACCCCAAATTTGTGCCCAAACCTGCAAACAACTCCTTCCAAAACATGGAAGTGAAATTTGTGTCCCAGTCTGACATAATCTACTTCAGGACACCATGCAATATGACCACATCTCAAATAAATACATGTGCTACATCACTAGCTGAGAATGCAGACTTCACCAGAATGACATGTGCAGCCTTTGTCAATATTTCCACAATAACCATAATGGATTCAGGTTGTCTAACTATATTTAGAAAACCTGTAATGAAATCCATGAAAATAACCTCCCATTTCCACTCAAGAATCACGATCAGTTGTAGTAGTCCACCTAGATGCTTACATTCTTCTTTCACTCACTGACAATAAAAACATCTAGCCATGAACTTTGTTACTTCCCTCTTCAGATTCGACCAATAATGAAATATCTTCATTGTTGTGAGTGTATTTTGATACCGTGGGTGACCTGAATATGGTTTCGCATGAAACTCCCTTAAGATCACCTTCTTGAGATCACTATTATCTGGTACATATATCTTGTCTCGACACCTGACCAACCCACTTGCTATAAGAGAATAATTCATACCCTGTGCACCTGCACCTATACCTGTACCTATAACACTACCTGTACCTATGCATGCGCTCTGTTGAGAGCATTTTCCACCCTGTTCTATTTACCTTTGATATATCTGATCTCAAAATCAAACTCGCTAATCATTTCCAACCATCTAGCCTACCTAGTGTTCATATTTGGTTGGTCAAACAAATACCTAAACCCAATGTGATCACTCATAAGTACAAAACTCCTGCCAAGAAGATAGTGTCTCCACATCTTCAATGCATGTATGATCGTTGCGAACTAAATATCATGTGTCAGTAAATTCTGCTAGTGCTCATTTACTTTCTGGGACTCATAACATACCACCTTCCCATCCTATGTAAGGACTCCACCAAGCCCTCTCTTGTAAGCATCTGTGCATAACACAAACTCTTTGCCCAGTTCTGTAATCTGTAGCACTGGTTCATGTGTCAACAACTGCTTAAGTTGATCAAATATAGCCTCACACTCATCTTTCCATTCAAACTTTTTACCTTTCCTTTGCAATGATGTGATGGGATAAGCAATCTGCAAGAAGTTCCTAATGAACCTCCTATAATATCATGCCAAACCCATGAAAGATCTCACCTCATCCACACTATTAGGAGCTACCCACTCCATGATGGCCCTTATCTTCTCTAGATCTACTGTAATTCCCTCCTTGGAGACAACATACCCCAAGTAATATACCTCAATCTGAAATAAACTACACTTGCTAAGCTTAGCATACAACTGATTCTGTCTCAACAACCTCAACACTGCTGCTAAGTGCTTGGCATGCTCTTCGTCATTTTTAGAATATACCAGTGTATCATCAATGAACACAATAACAATCTCATCCAAATATGGATGCAACACACTATTCTTCAAACACATAAATGTAGTTGGAGCATTAGTTAAGCTAAATGGAACAACAACGAATTCATAGTGCCCATACCTGGTCCTGAAGGCAGTCTTGTAAATGTCCTCCTCTTTGATGTGTACATGATGGTATTCGAATCTTAGGTCAATCTTCGAAAAAATTGCTTCTCCCTTCAGCTGATCGAATAAGTCATCAATCCTCGGTAAAGGGTACATGTTCTTGATAGTCACTTTTTTCAATTACCTGTAATCAATGCATAATTTGAGCGTACCATCTTTCTTCTTCACAAACAATACTGGTTCACCCAATAGTGATACACTTGGCCTAATGTATCCCTTGTCCAACATTTACCTCAATTTTAGATTTAACTCAACTAAATTAGGTGTGCTCATCCCATAAGGTTCTTTTGATGCTGGAGTTTCCCCTGTCACTAACTCAATAGAAAATTATACCTCCTTATGAGGTGGAAAACCTGAAGTGTCCTTAGGAAATACATCCTTGAACTGTTGTAAAACTAGGTACCTTCTCAACACATCCATATCCTTGACTTCCTTACCCTTATCACTAGAAATGTGCATTGTGAATAACTTACATCCTTTCATGTGGCTACGCTTTGCTTTCATAGATGTCACCATCCTAACTGATGTAGTTTTCTTCTTACGCTATAGGACTCTTGGTTCTCCATTGTCATCAACACAATCAATAGCTTTATCATAATAGTCTACCTTGGTTCTATGAAGATACAACTAGTCCATGCCCAACAACATATTGTATGAAGAAAATGGTAGTACATTCAAATGTGTTGCATTAGGCATACCATTCAAATCAAATGCACAAGCTATTACCCAATGATGAACTCGTTTCTTCATACCTGTAGCCAACTACACTAACCAATATTCTACATGCAATTCCTTACTCAAGTCACACTTATCCACCAAGTCAGGACTAACATAGCTATAATTAGATCAATGGCCAATCAAAATAGAAATAACTTGATCACAAAGCTTACCGTCCATCTCAATGATAGATGCATGATGCTCTGTCTGTTTGTTATCCAATGTGGCATAGATATGTGGAATACTCTAACCAACATCCCCGACAGTTTGTGCCTCATGCACAGTGTATATCTGAGGTCTAAAACCCTGATTCTCTGGACAAACTCTCCCATGATGGTCTTTGCCACAATTCCAACATTCTACAGGCTTCTATCCTATCTCCTTGTTCTGTTCCCCTCATCAAAATTCTTGTCCCCTATTTGATGCATTGAACCTCTTAGATGGTGCAACATTCTCCTTGTTACCTAAATCTTGTGGTCTTACCTGCTTCTTGTCCCAATTCTCTTTGTTCTTAGCATTGCCTTTGTAGACTGGCTTCGTCTCAGACCCATGCTTCCATTGTTCATAGCAATTCTTCATCTTTTAGGTGGCCTCCTCCAATGATCTAGGCTCATCAAACTCGATCCTATCTTTGAATGCATCTGGTAATCCACTAACGAATATTTGAATCTTAGCCTTCTCCTCCTTGAGGTAAGTCACATGCCTCAGCAATTCCATGAACTTGCTAGTGTATTCATCATCTATCACGGATCCCATATTTAGCTCATAAAATTTCTTTTCTCTGTCATCAAAGTATCTCTTTGATAGGCACTTCTTCTTAAATATTAGCTCGAATTCACTCCATGTCAAATCTTCCTCATTTATACCTCTGGCATTCGTCACATCTTCCCACCAAATGTTTTCTTTTCCTCTGAGACTGAAGGTATCCACTCTAGCTTTCATGTTCTCTGAATAGTCATGCAACCTGAAGAACTTCTTTATGCCTAGCATCCATGCCTCTACATATTGTGATTTCTTTACCTCTCCATCAAAGGTAGGTGGCTTCACGTTGCTAAACTCATCTAGACAATACACCTTATCACTTTTCCTGTAAGGATGATACCGATCACGATCATAGTGCTTATATGAATCAGAACTGGAATCATATGTGTATCTATCCCCTCTCCTATCCATAGTGTCAAATAATCTTCCATCTCTGATTGTGTCATATCTATGTCATGTGTGACTACCATGCGGTCTACTACGATATGCCCCATTAGTCATATCCCCCTGCTCATGGCTGATCCAAAGCAGTCCCTGTCACTGCAAATATGACAAGATTTGGAGTATGAATGCATTTGCATTTGCTAATTTTTCCTGTGCCTATATGATTATGTCATTATCCGCCTTACAACTCCTTATTTATTCCTTTAAGCTTCTCAGTGTAACTACCAAATTAGAAGAGTTCTCAACACCATACTTCTCTTTGGCTTCATAGGGAGAGTCTTTGTAGTTAACCATATTACTAGGCATTTGATATTTCTTCCTGCAAGGTGTATCATGTCAGCTAAACCAAATCACAATAAACCAACGTACCTTTGTATAGCTTGGGGAGGATACCTTGTCTTCAAGATCAGCAAATCAGCGTGATACATGTATACCATAATCATGACAACATATAGAAACATGAAACATAAGCATATGACCATGCAACCATCATTCTAGCTAGGCTCCAATCATCAATGCATGACCTCAACATAAACACACCATGACTGCATGCATGAAAACCACCATCATTATGTGAATATACCCTTGACCACATGCAAACATGAATATGCATAAGCGATGCATAGCCATCCACACATATGTGTAAACATGTATGATCAAGCATGAATGAACAATACTTGAAATCAAACCTACGAGACTGATACATGCAACTGATAATACAAGAATGTAACCAATCATGCAAGAATGTGACCAAGCATACTACAACAATACATGTAAGTGACATAAATCAATATGTAACCATTTGTACACTCACGACAATGCATTCCTCAACAAAGCATCAAGTTTCACATGACGAAATCACTTCAACCATGAACAAAATCATGCAAGTGCAACAAGAACATGAAATGCAAGTGTGAGAGACACACAAGCAACTGACATGCATGCATGACCAACACATAGCCCATCCAATCCAAGGGGTGAACCATGCTCTAATAGCACTCTGTAACACCTTCCTCCCACATCTACCCAAGCAACCAGGCTACCCAAGCAACTGGCCAGCCTGGGTAAACATGCGATGAGAGGCCACTATGATGTGGTTCAAACTCCTAAGTCACGTTAAGGAAGTGGAACTAATGGAAAGACACCATAAAAACATTAATCATCAGCTACAGGACCATCAGGAACCAATACAATACTTCAGACAACTTGCCTTGGGGTTCAACTGAAGTTTTGGACAGCTTAAGCCTCAATCAATCTCATGCTATAGGCATGAGGGCGACTAGAAACTCAAAGTCGCTCTCATAGGCTTGCCTGCCAGTGACCAAAGACCAAATATGGTAGTGTTGTGCCAACGAGTCCAGGATTTGAGAAAAATTTTCAGGCCCAGAACCCAAGTCAATGCCCGAAATTGAACCATATCTTCAAATCAGTAAAATAACATGGAATTGACAGTACTAAAGAAAATACTTTTTCAAGACCTTGACTGGACCCCTACTAGCCATGAAAGGCATTTCGTCAAACATATCACAAATATGTAATCTATAGGTGTCAATAATAGTTCTGAGAATAGGGGTATCATACTTAGCGAAGACTTTCTAAGAACCATTGATTCCTGAACACGTGAACTTCCATTCAATCCATTAGGCCATAGATACATTGATCATTCAATTACAAGTAAAAATATGATGAGAGCCACACATGGCTGCTATCGTAAAACACATACATAACCAACATAATAGGCACAAAAATATGAATGAAATCACAACCATATACACCGCATATAATCCATCATGATACTCATAGAAATACCAGGAAAATAGTATTTCATTAATGATGCAAAATCAAAACCCGGGATGGGACTTCCCCATTCCACCCGACCGTAGAATGGCTCAACGAAATCTCTCTTGAGTCATTCACCCCCGTGCCATATTTAAAGCATGAATGTGGGAGCTCATAGAACACATCAATCAAAACTCATCCAGAATTTCCAGAGGCCATCTACCTCAACCCATCAAACAATGATTCCACCTCATGGTCAGACATCACAAAACCATCCTCAGATTGGTCTCCATCCAAGCTTTCTAGGGCTTCCAAAGCATTTATCCAAATAAGGCTTCGAGGACTAATAACACAACCCACAACTTATTAAGGGCTTCAAGGACTAGTAGCTCAACCCACCTAGGGCTCCGAGAGCATTTTTCCAACCAGGGCTTCTACGATAGTAACTCAACCAAATTTTTTACATGACTTCCAAAGAATTTGTCCAACTACGGCTTCCAGGACTAGTAAGTCAACCCAAGAAAAGGGAAGATGAGAAGAAACAAAAAAAAACTAATGAAAGTAACCCAAAATCGCCATGGCTATCCAAGAAATGGAAAGGCTAGGCAATACAGTGTTAATCCTGACCATCCTCCATGCGAATGACAGATCACAACCAAAAATCCACATGCATATTCCATGCATGCGAAAACTAATGAAGAAATCATACATGAAACTTGGTACCTACAAACAAATTTGATATAGCTACTAATCATCATGCCTTATTTTGCTTTCCTACTCTTACATTGCCTTCTTGCTCCAAAAATTCAAGTATGCCACACTCTCCAAGAGTGCTCCAAGAAAACTCTAAGTCTCTAAGAGTATAAGAGAGAGAAAGAGAATAATGAGAGAGCTCCAAAACTGAACTGACAAAATGTTACAAACTAATCCTCAAAACCTCTATTTTCTTCATTTTCCATTATTTTCCTTCAATTTCCTCCTCACATGCAACCTGTGACCTTTCATGTCCCTTTTATCCTAATTTCCATTATTTTGATAAATAAATGTTCCAAACATGCAATTTTTCCTTTCCAATGCCTTAGCCATTGTCTTCGCCAATTTCCTTAGCCATAACCAATCACAAGTGATCCCCATCACTAGGATTCTTCCCAACATTCATGTTGGAATAAGTGTCCCATCATCCATGGTTATTATTTTTCCTTTATTTACTTTTATTACATGGAATTTTCACGAGAGTGGTTACAATGCTCGAGTTTCTTTAGGAACAAGAGTGAGAAGATAGGATCCAAGATGATCATGGGTAAAATTAATTTGGTTAAATCTCCATCGAGAAATCCAAAGTGGAATTTCCCTTTCCCATTCCTCGAAGGCCTTCTTTCAAATCTCAATCTCGAATGTTAATGTGTAGCTTGTGAAATATTATCTCTTCTCCTCTCATTGGAGTTTCTTAGTCATTCCTATATTCTTTCATTATTCATAGTAAAAAAAATCCACAGTAGAATCATTCAATTTCAAGAAATTAAACCTTGTACTTAAAATCAATGCTCATTTTTGCTCAATCTCTTCCTTTTTCTTGAAATCACTCATTTGTTTCTTTCAAGCTCATTCATATCAATTGTACCAACACAAATAACAATGATAGAATGCTAATGTGACTTAGATATTCTATAGTATCTAGATTTTATTTTCATGAAAGTTGGTATTAACCATAAGATTGTCATCCATAAATGAATCCTAATATCAATTGAGTGTGTTATTGATCTTCATCTAAGTGCCATTATGACATGATTATTATTCAAGTTATAAATTTATTATTGTGGGTAATAGGTTTCAAGAAAAACATTATTTTTCCAAGCCATTTTTATGTTGATTGTAGATTCCTAAATATTTTGGAAATCCAACTAGTATGAGCAAAGTTTGCTCAAGCATTTTAATTTTCTCATGTCCATTCAATTTTGGGATAATGTGAAATATGCAATTGATATACTTACAAGTATTTTTGCAAATATTTACAAAATATGTTGACACCTAATGTTTGCGGTTAGGAAAACCTATGTAAATATTGTAAATAGAAAATAAAAGAATTTGGAAGAGGAAAACACATTGGAAGATGAAACCCAATATTCTCCTTCTCCTTGTATATATCAAACCTTTCTTGTAATGAAAAATAACAATTGCATTTGTGGAGTTACTCATCGCCTGACATGGTAATGAGAACCAACTCCCAAATTAGTTTTTTGTGTTGTAACTCCTGCCAATGTTTTGCGATATGTTGTCCCTCTATTCTTTGATTTATTTTCTACGTTTGAAATTTGTGCATTAAAACTCCTAGGTTGGTGTTGTGTGTATGGTGCGTTGAGCTCCTTTTGAAGATGATGTAATGGTGTGGACCAACTCTGTTTCGTAACCATGGTGTCGTGTTGAATTTTGTCTATTAGGATATGAGTCCAAAGCTCATATTCTACCTCTACTAGTTTGCATGACTGTTGGTTCTACATTTTCATGGTTGGAGACTGGTACATGGTGCCTCCATGTAGGACTATGCTTGGACCTAAACTTTCAAACCTGTTACCCGAACCAGAGGTACCTGAGTGTTGTAGCTAATATTGTTAACTCTTTTCATGGTCTACATTTAATATGTTGGTCAATTAGTTGTTTTGTTTTTCTTAGGACCTCGCATTGTTTGCATACATTGTACGTGGTTGTGTGTTTGTTCCTTGCATGGTGAATGCTTCCTAACATTGAGACAATCGTGAAAATTATGTTGCGTTGGTCAATGGTACATATGAGTTGAAGTCTCATGCCACGTTGATTAAAAAAATTGAATGTTGTGTATTAACCATTTATGGTGATTTCAATGGTGCATGAATATGAATCAAATTCATTTTTGAAGTGCATTGTGTCAAATGTGTTCCCATGGAGCATATGGTATAAAATGTGGTTTGTGTTTTTTTTAATAAAGGGTATATGAAGTGAAGTGTGATAAAGTGTATATTAAAATGATAACGAATGTGGTATATAAAATTTGAGCTTCATTTTTTAAGGAGGTCATGAATAGTGATGAAATTACATATTATGTGAAGTAGTGATATATTATATGGTGGTGTGATTATTCATATGCACAGTAAAGAGTGAATTCTTTTCGTAAGAAGATAGTTTTTTTGAGAATGCATTCAATCATATCCATAGTAGGAGTAGTTCTCTCTAGAAAATATAGCTATCATGAGTGGTCCAAAAATATAAAACACACTTTGATCTTCAATGAGTTGTGGAAAGGGGTTTGTGAAGGAGAAGGAGACACTGCACCTGAAAATCCAACTTCAGACAAGAAACTTGCCATTTGGAAAAATTAGAGCAGCAAGACCTATGCCTTGATTGCAACATTAGTAAATGAAGAGGCGAGTCATCATACTTCTCCATTTTCAAATTCCTTTGAAGCCTTAAAGAAGTTGAAGTAATTGTATGACTTACACTCTGAACTTGAAGTTGTTCAATTGGTGATCAAGTTGTTCAATCTTAAGTTGAAAAATGATGACCCTCTTTCCTTATCATTATAAATAAGATTCATTATGCATGACATAATCCATTGGTGTTGAAATAGATGTTCCTCTCATATCTTATGTCAAGGCACTATATACCACTTATTCAAATTATTTTGAGTCATTGCAAGCAAGTGGCAAACTTAAGGAGATTTCATTTCACTCCCTTGAGAAGAAGTTTACTGAAAGAGAGAAGTATTTTGGGAAGAAGACAAATCCTCAGTCTTTTGAAGAAGGTGTGTTCCTTGCACATAATTAGAAGAATCATTCACATGATCCTTCTAGAGGAAGAGGTGGTCAAAGAGGAAGAGGAAGGAATAATTTTAGAGGTAGGGAGGAAAAAAATTTCCAAGGAGAAAGGTTTGATCTTCATTTCATACGATGTAGTAGAGATGGACATGATGCTTCCACATGTAAGCTTCCTTGGGAAAGAATTGAGTAGGAAAGAAATGAAGAAAAGGGTAAAACACCTAGTAAAGCGAAGGGAAAAGCACTTGAGTCCACTTATTATGTTGTGACACATTGCAACATTAGAGTAACTGAAGACTTATTCAATGCTTCACTTGCTTCATATAAATATGTTTTATTTCTTGATTCAAGAGAAAATTGCCACATGAGTTTCAGAAGAGATTTCTTTGAAGAACTCACTAAAAATGTTTATGGAGAAGTCTACTTTGTAGACAAGTCAAAACTCAAGCCATTAGGGCTTGGAATCATTAGCCTCAAATTGTCTAGTCTTCCATACTTTCTTCTGCATGATGTTCTATGCCTCCCAGAGACAGGGAGAAACTTGCTATATTTGGTCCACACCCACCACCAAGGACACTCCATTCACATATTTGATTGAAAGGTTTAGGTTAGAAAAGCATCAAATCACTCACTTTTCATGACTGGCATAGAAGAAGAAATGCTTTTGACGTTGCAAGGAATCTCTTCTCATGCACACAACGTTTTATATAGTTCTCACTATGATGAAGGTACACTTCCATCAAGTATTTTGTGGCATGGTATATTTGGGCACTTGAACTATGACACTCTTCGCTTGTTGAAGAAAAATGGTGTTATTGGTTTGCATACAATTCCTAGGAAGCTTAAGCAATGTGATGTTTGTATCTTAGGAAAGCACAACAAACAATAATTTCATTATTTTCATTCTAGAGCACATAGAAAACTTGAATTCATTCATTCTGATTTATGTGGCCCAATGCTTGTTCCTTCCGTAAATGGTAATAAATATTTTATGACATTTATTGATGACTACACCAGAAGGTGTTGAGTCTATTTATTAAAGAACAAATACGAAGCTTTTGAAACATTCAAGAACATTCATGCATGCATTGAAAATGATACACAATATCATATTGGATCTATTGATATTGATAATGGAAAAGAATACACTTCAAATGAATTTGAAAGCTATCTTCACCAACATGGGATCAAACATCAAACAATTGAGCCCTATAATCCCCATTGTTATCACTCAGGTTTTCCCTTGGCTCCTTAAGGGATACGACCGAGGTAACCACAAACCAATCTTTGGATTACAGGTTCTAGCCTACCTGCAATCAGAGAGGGCTCTCTCTTAATAATTTAGCTTTGTTTTGATATGATTTTAGGCTAGTTATGGTGTACGTAGGTTTTGTTTTGATTTTGGTGGGATGGTTGATGCTTCAGACAGAGTTGGCATGCAAAGGATGAGAAGTTCCAACCATTGGGCATGGCGTCAAGGATAAGGGCTACTGGTGCGTTTTCTTGGTCACAAGAGGAACACAGAGCAGGATAGCTACACATAGAACAATATCAAGCTGGAATAAAGATGGAATGAAGGTCAGAGATGAAAGGCAACTAAGAATCTTTCATCATCTAACAGCAGGAGGGTGAATGAACTTTATCTATGAGCAGTCAAGGTTTTCTAAACAATTATTCATAAATGAGAGAAACAGTGTAAACATGATCATTTAAGTATGCATATTCATAACTATTTATGAGGAAAAACATGTAGAAATAACAGAATTTGAGCATAGAGTGCTGCTAAGAAAAGTCTAAGCTATTCTTCTTTCCTGCTATTTAGATGGTGACACGATGGTGGCATAAACACATATAAACTATAAAAAGAGGTAAGAAACACTTATTGGGCCATGTAGAAGCACAAGAATTCCATAGTTCACTCTTCAGCCTTTAAAACACAACAGACAGTTCATCATCCAAGCATTCCAGCGATCTTTGATTATTAAGGCTCTCAAAGAATACAGAGCAAGTCTCGAGAGGAGATATCAACCAACCAACCCTTAATACATTGCTTAGGGTGGTATTTATAGGAAAAATATCTACAAAATAGATCTGAAGGAAGATCTGGGGAAATAACTGTGATTAACCTAACTTGTCCTGAAATAAATGCAAAAGTATCTATCTAATGTTGCGCTAGAGGCAGCTGCCTCAAAAATGAGTTAATATGATGTCCTTTGAGCTCTGTGCTGTTCATTTGGTCATAACTATGCTTTGGAACTTGAAGCAATGATCTCATGTGCCTTTAATATTGCATTGATATGTTCGGGTGAGCCTTAAATGGCTTTTACTACTCCTTTGACTTGGATGGAGGCCTTTTTATTGTCTATCTACCTTGGAAATAAAGATTTCCATTGAAAAACATTAACTGATACTCTCTACCGCAACTCTGATACACTTTAACTTGAATCGGGCCACTTTCCTCCCACTGATATTCTTTAACTGTCAAATCACCCCTTTTGTACTGCTTTATGGAAAAACATAGCTGTGGTGGCACCTCTGTGGGCTTTGGATGAGTATCAGCGCTTGGTTGATCAAAATCTGATCAAAAAGGAAGAATTACTGCAAAAAAGGCAGAGATTTTGCAAAAACATGACTGTACTGAGGCCGTGCTCATTTTCCGAAGCAAATCTAGGCTTGGAGCAATCAAAATGATTGGAGAATTCCATGCTACCTTTGTTCTGGAGTTGCGCACGGGCGCCGAACAGAAATCATGAAGAAAAAGCCTTTTTCCGTTATAAGGCGAAAAACCACTTTAAACGTGAAATTTGGTAAAAAACAAGGTGGGAGCGATCACCGTAGCAGAGAATTAATCTGGGCCGTTGGATCGCGCGAAGGCAGATCCAATGGTTGGCGCACAATCGATGATTGGCGATTAGTGTATTTTAATAAAAATGGGTCATCGGACCCGAAATTCCCTTCAAAACTGCTCTTTAAAATTTTCGGATCCAGAATACAGGGCGTATAGTACCAACCCCTTTCGGACCCGACGCATATTAAACTCCACTCTAAAATACTTCGGCTCCGGCCAGTCGGAGCTTTCCCACCTAGCTGTACTAAAGGCTCCCTTCGGACCTGAAACTTTATATGCTGCACTTTATTTTATTTCGGCTCCGGAATATCAGAGCTATATATGGGGCTGCGACTTAATGAGGACCATTGATCTGAGGGCCCGAATGGGCGGCTACGATTAAATTGACGTTTCGCTATCGGCGGGGACATGGGGGCGGGACTTTATATACTTGCAATCGCCGAAATGGGAGCGATGCGATATGATCTGGGCTGTTGGATGGGCGGGGTGATCAGACGGTTGGCGTGCAGTTGACATATCGCATCGGGGAAAATGGATCGGAGGAATATAAAGGGACAATACTTGTGACTTCCACCTCCGACAGTGATATCGCGTCGAAGGGGGGGAATTCCAATCATAGGAGGGTTTTTATAATGAAGAGGGGCTTTTATATGATCAGAAGGGTCTGATAACATAAAAAGAGGGTTGTTAATGCTTTTTGGAAGGGGTCCAAAAGTATGAAAAGAGGGTTTTATGAAATGATAAAGGGGTATTATGCATAGGAATGAGTCCTAAATGCATTGGAAGATGGTTTGATGAAGATAAAGAGGGTTCTTACTAAGTTTCAGGCAAACTTAGTAATTCCCAAGGAAATATTTATGGTTATTTTTCAACCAGAGGGAGGGGATATGTATATAAGGGGATATTTATCATATTTTAGTAGGGGAAGGGGAAATAGATGGGGATTTACATAATAATGTTAGAAGTTAATATGAATTTTGATCAGAAAGCGCTAAGGGTAGAAATCTTAGGCTATAAAGGGGAAATAGGACTTTAGAAGAAATATAAGCATCCTTAAGCAAAGTAGAGCTTTACTTAGGCAATATTTATGGAATATGATGAATTTTAAAGATATCAAGCAGATCTTAACATCTTTAGGGGAAGTTAGTGAATTATTTGAGGGAAACGAAGAAGGGGAAGTTAGACATGCCTCGCTTGAGCTGCTCCGTATGGATTTTGCCTATACTTGTGATCAGAATAGATTTAACACTTGAAAACTTGAAATGGATCACAATTCATTATTCTGCCACCTCAGAACTACCTACCTAGCCTACTTAGCCTAACATTTTTTCTTCTTTTTGTTTGGGTGCACTTACACTAGCAAACCCAGCTTTTCAACTTTTATTTTTTCTATCCTCCTATCTAACTCTATCCTTATTTCTGCCAGGGGCTCAGATTAAACAGTTGAGCACCCTTGTTTCTCTACCTATCTAATGATCTGCCAAGATTAAACAGTTTGGACAGATATTGATTCTCTATCTCTACAACAAGCAATTTAAATCTAGGGAAGCCAAGATTAAGCTATTTGGCCTTCCCTTAACTGTGAAACTCTTCAAAAATGGAATAGTTCTTCAAAAATGGAATATAGTAGTGGAATTTGAGCTAGCACACTTTCCTGGCCTTTTGTTTGGGGTTCATTTCATTTATTTTTCTCTTTGGCCAATTGATTCTTTTTACCCTTTGATTTTTCTTTTAGGGCATACCCTCTTTACATTTTTTAAATTTTCTGAGTTTTCTAGGAAATATGGAACCTTTGCAGCATGGAAAGAATGACATATTTGGCATGTAAAACAGTCAATCATGAAATATGAAACCTATTGTAATAGGAGGCTAACAGTGGCTCCACTTGGGGATGGCTTTTCCAGATGAAAATCCAAGAACAACAGGTCAGAATGCCTTGGTCTTCAACTGTTGCTGTAATCTGAAAACGTCCTTCTTCTTAATGCTTTTGACTGAATTCTTATAAGTTGTTATGCAGTATTACTTTGAGCTGACTTGCAGAAAAATTACAGCTCTGCTTCTTTCCTTTTGGGTGCTTGTAAACATATTCAAATCTACTTGAGCACTTCTTTGAAATTAATTCAAAAACAGAGATCTGAATGGTGCATTTCCTTTGATCCTTCCTTCAAAATTTGCTGTGTTATTCCCTTATCGGACTGTTGTAAATGAAAATGCTGAAAATACAAATAATAATGTACAAAAATAATATACAGCTGCATTATGTACATCAAAAGGGATCACGATAGTGCTTTAGCATTCGGCCATTGACAGGACCTTCTTCAGCTTTTGTGCCACCCAAAATTTTCAGAAAATATGTGTTGTTGCCTTGAACAACTTGAATAAAATATGGCCCTTTCCATAGGAAATCGAATTTGGCATGCTTTATTTTGTCCTCTCTCCTTGAATCCCACCTTAGCACTTTGTTGCCTATGAGAAAATCTTCGGCCTTGGTTCTTCTATCAAAAATTTTCTTTAGCCTTTCTTGCACAATCTGACTTCTGTGGTAAACTTGCTCTCTTGTCTGCTGCAAATGAATGGTTTGGTTTATTCTCCTTTGTATATCATTTGGCTCAGCTTGAATCTATTGCAGCAGCTTGATGATAGGAATGCCCAAAGATGAAGGAAATCTGGCTTCGATGCCATATACTAGCTCATATGGGCTCATTCCAATGGATCTCTTGGTTGACAATCTGTCTGCCCATAGAGCATTTACAAGCTTTTTGTGCCAGTTCTTTTTGTTTTCTTCCAACACTTTCCTAATGATGTTAATCAGACTCTTGTTGGATGATTCGGCCAAGCCATTACCTTGAGGGTAATAGGTTGTGGAGTGACCTAAGGTAATGTGGAATTTGTGGCAAAACTGATCATTTTCTTGGATTTGAAGGCAGCAGTGTTGTCTGTAATGATCTTTTCAGGGCAGCTGAATCTGGACAGAATGTTGGTTTCAAGGAATTGGATAATGGTGGAGTCATTGGCTTGCCTACATGGGATGGCTTCAATCCACTTGGTAAAGTAATATGTGGCTGTTAGAATCCACTTATGCTGGCCAGAAGAGGATGGATGGATTTCTCCAATGAAATCAAGACCCCATTGTTGAAAAGGCTTCTCGGTTGAAATGGGCTTAAGGGGCAAGGGAAGAAGCTTTCTTTTTCCTTCAAAGATCTGGCACTTATGGCAAGATACCACAAAATTTTTCACATCAACAAACAGGGAGGGCCAATAGTAACCAGCCCTTAGTATCTTATCAGCAGTGGACTTCCAATATAAATGTCCTCCACAGCCTCCTACATGGAATTCTTTCATGACACTGTCAGTTTCATTCATAGTTAGACAATTCAACAATATTCCTTCATGATTTTTCCAAAAGAGTGTTGGAAATAATACTGAGGGGGGGGGGGGGTGAATCAGTATTATCAAATTCTTTTCAATCTATCTTCCTTATTTATACTTTGAATAATTCTTCAAATATTGATCATTACTTTGTATGTCAGTATCATAAAATAATGAGCAGGAACAAGAAAAGAAAATAGTCACACAAAAGAACACCATATATAAGGTGGAAACCCAATGTGGGTGAAAAGCACCTGCTGCAATATGTCTCTATCTTCTTTCAATTAGAAACTCCTTTTACAATGATTTTGTACTGGTGCAGTCCTTTACCAGTACGCTGGCTACAACCTGCAGAGAGCTACAACCCTCTCTCGTTCTCCAGCTTCTCCTGGAAGGGAGCTACAACCCCCTTAGCTCTTGTACTAGCCAAGATACTAGTACGTAGGTGCTGGCCTACTGAAGGCTACAACCTTCTCTTTCTTCCAGGGACCACGTTTCATAAATTTTCAGACTGGATCCATGAACATCAATCAATCATCAAGTATATTTGCATCAAACAATCTCCTTTTCCCAATTAGCACTGAATCAAGTAAACACTTCTCTGACAGCTGTACCCAGAACACAGTAACAGTAACCACACACCAAATTCTGAACCCAGAATACTGCAGCAATAAACAGAGGTAGCTAGATCATAATTTTAAAGATATACGCTACTTCAACAACCTGAAACCTGTGTGCAGATCTATAAAGGATAATTCCTTCTTTCAAATATTCAGACACTAATTAACCCAGATTGTCAGATTTATAGATCAAGCATGCGCCTCATATAATAGATCAAAATCATGCAAAGATACTATTATTCAAGCATAAAGATTATGACCCATCAATAGAACTTATCCTTCTTTCTGCGCTAAGGTTCCTCCTTCATTCAGATCCATATCTGCACCATAACCCAATCACAAATATTTCAGATCTAGCACTTATTAGATATTCAATTTATTCGATGATGCTTTGCCAAATGATCTCCTTCCTCTTTTATAGTCTTAGGCCTTCCACAATACCACGGTCCAAAACCATAAGATCAAAAAACTGTTGGACTAATACCATGAACCAACCATGAAAGTGCGTGAGATCAACACTTTTGGATGCAATACCATGAGCCAAAACCATAGGATCAAAAACTATAGGACTAATACCATGAACCAACCATGAAAGTGCGTGAGATCAACACTTTTGGATGCAATACCACAGACCAAAACCATAGGATCAAAAACTATCGGACTAATACCATGAGCCAACCATGAAAGTGCGTGAACTTTTCTCTTCATGAAAGGGACTTTTCTCTGCATGAAATAAACTTTTCACTGCATAAAAGTGCGTGAACTTTTCTCTACATGAAATAAACTTTTCTCTACATATAAGTGCGTGAACTTTTCTCTTCATGAAAGGGACTTTTCTCTGCATGAAAGTGCGTGAACATTTCTCTACATGAAATAAACTTTTCTCTGCATAAAAGTGCGTGAACTTTTCTCTACATGAAATAAACATTTCTCTGCATAAAAGTGCGTGAACTTTTCTCTACATGAAATAAAATTTTATCTTCATGAAAGAAACTTTTATCTTCATGAAGGTGCGTGAACTTTGCTGCACTATAATTTATCATCTGAGATGAGTGGGTTGCCATCAAGTACAACATATGTATCATAATGCCAACAATCTCCCCCTTTGGACTTGATGGCAACAACAACCAATCACTCTCCCCCTTTGACATCAAGGGCAAAGGGTTATGCTCCCCCTAAGAACATGCTCCCCCTGACTATAAACCAGATCTGCAAAGAAGAACCATAATCCATCAAACACCATAAATGACCATGAAAGAGATAGAGACGTATTGCAGCAATATTCAGACCAGCATCCATGATCTCCTTCTGTACTTCCTCCATAATGCCAACAATGCATGATATGCTCCCCCTGAACCTGTGCCATTCGATCTTTCACCAATCCACAACCCAGCACATGTACGCATATACAACCAACAATCAGAAGAGATTCAACAACAAGATGATGCATCAACAACCCCCAGCTTTTGCCTGAGGTATTCAAAGGTCTCCCTAGGCAATGGTTTGGTGAGTATATCAGCAACCTGTTCCTTAGAAGGAACATACTCCAACTTGACCTTTTGTTCAAGCACTTGTTCCGGGAGAAAGTGATACTTGATTGGTATGTGCTTGGTTTTTGAATGCATGACTGGGTTCTTTGAAATGCTGATTGCACTTGTATTATCACATAAGATGGAGATGGGTGGTGTACAAGTGATTTGAAAATCCTGCAAGGTCTGCATCATCCAAAGGAGTTGAGTGCAGCAAGATGCAGCAGCAACATATTCTGCTTCAGCTGTAGACAAGGAAATCGAACTCTGTTTCTTGCTAAACCAAGATACTAATCTGGAACCCATAAAGAATGCACCACCACTTGTGCTCTTCCTGTCATCCACGCTTCTGGCCTAATTTGCATCAGTATAAGCATGAAGTGTGAGATCTGTATCTCTAGGATACCATAAGCCATAATTTTGAGTCCCTTGAAGATATTTGAAGATTCTCTTTACTGCCTGAAGATGAGTTTCCTTTGGATTTGCCTGAAATCTTCCAACTATTCCCACTGCATGCATGATGTCTGGTCGGGTACCTGTCAAATAAAGTAGACTTCCAATCATAGATCTGTAGGTTGGTTGATGTACTGCTGCTGATTCATCATTTGCACTGAGGCTACATCCTGTGACCATGGGTGTACATACTGGTTTTGCATCTTCCATGCCATATTTCTTCAAAATCTGCTTGAGATACTTGGTTTGAGACAAGAAGATCCCTCCTTACTTTTGTTGGATTTGCAAGCCAAGAAAATATGTCAATTCTCCAAGCAAGGACATTTCGAATTCTTTCTGCATCACCAAGGCAAAGCTTTGACTCATAGATTCTTCATTGCTGCCAAAGATAATGTCATCTACATACACAACAAGTATTAGCAATTTGTCATTTTCAATTTTTATATAAAGATTGCTATCTGCTGATCCTTTTGAAAAACCTTGTTGATGAAGAAATTTGTCCAAACGATAGTACCAAGCCCTTGGAGCTTGTTTAAGACCATAGAGAGCCTTTTTCAGTCTGCATACAAGATTTGGATCATTTCCAAGAATGAAACCATCTGGCTGCTCAATGTATAGTTCTTCTTCTAAGTCTCCATTCAGAAAGGCTGATTTCACGTCCATTTGAAATACTTTGAACTTTTGAAAGCTTGAGAGAGCAAGGAACATTCGGATGGCCTCAAGTCTTGCAACAGGAGCAAAAGTTTCCTTAAAATCTATTCCTTCTTGCTGCGCATACCCTTTACAAACAAGTCTTGCCTTGTTTCTAATTACTTCCCCATTTTCATTCAACTTATTTTTGAAGACCCATTTTGTCCCTATAACATTCTTATCCTTTGGTCTAGGAACCAACTCCCAAGTGTTGTTCTTTTCGATCTGCTCAAGTTCTTCATCCATTGCTTTGACCCAACATTCATCTTTGCATGCCTCTTTTACATTTTGTGGTTCAGTGGAGGAGAGTAATGCCAAATAGCTTGAAGCTTCTGCAATTGTTCTTCTTGTTTGTACACCTGCTTCTTTCTGCCCCAAAATCTGAGATTCTGGATGATTCTTCTGAACGTACCAGGATGGAGTCTTCTCTTCTATCCTTATCTATTCCTCTGGTGCTTCTTGAGGTTCTTCTTCTTTATCATTCTATCTTTGAGGGTAGTCTTCATCTTCTTCGATATTTTCATGATTTACTTGCCTAGGAATGTATCCCTTTTCATCAACCACTACATCAATGCTGTCAACAATTCTTCCAAGTCTTTTATTGTAACACTTATATGCTTTGCTGTGTGGAGAATAACCAAGAAGAATGCCTTCATCTGCTCTAGGTTCAAGTTTTCCAAGTTGCTCATCAGTATTCTTAATATAGCATTTGCTCCCAAAGATTTTGAAGTGCTTTACTGAAGGGGTCTCACCATACTAGAGCTCATGAGGAGTTTGAGTGCTGTTCACTCGGACATTTGTTTTGTTGAGAATAAAAACTGCAGCATATGCGGCTTCACCCCAGAAAGTTGCGGGAGTTCCAGACTCATCCAGCATAGCACGAGCCATTTGTTGGACTGTTCTGTTCATCCTTTCCACCACTCCATTTTGCTGAGGAGTTCTAGCTGTAGAGAATTCTCTTCTTATCCCATGTTCTTCACAGAAATCGAAAAATTCATTTGAGGTAAACTCCCCACCTCTGTCAGACCTGAGGCACTTAATTTTGTAACCTGATTCATTTTCAATCAAGGCTTTGAAGGATTTGAATTTCTCGAATGCTTCGTCTTTGTGCTTCATAAGTCCTCACCAAACAAACCTGGAGAAATCGTCAATGAATAATATCAAGTATTCTTCTCCTCGAGGTGTCCTTTTCCTAAATGGACCACATACATCTGTATGGACTAGCTCAAGAGGCATGCTAGCTGATCCTTCCTTCTCTGGAAAGTTAGTTCTGGTTTGCTTTCCAAACTGACATGATTTGCATATGGTGTTGTCTGGAATTTTGATATCTGGAAGACCACGAACTGCCTGATATTTGCATGCTTTCCTTATTTGTGAAAAACTTAGATGCCCCAACCTCCGGTGCCATAACCAATGTTCATCATCCTTGCTCAAATAGCATTGTTGTTGTCCTTCTTCAAATATGTATAGATTATTTGGAGTTCTTCTACCTTTGATCACAATTTCACCTGTATCAAGATCACAAACACGACATCTATTTGATCTAAATATCACCTCGGTTCCTTGATCACACATATGGCTGACACTTAGAAGATTATGCTTCAATCCATCAACATACAAAACATTTCCAGCTTTGACCTTTTCTTTTAATTGAGCAGTGCCTTTTCCTTTTATAGCTGCAGGAGTATCTTTTCCAAAAGAGACTTTCTTTCCCTTTTCTAAAGCAGAATGTGATTCAAGTTTTTCTTTATCACCTGTCATATGTTTCGAACATCCACTGTCAATGTACCATAGATTTTCTTGTCCTTCTGCATAAAATGCTATCCCACATCTTTATGTTTGTGGTTCCTTTACTCTCCATGTTCTGGTGCTTGAGGCTTGTTTCTTTGTCTGCTGAAACTTGCTCCTGCATTCAAAATCTTCATGACCAAAGTTATTGCAAATAGAACATTCAACTTCATTTTCAAGAGCCGAAAAGTTGTTATAGGTCCTTTTTGTAATCCCGATCATACTTCTTTGTTTTTGAGCTTCTCTAGTCATGATTGTTTTATATGCAACACATTGAGCTGCTTTGTGACCAAAGTTATGGCAAGAGAAACATTGCCCATTGAAGAAACTTCTGCGATTATCAAATCTACTGGCCAAATGATTGTAATTTCTATTGTCATCCATTCTTGAAGCAAATTGAGAATATTTTACCTGTGGCTGGTTGTAGCTTTTGTTCATCCTTAAGACAGATTGCCCCTGGTTTACCTGATAGTCTTTGTTCGTTCTTGATGTAATTCATCCCTGCTTTACCTGGTGATCTCCATTGTGCTTTTGCTCATTCCTTCTTGCTGCATCAAGATAACTCTTTGAGGTGGATGCTTGAGATGTTTCTCCATTATACCCCAGACCTGTCTTGTTTAGCGGAGAACGTTGTACATTGATGATCTCATCCAGAGTTTCAGATCCTTTGACAAACTTAAGATTAATAGCCTTTGTTTTCTCAATTTCTTTTCTAAGGCCAACAATTTCACCTTCTAACTTTTCAAGATATTTTTCTTTTTCATCAATTTGAAATTGTAGAGTATCAATGATCATATTCTTTTCTTCTATACATGTCTTAAGTCTAGAAATCTCTTCATAAAAACTATCGACATCTATAGCATCCATGTAATCATCATCTTCAAATGCCATTAAAATTTTATAGTCATTACCTCATTCATCTTCATCACTATTTGATAGACCATCACTGTCTTCATGGGTGTAGTAGCTTTTCTTATTTGCATTCTGTTTCTTGTTCCATCTGGCAGGTTCCTTTCCTTTGTCAATCTTATCCTTATGAGGACATTTGGCAACATAATGACCCACTCTTCCACAAGCAAAGCATTTAAAAGGTAGCTTACCTCTGAACCTTCCAGTACCCCGTTGAAGATTTCTGACAAAATTTGATTCTTCTTCTTCTTCTGGCACGTGCCTTGATTCATAGTAGTCTCCTTTGCCTGAAGCCTTAAAAGAAGCTTCTCTCCTGTCTGATGGACCTCCTTTTCTCATTTCATAAGCAGTTAGAATTCCGTGTAGCTGAGACATAGTAAGAGTTCGTAGATTTTCCTTTTCTTCTATTGCAGACACTTTAGATTCAAACTTGGGGGACAATGATCTTAGGACTTTTTCAACCACAACAACCTCTTTTATTTCTTCACCCAAGTTTTTCATACAATTAAAAATCTCATCTACCCGAAGGAAATAGTTAGCCACACTTTCATCATTATACATTCTGAGATTCTCATACTGAATCCTGAGGGTTTGAAGTTTTGCACGTTTTACCTGTTCATCTCCTTCGTAGCTCAAAACAATCTTGTCCCATATTTCTTTTGCGGATTTATATTGCATAACCTTCATGAATTCAGATTGAGATAGACATCCTAGAAGAGTATTAATCGCCTTTGCATTTGTTTCATATTTCTTCTTCTCATCTGAATCTGTAGGAGTAGGTGATGGAAAAGTATACCCTGTTTCTATAATGTCCCATACTTCTGTACCCAAAGATTGAAGATAGGTAGTAACTCTTACCTTCCAATATACGAAGTTTGTTCCATCAAAAATCGGTGGCGTGATTGATGCTTCCCTCTCGTAGTTGCTCATGATGTTAGATCTTCCTTCAAGCGATCAAGCTTCTTGAGAAGGACCTGCTCTGATACCAATTGTTGGAAATAATACTGAGAGGGGGGGGGGTGAATCAGTATTATCAAATTCTTTTCAATCTATCTTCCTTATTTATAATTTGAATAATTCTTCAAATATTGATCATTACTTTGTATGTCAGTATCATAAAATAATGAGTAGGAACAAGAAAAACAAATAGTCACACAAAAGAACACCAGATATAAGGTGGAAACCCAATGTAGGTGAAAACCACCTGCTGCAATATGTCTCTATCTTCTTTCAATTAGAAACTCCTTTTACAATGATTTTGTACTGGTGCAGTCCTTTACCAGTATTCAGGCTACAACCTGCAGAGAGCTACAACCCTCTCTCGTTCTCCAGCTTCTCATGGAAGGGAGCTACAACCCCCTTAGCTCTTGTACTAGCCAAGATACTAGTACGTAGGTGCTGGCCTACTGAAGGATACAACCTTCTCTTTCTTCCAGGGACCACATTTCATAAATTTTCAGACTGGATCCATGAACATCAATCAATCATCAAGTATATCTGCATCAAACAATCTCCTTTTCCCAATTAGCACTGAATCAAGTAAACACTTCTCTGACAGTTGTACCCAGAACACAGTAACAGTAACCTCACACCAAATTCTGAACCCAGAATACTGCAGCAATAGACAGAGGCTGCTAGATCATAATTTTAAAGATATATGCTACTTCAACAACCTGAAACCTGCGTGCAGATCTATAAAGGATAATTCCTTCTTTCAAATATTCAGACACTAATTAACCCAGATTGTCAGATTTATAGATCAAGCATGCGCCTCATATAACAGATCAAAATCATGCAAAGATACTATTATTCAAGCATAAAGATTATGACCCATCAATATTATCCTTCTTTCTACGCTAAGGTTCCTCCTTCATTCAGATCTAGATCTGCACCATAACCCAATCACAAATATTTCAAATCTAGCACTTATTAGATATTCAATTTATTCGATGATGCTTTGCCAAATGATCTCCTTCCTCTTTTATAGTCTTAGGCCTTCCGCAATACCACGGTCCAAAACCATAAGATCAAAAAACTGTTGGACTAATACCATGAACCAACCATGAAAATGCGTGAGATCAACACTTTTGGATGCAATACCACGAGCCAAAACCATAGGATGAAAAACTATAGGACTAATACCATGAACCAACCATGAAAGTGCGTGAGATCAACACTTTTGGATGCAATACCACGGACCAAAACCATAGGATCAAAAACTGTCGGACTAATACCACGAGCCAACCATGAAAGTGCGTGAACTTTTCTCTTCATGAAAGGGACTTTTCTCTGCATGAAAGTGCGTGAACTTTTCTCTGCATGAAATAAACTTTTCACTGCATAAAATTGCGTGAACTTTTCTCTACATGAAATAAACTTTTCTCTACATATAAGTGCGTGAACTTTTCTCTTCATGAAAGGGACTTTTCTCTGCATGAAAGTGCGTGAACTTTTCTCTACATGAAATAAACTTTTCTCTGCATAAAAGTGCGTGAACTTTTCTCTACATGAAATAAACGTTTCTCTGCATAAAAGTGTGTGAACTTTTCTCTACATGAAATAAACTTTTATCTTCATGAAAGAAACTTTTATCTTCATGAAGGTGCGTGAACTTTGCTGCACTATAATTTATCATCTGAGATGAGTGGGTTGCCATCAAGTACAACATATGTATCATAATGCCAACAAACAGGGCACTATTTAAGACACAAAACTTTGATGCTTTCATCTTTAAAAATCTCTTTTTGGTTCTGGACAACCCTGGAGGAGCACACAGGTTTAACAATATAAAACATATATCAGCATACCATGGGGATTGCAGAAAAGCTTCACTGATCTGTGGAGTCGCCAGCTCCTGTTCATTGTCCAGTTCATTAAAGTCTAAGGCTTGAAAATTGGTTTCGGACATCAGTTTGGCTAAACCTTGTCCCTTTATGAGCTTGGTGGGTTTTATCTCAATGTCATACTCAAGGATATTGGCAATCCATTTCCCTCTTTTGCCTTCTATTCCCTCTTGAGTTAATATGTCTTTTACAGCAGCATTTGGAACGTAAGCAATCACATGTGAATATAAAATGTAAACTTGGAAATCCTTGATGGCCTTAACAAGGGCATAGGCCTACTTTTCCATTATTTGATATTTCAATGGTGCATCTCTAAGGGCTCGGCTGAAAAAAGCAATAGGCTTTTCATTTCCTTGATCATCCTTTTGCAAAAGGACAACAACAATTGTATGTTCAGAAGCGAAAGAAAAAATGATGAAATCTTTATCAAATTAAGGACTGTTGCTTGGGTTAATGCAGTTTTTATGCCCTCAAAGGCTTTCTTGGCTTCTAAGGTCCATTTTACATTGGAATCCTTCTTTAACATGTTATTCAGCATTCTTGTTAACTCAGCCAAGTTTGGGATAAATCTCCTTAGGAAATTGATCTTTCCTAAGAAAGCTTGCAACTCTTTGATGTTTCTTGGATAGGGGATTTGAAGAATGGCTTGGATTCTTTCCGGATCGATTCTAATCCCATCTTTTGAGATGATGTGGCCCAGTAATTTTCCTTCTTCTAGGCCGAAGAGAGACTTCTTGGGGTTCAAGGAAATGCCATATTTCCTACAGGTTAGGAACACTCGTCTCAAATGTTTTAGGTGATCTTGATCAGATTTGGAGAATGGGGTAAGATCATCAAGGTAGACCACTAAGAAATCATGGATCTCTTTGGCAAAGTCAATGTCCATTGCCCTTTGAAAGGTAGCACCTGCATTCTTTAGCCCAAAAGGCATTTTCACATATTTAAAAGTTCCCCACACTGTTGTAAAGACTGTCTTGTCCTGATCATCCGGGTGAACTAATATTTGATTGAATCCTGAAAATCCATCAAGCAAAGAAATTCTTGAAGACCCCACAACCCTTTGTAGAATATGGTCCATATTTGGCAATGGGTAGTGGTATTTGAGAGAGGCTTGGTTCAAATTTCTTAAGTCAACACACAATCTAATCTCACCTGTTTTCTTCCTTGTGGGCACTAAGTTGGATACCCATTCTGAAAATCTGATTGGTGCAATGATACCTGCTTCAAACATTCTCTTCACTTCTTTCTCAATCAAGGGAAGAAGCACAGGATTGATTCTCCTTAATTTCTTTTTGAAAGGCTTTTGATTTGGTTTCAAAGGGATGGTATGTTGAATGACGGAGGTGTCATAGGACTTGAGGTCCTCATAACTCCAGGCAAAAACATCTTGGAACTCTTTAAACAGGTCAACATACTTTGGCTTTTGATTAGGGGGCAAAGACTTGGACAATTTTATCATTTTGGGCTTTTCTGCTGTTCCAATATTACAGTCTTCAATTGCAGTGTTTAAGGTTTGCATTTTTGGCTTTTTGGGAATGTCATTTGAATCGAATATGTCTTCTAAGGGAGTCAAGCATGTAGGTGGGAAATTGTCTTTCAATTGAATAATTTCAGTCTCTGCCTCAGCTATTTCATCCAAATTCATTTGTTTCAACTCTTCTATGTTCTTGTCATCAAAAATGGTTGGGCGTAGCAATTGATTTGTTGTTTCAGCTGTTATAGTCTGCTCATTTTGGCTCATTTGCTGTTGTGGGTCATCCATGGCATCTGTATCAATCTTTAGGCTTGAAAATTGTTGCTGTAAAGTGAGGAAATTATTGATCTGTGCATCATTTTCAAAGACTTGCCAGTCTTTGACATTGTTAGGGACTGCAGGCCTGTGCTTTATCTCAGCTGTAAAATGGTGATTGGGTACAAAAGGAAGCTTACAAGTTCTAGCAAAAGTAGCTAGACTATGCACGTGGAGATTATGGCTTCTTGGGATTTTGGCAAGCTTGGATTCGGTGAAGGAATTGAGGATTTCTATGGCAACAGACCTATAAGCCCTTAGCCTATTGTTATTAGTAACAAAGTTACCTTTCATCTGTTGAATGATCAAATCAGAGTCACCTAGGATGGAAACTTTTGCAGCTCCTAGATATTTGATTAGCTTGAGGCCTAAAAGGAGGGCTTCATACTCTGCCGTATTGTTGGTACATCTGAAGTTTAATCTGTAAGCATGACCCTCTGCATGATTGTTTTGTGTATTATTGATCCATACTCCTACCCCTGCTCCTAGCTTATTTACTGAACCATCAAACTCCAAATACCATAGGATTTCTTGCTCTTGATTATTATTGAGAGTTTCAAACATTGTCGGAGTGGGCATATTTGAATTTTTTGTTTCATTGAGTTCTTCTTGTGTGCTGGTTGCATTGATTGTTTTGACAGTTTGTTGGGTATGGGCAATCGATTCCTCACTTATCCATGTTTCTTGTTCTAAAGCCAAAGGCTTATCAACAGTGGGAGGAGACATATCATCATTAAACAAGATAAATGAATCCATATCAGAATGGATTGAATAAATAGGAAAGTTTTGGGGCTTTTCCTCACTACTTACCACATATTTCATAAGTGTTTCCCTATACAGTCTCTTTGGTTGACCAAAGACCGAAATAGTGGCATAAGAGAGGTCTAATTGGAGAGATCCTTGGAGTTTTGCTCCCCAAGATCTTGATAAGAGCATGCCATACTTTGGTGGAATGTCAGCTACCACCACGTCCATTAGGATTGTTTTGTTTGGGTTCTGGACTAAAGACACACATAAGTCTTTAATTAAGCCTAAACACTTGACTTCGCTAGAATCAAATGAGAACAGGTCTTTGTATGGTCTAGTAACATCAAGGTTTAGCTTCTCCATTACAGCTTTGGGAATTAGGTTGTGTGAAGCACCTGAATCAAACATTGCATTGTGCAAGACTTTATCATGTATGTGCAAACTGACATAAAAGGGTAAAACAACTCCATTTGCTGATTTTCCATCGACTTCTGGACCGAAACGTTGCTCAGGTTTATCATCTAGGACATTAAGATCATCCCTATTCTCTGGAATTTGCAGGGATCCCTTGATTTTCTATCTATATACATCATGTTTAGCCAGCTCAGAGAGAGGAATAGAAATCTTTAGTTTACCAATTTCTGCCTCTAAATCAAATGGTTTTTCTGATTGGGTTTTAGTATTGTGACTAGCATATTTTCCCTTTTCAATTGGAGTTTCAGTGATTTTCTCTTGATCTTGAGTGTTATCTTGAAGTATTTCTGTTTTGGAAAGGCTTTGAGGAGTGCTGTTTGCATTTTCTTTTGTGGATGAGGATACAAAAGGCTGGCTTTTAAAGACCTGTACATCTGTTACATCCTCTACAGTTACTTCTTTTGGATTAGAGACTGTTTTATCAGCAGGTTCTGTGATAGCGGCCTTGTCTTTTACTTTCTTAGGCTGCTTGGCATCCTTTGGCTTGATGGGATCAGACACATCAATGGTTCTTGTTCTCAATTTGTATTGTTTATGGACTTCGTAGACAGCTGAATCATAGCCTTCTTTGAAGTCAAATGACTCTCCAGAGTTGGTCTGAAATTGATTTATATCATGGTCATCTTGGTCTTCTTGGGTTAGGAAAACATGTTGTTCATTTTTCAAACCCATCAAGTTTATATGAGAATCCTCGGATGGTTCACTAGATGTGGATGCCTCAACATAGTTATCTTGAAAAGGAGGTCTTATATCGTGGTCGGGGCTAGCCCTTCCAACGTTTGGATTTTGGTTTTTTCTAAAATTTGGGTTTCTGATAGTATTAGCTTGTTTTCCATCCCATGATGTCTTTCTTTCAATAGTTGCCATTCTATCTCCAATACTGTGCACGGTATTGCTGATTGCATCCAACTTTTGCTCAAATGCTGAAGGTTCTTCTTTAAAAGTAGTTCTTCTCTCAGCTCTTGCTCTGTTTCTCTTGGCAATTAGGTTTGCCTCCACACTAACAACTACATTCTGCATGTCTGCTAAGCTTTGAGGGGCTCTTTCCCTCAATTGATATGCCATGTCAGAATCAAATCCATCAGGGAATTTGTATAAAGCTAGATCAGGTGGAGGTCTAAGGTTTTGTGGAATAGCATTGTAAATATTGTTGAACCTAGCACAATAGTCTAAGACAGTTTCTTGAGGGCCTCTTTTGATAGTGTCATACTCAGATAGAATGTGCAGTGGATCTCTCTTTTTCTCCCATTTGTTGAGAAATGTTTGGTAAAGAGCCTCTGGATCAGCTATGGAATTTGCAGGGAGAGCTCTAAACCAGGGCCTTACATCACCTGCTAAACTTTGGACAAAAATATTCATTCTTACATGATCATCATCTATTTCATAACTCTCAAAATAGTCTTGCGTTTTCTTGGTATGTTGCAGGGCAGTGTTAGAACCAGTACCATGAAAATATGTGATTTTGGTTTGGTAATCCTGAGGCATAGCCCCAGGATTTGCAGGTAGCTGTAAAGGAGCATATCTATTCACCATATTTACTGGTATAAGTGGAACAACAGGAAGAAATGAAACGACTAGAATAGTAGTAACAATAGTGGTAATAGGAGCAGTATTTGCAGTGAATGGAGGAGTGGAAAAGGTGCTTTGAGAGGTGGATGATGAACCAGGAGAGGTGAGGGCTGAACGAAATAAAACTTTGACAGGGGTTAGAACATAGCCTTGGGGAATTGCTTCAGGACTCGAATCAGCAATATCCTCTTTTCCCTCTTGTTTCCTTAGAAACTTTGGGATTAAATTGGGATTTTCAAAAACAGCTGGGGGATTTGGGTCTGGATTTGACCTTGTATAGCATGATTTCTTCTTGGGAGCCAAATTCTAACTTGTTTTTTAGAATTTTCTAAATAAGTCCCCAGCAGTGTCGCCAATGATGTTATCACTCTGGTTGTCCCTTGGCTCCTTAAGGGATACGGCTGAGGTAACCACAAACCAATCTTTGGATTACAGGTTCTAGCCTACCTGCAATCAGAGAGGGCTCTCTATTTATAATTTATCTTTGTTTTGATGTGATTTTAGGCTAGTTATGGTGTACGTAGGTTTTGTTTTGATTTTGGTGGGATGGTTGATGCTTCAGACAGAGTTGGCATGCAAAGGATGAGAAGTTCCAACCATTGGGCATGGAGTCAAGGATAAGGGCTGCTCGTGCGTTTTCTTGGTCACAAGAGGAATACAGAGCAAGATAGCTACACATAGAACAATATCAAGCTGGAATAAAGATGGAATGAAGGTCAGAGATGAAAGGCAACTAAGAATTTTTCATCAGCTAACAGCAGGAGGGTGAATGAACTTTATCTAGGAGCAATCAAGGTTTCCTAAACAATTATTCATAAATGAGAGAAACAATGTAAACATGATCATTTAAGTATGCATATTCATAACTATTTCTGAGGAAAAACATGTAGAAATAACAGAAATTGAGCATAGAGTGCTACTAAGAAAAGTCTAAGCTATTCTTCTTTCCTGCTATTTATATGGTGACACAATGGTGGCATAAACACATATAAACTATAAACAGAGGTAAGAAACACTTATTAGGCCATGTAGAAGCACAAGAATTCCATAGTTCACTCTTCAGCCTTTAAAACACAACAGACAGTTCATCATCCAAGCATTCCAGCGACCTTTGATTATAGAGGCTCTCAAAGAATACAGAGCAAGTCTCGAGAGGAGATATCAACCAACCAACCCTTAATACATTGTTGAGGGTGGTATTTATAGGAAAAATATCTACAAAACAGATCTGAAGCAAGATCTGGGTAAAATAACTGTGATTAACATAACTTGTCCTAAAATAAATGCAAAAATATCTATCTAATGCTACGCTGGAGGCAGCTGCCTCAAAAATGAGTTAATATGATGTCCTTTGAGCTCTGTGCTATTCATTTGGTCATAACTATACTTTGGAACTTGAAGCGCTACTCTCATGTGTCTTTAATATTGCATTGATATGTTCTGGTGAGCCTTAAATGGCTTTTACTACTCCTTTGACTTGGATGGAGGCCTTTTTATTGTCTATCTACCTTGGAAATAAATATTTCCATTGAAAAACATTAACTGATACTCTCTGCCGCAACTCTGATACACTTTAACTTGAATCGGGCCACTTTCCTCCCACTGATACTCTTTAACTGTCAAATCGCCCCTTTTCTACTGCTTTATGGCAAAAAATAGCTGTGGTGGCACCTCTGCAGGCTTTGGATGACTATTGGTGCTTGGGCGATCAAAATATGATAAAAAAGGAAGAATTACTGCAAAAAAGGCGGAGATTTTGCAAAAACATGACTGTACTGAGGCCGTGCTCGTTGTCCGGAGCAAATCTAGGCTTGGAGCAATCAAAATGATTGGAGAATGCCATGCTGCCTTTGTTCTGGAGTTGTGCGTGGGCGCCGAACAGAAATCATGAAGAAAAAGCCTTTTTCCGTTATAAGGCGAAAAACCACTTTAAACGTGAAATTTGGTGAAAAACAAGGCGAGAGCAATCACCGTACCAGAGAATTAATCTGGGCCGTTGGATCACGCGAAGGCAGATCCAACGGTTGGCGCGCAATCAACGATCGGAAGATTTTAATGAAAATGGTCATCGGACCCGAAATGCCCTTCAAAACTACTCTTTAAAATTTTCAGATCCAGAATACGGGGCATACAGTACCAACCCCTTTCGGACCCGACGCATATTAAACTCCACTCTAAAACACTTCGGCTCCGGCTAGTTGGAGCTTTCCCACTTGGTTGTACTAAAGGATCCCTTCAGACCTAAAACTTTATATGTTGCACTTTATTTTATTTTGGCTCCGGAATATCGGAGCTATATATGGGGTTGCGACTTAATGAGGACTGTTGATCTGAGGGCCCGAATGGGCGACTACGATTAAATCGGCGTTTCGTTATCAGCGGGGACATGGGGGCGGGACTTTATATACTTGCGATCGCTGAAATGGGAGCAATGTGATAAGATCTGGGCCGTTGGATGGGCGGGGTGATCAGATGGCTGGCGTGCAGTCGACATATTGCATCGGGGAAAATGGATCGGAGGAATATAAAGGGGCCAATACTTGTGACTGCCACCTCTGACAGTGATATCGCGTCGAAGGGGGGGAATTACAATCGGAGGAGGGTTTTTATAATGAAGAGGGGCTTTTATATGATCGGAAGGGTCCGATAACACCCAACACAACAAAATAGCTGAAAGAATGAACAAGACAATCTTAAATATGGTATGTTCCATGATGTTTTTCAAGAATTTTAAGCTGATGTTTTGGATTGATGTAGTTCCATGTGTTGTGTTTATAAAGAATATGTTTCCATCTCATGCAATGAAAAATAAGACTCCCTATGAAACGTGGTATGGCAACATTCCTTCGGTGAGGAATATTAGGGTTTTTTGTTCCACCTATTATGCCTTGATACCTTAGGAACATAGAAACAAACTCGTTGCAAGGAGTCACAAATGTATCTTATTTGGGTACTCAAATACCTGTAAAGCATACCATCTATATGATGAAGTTAATAACAAGTTTATAATATCTAGAGATGTGATCTTTCTTAAATCTTCCAAGACTGACAATGTTGTTGAACAACATCTTGATTGCTTGGATAGATTTGGACATGCAAAGTATTTTTTAGAGTTTCATAATGAGATTCCACATATTGAAGGGGGGATCCCTATACTAGATCAATCTATGGAATCTCCTTCCAAATCACTCTCTCCCCCACATGAAGCTCCAGTCACTAATCAAGATGACACTTTGAGTGATATGATTGATAGAATTGGGAGGCTAAATCTTGATTCAGCCCCATCTCAATCAACGTCACATACATTTCCATTTTAGAAAGGTTCTCCAAAATGGCTGACAAAGACACTTGAAACTATTCGTCCTGATGAGGTTGGAAAGACATTAATGAAAATCTATACCAAAAATAATGGAGGTGATGTAGACGATCTTGATCCACTTGTTGATATGTATGTTTCTTATGATTGTAAACTAAATTTGTCTACGTAATTTGAACGAACTTCCTTCGAAGAAGCCACTTCTCATGATGAATGGAAAGAAGTGATGTAAAAATAATATGATGCTTTGAAAAAGAATGACACCTAGAAGTTGGTCGATCCTCCATTGGGAACCAAACCAATTGGCTGCAAGAGGATCTTCAAGAAAAAGTATAGAGCATATGTCTCACTTGACAAGCATAAAGCCAGGCTTGTGAAAAAAGGTTTTGCATAGAAGGAATAGGTCAATTATGAGGATACTTTTCTCCCACAACAAAATGGGCTACCATCCAAACACTCTTCGCCTTGGCAGTACATAACAATTTGAAAGTGCATCAAATAGATGTAAAAGTTGCTTTCTTGAATCGATATATGAAAGAGAATGTTTTTATGTCCCAACTAGAAGGATTTGGTGTCAAGGGCTAGGAACACAAAGTTTGTAATCTTGTCGAATCCTTGTATGGCATCAAATAATCACCACAAGCCTAGTATGAGAAATTGACTGAGCATCTTTCGAAACTCAATTTCAAATATTATCATCTTGATGATGCAACTTTGTTTTCAAAGAAAGCTGGAAAAAGAATTGTATATCTTATTGTGTATGTAGATGATCTTTTGATGAGAGGGAACAATGAGAACTACATTTCATCCATAAAGAAAGAATTGAGGAAAGGTTTTGAAATGAAATATTTGGGATATGTTCACTACTATCTTGGTATTGAAGTAACCCAACATCTAAAATTTATATTCCTCTCCCAGAATAAGTAAATTAGAGATTTGTTGAACATGTTTGGCATGGTTGAGTGATATCCTTTGACTACTCCGTTGGAACAAAATTTAAAGCTTGCATTGACTGAAGGAAAAGAATCTGAGGATGCAACAAAGTATAAACAACTTGTAGGAAGTGTCAACTACCTGATTACTACCAGACCAAACATTTCATTTGATGTTGGAATCCTCTCCAGGTCTATGGAAAAGCCTTCTGAGGGTCATTGGTCTACTACAAAAAGAGTTCTAAAGTACTTGCAGGGAACTTAAGACTTTGGACTCAAATACACACAGGCGGGTGACTTCAACTTGATTGAATACTTTGATTTAGATTTCGATGGAGATAAATAAACTGGAGTATCTACTTCAGGTTATGTTATGAGTCTTGGACCAGGAGTTGTGTCGTGGAGGTGAAACAAAAAATTAGTTCTAGAAGATTCCACAACTAAGGTAGAATATGTGGTAGCAGATGAAGCAATGAAGGAAATTGTGTGGCTCAGGGAAATTCTAGAAGATTTGCAGGATAAACAAGTACATTCATCTCCTTTTTTGATTAACAATACTTTTGTAATAAAGTTGGACAAGAACCCAAAGTTCCATGACTGAACCAAGCACATTAATACAACATATCATCTGATTCAACGTCATGTTGAGTCCAAGGCAATCCACCTACAACATTGTTCCAAAAATGAGTAGATTGCAGACATCTTCACCAAAGAGCTTGGGAGGGAAAAGCTTGAAAGATTCAAAATGATGCTTGGACTCACAAACATCCTTTCAAATTAAGAGGAGGGGGATATTGACACCTAATCTTTCGGATCAGAAAAACTTATATAAATATTGTAAATAAAAAAATAAAAGAAGTTGAAAGCCAACAAAACATTGGGAGATGAGACCCAATAGTCTCCCTCTCCTTATATATCCAACAATTTTCTTAATCTAAAATAACAATTACATTCATGGATTTACTCTTGACCTCACAACAATGAATTTAAATGATACACTAATATTTTCATTCACATGGAAGCCCATGCTTTTTTAGGTTCTACAGTAAAAGATTTAATCATAAAAGTAAAGTGTTTCCAAAAAAAATCCCCATAAAAGGACAAATTTTATGGACAAATTATGTGATGTGGGAATAAGTGATCAAGGCACACTATAATATATCAACCACATTATATTATTGTTATCATATCAAATTATTAGTATTAGAAGCTTTTTTCAAACTAAAACCATAAATATATGATCATATATTAATGAGGTTGAAGCAAGATTTATATAAATATTGTTTTCCTTCTCCTTCCAAACCATTTAAAATATGAATATGTCATTTATTTAATTTATATCATTATAATAAATATAAATAGTATTTTTTAAATCATATAATTTTAATATATATATATATATATATATATATATATATATATATATATATTTATTTATTTATTTATTTATTTATTTATTTATTTATTTATTTATTTATTTATTTATTTATTTATTTATTTATTTATTTATTTATTCAAATGAAATGTACACCCAACATTTCAAGACACAATAAAATAACCCAAACATTCACTGGATTTGTGATATCCAATGTTAATTTGTTAATTAGTGCACAAACTTGATCTTATTTCTAAGACCAAATTCTCCATATTAACTCCAACATTATAGAGATGCTCCACACTTGCGATGGAATTTTTTCACAATGGTCACTTTGGCTAAATGGTTATGGCATGGCTAAATGGTTGAGTGTGCCTCCTGATTAAATGGTTTCCACATGCTACAATGCGTTATAACTCCAACATTATAGAGACACTCCACACTCGCTATGGAATTTTTTCATAATGGTCACTTTGGCTAAATGGTCACTGCATGGATAAATGGTTGAGTGTGCCTCTCGATTACATGGTCTACACATGTTACACTACGTTATATACATATATATATATATGTTAAACTTATTTTTAAAATGTTAAAATAATATTTATTTTAATTTTAATTATATATTTGATTATAAATAAATATTTATTAATAAATTAATTTGGGGATTTCTTTTATTATTAATAATAATAAATTTAACAATAGTATCCTTAAGGGATAACTCAATTGGTCGAGTTCCTGTTGCTAATTACATTGTCAATTGTAGAAATTCTTTGTAGATTCAAACTGCAGATTGTAATCTTCTAAAACAATTGACTTGAATCTACTCTATGCATTAGTGGAAACAATAATTGATCGATGAAATCATGAAGTAGAAAAATGAAGAATTCATTCACACATAAAAAAATAATTTTCTCGGGAAAAACACAGCTAAAAACCCCCGCTATTTGTATATAGCATTAATTAGAAAATTTTAGAAGATTACAATGCTTTGATAAAGTCCGAGCAAACTTTGCACAATCTCTATATCTCACTACTTCACAAACAAGCTCTAGCCAATATTAGTGAAATGTTCTGCCTACCAAGCTCATATTTCCTTGCAAATTTTCCTTAGGAATTACCCTGTATTTAGTTGGGAAATTCCTCATCCATAACTGCGCAATCCATCGATAGGTCTTTCTCTAATAACATGCACCATACATTTAGTTTAAATGATTTTACAATTGATAGTACATTGTCCCTAAACTCCAATCTCAACTAGGTCTTTCTCTAATCTGACATGCATGAGTTAATTATGAGTGAATCTTCAATTTACTAGTTGAGGAGTGCTAGTTACACCCCACACCTGCAACTTACACCCCACTATTATATCTCCCATGAATTTCTCCATCAGTTGGAACCAGTTTAACATAATTTAACTCAGTTAAATTGAATTAAATCATTACAACTCAAAATAACTCAACCTAGGCCCCCAAAATTTACGAACCACTCTACATGACTCTAGATAGGCTCCCAACTCAAATTAACTGAGTCAACTAAGTTGAATTATTTTAGTTAACTATTACAAGTTTTCATGAGAATTACAATTAGAATTTAATTCCGAATTTAATTGAGGACAAAATTAAATTATGATTTTATTGTTGCATTTTTTAACGCTCCCTCTAAAAAAGAAAGGGATTCTTTGCTACCCTGATCCTTCCTTTGTGAAACTCGAATTTTCATCTTAACAATTCCTTTTTCAAAATATCTGCATCCTTCTCTTCTGTAGGAATGTACTCCATAAACATGATTCTCCTCTTCACACAATCTCGTATATGGTGATACTAGATATCGATATGCTTGGATCGATCATGAAAAACTAGATTATCAGAGAGTTCGATACAAATTTGAATGTCATAGTATATCATTGTATGATCCATCTGTTGACCAAATAACCCAACAAGGAACTTCCTTATCTACATAGCCTCGCAAATTTCTTGACTAGTAGCCATGTACTCTACTTCTGTTGAACTGAGTGCAACTAATATCTGCTTCCTACGGTACCAAGAAACTGTTGTTGACCCAATACTAAAGATTCCCTATAATGTGCACTTTCTGTCAGATGGAATCCCTAACCAGTCTATAGATGTGAAGATTTGAAGCTTCACTCCCTCTATCCATTTGTACCAAAGACCAAACTGAGTGGCGCCTTTGAGGTATCTCAACACATATTTAGTTTCCCTCCAATAAATTTTGGTTGGCTTAAGCATGGCTTGACTAAGCTGGTTAACTGAAAAACACATGTTCAGTTGTGTGTTCACCAAATACATAAGTGAAACCACAAGTTTTCTATAAATAGTAGCCTCCACTACTTCACATGAAGTAGCATCCTCCCTCCTCCAGTAACCTGCTAGAGGAGTTTCCATGGGCTTGTTGCTCTCCATGTGGAACTTCTTCAGTGTCACATTGGAATATTTGACCCGAGAGACAAAACATTCCTCATCTCCTTTCCATACTTCCATACCAATAAAGTAATGCATGATTCCTAGGTCCTTCATCTCAAATTCTCTAGCAAGATCTTCTTTGCAAGAGTTTATCAGCTTCTCATCACCTGTCAGAATCAAATCATTGACATATAATACTATAATCAATAATTTTCCTTCAACAATAATATCGTAAAGGTTCACATTTCCTTCACTTTTGGTGAAGCCCAACCCTGTGATATAGCTGTAAATCTTGGTGTACCAAGCACGTGATTCTTGTTTTAGTCCATACAAATCTTTCTTGACTCTTCACACATGTGAATCTACATTGAAGGTCTCAAATCCTTTTGTCTTCTCAATATACAACTCTTCCTCAATCATACCATTGAGGAATGTTGTCTTCAAATCCATATGATGTATCTTCCATCCCATCTACGCTGATAGTGTTAGAATAGAACTGATTGAGGAGTACCTTGCAAATGGAGTAAAAGTCTCACCATAATCCATTACCTCCATGTGAGAGAATCCTCTAGCCACAAATCTAGCCTTGTGTTCCTCCAAACTCCCATATGTTGCTTGCTTTACCTTGTAAAGCCATCTAGAACTCACCACTGACTTGTCAGTTGGTCTTGGGATCATGTCCCAAACATTGTTTTTGATAATGAAGTCGTACTCCTCAACCATGGAATCAACCGATACTAGTTGCTACACTGCTTCCTGGAATAAGGATGACTTAACCTCTACATTCTCTCTCATTAGAGCCATGTAGCTAGTGTACCAATCTAGTGACCTCCTCTTCTTGCATTGTGATGTGCGTGCTCCCACATTCTCTCTAGCATCATGGATAAATTTTTCAGCCTCTCTGGTGCACTTCCTTCCATCTCTGTAAGTCTCTGCATGAGTGGGTGCTTCCGCTCCCTACTCCTCTTCCTATGGCTGCTCCACATCATCCTGAGGTTCCTCCTTTGGAGCTAAAATATCCTCATCTGCATATAACTGAAGATCCATCTCAAGGGAAAATATCACAACCTTCTCTTCATCAAAATTCACATCTCTATGAACCACTTTCATCCTGTTGGATGGATGGTACACTTGATAGTTGTGAGGTGTATCAGTGTACCCCACAAATATGCCCAACTCAACGATTGGCTCTAGCGTTTTTTGTGCATCCTTGGTAACATGATAGTAGAATGATGAACCAAAGATCCCGAAGTGTGCCACATATGGTTTCTTACCTAAAAAAGCTTCTTCTAGTGTACTCATCTCGAGAATTCACCGAGGGATTCTTTTTTGCAAATAAATAGTTGTGCTACATGCTTCAACCCACAAGTGCAACGGTAGGACCTGATCATGTAAGATCGCCTATGTCTCTCCCACGAGACTTTTGTTATTCATTTCAGCCACCCCATTCTGCTGTGGGTTATGAGGTGTTATTAACTCCCATCGAATGCCTTCTGAACCAAAAAAATTCTTGAATTGATTTGACACATATTCTCCACTGTTATTTCTTCCAAGTGATTTAACCATCCTCTCAGTATCTTTCTCGACAAGTGATTTAAATTCACAAAATTTAGAGAATGTCTAATCTTTCGTTTGCATGAAGAAAATCTAGCACTTATGGGGAAAAAACATCAACAAATATTACATATTACATGTGATTTACAGTGGATGGTGTTGAGAATGGTCCACAAAAATCTGAGTGAACTCTATCAATGATCGCTTGTGCTCAACTGTCTTTGTCGTGAAAGGAAGTTTGTTGTACTTTCCCAATGTACACCCTTTTCACGTGTCTCTCTACTCTCATTTACCCTTGGGAAGTATTTTAGAAATTTGTTGCATGACCTTCAAAGTTCTATGGTGTAAGTGACCCATTCTTTTATGCCACAACTCACCAATGTCTCGGCTATGCATCTTCTTTGCTTTAGTGCTCAACGCAACATAGTCTTTTGCATCGAATTAGTAGAGTTTCTTCACCCGAACCTCAATCACTTCTCCTATCCTTATGTTATGTGATGAAGGAAAGCCTTTACCTTACTAAATATCACATCGTAACCTTGGTCCTCTAACATGAAAAATGAAACCAAATTCATCTTCAAACTTGGAACATACATGACATCTTTTAATGTGAGAGGAGAACCAAACTCCATTTGAAAGGTAACAATAGCAATGTCAGCCGCTACCTCCCATCATCTCCCATATCGATGTGAATCTGGAGGTCCTTTTCCTCCAAGTCACTAAAGAAGTCTTTGTTGTCGTTCATATGGAATGAGGCTCCACTATCAAGGTACCACACACTACCCATCACCGATGTTTCCATGTAAGTGATGAGGGTGAAATCTAGTTTGAATTCTGAAGCAATAGCTTCAGCTAGCGCTCCTCCTAAGGACTTCTTACATGCCTTCTTGTACATTGGACACTTTGTGGTATTGTGTCCCAGCTCATGACAGTGAAAAAATTTAATCTTTCACATGTCTTTCTTCTTGTCACCCTGGGTGGAATCTGATTTGGAATGGGATGAATTCCCCTTCCATTTATTCCCCTTTCTAGCTAAGGCACAATTCTCCTCATCATCATGCTTTGATGAGGATCCATCTCTAGTGTTCCGTCGAACCTTTTCTTGTACCAAGCCAGAACACAATCACTCCCACTCTGGTAGCTTCTCCATCCCATTAACCGTGTCCTGGTAGCTATGCCAACTCTTGGGAAGTCATATAAGTGCTAGGCTCACCAGATCGTCTTCAACAACTGTAAAACCGAAACTTCCAATCTCATCCTGATATTAGGTGAACTTGGTCAAGTACTTCTGTATTGTATCGCCCTTCTCAATCTTGATATTTTTGAGCTTGTCCTTTAGTGCCAACTTCTTGTGGTCACTGTTGTTCTGAAACAAGTCCATTAAGGTATTCAACATTGCAAATGGATTTTCCTTACCATGGAGGTTTGGAGGCAATATGATCTCGAACTCCTTATTGGATAATCCTTCTCGCCTTTTCCACACACTTTCTCCACCCTTCCAAGTCTTGAGAATCAGCTGTTGGAGGCTTAGGGATATCATTGCCTATGAATTCTTTAAGCATGTTATGTTCACACACTGCCTCCATCCTTTCCTTCTAATAAATATAGTTCGAACTACCCTCAAGGTCATATTCGAGCCTTAATACATAGAACGACATCGTGCTGGTTCTAAAGTATGATGATGAAAATTTGATTTCTCTGACAAAACTAGAAAATCGTATTCTCCTCTTCTATAGTGATTTCAGCTCTGATACAATGGAGAAATTCCTTATAGATTCAAACTTCAGATTGTAATATCCTAAAATAATTGACTTGAATCTACTCTACTCATCAACGGAAACAACAATTGATCGATGAAATCACGAAGAAGAAAAATAAAGAATTAAATCACACATAACACAATAATTTTATGGGGAAAACCACAGTTAAAAACCCCTGCTATCTGTATATTGCATTAATCACAAAATTTGAGAATATTATAATGCCTTGCTTAAGCTCGAGAAAAATCTACACTATCTCTATCTATCTCACTACTTCACAAGAAAGCTCCAACCAATACTTAACCATATTTGTTGCCTGCCAAGCTCCTATTTTCTTGCATAGTTTCCTAGGGAATTAGCCAATATTTAATTAGGAAATTCCTAACCCATAACTACGCAATCCATCAATAGGAATTTCTCTAATTGCATGCAACATCAGTTTAATTTAGATGATTTTACAACTGATAGTACATTGTCCCTGAACTCAAATCTCAATTGGGTATTTTTCGGATCTGACATGCATGAGTTAATTATGAGTGAATCTTCATTTTACTAGTTGAGCAGTGTTGGTTATAGCCAACTATTGTAGGTTACACCCCACTATTGGATCTCTCACCATTTCCTCCATCAGTTGGAACTAGTTTAACTAAATTTAACTCAGATAAATAGAATTAAATAATTACAACTCAAAAGAACTCAACCTAGGCCCATAAAATATAGGAATCACTCTACAATTCCTAAAACACCATGGATGGATAGGTTCTTCCATCTCTATGAGAATACGAACATAGAGGATGAAAATCGCTTCCTCTTAGAGTGCCCCACGTACAACCAGATTAGATCTCAGTTTCAAAATCTTTGTTGCAATACTGACCTTCCTAGCCTTTTACGATGTCAAAATTACAATGAGCTTGGAAGGCTTCTCTCCAAGTTTTTTGAGCATAGGAATAAAATATTAAATCAAAATAAATAATTCGTTTCTTTAGGTATGATAGACCAAAGTTTGGTCTTAGTGGACATTAACCATCGTCGTCATCATCATCATCATCATATATATACACTTGACATTTTTTTTGACATTTTTTTATAAATATTTTAATTAAAATTTTGAAGGTGTTGTCTAACGAGGTGAAAATTTCACACGAACGACATTTCTCTTGAATCCAACTATGGGAGTGTTTGAACCATTCTTTTTTATGGTGAAAATGGATTAAGCACCATCAAGAACCCCTAGGGCACCCAAAATTATAAAGCTTAACAGCTATAACCTAGATTTAAAAAAAAAATCTCGTTAAATTTCGTCAAAATCATGTAACATTTTTCATTCTTTTCCACACATAAAATTTGCTAAAAAAAAATTTTATGGTAAGTATTAAAGTTTTATATGTTTATTAATTAAATTTAAATGTGAATTTATGAAATATCTGAATTACAAATATAACTTAGCATTATTTATATTATTAAATAAAACATATTTAAATTATTATTATTATTATTATTTTTTATTTTTTTTTCTGAATCAGACTAATCTATTATATTACAAAAAGTCAAAAATTACAGCATCAGTGTTACAACAGAGCCGTAGCCCTGTGATTCCTGTCGAGAGATTGACAGTATGCTCAGGAATAAACATGTCCAAAATTACATGGGAACAAAATTGGAAGCATAACGACACAGGACAGTGCATAAGACCGACACTTAACACATATGGATAGCCGACACTGAAACACATAAGGACTGAGTCCTGACACATACAAGATAACAGTGAGAGCAAACAGAGAAAACTTTCCCTTCTCAGCGACTGGGAACGAACAGCAGGTCGAGTTATTCATCATCTGTGGTGTGCGGGTCGTCCTCCTCTTTGCCCCTGAAGTGCTTGGGGATGTCCGGGTCGGGAAGATTGTTCCTCTGCGCGGGTTCGCTGGGGCCTGCCTGAGAGTCTGGGGAGGAACTATCCTTGACAGGGCGCTGCAGGTCGATAGTGGGAACTTGCATGTCGATTGTGGGAACCAACCCTGGAATCCGAGGAGGGTTTGCCTGCGGAGCTTCCTCTTGACCTCCTGGATTGCTACAGTGCTCCACCGAAACCGAAACTATGAATGTTGAATTTGCCAGAGAGCAGGGAATTCGATACCTGACCATGGGATGCGCAGAGTGGCCACAATCCATGATTTCTCTGTGCTCCGTTGCCCTGCCGCGGCCGACTGCACGTCCTCTGGAGCGACGGTGGTCTGATGAAACCTCAATTGAGGAAGAGGGGGAAATAGCATGCCTCTGAGACGAAGCACGACCTCTGGAGCTTCCGCGCCTGCTAATCATCCTTTGGCGCTCACGCTGCATCCCCAAATTGGCTAGAGAGCAGGAGTAACCCTTCGTAATCTCCCTCAGAACCAGTGAATACGTGAGTGAATAATCCGACTCAACCTCCGAACGCCCAGACCTTATGCAAGACTGCGGGAGAATGACAGAGGTGCCAGGCCTTTGTAGCGCCATTTTCCTGCTACCAAGAAGAGCAGTTAATACCGAAATGACCCGAATTAAATCCCGCAGATGGACTGTCGCCGCCGATCTTAAATAACCACCGGACCTGTATTGCGTGGCTCGTCCGGGCTGACACATGCCCATGTGACGAGCCACTAACATGCTATGCGCTGGAACCACCCGCATCCGGGAATTATTATTATTATTATTATTATTATTATAATACTACCTAAGCACCCACGGGGGATTTGAACTGGTGACCTATAATAGGAGTGTCTTAACAGTACATCCATTCACTGTCAATCCAAAGCCTTGTGGACACTATTATTATTATTATTATTAGTATTGTCTAATCTAACGATTCATTACAACATCTCCGTATAGTGTTCTAAAACACATCTTAGTGTAATCTGACACTCATTGAGGAAGGTTCCATATACACTAATTGTGATATATTTCTTTGATTTCTAGAATGGGAAGGGTAGCCAACTCATTGAAATTTCCTCAATCTTCTTGATATGATTTCATTCGCAACTAACTCTTGTGAGGAGGGATCCCAAAATTAATTGGTTTTTCTTTCTTCTCTAAAGGAGGGGGATTTAATTCTTCAATACGCAATTTTTGACTAGACTTTTTATCCTTCTCTAATGTGTGCTAATTTTTAAGATTTTATTCTCCCACATCATTTGAGAGTGAGGAATGGAACATGATTCATGATTTTGTTGGGTTTTCATATTCCGTGTTGTTTAGCTCTTATATGGGGAAAATAATAACAAAGATGCCATACTTGTGGACAGATTTAGGAAAGATGTACTTCTGTAATCTAAAATGTTCGAATGAAAATTTCTCTTTATGATATTTTTGCTTCTCATCAATCGAGGCTAAGATTAATCTCAAGTGGATGATTTGGAAAGTGACCCTACACTACCACTTTTGTGATAGACTAGTGGTTTAGTTATTATGAGGAACTATAGGATAAAATTTAGGTCTTTTCTTCTAAAAAAATGTAAAACTTATTTTTTAGAATTTTGTGATAATATTATATATATGAAGTAAAGAAAAGTCTTCTCTTCTCCAAAACCATGGACCCCCACTATAAATTTATAATCTTCTATAAATTTATAATCTTCAATACACATAAATTAAGAAATAAAGTCTTCTCTTCTCCAAAATCATAGACCCTCCCCTATAAATTTATAATCTTCGAAATCATTAAAATCGACATATATCTTACATTACTTTAAAATCAAGATATATCTTACATTACTTTGTCTCGCTAAAATGAATCCAAATGTACAAGTCTAAATTAGGAGGGTAAAAGAAATAAACTACACAGACTACAAACAAATCTTCATAAAACAAGGAACATTTTTTGAACTCCACCTTCTTTTCTTTTCTCTTCATAGTTCTCAAATATATATTAATTAGTCATAGTTGACTTGAGAGTAGCTGAAGTAGAAGAATTAAGTTTTGACTACATCCGTGAATGAGAAAGGCTTTGAAGCTAAACCCAATATCAATGACTTCTCTAAACAAGGGAAAGATGAGGATGAAAGTTGAATATTTGCATAAACTATAATAAAAATTGATATATTGATTATCGAGTTATTTAGCCTAAGCAAAAAAGCATGAACTATTAATCTAGACCCATTTTCTATATCAACTCCAATCTGTATGTTATATCTACCGCAAAATAAGTAGAATTGACATATAAGAAGCCTTCCTCATATAGTCACTTGTCCATAATTTGAATTAGTTGTTTCTTTTCTGCATAATTTTGAATTAAATAAATAATTAAAATAATTATATATTTATAATTAATTTTTTAGAAATTATTAATAAAATATTTTTAACAGTATTACATTCATGAGTAATGAGGAAGAAACAAACATGATCATTCCTGACAAATTATGAAAGATATAAAGATTGACATTGTACTATATTAGTTGATGGGGTTTGAAATCATATTTATTATTTTAAAATGTGTAAAAACGTATTATATGACTGTAGAAATTGAATTCATAATCATTAGTGGGCGAAATGAGAACTGCTAATATTATAAAAAAAAGGTGACTTCAAATATTTTATAAGCAAACATAAATACAATACAATTAAGATGTATAAGGACAAAAATGACAAATATATGGATTAGATTGTATGATTCTTTGTGTTAATGTTAGATGATTAATAAGGGTAAGAGTTTAATTGAAATGCATTTTAATGTAAAAATGGTTTAACATTGAACTCATATTTCTTTTTTGTTGATGCGGGTTTTATGACTTTTGTTAATAAGGGAGAAGTGACAGTAAAAATAGTTTTAGCTATTTGCTATGATCACTCTCGACATGTTTTAAGGGTTTGTTAGCCTTTGGATTCCTCCTCTTTCAAAGAGGAAAACCAAGGAAGAAATAATACTAACCAATACTATCTATAAAAATATAAACTATTGTTAATGTAACTAAACTACTCAATAATAACTACTAAAATAAAAATCTCAATAATATAACATATATGTAGTAAATTGGAACTACTAATCATATATATAGAAGAAATACAATACATAAGTCAGATTATCATTAACAATGATGAAATCTATACAAATAACAAAATTATAATATAATAGATGAAAAGGCTAAAACTAAGTGTAACTGGTTCAAAGAATGAAATATAATTGTTTCTACAGAAATATCAAGATATATGTTCTAATTTTAATTTATGTATGAAATTATAAATTGAAATTGAAAAATAAAATAATCATGTCAGGTCTTGTGAATGGCATTGTCAATATCTGGTCACCAAGTCAGGACAATGGCTTTCAATTAACTGAAATTATACATACATAGAACGTGTAATATATTTTCTCTAAAAGCTATTTCTAATGGATGGGATACTAGAATTTCCGAGACTTAAAGGTAACCCCGTCGAGGCTATGGATGCCCATTGGCAACAGTGGCTCTACCTGTAATATTCAAGATTTTTTTTTTTTTTTTTTTTTTTTAACACTAAAATTTGTTGGTTACTTTGCATTCTTAAAGTTGTCGACCAATAAGTCCTACTATTGCTAATGCATACTATTAGAAAATTATATATTACAGAGCAACTAAACACATAAAATATATTGCAGAAATACAAACACAGAAAAACAAATAAAACAAGAGAGACACATATAAACGTGGTTCACCCAATTTGGGCTACATCCATGGAGAAGCAGCCAGTGCTTCCTTTTATATTATCCAACAAACTGAATAGACACAACCTACAGTAGATCCGTTGTAATTCCCTCTTCTCTCTTGCTCAATCTCCTCTCTCTTCTCGCTCAAAATACAGATATACATAGACGCAATACAATTCCCTCATGTATAGAGAGCGCTTGTCTTCTAGGGAAAAAAAAAACCCTAAATTAAACATAACTTCTACCACTAGATCTCCGCCTAATGAACGACCCAGATTGACTACAAAATTGCAATATTTTACAAGGCAATTTTACATCTATTTTTAGCTTCGAGGGTGCTACCCCCAATCCCCCACTAGGAGGGGGCTCCCAAAGGTCGCTGCCACCCCCCATGGACCCCCCTGCAGGGTATATTTTATGGGAGGCGTTGCTGCCACACTACGAACTGGGGTCCAATGCAGTGATACCTCTAAATAAAGAAGATAATCAGGCTCCATACCCAACAATCTCCCACTTGGAGACTGATTATAGCAACTCTGTTGCTTCATTTGCTGGATAATGACTCCACTTTGGACCTGGATGTTTCTCATCTTCTTCATCATACTTGAAGACCAGTTGAAACTGAGCAGATTCTCAGTTTTTCCCTGGTTACAACTTTTGTTAACATATCTGCAGGATTCTGGCTAGTGTGTATCTTTTCTACCTTCAACTGTCCATCTTCCAATGCTGACCGTTTGAAATGGTACTTGAGCTGTATATGTTTAGTTTTGGAATGAAATGCAGAGTTCTTTTCAAGATGTATGGCACTCTGGCCATCACTATATAACCTGCCCAACTCCTGCTTCTTACCCAATTCATCTAGAAACCTTTGTAACTAAGTCATTTCTTTACTAGCCTCTGTAGTAGCAACATACTCTGCTTTCGTTGTTGAGAGTGAAACAACACTTTTTTAGTTTTGAGACTCAAATGATAGTTGTTCCACCTATAGTAAATACATATCGTGTTGTGCTCCTCGTATTATCTCTATCACCCACCATATCTGCATCAACATATCCCTGTAGAGCAATGTTTCAACCACCAAAGCATAATGCTTGATTTGTGGTACCTCTCAAATACCTGAGAATCAACTTCACTTCCATCCAATGTTATTTTCCTCGATTGTTCATGTACCTTCTTGCAACTCCCATTGCATGTGCAATATGAGGCCTTTTGCAGACCATTCCATACGTTAAGCTTCCAACTGCTGATGCATATGGAACTTTAGACATATGAGCCATTTCTTCTTGAGTCTTGGGACACTCCTCCTTAATTAATTTGAAATGGCTAGCCAAAGGTATACTAACTAGTTTTTCATTTTGCATATTAAACCTTTTCAACACCTTTTCTATGTACTCAGTTTGAGACAATGTTAATTTGTGATTCTTCCTGTCTCTAGTTATTCTCATACCAAGGATTTGTTTTGCAAGACTCAAATCCATCATTGAAAATGAGTTTACCAATTTTCTTTTGAGCATATTTTTTTCCTACATGTTAGAACCTGCAACAAGCATGTCATCTACATACCATAACAATATAATATAGCTTCCATCATTTTGCCTTTTGAGATAAACAAAATGATGGGAGTGACATCTAGTATAAACTTCTTCAGACATAAACCTGTCAAATTTTAGATACCACTGATGTTTTTGTCCATACAAGCTCTTCTTCAACCTACACACTAGTTTCTCCTTCCCTTTTACCTCATATCCTTGTGGCTGCTAGATATATATCTCTTCCTCCAAATCCCCATGGAGAAAAGTTGTTTTTACATCTAACTGCTCAAGATGCAAATATTCAGCTACCACTAGACTTAAAATAGTTCTGATTGAAGTCATTTTAACAACAGAAGAAAATATCTCATCAAAGTTTATACCCTTTTTCTGTGAAAACCCTTTCACCACAAGTCTAGCTTTATACCTTTTTTTACCTCCATCTTGTTCCTTCAACTTGTAAACCCATTTATTCTGCAATGTTGTTTTACCTGCAGGTAACCTGACTAAGTCCCAAGTCTGGCTATGCGCTAAGGAGTCCATCTCTTCTTTCATGTCTTACTCCCACTTCTTCCTGGTTTTTACCTACACTACTTCTTCATAACATTCTGGTTCACCAGAATCAGTGAATAATACATAATGTAATGAAGAAGAGTATCGTTTAGGGGGTCTACTTATCGTGGTAGATCTTCTAACACCACTTTCAGGTGCTTGAGTCACTTGCTGCTGTTGTGGTTGTTGATCATTATGATTTTCAAGCACCATCACTTTTTCTGTGATCTCTTCAAGCACTGTGTATTCTCTGTTTTCTTTTTCTTGTTTCTTTTCCTGTAGTTGATCCTTATACAAAACCTTTTCATTGAATATGACATCTATGCTCCTAATGATTTTGTGATTTTCATAATCATAAGATTGATAACCAAAATCATTAACACCATATCCAATAAAGTTACATTTCTTTGATTTTTCCTTAAGCTTTGTTCTATTTTCTTTATTAATGTGGACAAAGGCTTCACAACCAAAAGTCTTTAAAAAAGAATAGTTTACCTTTTTACCTATCCATGCCTCCTCTAAAATACCACCATCCAAGGAACTTGAAGGCCCTCTGTTTATTAGATAAACAAAAGTATCTACAACATTTGCCCAAAATTGTAAAGGCAATCCTGCATGCAATCTCATGCACCTTGCATGCTCCATGATTGTCCTGTTCATCCTTTCTGACACACCATTTTTTTGTGGTGTTCCTAGAATTGTCTTCTCTCTATGAATTCCATTCTCTTAACAGTGTCTATCAAACTCTTTGCTACAATATTCACCTCCATTATTTGATCTGAGACACTTCAATATTTTTCTTGTCTCATTTTCAACCAAATCTTTCCATTTCTTGAAAGTATCAAATACATCAGATTTATTTTGAATACAATAAATCCAAGTTTTTTTGGTCACATCATCAATAAAAGTAACATAATAACGAGAGCCACCAAGAGATGATACCTAAGCAGGTCCCCATACATCTGTATGTACAAGCTCTAATTTTTCACTCTTCTTTTCTTTCCCAACTATGAGGAATCTGACTCTCTTCTGTTTTCCATAAACACAGTTCTCACAGAATTTAAATCAACATGCTTCAAAACTGGCAAAAAATTTCTTGAATGAAGAAACTGTATCCCCTTCTCACTCATGTGTCTGTGCCTATGATGCCATAATGTCGTATCTTCTCCTGTAGAGGTTAAAGCATTAACAGAATTAAAAATACCATTGCATAAATACAATGTACCAACCTTTTCTCCTTTTGCTATTACCAGGGATCCTTTAGTGACCTTTCAGGTTTTATCTGTAAAAGTAGTCACACAACCTTCACCTCCCAACTGCTCTATTGAAATAAGATTTTTCTTTAGATTTGGAACATGCCTTATCTCCTTCAATAGCCATTTATTTCCATTCTATTTTTTTATGAAAACTGTACCCATTCCAATGATTTTACAGGGTTTATCATCACCCAATCGAACCTGTCCAAATTCTCCTTGAACATAATCATGAAAATGCTTCCTATCAGGTGTGGCATGGAATGAGGCCCCTGAATCTACCTCCCATACATCAAAAATATTTTCTAAAGAAAGAATCAAAGCATCTTGTAACACATCACCTATCACATTCGCTTCATGATTGTTTTCTTACTGCGCATCTCCTTATTTTCCCTTCAGAGACTTGCAGTCTTTCTTCAGGTGTCCTTTATTCCTACATTTTGAGCATGCTATCCCGATCTAGACTTGGATCTACCTTTCCTTGACTTGCTGCGATATCCTGGGCTCTTTCCTCTTTCCATTTTTCTTCCCCTAGTCTCTACAGTCAAAGGATTACCTGATGTCTCACCAGAGCTTTTCGTCACATTTCCTTGCTAAGGATTGCGCTGACAACATCATTAAGCTTTAAAGTACTAGATCTAAAGACAGAGTTACTAATGGCCATAACTAAGCCATTCCAACTTTCTAGCAATGAGCACAAAAATAACAGAGCCCTAACTTCATCATCAAAAGTTACCCCTGCAGAACTTAACAGATTGGTGACTGTATTAAATTCATTTAAATGATTAGCAACAGATCCACCTTCTAACATTTTCATATTAAATAAATGTTTCATAAGAAATATCTTATTTGAGGCCGAGGGTTTTTCATATAGTTTGGCCAATTTCGACATTAAACCATCTGTTGTCATTTCCTTTGAAATATTAAATGCTACCGACGCTGCTAGGCACATCCATATTGTTCCAAGTGCCTTTCTGTCAAGAATATCCCATTCTGTGTCTGTTATACTCATTAGATTATTTTCCTTTCCGCTCAATGGTTGGTACAGATCTCTCTGATATAGATAATCTTCCATTTGCATCTTCCATAGCTGGTAGTTTTGGCCATTAAATTTTTCGACCCTAAACCTACTATCTTCCGTCATTTCTCCCACTCGAACCAGGAACCCTTCTCTCCTACGAGTTTATCAACCAAATACACCTTCGGCTCTGATACCAGTTGTTACAAAATTATATATTACAGAGATAAAATATATTGCAGAAATACAAACACAGAAAAACACATAAACAAGAGAGACACAGATATGCGTGGTTCACCCAATTTGGGCTACGTCCATGGAGAAACAATCGGTCCTTCCTTTTATATTATCCAACAAACTAGAGAGATACAACCTATAGCAGATCCGTTGTAATTCCCTCTTCTCTCTTGCTCAATCTCCTCTCTCTTCTCGCTCAGAATACAGATATATGTAAACGCAATACAATTCCCTCATATATAGCAATGGGTTACCTTCTAGGGAAAAAATCCCTAAATTAAACATAAATTCTACCATCAGATCTCCGCCAAATGAACGACCTAGATTAACTACAAAATTACAACATTTTACAAGGAAATTTTACATCTATTTTTAGTCTCGGGGGCACTTCCCCCGATCCCTCACCAGGGGGGGCCTCCCAAAGGTTGTAGTCACCCCCTCGGGCCCCCCTGCAGCGTATATTTTATGGGCATCATTTCTGCAACATTACGAACTGGACTCCAATGTGGTGATACCTCTGAATAAAGAATATAATTAGGCTCCACACCCAACACATGCTTTGATATAAGTGTACAATTTATGGGGAAAATATCTGCAAGTTCATAAACAATGATTATTTTTCTTGGTTATGTGTGCGAGGGAAATATTTGATGGGACATTTGAATTCTAGCATTTTCATATCATCTAATTTCTATTCCTTTATCTTTATAAATTTTGTATTTTCATAACAGAGATCATTGTTTCATGCAGTGCATCGCCAATTGTTGTAGAAAACAACAACCCCCATTAATTTTTAGATTATAATAAATAATGGGGACTCTTTGTTAGGAAAAATACTGAAGGGGGAGGGGGGCGATGGTGGGGGGGTCCAGAGTCAATATTTTAAACTCACTTTAACTTTTCATTTCATCTTCTGATTTATGTACACTACTTTCATTCATTAAACCCATGTATGTACGCGATTATGGTAAATAAAAATCATTTATATCTAGATAACTAACTTTCTATATGTTTCATCAGATGTTCATCTTTAATCGGTACTTCATTATTTCATTATCCCTTAATTAAACAATAACCATGAGTAGTAAGAGCATAATAAACCATCACACATAAGCAACAAAACAACACATGCAAACACCAAGATTTTTAGGTGGATACCCAATGTCGGAGAAAACCGTTGTTGTGGTCGTCTATGTCTTCTTTATTATTATATAAAGAGAATCTTCTTACAATATTGTATTGGCACAAACTCTCATCAACATGCAAGAAACTACCTATACAAGGCTACAACATCCACTCATTCTCTAGCATCCACTAGAAGGGAGCTCCAAACCCCTAATCACCTTTACTGGATCCTATCAGAAGGGAGCACCTACCCTCTAAATAAATTTACTAGCTACCACTAGAAGGAATACTTGAGTCCCTCACTAAAGGCTCCAACCCTAAGAATCCTTCGTGGACCACATTTCATAATATTTCAATTGGATCCACCTAACTCAAAACATCAAAACCTGTAGGACACCTTTCATCAAAGATTCATACTAGATCCACTTCCACCATTAAGCCCAAACCAAGTAAAAAATTTGTAACCAAATACTGAATCAAATCATCCATCATCAAATACAATCATTGAATCTCAACCAACTATTACAAACAAATCAAACCAATCCATAATAGATATAAATTATCCATATCATTCATCATAGCAGGTACATAGAACCCATCAACTGTCATCAACTAGCATCACTGAAAACCATGATAAAACTTAACTTCAAAATGTATACACTATTTTTTAGAAGCATCCCCACGTATATATGTGCTTCCTATGTATAACACCTGCATATGTATCTTAAATTTTTGAACATTGAATCATTTTATTTACTGAATCACTGTAATATTTAACCAACAAATAAATCATGTGTTGAATCAATCATAGATCACTGAAACAATCACAGATCACCAAACTGTAGCATCGTTACTCACCAATATTCTAATCATGAACAACTAACCCAATCAACACTATCAAAAAACTATTAACATGATGAAGAATTCATCGAGAGACAGAAACAAACAAACAAAAAACTCATCAAATGTCATCATTTATCAACATTGCAAACCCTAGAATATATATGTGACATTCATGAAATGTATCAGCATATGTATGCGACTACCATGCATAACACTCACGTACATATCTCAGGATATAGAAAAAAAATTGTAGAATTTATACGTGGCTATACAAAACCGGATTCATGTATGCACACAACCATACAACAACAAACTAACATACATATATGAAATTATTGAAACATACTTTCGATGCAACCATAACACATACTTTGCAAACTTCACTATCACACATTCATATCAGAGTATCGTTATCACCATAGATCTATCATTTTTAGATATAATCATAAACAAATCAAGCAAGTATATTCATCATTGCACTTTCAAATCTATTAGATCTGAGCCATCTCCTTGCTCTTTGGTGCACATCTGTTGTGGATCATATCACACATGAATAACCCATTACATGCACAACCAACACATTGATCTCCATATCCTTATATAGTTTTAGCCTTAGCCAATACCTTAGGTAAATCCCTTGGTAATGTCATTAGTATTTTTTGACGGGATCAAATAAACATTACTACAACCATTACTATGGGCCAATACCATGGTAGTGACCCTTGGTATCTAGATTAGCATGGTTCAAATTTTGTACATGACTTTTACTCAATGTACGGCACCCTTCTTCTCAGGAACCATGTATACATTCTCAAACTTCAATTTTATCATCCATATGTCACTCAACTTCCATTTAAGTGTTCATATCATATATAAAACATGTACAAGTATGCATTAGCTCCACAATCATCAATGTTGACATCAAGAACATCTTTATTAAGAAGGCTTCCATCTAGGATAACACATCAGCCATAATTTCAACACCCTTTTGTTTTTTCTAAGTTTATAATTTACCCTTTAAAAAAATATTTTTTCTTTAATTAAGAATTTTAAAAAATAATAAAATCCTCCTTTTAAAGAACCACCGTGGTCTCAACCAATATTATTAAACCCTTTGAAAAGTGCACTTTTTTATTTGGCACTTAATGAATGGGAACCCTGGTACTCGAAAGCCTGTAACATTTTTGAAAATGACTTAGCAATAGGTTACGGGCATCTGCAGTTCTCGGTACCTCCCTCTCCTCTCTACACATCTCACATCTATAACACCCAAAAAAATTATCTATTTTATTCCAATTACTCCCCCTTTTATGCTATTGCATCACTCTTACTTCTCTACTGCCTTGATGCCCAGAAGCCCAGCTACTTTATATAATTGCAATTTCAACTTCTTCTAGGAACACTACTCCAGGGTTATGATGTGATGCCCTACACATGTTCTCCTACCTATACAATGTCCAATCAATTAAACACTCTCATTATGACTATTCATTGGCACAATTATGGTGGTAAATTGGTTCATTTAATGGGTTTAATTGCTAATTTACAATTCATTTTTACTATTTCTCTAATTTTTTGTCCTTTGTTGATTTCCTATACTCTTCACTTTTCTTATATGTGAGCTCTAATTCTTCCTGCTTAGATGAGATAAAGAAAGAAAAGTCTAAAAAAAAGGCTCTTGTGTAGCAACCTTCCGACCCATACAAAGAGATAGTAGATGAAAATCTTCTAGATGCAGGGCTTTCCGTAGACACAATATGTATAAGAGATTCAGGGAGTACTTCATCGGAAAATATCTACAAATATTTTGAAGATTAATGGCCTTGGGTTACAGTGAGGACAATGATATTGGATGATGAAACACCTACCTTGGAGACAACGCCTCAAAATATAGTGAATTATTTCTTGCACTATATTGATACTTATATAGTTAGATGGGTAGTAGAGAATGCCTTATTATGATATGGTTAGATGGGTAGTGGAGAATGTCAACATTACGGAGAAAAATTTCCATACCCAAAATGGCACCATGATTGGAACATTCATGCAGAAAGACCTTCAAGTTATGTACCATTTGTGGGAACCACAATGCACTTTTGATAAACAGTACATGTAGGACTTCATCAATAAGCACGATGAACCTGTTGATTCCATAAGAGATTGGAGGCAAGACCCAACTAATCACAAAGTAAAGGAGTACAGTAAGTATTCTATAGCCTCACTTGTTATTCCCTTTAGTCAGATTGTCACCATGTTGTGTAGATTATATGCTTATCCCAATGTTTTTGAATTTCCTGATACTTGGGTTTCTCTAATTAATGGTCCATCTGAGGGCTATATCTTTGATTAGGCCACCCTATTGTCAAATAACCTACACAAGCACATTCTGGATTTCTTCACCTCTTGAAGTGTTTATGAAAACATTATTCCCCCACTTTACATGTGTGAATATATTATGGATTGCCTAGGTTTTTCTTTTGATTTCCTAGCCACAAGATGGAAATGGACCCCTTATGATCCTCTCCCAGTTCATATTTATCATAATGTGCTTTGTGAATCCAAATATTTTGACAATTTTTATGAAAATTTCCACTAGTTTATCTTTCCTATGTATGAAATAGTATTTGAATCCAAGCATCCAAGAATGTCTCTCAAAGCCATGCAAATTGGGAATTGGTTGAGTGATGAATTGTTTACTTATATCAAATTTTGGGGAAGCTATGTAGCACCTCATGTCTCACCCCTCTATATTCCTGACAAACTATTATGAAGAGAAGTGGCCTATCATACGATAGCTCATGGAATTACTAAAAAACTGAAATACTACAATAAAAGGGTTTAGCCCCAGTTTCCTCTACCTTTTGGAATTTATTCCTTGTCTAATTATGGTCATGAAAAAAAGAGGTGCAACCTATATAGGTCTTAAAATTGACCACCATCCCCATCAAGGAATATGAACTTAAAGAAATAGAATGATAAGTTGTTATAACCTCTAGCATTAGAAGGTTTCACCATGAAGAACATAAATTTTATGATTTTTTGTTGAAGCCTCCTCATACAGTACAATATTAAAAGGTGTTGATGAAACATTATTAGTAAAAGAATGAGAATAGTTCTTAGCCTTCAAAAATTCAAGATTGACTCTACTACCTATGAATTTATTGTAGCTTCCTCTAGAAAATTGTTCCTCTCTAAAGAACATAGTGGTTTCCACTCAACAACAATAAACAAGAACAACCATTTCTTCAAACCCTGAAGAAAAGGTTCATAAAGAAGACCCAAAGTGGGAGAAGGTATGCCAAGAATTCGACCAAACTATTAAACAACCAAAGCAAGGAGCACAAGAAATTGTGAACATAGAAGAAAATACTTATTCTCAATAGTAAAATCTGCAAAGTAATCTGAGTACTCTACAAAATACTGTCAGATCAAACATTATGTGAAAAGAAACTAGTTGCTACTCATCTTGATGTTGAAATCATCCCTGCTAATCATACCATTGAAATATTCCTCAATATCAAGGTGATTCCTCTTATACATATTTTTTATAGCCTAATGCATAAACCTTTAGTGAAATGGGGTAGGAAGAAGAGAAAATTAGATGACACCCAGGTAGTAGTCTCAGGAAAATCCCCTCAAGCTACTTCCATTGAGGTTCTTTGGAAAGGATCCTTTGCTGCTCTTCTTGATGAGCTTGGTAATTTGACTCAATTTACAGGTGCTTATGCCTCTATAACTATGGCAAAAGCAATAGAGGTAAAGGAATTATTGAAGGGGAAAGTTGAAATGATAACCACCATGGAACATGAATTTTCAAAAGAAGAAGAAAAATTGAAAGCACAATGCTAGAAAAAGTTAAATCAAAAGGATATCACATTGACAGAACTGCAGAAACAATTTAATACATTCCAAATCTAGCATGTTGAATAGATAAAGCTCAAGAACGAATAGTCTAGTGGTTTAAAACAAAATTTAGACCAATTATAGGTCAGAACCCCTCATTTAATCAAAGTTAAACAGAAGGCCTATGAGATTAATGCTCATCTCTAGAAACAACAACAATGTTTTTGTGATACAATGTGTTTGATTCAAGTACAGTGTAAGCTGGGAGATGCATTGAATGATGAGCTAGTTTATATGGAGACCTACTATGATGATGCCAAATGAGATTTGAAAAAAATAATGAAATGGTAGAACAACACTGAGGGAAACAAATTTGATTTTCCCAAAGTTGATGAAATGAAAAAATCTATCGTTTTGAAAAGTTGGAAAGCGAGAATTCGTTTGGTAAATAAGTTGGTCAATTATTCTCATGATTTTGCTAATGCTATAGTGGAATCCATTAAATATTTGTTACTTGAATCAAATTTGATATCAAGTTGTCCAAATGACTCATTACCATATGTTGGCAAATTTCAAAAGGATTGGTTTGAGGAAAGAACTGAATTTGTTAAAATAATTGACCAATTAACCAAGGTCAATATTGACCTTAATTGGCAATTCTTGATCAAGCCTCATAGTCATTGGCTAGTCCTAAAGGAACTTACCAATACATCCATTCAAATGTTGCCACCCCTGAATGCATTTATCTTTAGCTACCAAGTGCACATCAAGCCTTGATCCCCTTTAGTGTTGTCACCACTTCTAGAAATACAAAGACTATGACAACAAAGTATTAGTTCAACTTCAACTGGTTCAATTTGTTGTAACTATTTACCTTTTTATGATAGTTTTTTATGTTTTAGTTGAGATTTTGTAGGAGGATTAGTTTTATTCCATTGTTGTAAATAAAGCCATAAACATATCTCTCAAACTCATGTAAAGGGTTCTGATTTTGGAGACAAAGGAAAACTTTGGTTTCACTTCTTGTATCATCCTCTCGTAACCTCGCAAAGAAAATGCATGGAGTTAGGATTTTTTTATTTTATTTACCAATGTGTATCTTTCTAAATTAATTTATATATTCCCTCAATTACAATTAGAATAACCATCATCGTTACATAGAGAAATATTTAGTAAAAGCATAGGGAATTACACAACCATTAATTGCCATTGTTGTAGCATATTAACTTAAATTTCCTATTGTAACTACCCATTAGTTCCATGATTCCTTTAACTAAGTTAGTAAATCACATACTCGATAATATAAACATCACATCATGAAATTAATTAATACCATAAGAATGACACAACGAACAATCACATCATTAGACACTGATATACCCTAGAAACCCCGTAGGGTGAAAACTAGCAAACGTTTAATTTTATTATTAAATGCTTGTGAGGGTTTCGAACCCTCACTCAATGGTTATAAGGGAATTCATCCCTTGACCATTGGCATAAAATATTACATAGAAAAATATCTTAAATGCAACATAACTAGCTATAATATATTACAATAATCATCATATCATTTGCCCATGAATCCTTAATCTCTATGTATTTGTGGTATGATTGTTCCCATTAGTGGATCATCTTGTAGTTGGAATTCCTCAAGCTGGATGGACCAACAAATATCTATCTGCCAAAAAGTTAAACATGAACTATCCTTTGTACAAGCCACCATCCTTTCTTGTGATTCTTATCACCAACACACTTGATATCATGATTAGATAAAATATTAATAAACCAATAATAAATATTTATTAGTGACACTTCAACATCTATTTGTGTGTATGCATAAAACATAAACAAAATATCATGGAATTTCTTCTTTAACATCATTTCACATGCATTAGTAACAAGAAAATCACTATCAAGTGTCATCTTTCCAACATAATGCTAACACAATCTTGCATGTGCTTCCATATTCTTTCCAAAGGAAAGATAACATACTATATATTGTCCTTATGCATGCAAATACATAGCAATATTTCAAGAGGACTAACCCAACAAGCAATCTTATTTATTACAACAATTATGTTTTCTTTTCCAAATGGATTAACACAATAGATTTTATACTTATGCATGTGAATGCATGTTCTTTTCCAAAAACATATTTTCCACTAGAGAACCATTCACAATGGATATTATATATGAAAATGCAAACTTTATTTCCAACAAAGTTAACATAAAATTTATAATTTCTTGCATGCAACTACTTGTCCTCTCCAACAAAAAATAACATGATAGCTTGTTCTTCTTGCATGTGAAACATATATTTCTTTATAAAGGAAACTGACTAGATCTTATATGGGAAAATAAACACATTTATTTTCCAAGGAATCAAATGCATAAAATTTATTATTTCATGCATGGAAAGAGACATTTTCCTCTTACCAAAATATCTAGTTCAATAAATATACATAACCTTTTCCCAAAAGAAAGCTAATACCATAGCTAATCCCTTTATGGGTGTAAATGCATATTATTGTTTCTAAAAGAAGGATTACACAATCAATATTATGCGATTGCACCTTCCTTTTCTCCAGATATCTAATACCAAAATCATACTTTTCCATGCATTAAAGTGTATATGTTTCTCTAAGGAATTTTCCAAAGGAATATTAACACAATAAAGCATGTGCTTAACAATTTTCCTCTCCAAGAATCTAATTCAATAATGCATACAAGGAAATGCTTTTCTCTTCTCTTCTTTTTGAAGAGTTATAACACAACAAATACTTCCTTGGATACAAATATATATATTTATTTTCCAAGGAATCTAACACACTAATTATTCTTTTTCCAAAATTTAGCTAACTCACTAGCTATTATGCTTCTAATACAAAATCTTCTCCTATCATTTCACGCATCACACAAATTTGTAAAATTTCCTCAAAAAATAGAATGAATAACAAATCCTTCTACAATAACGTAACCAATTGTGTTTTATGCAAATCTTTTATGTGAGCTTTTTCTCAAAAAAGTTACTTATCTCTTTCTACACGACTCAAGCTTCCCATACATGTAAAATCACATATTCTTTTCTAGTAGATCAAGTATACTAGATATTATTCATGTGCACAAAAACATATATGCTCTTTAATGGTATAATATTTCTCTTTAAAACTTTAGTACGTAAGCATCATGAGAACATCTTTGGTAATATTTTAAATGAAATAACTTAATCCACTTTCAAGAATTATCAACATAATAGTTATGTTTTTGTGGATGCAAATAACTTATTTCTTTTCAAGAAATATCAACATAATTGTTCTATTTTTGTGCGTGAGAATAACGTTTTTCAAAAAATATCAAACTTAATAGTTATTTGTTTGTGCATGATAATAATATATTTGTTTTCAAGTAAATTAACAAAATAGTTATCTCTATATGTACATAAACAACTATTCTTATCACATTGACAAATCAAATGGCAATGCTATGTTTTACTATGTTTTTCTTGTTTTAGTCATGAAATTTAAGCGCAGTTTCCGAACATATGGAAATTAATTTTCGAAGAAATGAGTGGTTTTAGTTGGGAATGGGTTCATTAAAAAAATGTCTCTCATATTTTACATAGGTGTCATGGTTTAGATGTTTGGAATGAATATTTGCAACCCATTTTTCTAGATTTAAATATTAAACAATTTCTTATTTTATTCATCAACTTTGGATGCATTTTTCAAGAAGTTGAAAACTAATTTTTCATATATGAAAGAGGCTTTTGGCTAGAACACGCTCATTTATAAAAACATGTTTTCAATTTTTACACATCTATCACATTTTGGAAGATACGAAGACATATGTGGACCCGATTTTTTAATAACTGATGAAATTCACATAATTATTTAGCCATGAAATCTTTTCAAAATTCAATACCCTAGAGCATTCCATAAATCACCCATAAATCACTCCATAAATGAGATTTTTCCTAGATCCTAAAATCACTCCATAAATCATATTTTTCTAAATTCTACAATCACTCAATAAATCATCCATAAATCTCTCATGTGTTTTCAAGGTAGATTTTATTTTGCCTTATGGACAACATATCACTTATCCATAGATTTTGTAAGATTTTGACTTATTAGTTCTAAAACTCATAAAATATACCAACTTGGAAAATACAATTTATTTATATAGAAGAGTATAAATTCTTCTAAATAAAGGAATTAAGACTTAATTCTTGTAATATTCTCATAATTAAGAATTAGAAGAATATTATTCGTGTAATATCCATATAATATTTAATAATATTTAATTATTCAACAACACTCATTTTACGAGAGTTTTTATGGTAGATTACGCTAGGGATATTACATACTTCCCCCCTAAAGAGAACATAGTCGTCGGTGTTCTTCTCTTGTTGGAGCATTAACTTTTAATTGCAATATAAAAATATAAACAACCAAAAATTGAATCATTTCCCTTGAGAATGAAAGATTTTTATATTCAATTAGAATTATTATCAATAACCATAATATTTCCACAAGTACTCAGGGAGTGTCAACCCTCTAATCATCAAAATGATAAAAGACTATATCAAGTGCATCTTGTCTTTTATTTAGGAGTTAAACGAGTATTTATTTCCAATTGGTGTTATTTTAAAATTAATGTCTTTCTCTCCCACAATAATTTCAATCAAATTCAAACTCATGGCATATATCTCCAACAATTTTCCTCTGGTTTGTGAAGAATTTAGAGTTCAATAGCTCACTGTTTTATCTAAGACAAATTATTTTGGTCACATATATATTTCAATTTATTTCCTTTATGCATGCATATAGATAATTCTTTTCTAACATGTTCATTTCCTTATACAGACCTACAGAAACAACTTATTTCATCGAAATTGACACTTAGATAAATTAATAGATCATGCATGCAAAACTATAATACATAAAACATATTAGAGGCATGCAACTTACAATATATTTTAACATCAAACATATTTAGATGATTTAAAAAACCAATAGTAGAATATAGAAATAATTTCATCTAATTATATGAAAGTTTGAGAATTATTCGGGAATCGAGCATATTCCACCCAACTGTGAATTATCTCCAATAGTTCCCCAATGAGCTAAGATATACTTGCCACTAGAATCAAAAAACACATTGATTCCTTGGTGGTTTATTTTATATGTTTCTTCTGAACAGATTTTTAGTAGCGTCATGCTTTAAGTTTTGCCAGCCTTTTGCCTATGTCTTTTTGCTTTGGATTTTTCAAAAAATATTATTTTATCTTTCTTTAAAGCATGACTTTCTCTCTCGTTATGCCTTATTTAACCGCACTTAGTAGTTATCTACAACTAACTCATCAACATAATATTTCTCTCCCATTATGTTAATATTTTTGTTTTTATTATTTTATCCTAGAGATTTTTAGGATATTTTAGGGAAGGACCATCATGTAGACTTAACCACCAATAATTTTTCATAAGCTAGAAAGAAGTCTTCTAAAACTCTAATGTTATTTCTTAAATATCCCAAACAATGTATTCATTAACTCAATAATAAAATTAATATTACATCATCACATAAGTCTCATCATGGCTTCTATAGTCATTCAATCCAATAATAATTCAATGTCGAAAAATCCATTGTAATTAACATAACTATCCATTTGCATATTATCATTAAAGTAAAAGAGCATTTATGTACATCATGCATCCATGGTTAACCCTCAGCACAGGTCCCACAATTTGTAAAAATACATTGACAAAAAATCATCACATGTCATAGAGGTGGTATACATTCCAAATTTATACATAATAACAATCATGCAACTTAGAAACCAAACATTAACATATCTTGCATACCATAACATTATAATTTATGTAAGGTCCCACCTTACCAACCATCAATATTATAGAGAAATAACAGTGCCATTGAACACTAAGACACAAAATATGATATTTGTTTTTCTTAATTACTTGGAACCATTACTTTAATACATCACCCTTTAATATACTTTATGTTTAGTACTAAAATTTATGGATGGTAAGACAAGCTTCCATTATATTATCAAACAATCTACAACATTTCTGAATTAAACTCTTACTCAAAAAATTTGACCCTGCTTCACTCCTAACAATTCATTATAAATCTTATATAATTTTAACTCTATAATTAATTGCTAATGTTTAATGGTCTTTCCAAACATGATCTCACTTTCTTAATCATGTCTTCATTAATTATCAATATGTATATTATTACATAAACTCATTCTTCATTGTCTCACAATAATACCAATACTTCACACCCAAGTAAAATTAGAAGCAATCTTCATTGATGCATTCCTACAACCACTTTAGTAACATGAAAAACTACAAGAATTTGGGGATTTTTTTATATATATAATTAGCTTGTAGCCATGTAAGATACACCCATTGGGGAATTTTGGGCAAGTATTTTGTAACCATGCAATATACAATCATTGAGGCATTTTATCAACTAGTTTGCAAGCATGCAGTCTACAACCATTGAAGAATTTTAACGATCAGTTTGCAAGAATGAAACCTACAACCAATGAGGCATTATAATAGAAAAATAGTGGACATAAAATAAATTTCCATAAAGATGTTTAAACTATCAAAGAGACAGTAAAACTAGAATTTACAAAATAGCATAAATCATATTAATATCATCAATGGTAAAAATTTTGCAAAACAACACAATCAACAATCCCTACAGGGCAGCAATAAATCGACAAAATCGACCAAATTATGGCATCCGAGTCTGAAAAATACTTTTTTGGAATGAAAGTGGGGGTTAAATGGCCTTGAAGGCATGAATGCCCCCTAATATTATGCTAAATTTCATCCAAAACTCTAAGGGATGCAATTCTTTAAAACAACAAAACTTTGGATCTCATTTACCACCTTTGTCAAACACATGGAATGCAAACTTTCATCTACAACTCTACATGAAGAAAGAAAATCCAAAATTATGCTATTTTGAGCCGTTCATTGAATTTAAGTTTAGTATATGAATTCCACTTATCGTTCATTTTTAACATCTATAAGTAATTTCAATGTTTTTTAAAACATTATATTTTCCTCTTCAGGGTCAATCCCAACTTCTACATTCTTTATTTATCACACAAACCATACATGCATTCATTATTTATAAGCAACGCACTGTAACTTTTGTCATGTTTTTTTTTTTTTAGTTTGTTTAGTTTTTTTGTTTTTTTTAGTTTTTTAGTTTTTTTTTGTTTTTTTTTTTTTTTTTTTTTTTTTTTTTTTTTTTTTTTTTTTTTGTTTTTTTGTTTTTTGTTTTTTGTTTGTTTGTTTGTTTGTTTGTTTGTTTTGTTTTTGTTTTTTTCCTACACCATAATCATTATTATAATAGTATGCAAGCAAAGGTTGGTAATTAATCCTCACTATAACTAGTGCATGCTCACGATTGTTCATAGGTGCAATAGATGTTTCATTGTCTTTTATCCATATCAATATTCAAATGTCACGAGGACATCTTTTAAAGCAACATTATCACTTTCTATTATTTAATGCAATCATTAATCATGCATCATCCATCTCATGTAAAATGTAGTCTACTGCAAATTCAATTAGAAGCATATTGTTTGGGAAAATTATAGACTTATAATTTGACAGACATAAATTATCAACCAAGGCTAGGTAACCTTGTGAGATGTTGCACAAAATATATGCAGGCTAATACTTTAAGTGTTTTCCTAAACGAAATCACATACACATAAAAATTCAATATACCTTTTTCCCATCAATGCTTAGCAACAAAAACTATGGAGCAATTTAATCATCCCTCTAAAGCTATGAAAATTGATGATGTTGATCAGAAAAAGATAATAGATCAATCAAACAGAAATTGAATCATTTCAACAATTTTCAATGTAATATTAAAGCCTACTCAAACACTCCAAACATACTCATCACATAATCTTCACGTTTTAATCATCACACGTGTTGCTAAAATTTAGAAAAGAGGAATCAAAAGTTGCGTAATAACTCTATCAATTCATGAAAATAATTAAAAGAACACAATCTGCAACTATGTGACTTGTGACTAAATGGGACCCTCCCTTACTTGCAACTCCTTCAACTGCTAAAGGAGTTTACACAACAAGATCAATAGAACATGAAATTTTTATTAATCGAAACAAGTATTACAGTAATATGAAAGTCTGGTATATCGACCCCTCTTACAAATGAAACACAAAAGTATTTATACAAATACAGAGGCATAAAATTGCCCAAATTAGGAAAACTGAAATACTGTGAATGTCTGCGAATAATAACTGAAAAATACAATAAAAATGAGCATGCTAAGTTTGATCCATGACTGAAAGCATGGATCAAACTGATCTCATTGCATTGTAGAGGTTGTTTCCCACTACGATTGTCCATGAGAGGTCTGAAGATCTAGGCGGTTTCAGTGGCAGTTTTGAGGAAACCAATAGGAAAACATCCATGTAGATGGATTTGTTGACAAAACCCATGTTTTTATTCTCTTTGAGGTTGTCTAGAACATACTCAACCATCAAGATTGCTACAGGAAATCAGAGAAGTTACAGGAAATCAACAACTCTACAGGAAATCATGACCTGTCTGTAGGAAATCACATAACTACTTGATAAGATAGTTGATTTGCATAGGATTCGGTCAACACTCTTGAAATTGTAGATAATTCGATTAGGTATCATTTAACTTCAGAAATACTCAAGAATAAAGTGAAATGATACTTTTTAGACTAATTTGCATACCTTAAAGCCCACAATGCCCTTTTGGTTAAAACACATATGATACGGAAGAAAGAGAATAATGAAGGGTCAAAAAGAGTTAAAAATAGGGGGGAGAAAGGCCTTATAACATTATAAAAAATGGACAAAATCGGGACTCAACATATCCTCCACACCTAGCTCCTTGCATGTCCCTTATGCAAGCAAAAAATTTTCACATCAGAAGAAAAATTCTTTCTGTGCCCTATGCTTCAGCTACTATAGCTAGGTGATCCAACTGTGCCCTGCTAGACTTAGCTTCCTGAACCCTACCTTGATATTCTTCATTATTTTCTGCAGGTGCTTGATCTAAGCTTGTTTTTCTCTTCATGACTCAACATTCCTTCTAATGCTTCGCTTTCCACTCCTCCATTTCTTTCTGCAGACATAGGATGTTCTCCTTTAGAGTTGTGTTTTCCCTCCGAAGAACCCATTCAGACACAGTGATCTTGGTGATAGCTTCCTCCATCTCCTTCAGGGAATGCTTCTTTTTAGAGGTTTCCACATCCCTATGCTGACCTTGAGAGGATTGAGGTAGACTTGGTTCTTCTCGCTCTCTACAACCTTTGACTATTTTCTCCCTACTGTCTTGTGTGTCTTGGAAAGACGCGACCTCCAACTCTTCTTTGTAAATGAACACAAATGACTTGATATTTACATGCTTCCCCTTAGACACGTCTCAGGGCTTCTCAACCTTCTTCGTAATTTCAATTTGTTGTAGCTCCTCCTCCATAGTTTCCTTTATCTCTAGCTTTGTTTCCTAACTTCTTGTAAAACACATATCAGGAGCAGCAATACCTTTTGACAGCTTATGCTTCCTCCCTTTAGTTTCCCCAATCACCATCACCTCCTCATCTTTCTTAACCTCCTCTATCGGCTGACCATGGGTCCAGGGTTTCTTTCTCGGCTTCTCAAATGGTTATACCTCTTTGGTTTCCAATAAATCGGGCTCTTTCTCATCATCCACAAAGTAATTCTCTACTAAAAGCTCTTCTCATGTTTTGTTCTATTTCTTCAAAACCTCTGTAACGATAATTTTGACAAGAGCATGATGATAAAGGTTCTCCTCTATATGTGATACCCTCTCCTTGGCATAAGTAGCCATCTTCAACAAAGAAATTCTAAGATAATATGGTAAATTCAAGGGTTTGTCTCGGAAATGGTCAAGGAGACAATTATGAAATAGGAAATATAACCCAAAATGACCTTGACAGGTGATATACTTCTGCAAGAGAAATAAGAGACGTCGGTACTTACTACTAAGATAATCGTGTGGAATCCCCTTACTCCAGTCTGGATCTGCATGCTCTTTTCTGAGGAAGGGTGTGCACTTATCCTTATTGAATCGTTGGTGTTTAAACCAACGCTCTCCTTCCTATGGAATTCCACATGCTCTGGCCACCAACTCCTCTGTCAATATGAACTTAATGTTACCCACCCGCGCCCTTTTTCATTTAGGTTTAGAGAAAAAGAATTCATCACTTCTAAATTATGCCTGCTAAAATTTGAGAATAGAGGCAACCATCCTACATTTTCCAACCTCTTATCACTATGTGGGTAAGCGTCAAGTAATTTTGGACCCTGAGGTTCGAATTTGATGGTGAACTGCATTTTCAATAGTGGCTAGGAGTGGGAGAGAGCAGAGTTTGATCAGTTCACTGATATGCCTTTGAGACAAAGCGAAATAATTCAAACTCGATAAGAACAAGAATGTTTTATTTTAGGAAAGGTGTAGGGTAATAAGGCAACATTGAACAATGTGGAATGTGATCATGATTTCCATCATGATATATTCAGCGAGATAAATGTTGGGAAGATAATCAAAATAATAATTGGGAATGGGAACTCGTGTTATGACACAACGGCTCATCACCGCCTTATTCCATGAGGGTGGCCGTTTTTGGTGCACTAAGATGTCTTTTTATATGCAATCTTAATTCCTAAACTAATTGGCAACCCAACGAAAATCTTTTTATCTCAAGAGTGTCAACACGATATATGCAATGAATTCAGAGGTTAACTAATAATAAATCATTGTAATTTCTAATGACTGTCTCTTCAAACTCAATCCAAACAATTATGAAAGAAGTAACTCTGAAAGAAATTCATAACAAACCTTGCAATTCTACTTAACCTATTATGGAAACAGATGAATTTGAATACAACTATAAAAATCACACCTGATAATCTTAAATGGAATTGAAACTAACTCACTTAATCATTAAAGAGAACTGCGACAATTGAACAACAAATGATAATTGAACAACAAATCCAAATTGAACATCAACTGATAAGTGAACAACAAATGATAATTGAACAACAAATCCTAATTGAACAACAATTGATAATTGAACAACAAATGATAATCAAATGATATCTGAACAGCAAATAACTATATGAGCATATTACGGAAAGCGATCAATTCTATCTCTGAAATCTATGATAACATTACTTGGAATGAATCAATGATCTAATGCTAGAACTAACATAACCAATTCAATCAAAAGAATTATGCCTATATAACACATGACTAAGTTTGAATCTCGAATGAACAACAAAAGAAAATTGGAATCAACAATCCTCATGATAATCGAAATGATATTAACTTAACATTAACAAACAATAAAGAATAAATAGAAAAGATTATAGCATAGGTGAAGCAGTAGATCTTCTCTTGACTAGGCCCAAAGTCGCCAGAAGTCTCTGCTATGAGATACTCAAAATATAATTATGATTTAAATGCAGTATTCTTCATTAAAACCAGTAACAGAGTTACAACATCACCAAGGTAACAGTATTATATGTCCAAAAGAATGATTACAAACTGTGAATTTCTGAACTAGTCGTGCAATTTTCCTTTCAGCCTTATATACAAGGTTTAGAAAAGTAAATAGATAAAAGCGAATACTCAAGATCAAGGTATCCTGAGGATTTTGCAATACTCGATTTGATTTCATCATAAAATATCATGAGTCTTCTTGTTCTTCCGTTGTCCTTTGTTGCCTCTGACACTGTCTTGTTCCTTTATGAGATGATGTTATTTTGTCACTTGAACAACTATCATCCAATTCGCATCTTTTGCACATAAATATAGTAAAAATCAGTTTTTCCTGCTTAGATTCGCCTAATTTGTTACTGATTACTTTTACCCAACTTTATCTGTTATTTCCTATACTTTTATACATAAACAAAGATAATCATGTGCGGATGGGTGCTAAATAAAGCTATTTAGAAGGGTTAAACATACCTTTTCCTTGACCCAACATACTCCCCAGCTTACCTTGTTGCATGTGCTCATGCAATTAAATGGTTTAGGTGCAACTCAGTTAGGGAATAGGCAGGATATACCTCATCCTTATAAACTCTAAAGCCATTTTTCTTCTTAAGTACAACAAAATCCTAGTTTACTTCTTGATCCTTCACATTGTGGTCACTGTGGTACTTATCTAAAGGATACCATATGATTGGGGTTCTATACCGACATCCTATCCATTCAAACCCCATGGTTAAGACCATGTTACTGTATTTATGGAAGCAAGAGGAGGTAGCCTTAAAATTCTAGTATCCAAATGGTTCTGTGTTTCTAACAATATTGTTGGAGACTTCCCACCTCTGTTTGGCTGCAGACAAGGCTTCTTCCTCGATCTCCTGGAATTACTCCTTCCCAACTTGTATAATATCTATGTGGAATGGCCCTAATTGGCCCGATAGAGAGATGCAAGGTTTTTTTATGTTCCCCCCTAACCCATAGGTTGATGTCATATTCATGCTTTCTAAAAGTATTATGAGCCTTGGCCCACTTGATTTGGTTAGTAGAAAAGGAATGAAATGCTTGGAATTGGACATCCCCTATAAAGGCACTAGGATTGTTGTCTTTGTCATCTTCTAAAAAGAAATTGTGCATGTAAATTTCACACAGGAGGCACTGTACCTGCTCAATATGCTTTCTAAAGCACTTGACAAAGTCTGGTGTAGCTTTTATCTCCACAGAATTTCCAGCCTTAACAACTTTGATTTTTAGCAAGAGGTACCTTTCCAAGAGGAATAATGCATAGTTTGTAGCAGGAGCTCGGCATGACAGGGTGTCTGAATAAAGAGAGCAGTCAGTCTCCAACTTCTCTTTAGCCTTTTGTAATTTTTCCTATGCTTTCTCAACCTTTTCCTGCTCAGCCTTGTATTGAGTGAATGTCTCATCCCCATTGGCTATGAGTGCCTCAAACTTTTTCCTTAATTCTTGATGTACACGTAGGGGCATTACTTCATTTTTGTTCTAAGTTAATTCCTGCTAAACCTTCAGCAATTCATTCCACAATCTCCTAATGACTGCCTCCCTTACTAAGGGAATGTAAGAAGGTGTTTTCTCTATTTGGGCTTCATTATCTTGTGTCTCCATAGGCTTAGTCTTAACAACAGCCTCACTTGCTTCTTGAATTATGAAAAAATCAATTGGGATGCTTTCTTCAGCATCAATTTGAACGGAAGTGTTCATAGTAGGGTAGTTTGTTTGAGTCTCCTGTGGGTAAACACAGGGGTCTTCAGTATGCATTTCATTGCCTTCTACAATATGTGGCCCTATCTGAGTTTCCTTTAAACAGACCAAAAGAATCTCAGTTTGGGTTTCAGCGTCTTTTCCAGAAAAATTTTCTGTCTATGTCCTTGTGGTCTCCATTTCCACTTTCAATTTTTTTTCTCTGACTACTTCTTTTAGCCACTTCCTTAGCTTCCCAATTATTCTCTTCTATTTTCTATACTTTTTAAGCAATTTTCTGAGCCTTTCCTTGCAGGTTTTCTCTATTATGAGGCTTTCAACCGGTGGTGGTGCAACTTCATTCCCTCAAGTTCATGCTCAGGTGGTATTGTGTCAGCATTCGGGATGGTTTCAATTGGAACTTATCTCCCGATGGAGATTCACCTTCTAACTCTTTTTCATCATGAATTTCTCTCTCAGGACACCCCAATGGAATGGTTTCTCCTGAGAAATTATCGTTCTCTAGGATTTCTTCTAGGTGGACATCATCCTCGGGGGACTTCAAAAAACAAGCATTTCCTGGTTGATTTTCATCTCCCAAGTTTTCATCTATAGGATTTTCTTCATCTAGGGGATCCAATGGACCAGTATCTGTTGTCTGATTTTCTTCTCTAATGGCTTCCTCTTCATGCACCTCAACTTCAAGGGGTTTTTCCGCATAAGGGAATGGTTCCCTCTCTTCTTCCAAAAAATCAATAAATGATAGGGTTTGATCATAACCAGGGTTGTCAGCAGAGGTAGACTGGTTGGGGGTACAACTTTGTCCTTCAACATTCTCAAATCATTATCTTCCCTCACCAAATATCCCCATATTTTCTAATACCCTGGCCACCTCTTCCTCATAGTCTTGCAAAGGGGCCTTTTTCGGACTTGGAGGTGGTGTGTGAGATGTCATGACCTCATTTGTTTGAATTCAGGTATGTCACTGGGACTTCACTCGTGCAGAGTGCCTATGTTTTGCTAGGTTCAAGGGCATAGAGGAATTCTTCCTTTCTAGTGTCCTTCTCAGACCTAGGGTTCTTGGCCCTTGTTGTTCTGTTGCTGGGTTTTCTGTAGGTGGGGCCAGAGTGGGATTTACAATGTTGTCCAAGGTTAGTTGTTGCTGGGCTAGTCCATGCATGATAATCAATTTGATCATCCCATGATGACTGATGACTATGTGTGTGTCCTTAGCTTTCCTAACTCAACGAGCGACATCATGCAATAGGGAATTCAAATAAAACAAAAAATTAATTGAAATTTTATGTTTTAGGATGGCGAACGGTTTGATTTGGCGAGGCTTTACCACATCCTATTGACCATTGCATGTGATGTACCTTTACACAATGACTGCCAATTCCTGTCATGGTTTTCTTAACACTGAAGGGTCAATCCCTTTTCCTGTTCGCACCAATTTCTTGCCTGGAATACTGCAACCGCATTGTACAGAAGGACTTGTTTATCTATCCATTTTGTTCCCTCAGCCGGAAGTCTAGTGACTTCGGCTATGACTGCTTCAGAGACCATTATGTCCCTACCTCTTACTATGGTGTTACCATTCTGCAAATTTTGTAGGAATCAGAGTGTCATCTCTTCGTGAAATCCCTGCAATTTATTCATATATTTCAGCCATCCAGTGTGCTCAAGAATTGCACAAGCTTGGTTCGATACCATGAACACTATGGATTTACTTCGGATGGCTCTACCTCACATGGCTGCTATTTTTCTATGACTAGTTCACTCGCATGCACTTCTCTTGCACTTTCGCAGTTTAGAACAACGTCAAAGAACGTTAAAGAAATTAATAGGAAAATGACGTTGTTTTGGGAATTATCATCATATACAGTCAAGTCATTTGTCTCATCAGCAATATTTGATGCAGGCTCATAATCAATCTGCATGCCATCCATAATGGTTGTCGTCCTTTCTCCAATCAGAAATACTTTGATAATTATTACACATACATAATCATCATGCAGTCCTTTACCTGGAAATCAATTTAATAATTATCACACAATTATCCATAACTATCACACATGTTGTTCATACACAGACCATCCCCCTCCAATGAGAAAAGGGTGTCCATGTCTGCCAAGCATGTGAAAAGCAAGAGAAATAATTGGTAGTTCATAAATGTAGGCAACCAATCCATAAAAGCAGTGCGATATATGACAAAGAAATTAAAGTAATACACGTATCAGAGGTGAAATGGCCGAAAAATAAAAACAAAGATTTAAATCATTATGTCAAAAGATTTTCACCTTAAGTGGTATTAGTAACAAATTCATAATTGACAGTAAGTATTAATGACTGTCATAAAGTGATTGGACAAATATAATATAATGAATATAAAACAGAAGTTACCATACATGTTGGCTTGTAAGGGTGTTGTTCAAATGAGAAATTTCCTTTAGAAATGAATCCATAGGTGGTAATAGAATATAGAGCATTGTGCAGTGTAAGGTAGTACTTCGATATGACAAGCAAAGCCATTGCTGCCAGCAGGCGTTCATAGTCTCGATAGAGTTTCTTTTTAACCCCACAAATGAGATTAAGCCTCCTTTTAGTATGTAGATGATTCTTTATTTTCATGTGATAAAGAGACCACTATGCTGGCATGATAATCAGATAATCATAATGTCATTCACTAGGATATAACAAAGTGATCAGGCTAGCTTGTGATGAGACCCCCTGTCCTTCTGACAATTTTAATTATCAAGAAGGTCATTACCTTAGTTTGGTGGCCAAAATGAAATGTCACTTGTTACATCCTTATGATCATGGTAGGTTGGCTCGTGATGAGACCCCCTATCCTCTTTTGTTGCATTTTCATATGTCGTTATTTTCATATTTTGATGCTTTTATTATAAAAAAGAGGGAGCCTCATTTACTCCTTAACAGTCAGGTATGGTGTAAAATAAAAATTCCAATGAAAGTTTATACTTTTACCCCCATATCATCATATCAAAGGGATTTATCCATTTGAAAGTGTGAAAAATAAGCCAGCATGGTTTTAAAATAATGAATCATTTTATGATGTGTCCAAAGAAAAGATGTTCAACCAGTCATTATAGAGATGCACCATGTCAGATTTTGAATAAAGATAACCATCAAAAGGCTTCATAGTTCATAATGGTATTGACATTACTGTTTTTGTTTATGTTAGGCACAAATCCAATCAGATGGTGTTTATTCAAAACATAAAGAAAAATAAAGATGGAAAAATGACCGACGATGAAATAGTAAAAGAAATCACAGTTCTTCCTACAAAAGCACAAAAAGTGTTGTTCAATTGATTGAACAACAATCGTTCAATTGATTGAACAACAAAATCGAAAAGAAAACAAAATTGTTGTTCAATTGATTGAACATCAATCATTCAATCGATTGAACAACAAAATCGAAAAGAAAACAAATTTTTTGTTCAATTGATTGAACAACAATCGTTTGGACAAAAAATTGAAAAGAAAAACAAAATTGTTGTTCAATTCATTGAACAACAATCGTTCAATCATTTGAACGACAAAATTGAAAAGAAGGAAAAAAAATGCAAAAGTGTTGTTTAATCGATTGAACAACAATCATTCAATATTTTGAACAACAAAAATCGAAAAGAAAAAACGAAAAATTGTTTTTCAATTGATTGAACAACAATCGTTCAATCGTTTGAACAACAAAATCAAAAACGTAAACGTGTACAATCATTCAATCGTTTAAATAGAAAAATAAAAAATGTAAAAGTGTTTTTCAATTGATTGAACAACAATCGTTCAATCGTTTGAACAGCAAAACCAAGAACTTTAAAGTGTTGTTCAATCGATTGAACAACAATCATTCAATCGTTTGAACAACAAAAATGGAAAAACAAAAAAAAACACAAAAAACGTTGTTAAATCGATTGAACATCAATCATTCAATTGATTGAATAGAAAAAATGGAAAAGATGCAAAAAGTGATGTTCAATCGGTTGAACAACAATCGTTCAATATTTTTAAAAACAAAAATCCAAAAATGTAAAAAGTGTTGTTCAATCGATTGAACAACAATCGTTCAGTCATTTGCAGAACAAGAATAAAAAAAATGCAAAAAGTGTTGTTCAGTCGATTGAATAGAAATCGTTCAATCGTTTGAATAACAAAAATGGAAAAATGTAAAAATTGTTGTTCACTCGATTGAATGGCAATCATTCAATAGTTTGAACAATAAAAATAAAAAAATAAAAAAAATGGTGTTCTGTTGATTGAACAACAATCGTTCAATCGTTTGAACAACTATAATAAAAAAATACAAAAAGTTGTTATTCAATTGATTGAACAGAAATTGTTCAATCATTTGAACAACAATATAAGCATAAAAATAAGTGTTGTTCAATTGATTGAACATCAATCATTCAATCGATTGAACAACAACACACACAAAAACATAAGTGTTGTTCAATTGATTGAACAACAGTCGTTCAATCGATTGAATAACACTTACCAAACACACAAAATAAGAAAATTCTCATATTTACATGGTGATGCCTAACTGAATTGCAATAAATAAAAAATAACATATAAATTATTTACGATTTAAAGAAAATGAAAATTTTACGAAAGAAAAGTTGTCGTTTCATCACTCCTTGCAACTAAGATTTTCATAGAAGGGTCCTCATGTACCCTCTGGTAGAAAGACTCCTTGGTGAGTGGTTTGTGATAGAGATGCACCCAATGCCCATTCACCTTGAAAGAATGGCCAGACCCGTCAATGGTAGTCAAAGTGAGAGTACCATTGTTATGTACTTCTTGAATTTCATAAGGGCCGAACCCCTTTTTGAATTGTCTTCTTTTTTATAAGGCTGTTGTTGTAATTTTCCCTTTGCTGTTGAATAATTGCAGTCCGTTGCAGAGAAAGCAGTCGAGCCTCTTCTAGTTCATTGATTTGTTGAATTCACTTGGTTTAGGCTTCTGTTAAATCCAATCCCACTTCTTGAGTCGTTTCTAGAGTCTTTATTTTGAATTCAATCAAAAAAATAGGTTCTTTGTCGAAAAAGAGTTGGTATAGAGAGTATCTAGTAGTATTCCTCCAAGTCATGCGATAAGCCCATAAGGCCTCTGGTAGTCTAGCAATCCAATCTCGCCAATGTGTTGAGACTGTCTTGGTCAAAATTCCTTCAATGTCCTTATTGGTACTTTCGACTTGTCCGTTCGCCTGTGGGTGATACGAGGAAGTGATCATGTGTGTAATGTGATGATTTTTGAGAGTGGATGTAATCTTGTGTCCTACAAATTTCCCTCCCCCATCTATTATCACTTCCCATTGTGAACCATATCACATGAATAGCCCAAAGAGGAAGTTAATCATGACTTCCTCTATAGCTCTTGGTAAATCTACTGTTTCCACCCATTTCGCCACATAATCTATGGCAACCAGTATGTAGGCTTTCTGATTTGATGGCGGATGTAATGGGCCAACAAAGTCTAGTGCGCATCATTCGAAGGGTTCTATGATTACTTGGGGTTACAACAGAATTTCATCAGATTGGCTAGGTTGGCCCATCCTTTGGTAGATATCACAAGCGTGGGCATATTTCTTAGCATCCTTAAAAATAGTGGGCCAATAATAGCCCATCTCTGGTACCTTATGCCCTATCCTTCGATCTGCAAAGTATCCCCCATAGGGCTCATCATGGCAAGCCTTCAAGATTTCATAAATCTTATTCTCGTGAATGCATTTTCATATACACATATCGGACCCTGTGTGAAAAATATATCTGCTAATCTAAGAGAATCGAGCATTGCGCTGGAGGATCTGTTTCCTTTCCCTTACTATCAAATGCTTGGGCAACTTCCCCACTGTTACACAACAATTTTTCACTGTTTGTCACCGTCCCTATTACCCCTCACCCGCACACTGGAAGACTCATTCCGATACCTGTGAGAAGTGACATGACCTGAAACCACTTGCATCATATTCCTCTAAGTATGAGCTTCATATGCCCTGAAGACATCTCCTGCAAAATACCCATGAAAACAGCTCTTTTTGCAGTAGCGCGGGTCCACAGTTCACTGCCCGCGCCAATGGGGGAAATCCTCTAAAAAGGGCATGCCATTGGCGCTCTGTCTCAGAGTCGCACTCGCGCCAACTGAATTGAGTAAAGTTTTTAACCAACAAGCTCCTGAAGGTTCTCTTTAACCCATTCACCAACTGAATCTATGTTGAGCTAGGATTGGTTTGGCTTAGAATCTCCATAGAAAGGAAAGTGGTTTACCACCTTTCATGGAAGTTTCCAAGTGATAAAGCCAATCCCATGAATAATGTGGTTGATCCTATCTCTTTCTTCTCTATCTATAAAAGCTTGCCTCTATGCCTTGAGCAAGCTGGTCATAGTTACAGTAGTTCTGGTCCCAGCATAGTGATAGAGAGTTTGAAACCGCAGAGCCTTCTTTGCACCCATAAGAACAAAGCTAAGTAAGGAGATTCTTGTCACCCAAAGAGAGAGAGGCTTGTTCCTCATCCCAACAAGCTTTGCAAGACTTGTGTAGCTGACTACCCAGCCAAAGGAGGATTTGACGTCGAAACAATGGTTGTATTCTTATTTGTTACTTATTAATAATAGATGACTATCATTATGGTTCCACTCTCATTGTCTTATGTTTGATGTTGAGTTATATCTTTTCTGATTGATATATAGTTGCATCTACTAGATTTTATGCTTGTTTTTGTGTTGTTCTTTGCATGTGCAGGTGTCCAATCATGGAGATCATGGGGATCGTGACCGGCCAAGGAAAAGGAACGAGGGCGACATCTCTTCTACGAACACTAGCATTGGAATCCAAGTAGGTTCTCACCATCTACTTTGTTTTTGCAATTAGGAACTTGTGTGATAGCATTGTGTGATTGTTGCTAGACCCGGTCTGGGTTAGTAGGGATTGTCTTTGTCCGCAGAAAGGATTTACCTCTACAACAATTTGGCGACTCCGCTGGAGAGTTAGTCTTGTCTCTTTGGTTCTCTTGTTTGATTGCTTAGATAGCTTTCTGGGTTGGATGCTCTGTTGTCTCTTGCTGCCTGGTCTGTCTGGATACTGTCGACCAAGCCTTGGACTGCTTGCTTTTATTTTTAAGCAAGCAAACTTGATTGGCGCTCTTTTTTTGCATGACAATTGCGGAAATTGGCGCCACTTGCCAGTGTACAGCCCGCGCCAATCCTCAATTGGTGCTAGTTTTCCGCCTGACAGTCTCGCCAGGCCTGTGAAATTTTCCAGTTTGCTTGTTTATAGCCTTCCAAGCTTGGGTTTTGTGTCTAGCTACACCTTTTTCAATCACTTGAGTGTGTCAGAGTCTTGTTTGACTGGTTTTGAGTTTTTTGGCAAATTACTAATTTGATTTCCTTTGATCTTACTTGGAGGTTTGTCTCAATCTTTTCACAATTTTGCATCTTTTTGCTTTTTTTTTTGCAAACAATTTCCCCCTCATTCGGGGGGGGGGGGGGGGGGGCTAAATTGTGTATGAGTTTTAATCGCCTTTGAGTGTTTTTAGTTTATGATCTTTGGAACTCACACCTGTTTTTCTTGATTTGCACTTGGTTGGTTCTTAGATTACATTAGAATCATCGTGTGTTTGAGAATTCTCTTGCATAGATCACACTTTCACAATTAGAATTCTCATTTTCAGGATATGAATGAAAAGTGTGCATAGATTACATTTGCATACTTTGGGTGTTTGCCATTTTCTATCGATTTCACGTTTTAGCCCTAGGACATCTAATGGCTTTGCGTGTCGAATTTTTGGTCTTCTATCGTTCCAGTCGACTTTTTGGTTACACTCTTGCACTTGTTCAAGTGGTTGTTAAATATTTTATTGCGTTATTCGAGTGATTTACTTCTTTTTCACTTGGATTCCACTCGGCTTCGTTTTGGGCCTAGATCACATGGCTCATTGAAGTCTTTGGTGTTTTTCTTCATTTTGAAAGACTGCCTTGGTATTGCGGGGACTTGATTGTGTTCTCATTGAGTGAATTTTGTCTCTTTTACTCGTCGTTATTATCTCTCAAAATTTGTTTAGTGCACTTGGCCATTGAAAAGAAAACGAACAATCTCTTTTGCGTTGAATTAGTTAATGGAAATTAGAGCTTTTCATTGATTAGTGACTTTAAAGAAAAGTTTCATTTATTGCCATTAGCTGCATTAGAGTTATTGTTGATTGTTTTATGGTCATTTTTGTTTTTGTGAAATCTCTCAACCCTCTCGTAGTTAGTGTTCATCGAACAAAATGATATTCTTTGGCATATAGCTTGCATTTAGGGAATTATGAGAGATTACATACGGTAGGACCTGGAAATTGAAACTTAATCAAAGACCAACCATAAAATGAACTGAATGAACTTAAAAATGCATTGGAACATAACGCTCACTGTTTAGAGGTCTAGGCTAGAGACGTGCTCTGGCGTTGTTAAACCTAGTCACTGTTGTTTCACATTATGGTTGGGTGATTCCTCGTTTTGTGACTCGATAGTGGTCTAGCATGGACTTGAGCTCCCACGTACCGTCGCGTATATAGGGGAGACCCCACTAGGTTATCATCCTTTATCCATAGGAAGCCGTGTTTTCCGCCTTACAAGCCGTAACGCACCAAACACAGCATTCAGGAAGATTGACTGCCGTACGGGAAGTCCTCAGTTTTCATATGACTGCCAAGGTGTATATGCAGTTTTACGGATTTGTTTGGTAAACCCTTTGCCTAGTTTCTCCAGAGTAGTCACTTTTGATCCTTTTCGGACTCCCTAAAAGAAAAGGCTCACCTGAGCGTTTGTCACTTCAGGCTCACTAAAAATTCGAAGGAGACTAGAGTCATCTTTTTGTCCTTTTCTCGACTCTTAAAACATGAAAAGGCCAAGTTGTGTCCTTGCGTCTTAAAATTTATTTGGTCGCGATTAACATTACTTGGTTAGATCTTGTTTGCCTTAGCTTGAGTAGGCTTCTTTTCGTTCTCGATTGCAACTTTTCCGGGGTTCACCAACCCAAGGATCTGTTGGCATTATGATTCAAGTGTTGTCCTTGATGGCAACTCACTCAGAGGTTGGTACAGGTGCTCAGAGGTTAGTACAGGTGATGGCAACTTAATCAGAGGACAGATCTTAGTACAACATACCAAGAAAGTTCATACACGCAGGTTCGTTAAGCCCAAGTCGCGTATACAAGCAGGTTCACTATATACCAAGTCGCGTATACGCAGGTTCTTTATATATCAAGTCGCGTGTACACGCAGGTTGGCTTCAGTAAAAGAGCGTGTATGTGGAAAAGTACCTTTGGTCCGTGGCGGTTAGTCCTTGGAAGTTGTGCCTATGGTTTCGGACCATGGTGTCTTGACGGGCTGTTACACTAAAAAATGTCACCATGACCACTTACAGTTAGTATGGCTCAAATCAACAGTCATGCTACCCTCTTAGGCAAGTCTTATGCCTCTGTTATCCATCTCAAACTCAAAGAAGAGAGAAAGTCTTGTAAAAAATATGTTTATCTCTGGGGTCGCAGGTTCTCTCTAGCCTTACCTGCGGGGACGCTGACCATGTTCACAAAAGGTGCGTCCTTGGACGCTCTGTATGTTAAGGGACAGGTGCGTCCTTCTGTAAAAGGAAAAATGCGCGAGTTTCATCTTAAAAAAGTTACTTGTGGTTACTTCTAGAACTTTCTAGAGGTCGGTTTGATGATTTGGATGCGCCTCCAGTTGGTTCATGTATCTCTATTAAGGGGGAACTTATCCCATCAATAAGGGAGCTATCCCACCCAAAGAGGGGGATTATCCCATTGATGGTGGACCTGAATAACCTCTTTACAGCACTATAAATAAAGACATTGAGCCAGAGGGAGGAGAGGTTGGAGCTATACATTTTCTTTGGGTAAATGCTGCAGGAATTAGGACTCCCATTTAGAACCTTGTGAGGAGAGATTGTCTTTGCTTGATTCTACTTGGAAGTGGGTGAGCTTTGTCAAAGTAGAGGAAAACCCTTGATGGACCCTGGGAGGAACTTGCACAACACCAAGGCCAGGTTGTAAGAGTTTCTTTGTTTTGTTATTAATACAAACTGTTTTATTTTTCTCAATAGCTTGTGTTAATGAGTTATTTCATGTGTTCCTTGGTCTGCATGTTGAATATATGTTTTATTATATGAAATGCAAGTGCTTGGTAATTGTTTGATTGTTTGTGGTTGCAGGAATTGACTTGAAGGAGGAGCTCATCCGGATCGGCAAGGACGGACTACAACAACCGCATTTTGGAATAAGGTAAGCCTAAACACTTGTAGTTTTCATGTTTTAAAAGGTATATTTAGAGAAAGATCACTCCATTTTGTCTTGTTTGTCACTAGAGAGTTTAGACTCCTAGGGAGGTCAGTTGTGTCCACACAAACGACTTTTTCCGCCACGACAAATTGGCGACTCCGCTGGGGAATCCATTAATTTGAAAGTCTTTTCCTTTGTGTGAACTTTGCTCTGAGAAAATCATTTTTATTTTCTGGTTTTTGACTGTGAGAATTAGTATTTGGGTGGCTTAGCTTTAGATTTAGTTAGATTTTGTTTTTCTTAACTTTTCCAGAAGGACGCACCCTCTGAGTACTGCACAGTGCGTCTTTGGACGCGCTGTTGCCGTTTGCACAGAGCGGGCCCGCGCCTGTTCTAACGGGTTGCCTGCGTCTTCCTGTAAAAATTTAGGAAAACTCCATTTTTGCTTTAATTGCTTTTAGATTTTGTTTTTCTTAGTGTTTTCTGCCCAGATCCTTTAGTACCCTGCCAAAAATTTTCACCTGAACTTGTTTCATTAGCATTCCTGCTTTTAGCTTTCATCAATTGGGTGTTTTGAGTCTCTTTTTTGAGAAATTCTTAATTTGATTTCCTTTGGTCATTACTTGGAAGTTTCTCTCAGTCTTTTCACAATTTTGCATCTTTTTGCATGGGGGGCTAAATTGTGTATGAGTGTTAATCGCCTTTGAGTGTTTTTATGTTTTGATCTTTGGAACTCTCACCCAATTTTCTCGACTTGCACTTGATTGGTTCTTAGATTACATTAGAATCATCTTGTGTTTGAGAATTCTCTTGCATAGATCACATTTGCATAATTAGAGTTCTCAGTTTCAGAATATGAATGAAAAATGTGCATAGATTACATTTGCATACTTTTCATGTGAATTGTGCATAGATTACAATTGCATAGTTTACATTCTGAAAAATCAATTGTAGATTTAGATCAGCTTTCTTTGATTTGAATTTACACAAAAAATAAAAACAAAAAATGGTTTGGAATTGATTTGCATTAGTTTTTCTTGATAAAATTAGTGCATCAATTTTTTGCATTGTCGGAAGTGAATGGAAACTCTCTCTTTACTTTAGTTAGGATTCATCGAATTGAAAAGATTACATTATCATATTCGATTGCATTCAGTTGAGTCGGGTCATAACACCATTGGTTTCATCTCCATTTACCCCTTTGAGTAATAACAGCCTTAATAACACAACGCTTAATTAAAATTCATCTAGTAATTTTTACATTTCTAGGGCTCTGAAACACCAATATAGCTTAGGCTAGTGTCTTGGAGTAGGAGAGTAATTAACTCTCCAAGACTACAAAACCAAACAGATAGTTTATCTTGCGTAGAATAAATCCAATTGTTTCAATTGCACTCTGGGAAAGCTCCTCTTAAAGGAGAAGCACGAGCTCGTGTCCGAACCAGTGAGGGGATCATTCCCCCCTCGTTGGGAACGACGCCAGACAATACGTATTACAAACGGTAAACCTCAGATTAACCATTGTCGAGGAGCCAGGGGTCACTTATCGGTAAACCTTGGATTATTGTCAAGGAGCCGGTAAGGGGATTGAGCTTGTTACTCTGCCCTTGCATGCTGTCGGAGTTTAGACTGTTCCCCCAGGTGTAATTGTTGTGATTGGTAACTTTAGTGACCATAATCTTTAGGGTTCTACCGAGGTGACGGTGGAGGGAAGGTCCCACTGTACCTGGAGCAAACGTCGGTTATACTCACTTGGATTTTCCGGGGGGTTCACTTCACTCGAGACAGTTAAAGTGGAGGAACTTGGTCCGGTCTATTCATTAAGCAGGTTGCCGGGGTAACTGTTCCACCCACCACTTCTTTTCTGAATTCGGCGATGTTGGGCTTCATCACCAACTAGTGTTTTCGGTCCGGAAGGCTACTGTTTGTGTATGGTTTGACTCCTAGATTTGATAGCGCGTGTTAATTTGTTTGTTTTTACTTTTATAGACCATAGGTGTGATTTGTGAATTTTAATTGTTAGGTGTGAATTGTGAATTGTTAATTTTAGTTATAAATTGTTAATAAAATTCACTGAAGTTGAATATAATGGCAAATGTTCCGGAATTTATCAACCTAGGAACCCCTCCTAATGAGAATCCTAGTACTTTTCCTTATTTTGGAAATTTTGGTCCTCCTTATATGGCTACTTTGTCATTACCTGGATTTACAATAGGTTTACCAATATGGTTATTTTCAACTTCGTTGACCCAAAATACTCCAATTGTTCCATCTCAACCGGATGCTTTGCCTCAACAGAGTTCACCATCTCAACATCACCAACCTTCTGTTGACCCTTTACCTTCTTCACCTAATTTTTCTTCCTCCATTTCTTCCTCTTCGCCTGGTAAAAGCCTTGATGCTAGTAACCAGGAGGCTAAGAAGAAGAAGAAAGGGAAGAAGAAGAAGAAGAAGAAGAAGCAAGATAAGAAAGAAGTCAACCAACCAACCATGGCTGTAAGTGTTAGTTGTGTTGAGGAAAATTCCGACATGCACCGTAAACCCAAATACCTTTGCAGGCTTTGTAAGGGTGACCACTTCCTTGTCAATTGTCCTGGTATTCCAAAGGTCTTGGAAATATGGTCAGAAAAATCTCATCAATTTTCTATTGATCCATCAACCAGTGATAGTCAGGTTCCTGGGAAAAAGGGTAAAGTTAGGTTTCCTTGTAAGTTATGCAAAGGGAGTCATCAAACTCACATTTGCCCTCACATGGATGAAGCCTCAACATTGTTGGAAAAACTTACTGTTCCACAGCAAGAATTTCCAACTGGTTACCGTAAACTTTCTCCCAACCTGCCGTCAACTGACGGAGTGATTGATCTAAATTCAAGAACAGTCAATCACACTCTTCCATTGGAGAGTGAAACTCATGTCACTCAGGTTGATGATCCATTAGTTGATCAAGTGGTCGATTCAATTTCACATTCAGTCGATCCCACTTTCCATTTAGAAAGTGAACTTCATACCGCTCAGGTTCTTCTTGTTACATCAGATTCTTCTATGCCAGGGGGCATTTCACCTGTTTCTACAGAACCCCCTCCAAGTACTGAGGTCTTTTCCTTTGATTGGAATAGACTGACAGAACCTCGTCTTCCTTCCTCCATCCCTTTCCAAATCATTGTCAAGGCTGGTGGTAGAGACATACATCGTACTCAGGTAGATGAAGGTGCTTCTGTTAGTATTTTATCCTCAACTGTTTGGAAAGCTTTGGGTTCCCCTCAGCTTGCGCCTATTACGCAGAATTTGAAAGCTTTTAACAGAACCATTAGTGAACCTTTAGGGATCCTTCCTAAGTTTTCTATTACCTTGGAAGGTAAAACTGTCTGTATTGATCTTATGGTAGTTCGAGGTCCCTTGGATTTCAATTTACTCCTTGGGCGAGACTATGTTTATGCAATGAAAGCTGTCGTATCGACACTCTTTCGCGTGATGTCTTTCCCTCACAATGGCAGTATTGTGACTGTAGACCAGTTTTCATTCCCTAGTCTTGTCTCAACTACCAACAATATGACACCCCTAAATGTTCCTGAGTCTAAAGTGGTATCTACCCTGCCACGGGTTAATTATGTGGCAACTGGTCCCATGTTTTCAGTTACTGATGTAAGTGAGCCTCTCACTGTTGATTTAGATCCGGTAATTGACATGGAAAACTCTATGGGATTACTTGAACACGATGTTCTCATCCCTTTTGAGTCCCTTGACATGTGTTCCTTCCAGAGAACTATTCTTCCTTTTGATGAAGACCTCTTGGAAGCCATGATCAAGGTGTGTCCATTGACATGTCTTTCTTCCAGTTGGAAGCCATGATCAGTGTGTACGAGGATAGTTTGTTCCTCTCTCAACCTCGTTAAAAAATGAAATTGGATGTTATGAGGAAAGTTCCTGTTCCTGAGTCAACCTCATTAAAAACTGAATCAGGTAGATAGTAGGTAATATAGGAAAGTAGGATTAGCGAGGAAAGTTCCTTTTACTGTGTCAACATCGTTAAAAAATGAATCAGTGTGTTCAAGGACAATTCCTTTTCCTGTGCCAACCTCGTTAAAAAATGAAACAGGCTGGTATGAGGATAGTTCTTTTACTGAGTCAACCTCATTAAAAAATGAATCAACTAGATTTTAGGCTATATAGATTGTAGAAAGTAAGGTTTTGAGGATAGTTCTTGTTACTGAGTCAACCTCGTTAAAAAATGAATCAGGTTTGAGGACAGTTCCTGTTACTGAGTCAACCTCGTTAAAAAATGAATCAGGTGTGAGGATAGTTTCTTCTAGTCTCAACCTCGTTAAAAAATGAAACTGGATGTCATGAGCATAGTTCCTTGTCTTGTGTCAAGCTCATTAAAAAATGAAACAAGGAGTTGCGAGGATAGTTCCTTTTACTGTGTCAACCTCATTAAAAAATGAATCAGTGAGTCCAAGGAAAGTTCCTTTTACTGTGTCAACCTCGTTAAAAAATGAATCAGTGAGTGTGAGGAAAGTTCCTTTTACTGTGTCAACCTCGTTAAAAAATGAATCGGTGAGCATGAGGATAGTTCTTTTACTGAGTCAACCTCATTAAAAAATGAATCAGGTAGATTTTAGGATATGTAGGTAGATTGTAGCAAGTAGGGTTTTGAGGATAGTTCCTGTTACTGAGTCAACCTCGTTAAAAAATGAATCAGGTATGAGGATAGTTCTTTTCTTGTGTCAACCTCCTTAAAAATGAAACAACTCCCTTTTCAAGTTAAATATTGAAAGTAAACCTTCATTTCATCCAGTCGGTTGAATGCAATGAAGACTGGGGGGCATGTACCTCGCTTTGCATCATTATGCTGGGGGCATGCGAACTTTTTGAGCATAGTTCCTTGTCTTGTGTCAAGCTCGTTAAAATATGAAACAAGGGTAGGTTAAATAGGTAGATTGTAGAGTAGTCATGAGCATAGTTCCTTGTCTTGTGTCAAGCTCATTAAAAAATGAATCAGGGATTTTATGAGCATAGTTCCTTGTCTTGTGTCAAGCTCGTTAGAAAATGAATCAAGGATTTTAGTGCATAGTTCCTTGTCTTGTGTCAAGCTCGTTAAAAAATGAATCAAGGTTTTTAGAGTAGAGTTTTTTGTTAGGTAGATTGTAAAGAGTAGTTATGAGCATAGTTCCTTATCTTGTGTCAAGCTCGTTTAAAAATGAAACAAGGGTTTTGAGGATAGTTCTTTTCCTGTGTCAACCTCACTAAAAAATGAAACAACTCCCACAAGTCTTTCCAAGATCTTGAAAGTGAAGCTTCATTCCATCCACCTCATTGAATGCAATGAAGCTTGGGGGGCATGTACCTCGTTTTGCGTCATTATGCTGGGGGCATGTGGACTTATAACAAGCATAGTTTTTCGTTTCAAGCTTGCGTAAACATGAAACCGAATCTGAGCATAGTTCTTTTCCTGTGTCAAGCTCGTTAAAAAATGAAACAAATCCTCCTCTACTTGAATCGAGAGTTTGACTAGATCTCATAAATGTTAAGTATTTAGGTTAGTTATTTCAGTGTTTTGCATAATTTTCTTATAGTTTTAAGTCGAGTCTTACAAACAATCTCGTACAAGAACCTTCATTCCATCCAGCTTGTACCTGGTTGAATGAAATGAAGCTAGGGGGGCATGCACTCTAGCAGTTATGCTTAGGGGGCATCAAGCACAGTTTTCTCTCTGTTTCAAGCTTGTGAAAAAACGAAACTACTTTGAAGCATAGTTTTTATCTGTTTCAAGCTTTTGTAAAAATGAAACCTATTTCGAGTCGATTTCAGTTATTTTCAAGACTCGTTAAACTCATGAAAATCCCGAGATTATTTTGCTATCTTTCATTCTCGTAAAACAAATGAAAATGCCGAGATCTTTCCGTCTTTTCCTACTCGTAAATTAAATTGAAAGTCGGCCATATGAGTACATTTTTATCATTTTTTCGAACTCGTTAAAACTTACGAAAAAATGAAAACCATGAGTACATTTTTATCATTTTTTTCGAACTCACTAAAACTTACGAAAAAGTGAAACCTAAAGAGTCATCTTTTAAGCCCTTTTCTGACTCCTAAAACATGAAAAGATTGCCGAGCGTTTCTTTTACACTCGTTAAAACGGAATTAAAAGACGGTCCCCTTATAGCTCTTTTCTGATCGTAAAATCAGGAAAAGATTGCCAGGTTTTTGTCGTTTCAAACTCGATACGGAAATAAAACGACGTGTCCTTGATCGCTTTTTACTTTTCAGGTCAGTGGCACTAATTATGAAAGTACTCCTTGGTCGCAAGATCAAGCGGTTCCCCCAGGTATTATTTTATACTTTTTCGGGCTTGAGGGACACAAATCTACGAAAAAGTTCAACTTGGAGTCTTCTTAAGTTTTTCAGACTCTCTAAAATTGAAAAACACCGAGTTTCTCCTATACTGGGCTCGTTAAACTTTTACAGTAAAGGACCTGTTCAATTACAAACAGGAACGAACCACTCCTTCCTAGGGTTCGAATTTAAACTAGGTTGGACTCGTCCGAAGGATGAGCTTATAATCAAGCATATGTTATCCTCCTCAAGCTTGTTAAAAATAAAGAGGTACTTGCCAGAAATGGTGGGGGAAAAGAGAGAAGAATGAACCTGTTTGTCACCTTTTGTCTCAAAAGAAACTTTATTACCACTCTTGAACACGACACTTTTCATTCACCTGGGTTGGGAAATCTTTTACCTCACAGTTGACCAAACCACTTTGAAAGTCTTTAACCGGGTTCCGGGGATTAACTTTGAGTTATTCGTCACCAAGCCATCTGTCGTGTCGTTATGTGTTCAAGAGGTCTGCAAGCAAAAACTTTCATATGCAAAATACTTGTCATCCATTTGACCATCCCTGAGTCAGTCCTTACAGCAACATTTCTTCAACTTGAACAATGATTTCGTGTTGTGGGCTTGCCTGCAACGGGTCGCTTTCTATCGACATCGACACATTATCTAGAAAGATGACTTAGGAATCGACAGCACCTTGAAGTCTGCATGCATCAATGGCAGGTTTCTCGCCTTTGACGTCAGTTTACATCATTGACTTTCGATCAAAGGATTCCGTGAAGTGTTCGACATCAAAACATCTATTCACATTTCACGGGTTGTGCTTGGTACTTTGAGAACCATTGACATTACTGGTGGTTTCTCTCACGCTTGTTAACAGTTTACATCATCGACTGGTAATCAAGTGGTTTCTAACATGTTCGACATCGAATCATTTAATCACATGGCTAGAATCGTACCAATTCGGGAAGTAGAAGTGAAGACCCTGGATCTAGTTTCTACCATCCAGGCTGCGAGGAGTTTTGTATTCATTATCATATGTAGACTAATCATAAACAGATGGCTGCGTCCATACTGTGTCTACAAAAGTCTATAAAAATGATGTACTGCAAGATCATTCCTGTATCAGAATAGTTAGTCCATTAGTTAAAGTTTTGAATCTGAGTATGGGAATGCCTACCTCAGTGATGATATAATCTTATCCATGTATTTTGTGTTGAAAATTGCAGGTTCCAACCAGGCCATCCACAAGACAATCCTTGAAATGATAAAGCGCTTCACCCTTCCTAGAATTACAAAACCCTAAATCTATTCCAGGCTTCGCACTTTAGGGGGCAATCTGTTACACTAAAAAATGTCACCATGACCACTTACAGTTAGTATGGCTCAAATCAACAGTCATGCTACCCTCTTAGGCAAGTCTTATGCCTCTGTTATCCATCTCAAACTCAAAGAAGAGAGAAAGTCTTGTAAAAAATATGTGTATCTCTGGGGTCGCAGGTTCTCTCTAGCCTTACCTGCGGGGACGCTGACCATGTTCACAAAAGGTGCGTCCTTGGACGCTCTGTATGTTAAGGGACAGGTGCGTCCTTCTGTAAAAGGCAAAATGCGTGAGTTTCATCTTAAAAAAGTTACTTGTGGTTACTTCTAGAACTTTCTAGAGGTCGGTTTGATGATTTGGATGCGCCTCCAGTTGGTTCATGTATCTCTATTAAGGGGGAACTTATCCCATCAATAAGGGAGCTATCCCACCCAAAGAGGGGGATTATCCCATTGATGGTGGACCTGAATAACCTCTTTACAGCACTATAAATAAAGACATTGAGCCAGAGGGAGGAGAGGTTGGAGCTATACATTTTCTTTGGGTAAATGCTGCAGGAATTAGGACTCCCATTTAGAACCTTGTGAGGAGAGATTGTCTTTGCTTGATTCTACTTGGAAGTGGGTGAGCTTTGTCAAAGTAGAGGAAAACCCTTGATGGACCCTGGGAGGAACTTGCACAACACCAAGGCCAGGTTGTAAGAGTTTCTTTGTTTCGTTATTAATACAAACTGGTTTATTTTTCTCAATAGCTTGTGTTAATGAGTTATTTCATGTGTTCCTTGGTCTGCATGTTGAATATATGTTTTATTATATGAAATGCAAGTGCTTGGTAATTGTTTGATTGTTTGTGGTTGCAGGAATTGACTTGAAGGAGGAGCTCATCCGGATCGGCAAGGACGGACTACAACAACCGCGTTTTGGAATAAGGTAAGCCTAAACACTTGTAGTTTTCATGTTTTAAAAGGTATATTTAGAGAAAGATCACTCCATTTTGTCTTGTTTGTCGCTAGAGAGTTTAGACTCCTAGGGAGGTCAGTTGTGTCCGCACAAACGACTTTTTCCGCCACGACACGGGCGTGTCGATCCCTCGTTTTGAGGTTGATGGTATTGTGTTACTATGGTTTTGGACCGTGGTATTGTGAAGTACCTAAGGCTATATAAGGAGAAGATCATTAGGCAAAGGAGCAAGCATTGGGTGTCTGACGAAGTGAGAAGATCTGGTACTGATGGTTATCTGTACGAGACGCTTGGCAAGGGTCGAATCTGACAGCGAAGGTATAAGTAATTATTTCTAGATCTGCACGCGGGTTGCCTTTGGTGAAAGCGCGTATACGCGCGGTTTTGGTATAGTGAAGTAGCGTATGCATAATAAGATTTGATATTTCAGGTTGCTACTGATTCTGGTGGTTGTTGCAGAGTTCTGGGCTCTGGTTTGGGTTCTGTGATCTTGATGACAAGGTTTCAGTGATTCAGTATTGGGTTGTTTAATGAATTATGATGCAAGTATAAGTTGATGATTGTATTGCAGTAATGTTTGTTGTGTATTCTTGGATCCAGTCTGAAAATTGATGAAACATGGTCCCTGAAGGAAAGAAGGTTGTAGGGTCAGCACTTATGTACTAGTAAATGGATCGGCTAGTACAAGAGCTGAGGGGGTTGTAGCTCCCTTCCAGAAGTAGTTGGAAAACAAGAGAGGGTTGTAGCCCTCTGCAGGTTGTAGCCTGCGTACTGGTAAAGGACTGCACCAGTACATTGTAAAAGAAGATTCTTATAAAAGAAGAAAGAGACGAATTGCAGCAGGTGGTTTTCACCCACATTGGGTTTCCACCTTATATCATGGTGTTCATGTGTGTGGCTCTTGTGTGATGTTCTGTTTTGTTATTCTGCACCTGTTTACTGTTAATATGCTTAATAATGTTCTGATGCATTTACTGAAGATTAAGCTAACTGAATTATAAGATCTTTGGATATACGCGAGTTTCATTAGACACAGTAGCGTGTACACGCGGGTTCACTTAATTGAAGTAGCGTATATGTTTCTGAGTATGAAATTGGAAATTTTTTACTGATCTGATAATACTGATTCACCCCCCCCCCCCCCCCTCTCAGTATTATTTCCAACAATTGGTATCAGAGCAGGTCCTTCAGAGGAAGCTTGATCACTTGAAGGAAAAGATCCATCAGAATGGCTAATCCAGAAAGAGAGGCACACATCAGGCCACCAGTCTTTGACGGGAACAATTTTACTCACTGGAAGATAAGAACCACTGCATATCTACAATCACTTGGAGCAGAAGTTTGGGGAATCGTAGAAGGAGGATACAAATTCCCATCAGCAACTCCTACAGATCCAGCAGAGAAAAAGCAATATGAGCTCAATGCCAAAGCTGTTACTGTCCTATTGAGTAGTTTGACTCAATCAGAATTTATGAAGATCATGCATTTCAAATCAGCTAAGGAAATGGGACAAAATTGTTACAAGCTACGAAGGAGATGATCAGGTAAAAAGAGCAAAGCTTCAAACTCTCAGAATCCGGTATGAAACTCTTAAGATGCGTAGTAATGAAAGCATAGCTAATTATTTCCTGCGTATGGATGAGATTGTGAATTGTATGAGGGATCTGGGTGAAGAATTTGAGGAAGTTGTCTTAGTTGAAAAGGTTTTGAGATCTCTGTCTACTAAATTTGATTCTAAAGTATCTGCCATAGAAGAAAAGGAGAATGTGCAGAAAATCACCATGTCACAGCTTCACGGGATCTTAACTGCTTTTGAAATGCGACAAGAGGTACCACCAGACGCCGCATTCGAAGTGTTAGAGGAAGAAGATGAGGTAAATTTTGTCAAGAATCTTGAACGGGGAACTGGACGGTTCAAAGGTAAGCTACCTTTCAAATGTTTTCTATGTGGTAGAGTTGGTCACTATGCTGCTAGATGTCCTCATAACAAAGGAAAGATATCTGAAGAAGATGGTAGAAGCTATTATACACATATTAAAAGTTCGTTCAATGATAGTGAAGATATTAGAAGTCTCATGGCACATAAGAAGAAGAATGCTTCATCCAATAATAGCGAAGATATTAAAAGTCTCATGGCACATGAAGAGAAGAATGCAAAAACTGAAGAAGTTTCCAAATTAAAAGAACAATTGGAGACAGAAATCAGGGTAAGGGAGCAATTGCAGGATATAGTAAAGGATCAGAGTACAACTATTCAGAGACTTGAATCAAAGATCCTTTCTCTAAAAGAAGATCTTAAAAAATCAAGAGAATAGAACAGAGAAGATCTTGAAGATCAAGAACATGAAGTGACCAAACTAAAGCGACAAGTGGAAGAAGGAAGAAAAGCTGAAGAAGACCTAAGGAATCAATATCTGAAAAAGGAAGAACAACATCAAGTTGAGGTAAATATCTTGAAAGGTAAAATAGAAGAAAAGGATAAGCTTTTACGATTTCAAGATAGTACTAAAGTCTTGGATGATATTCTTAATAGTCAAAGGTCTCCTGCTATCAAGACTGGTCTTGGTTTTCATGAATATGTTGAAGGTGAATCTAGTTCACAAGGTGAGGCAAGAAACTCTAATGAGAAATCTGAAATGCTCAACAAGGAACAACCAAGGAAAGAAATTCCTCAAGGAAGATCCTTTACTCCTAACTATGGACGTGATAGACGATTATTTCCTCCACTGAATAATGTTGAATGTTATGTATGTCATAATCTTGGACATGTTGCAGCCAGATGTAGAAGTAGAATGGTTCAAGAAAGATCATCGCATCCCAGGTATTTCAGAGGATATTGCTTTGCCTGCAATGCATATGGACACAAAGCAATTGATTGTGATAGAAGGAACATGAAAATTGTAAGGTGTTATACATGCAACAACTATGGGCATAAATCAAGGGAATGCAGGAGCAGATTTCAAAATTCAAAACAAGAGGACCATACATCATCACAGTTCCAAGAACTGAAGAAGACAGAGACAGAAAGGTGTGGCATAATTCAGACAGCTGACATAACAGACACAAGGGAATTTGAAAGTGATGAAATTCAGTATTCCATCTTGCATACGCTGATATAATGAAGACAAGTCACGTATATACGCGAGTTACAGGCTGCAAAGTCGCGTATATGAAGAAAGGGCAGCAGAACAGACCCAGGTTCAGTGATGGTTGGCTCAGGCTCAGGGGGAGAAGAACAGACTCAGGAAATGGTTCGGTCATGGTTGGCTCACACTCAGGGGGAGCATATACTTCAAATAATTCATTGTTGGCATTATGGTTAGAAGTGGCTGATGAAACTAAATGATACATCTTGTTGTTTGATCAAAGGAATAGTATTGCAGGCTGATGCTTACGGTACAGATCTGAATGGCTGGTCTTAGAACCTGCACCTGCTCAGGGGGAGCGTGGATAGATTGGTACACTTTGGCATAAACAAAGGGGGAGCCAAATCAGAAACTTCAGCATGTACTCAGGGAAAGTATGGACAGCAGTATGGACAGCAGAAGGTATACCAAAGAAGAAAATATCTTGGTCCACCCTTTGCCCTTGATGTCAAAGGGGGAGAGTGACTTGGTGTGGTGATTGCCATCAAGTCCAAAGGGGGAGATTGTTGGCATTATGATTCAAGTGTTGTCCTTGATGGCAACTCACTCAGAGGTTGGTACAGGTGCTCAGAGGTTGGTACAGGTGATGGCAACTTAATCAGAGGACAGATCTTAGTACAACATGCCAAGAAAGTTCATACACGCAGGTTCGTTAAGCCCAAGTCGCGTATACAAGCAGGTTCACTATATACCAAGTCGCGTATACACAGGTTCTCTATATATCAAGTCGCGTGTACACGCAGGTTGGCTTCAGTAAAAGAGCGTGTATGTGGAAAAGTACCTTTGGTCTGTGGTGGTTAGTCCTTGGAAGTTGTGCCTATGGTTTCGGACCATGGTGTCTCGACGGGCGTGTCGATCCCTCGTTTTGAGGTTGATGGTATTGTGTTACTATGGTTTTGGACCGTGGTATTGTGAAGTACCTAAGGCTATATAAGGAGAAGATCATTAGGCAAAGGAGCAAGCATTGGGTGTCTAACGAAGTGAGAAGATCTGGTACTGCTGGTTATCTATTCGGGACGCTTGGCAAGGGTCGGATCTGACAGCGAAGGTATAAGTAATTATTTCTAGATCTGCACACGGGTTGCCTTTGGTGAAAGCGCGTATACACGCGGTTTTGGTACAGTGAAGTAGCGTATGCATAATAAGATTTGATATTTCAGGTTGCTGCTGATTCTGGTGGTTGTTGCAGAGTTCTGGGCTCTGGTTTGGGTTCTGTGATCTTGATGACAGGGTTTCAGTGATTCAGTATTGGGTTGTTTAATGAATTATGATGCAAGTATAAGTTGATGATTGTATTGCAGTAATGTTTGTTGTGTACTCTTGGATCCAGTCTGAAAATTGATGAAACGTGGTCCCTGAAGGAAAGAAGGTTGTAGGGTCAGCACCTATGTACTAGTAAATGGATCGGCTAGTACAAGAGCTGAGGGGGTTGTAGCTCCCTTCCAGAAGTAGTTGGAAAACAAGAGAGGGTTGTAGCCCTCTGCAGGTTGTAGCCTGCGTACTAGTAAAGGACTGCACCAGTACATTGTAAAAGAAGATTCTTATAAAAGAAGAAAGAGACGAATTGCAGCAGGTGGTTTTCACCCACATTGGGTTTCCACCTTATATCATGGTGTTCATGTGTGTGGCTCTTGTGTGATGTTCTGTTCTGTTATTCTGCACCTGTTTACTATTAATATGCTTAATAATGTTCTGATGCATTTACTGAATATTAAGCTAACTGAATTATAAGATCTCTGGATATACGCGAGTTTCATTAGACACAGTAGCGTGTACACGCGGGTTAACTTAATTGAAGTAGCGTATATGTTTTTGAGTATGAAATTGGAAAGTTTTTACTGATCTGATAATACTGATTCACCCCCCCCCCCCCTCTCAGTATTATTTCCAACAGGATCCCCTTTGAAGGGAACCCTGGTCATTTCGTTCCTTTTGGAAATGTTGGTGCTCCTTATATGGCAACGTTGTCCCTCCCAGGGTTAACTGTTGGGTTGCCGGTTTGGTTGTTCTCAACCTCTTTGGTCCCTGCCGTCCGTCTAGTCAATCTGTCCCTCCACCTGAACAACATCATGTTGATTCTAAGGTGGATCTCTCCCCTTCTATGCCTACTTCTACGTCCTCATCTTCTACTTCGCCTGGTGAAAGTCTCGATTCGAGTAACTCGATGGCTAAGTAGAAGAAGAAGAAGACGAAGAAGAAGACGGCTCCCAAGGGAGAGGCTAGAAGTACAGCTCTTACTCCGAGTACACCTGAAGTCCGGCCACCTTTCGCTCCTCCGCGGAAGGTCAAGTTTCCTTGTCGATTATGCAAGGAGTACCATCTTCTTCGCGATTGTCCTGGCATTCCCAGGGTACTAGAAGTATGGTCTCGCGATCTGGCCCGCCCCTCATCGTCCTCTGAAGCTCACGGCGATGCTACCTTATCAGTTGGGAATGGTAAAGGAAAAGGGAAGATTCGAATCCCCTGTAGACTTTGTGAAGGCAATCATCCCCTTCACCTTTGTCCACTCATGGATAAAGCCTCCGTTGTCTTGGAAAGTCTTACAGCTCCTTCACCCCAACTTCCCGTTCGTTATCGACGTCTCTCTGTAGCTACAGATCGTCCCCCTGCTGACAAAGAGATTGCTTCAAATTCTTCTCTTGTCCAGGACCCTCTTCCAGAACCCAGCTGTCCCCAGCCTGTTCCAGACCAACCATTGGTCGGAAAGAGTGTCGACTCGAGTCCGCCGCTCGCTCACTCTGTTTCGGAAGAGAATCATGCCCATATTCTTCTCGTCTCTTCAAATTCTCCCGAGTCCCGAAATGACTCTCCTAACCCAGCTGCTCCCGAAGGTTCTCCTTCGGTTTCTTTAGCACATGGGGGCAATCATACGATTCCCCCACCAAGTAGTCTGGTCGCTTCCTTTGATTGGAATTGCCTGATCGTCGGTCGCCTTCCATCCCATATGCCTTTCCAGATCACAGTACATGCTTGTGCTAAGGCAGTACCTGGCACTGTTTTGGATGAAGGGGCGTCTGTCAGTCTTATGCCGTACACAACTTGGCAAGCTTTAGGTTCCCCACAGCTTGGGCCAGTCACTCAGAATCTGTTGGCCTTCGACGGAGGGGTCTGTCCATCTCTAGGAGTTCTCCCGAAGTTCCCTATTACTTTGGGAGGCAAAACCGTCTATATAGATGTCTTGGTTACCCAAGGTGTTTTAGACTTTAGTCTTATCCTTGGTCGCGACTATGTTTATGCCATGTGGGCCCTCGTTTCTTCGATTTTCCGTGTGGTTTGCTTTCCGCACGATGGAAGAATTGTGACTATCGATCAAGTGTCATTCGTTAGTCCCTCGATGCCTCCTGTGCCGTTGTCGTCCCCTCCTAGTTTTCATCCACCAGTTGCATCTACCCCACCACAGATCAACTACGTGGCCGTCTATCCCATGCCTGGATCAAGTGATGCTGCCATCGTGCATAGTGTCGTGGGGACATTGGGCCCCGACTTCCAAGATGTTTCCCTTCCACCGCGAGTGGCAATCTTGGAAGCCCTGACTTTCTATTCATTATGATGAAGTTCGGGTGGAGCATAGTTCCTTTCCGGTGTCAAGCTCCTTAAGAAATGAAACTAGGTTTGGTTGGAGCATAATTCCTTTCCTATGTCAATCTCCTTAAAAAATGAAACTAGGTCTGGCAGAGGATAGTTCTTATCTTGTGTCGACCTCGTTAAAAAATGAAACAAGGTGTCCGAGGATAGTTTTGGTCTTGTGGCAACCTCGTTAAAAAACGAAACAACATGTTCTGAGGATAGTTTTGCTCTTGTGGCGATCTCGTTAAAAAACGAAACAAGGTGGTCGAGCATAGTTCCTGATCTTGTGTCAAGCTCGTTAAAAAAATGAAACAAGGGTTATGAGGATAGTTCTTTTACTGTGTCAACCTCATTAAAAAATGAAACAACCCCTTTTCCCAATCGAGTCTTTGATTAAGATCTCGTAAAATCCAAGTCGAGTCTTTCCAAGATCTCGAAAGTGAACCTTCATTCCATCCACTGTGTTGAATGTAATGAAGCTTGGGGGGCATGTACCTCGTTTTGCGTCATTATGCTGGGGGCATGCGAAATTATAACAAGCATAGTTTTTCATTTCAAGCTTGTGTAAACATGAAACAGAATCCAAGCAAAGTTCTCCATGGTTCAAGCTTGTGTAAAAATGAACCCATACCCGATTTACATCTCGTGATTGCCATTTTTATCCGCTGAATTCTGCTAAATGAGCCTTGGTTGTTTTCATCCCATCGCCACCATTTCTTTAGTCGATCATATGCTTTCACTTGGTCATTTTACCTTTCCTAAGGGACCGCAGTTATGAGTAGTTTTGTTAGCCAGCCTCTTGACCATTATATGTTTTGAGCAGTTCCACCATGGCCGGAACCAGTTGCTACCCTTTATACCACTCGTTCCTCTAGGATGAGTCACCTTTAAGCTCTTTTCTGACTCGTAAAATATGAAAAGATTGCTGAGTATTTTTCCCTTTTTGACTCGTTAAATAAAATAAAAATGGAGGTCTGCTTTCAGCGCTTTTCCGACCTTTTAAAGATGAAAAGATTGCCGAGTTTTCCCTTTTGAATCGTTAAACGTAAATAAGAGGTGGTCGTCTTTAAACTCTTTTCCGACCGTGTAAAAAATGAAAAGATCGTCGGACCCTTGTCGTTTCAGGTTCGTTAATGGTCACGAAATGACGTGATATCGATCGCTTTTTTACTTTTTTAGGTCGATGTCACTACATATGAAAAGTACTCCTCGATCGTAATGATCGAGCGATTCTTTCGAGCATTGTTTTATACTTTTTCGGGCTTGGGAGACACAACTTTACGAAAAAGGACCCCCTTGGAGTTCTCTTTTCTGCTCTCTTTTCAGACTCTCTAAACAGGAAAAGACGTCGAGTTCTTCCTTTGTCAGGCTCATTAAAACTTAATGACATGGGATTCTATCGTAATGATGCCTTACAAGCATATGCTATCCCCGTCAAGCTTGTTAAAAATAACTAGGGTACTCGCCAGAAATGGTGGGGAAAATGGACCCAAAATTATTGTCGTGTCGGCAGTATGTCGCTCTTGAACATGGCACTAGTCTACATTCGTGTCTGGGTGGGAACATCTCATCTTGTTTTACACCAGCCTCCATGGGTTTGGGTGATCCTATTTGACCCCTCATCTGCTCATTGCCTTGTCACCATGACCTCTGCTCATTTGATGTCAAATACTGCCAAGTCCACTGTCGTGTCGCCGATATGTTCAAGATAAGTTGACCTCTGCAGAATAACAACCTCCCTTTGATACCTCGCATAATTTTTATTCACCACAACATTCTTCCTCTGTCTCGTGTCAATGATGTGGGAAACATTATGGCCCACCTTTGATCAAGGTCACTTCCTGTCGACTTCAGATCATTATCCAGGAAGCTGATCTAGAGACTCCCTTCCGGTGCCTTGGAGCGTGCATGCCTCAATGGCAGGTTCTTCGTGTTCGATGAGAGGTTTTCATCATTGACCTCTAATCGAATGATTCTACGGGTGTTCGACGCCAGCTCACTTATTCGCACAACGTAGATTGTACCTATAGTACCTTGAGGGCCATTGTCATTATTGGTGGTACCTCTCGCGTCTGTTAACAATTTTCATCATTGACTGGTAATCAGACGATGTTCATGCATGTTCGACTTCAAATCATGTATTCACATGCTTGGACTTGTACTCTATTCAGGTCGAGATGGAGCGCAAGACCCTGGATTTTGTCTGTTGGAATCTAGGTTGCGATTTGTGGATTATTATGTTCATTACATGACTCATTCACTGGATGGCTGCGACCATGCCTGAGACTCTATATCGATCCTCACTAGATGGCTGCGCCCGTACCTTGGATCTAGATTATTATGTACTCTGCTATGGATGGCTGTGCCCATACCACATATATCATGTACTTGAGATATCAGTTGTACTTCTTTACGCAGGTTCTCCAGCGGCTGTGTTTTCAGTCACGCATGTTCTTGTAAAGCATTTCACCCCTCTCTCTCTCGGGCCTCATGCTTTAGGGGGTATCTGTTACACAACAATTTGTCACTGTTTGTCACCGTCCCTATTACCCCTCACCCGCACACTGGAGGACTCATTCCGAGACCTGTGAGAAGTGACATGACCTGAAACCACTTGCATCATATTCCTCTACGTATGAGCTTCATATGCCCTGAAGACATCTCCTGCAAAATACCCATGAAAACAGCTCTTTTTGCATTAGCGCGGGTCCACAGTTCACTGCCTACGCCAATGAGGGAAATCCTCTAAAAAGGGCGCGCCATTGGCGCTCTGTCTCAGAGTCGCACTCGCGCCAACTGAATTGAGTAAAGTTTTTAACCAACAAGCTCCCGAAGGTTCTCTTCAACCCATTCACCAACTGAATCTATGTTGAGCTAGGATGGTTTGGCTTAGAATCTCCATAGAAACGAAAGTGGTTTGCCACCTTTCATGGAAGTTTCCAAGTGATAAATCCAATCCCATGAATAATGTGGTTGATCCTATCTCTTTCTTCTCTATCTATAAAATCTTGCCTCTATGCCTTGAGCAAGCTAGTCATAGTTACCGTAGTTCTGGTCCCAGCGTAGTGATAGAGAGTTTGAAGCCGCAAGAGCCTTCTTTGCACCCATAAGGCCAAATCTAAGTAAGGAGATTCTTGTCACCCAAAGAGAGAGAGGCTTGTTCCTCATCCCAACAAGCTTTGCAAGACTTTTGTAGCTGACTACCCAGCCAAAGGAGGATTTGACGTCAGAACAATGGTTGTATTCTTCTTTGTTACTTATTAATAATAGATGACTATCATTATGGTTCCACTCTCATTGTCTTATGTTTGATCTTGAGTTATATCTTTTCTGAATGATATATAGTTGCATCTACTAGATTTTATGCTTGTTTTTGTGTCTTTCTTTGCATGTGCAGGTGTCCGATCACGGAGATCGTGGCGATCGTGACCGACCAAGGCAAAGGAATGAGGGCGACATCTCTTCTACGAACACTAGCGTTGGAATCCAAGTAGGTTCTCACCATCTACTTTGTATTTGCAATTAGGAACTTACGTGATAGCATTGTGTGATTGTTGCTAGACCCGGTCTGGGCTAGTAGGGATCGTCTCTGTCCGCAGAGAGGATTTACCTCTACAACACCCACTCCTAGAAAATTTTCCACATCTGCGTACCATGGCGTCTTGACTGCTACGGCAAACAAATGTTCAATTGTTGAATTGAGGCTTCTGTGATCCATATCAAGTTTATGAGAAAGAATTTTTTGGCGTAAATCACATGATAATACATTTGTCGACGCGTTTCGAACCAATGAGTGTGGTTCATCGTCAGGACAAGTTGAAGAATTAGATCATGGCTACATGTTAAATAGGGATAGCAGATCTTCCAACGGCTAGGTTTGACTGAAAAACGACTATATTAGACTAGACTGGACAAATGGCTATAATGGACCAAGAAACGGCTATATTTGACTAGTTAAATCATTTAATAATAATAATAATATAATCAGATAAATAGTTATTCAAAGTCTTAGGGTGGATATCATTATAGTGTATAATGTTTTGAATTTTTAATAAAGTTTAGAAACGAACATTATTGTGTGTTATTTTAAGTAACATGTTAATCAAATTTGGGTTAAAAAATAAATCTAGGGATAATAAGAATAATAATGAGTAAAATGTTAACAAATATTAATAGATCTAGGGATTATAACCACTAGTAATTGTATGGATTTAATACGAAAATAATAATATTAATTATTATTATTATTATTATTATTATTATTATTATTATTATTATATTACAATAACATTATTATTCTTATTACTAATTGTTTGGGTAACTAATTAATATAAATTTATTAGTAAAGTTATCTAATGTGAGCATAAAATTATTACTCAAATTTAAATAATTATCATATACTAGATAATTTTAACCTATTCAGATAGTCATGAAAAGGACCATCTCATAAACAAAAGGAAAAGAGAATGAGGGAAATCTCCAAAGAGGACTAAAACTCAAAGAAGAATGGATAAAGAAAACAAGTTAGATCGAAGCTTCACTATGGGAAAGAAAAAGAAAAATAAAGAACAAGTCATTAATAGATAGAGGGGGAGGAAGGGGAAGAAACAAATAGGAAGAAAGGGCAAGGATCCAGCAACTACTAATCTTCCAACCATCATCTCTATTGAGATTGCTTAGTCTTTTTTCAATCTCAATGGCTTCTCTAAATTTCCGGTGATGGAACTGCGCAACCTTAGCAATAACTTGGGCCATCTCAATATAAACATGATGTTTAGTATTCCCCGTATGCTCCGTTAGTGCAGAAGACTTAGTTCTCCCATGCTTTAGGTCTGTTGTGTGCTGCTCATTAATTCTTTGATTAATATAACAACCAGTCTCACCAATGTAGTGGGTTCCACATTGGTGAGACTGGTCATTCTATTAATCAAAGGATTAATAAGCACGCAGCAGACCTAAAGCATGGGAAAACCAAGTCTTCTGCACTAGTGGAGCATGCAGAGAAGACTAAACATCATGTTTGTATTGAGGAGGCCCAGGTTATTGCTAAGGTTGCGCAGTTCCATCATCGGAAATTTAGAGAAGCCATTGAGATTGAAAAAAGAGCAAGAAATCTCAATAGAGGTGATGGTTGGAAGATCAGTAGTTGTTGGATCCCTGCCCTCTCTTCCTAGTCATTTCTTCCCCTTCCTCCCCCTCCATCTATTAATGACTTGTTCTTTATGTTTCTTTTTTTTCCATAGTGAAGCTTCGATCTAACTTGTTTTCTTTATCCATTCTTATTTGAGTTTTTGGTCTTCTTTGGAGATTTCCCTCATTCTCTTTTCCTTTTGTTTATGAGATAGTCCTCTTCATGACTATCTGAATAGGTTAAAATTATCTAGTATATGATAATTATTTAAATTTGAGTAATAAGTTTATGCTCACATTAGATAACTTTACTAATAAATTTGTTAATTAGTTACCCAAACCATTAGCAATAAGAATAATAATGTTATTGTAGTATAATAATAATAATAATAATATAATTATTGTTATTATTTTAGTATTAAATCCATACAATTGCTAATGGTTATAATCCCTAGATCTATTAATATTTGTTAACATTTTACTCATTATTATTCTTATTATCCCTGTTTTATTTTTTAACTCAAATTTGATTAACATGTTACTTAAATTAACACATAATAATGTTTGTTTCTAAACATCATTAAAAATTCAAAACATTATAAAATATAATGTTATCCACCCTAGGACTTTGAATAACTATTTATCTAATTATATTATTATTATTAAATAATTTAACTAGTCAAATATAACCGTTTCATGGTCCATTATAGCCGTTTGTCCAATCTAGTCTAATATAGCCATTTTCCATTCAAACCTAGCCATTGGAAGATCTGCTATCCCTATTTAACATGTAGCTATGATCTGATTTTTCAACTTGTCATGACGATGAACCACACTCATTGGTCCGAAATGTGTCGAAAAATGTATTATCATGTGATTTATGCCGAAAAATTCTTTCTCATAAACAAATGTTCATCTGGAAATTGGTTGTCTACTTCTAGTGGATCATTTACCTTCGGGATTCAAGACAGAAAATCAACGACTGGGTTTTCCTTCCCTGGATGATCCTTGATAGTGATGTCAAACTCCTGCAAAAGCAATAGCCAATGAGTTACTCAACCATTCGTGATTGGTTTGTTAGCTAAATACCTAATGGCAGAGTGATCAGTATACAAAAAATCTTGGTAGCTAGTTATATAATGTCTAAATTTGTTTATTACATAAATGACAGCTAAGAATTATTTTTCTGTTACTATATAATTAACCTCTACAACAGTAAGATTTTTGCTAATGTAATATATAGCATAAGGTTTTCTGTCCTCCTCTTGGCTAAGGACAACGCCTATTGCTGCATCTGATGCGTCCGTGGATATGTGAAAAGGCAGCTCCCAGTTTGGTCCATGTAATACTGGTGCCGTCAAGACTAAATTCTTTAACCTTGTAAAACCTATTTCACACTTGTCATACCATTAAAATCAACATTTCCGGTTAAAGCATATAATGGAGCAGCAATTTGTGAAAAGTTTTTGATAAACCTGTGATAATAGCCTGAATATCCCAGGAAGCTACATACCTCCATCTGAGTACATGGTGTAGGTAGTAAAGGAATTACCTGTATTTTTGGTGGATCTACCTGTATCCTTGCTGCAGAAATATAACGTCACAAGATTATGCCTTCGGCCATCATCATGTCACACTTGACATTGCTTAAACCTAACCTGGTAGCAATGCATCATTCTAAAACCTTTTCTAATGTTTGTAGTGCTTGATCAAAGTCATCCCCATATGGAGTAAAGTCATCCATATATACTTCAAGTCCTTCATTTATTAGGTTGGCAAAAATGTTGAGTATATCTCTTTGAAATGTGGTTGGGGCATTGCATAAGCCAAATGGTAACACTCTGTAAGCGAATGTACACCAAGGACAGGTGAAGGTTGTTTTTTCTTGGTCTTCAGGGGCAATTTGAATCTGATTGTGGCCGCTAAAGCCATCTAGAAAGGAAAATAATTGCTTCCCTACCAAAGTATCAAGGACTTGATCAATAAAGGGAAGAGAGAAGTGATCTTTCTATGTTGCTTTATTCAATTCATGGTAATCCACATAGATACGCCACTTCCCATTTTTCTTGGGGACGACTACCAATGGAGAGACCCATTTGCTATCTGAAATAGTATAAATGAAATTCACATCCAACAACTTCTATAATTATTCTTTTACTATGTCCTTGAAATGCAGATTCAATCTTCGTTGATGCTGCCAGATAGGACGAGCATCCTTTTCGGTATAGTATGCACAACTTTGGGTCTATACCCTTCATGCCAGGATAATCCCAGGCAAAAGCCCCTTTATATTTTTGTAGGACCTGAATGAGATTTTGTTACTAATCACTGTCCAGGCTATCATTAATGTTTAATACTTTTCCTGGTTCAATTTCTATAGAAATTCCCCACCTATAGATCACCTGATAATGCAGTATACTAAATCAAAATACTTGATCTACTTCTACAATAAATTCAGTAGAAGCTTAACCAATTTGAGCACCATCAATAAGAACGCATATAACTGATATGGAGAAATCAAACACACATAACACAGAAGATATAACCAGGAGAAAGCACCAACCTAAAACCCCATCTCTGTATTATCATACAAGTGGAAATATAACCAGTATTACAAAAAGAATCAGCTCAAAAGCTATCATGCTCTCTCTGCAATACCTCTACTGCTCACAGATGGTGAAAATCCTCTATCTAACCTCTAGTCTGCCCTCCAAGCTTCCTATTTCTTTGCACAATTCTGATTGGGGTCCAGTGCAGCCACTTGTGTGAATTGGCCTCTTCACACACTCACTAACCTCTGATCCAACTACGCAGTCCTGAAGGAGATAAATTGTCATCGTGGATGAGATTCCTTTATAGGAAAAATATTCATCCAACTGATAGTACACTGTCCCTTCTCTGATCTCAACTGGGTCTCTGTCTGAACTGACATGCATGAGTTATCCATGAGTGAGTACTTAGTTATTTGAGATACAGTAGTTACATGCATGCAAGAATTAACTAACTCAACTCTCATTAATTTAAAAAACTGTTAAATTAATCTAACTGGACTTGACTCAGTTAACTGAGCCAAATAATTACAACCCAATATTACAACTCATCCTTATCTCTTTAACTGATGGATAAATTCCTCAATTAATAGATAAATTGTTGCATGTCCTCACATAGACTTCAAGTTTGTTTTTCATTAACTAATTAACTCAAGATGAATTAATTAATTAATTTACAAACTGCTGTTAATATCAAATTCGAATTTTACTTCCTATTTTTAGTCCAGGGACTGACTAAAATAGGAATCCATCCTGAATTGCTAAAAATAAAATGCTACTTTTAGCACTTCCATTTTTCATTCCTTGTTGCCCAATCCAGTACTGGTACTCAAACTACTATTTTTAGCATTTCTTGTTGCCATTTTCAGCACTCCCTCTCAACAAGAAAGGCTTCCTCTCGAACCCAATCCTATGCCTTCAGAATGTTCTGCATGCGACACTTCTACCAAGTGTGGTTGCTCTAGCAACTCTCGGAACAGAAAAACTCCCAACTGACCTCTCTGTTGGGCTAGAAACATACTCTGATGCTGAAGCTCTGCCTGTTGCTGACAAGTGCTCCCTCTCTGACCTTTACACTACTACAACATCTCCATGCATCTCGCACCATTGCACACCTCTTTGTGCCATCCTGCACTTGTGCAACACACTTGTGCCTCTTGCATTGCTGCAGCCTGCTAGCTCTGCGTTGTCTTGGGATTCCTGCACTGTAGCTCTCTTTGCCGCTCCATCTGCATTTATCTCTACCCAATCAGTCAATCCTGCTACTCCTCATTGGGGCTCCTGTAGCAAAGTTGAATCAAAGGGGTTGGGTACCTCAAGGATCCTGCCCCTCCTCCTTGGGAAGATCACTCCACATCGCCCCACCTCCTACCTGGAGGTATGGATGCATGAGATCCCTCTGCCCACCTAGCTCGAAGTTCCCCCCTACTGGAGGTCTCTACATGAGTAGATGTCTCTACTCAATCTCCTCTCAGCTTCCCCTGTTGTGGCTGCTCCACAACCTCCTGAAGTTGTTGCACCAATCGTGGTTCCTCCACAATCGTTTGAGACTTCTTCTGGCGCTGCATGTTGAGAGATAATTTACTCTCCCTCTCAACCACCAAGTATCTAACCCCTACCTTGCTCCTCCAGTATTTGCATGCATCTTTTACCTCAAGTGCATACAGGTTCTTGGCTAGCACACCAATCTGTTTCCATTTTCCGTCGTTACGAAATTTTCTAGAAAAAGAACTGATTTTAAATCAGCAATATCTCCCTCATCCGAACTCCGATTCAGTTGATTTTTTTTTCGAATTTGGGTATCTTTCTTCAAGGAATCAATTTTATTTATTTATTTATTTTTATTTTTTTTTGTACAAAAATTTTCATATCTGCTCTGCAAACTCTCGGCCCAAAACTCAAAACTTTGAAACCTCCTCTCAGTATACTATTCTTCCTTGATCACCTTTGCTCTGATACCATGTAGAAATTTCCCACCTGTAGATCACCTGATAATGCAATATACTAAAGCAAAATACTTGATCTACTTCTACAATCAACTTAGCAGAAGCTTAATCAATTTGAGGAACAACAATAAGAACACATATAACTGATATGGAGAAATCAAACACACATAACATAGAAGATATAACCAGGGGAAAGCACCAGCCTAAAACCCCATCTATGTATTATCATACAAGTGGAAATATAACCAGTATTACAAAAATAATCAGCTCAAAAGCTATCCCGCTCTCTCTGCAATACCTTTGCTGCTCATAGATAGTCAAAGGCCTCTATCTAACCTCTAGTCTTCCCTCCAAGCCTCTTATTTCTTTGTGCAATTCTGATTGGGGTCCAGTGTAGCCACTTGTTTGAATTGGCCTCTTCACACATTCACTAACATCTAATCCAACTACGCAGTCATGAAGGAGATAAATCCTAATCGTGGATGAGCTTCCTTTTATAGGAAAAATATTCATCCAACTGATAGTACACTGTCCCCTCTCTGATCTCGACTGGGTCTCTATCCAACTAACATGCATGAGTTATCCATGAGTGAATACTCAGTTATATGAAATACAGTAGTTACATGCATGAAAGCATTAAATAACTGAACTCTCATTAATTTAACAAACTGTTAAATTAATCTAACTAGACTTGACTTAGTTAACTGAGCCAACTAATTACATCTCAATATTACAACTCATCCTTATCTCTTTAACTGATGGATAAATTCCTCAATTAATAGACAAACTGCTACATGTCCTCACATAGACTTCAAGTTTGTTTTTCCTTAACTAATTAACTAAATATGAATTAGTTAATTAATTTACAAACTGTTGTTAATATCAAATTCGAATTTTACTTCCTATTTTTAGTCCAGGGATTGACTAAAATAGGAATCCATCCTGAACTCCTAAAAAGAGAATGCTATGTTTAGCACTTCCATTTTTCATTCCATGCTGCCCAATCCAGCATTGGTACTCAAACTGCTATTTTTAGCACTTCTATTTTTAGCATTTCTTATTGCCATTTTCAACAATTTCCATAGGCTTTCTGTTATGAACAAAAGTCGTATGGATGTGCTAATCATCAGTATCCTTCAAGGGATCTTCCAAGGCTTCATTATCCGAAATTTATTTTAACATCTGACACTTTACATTGCTCACATTAGCTGGCTGATTGATCAAGATGTTGATAATTTCATCTTCAGTATGATCTTTGAATTCAAGTGCCTTTGCTACTGTGAGTGGTGAACAAATTCTTACTTCAAGGTATGCTAGTGGTTGTTTACATATTTTTGCAATGGGAAGACTTGGTTTGACAGGAGGATATAAAATAAGACTTTTTACAGCATCTCCCTTAGAAATGGTCATGTTTCCCTCTCGACAGCCTATATAAGAATCAGTTGTCACCAACCAAGCTCGGCCCAGAATTAGAGTGTGCCTATCCAATCGACTCTTTGGGTTTATAACAAGAAAATCTACTGGGTACTCCCATGAATCAACAGAAACCGTAATATCCTGTAAATTTCCTTCTGGCCTTACCACTGAATGATCAACAAGTTCTAGTAAGGTGGTGGTTGGTTCCAAGGTTGTAATACCAAGTTCTTGACAGGTTTCTGTTGTTAAAATGTTAATGGCTACACCCATATCAACTAGGGTATTGGGAAAAGAGTGGTCATATATTTGAAATGTCACTATGGGATTCCCAGGATCTTCATACTTCACCAGATTTTCCCCTCCCAAGAGTAAATCAGATAAGATTCCTACTACATGAATGGTGGGTGAATTTTTTTCTTTCCTCACATGATTCTTTACACATAGCTCTTTAATTGTTTTAGCATAGGTGGGAATGCCTTGGATGGCTTGGAGGAGAGGAATTTTTATACAAATATCTTTTAGTTCCCCTACAAGATCAAAATCTGGGTAAAAACTCAGCTTAGCTATCAGCAACCTTTCGAGGAATGGGGGAGAAGTGTAGGAATTTACAGGGTAAGTTCCTCAGAAAGAACACCAAAAGGACACCGCTCACAACCAGATCACAGATCAATACACCAGTATTTTTGACGTGGTTAAAACCCTCAAAGAGGGAAACAGTCCACGACCTATCCCAACGTGGGTACTACAGGCAATTTATTAATCAAAGAATGAAAATTTACATAAGCTTCTCTCATGCACGGATTACCCGAACAATGACCCTCCATGCGCTTTAAATAGAACTCATGGACCAATCGAGTGTCAAGCCACAGATCAAGTGTCAGTAATACCGAGGAGAGAATGAACCGTCGGATCACTACATATCATGACCATCAGATTGTAAGTTACAAAATGTACAACGGTAAAGAAACACACTTTACCTAACTCTATACCTAACTCTACACTAGACCAAGTTGAACTTAACTATATCCTATGTGTCAGAATATCCTAACATCCCCCCTTAAGAACAACTTGGGATAGGATTGAAGGATTTACAAATATGACACAATAGGAGAAGGAAGGAGGCACTAGAGCCTATCCCCCCTTAGTGACAACTTCCTGAACTCCAAGCATATATCGAAGTTTAGTGAACTTCGCCTCTGTGAGAGCCTTTGTGAATATGTTTGCAACCTGATCATCTGTTGGACAATATTGCACTTCAAGAACATGGTCATGAATGAGCTTTCTGATGAAGTGCATGTGTAGTTCAATGTGTTTGCTGCGCTGATGCTGGACTGGATCTTTGCATAGCTGAATAGCACTTTGATTATCACACCAAAGTGTGGTTGGATGCTGCTGCTCAAAGCCAAACTCTGATAGGATCTGACGAAGCCAGAAGGCTTCCTTACTAGCTTCCACGGCACCACGATACTCTGCTTCTGCTGACGAAAGACAAATGGCAGCCTGTTTCTTACAAGCCCATGTAATAGGTCCTGAACCAAGAGTGAAGACATAACCGGCAGTAGACTTCCGATCATCTGGGTCACCAGCCCAATCAGAATCAGTGAAACCAACTAATAGAGGAGCAACTTTGGCACTGTAATGAATCCCAAACTGTATTGTACCTCGAACATAACGAAGTATTCTTTTGGCTTCTTTCCAATGACTTTCACGGGGGTTTTGCATAAAACGAGCAACAAGGCCAATAGAAAAGGAAAGATCAGGACGAGTATGGGTTAAATACAAGAGTTTTCCTACAAGTTGACGGTATAAGGTAGCATCAACTTCAGGAGAAGTACAAGAGACTGAAAGTTTGACTCTAGACTGAAAGGGAGAAGGGGCTGGCTTACAGTCTTCCATGTGAAAATGACGAAGAATATCACAAGCATACTTGGATTGGGAAAGGGAAATACCCTCCTTGGATTGCAAGACTTGAAGACCGAGAAAATAGTGTAAGTGTCCTAAGTCTGTCATTTCAAATTTCTTTTTAAGGCTGGACTTCACATGGTTGATAAGGTTGGGATCACTACCAGTAAGAATAAGATCATCAACATAAAGAACAAGGATGATAAGAGAGTTGCCCACTTTCTTGGTGTAGACAGTATTGTCAGAATAACACCGAGAAAAGGCAAATTCTAAAAGAAAGCTATCCATTTGGGCATACCAAGCCCGAGGAGCTTGCTTGAGACCATAGAGAGATTTCTTAAGTCGACATACAAGGCTGGAGTCTGTTTGGATGAAGCCAATGGGTTGTTCCATATAGATTTCTTCATGCAAGTCCCCATGCAAGAAGGCAGATTTAACATCCATCTGATGGACTTCCCATTTTAAAGAGGCAGCAAGGGAAAGAACAAGGCGGATAGAGTTCATTTTGGCAACAGGGGAGAAGGTTTCAGTGTAATCAATGCCTTCAACCTGTGAAAAGCCCTTAGCAACAAGACGAGCTTTATGTTTATCAATTTTCCCATCTGGTCCATACTTGGTTCTGTAAACCCATTTACATCTAACAAGTTTGCGTCCCTTTGGTAGAGGAACAAGATCCCATGTATTATTTGTCAACAATGAATGATATTCTTCATTCATAGCTGCTTCCCAATGTGGATGGCCTGAAGCTTTTGCAAAAGTTTCAGGATCATGATTTACTGGAGCTTGAGCCAGTAAAGAAGAGGCTCTTTCAAACTGAGAACGTGTACGTCGTTGATCTGTAGGATCACCGGCAAGATCACCTGCTGCATCCCGAGTAGCACGGACCCATCTTGGAAGTTGAGGATCCTAAGAAGGTGGGGGAGGATTATCATCCTCACTTTCATCATCTGAAGAAGAAATGTTTTCAAAAGTAGAAGAGATAGAAAGAGGTGGCACATCCGCCGGACTAGGCTCGCAGGCCGATTTATTTTCATCAAATTTTACATCTCTTCTAATGATAACATTTTTGGACTTAAATGGAATAATTCTATAACCTTTTACATCTTCAGAATATCCAACAAAAGTATATTTCTCACTCTTAGGTTCTAAAGCTTTATGTTTTTCATCTGGAATATGGGCCCATGCTTCACTTCCAAAAACACGAAAGTGACTTACATCTGGTTTAATGGAACTCCAAGCTTCTTCTGGAGTGATATTCTTTAGAACCTTAGTAGGAGTGCAATTGATTATATAATTTTCACAATTAATTGCTTCGGCCCAAAAACTAAGACTGAGTCCTTTAGATTGCAGCATACAATTAGCCATTTCCTTTAAGGTGCGATTTTTCCTTTCAGCTACACCATTTTGTTGTGGAGTGTATGGAACAGTATGTTGCATTTGAATTCCATTTTCGGTGCAAAAGTTGATGAATGTGTTTTTAACATATTCTCCACCATTATCAGTTCTTAGCTTAAGAATTTGATGTCCAGATTGTTTTTCAACAAAGGCTTTGAAGGCCAAAAAAGTGTTAAATACTTCGCTCTTGAGTTTTAAGAAGTATACCCAAGTGCGTCTGGAGAAATCATCAATGAAAGTTAAGAAATACTTGTAGCCATAGAATGAAGCAACAGGAAGTGGACCACATAAATCACTGTGCACAAGCTGTAAAGGGGCTGAGGCGTACCAAGAGGCACATTTTTCAAAACTGTCCCGATGATGTTTTCCGAGTACACATCCGGAACAAACACCATCTCTGCAAGATACCATAGGAAGACCTGTCACCATATTTTCTTTACATAGATGCTGAAGGGAGCGATAGTTTAAGTGACCAAATCACTCATGCCAAAGTTTGCTCACTTCATCATTATGAGCAACAAATACTGAGGGAAGATTTGATGACCCAAAGTTGTGAAACTTATACAACCTTGTGGAATCATCAGCAATACCAGTAGCTAGAATCTGTTTAGGATCTCTCAGATCCTTGATTACAACATCATGAGGTGAAAATTCAACAATTTTACCTTCACCTGAATGAGTTATTTGATATACAGATAGAAGGTTGCAGGATAAGGTTGGAACACATAATACATCATTAAACTGACCATTGTCTAGATGAACAGTTCCAGTCCCTACAACATTAAGAGATCTATCATCACCAACATATATATTTTTGGTGTTACAATCATTTAAAGAAGAAAACATGGCTTGGTTTTTGGCCATGTGATAAGAGGCTCCAGAATCAATGAGCCACTCATGAGAATGAGAAGAAGAAGATACATTTAATGCATAACCAGACTGAGATGATTGACAGCGACATGCAGAAAGTGCCATTCCTGAAGATGAAGTTGAAGTTGAAGAATGCTCCACATGGATGTTATGTTTCTTCATTGCAGCTTCCAAGGCTTCCATCTTCTTAAAGCATTTATATTCTAAGTGGCCATCTCGATTACAAAAGTTACAATGTCTATCAGTCTTCTTCCATTTGTTTTTATTGGTCTTATCATTTTGCTGAAATGATCTTTCATTTTGAGGCTGAGTTTGCTTAGGATCCTTGTTTGGTTTAGGACCATTCTTTTTAGGATATGACTTCTTAGGATTCTTTGAATTTGGTTGCTGCTGGGCGGCTAACTCTTTCTTGGAAGAGTTTCCAAGATTAAGAAGACCAAGGTGTAAGAGTTTTTCTTGTTCTCTTATTAAAGAATCACAAAAAGAGTCAAAGGAAGGGGCCTTGTAGTCTTTTCCTTGACAAATGAAAGCTTCCCTTGTAGAATGGAAGGTGGAAACAAATACAGAGTAGGCTGGTCCCAACTTAGTAAGGATGGAATAAATAAGGTTACTATCTTCTTTCTTAACCTTAACACCTTCCAAAAGATATCTAAGGGTCTTGAATTTGGACAAGAAATCTTCAATGCAAGAAAAATTATTAGGATCCAATGTAAGCAACTCATTTTCAAGTTGATGGGCTCTAATTTCATTTTTAATCCCAAAAACTTTATTGAGTTGTTCCAATGCTTCATGAGGAGTCTCAAGTTCTAGAATATGGAATCTAAGATCAGGAGAAATAGACATCCCTATCAAACCACGTGCTTGATCTTGTCTATTTTCCCATTTTGCAGCCTTGTCTTCATCTTTTGGTTTCTTCTCTTGGTCTGTGGCTATTCTGTAGAGACCTTTACTTCTAAGTAAATCTTCGATGTAGGCTATCCATTGGAAGTAGTTAGTGCTGTCAAGAATGACTTGGCATGGACTTTCCATTTTTTTTAAAAAACTGAAGCTGAAGATGCTAAAAGTAAGTGTTCCAATGGATAGATCTCGAACAATTAGGCGGTTTTAAAAAAAACGGCTCTGAAAAAGGCTTCCGGATGAAGAAGTTATGGCTTTTTGAAAAACATTTGTTGAGGTTTGCCGTTACACCAAAACCCGCAGGTGTTGGTAAACATTACAAGCCAGTAACTAGGATCCCCAGGGTGGAAATTACGGATTCTATAGAGGTGCGGTGATTCTTCCAACACCCCCCTCAAACACAACTTGGGGGAATCGAACCTGGGTCCAAGCTCTGATACCATGTAGGAATTTACAGGGTAAGTTCCTCAGAAAGAACACCAAAAGGACACCGCTCACAACCAGATCACAGATCAATACACCAGTATTTTTGACGTGGTTAAAACCCTCAAAGAGGGAAACAGTCCACGGCCTGTCCCAACGTGGGTACTACAGGCAATTTATTAATCAAAGAATGAAAATTTACATAAGCTTCTCTCATGCATGGATTACCCGAAAAATGACCCTCCATGCGCTTTAAATAGAACTCATGGACCAATCGGGTGTCAAGCCACGGATCAAGTGTCGGTAATACCGAGGAGAGAATGAACCGTCGAATCACTACATATCATGACCGTCGGATTGTAACTTACAAAATGTACAACGGTAAAGAAACACACTTTACCTAACTCTATACCTAACTCTACACTAGACCAAGTTGAACTTAACTATATCCTATGTGTCGGAATATCCTAACAAGAAGTGACTATAAGTTCCTCAGTATTTTTATGTCGATTTCTCTCTTCTCCTTGTTTTATTCCACTATCAATTACAGTTGGTGGTATATGTACAGGTGGTGTTTCTATCTCAATTGATGGTTGATCCCTATTTTCCTTAGGGGTGTTGATACATCCTAAGCTCAATCTCAGTTCATTACATTCTTTCTATTCAATCTCATAGCTTGAGATTTCGATAATCTGCACCAGCTGAACCGGTCCGTTATTGGGATTTAGATTCAATTGAGCTAGAAATTGAGGGCACAGAAGAGGCCGGGGATTTTTTTGTAATGGATAAGGAGTTGATAATGCAGGTTGTGGTTGAGGACCTATCCCCATAGGAGTATTGGATATTCCCAAAGGTTACTGCCAATTTGTAGACAAATTTAGATTTTGAGAAGTGGAGGTAAGTCACTGGGATGGATAGGGATTACCCTTCCAAACATGAGAAAAAGGAGAATTTTCTTAGCCATTACCAAGAAAGGATTGAGTTGGCCACGACGTCATAGGGAATGGCTGGGATTGCCAATTTGAGTAAGGTGATTGCCCTTGCCATGCTACCCCAGGGTTCTGTTGTTGATTAAACTGTGAAGAAGGAAAGAACTGGGATGTATCTTGTGACATACCTAGAGGTTTGGCCTGCCACTGTCAACGCTGGTTCATTAGATACATTGGCTCTGTCTCTTCTTCTGTTTCCTTGAAAACTTCTTTCAGCCCCGGTAGTGATGGACATTTCTCAGTGGCGTGATCCTTGGTACAGATAATGCATGTTTGAACCATGTCTAATGGACATTCCTGTTTGTTGTGCTTCTTTCAACAGTGTGCACAGAAACAACCAAGTTTTCTTCTGCTAAGGCTTGTTTTTGTTTAGCTTGTAGGACGTACAACTATGTTGTGAGGGTGTTGAGGATGCCTATCTTGAAATCTCCAAGGAGGTTACCGATTTCCATTCGTGTTACACCTCCACTATATGGTTTACTTCCCCTACTCATGGGATCTCGGCTTCCTTCTCCTGTGCATGTGCTTCCTCACAAACACTTGATACACAAACGAATGGTTTCATCATAATATTCTTGAGAAATATCCCTTTTCCCCATTAAGTTTAGAGTTTCTATCCACTCTTCTTTCATTCCTTTAATTAACATAGCTCTTACGACTTCTTTTAGTAAGGTGGTGTGTGGAGATCTCTACAAATTATAATGAAATTGTTCGACATATTCTTCTAGAGTTTCATTATCCTTTGCAACCATCTTAAAGATTTCATCTTTTAGCTCCCTAGTCTTGCAAAAGTCCTGGTATCTTGTGAGGAAGGAAGTTTCCATATCATCCCAAGAATTGATAGTACGTCCACCTTGACCCATGAACCATCATAAGGTTGCTCCTTTTAGAGTAGAAGGGAACAATTTTATCTTTTGAGGGTCAGTGGTGTATTCATACCCTCTACAGAGGACATCAAATTCAAACAGGAAGGCATCAGGATCCTCTGTGATCATCCCATGAAAAGTTGGGTTGCTCTGTAGAGGAATAGCCTTCTGGGGGGCATTGGCCACTTGGTCAACTATGGGGTATTCCAATGTCGAGGTTTGACCTTGAGGTGGGTTATTTTCCATTTGATCAAAGATGTGCCAATATCCTTCACGGATTTTAGGAGGTCAATTTTGAGTAAGTGGAGGATTAGCAATCCTGGTTGATTTTGCAGCACTACCTAGATCTGAGATCATAGGAGATCCTTGTTCCAACAGCTAAGGTCATGCTTAGCAGTTCCACTGGTTTCTCCCTCTCCTTCTCTTAAGTTACATGACTTTCCCTCTTGTAGAGGATCAGAATGTAAATTTGTTGTAACCTAAAGACTTTGTTCAGATCCTCCAATTTGGATTTGAATCTCAGCATAAGCCACAGATGATGAGCCTGCTTCCTGAGGAATTATAGTAGGACTTTTTCCAGACACAACCCAGAATCCTATTGATGCTTGAGACTTTTCTTTTCTTACAATTTTGTATATAAAGGTTGTTCTCCCAATGTTCACCAATTCCTTGGGTTTCATGGATTTAGGTGGGGGTTTTTGATCATTTTCTATCTTTCTATTCCTAGTCATTCATAAAAAAGCAATTCCTATTCAACCTCTAAGATTTTGCTAAAATATGAGCTAGTAAGCAAGCACTTTACTTGCTAGGTACATAGGTTCTTACCTCTCGTTTTTAAAACCCAATTCTTTTGTAGCAAGATAAAAAGAAAATCACTTTGAAACACTCTCCCCGGCAATGACACCAAAATGTTGGTGCACTAAGATGTATTTTTACAGGTAATCTTCATTCCTACATTAATTTTCAACCCAAGAAAAGTCATTTTATTTCAAGAGTGTAAGCACTATATATGTCATGAATTCAGAGATTAACTAATAATAAATCATTGTAATTGCTAATGACAATCTCTTCAAACTCAATCCAAACAATTCTGAAAGAAGTAACTCCGCACTTTTCAATTCTACTTAACCTATTAAGAAAACAGATGAATCTAAATACAACTATAAAAATTACACTCGGAAATCTTAAATGGAATTGAAACTAACTCACTCAATCATTAAAGTGAACCCCGACAATTGAACAACAAATGATAATTGAACAACAACTGATAATTGAATATCAAATGATAATTGAACAACAAATCCTAATTGAACAACAAATGATAATCAAATGATATCTGAACAACAAATAACCATATGATCATATTACAGAAAGCGATCAATTCTATCGCTGAAATCTATGATAACATTACTTGGAATGAATCAATGATCTAATGCTAGAACTAACATAACCAATTCAATCAAAAGCATTACCCCTATATAACACATGGCTAAGTCTAAATATCGAATGAAAAAAAAAATCAAATCGGAATCGACAATCCTCATGATAATCGAAATGATATTAAATTAACATTAAAAAACAGTAAAGAATAAATAGAAACAATTATAGCACAGGTGAAGTTGTAGATCTTCTCTTGACTGGGCCCAAAGTCAGCAGAAGTCTCCGCTATGAGATACTTAGAATATAATTGTGATTTAAATGCAATCTTATTCATTAAAACCAATAACAAATTTACAACATCACCAAGGTAATAGTATTATATGTCCAAAAGAATAATTACAAACTGTGAATTTCTAAATTAGTTGTGCAGTTTGCCTTTCGGCCTTATATATAACATTTTAAAAAGTAAATAGACGAAACTGAATCCTCAGGATCAGGGAATCCTAAGGATTTTGAAATACTTGATCTGATTTCATCATAAAATAGCATCGGTTTGCTCGGTCTTCTGTTGTCCTACTTTTCCTCTGACATTGTCTTTTTCCTTTATGAGACATTGTTGTTCTATTGATTGAACAACTATCATCCAATTCCTGCGTCTTTTGCACATAAAGATAGTAAAAATTAGTTTTTCCTGCTTAGATTTTTCTAATTTGTTACTGATTACTTTTACCCAACTTTAGCTTTTACTTCCTCTACTTATATCAATAAACAAAGATAATCATGTGAGTATGAGTGCTAAATAAAGTTATTTACAAGGAGAAAACATACCTTTTTCTTGACCCGACAGCCGTGAATTGTATTCATGTAAATTCAAAATTTGCATACCATTACCTTTCTACCTTAAGTACTCTGAAAGCAAATGTACCTGCTTGATCTTACCTTACAATGGTTGAGTACCTTGGGTGATGGTTGCACTTGCTTTGGAATCATAAACCAGCTCCAAACCATATCATGTGCAAGATTGTGTAATTACGTAGCTTCAAATAATAATGAAGATGATCAGTACTTTCCAGATCTTTTAAGAAAATGTTCTGCTGGAAATTCATTCTTCAGGAAATAAGTTCTTTGCTATAGGACATGCAACTGCTAAACTTCTCTAAAGGAAATCCTTCTGTAAGAAACCATGTTCTCCCCTTTTCTTATACAGTTTAATACATATGAATATAGGTGTTGAGGTCAAATGTGCAATAATCGCGTTGGGTTACCAACCATTAAGGTCAGTTGTTAACCAACATGAGGTCCATCACCATTAATGAAAGAGAGGACCAAGGTACCTCTAATGCATCTTATCAATTTTGAATGTATGAGCTGTTTTCAAACCCCCTATAGGATCCAACAGTCAAGGATCCACGATGAATCTCCATTGTTGTTGACGCAATAATCTATCATTGAGGTATACAAGTTTCAAGGCATCAAAATTCTCTAATCTTGAAACTAGATAATTTGCTGATATCGATGGGCCAAGATTATCTCAAGGAGGGCCTTAAGAGATCCCACATCAATCCAACACGAGCGAACCAAAAATTAACTGAAATATAGATTTATTTTAAGGATCCAAAGGATCTATTGTCTGATGAGTTTAACGAGCCCATGGAAGTTCATGCTTGCAAGATTTCAATTTTAGAGAGTCTGAAATACTGAAAAAGAAGACTCCAAGGGGTCTCCTTTTCTGTAATTAGTCTATTGGGGCTGGAAGAAAGGAATAAACCTATACCCAATAGAATTTCCTCCCATGGTTTACTCATCATGAGAAGGAACAAAGTAAGCTCAGCCTATTATGGTAGAAACTCAAGAAGAGGTAGTGAAAGGAATGACTCCCTTATCCATCATTTCCACTCTTTATTCTTCACAATCTCTTCCAAAAAACCTCCTTAGATTAGGGCTTCTTATATAGTTTGAGTCTCTTCCCCTTCACCAATAAGGTAACATTTCCATCATGAATTGTTTTAACCCAAACAGATCCATTATCAGAAACTTTTTTCAATTTCATAGGAGCCAAGCCAATGTGTGTTAAATTTCCCTTTAAAATTATTAAATTTTGAATCAAACAACAATGCCCAGTCTCCCTCTTTGAACTTGTTTTCCTTAATGTATATGTCATGCCATCTAGCCCATTGTTGTTGGATTATATCAGTATGCTGAAAAGAATCTCTTCTAATCTCATCCAACTCATTAAGCTGCAGGATTCTCTACTGTTGTGCTTCATCAACATTTATGCCAACTTTTCTTCCATCTTAAAAGTTTTGATTTGAAATTCAATTGGCAGTAAAACTTGTTTTCCAGACACCAATTCATATGGAGAGAATCGAGTGGTGTTTTTCCATTTAATCTTGTAGGGCCATAATGTTGCGAAAAGTCGATCGGACCAATCCTTCTTATGTAATTGCACTGTCTTAGTTAGGATTGTCTCCAACACCTTATTTGTTCATTCCACCTGTCCATTGGCCTATGGATGGTAAGGGGTGGACTTCCGATGAGTAATATGATATTTCTATACAATTCCCTACACAAGCTTTGACACAAACTGAGTACCCTGATCAATAACAATTTCCCTTGGTACCCCAAATCTTACAAAAATATTAGAAAAAAGAAATTCTACCACTGCATTCTTCATTTCTCTAGGTAGCACCCTCACTTCCACCCACTTCCTAACATAATCAGTACAAACTAAAATATATTTCTTACCTTTGGACATAGGATTGATGAGACAAAAAAATCAAGAGCCCACCTTTTGAATGGTTCTATGAGAATTTGTGGCTGGAAAGGAATTTCATCTGCTTGAATAGGTCACCCTATTCTCTGGCAGCTACCACATTTACGAATTGTTGAAAACAGAAACAAGAAATGCTAAAAATATCACTGCTATAAATAGCAGTTTGGGTAACAGTGTTGGACATAGCAACAAGGAATGAAAAATGGAAGTGCTAAAAATAGCATTGCTATAAACATTAGTTCGGGATAGATTCCTATTTTAGTTAGTCCCCAAACTAAAATAGTGAAGTAAAATTCACATTTGATCTTAGCAGTTGTTTGTAAAATAATTAATTAATTCATCTTGAGTTAACTAGTTGTAGAAAATCAAATATGAAGTCTATGTGGGGACATGCAACAGTTTCTCCATTGATTGAGGAAGTTATCCATCAGTTAAAGATATAAGAATGAGTTGTAATTAGTTGGCTCAGTTAACTGAGTCAAGTCTAGTTAGATTAATTCAAACAGTTTGTTGAGTTAATTGTGAGTTCAGTTAGTTAATGCTTGCATGCATGTAAATGCTACTCTCCAGATAACTGAATATTCTCTCTTAAATAACTCATGCATGTCAGTTCAGACAAAGACCTAGTTGAGATCAGAGGAGGGACAATGTACTATCAATTAGATGGATTTTTCCTATAAAGTAAACTCATCTATGCAGAAGGATTTATCTCCTTTAAGTTCGTGCAGTTATTTTTGAGCCAAGTGAGCAGTGTGAGGTGGGAATTCACACAAGTGGAAGCACTAGACCCCAGGAAAAACTGCGCAAGGAAATAGGAGGCTTGGAGGGCAGAGGAGAAGGTTGTGAGAGCCTTTGACTGTCTATGAGCAACATTGTTTGATTGCAGAGAGAGCAGGTTAGCTTGAGAACTGATTCTTTTTGTAACTTGAACATATTTCCACTTGTATGATAATACAGAGATTTGGGTTTTAGGTTGAGGCTTTCCCTAGGTTATTTCTTCTATGTTATGTGTGATTGATTTCTCATTCTATGTTATATGTTTTCTCTTGATCTTGCTAAATTTTATTAAGCTTCCACGAAGTGTTGTAGAAGTATATCTTGTATGGTGTTTTAGTATGTTGCATAATCTATTGATCTGCAGTGGGAATTTCTACATGGTATCAGAGCAAAGGTGATCAAGGCAAAGAACAGTATACAGGAAGGAGGAGTTCGAAGGTTGTGGTTCCTGAATATAGAAATCGAGTTCTTATCACATCTCAATTTCACCAATGGTGTTCAGTGGTTTAAGACTCGATTATTCCCTTGATAGAAGCTTCAATTATATAGCCTGGAAGGATCACATGGAGGCAATATTAGAGGATAATGATCTAAAGGACTTCATTGATCAGGAAGTCCCCAAGCTGATTGATGCTACTCAACTGGTGGAATGGAAGAAATGTATAGCTAGAGCAAGGAGAATCCTCCTAGAGGGAGTTCGAGACCACATTGTCTCGAGCCTCCATGCGAAGGAGACATCGTTTTCGATGTGGAAAACATTGAAAGATCTATATCAAAATAACAGTGATCATAGGAAGTTGGTGCTGAGAGACAAGCTTCAGAAAATCAAGTGTGAAAAGGGTGATACAATCTCTATGTATTTGACCAAGCTCACCACCTGCAAGGATGAGCTTGGAAGTGTAGGCGTCACAACAGCCGATGATGACATGGTGAATCTTGCTCTCCTTGGTCTTCCTAAGAGCTGGCATAGGTACCAAGACTTGGTTAATGGAAGAGAAAAACTACCAGATTGGGAATGACTTTGGTCGGATCTGATGCAGGAGGAGATAAGAAGAAGCACCAGAGATGGATCTTCTTCATCCAAGGAGGATGAAGAAAATTGTGCCTTACTGAGTAAGGAAAAGAAAGGGAAGGAGAAGGATTCTCATCCCAAATCAAGTTCTTCCCATGGTGGGAAGAAGTTTGACAAATCGAAAGTGTGATGCTTTCATTGTCATGAGGTGGGCCATTTTGCTACAAATTATCCACTGAGGAAATCCAAGAAGGGATTTATGGAAGGATCAAAAGGTGAGGCACTGCCCTCATAGTTTGAGTTGGATCTCACACTTTTTGCATGCATGGTTTCATCCATGGTGGGAAGTGGTTGGTTTCTTGACAGTGGAGCTTCTTTCAATATGACCGGCGACAAGAGTTTGTTCAGTGCCTTGGAGGAGAAGGATCTCCAGATGTGGATCGTGACGGGTAATGATGAAAAGTATAGTGTCTCAGGTGTAGGCACAATTGTTTTTCAAAGGGAGCATGGAGCTCACATTACCTTGACCAATGTCAAGTATGTACCGGGACTGAGGAAAAATTTGGTGTCGATCGCCATGCTGGAAGACAAGGGCTATGATGTAGTTTTCAGTAAGGGAAAGGTTTTCCTTCGACACATCACCATGAGACAGGTGAAGTAGATCAATTCACGAGTCAAGATCTTGTATGCTCTTGAGGATCAAGATGCATGCAAAGCCTTGAGGAGAAAGGCAACTGATGGAGACTTGGTGGTTGAGAGGGAGAGTACATTACCTCTCAACATGCAGCCACAGGATAAGTCTCAGATGATTGTCGAGGAGCCACGATTGGTGAAGCAGCTTCAGGAGGTTGTGCAACAGGCACAACTGTGGAACCTGAAAGGAGCCAAAGTGGAGGCATCCACTCATGCGAAGATTGCCAGCAGTAGGAAATTTCGAGCGAAGTGAGTAGAGGGACCACATGCAGCCATACCTCCAAGTGGGAGGTTGGGCGATGTGGAGTGATCATCCCAAGAAGGCTGGAATAGGGGCAGGATCATTGAGGTACCCAACCTTTTTTATTAGACCTTGCTATGGGAGTCCCAATGAGGAGTAGCAGGATTGGCTAAGTGGGTAGAGACAAATGTGGATGGAGCGGCAGAGAGAGCTACAATGTAGGAATCCCAAGACAGTGCAAAGCTAGCAAGCTGCAACAATGCGAGAAACATAGGAATTTTGCACCAGTGTAGGATGGCACAGAGAGGTGTGCAACGGTGAGAGATGCATGGAGTGTTGTAGTAGCTCAGAGGTCACAGAGGGAGCACTTGTCAGCGGCAGAGGGAGCTTTAGCATCAGAGGGTGTTTCTAGCCCAACAAGGAGGTCAGTTGGGAGATTTTTTGTTTCTAGAGTTGCTGGAGCAATAACACTTGGGAGAAGTGTTGCATGTAGAACATTCCAAAGGTTCAGGATCGGGTTCAAGTTGAATGCCTTTCTTGTTGAGAGGGAGTGTTGAAAATAGCAACAAGAAATGCTAAAAATAGAAGTGCTAAAAATAGCACTGTTATAAATAGTAGTTTGGGTATCAACGTTGGACATAGCAACAAGGAATGAAAAATGGAAGTGCTAAAAATAGCATTGCTATAAATAGCAATTTGGGATAGATTCCTATTTTAGTTAGTCCCTGAACTAAAATAGTGAAGTAAAATTCGAATTAAATCTTAGCAGTTGTTTGTAAAATAATTAATTAATTCATCTTGAGTTAATTAGTTGTAGAAAATCAAACATGAAGTCTATGTGGGGACATGCAACAGTTTCTCCATTGATTGAGGAAGTTATCCATCAGTTAAAGAGATAAGGATGAGTTGTAATATTGAGTTGTAATTAGTTGGCTCAGTTAACTGAGTCAAGTCCAGTTAGATTAATTCAAACAGTTTGTTGAATTAATTGTGATTTCAGTTAGTTAATGATTTCATGCATGTAACTGCTGCTCTCCAAATAACTGAATATTCTCTCATAAATAACTCTTGAATGTCAGTTCAGCTAGAGACCCAGTTGAGATCAGAGGAGGGACAGTGTACTATTAGTTGGATGGATTTTTCCTATAAAGGAAACTCATCTATGCAGAAGGATTTATCTCCTTCAGGTTTGTGCAGTTATTTCTAATCCAAGTGAGTAGTGCGAGGTGGGAATTCACACAAGTGGAAGTACTGGACCCCAGGAAAAACTGCCCAAGGAAATAGGAGGCTTGGAGGGCATAGGAGAAGGTTGTGAGAGCCTTTGACTGTCTATGATCAGCATTGTTTGATTGCAGAGAGAACAGGATGGCTTGAGAGATGATTCTTTTTGTAACTCGAACATATTTCCACTTGTATGATAATACAGAGATTGGGGTTTTAGGCTGAGGCTTTCCTTGGGTTATTTCTTCTGTGTTATGTGTGATTGATTTCTCATTCTCAGTTATATGTGTTCTCTTGATCTTTCTCAATTTGATTAAGCTTCCGCAAAGTGTTGTATAAGTAGATCTTGTATTGTGTTTTAGTATATTGGATAATCTGTTAATCTACAATGGGAATTTCTACATACTCCTTTGCATCTTTGAAAAGACTTGGCCAGTAGTAACTTGAGCAGAGGATCTTATAGGCTATTTGCATATCTGCAAAATATCCTCCACATGGTTCATCATGACAAGCTCTTCATATATAATATATTTCATCCTCTCTAACACACCTGTGAATAATGAAGTCATGTCCAGTGTAGAAGATGTCTCCTTTTATCCAAGAGTAATCAACACTATTTCTAATAATTCTCTTTTCCTGACTAGATTAGAAGTAGGGTAGTAACTTTCATGCAGCATGATAATTGGCCATGTTTTTGAACCAAGGTGATTTGACAGAAATAGCAAACAAATTCTCATAAGGAAAGTTATCATTAATAGGAATATTCTCACTTGCATGGTTGAGACTAGATAGGAAATTAGCTACCTGATTTTGTTTTCCCGGCCTGTCCAATACCATGACATCAAATTCCTGCAACATCAAAATCCACCTAGTAATCCTTCCATTAGTGATAGGTTTGTTCATGAGATATCGAATAGTAGAATGATCAGTATGTACAAAAACTTCATAACTAGTGATGTAATGTCTAAATTTATTAATAAAGTAAATTACAGAAAGGAACTCTTTTTCAATTACAGTGTAATTCAGTTGTACAAGAGTTGAATTTTTACTAAAAAAATAGATAGCATGGGTTACGAGAATTTAATTTTGGCCCAATACCGTTCCTATAGCTGAATGAGAGGCATCAGTGGAAATATGAAAGGGAAGTTTCCAATCTAGACCTCTCAAGACAAGTGTTGAAGAATGTTTTTCCTCGATTGTATCAATTGCATCTTGACACTCATCACTCCAATCAAATTCATATTATTTGGTCAATAATTTAAACAATGGTGAGGCTGCCTTTGTAAAATTCTCAACAAAACTTTGTAGTAGCCTGCATGTCCAAGGAAACATCGAACACCCTTTTGAATGGTCAGTGGGGGAAACTTTTCAATTACTTTGATCTTAGTCCGCTCAACTTTAATTCCAAATATAGTCCTTTGAAACATGGTTGGCACATTGTTATGAAACTAGCTCACAAAAAGATAGAAGATATAGATCAACACCTTAGAAATAAGCCTCTTCGAGGGGGCAACCTCCCGTACATTACACAAATGAACAATTCTTAGATGATACAATTGACAAGACCTCCTTTCCATATATAGGAGTCTAAGGGGTCATAATATAATCAGAGCCGACATAACAATAATAATGTAAGGGCACAATAATAACAATAGTGGGCTTCTATGGGGCACAATAATAACAATATGGGGACTACATGGGCACAACAATATAATAAGGGGTTTGTAATAATAGCAATAAGGAGTTACACTAGTAGTATAGGGACCTAACATGCCCCTCTCCTTCAAAAAGTGTTGCCCTCAATGCTTGAGTAGTTCTTGATGCTTATGTACAAAATTCTTGTCCTCCCATGTGGAATCTTCAGTAGGTAAGTTCTTCCACTTGATGAGATACTCTGAAATTGATCGATTTCGTAGCTGTCAGGTTCTTGTTTCTATGAGCGCTCTAGGTTCCAATATGATTTTTCCTTCCTCATAAAGTTCTTGCAATATTGTTTGAATTGGGATCTTCTACAACTTTTGAATGAGTGGCCACACTTCTTCATCCTTTTTCCATTCATCCCTTGCTTCATGTATCTAATCTGCTTGGATAATAGAAATAGCATAAAATAATGCTTCCACATCCGCATCCTTTCTTGAGAGTGCATCTGCAACAACATTTTGCTTCCCTTTTTTGTAGATGATTTCAAAGTCATAACCCAACATATTTGTGACCCATTTTTTCTGTTCTTCTAAAGATAATCTTTGTTCTAAAAAGTATTTAAGACTATCATGATCCATTTTTACCTTGAAGTGTCTTCCCATTAGGTAAGTTCGCCATTTCTTAAGTGCATGTAATATTGCCAACATTTCCTTCTCATAAATTGCTTGCTTGAGATGTGGCTGTAAAAATACCCAATCGCCTACATCAAAACTTATTTCACTGTGATGTTGATCTACCTATTGTTTCATTTGATTCTGCACCAAAGTGGCATTATCCTTTAAAAGTTGGAGAACTTGTTGTTGATGCTCGATGTGATATTTCACTACTTGAATATTTTTCTTCTTGATATGTCCTTCTGTCTTGAGAGTTTGAGTGGTAATTTCTTCGAATGCATTACAAGATATGGTTGGATTCATTTCTTGATGCTCGATGTGATCTTTCACTTCTTGAACATTTTTCTTCTTGATATGTCCTTATATCTTGATAGTTTGAGTAGTAGTAATTCTGGCCAATGCATTACAAGATGTGGTCAGATTTATTTCTTCATTCTCGATGTGATCTTTCACTTCTTGAACCTTTTTCTTCTTGATGGGTCCTTCTATCTTCAGAGTTTGAGGAGTGGTAATTTTTTCCAATGCTTTACAAGATATGGTCGGATTAATTTCTTCTTTCTCTGGGGTTGGTTCCTGGTGTATATCCTCTTCTTTTGATGTTTATTGATCCTTTTCTTCCTCCTCTTCATAATCTATGTAAAATAATTTCTTCTCAGCACACTTATGACCTTTAGTGTATTTTTTATCACAATTGTAACAAAGCCCTTTTTCTCTTTTTTCTTCCAATTGTTGTGGTGTCAACCTTGTAGGTTGTGGAAGGATAGGAGAAACAATACTTCCATCTTTATAGTTGTGAGGGGTAGACTTCCTTGTTTCCATAATTTTTCTTTGCACTTTTCTTGCCCTCTCCAATGAATCAGGTTCCCAATGACGAACCTCATGTTGAATGCTATCCTTTAAAGTCCCCATGGAGACATCAATCCTCTGCTTCTCTGGAATATAGTTTTCCCTTATATTCAATTTTTGAAAGTCCTCAATGTTCTCTGCCATTGAACACTTTTGTTTGAGATTTATCAATAGGCTAAAGAAGGTGTTGCTCTTTGTATCCTCATAATGTGATATCATTTCCTCCCTGAAAATTGACCACATAACAAATGGTTTACGAGAAAAAAGCCCTTTATACCATAAAAATTGATCTGGTTCTAAATAATTAGATGCAATACGTACCTTTTTGTAATAGTGGTATGCCACGTAGATCAAAGTATTTCTCCATTTTTAGTATCCAATTTACTAGATCCTTGCCATCAAACTTCCTCATCTCGCTTTTTCTTGATTTTAGGAGCTTAATCTTGAAACGATTGTAACTCTGTAATTTTACATCTCCATGTTCTAAAATTTGATCCTGTTGTAGCCCATTGAGTCCTCTTTGTAACCCTGAAATTCTAATCAAGATTGGATTCTATAAGGAAGCGTTATGTCAAATCTCCCACGATGACTCGATTATATACTAGTTCAGTAGAGTGAACTTGTACGAAGTTCCACGTGTCACTCTTTAAACCTTAGGGCCTGCAACCGATACATAGACAACTAAAATCTGTCCTCTTTCTGAAACTTATTATGAAATTTCAATTTGATGCTCAGAGAGAAAGTTATGATGATTTTCCCTAGGTCACCTGTTTAGGATGTAATTCGGGAGCTTGTAGAAACCCTAAATGTCTCAGATTATATCTTCGAGAATATAGTGAGACAAGATTTGAAATTCGGACCTGAGCTTCACCAAGATTTCTTTTCAAATGGGTTTTAATTTCAGAGTTTGAACCTTCATAGAACAAATATTATAGAAAAAAATTCCACGTTGACCTGTTTGAGATGAAATTCCGGAGCTTGCAAAAACCCTAACTTTCTCAAATCATATCGCCAAAAATAAAGCGAGACAAGATCTAAAATTTCGACACGAGGTTTTGCCTGATCTCTTCTCAATTTTTTTTTTTAGCTTCTGAAACTTCGTAGCGTAAACGTTATAGCGAAAATGCCATAATGACATGTTTGGAGCAGTGAAACCCTAGAATCCACAACTCTGATACCAAATGTTATGAAACTAGCTCACAAAAATACAGAATATATAGATCAACGCCTTAGAAATAAGCCTCTTTGAGGGGACAACCTCCTTTACATTACACAAATAAACAATTCTTGGATGATTCAAATGAAAAGACCTCCTTTATATATATAGGAGTCTAATGGGTCATAATATAATCAGAGCCGACATAACAATAATAATGTAAGGGCACAATAATAACAATAGTGGGCTTCTATGGGACACAATAATAACAATAGGGGACTACATGGGCACAAAAATATAATAAGGGGGTTGCACTAATAACAATAAGTGTTTACACTAGTAGTATAGGGACCTAACACACGTTACATAAAACTAATGGTAGGACCTTATATGCATAGGTTCCTTAGGGACATGTGAATGTCGTCTTCTCTTGGTCCTCTGGAGCTATCCTAATTTGACTATACCCACTAAACCCATCTAGGAAATAAAGATACCTCTTCCCTGCTAGAGTGTCCAACACTTGGTTTATAAAAGGCAACGGAAAGTGATCTTTTAATGTATCTTTGTTTAGTTCCCTATAATCCACACACACTCGCCATTTACCATTCCTTTTAGGGATGATAACCAGGGGGGAAAGCCACTGCCTATCTGAAAGAGGATAAAGGAATCCTACATTTAACAATTTATGCAACTCTTTTTTTACAATTTCTCTCAAAGTGGGGTTCATTCTCCTTTGTGGTTGTCTCATAGGCTTGGAATTTCCCTCTAAATAGATATGATGAATAAATTTATCCAAGTGAATACCCCTCATGTCTATGTATTCCCAAGAAATTGTATCTGAAAAGTATTTGAATGTCTAAATTAATTGTTCCTCCTATTCAGGAGTCAAGGCAGAATTGATATTTAAGGTTTTTCCAAAAGATTTTTCAATTACCTTACCTCCACATTCAGTGATTGAATAAGCAGAAAATGCAGATAAGAGGGTTGAATGTAATTCAGTTGTTGTATTATATTTATAAGATTTATGCATGTTAGTAATGAAATCTATATTAGGACTTGACTACCCCTCTAAATGTTGTGAAAAATTAGGATTCGAAATATGAAAATTTATCAGATTTTCCTATGAATTTACCTTAAGGCTCATGGCTTGGGCTATTGTCAATAGTGGGTCAATAGCCTCTGAATTATGTTCTTCCTCATCCTGATAGGTATTTTTTGATTTTAGGAGGGGTTTGGTAGGCGGGTATAGGTTGATGTGTTTAGTTTCAGCCCCATGAGCGATGGTCATGTTTTCAGACCTACAACCTATGTAGGCATCAGTCGTAGCCAACCAAGGTCTCCCCAAGATCAAATGATGCCCTCCCAAGTTGGTCTATTATGAAACCAACTCACAAAAAGATAGAAAAGATAGATCAATGCCTTAGAATTCAGCCTCCTCGAGTGGGAAACCTCCTTTACATTACACAAATGAACAATTCTTGGATGATTCAAATGACAAAACCTCCTTTCTATATATAGGTGTCTAAGGGGTCACAATATAACCAAGCCGACCTAACAATATATTATAAAGGCAAAAAAATAACAATAGTGGGATTCTATGGGGCACAATAATAACAATATGGGGACAGTAGGGGAACAACAATAACAATATGGGATACAACGAAAATAGTAATGGGGAAATCACTAGTATTATAAGGACCTAACATGGTCTTAGGTTGAAGAACATAGAAATCTGTAGAGTACTCCCAAGAATCCAATGAAATGACAATGACTTCTAATACACCCTCTGGCTTTACCTTAGACCTGTCTGCTAGTTTTAACATGGTAGGAGTAGGAAGTAAGTCAAAGGATCCTATGTGAGATAATGTCTCCATTGTCATCACATTGATGGCTAGATCTAAATCGATTAGAGTGTTTATTATCGGACACCCATTGATAAAGGTGGTAACCACAAGGATTCCAAGGTCTGCATATTTATAAATAACAAATTTAGTGGACATAAGACTTGCAAGTTTTCCACCTACTTGAATTGTAAGGTTCCTTCTTCTATCTCCCTAGTTTCTTGGTACATAGATCCCTCATTGTTTTGGCATAAATAGGGATATCCTTAATTCTTTACAGTAACAGGACCTTCATGCATACATTTCTCAATTCAGACACAAGATCTAACTCAACCTGTTTTATTTTCATCTCCAACCTATCTGGTAAAGGAGGCTGGATAGTATGAGATGAGTAAGCTTCTTATGGCTTCGGAATGGTTTGTTTTACTGTTTTTGGTGTGTTTTCTACTTCAGGTGTATCCAGAGTATCTTCCTCTATAATCTCTTGAATTTTTATGGGCCGAGTCACCACTTTTCCTGATCTAAATTTGATTTCCTGCAGCGACACAGGAAATTCCTGCAGCACAGGAACATAAATTTCCTGCAGAGGTTATGGTGCAATACAATAGGTGGGAAATGTAGGATAGGTGGCCAATCCAATATTGTGAATAGATTCTACAAATTTATTTTTCAGATTTGATATTGGCTGGGCAAGAAGTTGTGCAGGTCGTGGTTGATTTTTGGTGGGGCAGGCAACTGAAGTTTTTGTTGTTGTGGCTGAACCATTTGTTGTGGCATGGGTTGTGGTGAATAAAGGTTTTTAGGAGTATAATTTAGTGCAATAGGGTAAGGAAATTTCCCCTGCCAAGTTTGATGTGGATGCCAGGGCTTCCAGGGCATTGAATTGTTCCACATCTGATTCTGTGTATAAAGAAATTGAGAATGTTATTTTCACATACCTATAAGACGTGGCTTCCATGGTTTTTGAGGTGCCAATTCATAGAGTGCATTGATAGCTTCTTGATCAACGAGATATGATGCTTTAATATCTAGAAGAGAAGGACAATGATCAATAGAATGATCAGCCTCACAAATTCAACATACCTGTATACTGTTTGTAAGACACTCCCTCAAGGGATGTTTTTTTCTGCACTTGGAGAAGAACACAACTAACAGTATCTCCACTTCCTCCTACTTCTTCTTAGCCTGTAAAACATCTAGCTATGAAGACATAGTGCTAAGAATGTCAGTTTTAAAATTTTCAAATAAATTTCCCATTTCATCTCTGGTTACCCCAGCCCCAACAACTATTTAGTAAATCTAGAAGAGGTATATCTTGATCCTTTTCCAATCTTAGAATTTCCCCTCGAATATCATTGACACAACTTGCACACATCATCATAACTCAATTTTGATACATCACTTGCTCCCATCAAGTGCAAAACCTCGAGATATTCTGGCCTTATGGCTCTTAGAAAAATTGTTTTCAGGGTTTCCTTATTCAGCTGGTTCATGTTGGATCCCTGCATATTATACTAGAATCTTTCTAGGATTTCTTCCTCCTTCTGGGTCATGCCAAATATTTCTTCCCTGATGTCCCTATCTTTATAATAATCTTGGTATTTCTTCAGGAACACCTTCTTCATTTCATCCCATATCGAAATGGAATTTGCAATTAGTTCCATGAACCATCTGAGAGCTGCATATTTTAATGTGGCATGAAACAAATTCAACTTTTGAGAATTTGAAGAGTAACCGTAGCTCCTGCAAAATACATCAAACTTGAATAATAAAGAAGAGGGAGGAATGTTTTCATTTGACTAGTCCCAACATAATCTTTGATAGGAAATTTGAGTGTAAATGGTTCCTCTTCCTTCTCCTGATGGTCCCCATTTGTAGTACCAGTACCCTCTAAATGAGCCATATTGAACCAAAAGGGAGTGTGAACTTGGTAAACTACAGCTTCTCAAAGTCAGCTATTTGGAACTCTAGTTCTCGAATAGGGTTGAAGAGGAATTCCTCTTCAGGCTGATGACTAAGAAAAGATGATGTCCACCTAATAAGAGGAGATTCTTGATGAGAAACAACAAAGGATTCTCTGTGAGAATGAGTCTTATCTGCTATGGGGGTATTTCTCTACTTAGTATCAGTTGTTGATCCCTGTTCATAACTCTTAGTCCTTGGTTTAGATTCCCCCTTGTTCTTTACAAACTTCTTTTTCCGTGCAAGTTTATTAGTGAACGAAGTGGTGCTCGGACCACCACTAAAAATATTTGAGAATTTATATTGGCCCCTATTTAAAAAAAAATCAAAACTTATACTTACCAAACAATTAGGACGTGGCTTTGGTGAATTCTGATCTTTGCAGGTGCATAGGCCTTACCCCACATCTTACCACTTCAACTCTCCCGGTCCTGAAAAACTTTAAAAAAAATCATAATAATACACTTTCAGTATCATCCCTTAGCACCTCCCCAGCGATGAAGCCAAAATGTTAGGGAAAATTATAGACTTATAGTTTGACAGACATAAATTATCAACCAAGGGTAGCTAACCTTATGAGATGCTGCACAAAATATATGCAGGCTAATACTTTAAGTATTTTCCTAAACGAAATCACATACACACACAGATTCAATGTCCCCTTTTCCTATCAACACTGAGCAACAAAGGCTATGGAGAATATTTAATCATCCCTCTAAAGCTCTCAAAATTGTTGATGTTAATCAAAAAAAGATAATAGATCAATCAAACAAAAATTGAATCAATTCAACAATTTGCAATGTAAGATTAAATCCTACTCAAATACTCCAAATATATTCATCACATAAGCTTCACAATTTAATCATCACACATGTGCTGCTACAATCTAGAGAAGAGGAATCAAAGGCTATGTAATTACTCTATCAATTCATGGAAATAATTAAAAGAACACAGTCTGCAACTATGGGAGTTGTGAGTAAAGGGGGCCCTCCCTTACTCAACTCCTTCAAATACTAAAGGAGTTACACAACAAGATCAACAGAACATGAACTTTGTATTAATCTAAACAAGTATTACAATCGTATCAAAGTCTGGTATATCAACCCCTTTTACAAATGAAACACAAAAGTATTTATACAAATACAGAGGAACAAACTTGCCTGAATTCTGAAAGCTGAAATAATGCAATTGTATGCTAATAATAACTGGAAAAGAGAATAAAAATAAGCATGTTGAGTTTGATCCATGGCTTAAAGCATGGATCAAACTGATCTCGTTGGGTTTCTCAGGTTGTTTCCCACTACAGTCATCCATAAGAGTTCTGAAGATCTGGGCGGTTTCGATGGCTCCTTTGAGGTAGCCAAGAGGACAACATCCATGTAGATAGGTTTATTGAAAAAACCCATTTTTCATTCTCTTCAAGCCTGACCGGAACATACTCAACCATTGAGATTGCTATAGGAAATCAGAGTGGTTATAGGAAATTGGCATATCTATAGGAAATCATGTAACTGCTTCGGAAGATAGTTAATTTGCTTAGGATTTCATCCAACACTCTTGAAGTTGTAGATAATTCAATTAGGTATCATTTAACTTCAAAAATACTCAAGAATAAAGTGAAATGATACTTTTAAGGCTAATTTTCATACCTTAAAGTGCATAACACCCTTTTGGTCAAAACACGTAGGATATGGAAAAAAGAGAGTCATGAAGGGTCAAAAAGAGTTAAAAATAACAGGTAGAAAGGCCTTAGAACATTATAAAAAATGGAAAAAATCAAGACTCAACACATACCTAAGATGATTCCCACAAAAATCATACATCTAATTCTTTTCGACTTAATGATTCCAAAAAGGCACCAAGGCTGCAACCTTTTGCTCTCATACCACTTGTAGAATCCCTAAGTATCCTCACAGGAAAATGCATGGAGTTAGGAATTTTTGTTTTCATTTACCAATGCGTAACCTTCTAAATTAGTTTCTATATTCCCTCAATGACCATTATAATAACCATCATCGTTACATAGAGAAATATTTAGCAAAAGCATAGTGAGTTACATAACCATTAACTGCCATTGTTTTATCATATTAACTTAAATTTCCTGTTGTAACTATGCATCGGTAACATGATTATTTTAACCCAGTTAGTAAATCACATAATTGATAATATTAACATCACATCGTGAAAGAAATTAACATCATAATATTGGCAAAATGAACAATAACATTATTAGACTCCAATATACCCTGGAAATGTTGTAGGGTGAAAACCAACAAACGTTTATTTATATTATTAAATGCTTGTGAGGTTGTTCACCACTCACTGAATGGTTATAATGGAATCCATCCTTTGACCATTGTCGTAAAATATTACATAGAAAAATAATCTTAAATGCAACATAACTAGTTATAAGCTATTATAGTCATCATGATATCATTTACCCATGAATCCTCAATCTTTATGTATTTGTGGTCTGACTATTCTCATCAGTGGATCATCGCGGAAGTTAAAATTTCTTAATCTGCATGTACCAACAAATATTTATATACCATAAATTTACACATGAATTGTCCTTTGCACAAGCCACCCTCATTTCCTGCCATCGTTTTCATCAAAACACTTGATATCATGATTAGATAAAATATTAATAAACCAATAATCAATCTTTATTAATAACACTTCAACATCTATATGTGCGTATGTATAAATCATAAACATAATGTCATGAAATGTCTTCTTTAACATCATTGCAAATGAATTAGTAATAATAAAATCTCTATCAAGTGTCATCTTTCCAACAAAACACTAACATAATCTTGCATGCACTTACATATTCTTTCCAAAGGAAAGCTAACATACTATATATTGTTCTTGTGCATACAAATGCATAGCAATCTTTTAAGAGGACTAACCCAGCAAACAATTTTCTTTCTTCCTACTATTATGTTTTCTTTTCCAAAGGGATTAACGCAATGGATTTTATACTTATGCATGTGAATGTGTGTTCTTTTCCAAAAACATATTTTCCATAGGAGAACTATTCACAATGGCTATTATATATAAAAATGCAAACTCTATTTCAAACAAAGTTAACATAATAGTTATAATTTCTTGCATGCAACTACTTGTCCTCTCCAATGGAAAATAACATGATAGCTTCTTCTTCTTGCATGTGAAACATATATTTGTCTTCAAAGGAAATTAACTAAATCTTGAATGGAAAAATAAACACATTTTTTTTTCTAAGGGATCAAATGAATAACATTTATTCTTTCATGCATGCAAAGAGACATTTTCCTCTTACCAAAAGATCTAATTCAATAACTATACATAATTTTCTCCCAAAAGAAAGATAATACCATAATGCATATTATTGTTTCCCCAGAAAGGCTAACACAATCAATATTATGTTGTTACACATTCCTTTTCTCCATAAATATAATACCAAAACTATATTTTTCCATGCATGCAAGTGTATATGTTTCTCTAATTTTTTTTCCAAAGGAATATTAAGATAATAAAGCATGTGATTACTAGTTTTCCTCTCCAAGAATCTAATTCAATAATGCATACGAGGAAAAACAATTCTCTTCTCTTATTTTTGAAGAGTTTTAATACAAAAAATACTTCCTTGCATACCAATATATATATATTTATTTTCCAAGGAATTTAACACGCTAATTATCATTTTTCTAAAAGTTAGTTCCCTAACCAGCTGTTATGCATGTAATACCAAATATCTTCCTATCGTTTCACACATCAGACAAATTTGTAATATTTCCTCAACAAATAGCATGAATAACAAATCTTTCTCAAATAACACAACCAATTTTCTTTTATGCAAAGTTTTTATGTGAACTCTTTCTCAAATAAGTTACTTATCTCTTTCTGCATGACTTAATCTTCCCATACATATAAAATCACATATTCATTTGTAGTATATCAAGTATACTAGATATTATTCCTATGCACATAAACGCATATTCTCTTTGAGAGTCTAATATTTCTCTTTAAAACTTTAATGCATATGCGTCATGAGAACATCCTTGGCAATCTTTTAAATGAAACATATTACTTCCTTTTCAAGTATTGTCAACATAATTATTCTATTTTTGTGCATGCGATCAAATTATTTATTTTAAATAAATATCAACATAATTGTTCTATTTTTGTGCATGTGAATAACTTATCCCTTTTCAAGAAATATCAAACTTAATAGTTATTTGTTTGTGCATGAAATTAATTTATTTCTTGTCAATAAAATTAACAAAATAGTTTTCTCTATATGTACATAAAAAACTATTCTTACCGCGCTGACAAATCAAATGGTAATGCTTTGTTTTACTCTGTTTTTCTTACTTTATTCATCAACTTTAGGCACAATTTCCAAACATCTAGAAATGAATTTTTGAAAAACAAGAGAGGTTTTAGTTGGGAACGGGTTCATTAAAATATCCACTCTCAGTTTTTTCACAAGTGTCATGGTTTAGAATATTCAAATGAATCTTTGGAGCCCATGTTTCTAGATTTAAATATTAACTAATTTCCTGTTTTAGCCATCAAATTTGGACGTAGTTTTCGAGAAGTTGAAAATGAAAATTTCAAATATGAAAGAAGGTTTTTGCGAGAACGAGCTCATTTACAAAAAAAAACAATTTTTACACACGGTTTGGAATATACGAAGACATATTTAGACCATATTTTTCAATAACACATGTAATTCACACAATTATTTAGCCATGAAATCTTTTCAGAATTCAATGCACAAAACACTTATTGTTATTTGCATGAAATTCCATGGAGATTTTCCAAGAAAAAAATCTAGAATATTTATCATGTGAATTTTTTCATACAAATAAATTTGATTCTTATTACTTGATGCACCATATGCAAATGCAATAATTTTCAAAGAGCACATTTACTTATCTTTTAATTCTTGGAATCCCTCAACCCAAAAAGACTCTTGATGCGGTATTCTATGATGAATCGATAATGTCTGCCACACTACTATAGCTAACAATGGTCGGGTAAGAGATGAAGTAATTTTGCGTTGAGTTCCTTACTAGACCAAATTTCATTCAACCAATTTTGTACATATAATTATTCAAAAACACTCCTTCCTCTCCCTTGGTTTGATTCTACATGTATTTTGTCATTAGTTGTTATATTTTTTCATAGGCTTACAACAAGTAGAATTAATAAAATGCAATATTTTTTCTAAATCCTAAAATATTTCCATAAATCACCTATAAATGACTCCATATATAATATTTTTCCTAAATCCTAAAATCAGTCCATAAATCATATTTTTTAAAATTCTACGGTCACTCAATAAATCATCCATAAATCTCTCATGTTTTTTCAAGATATATTTATCTTTCCTTATGGAAAATATATCATTTATCCATAGCTTTTGTAAATCTGTGACTCATTAGTTCTAAAACTCATAAAATATACCAACTTAGAAATTACAATTTATCTACATAGAAGAATAAAAAATCTTCTAAATAGCAGAAATAAGACTTAATTCTTGTAATATTCTTGTAATTAAGAATTGGAAGAATATTCTTCATGTAATATAATAATGTTTAATGTTTAATTATTCAACAACCCTCATTTTACGAGTCTTTATGGTAGCTTACACTAGTTATATTACACTTTTGTACTTAAGTTTTACTTTATAATATATCTGAACCATCTCAATTTCAGCATAAACAGATTGTCTATAGATAAGGTATTTTTATCAATTCTATTTTATTTTTATTTTTTGTAGGCTAATGTATGATTCTTTAATATATAAATCGCGAAAACTATGTACAATGAAAAACAGTGACCCCTGCCCCGAAGGGAAACCAGGGAAAACACCAAAAAACATCCATGTCCACACCTGCCCCGAAGGGAAACCCAGCAAAAACACCTAAATTCAGCCATGTCCACACCTGCCCCGAAGGGAAACCAGGCAAACTTCAAAGGTAAGTATGTAAACTACGTGTCTGAGAAAGAAGTAAAATACTACAGTTCAGCCATATCAAAACGATGCTTAGAAAAACTACACTAAGATTATTTTAATTGTTTATGCATTGTTCATGTATCTTCTTTTACTGATTTAAAGACAATAACTATTGATGAGTGGGATCAATCAATATAAAAATATAGTGAACAACGAAAACATTTTTCATATGTGATGAGATTAGTATTAATTAAATTTAATCACTATTATGGACGTTGATTTATGAGAATCTTTAATTTCATTAAATAACGTTATATTTTTAATGCATATGATTTGAGATACCCGAATAAAGTAAGTAGAGAATATTTTTATTTTTTATCATTCATTATATTATTTTATTATCCATCATTACCATCCTTTCCATATCTATCCATAATCCATTTTTACGGGTAATTGGACCCAAAATACTAGTCAAAACTACCATTCCAAATGGAAGAGAGTCTAATTTGGGGCTCTGACTCAGTGGATTCCCAAATGTTGATGCAGTCAATTTATGCTATCAATCGAGACCAAATGGGAATATTTTAAAAAATTGTTTCTACTATAAATATCCCTTGATGTCTAATTTCTAAGCCAAATTGAATCACTCAATTTGGACCCCAAATGAAAATGTTCTGACCAAAACATTGATAGGGTGTATAATAGGCAACTTAGGGTCAAAGTTAGGACAGTAAGTTTTTGTATTCCTAAATGGATAGATATTGAAAACATGTTTCGATGGCATGTTATTTTATTAATATAGTTTATATGTAAATTTGAATCACTTGATTTCAATATCATACGAGAACGTTATGACAAAAATAATAACTAGCTATCGTAAATGAACTCTCTTAAAACTCTATTTTTCTAGTTGTTCATCGGCATATTTGACCCATTAATTCATTTTGTATTTAAAACATTTTCCTTTTGGATATATCTACATGAATATATTTTCATAACCAATTTTAATCAGTTCAGTCCATCATCAAATGAAAAAATTACTCTTTAAATTTCAACTATAGATTTAAGTTGGAACAAAAAACAACTCTATTATGCAAGTTGTTTTGAACATACTTGAGATATCATAATATGGATTTTTTAAAACCTATTTTTATTGGATATATCTCTCTAAACGCACTTTCATTTGACTTTGGAATCACTCAAATCTGATTAAAAACAAAGAATTTATCATGAAAACATTGTTGGTTAGTATAGTTGGCCATTGCTTTAGAGGAGGTAATAAATTAATTTTGATTTGTTTATCTTTCTTTGGATTTGTTTTACAAGGTAAATAATTGTGTTTTTTTAATTAGATTAGGAGAGCCCGATCACCTCTATTCCTCCATGATTTCATGTTTTATTGCAAGTATATGCTCTTTTTTTGTAGATCACAAGACAATAAAGGTGGTGATTCTTAAAGGCAATATTAATGAAATAATGGAATTTAATGCAAGAGTATAGTAAGAAATTTAATGATGTTGATTTATCACAAGATCTTTCTATAAAAGTGTTGCCACTACTTGCCACTAACAAGAAAACAACAATAAGACTTTTTCATTACTAGATAGATCCATAAGAAGACAAATGAAGAATTGATTTCAAGACTCAATATTTTCCACCACCCAACACCCATGACATTGCTAGCAACATGTTTTTGATTTCTCTTATTCTGATACAATTTTGTGTTTCAGGTTCTTGAGTTATATGTTGTTGCTCGATATGTATCCACTTGCTCCCAAGTTTTATCAAGTTTATGATTGCCTCAAATCCCATATCAAAAACTCTTGTGGTAAGTCTTTATAGGTATGATTCACTCTTAATTTCTCATTATTTTTTAAAGTGACTATGATTTTTTATTGACTAATCCTTCTCCATGTCACCATGCAATATTTCCCACTGAGCCAATTTGGGTTGGGGGTTGTCATAGTCATGCCCCGTACTTCACATCCACAAGCTTAAAATGGTGTGGGGAATTTAGGGGTGTAACAAACAATAATGGTACTATCAGGTGAATAAATCATATAATTCTAATTTCTATAAAAAAACTCTTATCTAATAAATATTTCCAGGTTCCTCTAAATGGGATTGTTGAAATTCCTCCTATGGTGGACCACTCCTATAGAACCTCAATATGCTTACACAAGAACTATAGCATGACCACTAGAGGGGTCTTTCAGTTATTATATGAGATTATTCATTTCACTACACATCAAATATCTAAGATTTAAGAATATTGTGGATGGTGTCTCCTATGGGCTAAATTGAATAATGAGTTATGTGCTTAGGATATCTAAAATACTCTCATACCACCTCACTTCTTTACACTATAAAAATGTTCAATGAATAGTATACATTATTTCAAATATTTTGAGTGGTATATATATGAAAAATATTCACATAAAGAAGAAAAAATAATAAAAGGAAGTATTGTGAAGTAGAAGCAAACCCAATAGGGTACTAAATAGGTTTTCTAGCACTGAGGCTATGCTGGTATGCTACTAAAGAAAACTTGTCACAATATTGAACAAGATTTCTGGTAGCGGGGCTATGTTAGGTAAGAGATATGAGTAACACACATTGGCACACATATAACTCTTTTTAATTGAAGTCTTTTTGTCACACGCTGAAACAGTTGTCATTGAATTTCAAGATAGGAACAGTAAATTTCATATCTTGACTTTCGGATAATGGATTTAAGTTGCTTCAATTATTATGCTTTGAAGTTTTTTTAAGAAAATAATGAGTTTTTCATGGAAATGGGGACCCTTAGCATTGGTGATTTACTTTACCCGTATAAGGGGCTCATTTTATACACTCGGATAATGGTAAGACTTTGAGAGACAAAGATAATTAGTTCATATAGTGAATCTATCTTTTTTCCATCATTTTTTCCCTATTATATCGTCTTTTATCCATCTTTAAATCCCTGGAATTCCACATGATTATGTCATTGTTATTTATAATGAGGTTATTGAGGTGATTAATTACTAACATAGGTTGCTCATGAGATGTTTTGTAGAATTTTTGATGGCAGTTAAACTGTCTAGTTTGGGAGAAGCAACTGATACAATTTATGACATGGTAAAAATGAATCTTACAATAGTTTAACAACACTCTTTCTTTCATTTTCTACCAGTTGTAGTCAATAAACAAATCTTGGATAGCCAAGGAAACAACATTGTTTTCCTTCATGCCTTTAAAATCTTCAACAACCACATCACATTGATTCCCATTACTCCATAGGTATTTTTACTTCATTATTTTCAAGTGTTGATACTCTGTAGGTTTTTTTACATGATGTATTTATCAATTAACTTCATCATACATTAGTTTTTTTTTCAGAATTGGATTTTCTTTATCAACATGCATGGAAATATCAAAGTTTTGAGGCAAAACCTAAGATAAAAATTAGCTTGAAACTTTTTGATTTATCAGAAACTTAGGGGATAATGATAAGGGACTATTGTAAGATTGGCATTTCATTATTTTTCATATTACCTCTATTTTTCATATATATTTCAACCCTCATCTCTTATCAACCCATTGGTCCACATCACTCAACAAGAAGATTCAATTCTTTCTGAGTATCAACAATTTGTTATTTTCTGAGAATTTTAACTACAACTTTTCAAATGCATTTCTGATGGTCTCTTTGAAAGGTTAACTTGATTCATGACTTGTTTTTACATCCCCAGAAGTTGTAGTTGATGTAACATAAACCTCAAATGAAAACTATGTTGTCATATTGGGTGTTATTAGTCATAAGTTAAAAAATCTACCTTGTTTGCATGAGGACATGCAAAAGTGCAAGCATGAGGGAGGAGAATAAATGCTTGCAAAATATGGTGGTAATTTCTGATTTATTTAGATTTTTTTCCAATAAAAAATATAGAAATTACTTTAAAGATATATCTCAACCTATGTATTGGATTTCTATGAAACTTGGAGGATAAAAGCATTTTTGTTAGACAAACAAACCTACAAAGTTTCAAGCAAAATCAATTTATACATATCTAAAAATTAGGCACCATTACCTACAGTCATTTTTCTTATATCTCAATATTTGTGCATCATATGGCTCTCATTTTTGATGTGGAGAAGCATTAAAATAGTAGAAACTTGCTCACGAAATTTCATCGAAATCCAAGTTTTACTTTGTGGTAAATTCTTTAACAAAGTTTTTTGTTACACCAATAATAGTTTGATGTTATACCTATAACAGTTTGATGATACACATGCAACAATTTGTTGAAACTTTTGTAGGAGCTTATTCGTTATATTTCAATATTTAGGAAATGGTTTGTTGTAATTTTTGGTATATAAGGGAATTATATGGTGATGAAAATACCCACCGAGAAATCATCTCAATGTTATGTTGGCATTGTAGTATTGACATTGATGTCAACAGGGTCATGGTGTTGCTTTTCATATGTATTACTTCAATCAGATGACGTTGGTAGTCCTCTTCATGATGAGGGTGATGAGTGTTGGGTTGTAGCAGTGGTCATCTTTTTGGTCTTGTTGGTTAGCATTGATGTCAACTTGATTGTGGTATAATTTAGTGCAAGAACTAGTGTAGGATTTGGAGGCTGATTGGAGATGGTTGCAGGGCATGTTTATGATGGCTTGTTACAGGTTGATGTTGCTACATGTCTTCGATGTGCCTCTACAGCTGATAGGGGTAGTTGGATGAATTGATTTTGATGTTGCATGTGTTGAATATGCTACTACATGTGTTGGATATTCTTCTACAAATTGTTGGAAGCCTTGGAGATGTTGATGCATATGTTGAAGATGGTTATACAAGTGTTGAAAGCATCGGAGATGTTGCGACATGTGTTGGAGATGCTTCTACAAGTTTTGGAAGCATTGGAGATGTTGCTACATGCGTTGGTGATGTTTCTACAGGCATTGGAGACTGTTTGATGGCTTGATGATGTTTCTATAGGTTTTGGAGGTGTTTAGATATGAATTGGTTATGCATATGATTGTTTGGTTATACAGTGTTACTAAGGATGTTTGTCATGGTATATGGTATGGGAGCTAAATGGTTTACCTTGGTATTTGATTTAGCAAGAGTAAAATATTACCATGGTATTTTCCTTTGGTATTGCATGAGTAAATTATTACCATGGTATTTGCATTTGGTATTTGGGTTTACAAAACATTACCCTGGTATTTGTGATTGGTATTCTTATTAAATCAAATACCACACTCTTGAATATATAATAATTTTATAAACCTTCATACAATGAAATATTACAACGTACTTCTAATAAATAATAAAATAGAATAATGACTTATCATTCCTAAGATAATATCTTAATATTAACTAAATAAATTCAACCTTCATTACTGATTTCAACATAGTACTTTAATAATAATTAAACAAATTCAAGCTATTTGATCCAGTTTATTAAATGGATGAAGCGACATCTTATAAATTTCTTCCCAATATTTAAAACTTCTATTCATTTTTATACTATATATTAATATATGTTCTACATAGCACTCATTAATAATATTTAAACTAATTCTTCTCTTATTTATTATATAAATAGAATTACCTTAAATAACTAGAATTACCTTAAATGAAATTTTAGGAACAATCTTTATTATCCCTAACCTTATTTAACTAATTTATTTATTATTTAAGTAGAATTATGTTTCCAAATAACAAATTGTTTCAAAAACTAAATTTTAGGCACAATTCATACCTTTACACGTGATGTTTTTATTCTCCATAATATTTTATATTCGTTTTTTTTAACACTTTACATGATAACCATCAATACACATTGAAGTGGACAAAGGTTCAAAGAGAAGTCTAGGCACGTGCATCATGAAAATCTATACAATTGAAATTGGGTGATGCTTTGAAAACCCCCATTGTTCTTTCTAGATCCTGGAAAAGCTATTAACGGATTGGCAGATGTGGGATCGAGGTTCGGTATGGTTGTCGAAGAAGCATATATCAACCGTATTTTCAAATATTTAAATTAGAAATGAATAATATTAATGACTTTGCATAGGTCTTACATGGCAAGGTAAGTTTTATAGTAAGAAAATTGTGTTGCTCACATGATTTGGATTTTCTTCAAAAGCTATTAAAAATTTTAATTTGAATTATTATGCTTTATATTTATCACATCTTTGCAATCAATTTAAATGGAGGGAAGAGGGAGAGAGCCTTGGAGGCAAGCTAGCAATTCTTCATAGATTTTTGATCTTGATTTTTATTTTCCACCTTTTCGCTACTAGTTTGAATTTTCAAGGACTCAAAATCTCAATTTCATTCATTAAAAGATAATTTAAATAATAAAATTAGAAATAAATGAATATAAAAAAATTGACATAACTAAAAATAAGGTATCGTGTTCTACATTAAATAGTTGATCTAATTTTCATGAAAATCTATCCATAATAAAAATAAAATCACTACCCTTTTACGGTTCTATAAGCAAATTGAATTTCACATGTGTGGCTCATATCCATATATATATTTTCCAAGTCACAAATACATTTTTTTTTAATCATCTCCCGATTACTTTTGAAAAAGCCATCTATTTCTGCCTTTTTTTATATACATATATTGATCTGATTATAAATATATGTCAAAAATATATATATATAAACTTGACCAAAATATAAACCTCTCTTAGAATGTTATTACATCATCATTACTCTATATTTACAAATACATAACATTTATATTATTAATAATTATGTATGTCATAAAAAATTAACTAGAACTTCTCTTTAAACTTTGGGTTTTGGTTTCGAGTTTCAAATATAACTTTAGTTATCAATAATTAATTTAAAATTTAGAATATAAATTTTAATGATTAATGATTATCTTTTATTTTAACTATTTCGAAAATAATTTTAATTTAAAAATAAATCACAAATTTTAAGATAAAAATCAAATAACTTTTAGTCATTTATGACCCGTTATATATAACTAAATTTAGATAACTTTTTTTTTTGTAAGTAAAGGTGGTTCCATGCTTTTCTATTTATATTAAACAGGGAGATCAGATACATTGTTTTGGTGGCCTCAACCTGCCCCATAGGGAAACCAGGTCTGTTGGCCACCTGAGTTTGCTGTAAGCATTCCAAAAGAAAAATTTCACAAGTCTATCCATACTGGCAATGTATACAAAACACCAGAAACTACCTATTAAACTACTGATTTGCATAAAGCTATAAAAAGGAAAAGTTCAGAGCGCTACAGCAGGGCCAAGGGAGCCTCATTTCTTTCTGATTCCATTCTACTGGTCGATATCCATTGGGATTTCCACACGTCCCTCCTGACTAGTGTGGATGCCCACTGTCCGGGACAGAACCTGAGCCATCTCCTCTAGTTTGTCATTTTGTCTGATCATGATAGTTTGAAAGTTTTTCATCTCCTTCTATAGATTGGGCATCCCATTGGCAATCTCCGCCATCTCTTTTGCTACTTGTTCCATAGCCTTCGCCAGGAGGCATTTGAGAACCCAGTAGATGTGCAGAGACTGCTTGTACAAGGTCAGTCTGCCTCTCGTATTTCCTGGGTCTCTGATCATCTCCGCCCATTCTTCTACCTCAGAATCCGACTCCCCTTCCAAAACACTAGATTCCAAATTTTGAATTATGCGCCTGATATCTTCATTCGTTCCTTCTTGGTAGGCTTGTGCCGCTTCTTGAACCACCGACTGGGTGGTCCTTCTCCCTCTGCGTCGGTTACCAGGGTCCTCTGTTTGCCTATCTTCTGGATTGCCTTGCCTAGGACGGCCTCTACCTCCTCGTCCTCGTCCACGACCCGGACGCGCCATCCTTTTTCCTTTCTTCTCCTGTAAACAATCATCAATCACGGGTGTCAGCTTCTTAGACTTCTTATCTGCTTCTTCGCTTACCAGTTCCTTTTTGGTTGTTCCTCTGTATCTGCTGCAAGCCCCTACATGTTTTTGAGTCTGGCACTGCTCACCGTTCTCCCAGTATAATAGTTGAATTAAGCCCTCTGTCATGCGAGTCACGTATTGGGACAGGGCCATAATCTTCGGGTCCCCGCTACCCCCCGGCACTTCCGCTCTTACCATGGGGTTTTTATCTTGTTTTTCTATGTCATCCCTTACACTATACTCCCTGCTATCGTTTTCCTTTCCACCGGGATTCTCCTCCCAAGACCGACCCATTTGGCCCTCGCGGTGAATTGCAGAGGGGTGGCCTATCTCATTCCGGCCCTTATCATTACCAGGGATTTCACTATGATATAGCATATCCATACTACCTACAGAGATAGATAATGAGAGAACAGAGGTTTCAGAAGGCACATACCCGAGGGCGCACACCTCCCAGATAATTCCTGCTGGTTGCAACCCGCTCTGCTCCTTCTTTGTCTCGCCAGGAATGCCCTTTCTTCTGTCGTCCGTCACCTTCATATAATTTTCTTTCACCACCCTGCTCTTTCTACCTTTACCGCCTCCACTATTTCTAATCATCCACCTTCCACCTTTCCCACTCTGGTTTCTTGTATCGTGTGCCAGCTTGGTAATCATTAATTTGTTTGGGAGAGCGATCTTATGCCTGCAGGCACCTCCTACTCTCCTTGCCTTGTAATGATTACTCCTATCCTCCTCAACCACCCTGCTCCTCATCCTGATCGGGTGTAAATTTAGGTAACTTTTAATTTAAATAAATAATAATAATCAAAGTTAAAATACTTTTTACTTCAGTGTAAGAAAACTAATTTAATTATTTATATCTTACTATTGTTTTTAACTCATACAAGAGTCCGTTGCCCCTGTTTCAATATATTTATTATATATATTTTTATACTTTGCACGAAAAGTAATAAACAATATATTTAAGCATAAAATTCAATGTTGATTTATTAAAAAAATATCTTATTATAGTTAGTGAAGTCTATTATCATTATCATTGTCAACATGCAACTTCTCAGTAAATTTATTTGGACACTACTTCATCAACGTTATTATTAATGGGCATGATATTCCATATATAATTATTTATAAAAAATAATTTAATTTTCACCTATCTCGATGTACTTGTTATTCATATATTGATATGAGGTTATAGTGTAAGCTCACAAAATTAGTTCTCTAGCCATGTGTTGCCTCTAAAATCAGCCTGAGGATTTCGTAACAACTTGGAACACTTTTATTCATAAATAATTAAATCTTATTGAAATATTAAAAAACTAGTTCACCCAAATAAAGGTGTGATCAAAGATAAGTAAAGTACTCTTTTGTGAAGAATAATTTAACATTATATATATATTGAAAATTGATAATTTTTTATAAAATTGATTTAAATAGTAGTCGTATATATTTCTATTCAAATATTAAGTCCCTAGTGTTTGAATCCACTTTGATACCACATGTAACAACCATGCTTTAAAATATACAAATAATTACATCAATTTATATGGTTAATAATCAACACCCAACTATTCAACTATTTAGCGTTGAATTTTCAAAATATATGAGCAGCAAAAACTTAACTCGAGTGATGATATGTCTTACTTGCTTTTTTGGAGTTAACTGCTCTTTCAATTCTACTAACTGCAACAAAGATTTTGGGGTCAACTCTCCACCCAACCTTGGGCTCAACTGCACGTAATCTTTCTACAACTGGCCACCCATAAGCCCTCAATCAATGTACTATTTCCAGGGAATCCTTTGTCTCACAACACTTTTCTCCCAAGAGAATGGATGGAGGAATGGACAAATCTCACCCTCGTCATCATCCGTTAAATAGACCAAAAAATGGAAAGGGGTCTGCATGCACACATTTCATGTGTCAACATGCAACTTTTATTTCTTTATTTTAAGTTTTACTTAATTTAATGTTTCTCTTTCTTATTTTATTTCTTTTTACTTTTTGTTAACTTTACTTATTTTTTCTACTTTTATAATTTACTCTTACATATAGTTATTTAAGACTCTAGTATATTATTTACTGTTTTATTTATTTATTATCATTTTATTCTCTTATTATTTATTATTTATTTACTATAATTATCTCTTCTTTATTATTTACTATTCATTAACTATTATTATATTTTCTTTATTGTTTATTATTTTTAACTTATATATTAATATTATATTATTTATTTATTATTATTTTTATTATTATTAGGGGCATTACATACTCCCCTTCTTAAGGAACTTTGTCCCAAAGTTAAGGTGAATCATTTAACATTTTATTTTATTTTATTATTTATTACTTCACGTTTTCCCCACACCCTCAATTGAAATAATATAACCAATAGGAAAAAAAGTTTCCAAAACACCGAGGAAATCCCAAGGAATCTCTACCCTTTTTCCCACTTTTGGAACGAGGCATAAGCCTCATCGTTATATACCATAGCCTATGGGAGGCCCGAAGGCTTAGACCTCATCTTCCCCAAGGTAGACATCTAATCCCAGTACTCAATGATTCCGAGCATCTCATAACGCTGGCCCACTCCCTCCACACTCGCTAAGGTGCACATCCCTAGGCATCAAAGGCCTTACACCCCACTAGACTTCGACATCCCAATCCAATATTAGGCACTTGGCCTCCTAAAGATGGTTCCATATCCCCTCAAGAGCTATCCATCAAGATTTATACAAGACAAAGGAACCACTAGCATATGTAGTGTTGATTGAGTCTATGCCCAGCCCATATGGTGTTACATATTCTCCCTCACAGATATGGGCTTCCACAAGATCATCAAATAAACTGGCCCTCTCAACCCATTTGTGGAGTTCCTGTCAGTAACCACACCTCAACATGAAACCAATGCATTAGGTTTAATCATAGTATCAAAGAAAATAAAATTACATCATTTTTATCACAACATTCTAAATAGTAGAAAATTGCATGCTCTTGCATGTCGTAAAATGTGGATGTGATTACCACATGAGTCATATCATAAAATACCCCCATAAGTTATAACATCAACATATTTGCATCAAATATATATCATGACATCACATAATAAATGAAGCACATGTCAATATATGTAATATCATAACATCATGATCCATATGCATATCATATCCATCATGACCATTCAACATCACTATCATGACAAATAAATCAATAAGCACCACATATACATCATTAGCCTCTCATCAAAACTATATCCATTTACCACATACCATCACATCATGAAACATCATTAATATGATAATCATCTCAATACTTATCAAATATAGAACAACAATATGTTTTAATCATTCTTATCATTAATTAATTTCTTTTACTTATATAAACAATGAATACAAACTATGAATTAATATTATTCAACATCCCTCTAGGATCTAATGTTATCTCATCAGTACTATTAGTGTCATGTTTTCATCAATGTAGAAATTACTTTTCAATGATCATTATTGATCTTTCTATTAGGAAGTTTACCATTTACACTATAGCTATACTCATTTAAGTACATCGTTAAATTTCAAATGAGCCTCATAATCTTGAGCCTTAATCTCTCGTCGGATATTCTTCCTTCCCCGATGAAATTTTAGTGAAATTGATTGTTAAGATATTATCGTGTGTACAATCATTTAAATCATCAATATCGAGTTAAAATTCCATGATCACTAGACATATTTTTCTTATCCATTCTAGTATCACCCTACTTAATGACACACATACACTAGGTCATCTTTGTTTACATTTTTTTATCTTTCTTAATCAACTTGCATGAGGGTTTGTTGGTCCCTGGTAATTTATCCATCAATGTTTGATTATCGTTATAAATCCTCAAAAGTCATACTTATCTCATCAAGTTCTCATCTCAATACCACTTGACCTCACTTTTTCTGACAATTTGTGCATATTCTTCTTGACGTATCATTATATAATTTCCAAAAACATGTGTTCTTATGCTTCATTCTCAATTTTTATCATTAATCCACCTATTTTTCTTCCTTCTCCATAAGTTAAACAATCGCTATCCTTGAAACATTTTCCTAGTTTATCACTTGTCATTTCTCACCAATTACAAGTATTTACAAATTCCAATCTTGACACTTTCAAATTTTGTAGGTCATCACTATAGCCCTTACCAATCATGTTGTTCAATCCACTCATCAATATCCTCAAGATAACTTTCCACTTGAGATAGACCCCATAATTTAGTCCTAGATTTTATTACATTTTCACAGTTCCCTTCACACGTTAATGTTATGCACCTTAAGAATGGTATGAACTTTAATTAGCTACTCCAATCTTAAAATTTAATATTTTTTCTATTCACAGTAGCACCATGCTCAACTATCACTAATGTTTGACTTACCATGAAAACAATACCTTAATGCTAAGACATTTTCCATGTTTTTGCTCACAAAGTCTTCCCAATTTTTATTGTTAGCTACTTTATTCTCATCCTGCAGAGACTCATAGATTATGTAATCATAGGTTACCATGATTCCTACAACTCTAATGAACTTCATAATTATCATGATCATTAAAATTCACTACTTGTTATCATTGCCTCTACCATGATATTCTTGGACTGTTACTTCTTACTAATTTCTTATGCTTGTTTGTGAAACTTCCACTCATTCCCTTAAGTATCTATCTAGTACTATTCTTTATTTATCTAATTATTCCAAGTTGGTCATGCTCACCACGACTACCATTCATTATTATTAATAACAAATTTGTAAGTCCATCCCTTTCCATTCCTTCTTAGACTTCATTAAACATATACGGTTAAGATTAAGGATCAATCTTAGAACCCATCCTTTTTTTCTTCTAATAATTTTTAATACCCTTATCTCCTTACACCTATTTTTCCACAATCTTGGTTTTTATCACTACTATTTCAATGTTATATCATTTTCTTTCCCCTTTTTAAGAGGAGATATCCTCGAAATAAAGTCATAACATCTCAAATTATATTCTATAGTCACTTTAAATATATTCCACATCCACTTTAAATATTTTCCACTTCAAACTCCTAATGTTTTATGGATTGTGTATCATACTAATATTTTCCATTTGATAAGAAAACATGATAATTGATAAACAACACCTCCTTTCATTTAGATCACTAAATTCTCACTTCCAAATCACATCATCCCTAGTAGGTTTTCATATTAATCATCACCTCATAGTCTCATCATAAATAAGTTTAAAAAGTTTGTTTTTAATGGTTCCTCATCTCATCGGGATATAAAGAAGCTTAAAACGCTTCAACCTTCCAATATTTTGTTAAGTTTCCACAGTTCATCACTCTAAAAGGTGTGCCTCTTAAGAAGTGCAAACATAAAGATCTTAGTGACAAGGCAATTCTTATAGTTATTTTTTTAATACAACCTCTTTAAGATACACATGACTTACATTAATTTCAAAATGATCAATCTGTGAATAATCCACCTTAATTCACTCAAATATGATTTTCCACACCTAATTTTCACATGTAACCTGGAAAATTTAGCATATTATTAGCCTCGAATGTTACTTCATATTGGAGTACCTCTTCCCAATGTTCATATTATGGATTTCATTACCATTATTTCCTTCTTCAAGAGACGACATCCTTAGAGAAAAGTCAACCAACAAACTATCAATATTTACCATGAATCCAAAATTTCAAACACTCCATCTTACTTAACCAATTAATCCACATCATTATTACTAGATTTTTTTTTATTCACTTCTCTTCCAATGCAAGTAATCAAATCTTATCTCCGTCCTTGAATTTTTTCTTTTTTCTTTTTTTTAATATTCAAATAATTATTTGTCAATTATTAATTTACACTCAAATTTCTTATTAAATCAAATACCAAACTCATAAATATTATAAATAATAATTTTATAAACCTTCATACAATGAAATATTACAACGTACTTCTAATAAATAATAAAATAGAATAACAACTTGTCAATCTTAAGATAATATCTTAATATTAACTAAAGAAATTCAACCTTCATTACCCATTTCAACATAGTAATTTAATAATAATTAAACAAATTCAAGCTCTTTCATCCAGTTTATTAAATGGATGAAGCCACATCTTATAAATTTCTTTGCAACATTTAAAAATTTTATTCATTTTTATAATATCTATTAATATATGTTCTACATAACATTCATTATTAATATTTAAGCTATTTGATTTTTCATCTATTATATAACTAGAATTATCTTTCCAAATAATAAACTCCTTCAGAAATGAAATTTTCGACACAAGATTTACTATCCCTAACTTTATTTAAGATAATTTTATTTATTTATTATACAACTAGAATTACCTTTCCAAATAACAAATTGTTTAAAACATGAATTTTTAGGCACAATTCATACTTTTTACAGCGATGTTCTTATTCTCCACAATATTTTACATTCGATTTTTTTATTTTTATTTTTAACACTTCAAATGATAGCCATGAATACACTTTGAAGTGGAAAAAGGGTCGAAGAGAAGTCTAGACACGTGCATCATGAAAATGTATAGTATTGGAGTTTCGTGATGCTTTCAAAAACACCATTATTTGATCCAGATTCTTGAAAAGCCATTATCAGATTGGCAGATGTGCGATCGAGGTTTGGTATGGTTTTCAAATAAGCATGAATCAAGTGTCTTTTTAAATATTTAAATTAGACAAGAATAATATTAATGACTTTGCATAGGTTTTACTTGGCAAGGGAAGTTTTATTGCAAGAAAATTTTGTTGCTTATGCTTTAGATTTGATTCAAAAGCTATTAAAACCATGAATTTGAATTATTATTCTTTATCTTTATGCTTTAGATTTGATTCAAAAGCTATTAAAACCATGAATTTGAATTATTATTCTTTATCTTTAACGTATCCTTGCGATTGATTTCAAATGGGGAAGAGGGAGAGAGCATGCTTGCAATTTTCATAGATTTCTGATCTTGATTTTTTTTTACTTATTTGGATTTTCAAGGACTCAAAATCTTGATTTGGTTCATTAAAAGATCATTTAAGTAATAAAATTAAAAATAAATGAATATAAAAAAGTTGACATAACTAAAAAGAATGTATCGTGTTCTACATTAAATAATTGATCTAATTTTCATGAAAATCTATCCATAGTAAAAAGGAAAATCACTACCCTTTTACGGTTTTGTAAAGAAATTGAATTTAACATGTGCGGCCCAAAAAACATGTATACTTATATTCTTTTCTTTTCTTTTCTTTTTCCAAATCACAAATACAATTTTTTTTAATCGTCTTCCAATTAGTTAAAAAAACCATCTATTTCTGCCCTTCTTTTAGTACATATATTTATCTCATTATAAATATATGTTAAATAGTTGAATATATATATAAAAACTTGACCAAAATATAAACCTCTCTTAGAATGTTATTATATTATTATTATTCTAATTTTACAAATACATAACTTTTATATTATTAATAATTATGTATGTCATAACAAATTAACTAGAACTTCTCTTTAAGTTTTAGGTTTTTGTTTCCAATTTAAAATATAATTTTAGTTATCTATAAATAATTTACAATTTAGAGGACATAGACTTACTAAGAATTACCATTGGGAGAGTCTAATAAATGGTATCTAGCTTCTGGCGGAGCAAAAGGATTTCCCAGGGTTCGAACTTGAGACCACTCAACGTCATGTACCAAATCTTAGTCAAGGGTTTGGATGGCAGAACAAGCCTGCAGGCGTCTGCATCCCACCTTGCGGTCTGGGATCTGAAGAATGGGCTCTTCGATCTGATTAAAGTCCCTCCGCAGTTTCAGAGGCTCGTTTCGGGCACCCGCCAGATCACTGATGACGCCCTTCTGGTTGCTGGCTGCGACGGCCTGTATCCACGAGTCCATCTCCTTCTCCGCCTAAGAGGGGGCAAAGGGGGTTACGGCTCTCTTCTGAGGGGCGCCGTCACCAAGACCGGCCAGAAGAAGACCAGTAATTTTGATGCTTGCCGCGACTTGAGTGGAAGGTGGCTCCGCCGCGTGAACGTAGAGAAGAAATTTGTAGTTTTTTACACTGATTTGGTCAATGCAATCAAAGGAGGGGGCCTGCATGTTGCAGATCTGCCCCCTCACATAACGGTTTGGGCCAAATCTTGCAGATCCGGGATGGATCTAACCGATCTGTCCAGTCCCAGGCAGCAGATCGGTGGAATGGTGCATCGGCTGAGCGGAGGGGAAGCAGATCTTGAATTGCAAAGGGCAGAAAGGTTCAATAAGAGGTTAGATCTGGAAGACAGTCTACAGTCAGAGCACTTGGTAATCAGCAGTGACATCAGGTCAGGCAGACCAGGAACTCAGCGAAAACCCAGCCCTCAGGTAACAACAAATCATTTTCAGATTTTTATTAAAACCCCAGAGGGGAAAACCTGTTTAGTGTGGGTACATACAGGAAGCACTATCATGCAGCTGAAACAGCAAATCTGGGCAATGACCGGATATCCTGTTCAGTTTCAACATTTGGTCAGAGGCAGGTGGTCTCTCCAGGATAGTAGAACTTTGGGAAGTTATGAGATTAGTCCAGAAGAAACTATTGTTTTAAACTTTAGGCTGAGAGGAGAGGCTATGCATCAGGGACAGACAAGCTTCTCAAGAGGAGAAAAGGGGAAGAAGGCAGCACCTCAGCATCAACCCAAAGGGTTTTCTTCCTACAAAAACATTCTTCAAGGCAATAGAGATTCAGGGTTCCCTCCAGAACAAGGCGGATATGTACCCAGGCCATATATAGTAGATCAGCTAGGGGAAACTCCAGCCCTTAACTTTGACTCTTCAGGGATCGATGATTTCGTAAAGGACTATGAAACACAGGCCCTAATATGCCGCTTCAACAGTTTTTGGCCAAAACCTCTGGACCTATTTCACTGGATTTTCACCAGTTGGACCATGGAATGTGATATACATTTATGCTCTAAGGGGTTTTTCATTGTCAGATTTGCATCCAGGGAAGTCAGGGATACAATCATCAGTGCTGGACCTTGGTTCTGGGGAACGTCGGGACTGTTCATGACTCCATGGTTTCCAGATTTTGACCCAAATAAAATGACTGTATCCAAAGTACCGGTCTGGGTCCGTTTATACAACCTTCCCCTCCATTTCTGGAGTGAACAAGTTTTGGAAGGAATAGGGAACAGCATAGGAAAATACATCAAAACAGATCTGGAAAGGATTGATGAAAGGGTCTACACTTTCGCGCGCATTTGTGTGGAAGTAGATTTAAGCAAAGGGCTGCCAGACAATATAAGGCTGATCTACAAACAACAAAATTGGTTGCAAGCACTAGACTATGAAAACACAGCTTTCAGATGTAGGCTTTGCAGGCAAACAGGACATCTGCAAAGCACATGCCCAGAAGCCAAGAAAGCAAACGGCAAAAGAAAGCAGAAAGGGAAGCAGAGGAAAGGATGGCAATTTTCTCCCCCTAATGCAGAAGGTGAAGAATCAGAAGCAGAAGAAGAAGATTCCCCTGCAGAGAATACTGAATCATCCCAAGAAAAGGAGACCCAAAAGGAACCCACATTAGACAACAAGGTCTCACAGCTTCATCCAAATCAGGTAGAAAAGGCAAACGAGGATCAAAGTATGGGAGGGATCAAACGGCACCATCAGTCAGATACTTCAGATTCAGACAAGGAAGGAGGTTCTCAGAAAGCAGAAACCCAGTTAGTCATAGCCTCGATCGAGCCCACTCAAGGAGAATGGCGCAAGGTCGAAAAGAAAAAGGGAAGAAAAACTTGATGTGTAAAGTCGAAACTCAGTTTTTCTTGCCCTCTCTTTTTTCTCTTTTTTCTCTTCAATCTGCACGTTAGTTCTTTAATGTTGCATGGGGTGCGGAAGCACTCAAGCCCAATGGGCAGATTATGGAAATGTTTCAATGCATTTGCAAGTGTAACTTTTCATTTTTCTTAATAAAAAGTTACCGTTTTTTCCACTGGAAAAAAAAATAATTTACAATTTAGAATACAAATTTAATTATTTATAATTATCTTTTATTTTAGCTATTTCCAAAACAATTTTTAATTTCAAAATAACTCATAAATTTTAAGATAACAATCAAATAACTTTTAGTTATTTATGACCAGTTATATATAACTAACTTAAAATAAATTTTAATTTAAGTAAATAATAATAATAAATTTTAAAATACTTTTTACTTGAGAGAAAGACAAATAATTTAATTATTTATATATTATTGTTGTTTTTAATTCATACAAGAGTTGGTTGCTCCCATTTCAATATATTTGTTTTTATAATTGCAACAAAAGTAATAAAAAATATATTTAAGCATAAAAGTCAATACTGATTTATTCAAAAAAAAAATCTCTTACTACAGTTAGTAAAGTATATTATCATTATCATTGTCGACATGCAATTTCTGAATAAATTTATTTGGACACTACTTCAACATTGTTATTATTAATGGGAATGATATTCCATATATAATTATTTATAAAAAAAAAATTAATTTTCACCTATCTTGACATACTTGTTATTCATATATTGATATGAGGTTATATTGTAAGCTCACAAAATTAGTTCTCTAGCCGTGTGTTGGCTCTAAAATCAACCCTAGGAATTTGTAACAACTTGGAACACTTTTATTGATAAATAATTAAATCTTGTTGAAATATTATAAAACTAGTTCATCCAATTAAAGGTGTGATTAAAGATAAGTAAAGGGAATCTTTTGTGAAAAATAATTTAACATTATGCGCACGCACACACACACACACACATATATAAATTGAATTTTTTTTATAAAATTGATTTTAATAGTAGTCGTATATATTTCTCTTCAAATATTAGGTCCCTAATGTTCAAATCGGCTCTGATACCATATATAATAAACAAATAATTACATCAATTTATATGATTAATAATCAACACCCAACTATTCGACTATTTTACATAGAATTTAAAAAAAATATGAGTAGAGACAACTTACCTATAGTGATGATCTTCCTTACTTGTGTTTTTAGAGTTGAATGTTCTTTGAATTCTCTTGACTGAAACAAAGATTTTAAGGACAACTCATCACCCAACTGTAGGCTCAACTGCACATAATATTTCTACAACTAACCACCCGTGAGCCCTCAATCAATGTACTACTACTAGGGAATTATTTGTCTCATAACACTTTTTCTCCCAAGAGAATGGATGAATCTCATCCTCCTCATCGTCCATTAAATAGATCAAAAAATAGAAAGGGATTTGCATGAACACATTCCATGTGTCAATATGCAACTTTATTTATTTATTTTAAGCTTTACTTAATTTAATATTTCTCTTAATTTCTCTTAATTTAACTCTTTCTTATTTTATTCCTTTCTACTTTTTGTTAACTTTACTTATTATTATTATTTTTATATTTTAATTTTACATATAGTTATTTAAGACTTCATTTTATTATTTACTATTTTATTTATTTAGACTTCATTTTATTATTTACTATTTTATTTATTTATTATTATTATATTCTCTTCATTATTTATTTACTATTTTTACCTTTTCTTCATTGTTTATTATCTTTAACTTATCTTTTAATATTATATTGTTTTATTTATTTATTTTTTATTATTAGTGACATTACATTCTATTTATGATCTACTCTGACTACAGTTTGATTTTATTTGGATCAGTGATCCTTGTTACTGATGATTTTGGAGCAGCTGCATGATAATATTCATTGATATTTTTAAAGACATGAAAACCATGTGAATATTCCTATGCACATGGCTAGGGTGTGATAGAGAATCACACATTCAGGGGGATCATTTTTGCTTCCTATTGGTCTTGTAGATGGTTGGCATTATGCTCTCTATGGAGGAGCTTATTATGCTCATTTGACATAAGTTTGTTGCAGGAAAGATGTTGAGTTAGTTTTTGATGTTGCTGCCATGTATTTGCTAGTAGAATGAGGTGATATGCTTGCATGAATTAGCTGGTATATTGTATTTCTAATTCATATTTATGTCATGTATTTCCATGTATATGTAGCTACCATGGAAATAAGATGATGTGTTGGAGTTAGTACATCTAGAATATGCTTTTTATTGCTCATATTTTCTATCTCTAGATGTATGATATATACTACTGCAAATATGCATTTGGATAGCTGAGTCATGATGATGTTGTTGCATGGAGAGAGATTATATTGTTTCCCATGATGTTTTGATATGATGTATGTTGTTGATTAGATATTGTGCATTTATATGGATAAAACATGATGATTGGCGTTGCATGGAGTATATATATTATTTTTTATGATGTGATGTTTTTATGCTATGCTACTTGGTTTCTACTCTCATGGGGAGAGAGAGTGATTTGATGGCTTGAGGTTGAGGAGATGATCAGATTATGTTGTTGATGGTTTTATAGTTTCATATCTTATGATGTTGATTGTTGTTGCTTAGTGCTTCTTGGATATTCACATATTGGCCACTCATTAATTTTGTTGGAGAGATTACTTGCGTTGGTTCATATGTTTATAGTATTGTTGATGTTTCCTGCTCATTTGCTACTTGATGGAGTAGAATGTTGCTAGTTATTGGGCCTCATTAATTATTTACTACTTCATGATATTGATGATATGTATATGTTGTTTATTCTATATCATATTGCTATATTGTTGTTGTTAGATGATTATTTAGTATATGTCTATGTGGAGCATGATGGTTTTCGGTGGTTATCAAAGTTTTGTTGCATGTTTAATTGTTGTTGTTACACACATGCTACTGGCAAGAGGATGAGATTTTGAGAGTAACCATGCAATATTATTTCCTATGTATAATTTTTTCTACTTATATAGAGCTTATGTCATTTCTCATGGAGGTTTTGTATTTGATGCACATGCTATGTAGTGTATTATCAATAGTGCTTATATATGGAGCATATATCATTGCTTAGTGCTGCACTTACTCATGTTATATCATTATATTGGGTATGCATAGAGGAAAGAACAATTTTGTGTAGTTGTAAAAGCCATGTATTATCACTATTTCATCTTTTCGGTGTATTGGTCATGGAGAGACCCATAGTGTCAATTATCTATGTATGGGCTAACGGGAATCATGTTTTGTTTTGTATACCATTGATGTAGCCCTAGTTCATTGGGTGAATTTTGTAAACGTAGGTCCATAGGGTCATTGTTGGTGATAGGTGTGGATATAGAGGAGTCATTTGTTAGTTCTATGTATTTTTCACAACCATGTATTTTCTCCATGAAGCATCATATATGTTTGGTACTTCATTTTATATCATTGTAGTTCAAAGTGACACAATAGATATGTTGCTATGACAACAAAGAGAGTGTGTTTTCAGCCTCATTACATGCATAGGGGGAGCATGTTTAGTTTCAGAGATTGCATGGAACTGGCTAAAGACTTGTTGGAAGTTGAGTTCCTTGTTCTACATGCCTATCTTGCAGGATATATTTCTCACATCCGACACATTATTGACATTGTTCTTCATTGTTGGTATGGCCCTTTTCCATTGATGTCAAAGGGAGAGAGAATTTGGATTGATAGCAATCATCTTTAATGTTGCAACATCAATGTTAGAGAGTGTATGAAGATTAGTCGCAGATGATGGAGATTAGATTGAGGTTGACATCAATGCCAAAGGGGGAGCTTGTTAGCATTGTAGTGTTGGCTTTGATGTTAACAGGGTCAAGTGGTGTTTTTTTTCATATGTCTTATGTCAATCTAATGATGTTGGTAGTACTCCTCATAATGCGTTTGATGAGTGTTGGGTTGTAGCGGTGGTAAGCTTGTTGGTCTTGTTGGTTGGAAATGATGTCAACTTGGTTGTGGTATGACTTAGTGTAGGATTTGGAGCTTGAGTAGTGATGATTGTAGGGAATGTTTATGATGGCTTGTTATAGGTTGATTTTGCTACAAGTATTGCAGGTGCATCTACAAGTGTTGGAGGTAGTTGGATGACTTGATGTTGTTGTTGTAGGTGTTGGATATGTTGGTACATTTTTTGGAGATACTTATACAAGTGTTGGAAGCATTGGAGATGTTTCTACATGTGTTGGAGACTGTTTGATGGCTCAATGATGTTGCCACAGGCCCTGGATTTGTTTGGCTATGCATTAGTTATGCATATGATTGTTTCGTTATACAATGTGACCAAGGATGTTTTCCATGATATTTGGTATGGCAACTAAATGGTTTACCTTGCTATTTGGGCATGAATAAATATATTATCATGGTATTTTCCCTTGGAATTGCATGAGGAAAATATTACCATGGTATTTTCCCTTGGTATTGCATGAGTAAAATATTACCATGGTATTTTCCCTTAGCATTTCATGAGTAAAATATTATCATGGTATTTTCCCTTGGTATTAACACATATTTCATTAAATTTGAAATTTTTTTATTACAATGATATCAATAGAATTGAGGTTTTTGGTTATTTTGAAATTCTAGATTCATCATTTAATTCCAAATTTAATGAAATATGTGTTTATTGCATGAGTAAATTATTACCATGGTATTTTCCCTTGGTATTGCATGAGGAAATTATTACCATGGTACTTGCATTTGGTATTTTCACTCACACAACATTACCCTCGTATTTTCACTTGGTATTTTGGCTCCCCTAGTATTTCCACTTGGTATTCATATTACCTTAGTATTTTCCCTTGGTATTGGATTCAAGATTGATGAGGATAGTTTTTTATATATTTATGTGTGAGTATTGAGTTGAGGTAATTGGTTATATGAGTTATGTGTTGAATGAGAGTGAGAGTGCAGTAAAGGGTGTATAAGTTGTGTTGTGGTTGTTATGCATATTTTTTGAAGCAGTTTGTAGGTGTAAAAGGAGTATGTTTCAGACAAGATTTTTTGCAGTAAGAGAGGAGATGAAGTAGAGTTTAATTGGAGATTAATTTGGTGTTTGGTAGCAGCTTTTATATTTTCCAATTTGTTGGTTGTGTGCAACAATTGTTTTGTGTGCAATTTTTCTATTGCAGAGATTTTTTTTTTTTTTGTTGATGCATTTATCAGATCATTTTAAGAAATGTTAGTGTTGCTTCATCTTATTTCTGTGTTATAATTTTATGCCTTGAAGATATTGTTTTTATGGTGTTCATGTTGATTAGTTCTCGATTCCCATCTAAAAATGTATGAAAAAGGAACAACATAGAGGAGTGGAGTTGGAGGACTTCGGTGAAATCAATATAGGGAGAAATTTTCTCCATCCAATGCTGGTTGAATAGTTCAAAAGAAACTAGGTGAGGATCCTTGGTCGTGGTGGCTTCTAGTAGATATTATTCAATAGAGTTCAATGATAGTTCAAAAGTAATAGGGAAAGGATCGTTGGTCGTGGTGGCTTCCACCGGATCATTATTCATAGATATGTGTGAGAAAGAGATATCCATTTGATAGTGGCCTAATGAACCTTTATGTAAAGAATTTTCTTAGCATAATAAAATATTTTGATCAGTGCCGCAACAATAAGGGTCAGAATGGTTTTCCACTAGAAATACTTGTGTACCTTATGTTAAACGTTTTCATGGTTTCTAGTTTATGTTTGATGCTTTGAACTCTCTTAATGTGTTTTAGTTATGCATGATTTAAAGAATAATTAATTGGAGAAAAAATTATAAGTGTCATCATTACTGATTCACCCTCTCTCAATAGTGATCTAGTTTCCAACATCTTAAGTGTATTTTGGATTAAATGTCAATGTTCTTCAATCTACTGCAATTACATGTAAATATTGTTGCAAATCCACTAGAACTATTGAAAGACTATCTTTTAAGGTGCATTTGAAATGTTGGGTGAACCTTTGTTGTCTATGATAACATGTTTGCATGAGGACATGCAAAAGGGAAGGCGTGGGGGAGATGTTGGGTTGTCGAATTGCCCTATTTTTCACCATTGTAAACACTTATTTTCTTTACTTTACCATACTTATTTGTCCCTCTATTACCAATCTTGTTGTCTTTCTTTGTGAATATGCCACATTAATATTATGAATATTGAACTAGTTTAAAATCATTATTTTTCTTTATTTTTTATGAATTAGAAAGGATTATTGTTTTTTTTTGTTGATGGTTTTCCTAGTTTTGTTGCAGTGTTTCCCATGCAGTAACAATAACATCCTCCATGGCTAACATATTTACATAGATACAAAAGGAATTCTAGAACATATATTTTACTCATAGCGATGTTGACATGGATTTGTGTTGCCTAACTCATACCCATGTCAAATTTGTTAGGCTCCAACTCATTATCTATTGGGTCCCTATAATACTAGTGATTACCCCATTGCTATTGTAGTTGCATCCCTTATTAATATTGTTGTGCCCATATTATCCCCATATTGTTATTACTGTGCCCCATAGAATCCCTCTATTGTTATTTTTGTGGCTTTATATTATTATTGTTAGGTCGGCTAGGTTATATTGTGACTCCTTAGACTCCTATATATAGGAAGGAGGTTTTTTCATTTGAATCATCCAAGAATTGTTTATTTATGTAATGTAAAGGAGGTTTCCCCCTCGAAGAGGCTGAATTATAAGTTTTTGATCTATCTTTTATATCTTTTCTTGAGTTGGTTTCCTAACATTTGGTATCAGAGCTTTGGATTCTAGGGTTTCGTTGCTCCAAATAGGTCATCGTGGAATTTTGCTATAACTTTTTTTTGCGACATTTCAGAGGCTAAAAAAAAACCCATTTGAGAAGAAATCGTGTTGAACCTTGGGTCCAAATTTCAGAGATGTTAGCACTATATTTGCGGAGATATGATCTGAGGAAGTTGGTCTTTTTGCAGACTCCTAAATTACATTCCAAACAGGTGACTTGGGGAAAATCATCATAACTTTCTCTTTGAGCATCGGATTGAAATTTCGTAAGAAGGTGTAGAAAGAGGATAGATTTTAGTTTCTTTTGTATATTTTTCAGAGCCAAAGGTCGAAACAGTGACTTCTGGCACGTCGTACAAGTTCACTCTACTGAAATAGTCTATAATCAGGTCACTGTGGGAGATTTCGCATAAATTTTCTTTGGAGAATCCAATTTGGATCAAACTATTGGCATTGGAAAGAGGATGCAGAGGGTTACTACAGGTTGCAATTTCAGAACTGGATGATCTGAAAGTACAGAGATACATCAGAGGCAATATAGAGCTCCTACAAAGAGAAAAAAGGTGTGTAGATTCTTTTAAATTTTTGCTTAAGATTGGTTTGAAAATTTATTTTGAAGGAATTCAAAGGGCATGGTAGAGAATTATTATTAGTAATTGATGCCCCAATGAAAGAAAATGCAAACACCTAGTAAGCAACCTGAAAGCTCTAGCATGACTCATGAAGAAGAGGAAGAAATGCTACATGATATATCAAAATTACAAGAACAAGTGCAACAAATTTCACTCTCACAAAAGCTAACAGAAGCTAATATAAATGGCGTGGAATCTAAGATAAAGGGCATGGAATCTAAGATGGATGACTTGAAGATAGATTTGAAGACAGATCTGGAGAGGCACATGGCAGATTTGAAGATAGATTTGAAGACGGACATGGCAAACTTGAAGACAGATTTGACAAATTTTCTACAAGAAATACTTACTAATGGTGAAAAGGTAGAAAGGAAACTCATGATGCAAACAAAAGAAATGTTAATCATGATTTCATAGACTCTAATGTGGGATTGAAGACCCACCATATTCCAAAAATCGATATGAGGAAGTTTGATGGCAAGGATCCCACAACATGGATATTACAGATGGAGCAATTTTTTTATCTCAATAATGTGCAAAACACACAAAAGGTACGTATTGCAACTTTATATTTGGAACCAAATCAGTTTGTATGGTATCAATGGCTTTGCTCTACTAAACAAATTATCACTTGGGAAATTTTTATGGAAGAATTGACAGTGCATTATGAGGATACAAAAAGCAACACTTTTTTTAGCCAACTGATAAGTCTCAAACAAAAGGGTTCAATAATGGAGCACATTGAGGAGTTCCAAAAATTAAACATAAGGGTAAAAAATATTCCAGAGGAGCATAGGATTGATGTGTTCATAGGGACTTTAAAATATAATATCCAACATGATGTTCTCCTTTGGGAACCTGATTCATTTGATGTAGGAGGATATCAGGAGGAACACTAGGGATGACTCTTCATCAAAGACTGACGATGAAGAGAATTGTGCCTTAGCGATTAAGGTGAAGAAGGGGAAAGGGAAAGCTTCCCATTCCAAAGAGGATTCTTATCATGGAGGTAAGAATAAAGACATGTCAAAAGTTAAGTGCTTTCATGGTCATGATCTAGGCCATTTTGCTACAAATTCTCCACTCAAGAAGTCCAAGAAGAAGTCCTCAGGAGGAGAGGTGGGTGAGGCTTTGGCCTCTCAATTCGAATTGGAGTTTTCCCTCATTGCATTCATGGTGTCATCAATGGTGGGAATTTTATGGTACTTAGACAATGGAGCTTCATTCCACATGACTGGTGACAAAGAGTTATTCAGTGACCTGGAGGAGAAAGATCTCTAGATGCATATCGAGATGGGTGACGACAAGGAGTATAATGTTACCGGATTCGGTGTGATTACTTTTCAGAGGGAGCATGGGGCTCCACTCACCTTGAAGAATGTTAGGCATGTGTCCTAGCTAAAGAATAACTTGGTATCGATTGTCAAGCTTGAGAATAGAGGTTATGATGTCATCTTCTCAAAAGGAAAGGCGTTCCTTCGACACATAGCCACGGGTCAAGTAAAGAAGATAGGGATTTGGGTGAATAATCTCTATAAGCTAGAGTTAGAGGAGTGTGTTGCTTTGAGAACAAAAGCAGAAAGGGTGCAGAGTTGAGATGTTGGCGAGTTGTGGCATAGGCGATTGGGCTACTTGCATCATGGGGTTTTAAAGATATTGCAACAGATCTCTATCTATCTTCCCAAAGGTATGCTTGAGAAAGTTCATACATGCAAGGGGTGTACTTTGGGAAAATACACCAAGTTTTCCTTTCATGACAGAGACAGTCGAGCAGAGGCTATTCTAGAGTGATTCCATTCAGATGTGTGTGGACCATTCTCGACAGCATCCGCGGTCAAACACAGGTATTATGTTATATTTTTTGATGAATATTCTCATAAATGTTGGATATTTTTCATGTAGAAAAAAGATCAAACTCTCACAAAGTTGTGTGAGTTTAAAGCATTGGTGGAGAAAGAGTCGGGCAAGAAGGTTAAAGCTCTACGAATTGATAACAGTGGTGAGTATGTCTCAAATGAGTTTAAGAAATTTTTTTGCAACAAAAGGGATTAAAGGGGAGTTGACGGCACCCCATATCCCTCGGCAAAATGGGGTGGCCGAGAGGAAGAATAGAATCATAGTAGGGGCAGTGAGGGCAATGTTTCATGATCAAGGCGTACCACTACACTTGTGGGCTGAGGCATGCAACACAACGGTTTATGTTCAGAACTATATCCCACATCAGATACTTGAGATGAAGACACCAGAGGAGGCTTATTCCGGTAAGAGGCCAGATGTTGGTCACTTATGGATTTTTGGGTCATCGGTATATTTCCATGTGAACAAAGATGCACGGAAGAAGCTTGAGCCTACAACAAAGTTTGGGATAGTTTTCGGGTACACTGATACAACTCACAACTATAGGGTGTACTTTTCAACCAACAGGATGATAGTGGTTCGCAGGGATGTCAAATTCGATGAGGAGAAGGTCATGCAAGTTTCCCTTGAGAGGGATCTTGAGCTACATGCAGATGAGGATCTTTTAGCTCCTAAAGTTGAGGAGCCTCAGATTGATGTTAAGCAGCCACATACAGAGGATTTGGGAGTGGATACATCCACTCAGACAAAGTCTTCTAGAGAGGCTGATAGATTCTTGCATGATGCATGGGAAAATGTGGCAGCACCCACTTCTCAGCACATGCAAAAGAGGTCACCTGAGAGGTACACTAGACGCATGGCTCTTATGGGTGAATGTGTTGTGAGAGAGCCATCTTCCTTTAAGGAAGCAGTGCAGCAACCGGTTTGGGTTGATGCCATGGTAGAGTATGACTCCATAGTTCGTAATACTATTTGGGATGTGGTCCCGGGACTGGAGGACAAGTCAGTGGTGAGCTCGCGTTGGCTTTACAAGGTAAAGCAAGCTGCATATGGTAGTGTGGAGAAGCATAAGTGTTATAGACATTTTTGGGCACTGCAATAAACCAAGGGCTCCTAAGTCCCTAAAATTGTTGTTCCAACCCCTAAAGGAACAAGGTCAACTGATTACAGCTTCTCCCAGAGGTTCTCCATGAAAAACTACTCAGAACTGTTCAAAACAAGATCATTTCACCTGCTCCATAGGCAAAGTGCGTTGTTCTCACCTAAGTACACTTTGTGGGTGCATTGCATTTCAAAAATCCCTTCTATGGAGTGCGATGGGAGAGAAGAGACAAATGGCAGTGTCAATCCACGAGGTGGAGAGGCATGGAATCTTCCAGAAACTTCTCCTGTGACACTTGCCTCTCTAAATTCGACCAAGGATGAGTAAGAGATCATCAATCTCCAAGTGGAAGCAAGAACTATCAGAGGGAAGACATTAATCAAATCACAAGTTGACTCATCTCCCTTACAGATATCTATATATGGATCCCTCATCCTAGAGATCCAGAGGCTGGAATTTTGCATCTTGTAAGGAATTGCTGTTGGTTTCTTGAGACAACGTCATAGTGTTGGGTGATCTAAGCTTTGCATGAGGTGAAGAAGGGCTTACTTGCTGAGAGGATGATGCTGGGTCAGAACAATTGGTTGTAACTCTCTTGGCTCTTTCTTGATTATCAATAAAGCTATTCAAGTTTTCCTCCATACTCTTGTGTAATATATGTTTTGTGCATTTGTATGGACAATTTATATCTGATCCTAGATTTTTTATGATAATAGATCCATGTTCTCGTATAGTGTTATGCTCCTCTGATTCTACAGGTAGTCTGTGAAGCTGGGTATACAAGGAAGCGAGTAGCAAAGGACTATCAGAAGAGAGAGGAATCGAGAAAGGAACCAAGCGCAAGACAGAGGTTGGTCTCCTTTATTCTTCTCTCATCTATCTTTCATAAAGGAAAACGAAAGTAGTTTTACTTTGCCACACCTTAGTGGGATTAGCAGTTCTGCATAGACACTTTTCCTTGTAACAAAATGGCGACTCCGCTGGGGAGTGACTAGATTGTTTGTTTATCTACATTTGTTTACTTTATACACTTACAGACGGAGCCTGAAGTTGAGCCATGTAGCTTTCGAACTACATTTTCTATGCAAATGCAAAGTAGATAAATGTCGCTTCAGTCAATCTCCGGGTTTTGTTTATGAATTAAACAACTGATTTACAAACTCCCTAATTTCCCTTGTGGTGGCTCTAGTAACCTCCTTAGATCTACCCTTGTTGTTGATTTACTGATTACCACTTGCTCGGCCAAAATCCCTGAACTGAACTGCAAACTGTGACCCAAAACCCAAGCAAAGTCTCGTCCCTGGCCCAGCATAGTCTCTGTTCTGTGAATCTGAAATTCAGCGCACTTCCCGAGTGTAGTAGGTGCACTGCATTTCAAATTCATTGTGTTACAGGTGCGCTGATCAGACTAGGCATTGTTCCTGAATGTTGGTTTTTGTGTTCACTCTTTTCAGATCTATTCAAGAATTTTGCTGCCTATAGTCAGTATACCTCTGTTTGAAACCCCTTTCTTTGCTGTTATTCTGCCTCCATTGTGCAAAGAACTGTAAATGTTTTTGTGTATTTGTTGAGTCATTTTTAGTTCTCCTTTGCAAAAAAGTAACGTAATTGTATTGTCGTTTCTTGATTTGAAAGTGTCGCAAGTGTCGTTTTTAGTCATAGAAGAGAGTCTGATTGCTCTTCATAGTCGATTACCCTATTACTATTGTATTTGATCTGAATTAGTAGTTTTTCTAGTGTCGAAAGCAGGTCTTCATTTCCAAATCGCAAAGTGTTGTCATTGTCCTCATTTTGATTTTGAAAAGAAACTTGTTAGTAATTGTCACTTGAAAATTAATTCAGATTTGCACATTAGCTTTCTTTTTATCATTCACATATTAAGAAGGCTGAAAACAAATACATGCATGTGCATTTTCATTTAGACTGTTTGATTGGTTTGATTTAGGACAGTGCATATAGTGTGTACTCTATGCTCTTTGTGAAAGAATATTATCTCTCTTTCCTTAGTAGCTAGGATTTTCATTGTACAAAGAAGATAAAAAGATTGTTTATCATCTTAGATTGCGTTTTAGGAATTGTACATCTACATCACGCGGTGAACCTGAAAGTTCAAATTTCTTAAGCAAGATCAACTGTAAAATAAATTTAATGAATCTAACAATGCTTTGGAACCTAACGCAAAACATCTAGAAGTCTAGGCTAGAGACGTATTCCAGCGTCGTAAAGCCTGGTAACTATTGTTCTCACTGTTGGTTGGGTGATTCCTCCACTTTGAGACGATAAGTTCCAGTACGGACTTGTGCTCCCACGTACCATCGAGTATATTTTGGGAGGCCACAATAGGCTTAATCCTTTATCCTTAGGAAGCCGTGTATGCTGCCCTATTGATCGCAATGCACTAAACACAACATTCGGGAAGATTGAATACCGTACCATAAAAAGTATTCTGTAGTTTTGCGATTGGTTTGGTAATCCCTCCGCCTATATTTCCAAAGCAGTCCCTTTCATTCCTTTTCAGACTCCTTAACGGAAATGGTCCATCTGAGCACTTGTCACTTCAGGCTCATTAAAAATCGAAGGCGACTAGAGTCATCTTTTGTTTTTTCTCGACTCTTTAAAATTGAAAAAACAAGTTGTGTCAAAGCGTCTAAAATTTATTTTAAACGGAATAATCATCACCTTTCCTACATTGGTCTTAGGTTGAGAAAATGGAGTCTACCGACCAAGGAGTTCCCCTTGGAGGAAATCCTAGTCCCTTCTCCTCTTGGGGAGATGTTGGTGCACCCCACATGGCCACATTGTCACTTCCAGGATTGACGGTTGGCTTGCCCGTATGGCTTTTCTCAACCTCCATCATTCAGAACACCGCGATTCCTGAACAATCGAGTCAGCAACTAGACAATTCCAGAGTTACCCCCAACCCTCTACTTCGTCCAATTCTTCCTCTCCTCCTTCCTCTTCGCTTGATAGGGCTGATAAATCCAAAAATCAAGTATCTGAGAAAAAGAAGGAAAAGAAGAAGAAAGAGAAGAAGAAGAAGGAGCCAAAGGCGAAAGGGGGCAACCAAGCTTCGTCTAGCGAAAATCCACACACTGCACTGACCAGGCCTAAATCGCCATGTGTCATTTTCAAAGGAGACCACTATCATAGAGATTGTCCCTGCATCCCTCGGATCTTAAGGGACTGGTCTCCTCGTTTTCACAACCCGGTGTCGTCAACCTCTGATGATCATGTTGAAAAAGCACCATCGACTAGTGAAAGTGAAGCCACTGGACAAAAAGGAAAGTGCAAATTTCCTTGTAAACTGTGTGAAGGCGATCACGTCGTCTACTGTTGTCCCTTCTTAGATGAGGCTAAAAGAGTTTTGGACGATCGTCCGGTTTCACCGTTACGACTTCCTCCTAGATATAAGAAACTCTTGCCGAGTCCGTCGCTAGTTGAAAATCTGGCTGACCCGCCCAGGTGGTTGGCCGAAGCATCTATCGTTGAAGATAAACCTTCTGAACCAATACCAAATGAAAGTCAAAAGGTCGAGGTGGCAGTTGACCCAGTCTTGCCTTCGGAGGTTCCATCTTCAGATTATACACTCACCGAAGAGAACAAGGATGACACCGTCCAAATTCTTTTTGTAAACACAGACTCCGATGAACATGGGGGAAATTTACCCATTCCTTTACCACAGGAAGGAAGTTCATCAGAGTCGTACCCGGCCGTCTATTCGGTCCCACCTCCAAGCAACCTAGTAGTTTCCTTCAACTGGAATCAGCTAGGCAGACCCCGTTTACTAGCTAGTATACCATTCTGAATCATTGTTCAAATATATAGAATGGTTATGGTTGGTACCATCATAGATGAAGGGGCTTCTGTGAGTATCCTTTCCTCGATTGCTTGGAAAGCGCTTGGTTCGCCATCGCTTTTGCCTGAGATGAGAAATCTAACAGGCTTTGACAAAGGAACGAGTCGACCGTTAGGGATCCTTCCCAATGTGCCCATAACATTGAGAGGGAGAACCATTCATATGAACGTAATGGTAGTCCAAGGACCCCTAGATTATAATCTACTCCTTGGACGAGACTATATTTATTGCATGGGAGCCATTTTCTCATCACTCTTTAGAGTAATGTGTTTTCCGCACGAAGGAAGAGTGGTCAAGCTCGTAGACTAGCTTTCATTTCCTGGTTCACACATGGAAAATAGTCACATACCATCCCTAAATGGTCTTTTAACGCAAGGAATGTCTCATCAATCCCCAGTCCATCCTTCTGATGAGCGCGAGTGATTCGAAGGACATGACTGAAACCCAGGGGGCATGCACCCTAGTCTGCTTCGGCAGGAAAACTTCAGGTATAGGGTAGGTTTCCGTGAGGGATATATGACTAGTATGAGGCTCCCGTCCGTGATTGGAAAAGGGGGTTGGACTGGAATAAGATTCCCTTGTCAAAGTTATGAGGGTGGAGGCATCTGTGCCACTCGCCTTTGTCTATTTCGATAGGCATCGCTGAAGAAGTGTTTTGTTTGAAGTCCAGATAAAACAATCTTTGGTAACTTGAAAGAGGTAAACCTTTCTTGATAAAATGAATCTTTTGTCGGTAGAATAGAAGGTGACCTTGAAACTCTATTTTATACCTGGGGGCATGCAAACCTTTTGGCATGCAAGCGAAGAGCGACCATTTATTTTTTAAATTTGTAGGTCCTCTAACCCTTTAAACTCATAGGATTGGTCGTTTCCTAACTTGCATAAAGAAAGGATGTGGGGAAAAGATTTGAAAAATTGTCGTTTTTATATATGAGACATCCTTATTATACGACTGGATTAATCGAGCAGTTTTAACGCGGACTTCATGCTCGTTAAAAAATAAACATAAGCAATGAGCAAATGTTTCCCCCAGCATTTAAGCTCAATAAAAAATGAACCAATTCCCGGTAAATAACCATCATGAATGTAGTACTTCAGCCTTTAAAGCCTTGGTCGTGTTCCCATCATTCACCTCCACTCTGTATTGGCCGATCATTCACCTCCATTTGATTGTTTACCCCTTTTGAGGAACAGCTGCGAAGAGTGATCCCGCTAGCCATCCTTGTAACACTACCGTGATTGGAAAATTCCAAACCTTACCTGGAATCAGCTGCTACCCAATTTTATCACTCGTTCCTCAAAGACGAGTCTCCTTTAAGCTCCTTTCAACTAACTCGTAAAATATGAAAAGATTGCCGAGCCATTGGCCTCTCCAGCTCATTAAAAAGACCGTAAGTGCTATCCCTCCTTTAGATTTTAATCTTTTTGGACCTGAGGGATTATTACACAAAAAGATCGAGCGCTTGTTTTATTCGGCTCGTTAAAAGTATCGAAAATTCATCCCTTCTGTATTGTTTTATACTTTTTCGGACTTAAGGGATTAGATGACGAAAAAGGATTTTTGGAGTTTCCTTTACGTCCTTTTTCAGACTCTCTAAAATTGAAAAGGACTGAGTTATCTTTGTCATTAAACTCGTTAAAACCTAATAGCGACAAACTTGTCCATAGTAGACAAGAACGAGTTTCACTATCGCTAGGCTCGTTAAACAAAGCGATGGGTTTGCCCAAAGGGAAAATTATAGAACAAGAATATGTTATCCTCCTCAAGCTTGACAAAAATAAAGAGGTACTGGTCAGTAATGACTGGAGAAAATTGGGAAGAAAACTTGAAGAAACTTTGTTGGTAGCAAGTCGCTCTTGAACATGACACTTTCACTCCGCATCCAAGTCGGGTTGGGTTGTTTCATTCACCGGTCACATCACCATGGTCCCATCACACCATCCACATTTGGGGTTAATGCTACCAATCAATCACATCAGTGTCGCCAATACGTTCAAGAGAAGTCACTCAGAGAATTCACCTATGTCTCACCCGCTGCAATACATTTACGCTCCATTCTTTCATGACCGCCACCCTAAACCTTATATCACCAGATCGTTTTCACCTCCATTAAAATCATTTGCTCCGTTACGTGTCATTGATGTGGGATTCATTAAGGCCCTCCTATGAAGGATTGATTCTTGTCGACATTAGCTCATTATCCAAGAAGTCGATCTGGGAACACCCCTTTCAATACTTTGAAGCTTGCATGCCTCAATGGCAAGTTTCTCACTTCCAGCAACAGGTTTACATCAATGGCCTTTGACCGAAATATTTTGTGTGGTGTTCGACACCAAGTCCTTTATTCACACCATGTGAATTGTACTGCAGTACCTTGAGGGTCATTATCATTATTGGTGATTCCTCTCGCACTTGTTAACAACTTACATCATTGGCTGGTAATCAGGCGATTTCTTTCCATGTTCGACTCCAGAACACCTCTCACAGGGATCGACTTGTACTTTGAGTGAAGATCGAACGAGATTGAAGACCCCGGATCTAGTTTCATCCATCTGGGTTGCGATATATATTCAGGAAAATGAAGACATCAAATGTACATCATTACGGCACAGATAATCATCCAATCAAAGGGATGATGGCTCTACCAGAATCATCAGTCTACACTCAAACGATTGTCTGTCTTATGTACATGAAAATGAATTTATAAAGCTGAGCATGGAAATGCCCGCCTCAGCTAGATCATAAAAATATTATGAAGATAATGTATTTTATTGTATCTTATTACAGGTCTCCTCCTAGCTTGAAAGAAATTCGGATCCTCATGATAAAGAATTTCACCCGACATCAAAAAAGATTAACGACCTCATGCTTTAGGGGGAAACTGTTATAGACATTTTTGGGCACTACAACCCCAAGCATAAAATGTCCATAAACCAAGGGTTCCTAAGTCCCTAAAAGTGTTGTTCCAACCCCTAAAGGAACAAGGTCAACCGATTACAGCTTCTCCCAGAAGCTCTCCATGAAAAACTACTCAGAACTGGTCAAAACAGTATCATTTCACCTGCTCCATAGGCAAAGTGCATTGCATCTCACCTAAGTACACTCTGTGGGTGCGTTGCATTTCAAAAATCCCTTCTATGGGGTGTGATGGGTGAGAAGAGACAAATGGCAGTGTCAATCCACGAGGTGGAGAGGCATGGAATCTTCCATAAACTTCTCCTATGACACTTGCCTCTCTGAATTCAACCAAGGATGAGTAAGAGATCATCAATCTCCAAGTGGAAGCAAGAAATATTAGAGGGAAGACACTAATCAAATCACAAGCTAACTCATCTCCCTTACAGATATCTATATATGGATCCCTCATCCCAGAGATCCAGAGGCTGGAATTTTGCATCTTGTAAGGAATTATTGTTGGTTTCTTGAGACAACATCATAGTGTTGGGTGATCTAAGCTTTGCATGAGGTGAAGAAGGGCTTACTTGCTGAGAGGATGATGTTGGGTTAGAACAACTGGTTGTAACTCTCTTGGCTCTTTCTTGATTATCAATAAAGCTATTCAAGTTTTCCTCGATACTCTTGTGTAATCTATGTTTTGTACATTTGTATGGTCAATTTATATCTGATCCTAGATTGTTTATGATAATAGATCCATGTTCTCGTATAGTGTTGTGCTGCTCTAATTCTACAAGTACTCTATGAAGCTAGGTATACAAGGAAGCGAGTAGCAAAGGACTATCAGAAAAGAGAGGAATCGAGCAAGGAACCAAGCACAAGACAGAGGTTGGTCTCCTTTATTCTTCTCTCATCTATCTTTCATAAAGGAAAACAAAAGTAGTTTTACTTTGTTTGTTTCTAAGGTAGCCACCACACCTTAGTGGGATTAGCAGTTCTGCATAGACACTTTTCCCTGTAACAATAAGCTAGATTTGTGGCCTGTGGCTTTTCACAGGTATAGGGGATTGACTATGATGAGACCTTTTCTCCTATTGCAAGGTACTCGTCAATCATATCTATATTGGCACTATCAACATAGATGAGTTGGAAGATACACCAAATGGATGTGAAGATAGCCTTCCTTAATGGCATGATTGAGGAAGAGGTGTACATAGATCAGCCTAAATTTTTTGATACCTTTAACCATGAGTCGCATCTATTCGAGCTCAAGAGAGCATTGTATGGGCTAAAGCAAGCACCCAATGCTTGGTACACTAAGATAGATAACCACTTCACCAGGTTGGGCTCCATGAATAGTGAAGCAGATGCAAACTTGTACAACATGGTGGTGGAAGGTAAATTGTTGACCATTCTACTTTATGTTGATGATCTCATACTAACAAGTGATGATCAATTGATCAAGTCTTGCAAGGAGGACCTTACAAGAGTGTTTCGCATGAAAGCACCCTATGGCTTTGGGTTAGAACCCGAACAGAGCAAAAGCAAACTACAACAAGAAATACTCAAACAGCTCAGGCAAGATGCTTATATTATCAAACTACGTAAGAGTGATCATACTCAGATTTCCTTCATTCAAGTAGGTTTCGCAGGGTTTAGACCCTCTGCAACTCCCGATGTTCTTAAAACCTGAAAATCATTCAATTCGAACATACATTGTAGTATAGAAGTAAAGCATATTCACAAAATTGACTTTATATCATATAAACAAATGATTGATCATACATCAAAATGACATTCATATATGAATTAAAACATAATTTGATGCATAGACATAGTTAATTTCAAAAACAAGACATCATTTCTTTTATTGCAGTAAGCTATAAATAACATGGAGAGAATTCACCTGAGTCTTTCTCTGGCTCCAAGCGGAACCATCCTCCAGATTCGTCCTATCCCAGCCTTCAACAATCTTCTTCCATCACCAACACCATGATATCTCAAGCAAAAGGAAGGATATCTATAATCAAGGAAACAAGGGTTTCCTGAAGCTTGGGGAAGTGCATGAGGCACAGGGATTCATTAGACTCAGTCAGGGATAATCTTAGTATAATAACTCTATCTCTTCTCCTCCTTAAGGCCTTCCCATAGAGGTCTATTTATACCTCTCCCAATTAGTTTTTTAGTTGGGAAATAGTTGGGAAACAGTTGGGCCATGGGCAATAGGAGGTAATCAACAGGTAAAACCCATGAACTCCGCCCAAAATTAAGGAAATTTAATTTTTTAAGTGTTTTAATACATATACGCGGGTTGGGTATTGACTGACCCACGTGTACACGCTTTTAGCTCAGGGAAAAGTAGCGTATAGGGAATAAAACATTATTTTTTATATATTTGGACCAAGTCTAGAAGGAGGGGTTGCCCTAGGCCATAAACAAAGCATCATATATACCAAGAGTGGTAAATGGTGCTATAACAGATGCCCCCTAATATATGAGGTCAGAAGGGGTACATGATGGCCAAAATGTATTAAGTGTATGGAAAGAATCATGCTGAGACTGAGAAGGACTTCACCAGAATTCAGCCTGCCAAGCCATCAAAAAAGATCAGAAAGAAACTGTTGTCTAGGGCGGGCATACCCATGCTCAGAGAAGGTAAAGCATGTTCGCATATAAATTACAAGTGGATCCAATATGTATACTAGTATAAAGGAACTAAAAGTACATAATGGATCATCTGATCGTGATCGAAAAGTACATGTCTGAATATCACATATACGAAGACGATCAATGATGTTGAAGGATGAAGCTGATCACTAATGTTAAAAATTGATCCCAATAGTACCAAATGAACATGATGGAATAAAATGATTCTACATCACAACTCGGATGCCAGCATATAATATGTCGTTGTGAAGAACTGCAACATATAAGGTGGATGGTGTCAACTAGCAACCACAAGAGCAACTAACAAGTCAACCAAAACATGTTGATGCAACCCGGGGTCTTCACTGACCGCCGCGGTACATTTCTACACAATGGGAATGAATGATCTGAGGTCAACCATGTGAGAATCATATGGTTACCATTCATTGATGTATACCATTAACAAATGCAAGACTACTCACCGATAACGATAATGAGAGTCAAGGTACCCAGTACAATCTAATAAGTGCAAATGAATGAGCTAAAGTCGAACACTTGAAAGAATCTATCAATCAGGAGACAATGATGGTTTCCCACTCTCAATAGAAAAGGAATCTGCCACTAATGACTACTAACCCCAAGGTACTAACAAATGGACTCTAGATCTTTTCCCTAGAGAAAAATGAGTTGTAGTCTATAGGAAAAGATCCGCTAGAAGGAAGGCATTAAGGCATCCTTCATCAATCTAGCGCGAGTGTAACCCGTAGGCCAATAATGTGGAAGGAATCAGATGAAAAAGATGTAGTAACCCAACCAAAGCATGTTTCTGGCATACACAAGAAGTATCCTCTGAACCAACCAATAATGAAAGCTGACACAAAGGCGATAAATCCACCAATAGGATCAAATGGAAACCAAGGGACTGCCCGAATCCCAAATGTGATAATGAAAACTGATGTCGAACACAAGGGAAACCACTAAGTCAAAGACCCGTGATACTGATCGATGTTGAGCACAAGGTGACCTATCAATAATGAAAATAGAGCTAGGGTGCGGCTCTAGATCTGCCCTCAGAGAAATTTGTCGTAGTAGATAAGGACAAGACCCGCTAGGAAGAAGTCAATGGAGAACTTCTCAAACCTCCATGAGAAAAGGACCAATATAAATGATGTGATGACAAACATGACACTCACAACCAGGGATGGCCATCTAAAAAAAATGTCAAGAGACACCATAGAGAGGCTGACTCAGGTTTACTTCCCTTGAACAAAAGCACAACTCAATGATGACTATATGGCAACATATGATAACTCTGTATAAGTTTGTCATGTAAGAGGCATAAGAAAACTCAACATATTATTGGAAGAGATAACCAATCAGAGGAGTACTGACTCACTAACAAGGTTAAGGCACTCCTAAGTCAAACTAAATCCCACCCCAATGGAGGAGAGACTTTCTTTTGAGTGCTTTGTTCAAGGGTGACACGACTGACTCTAGCTACCAACAAAATATGGAAATGTCATCCCATTCCTGCTCTTTTTGGAATATATAATTTTTTGTCTTTTTCTTTAAGTTGGAAAAATAATAAAAGAATGTTATAGTACAGTGGAAAGAATGAGTGTCATAGAAACAGATGATCTAGTTCCTGGGAGGGGAACATTCCTATGCTCAATGCAGGGAGGCGAAACTGGTCAAGGACACTCAAAGGGATGCTCTTTCCATGAGTAAAAGGATGCGTCAAGTTGCAGAAGCTAAGTGATTGCACGGTTGACTTTGCAGAAGACATGGTCAAATAAGTGGCTTAAACACAAGTCCAAGTGAAGCCGGCTCAAGGCCAAAAGGTGTAAATAGTCAAAATGCAATGTAGCAGTACAACTCAACACAAAGGAGCCTCTAGGGTATAAGGCCAGAAATTAGCACGGAACAAAGGAGAATGAGTCTTCAATGCATCAATCATGGCGGGACTAAAGAGGACTCCCGATCCTACTCAGTATAGCAGCATGGGCAACCAATGTCATCGAGGATCTAACTAAGTTGCCCATGTAAAGGATGGCTCTACCATCGCATCATGATAAATAAAAAAAATCGACGAGTGAAAATGGTTTGTTGACCAAGATACGATGGGGTCGACCCTACGGCTAATGTATCATTGAATGGAGGCTAGTATGCAAGATGAAGCGGAAAATGTTTTTCCCTAACCTAATTTCCAGTGAGAGAACGATACCTACCATGATGGGTCAGTGGTCATGGGACTGAAACAACAACTTGAAGAAGTCTCCAAAATTTCCTGTAAAAACAACCTACTCTCAACAATCTAAGCCCATAGGTCAAAAAATCCATGAGACAAAAATCAATTTTTGAAAAAATCTTTTGCAATTTCAAAGTTATATAATGACTTTTGGACTCACAGTTTTTTCATTTCTGTTTGGAGCAAAGAACTATGAAGCAAAACTAAGCAAGCTTTCCTCTGAACAATTGGACCATTCGAATCACCCCAAAGTCTCCAGGTAATCCTCAAATCCTACTTATAATTATTTAAGATAGTTTTTAAAAGTTTTTTCAAAGTTTTGACTGTGGGAAACTATGCCCAAAAATTCAACTCTACATAGACACAGGTTGGATGTGAGTAGCCTGCATATACGACGGCCCTACACGCGACTATGTGCAAAGGGAACCTGCGTGTATGCAAGTTAAAGTTTTAACATATAAATTAACGGTTGAAACTTCAATTTTTTGCATGATGACTATCACTTGGAGAGAAAGAGAGCATACCACCATAGATAATGAGGTAATGATTGATCAAAATGTATTGGATGCTCTAAGAGGCTATGGATTACTCAAATTCTTCAAAATGCCAAATATGAAAGCCAATACGCGCTTGCTAGAAATTTTGATCCACTATTGCAGCGCAGAGGACGACGCTTTCATGATCGACCAGATGCCTCTACAGATTGAGGTCGAAGATATCTGTTTCATTACCGGTCTCTCCCGAATAGGGGAGGTCATGCACTCGACAGGCAGGATGAGAGGTAGTCTTTCGGTGGAAGACTTTGTCCATATATATTGTCCTGAACATCCAGAGAAGATTGGGAGTCAAATTCCAATCAAACATGTGGAAAGTCTATCCTTGAGGATTTTTCTATTTACCATTTCATGGGTAAATGGGTCAGCTTCCCTGCATTAGGCATCATGAGTATCTATGAGCCTGGCAGTGGAATGTCTTACCACAGTATTTGACTGGTGCACGCCTCTTCTGACTAACATGAAGAGTCAATTGACCTCTATACAGAAGGGTCAAACAAAGAATTTTGGATATGGAACCATCTTGTGCTAATTCTTCTTCGAGAAGGTACCTAGGGTATGTCCCAAAGTATCAATGTCCATCAACAGCCCTAGAGATCCATGAATCGATAGATGGGCAGACCTGATGAAGTGCCTTGGGGGTGGTGACATGCCCATAATGACCTTTGATGATGATTTTTTCACCTAGTGGGGTCAACAAATCATCACGGTCGATGACTACCCATATGCCGACATGGATTTCCGAGAAGATCCAGACTTAGTGTTATGACCAACTGCAGCATGGGGAGACATAAGTAACAATTTTTAAGTTTTTGTGAATTTTTTTTTTTGGATTTTTTAATATGAAATGAACTTAAAAAATATTTTTGATGAGACAAAACACTGACAAAATATAATGACCATGTTCCAGATGTGGGTCCAATGAGACCTGATGGATTTCTGAGGCACAGGCGTCACAGAAGAGGGGCCGAAGAGGCAGCAGCCAAGATAGAGAGAGAGTCCTTTATGCTATTCAGAGAAACTTTGTGAGACTAAATCACTAGGTACCTATGATAGATGTAGAGGATATGCTTAAGGAGATGCAACATCATGTGGTAGGGGTACCACAGGACTGGGTCCGTATACTTCAACGTGTAGCCAACATTGTGGTTAACTTTTTAGCCGCTCATCCTAAGCTAGCTCGATAGATAGATCTATGTATGACTGGACACGATTATGGGCATAAGCCCAAATTTTGAGGGCATCCGGTCGCAATTTTGTATATTATTTTTGAACACTCCATCTATATACCGGCGATTTTATGATATATATATATATATTCTATTTTATTTAATTTGATGAATGATTAATGTGCCAATCTAATGCTTGTTTAGCAATAGACTCTGCTAATGAATTCTCAAATCGTGGAATGTGAGCATATGTGATATAAATAAATGATCATTGCAACACTCTCACTCTCAAAAATTGGTGATATAAATAAGGATCGCGAACCTGATAAGTGTTATTTAACTGTGACACCACCAGTTGTGAGTCTAGATAAACTACTAATGAATTAATCCCATAAGATATTGCTTTGGATAGTAAATTAAGAACGGCAGTATATTCGGCAATGTTGTTCGAAGCAAGGCCAATATATACTCTCCTCTACACCATCAACTGGTCAGATGGATAATAAATCACCCAAGCCACGGAAGCAAGATTCTAAGTTTGCCTACTTGCACCATCAATGAATTCGAAATATATCGAATCATCCATCAATAACTACCAAAGCAGATCAAAAAATGTCGATATCACAAAATTCCAGACAGATATGTACAAAGATACAATATATACAAACAAGCAATTGTTCGGCCGAAGCCTAAGAAAAATACTTCTTAAGGTAGAGCCCATTTCTGGGCTCCGCCAGCTTGTTCCCTTTAAATTCAATTAATTCATAAGCCCCTTTTTTCAAAATATGCTTGACTATAAAGGGACCATACAACATAGATTTGAACTTGCCTGCCCCGGGGCGTCTTTGTCTTGGTCGTAAACTAAGACAAGGTCGCCTTCAAAAAAAACCCGAGGATGGACAATTTTATCATATTGAGTTTTAATCCTCTTCTTATGGGCTTTGTTTATTATGACTGCATCTCAACGCTGCTCATCAAGATGTTCCAAATGAACAAGGCATTCTTCAAGACTAGATGTCTCCGGAAGAAGTTCTACAACTAGCTTAAGGGACGAAATTTCACATTCGATAGGGAAAATAGATTCCAACCTGTAAACTAGTTGAAAAGGAGTAAAACTAGTGGCAGTCTTAACTGAGGTTTGGTATGCCCAAAGTGCTGGATACAACATGATGTGCCAATTGGACTGGGTTTTATCAATTGTCCTTTGAAGGATGGTCTTAAGGGACTTATTGATAGCTTCAACCTACTCATTGGCCTGAGGATAATATGGAGATGAATGCTCCTGCCGGAAGCCCAACTTGAGAGCCAATTTGGTCATCAGTTGATTTTGGAAGTGACTACCATGGTCAGTGACAATCTATCTTGGCATACAAAATCGTGAAATAACTTGGTTGAAGAGAAACAAGGTTGCTGTCTCACTATCAGTTTTTAAAGTAGGCATGGCCTCAGCCAACTTCGTAAAGTAGTCTACAGCCACAATGATGTACTTATGATTCCCTGCTAAAGGCGGATTACAAGTAGTAAAATCAATGCCCCACTTCGTAAATGGACTGACAGTGATAACAGGAAAAAGTGGAGCTGGATGCACACACATTTTCCATGTATAAACTTGACAAGGATGGCAACGTTTGACCACTTCAATACAGTCTTTGAATATTGAACGCCAAAAGTATCCTACTCACAAAATTTTATGGGTTGTTGCAAGCCCTACTAGATGACTGCCACAAGCTCCACTGTAATGCCTAAGTATTGAGTCAACCCCTCTGCGATATAATGTATCACCAATAATAACATCGTTTTTGGCAAGGTGACCTAACTTTCAACGTTCATCTTTGGAGAAAGAAGGTGGAAACTTTGAAGTTTGGAGATATATAATGATATCTCCGTACCAGGGATCCTGTGAAGAAATGAGGAATAAATTTTTGCCGGGAAAATTTTCCTCATAAACAATAGCTTCCTCACAAGGCAGCTCCGAAATCAATTCCACAAAAACTAACGACTTCTTAGATTTAGCTGACAAGACTTCAAGATCGAACTCTTGCAAAATAAAAATCAATCGATTATACTTTCCCCCAATCACTCGCCTACTTAGGACAAACTGAAAAGGATTGGCAACCGCTAAGACGAACGTTTTCTGAAGCAGAATGTAAAGACGAAGCCATTGAATAGCATGGATAGCTACCAAGGCCAATTTCTCAATGGGAGAATAGTGTAGCTCAAGTCCTACTAAGCCTTGACTCAAGTAGTAGATCACATGCTCACTGAGAGCATCATCCTCCTAAACCAAAACCATACCGATGGTTGATTCTGCCACAACAGGATACAAAAGGATGTCTCTGCCATAATCTGGTGGACTCAATAATGGAGCAGAGGTTAATGTTTTTTTCAAAGCATCAAAAGATCGTTGCACGAAATCATCCCATAAAAATGGAACTCCTTTCTTAAGAAAACGCATAAATCCTTTGGTAATCTCGGCATAATTTTCTATAAATATCCTCAAGAAATTTGCCTTTCCTTGGAGACTTTGAAGTTGATGAATGGAAGATAGGGGAGGCAACTAAATTATTGCCTCAACCTTGAAAGAATCAACTCAAATCCCTTCAGTTGATACAATTAATCCTAACAACCGACCGGATGTGATCAAAAAAACACACTTATTCAAATTCAACTGGATTTTATAAAAACGACATCTCTCAAAAACTAACCAAAGGTGCCCGGGATGATAAATTCTCTTGGAAGAACGAGTAGCTAAGTCATCCAAGTATGATTCGATAACATGTTTGATGTCGTGGAAAGCATAAGACATGGCCTGCTTAAAAGTAGCTCCATCATTTTTAAGGCCAAAAGGCATCTTCTTGTATGAAAACATTCCTCAAGGACAAATAAAGGTTGTCTTGTGTTGATCCTCTAGACGGATAGTAATTTGATTGTAACCAGAGAATCCATCCATTAATGAAAAAAATTCATTACCCACACATTCATCAACAATTTTATCAATAAAAGGAATGGGGTAATTATCTTTTGGACAAGCTTTATTTAAATCCCTAAATTCGATACATACTCAGATCGTTCCTTGCTTCTTATCTACCGGGACTAGGTTGGAAACCCACTCAATTAGAGGAACAAGGTATATGAAACCTGCCTTAAGTAGCTTTTCAATTTTAGATTTAATAGCTGTTGGTTTTCGAGGATTGAACGGTCGAAGTTTTTGACAAATAGGTTTGGTGTTTTCGTATGCCTTGATCTCATTATGGAATATAGATGGATCAATTCCAGGAATTTCCTCATAACACCAAGCAAACACATCTCAAAATTCTTTGAAGATATCGATGTAGATTTGAATTTCTTCAGGGAACAGTCAGCTCCGATGAAGACATTTTCAATTATGTTAGGATTCCTAGAGATGTTCACAGGTATAGTTCATGAGATAACCAACATGTTACCTTCTGCAGAAAATTGTGCTGGAGCCAAAGGGTTTGAAACTATATAAGCATCACTAGTAGACAGATTGGAAAAACTAGATTCAACTTCACACAATGGAGGGAGAAAACATGAATGATGACGTAAATCATCCCATGGTCGATCTACACCCATCATTACTTCCAAAATTGCTTCTTCAGATGGTAAGACTGTATCCAAGCAATCCATAGCTGAAGTAGAATCGAGGGTCCAAACCGGAGCCAGATCGCCATCTAACTCCTCTAGTGAAAAAGGAGTGGGATGATTGTTTGCAGAGTTAGCGATAGATTGATAAGAAAGTTCCACTACAGACATGGGAAATGCCATTCCACCTACCTGCCCTCCATATAATGTGGTGGTAGATGAAGGTAAGGGCCAAGGGTCCGAAAAATAACGAGTTTGAAAGAACTCTTTCCGAGAATGTCCGCTAGAGGATTAAATCGCATTAATTCGAGTTGTAGGAATAGGAAGGTCGAATATACCCATTGAAGAAGAGTACATCCCAACTCCTATATTCTCAATAGGTTGATGGGGATTTTCCACCAATGGAACAGTAGAATCTGAAGTTGCGAGAGAGTCACCTAGAGAATAATCTAACTGATCAACTCTAACAATCCTCCCCTAATGAGGAAAATAGAGGATGTGGGATAATGATGAAACTATGGCATCCATATCGTAAATCCAATTCCTGCCTAAGAGGAGGTTATAATCCAGGCTTTCATCGACGATTTCTACCTCAATATTCACTACCTTTCCCCCAAAACAGATAGGAAAGGTCAGGATAATCTCGTGCGGCCTATGAGAATGTGAATCAAATGTCGTCAAAAGAGTCGGTGAAGGAACAGCTGAAGGAGATCCAATGGCCTTCCAACATGACATAGACATCATGCATGTGGAAGTTCCCTCATCTATAACAGTCTGAAAAATATTGGTCTTTCCATATGTGGACTTTATCTGGAAAGCCATATGGTGAGGAAGTCTCTTTTTGACATTCAATATATCAAAATTGAGCACTAAATAATTCTTTGGATCTACTGCGCCGATTGCCGAAAGCAAAGCACTTCTCTGAGCAAGGCACGATTGGATTACCTCCAATGCTGACATAGCACAAGGACTTTGAGCTAGATCTTCTATAATCGAGTAGTTTTGGGCTGCCATAGCATTAGGGTTAATAGTCAAGTGCTTTGCAGAGCCTTTTGATATCTGAGGTATAGTCTCAACAGAGGGCCACTCAATATGAAGTGGTTCAGTGGCTTCAAGAACATATTTAGCCTTAGATGTTTCTGATTCACCATAATCGCGTGCTTGCATAGCGACGTCAATATGAGAGCTCATCATATAAAAATTTGATGAATTTTCCCATTCCTGGTTGCCACCAGCGGAGGTACCAACATTAGAATTCGTGCCAACAAGTAATTGTTACCCTTGGGGAAAGGGTTAGTCATAATAGCTTGGGAGCTAGAGGACCCACACTGTACAAATAAGCGCTGAGTGTCTTGCATCTTAGGGCAGAGCTGAGTCAAATGATCTCCATTGCATAACTTGCATGGAAATTTTACCTTTTTCTAGGACTCTTTCCTACCCTCTCCGGCATCATTGACGGGTTTGTTTGCATTGCCTTTTCCTTCTTGTTTCTTCTTCTTACCTCATCCCTTCCTCTTCCCATCGGATTGTTGATTTCCTTTGCGATTAGTGGTCTGGATGGCATTTATAAAGCTAGGTTGGGAAGGTGTAGGTACAAACGGTGTTGCTTGGGTAGAAGAAGCAGCTTGTAGAGACAACTATTGTAACTGATTCAATAGGTTCACCGTGTTAACATCATTTGATCCGACTATACCATTGGCATGGGGACTTGGTTTCAGTTTGGCTAAATTGCCCTGTTAGCTCTGCTACATACTTTGACATTTTGATGGTAAAATACAGGCCTGGCCGTGTTGTTCATGCTCAAAGACGACTCACATCAGTCATCCTTCTCATTTTCCTTCACCCTGCTTACACTCTCATAACCCTCGCTACCTCTGTTTTACCTCTAAAACCCTGTATAAGCTCATGCTCCCTCAGGTCCCCGAGCGCAGAGCTCAAACCTTCATGTGACCCTGTCCACGTGACTCCGTTCTCCCTTGACCCTTCCTCACCTTTAAGTCGTGGCCGCTCACTCTTCCCGTCGATCCAAAGACCCTCCTATCACATCAATCGAACCAATCCCCGCAATTAATACCCACCATTCGATCGCATCACCCGTGATCGGACGGTGATCGCATCCCCTGCACCCGCAAAACAATCACACGTTAACTCGCGATAAAAGCAGTTTCTGTGTTTCCCCGCCACCATGCGTTGCCCTCCGAGTGGTATCGCTCCCCCATGTATGATTACTGCCTGACCCTCCACGGCGGTGCGATCAATACCACCCACTGCTGAAACCGCTCATTCTTGCTTGTTAACCCCCGTGCATCGCCTCCGCCTGGCGGCCGTTGGATCTGCCCGCCCAAGATCCAACAGCCTATGATCACCCTTCTCCTATATCTCCCGATATCTTCTGCAAACCAATCCCCACCATCGATCTGCCCAATCCAACGACCGATTTTCCCTCTCCATTCGACCCGATTATTCACGACCCTTAACTTCTCTGTGCACCCAAAGGATGGATGTAACCAGTTCCCAATATCGCTTGTAATAGATCCTCAACCACCATATTCAAGAGGTAATATGGCCGAGAAGGAAAGGTACAAAGCCGAGTAGGTAAATGCATTCAATGGTTATGGGATTGCATCCCATATAATATTCCACCTGCCCAAGAAGGACAGCAGAGCACTTGAGAAGATCGGATTTGTTCACTGAAGTAGGAAAATTGCACCAGAGACTCCATTAGATAGTTAAAGCAGTTGGTGGTCAATTATAACCCCTCCATGCCTAGAATAGCAAAACGTCTTTGTAATGAAACTCTATATATACCCAAAAAATAGATGTAATTAGGGTTGATGGTTGTTGTTTTGATGTAAGGTTCAACTTATCAAGACTATAACTACTTTGATACTTGCAGCGTCTCGTCTTCATTTTCAGCTAATACAACCTTCTTTTGTTGTTAATTGCTCACTTTCCATTTCTATTTTGTTCTAGGTTGTACTTGATATGCATTTTTCCTGAAATCTTGATGTTTAGCATTAGAGGAGCTGTCATCCTACCTCTATGTTTAAATCTTGCATGTATCAGTGAATGTGTTAATCAGGTTTCTTTTCACTTAGTGACAGAGAGCTGTCATCCTGTCTGTACACTAGGGAATTAGATTTGCAGATCTTTTTACTGGTTGCAGCCGGCCATCACAAGGTCCTGTGCATCTGTTGGTGTGGTCAGTATTCTCCATATTCACCCAATCCTTAAACTATGAGTAATTGGTGGTCTAAAGCCTTGTAGTCTGGGGGTGTTCACGCATGTCTGGAGTCAAGAAAAGTAGAAGTGGTTATCTGGCTTGAACAAGCATCATTCCTTCCATTCATCCATTTCCAACATTGATTTGAGTTTGTAATGTTCCTGAGCATCTCCGAGCTACAACCTAGGAGAGTTTCTTGGGGTGATAACATTGATTACCGTTGCCAGGGACAGGAGATTGAAGCTCAGCTTCCCTAGGAGAACGACACAGTTCCATGCTTTGATGATAGAAAAGGTCTGGACACATTTATGGGTGTAATCATCTATCTGGCGACTCTACTGGAGGACCAACCTTTGGTGACTCCACATTACAGTTCTAGCTCAGTTTGTGAGGCATACCTGGAGAAATCCTCAAAAATCAGTAGCTAACCCAGTGCCTGACCCTGAGAATATTGCTAAGCAGAAGAAAACTTCACAAAAAGGAGCATCAGGATCAGGTAATTCTAAGAAATCTTATGCATCTCTGAAAGAAACTATTATAGCTAAGGATATACAGTTTGAAGATTTAGAGCCTAGCACTGTTAGTAAAGAAATACCTTCAGAGATTCATAAAGCTCCTTATTCAGTCATTTCCCCTTTGGATCTCAGTCGAAAGAAAGTCACCCATACAGTCCATCATATTCCTTTGTTTTTGTCATCTATTTCATTACTTCTTACCATTCAATATGCCAGTATCCTTCCACCTATCCCAGTCATGGCAGGCCAGCAAGCTCCCACGAAGATGGAAAGAATTATAGCTGCTAGGTATGGACCCCTGGTCTCACCTATTCCTTTGAATGCTATGCCTGCAAGAGAATATCATAAATACATGCCTAAATTCACTGGTATAGAGGGAGTAACAGCTGAAGAACACCTCGAATCTTTTTATAGTTATCCTGATAACTTGGATATTAGTGAAGATGATGTGTGGATGAGAGCGTTTATCTAGAGCCTTGATGGAGAGGCTAGGAAATGGTTCAGATAATTGCCCCATAGGTCTATTGCTGATACTGAATCCTTAGATGATGCATTCCTGAAGCAATGGGGGGGTAGAAAATATCTGCTCTATTACCATACTGAGTTTGGTAACCTAAAGAAGGAGAATCGGGAATCATTGCCTGATTTTAATAAAATATTTAAATGTATGTATAGTAAGATACCAGCAGAAGTAAATCCTACCCCCACCTATGCCAAACTCACTTATGTCAATGCTTTTGACTCGGATTTCTACCTGCTTTTGAGAGAAAGAAGATGTGCCACTCTAGCTGATATGCAAGATGCAGCACTGGAGGTGGAATCAAATATTATGGCTACAAAAAAGCTTAAAAGTCATGCTGATAGAAGGAGGCAGAGAGGTGAGGCTTCTTCTTCCTCTGCTTCATCTTCAAAACCTAAATTAGATAAGATGACTAAAATGATAGAGTCATTGACTGCTGAGATATCTAAGCTGAAAGTTGAGCAGAGTTCTGGGAAAACAAGGTTTCAAAACGCATTTGCTCCAAGAAATCCAAATCCATTCAGAAGAGAAAATGAATAGTTACAATCATTCATATGGGTAAAGAAGCAAATGAAGAACAGAGAGTTAAGGCTCCTTTCCAAAATGTAGTCATGGAGGAGGAGCAGTTTGAAGAAGAGAATGAAATTCATTGCATGGAAGATAGAGGCAGTGTTGCCTTTTTGACGTTGGCCGCATATGAAGAATCATTATTACAGGACCAAACCAGTCAAGAGTGGGACAGAGAGGCTATTTTGTAGATTGGTGAACAGCAAAGATATAATTTGAGGTCAAAAGCAAACAATGTCAAGGAGAACCTTGCCCAAAGAGTTGCTGCTCAAACAGAGCAACAGAATATCAGACAGAAAAGACCAGCTGCTGATCCAGTCATCCTCAAAGCACCAGCGCAAGAGGTAAGAGGTCCTGATAAGTTCCCTTCCCCTTTCAGCTTTGAGTCAGAAGTCCAGAAGTTAAAAGTATCTGTACCTCCGATAGAACTAGCAAAGAGTGAAGTTTTTAGAAAGCCTATCCTTGAGGCTCTTAAGTTGAAAGCCTCACAAACCCCCACTGACTATGTCAATTTGCAAGATGATAAGCCCACAGTTGTGCTTAGTCCAATGATCAAACCTGCTGATAATAATTCCCCATCATTTTATGTCTCCTTGACCATTCATGACAAAATCCTCCACAATTTCCTGCTAGACACAGGGGCCAGCCACAATTTGATGCCTAAAGCTGTCATGGAAGAGTTAGGCCTTGATATCACTAGACCATATCATGACTTATTCTCATTTGATTGAAGAAAGGTAAAATGCCTAGGATTAATCAAAGCCCTGGCCATTACCCTAACTTAGTTTCCCATGAAGAGCATAATCATCGATATTGTGGTAGCATATGTCCCTCCTAAGTTTGGCATGCTGCTGTCTAGAGGATGGATTAAGAGACTAGGTGGGACACTATAGAATGATATATCTTATGCCATTTTCCCGGCTTTTGGAGGAGAAAGCAGGAGATTGTATAGAGAAGCACAACTGGCCTACATCATCAGTATGAGCGCCATGAGACCGCTACTATGCCAGTATTCATCACCTATCAGAGAAGTAGTAGACATTTATTTGCAGCGGCAAAGCGAGTGTTATCTCCACCCGGGGTGGAAAGGGCCTCGTTTCCAACATTAGCATCACAGGAGCAGGGCAGAGGTAAGGAGCCAGTGTAGGAGAAAGGGCCATCAGGTGAACGAGAGACCGAATTTGTTCTCCTCCATGATGATGAGACAGATACAGAACCAACAAATGCAGAGCTTAGAGAGATCATCCAGGAGCAGCAATCAGAGATTGAGGCCTTATCCCTTGACTTGGAGAGGGCCAAGTGGAACATGAAATACCTAGAGCAGAGAAACAAATAGCTAGAGGATCATTGGGCGATCATGGAGCTACAAAACATTCGTGAGCATCGCCAAGCTGCACAAAGGAGAAGAGTTGATATCACGTCATTGGAGCAAGAAATCAATGAGGATCGGGAGGCCAATCTCGAGAGTGTGAACATGCACTTGGAGAGGCTACTAGACAAGGCCGACAAGGACCATGCTTTGCTGAGACACATGGCTTATCATTACAAGACACGAAATATGAGTGCAAAGGCTCGGATAAGGAGCTTGAAGGCAAAATTGAGCAAAGCAACAAAAGAGGCAAAAGAAGCAAAAGAACAAGATCGACATAGAATCTTGGTTGAGGCTTCTTTGGCACAGCATAGCACCCCTTAGAGAACCTCCAGCCCAAATTTCGAGGAATTTGGGGAAATTTTGGTCACATGACAAATTTTTGGGCAAAACACAGGTTTTTTCTCCCTGTGTGGCGCGGCACTAAAAATTGGGAGCTCCAAATGAAGAATGGTTTGCATTTTTGGATTCATCATGAAAAATCACGACTACTGGTGCTTGGGCAAGAAATTTGGGCAAAATTTGAGTCTCCAGGAGGTCAAAAACACCCAAAAAATGACCTCTCTACCCCTATTTTGACACACAGGAAGAAGTCCTGGGAGAATGAAGATTTGGATGGGCAAATGAGCACCAAATTCAGAAATTCCACTTGGGTTAGAAAGTAGATAGGACATGATTTCCAACAAGAACACTTGGGCACATTTTGGACACCTGAAAGTGCCTCAAGTCAGGCTCCAAAGTAGCGCGGCGCACAGAGAAAATGGTGCGGTGCACACAGGAAAAATTTCCAAATTTTCTTTTGTTTCACGAAATTTCAATTCACGACTTCTCCAAGTGGGCCCACTCATCTTCATTTCGGTTTTTTTGCACCTAAGGCAGAATTTAAAGTATTTTCTCTCCAGATTGGCTTCTATCCAAGTGGCGAAGGAAGGCAAACGCTCACCCAAGCCATTTGTCATGTTTGTAACGCTGCACCTGTAGCTGATGGTTGGCTCTTCACCTCCATTTTGTAATGATTCGAGTAACTCCCCAGCCCTTGGGCATTCTATCTCTTCATAGCACATTCTATATATTGTATGCAAACTATTTGCAAAGGGTTGGTTGGCTTGTAACTTCTGGGAGACTGTGGGGAAGAAACTCTGCTTCTTCACTGTATATTTTTGACAGAGAATTAATGAAAGGCAACGGCTCTGTTTTATGAGATTCATGTGGTTGTGAGTGTAGAAAATGTGTCTCTTGTGTTTTCATATGTATTTCGTTATGTTTCATAATTCAATTCATGTTCATTTCCAGTGAAATTTTTTGAGTTAGATAAGGTAGAATTCAATTTTATTGCTCTGCCTGTGGGAAAATTTAATGTTCAGTGTTCTTCTTCTGTTGAAAAGGATTCATGTTCCTACGCCCTTTTCACTCTCCTAAAAAATATCTCCATTCCGCGTTATTTCAAACTAAATTGCTACACTTTCCGCCTACCTTTCCTCACGAAGTAATCTGTGCCTTTGTATTAAATTCTCTATTCTTTGCTGACCATTGGTCCCATACCATCCCAGAAGCTTGGTCATTCATGAAAATTGTTTCTTGTATCCATATTCACTTACTAGCCTAAGATAAATATTTCACTGTAAGTCATCTCAGACCGTTTCGTTATATCCATTCACTGAGCGTGACTCGGAGAGATCCCACTCCTATTATGGTAGGGCTAGCTACTAGAGTGAGTGTGGTTTGTGGTTACCCTGAATTTTGCCTTCCTTCAGCCTAGGGCAGATTTAGGTGCTAACATAGTGGCGACTCCATTGGGGAATGAAAATGGTTTGCTTGAAGATTGTTTTGCCCTAGTACATATCTCAAGTTCAGAGCTGATTATTGATGGTGAACAGCAATCAGACATAAGAAGGCTGAAATCATTCACCTAGTGACTCCATTCACTGAAGAATCTAGCAATCAATGCTTCATGGTGACTCCACTACAGAGGGATCAATAGCTTTGAGATTTTTTTTAATGGAGCGGATTGCAAGAAGATACGCTCCCATGAGCGGAGATCACATTCCAGGCTTTCCAAATAAGATTCCGAAAGTATATTGGTCAAGGAATTTGCCTACGTTTAACATGATGGTAAGAAGGACGCTGCTTTACATCTAGTTCGATTTCACATGCATATTCGCAAGTTGAAGGTTGATTTCCATAAAGATTTCTTAATGAAGATATTCATGGCCACTCTAGAAGGTGAAGCCCAATCTTGGTATGAAAGTTTACCGCCTGCTTGTATTTACAATTTAAAGGATTTTCATGCCATGTTCATTGAAATATATAAAGACTCTTATCCATCATTAAATCTAGTTCATGATTGTTGCAAACATGCTTCTACTTTATTGAAAGCCTTGAAAAATACTATGAGGATGATAATTTTATGGATGATGAGATCATGGAAGCCCCAGAAGAAAATACCTTTCAGTAAAGACGATCATGAAAATTTGCAGCATGATCAAGATTGTAGTACGGTAGAAGAGGAAAGAATTTTGCATCTTGACATTCAACAGGAATTACATGAAATGGATCAGCAGTATGAGGAATATTTATATACACCTTCATTTGAAATTAATGAAGACAATCACTATTTGAGCGAAAGGAAACAAAAGGTCTTATCTCCTTTGTCTGAAGACGAGATAGGTCAACTCTTGCATGGTTATGTTCCAGCTCAAGCTAAAGTGGATTTGCAGTGCACACGTGGCCAAGGAAGTGTTGGTGAAACTTCTTCCTCTTTTGAAAAGGATGACAACCCGGTGAACAACTTTATAGATCAGCAGGCTAAAGATTTCCATATGGCTAGAAATGATGAAAGAAGAAGTTTTGTTTTAGATCTGGTGGAAATAAAAGATGATATGCAAGAAAATGATGTTCCAATCTCAGATAATGGGGATGATAAATCAGATCAAGAGATAGATGGTGAGGAGGAAAAAGAGAGTTGCATAGTTGAGGCTGCCTCGGATGGAGAAAGCAGAGCTACAGACATAACTGACCTTATCTCACCAGAACTAGACCTTCATGAGGAGGTAGCTCATTCCCTCTATGAACAGCAAGATGAGATCTTTTTCCAAGTAAGTAAAATAGTTTCCTTGGATGAATCGTTGGTAGATGATAGAAATGTCATGCTTAGGTTTCAAGAATCATTCGAAGTTTCTTTTCTCATGATTGATGAATGCAAAGAGAATTTGGCTGTCATATCATATGAAGATGACCTACAATACATTCAGGCTACCGAAGAGCAGAACATTTAGGATTGTCTTTCAGACTCTTCCTCATATGTTTCATGTTTTGAAGTGTTCTTTGAAGAGGAAATCCGCTCATCTGCTTGTTCAGAATTTTTCGAGGACCAGAAACATACTTTTTCTGAAGTACATTATGAAGGAAGATCAAAATCAAAAGGAAAAGACATCTTGTTTGCTCAGCAGGAGGTAAATATTCATGTTTTTCATGATCCAGTGGCAAATCTGTTGCAGTCAGTAGTGAAGGTGATTATTGCAGTATTCAGTGAAGAAGGAGATCATGGTCAACTGTGTTTTTGGATGCCCAGTTACCAGTATCAATTGTTGACCAGAAGATCTGATCGGAAGAATCAGTCAAGGAGCCATCTTCTTGATTGGTTACGTTGGCAGTTTGATATAGTTTGATAATATATAGTCTTGTAAGAAATGCAGGTGGTCATGTACTACCACCGAGCTTTAAGTTTTAATTTCAGTTCTTAGTATTTTGAGTTAGTTTATTAGAGTCAAGTTTTTTTAGTCATATCAGTTTTCATTGAGTCAGTTTGAGTCAAGTTTCAGTCAATAAATTGAGTCATGTTGGTTTGCCGGAATAATGGACTCCATAGCCCAATGGACGAAGGCATTGTCTGCTCACCCAAAGATCTGTAGTTCTTAGCACTTCCAAGGAGCTACCATCCCCCATTGGAGCCAATGTTAGAGTCGATCTGGTCAGCCCTCCATCAGAGATCAAAGCTCTTTATGCATTTCATTTTTAGGTGTCCCGCTCCATTCATTCAGCTGCATTCTGCTAGGGGAATGCCATGATCTGACGGAGAAGGTCATGCTAGTCATTTTCCCTCATGTCTGTCTCCTGCTGGCTTAGGTCTTTTGTCAATGATCACCAAAGTACATGACAGTCAAGGTCTGGTCCTTTAATGGAAAAAAGTTATTTTCAGTCATTAGGTCTAGGGATTAATCAATTTGGTCTTTAAATAGGTCCAGTAAAGCCATGCAAGCTGGATTGATGCCCTTGCAAAGTAATGATTCACAGAGTTTCATCGTCATATTGATAAACTTCGATTGTTCTTCAAAACTCTGTTTTGAAGAAAAGTCAAACAGTGTTATTGGTGACAAAATTTTCAAAAAAGTATTCAGTTGGTTTCTTCAAGTGCAGTCATGGTTTCCGTGGCCAAATGTCCTGTCAATTAATCCTTGCAAAGAGTGCCGAAAATTTCATCACTTGAGCCAAAATTCAGAGGAAAAGTGAAAATCAGGGTTGTTTTAAAGTCAGTGAAAAAGTGTCAAACATAAACATTAGAAAATGGGTTTTTTGAAAAAGAAAAAATGTAACCCATCACTTCCAAATCTTTATATACAAACTCCCACCTAAATCCAAGTCATTGTGCAATCAAAGGTAGAAGGAAAGCATTGCAAAGTCATGGGTGTGCAAGCGCGTAATTTGGAGCAGTTTGGAGGAAGTTTCAGGAGCGCGGCGCATACAGGCAGGGGCGTGGCGCACACAGAGCCCTCCTGTAGTGCAAAGTTATAACTAGAGCGGCGCACACCCAGAGCGCGGCGCACTGGGTTTTGTGCGCAGTGCACAGAGACAAAGTGCCCAAAATTTGCCAAACTCCCTCAAATTTTTTTGTGAAGCACAAATTGCAAGGTAGGCTCCATAAACTCACTTGTGCATCAAATTGATAAAGATATGATGGTTTATTGCCTATGATTAAATGCAAAAAAATTCATAAAGTTAACCATAAGAAGACACCAAAAAACCATTTTTCTAGGGTTGTGCCATTATGTTGTTAATGCCAAGGCTCTATTTTTCCTGCCCTACTACTTTTCCTTATTCCCCTATGCCATTTTTCCTATTATCACTACCCTAACACTACCAAACTCATATTCCCTTTCCCTTCCTCCTAGTGCTCAATTAAAACCCCAAACCCTACCTTATTAAAACCCCAAAACCTACACTATCAAAATACCCAAAACCCCTACATATCCCTAAACAAAATTCTCCCTATGACCCCTATTCCCATTACATTACTCCCCTCCTAATATTCCCTTTGTTTCATTGTTCCCCTTGGTGGCAGATATCACAAACAACACCCAGATTCACCATCATCAAAGGGCAACCTTAATACAGTATATAAATAGCAGCCATGGCATCTGAGGGTTCATCAGAGTATGAGTTGGAGACCCACAGTGATACAGCTTCAGGAGAACAAGCTCCCTGGAGACATCATAGGAGTGGCAAACATGTTAGGGATGAGCCAAACACCCTCATTGAGTTGCAGGCATGCCATCTTGCTATTTCATGTTTCCAACACCTAGCATGTTTTGAATTTTGTCAAAGTGTGGCAAATGTTAGAGTTCATCATGAGTTGGCCCGTCTTTTTGTGCTTCACCTACATGGAGGTCAGTCTATCTTTGCCGGGGTCACCTTCACATTGAAACCCGAAACTATCTCAGTGGCAACAGGCATACCAAATGTTGGAGAATAGTGGCATAAGAAAAAGAAGGTGGATAGGCATCATTATGAGCCTTACATTAAGGCCAGTTGTTTGAGGCATCTCACAAGAGTCTTCCCATTCAGATTTTTGAAAGATGAGTATGCTCCACTCATGAAATTGATCATGAAATACTTCAGTTGTGAGGGGAGGTTTTCTCACCTATATGCCTATCACATCAGGTTGCTCATGCACTTTACCAGAGTGCGGATGATGAACCTCCCATTTTTCATTTGCGGGAACATAGAGAGGATGAAAAATTTCATGCAGCATAAGACCCCTCAGCAGCAGCTTAACAGTGTTTATCACTTTGCTCTTATCTGGATTTTGGTGGATCATCAGTTGGGATTACAAGGCCTTTCTTGGGAGGACTTCATCTCCCGTGACTTCTTCAGCGCTCCACAAGTAGTATCAGAGGTAGAACATGAGATAGGTGGTCCTTCACATCAGTATGAGCACCATGAGACCGCTACTATGCCAGTATTCATCACCTATCAGAGAGGCAGTAGACATTTATTTGCAGCGGAAAAGCGAGTGTTATCTCCACCTGGGGTGGAAGGTGCCTCATTTCCGACATCAGCATCACAGGAGCAGGGCAGAGGTAAGGAGCCAGTGTAGGAGTAAGGGCCATCAGGTGAATGAGAGACCGAATTCGTTCTCCTCCATGATGATGAGACAGATACAGAACCAACAAATTCAGAGCTTAGAGAGATCATCCAGGAGAAGCAATCAGAGATTGAGGCCTTATCCTTTGACTTGGAGAGGGCCAAGTGGAACATGAAGTACCTGGAGCATAGAAACAAACAGCTAGAGGATCAGCGGACAATCATGGAGCTACAAAACATTCGTGAGCATCGCCAAGCTGCACAAAGGAGAAAAGTTGAGCTCACGTCATTGGAGCAAGAAATCAATGAGGATCAGAAGGCCAATCTCGAGAGCATGAACATGCACTTGGAGAGGCTACTAGACAAGGCCGACAAGGACCATGCTTTGCTGAGACACATGGCTTATCATTAAAGGACATGAAATATGAGTGCAAAGGCCCGGATAAGGAGCTTGAAGGCAGAATTGAGCAAAGCAAAAAAGAGGCAAAAGAGGCAAAAGGACAATATCAGCTTTGAATCTTGGCTAAGGCTTCTTTGGCACAGCATAGCACCCCTTAGAGAACCTCCAGCCCAAATTTCAAGGAATTTGGGGAAATTTTGGTCACATGACAAATTTTTGGGCAAAACATAGGTTTTTTCTCCCTGTGGCGCAGTGCTAAAAATTGGGAGCTCCAAATGAAGAATGGTTTGCATTTTTGGATTCAGCATGAAAAATCACAACTACTGGTGCTTGGAAAAGAAATTTGGGCAAGATCTGAGTCTCCAGGAGGTCAAAAACACCCCAAAAATGACCTCTCTGCCCCTATTTTGACACACAGGAAGCATTCTCGGGAGAATGAAGATTTGGAGGGGAACATGAGCACCAAATTCAGAAATTCCACTTGGGTTAGAACGTAGACAGGACAAGCTTTCCAACAAGCACACTTGGGCACATTTTGGACACCTGAAAGTGCCTCAAATCATGCTCCAAAGTAGCATGGCGCACAGAGAAAATGGCGCGGTGCACAGAGGAAAAATTGCCAAATTTGCTTCCGTTTCGCGAAATTTCGATTCGCGACTTCTCCAAGTGGGCTCGCTCATCTACATTTCGGTTTTTTGGAACCTAAGGCTGCATTTAAAGTATTTTCTCTCCATATTGGCTTCTATCCAAGTGGTGAAGGAAGGCAAACAGTCACCCAAGCCATTTGTCATGTTTGTAACGTTGCACCTGTAGCTGATGGTTGGCTCTTCACCTCTATTTTGTAATGATTCGAGTAACTACCCAACCCTTGGGCGTTCTATCTCTTCATAGCACATTCTATATATTGTATGCAAACTATTTGCAAAGGGTTGGTTGGCTTGTAACTTCTGGGAGATTGTGGGGAAGAAACTCTGCTTCTTCACTGTATATTTTTGACAGAGAATTAATGAAAGGGAGCGGCTCTATTTCATGAGATTCATGTGGTTGTGAGTGTAGCAAATGTGTCTCTTGTGTTTTCATATGTATTTCGTTATGTTTCATAATTCAATTCATGTTCATTTCCAGTGAAATTTTTTGAGTTAGATAAGGTAGAATTCAATTTTATTGCTCTGCCTGTGGGAAAATTTCATGTTCAGTGTTCTTCTTCTATGGAAAAGGATTCATGTTCCTATGCCCTTTGCACTCTCCTAAAAAATCTCTCCATTCCGCGTTATTTCAAAATAAATTGCTACACTTTCCACCTACCTTGCCTCATGAAGTAATCTGTGCCTTTGTATTAAATTCTTTGTTCTTTGTTGATCATTGGTCCCTTACCATCCCAAAAGATCGGTCATTCATTAAAATTGTTTCTTGTATCCATATTCACTTACTAGCCTAAGATAAATATTTCACTGTAAGTCATCTCAGACCATTTCGTTATATCCATTCACTAAGCGTGACCCATAGAGAACCCTCTCCTGTTCTGGTAGGGCTAGCTACCAGACTGAGCGTGGTTTGTGGTTACCCTAAATTTTTCCTTCCTTCGGCCTAGGCAGGATTTAGGTGCTAACATAGTGGTGACTCCACTGTGGAATGAAAATGTTTTGCTTGAAGATTGTTTTGCCCGATTACATATCTCAAGTTCAGAGCTGATTGTTGATGGTGAACAGCGATCAGACATAAGAAGGCTGAAATCATTCACCTGGAAACTCCATTCACTGAAGAATCCAACAATCAATGCTTCATGGTGACTCCACTAGAGAGGGATCAGTAGCTTTGAGATTTTTTTTTAATGGAGCAGATTGCAAGAAGATACACTCCCATGAGCTGAGATCACATTCCAGGCTTTCCAAATAAGATTCTGAAAGTAGATTGGTCAAGGAATTTGCCTACGTTTAAAGATGATGGTAAGAAGGACGCTGCTTTACATCTTGTTCGATTTCACATGCATATTCGTAAGTTGAAAGTTGATTTTCCTGAAGATTGCTTAATGAAGATATTCATGGCCACTCTAGAAGGTGAAGCCCAATCTTGGTATGAAAGTTTTCCGCCTGCTTGTATTTACTGTTTAAATTATTTTCATGCCATGTTCATTGAAAGATATAAAGACTCTTATCCATCATTAAATCTAGTTCATGACTGTTGCAAACATGCTTCTCCTTTTATTGAAATCCTTGAAAAATACTATGAGGATGATAATTTTATGGATGATGAGGTCATGGAAGCCCTGGATGAAAATCCCTTTCAGCAGCGTAAAGACGATCATGAAAATTTGCAGCATGATCAAGATTGTAGTATGGTGGAAGAGGAAAGAATTTTGCATCTTGACAGTCAACAGGAATTACATGAAATGGATCAACAGTATGAGGAATATCTATATACACCTTCACTTGAAATTAATGAAGACAATCACTATTTGAGCGAAAGGAAACAAAAGGTCTTATCTCCTTTGTCTGAAGATGAGATAGGTCAACTCTTGCACGGTTATGTTCCAACTCAAGCTAAAGCGGATTTGCAGTGCACACGTGGCCAAGGAAGTGTTGGTGAAACTTCTTCCTCTTTTGAAAAGGAGGACAGCCCGGTGAACAGTTTTATAGATCAGCAGGCTGAAGATTTCCATATGGCTGGAAATGATGAAAGAAGAAGCTTTGTTTCAGACTTGGTGGAAATAAAAGATGATATGCAAGAAAATGATGTTCCAATCTCAGATAATGGGGATGATAAATCAGATCAAGAGACAGATGGTGAGGAGGAGAAAAAGAGTTGCATGGTTGAGGTTGCCTCAGATGGAGAAAGCAGAGGTACATACCTAACTGACCTTATCTCACCAGAACTAGACCTTCATGAGGAGGTAGCTCATTCCCTCTATGAACAGCAAGATGAGATCTTTGTTCAAGTAAGTGAAAAAGTTTCCTTGGATGAATCGTTGATAGATGATAGAAATGTCATGCTTGGGTTTCAAGACTCATTCAAAGTTTCTTTTCTCATGATTGATGAATTCAAAGAGAATCCGACCGTCATATCATATGAAGATGACCTACAATACATTCAGGCTACCGAAGAGTAGAACATTCAGGATTGTCTTTCAGACTCTTCCTCATTTGTTTCATGTTTTGAAGTGTTCTTTGAAGAGGAAATCCGCTCATCTGCTTGTTCAGAATTTTTCGAGGACCAAAAACATACTTTTTCTGAAGTACATTATGAAGGAAGATTAGAATCAAAAGGAAAAGACATCTTGTTTCCTCAACAAGAGGTAAATCTTCATGTTTTTCATGATCCAGTGGCAAATCTGTTGCAGTCAGTAGTGAAGGTGATTATTGCAGTATTCAGTGATGAAGGAGATCATGGTCAACTGTGCTTTTGGATGCCCAGTTACCAGTATCAATTGTTGACCAGAAGATCTGATTGGAAGAATCAGTGAAGAATCCATCTTCTTGATTGGTTATATTGGCTATTTGATATAGTTTGATGATATATAGTCTTGTAAGAAATGCAGGTGGTCATGTACTACCACCAAGCTTTAATTTTTAAGTTCAGTTCTTAGTATTTTGAGTTAGTTTGTTAGAGTCAAGTTTTTTTAGTCATGTCAGTTTGCATTGAATCAGTTTGACTCAAGTTTCAGTCAATAAATTGAGTCATGTTGGTTTACCGAAATAGTGGACTCCATAGCCCAATGGACGAAGGCACTGTCTGCTCACCCAAAGATCTGCAGTTCTTGGCACCTCCAAGGATCTACCATTCCCCATTGGAGCCAATGTTAGAGTTGGTCTGGTCAGCCCTCCGTCAGAGATCAAAACTCTTTATGCATTTCATTTTTAGGTGTCCCTCTCCATTCATTCAGCTACATTCCGCTAGGGGCATGCCATGATCTGACGGAGAAGGTCATGCTAGTCATTTCCCCTTATGTCTGTCTCCTGCTGGCTTAGGTCTTTTGTCAATGATCACCAAAGTCCATGACAGTCAAGGTCTGGTCCTTTAAAGGACAAAAGTCATTTTCAGTCATTAGGTCTAGGGATTAATCAATTTGGTCTTTAAATAGGTCCAGTAAAGCCATGCAAGCCAGAGTGATGCCCTTTCAAAGTAATGATTCACAGAGTTTCATTACCATATTGATAAACTTCGATTGTTCTTCAAAAATATGTTTTGAAGAAAAGTCAAACGATGTTATTGGTGACAAAACTTTCAAAAAAGTCTTCAGTTGGTTTCTTCAAGTGCAGTCATGGTTTCTGTGGCCAAATTTCCTATCAAGAAATCCCTACAAAGAGTGCCAAAAATTTTATCACTTGAGCCAAAATTCAGAGGAAAAGTGAAAATCAGGGTTGTTTTAAAGTCAGTGAAAAAGTGTCAAAAATAAACATTAGAAAATGGGTTTTTTGAAAAAGCAAAAATGTAACCCATCACTTCCAAATATTTATATACAAACTCCCACCTAAATCCAATTCATTGTGCAATCAAAGGCAGAAGGAAAGAATTGCAAAGTCATGGGTGTGCAAGCGCGTAATTTGGAGCAGTTTGGAGGAAGTTTCAGGAACGCGACGCACACAGGCAAAGGCACGGCACACACAAAGGGCGCGGCACACACAGGCAGGGGCGTGGCACACACACAGGGCGCAGTTCCCATAGAGCCCGCCCACAGTGCAAAGTTATAACTAGCGCGGCGCACACCCAGAGCGCGGCGCAATGGGTTTTGCGCGTGGCACACAGAGACAAAGTGCCCAGAATTTGCCAAACTCCCTCAAATTTTTTGTGAAGCACATAAATTGCAAGGTAGGCTCCATAAACTCACTTGTGCATCAAATTTGATAAAGATATGGTGGTTTATTTCCTGTGATTAAATGCAAAAAATTTCATAAAGTTAACCACAAGAAGACACCAAAAAACCATTTTGCTAGGGTTGTGCCATTGTGTTGTTGATGCCAAGGCTCTATTTTCCCTGCCCTACCACTTTTCTTTATTCCCCTATGCCAGTTTTCCTATTATCACTACCCTACCACTACCAAACTCATATTCACTTTCCCTTGCTCCTAGTGCTCAATTAAAACCCCAAACCCTAAACTATCAAAATACCCAAAACCCTTATACATCCCTAAACAAAATTCTCCATATAACCCCTATTCCCATTACATTACTCCCCTCCTAATATTCCCTTTGTTTCATTGTTCCCCTTGGTGGCAGATATCACAAACAACACCTAGCTTGACCATCATCAAAGGGAAGCCTTAATACAGTATATAAACAGTAGCCATGGCATCTGAGGGTTCATTAGAGTATGAGGTGGAGACCCACAATTATATAGCTTCAAGAGAACAGGCTCCCCGGAGACATCATAGGAGTGGCAAACATGTTAGGGATGAGCCAAACACCCTCACTGAGTTGCAGGCATGCCCTCTTGCTATGTCATGTTTCCAGCACCTAGCATGTTTTAAATTTTATCAAAGGGTGGAAAATGTTAGAGTTCATCATGAGTTGGCCCGTATTTTTGTGCTTCACCTACATGGAGGCCAGTCTATCTTGGCCGGGGTCACCTTCACATTGACACCTGAAACTATCTCAGTGGCAACAGGCATACCAAATGTTGGAGAATAGTGGCATAAGAAAAATAAGGTGGATAGGCATCATTATGAGCCCTACATTAAGGCCAGTTGTTTGAGGCATCTCACAAGAGTCTTCCCATTCAGATTTTTGAAAGATGAGTATGCTCCGCTCATGAAATTGATCATGAAGTACATCAACTGTGAGGGGAGGTTTTCTTGCCTATATGCCTATCACATCAGGTTGCTCATGCACTTTACCAGAGTGTGGATGATGAACCTCCCATTTTTCATTTTTGGGAACATAGAGAGGATGAAAAATTTCATGCAGCATAAGACCCCTCAGCAGCAGCTCAACAGTGTTTATCACTTTGCTCTTATCCAGATTTTGGTGGATCATCAGTTGGGATTGCAGGGCCTTTCTTGGGAGGACTTCATCTCCTGTGACTTCTTCAGTGCTCCACAGGTAGTATCAAAGGCAGAACATGAGATAGGTGGTCCTTCACATCAGTATGAGCACCATGAGACCGCTACTATGCCAGTATTCATCACCTATCAGAGAGGCAGTAGACATTTATTTGCAGCGGCAAAGCGAGTGTTATCTCCACCTGTTATAGGGAAAAGTGTCTACTCGGAACTACTTATCCCACTAAGGTGTGATAGCTACCTTAGAAACAAACAAAGTAAAGCTACTTTCGTTTTTCCTTTATAAAGTATAGATAGAGAGGAACAAAGAAGACCAACCTCTGTCTTGCGCTAATCTCCTGGTTTGATTCCTCTCTTCCTTGATAGTCTTTCGCTACTTGTTCCCTTGCACGCCCAGCTTCACAAAGTACCTGTAAGATCACAGTAGCATAGCACTATACAAAGACATGGATCTATAATCATAAACAATCTAGGATCAGATGTAAATTGACCATACAAATGCAACAAACATAAATGATACAAGAGTATGGAGGAAAACTTGAATAGCTTTTATTGATAAACAAGAAAAAGCCAAGAGGAGTTACAACAAGTTGTTCTGACCCAGCATCAACCTCTCAGCAAGGAAGCCCCTCTTCACCTAATACAAAGCTTAGATCACCCAACAATCTGATGTTTGTCTCAAGAAACCAATAGCAATTCCTTACAATATGCAAAATTCCAGCCTCTGGATCTCTGGGATGAGGGATCCATATATAGATATCTATAATGGAGATGAGTCAGCTTATGATTTGATTAGTGTCTTCCCTCTGATAGTTCTTGCTTCCACTTGGAGATTGATGATCTCTTACTCATCCTTGGTCGAATTCAGAGAGGCAAGTGTCACAGGAGAAGTTTCTGGAAGCTTCCATTGCCTCTCCACCTCGCGGAATGACACTGCCATTTGTCATTTCTCGCCCATCGCACCCCATAGAAGGGATTTTTGAAATGCAACGCACCCACACAGTGTACTTAGGTGAGATGCAACGCACTTGGCTTGCGGAGCAGCTGAAATGATCTTGTTTTGACCAATTCTGAGCAGTTTTTCATGGAGAACTTCTGGGAGAAGCTGTAATCAGTTGACCTTGTTCCTTTAGGGGTTAGAACAACACTTTTAGGGACTTAGGAGCCCTTGGTTTATGGAAATTTCATTCTTGGGGTTGCAGTGCCCAAAAATGTCTATAACAGTTGCCCCCTAAAGCATGAGGTCGTTAATATTTTGATGTCAGGTGAAATGCTTTATTATGAGGATCCGAAGTTCTTTCAAGCTGGGAGGAGACATGTAATAAGATACAATACAATACATTATCTTCATAATATTTTCATGATCTAGCTGAGGCGGGCATTCCCATGCTCAGCTTTATAAATTCATTTTCATGTACATAGGATAGACAATCGTCTAAGTGTAGACTGATGATTCTGATAGAGCCATCATCCCTTTGATTGGATAATTATCTGTGCAGCAATGATGTACATTTGATGTCTTTATTTTACTGAATATATATCGCAGGTAGGATGGATGGAACTAGATCCGGGGTCTTCAATCTCGTTTGATCTTCAATCGAAGTACAAGTCTATCCATGTGAGAGATGTTCTGGAGTCGAACATGGAAAGACATCGCTTGATTACCAGCTAATGACATAAGCTATTAACAAGCGCGAGAGGAATCACCGATAATGATAATGACCCTCAAGGTACTGCAGTACAATTCACGTGGTGTGAATAAAGGACTTGGCGTCGAACACCACGCAAAATCTTTCGGTCGAAGGTCATTGATGTAAACCTGTCGCTGGAAGTGAGAAACTTGCCATTGAGGCATGCAAGCTTCAAAGTACTGAATGGGGTGTTCCTAGATTCGACAAGAAGTAATCTATCACAGGAGGGCCTTAATGAATCCCACATCAATGACACGAAACAGAGCAAATGATTTTAATGGAGGTGAAAACGATCTGGTGATATAAGGTTCAGGGTGGCGGTCATGAAAGAATGGAGTATAAATGTATTGTAGTAGGGGAGACACAGGTGAATTCTCTGAATGACTTCTCTTGAACATATCGGCGACACTGACGTGATGGATTGGTAGCATTAACCCCGAATGTGGATGGTATGATGGGACCATGGTGATGTGACCGGTGAATCAAACAACCCAACTCGACTTGGATGCGGAGTGAAAGTGTCATGTTCCAAAGTGACTTGCTACCAACAAAGTTTTCTTCAAGTTTTCTTCCCAATTTTTCCCCAGTCATTGCTGACAAGTACCTCTTTATTTTTATCAAGCTTGAGGAGGATGACATATGCTTGTTCTATAATTTTCCCTTCGGGCAAACCCATCACTATGTTTTAACGAGCCTAGCGATAGTGAAACTCGTTCTTGTCTATAGACGAGTTTGTCGCTATTAAAATTTTAACGAGTTTAACGACAAAGATAACTCGGTCCTTTTTAATTTTAGAGAGTCTGAAAAGGAACATAAAGGAACCTCCAAAATTCCTTTTTCATCATCTAATCCCTTAAGTCCGAAAAAGTATAAAACAATACAGAAGGGATGAATTTTCGATACTTTTAACGAGCTGAACAAAAAAAGCGCTCGATCTTTTTGTGTAATAATCCCTCAGTTCCAAAAAGATTAAAATTTAGAGGAGGGATAGAACTTCCGGCCCCTTTAACGAGCTGGAGAGGCCAATGGCTCCGCAATCTTTTCATATTTTACGAGTCAATTGAAAAGAGCTTAAAAGAGACTCATCTTTTGAGGAACGAGTGATAAAATGGGTAGCAACTGATTCCAGGTAAGGTTTGGAATTTTCCAATCACGGCAGTGTTACAAGGATGGCCAGTGAGATCACTCTTCGCAGGTGTTCCTCAAAATGGGTAAACAATCGAATGGAGGTGAATGATCGGCCAATGCAAAAGTGGAGGTGACGGTGCAAACACGACCAAGGCTTTAAAGGCTGAAGTATTACATTCACAATGGTTATTTACCAGAAATTGGTTCATTTTTTAATGAGCTTAAACTATGGAGGAACATGTGCTCATTGCTTATGTTTATTTTTTAACGAGCATGAAGTCCTCACTAAAACTGCTCGATTAATCCAGTCATGTGATAAGGATGTCTCATATATAAAAACAGCAACTTTTAGAGTTTCGCCCCCACATCCTTTCTTTATGCAAGTTAGGAAACGGCCAATCCTACGAGTTTAAAGGGTTAGAGGACCTACAAATTTAAAAAAATAAATAGTCGCTCTTCGCTTGCATGCCCCTAGGTATAAAACAGAGTTTCAAGGTTACCCCTTCTTCCTTCCGTTAAAACATTTGTTCTACCGGGAGAGGTCTACCTCTTACAGGTTATCAAAGATTGTTCTATTTACTATGTAAACAAGACGCTTCTTCGGCGATGTTTATCGAAATAAACAAAGGTGAGTGGCAATGCTTGCCAACCCACATAACTTTGACAAGAGAATCTTATTCCAGAATAACCCCCTCTTCCAATCACGGACGGGAGTACAGACTAGTAATATTTTCTCGCGGAAACCTACCCTATACCCGAAGTTTTCCTGCCGAAGCAGGCCAAGGTGCATTCCCCCTAGGTTTCAGTCATGTCCCCCAAATCACTCGCACCCATCAGGCGGACGGACTGGAGGTTGAGACATTTCTTGCGTGAAAAGACCATTTAGGGATGGTATATGACTATTTGCTCTGTGTGATCCGGGAAATGAAAGCTGGTCTACGAACTTGACCACTCTTCCTTCGTGCGGAAAACACATTACTCTAAAGAGTGAGGAGACAATCGCTCCCATGCAATAAATATAGTCTCGTCCAATGAGTAGATTATAATCTAGGGGTCCTTGAACTACCATTACATTCATTTGAACGGTTTTTCCTCTCAATGTTATGGGTACATTGGGAAGGATCCCTAATGGTCGACTGGTTCCTTTATCAAAGCCTGTTAGATTTCTCATCTCAGGCAAAAGCGATGGCGAACCAAGCGCTTTCCAAGCAGTCGAGGAAAGGATACTCACAGAAGCCCCTTCATCTATGATGGTACCAGCCATAACCATTCTATATATTTGAACAATGATTCGGAATGGTACACTAGCTGGTAAACGGGGTCTGCCTAGTTGATTCCAATCAAAGGAGACAACTAGGTTGCTTGGAGGTGGGACCGAATAGACGGCCGGGTATGACTCTGACGAACTTCCTTCCTGCGGTAAAGGAACGGGTAAATTGCCCCCATGTTCATTGGAGTCTGTGCTTACGAAAATAATTTGGATAGTGTCATCCTTGTTCTCTTCGGTGACTGTATCATCTGAAGATGGAACCTCTGAAGGCAAGACCGAGTCAACTGCCGCCTTGACCTTTTGACTTTCGTCTGGTATGGGTTCAGATGGTTTGTCTTCAATGATAGATGCTTTAGCCGACCACCTGAGTGGGCCAGCCAGATTTTCAACTAGTGACGGACTCGGCAAGAGTTTTTTATATCCAGGAGGAAGTCGTAACGGTGAAACCGGACGATCGTCCAAAACCCTTTTAGCCTCATCTAAGAAGGGACAACGGTGGACGGCATGATCGCCTTCGCACAGTTTACAAGGAAATCTATATTTTCCTTTTTGTCCCGGGGCTTCACTTTCACTAGTCGACGGTGTGTTTTCAACATGATCACCAGAGGTTGATGACACTGGGTTGTGCAAATGAGGAGACCAGTCCCTTAAGATCCCAGGGATGCAAGGACAATCTCTATGATAGTGGTCTCCTTTGCAAATGACACATGGCGATTTAGGCTTGGTCGGTGCAGTGTGTGGATTTTCGCTAGACGACGTTCGTTTGCCCCCATTCGCTTTTGGCTCCTTCTTCTTCTCAGGTACTTGACTTTTGGCTTTACCAACCCCATCAAGCGAAGAGGAAGGAGGAGAGGAAGAATTGGAGGAAGTAGAAGGTTGGTGGGTAACTCTGGAATCGTCTAGTTGTTGACTCGATTGTTCAGGAATTGCAGTGTTCTGAACGACAGAGGTTGAGAAGAGCCATACAGGCAAGCCGATTGTTAGTCCTGGAAGCGACAATGTGGCCATATGGGGTGCACCAACATCTCCCCAAGAGGAGAAGGGACTAGGATTTCCTCCAAGGGGAATTCCTTGGTTGGTGGATTCCATTTCCTCAACCCAAGATCAACGTAGGAAAGGGTAATGAATATTCCGTTTAAAATAAATTTTAGACGCTTTGACACAACTTGTTTTTTCAATTTTTAAGAGTCGAGAAAAAACAAAAGATGACTCTAGTCTCCTTCGATTTTTAATGAGCCTGAAGTGACAAGTGCTCAGATGGACCTTTTCTGTTAAAGAGTCTGAAAAGGAATGAAAGGGACTACTCTGGAAATCTAGGTAGAGGGATTACCAAACCAATCGCAAAACTGTAGAATACTTCTTACGGTATGGCAGTCAATCTTCCCAAATGTTGTGTTCAGTGCATTGCGATCGATAGGGCGGCAGACACGGCTTCCTATGGATAAAGGATTAAGCCTATTGTGGTCTCCCAAAATATAATCGACGGTACGTGGGAGCACAAGTCCGTACTGGCACTTATCATCTCAAAGTGGATGAATCACCAAACCATCAGTGAGAAAAACAGTTACCAGGCTTTACGACGCCGAAATACGTCTCTAGCCTAGACTTCTAAATGTTGTGCGTTAGGTTCCAAAGCGTTGTTAGATTCATTGAATTTATTTTATAGTTGATCTTGTTTGTGATGTTTTCCTTTCAGGTTCACTGCGAGATGTAGATGTAATTCCTAAAATGCAATCTAATATGATAAACAATCTTTTTATCTTCTTTGTGCAATGAAAATCCTAGCTACTAAGGAAAGAAAGACAAAATTATTTCACAAAGAGCAAAGAGCACACTCTAAATGCACTTTCCTAAATCAAACCAATCAGAGTGTCTAAACGCAAATGCACATGCATGTATTTGTTTTCGAATTTCTTAGTATATGAATGATAAGAAGAAAGTTGATGCACAAATTTGAATTTCTTTTCAAGCGAAAAATATCAACAAGTTTCTTTTCGAAATAAAAAATGGAGATGATCACAACACCTTACAATTTTGAAATGAATACTTGTTTTTGACACTAGAAAAATTACAAATTTAGACCAAAAACAATAGTAATAGGATAATCGACCATCAACAGCAATCAAACTCTTTCCTATGGTTGAAATTGACACTTGCGACACTTTCAAATCAAAGGACGACAGTACGATTACGCTACTTTTGCAAAGGAGAATTGAAAATGACTCAACAAACACACAAAAACATTTATAGTTCTTTTGTACAAAGGAGGCGGAATAACAACAAGGAAAAGGGGTTTCAAACAGAGATATATTGATCACAGGCAGCAAAATTCATGAATAGAACTGGAAAGAATGAATCACAGAAACCAAAACTGCACAAAGCCTAGCCTGATCAGCGCACCTGTAACACAGGGAATTTGAAATGTAGCGCACCTCTACACTCGGGAAGTGCATTGAATTTCAGATTCTCAGAACAGTACCTGCGCTGGGCCAGAAACGAGACTTTGCTTGGGTTCCAGGTCACAGTTTGCAGCTCATTTCATGGGTTTCAGTTGAGCAAAAGGTAATCAGTAATTCAACAATCAGGGGTAAATCTAAGGAGGATCTAAGAGCTATCACAAGGGAAATCAGAGAGTTTGTGAATCAGTTGTTTAAATCATAAACAGATCCCAGAGATGGATTGAAGTGGCATTTATCTACTTTGCATTTGCTATGGCAAATGCAATTCGAATGCTACCTGGCACAACTTCAGACTCCGTCTATAAGTTTATGAAACAGACAACAATGAAGATAAACAAACAAACTAATTCTTCCCCAGCGGAGTCGCCATTTTGTTACAGGGAAAAGTGTCTACTCAGAACTGCTTATCCCACTAAGGTGTGATAGCTACCTTAGAAACAAACAAAGTAAAGCTACTTTCGTTTTTCCTTTATAAAGTATAGATAGAGAGGAACAAAGAAGACCAACCTCTGTCTTGCGCTAATCTCCTGGTTTGATTCCTCTCTTCCTTGATATTCTTTCGCTACTTGTTCCCTTGCACACTCAGCTTCACAGAGTACCTGTAAGATCACAGTAGCATAGCACTATACAAAGACATGGATCTATAATCATAAACAATCTAGTATCCGATGTAAATTGACCATACAAATGCAACAAACATAAATGACACAAGAGTATGGAGGAAAACGTGAACAGCTTTTATTGATAAACAAGAAAAATCCAAGAGGAGTTACAACAAGTTGTTCTGACCCAGCATCAACCTCTCAGTAAGGAAGCCCCTCTTCACCTCATACAAAGCTTAGATCACCCAACAATCTGATGTTTGTCTCAAGAAACCAACAACAATTCCTTACAATATGCAAAATTCCAGCCTCTGGATCTCTGGGATGAGGGATCCATATATAGATATCTGTAATGGAGATGAGTGAGCTTATGATTTGATTAGTGTCTTCCCTCTGATAGTTCTTGCTTCCACTTGGAGATTGATGATCTCTTACTCATCCTTGGTCGAATTCAGAGAGGCAAGTGTCACAGGAGAAGTTTCTGGAAGCTTCCATTGCCTCTCCACCTCCCGGAATGACACTGCCATTTGTCATTTCTCACCCATTGCACCCCATAGAAGGGCTTTTTGAAATGCAACGCACCCACACAGTGTACTTAGGTGAGATGCAATGCACTTGGCCTGTGGAGCAACTGAAATGATCCTGTTTTGACCAATTCTGAGTAGTTTTTCATGGAGAACATCTGGGAGAAGCTATAATCAGTTGACCTTGTTCCTTTAGGGGTTAGAACAACACTTTTAGGGACTTAGGAGCCCTTGGTTTATGGACATTTCATTCTTGGGGTTTCAGTGCCCAAAAATGTCTATAACACCACCCAGGGTGGAAGGGGCCTCATTTCTGGCATCAGCATCACAAGAGCAGGGCAGAGGTAAGGAGCCAGTGCAGGAGGAAGGGCCATCAGGTGAACAAGAGGCCGAATTAGTTCTCCTCCATGATAATGAGACAAATACAGAACCAACAAATGCAGAGATTAGAGAGATCATCCAGGAGTAGCAATTAGAGATTGAGGCCTTATCCCTTGACTTGGAGAGGGCCAACTGGAACATGAAGTACATGGAGCAAAGAAACAAATAGTTAGAGGATCAGCGGGTGATCATGGAGCTACAAAATATTCATGAGCATCGCCAAGCTGCACAAAGGAGAAGAGTTGAGCTCACGTCATTGGAGCAAGAAATCAAAGAGGATCGGGAGGCCAATCTCGAGAGCATGAACATGCACTTGCAGAGGCTGCTAGACAAGGCCGACAAGGACCATGCTTTGCTAAGACACATGGCTTATCATTACAGAACATGAAATATGAGTGCAAAGGCCCGGATAAGGAGCTTGAAGGCAAAATTCAGCAAAGCAACAAAAGAGGCAAAAGAGGCAAAAGAACAAGATTGGCTTTGAATCTTCGTTGAGGCTTCTTTGGCACGGCATAGAACCCCTTAGAGAACCTCTAGCCAAATTTCAAGGAATTTGGGGAAATTTTGGTCACATGACAAATTTTTGGGCAAAACACAGGTTTTTTCTCCCTATGGTGCGGTGCTAAAAATTGGGAACTCCAAATTATTAATGGTTGCATTTTTGGATTCATCATGAAATATCATGACTACTGGTGCTTGGACAAGAAATTTGGGTAAGATCTGAGTCTCCAGGAGGTCAAAAACACCCAAAAAATGACCTCTCTGCCCCTATTTTCACACACAGGAAGCAGTCTTGGGACAATGAAGATTTGGAGGGGCAAATGAGCACCAAATTCAGAAATTCCACTTGGGTTGGAAAGTAGACAGGACAAGCTTTCCAGAAATCACACTTGGGCACATTTTGGACACCTAAAAGTGCCTCAAATCAGGCTCCAAAGTAGTGCAACGCACAAAGAAAATGGTGTGGCGCACACAAGAAAAATTGCCAAATTTGCTTCCGTTTCGCGGAATTTCGATTCGCGACTTCTCCAAGTGGGCCCGCTCATCTACATTTCGGTTTTTTGGCACCTAGGGCAGAATTTAAAGTATTTTCTCTCCATATTGGCTTCTATCCAGGTGGCGAAGGAAGGCAAACGGTCACCCAAGCCATTTGTCATGTTTGTAACGCTGCACCTGTAGTTGATGGTTGGCTCTTCACCTCCATTTTGTAATGATTTGAGTAACTCCCCAACCCTTGGGCATTCTATCTCTTCATAGAATATTTTATATACTGTATGCAAACTATTTGCAAAGGGTTGGTTGGCTTGTAACTTCTGGGAGACTGTGGGGAAGAAACTCTGCTTCTTCACTGTATATTTTTGACAGAGAATTAATGAAAGGCAGTAGCTCTATTTCATGAGATTCATGTGGTTGTGCGTGTAGCAAATGTCTCTCTTGTGTTTTCATATGTATTTCGTTATGTTTCATAATTCAATTCATGTTCATTTCCAGTGAAATTTTCTGAGTTAGATAAGGTAGAATTCAATTTTATTGCTCTGCCTGTGGGAAAATTTCATGTTCAGTGTTCTTCTTCTGTTGAAAAGGATTCATGTTCATACGCCCTTTTCACTCTCCTAAACAATCTCTCCATTCCACCTTATTTCAAACTAAATTGCTACACTTTCCGCCTACCTTGCCTCATGAAGTAATCTGTGCCTTTGTATTAAATTCTTTTTTCTTTGCTGACCGTTGGTCCCATACCATCCCAGAAGCTTGGTCATTCATGAAAATTGTTTCTTGTATCCATATTCACTTAATAGCCTAAGATAAATATTTCATTGTAAGTCATCTCAGGCCATTTCATTATATCCATTCACTGAGCGTGACTCAGAGAGAGCCCTCTCCTATTCTGGTAGGGCTAGCTACCAGACTGAGCGTGGTTTGTGGTTACCCTGAATTTTGCCTTCCTTTAGCCTAGGGCAGATTTAGGTGCTAACAGGACAACCAAACCTTGTCAGCACGTACTCAAAGATGAATTTGGTTGTTGTCACTCTTGTACTGTCCTTCACAGGCTGCGCCTCCACCCATCTGGTTATGTACTCAGTCACAATGATGATGTATCATGCACATGTCTTCTTCTCTGGAGGCTTAATTGGTCGTACAAAGTCAATCACCCACTTCTAGGAGGGTCAGTGGTAGCTCATCCCTATGTGAGGGTTTTCCCGTCCTTTGGCTTGCGTTGCATGCCCTAAAATACGCTTTTGAATCCTTATGCAAGGTTGGCCACCATAACCCAGCACGTAGAATCTTTTGCATTTTTTCTTTTCGTGCATAATGACATCCTGTGGATCCAACATGACCCTCAACGAGGATGTTGTTTCATTCAAACTCTAGCACATAACGTCACAATATTTCATCTCATCCCATTTTGTACAAGTGCCCTGCAATGGCAGAAAATTATGTCGCGTGCACCACCAATTCCTTCTTCTGTTGGCTTGTATATCCTTCTAGAGCCATACCTGTCGTCAAGAAGTGTATAATATCTTCAAAGTGGTTGTTCATGATGCATACTGCAAAGATCTGCACGTTGGGTAGTCCTTCCTCCAAATTTGTAGGTTCCTCTCCTATTTCAATGTGCAACAGATGATCCGGTCTGGCATTCAAGCATCTTCTTTTCACAATAACTTCAAAATCATACTCCTGGAACAACAACGACCACCTACATATCTTCCCCCCCAAAACAGTCTTATAGACTAGGTATTTCAATGCAGAATGGCCTGTATACATCTTCAAATGTGCACCCAACAGATAATGTCTGAACTTCTGGAGCGCGTACACCATCGCTAGTCGTTCATGCTCTGTCATGGAATAATTTTTCTCAAATTTCGACAACTTCCTACTTGCGAACGCTATAGGGTGATCCAACTCCCCTTCACCGACCTGTATCAGTAATGCTCCCAGGGAAATACATGATGCATCCACACACACATGAAATTCCATCTTCCAATCCAAGAAGACTAGGATCAACGCGGTGACCACTTTTTCCTTTAGCACATCCAAGTTCTTCTAACATTCCTCATTCCAACAAAATGTAACATCCTTCTTTAACAGCTTTTCCATCGGCGCAGTGATCTGGGAATAGCTCTTGATGAATTTCCTATAGTATCCTGTATGCCCCAACCTTGTGCATAGCTGTTTCACACTCTTTGGTGCCTCCAAATTGATTATGACCATGATTTTCACTGGGTCTACCATCAAGCCCTTCCTGCATACCACATGGCCCAGCAAGATCCCAAAAGGGACACAAAACAAACATTTCTTCAAATTGATCATGATCTGGTACCTCCGGCATGTATCTAGCATCAAGTGCAGACTCGCCACATGGTGCTTCATCAGTTCAGACACTGTCCAATCGTCAAAGTATACTTCCAGAAATTTATGAATGAAATCCTTGAACTTTGCGATGACTACATGCGAAAATATTGTCGGCACGTTCCTCAGCCCAAAAGGCATCATCGTATACTAGAAGCATCCCCATTCAGTCACAAAGGTCATCTTACTTCTATCCTCTGGCACGATCTTTATCCGATGGTACCCAAAGAATCCATCAGTGAATGAATATGCTTCTTGGCTGCCAACATTATCCAGGACCTCACTGGTGAACGGAGTTGGGAAGGGATCATGCACGCAGGAATCATTTAACTTCCTAAGATCTATGCATATGCTTATTTCTTCCTTTTTCTTCTTTTCCTAAACCACTATTGGGCTTATGTAATCAGATTCTTCCACCCGTTCAATAATACTTGGCACAAGAATCTTGTCTAAATCTAAGCAGACCTTTTCTTTATACTTTGGATTGAGGTGGTAAGGTCTTTTCTTCACAGGTTTTGCATCTAGTTTTAGGGTGATATTCATGACACCCAGGTTCCCTATTATCCCTTTCAGTTCTGAAAACTTTGTGGGAAGCAAATCTTGATATTCGCAGACTAGTTCAACAACCTTATCTACGGTCGCATCATCCCAGTAGTCCCCAATATTTGAAAACTTTAGCTCTGCCTCCCTGCCAATGTTCACCTGCCTAGTTTTTAGCGGCTCAGTTATGTTTGGGTTCTATAGCTGTGGTCCTTCAACTTCGTGGTGCCCTTTAGTCTCTAGAATATTAATCTTCCTCGGGTCTTCATCTTCTTCTTCTACTATGACATTTTAGCACTCTAGCATTTGGCTCAACTAGGTGGTCCAATCAGGTTCAATCAAATGTAGAAAATTGTCATCTTAACCTCCTACAATGCTTCATCGATAGATTCAAATCCATCCTCAAAACTTAAAGTCATCAAAAATCCCTGGTGCAAAATATCCCATTCTTCGATGCCATGGTAGAGTTCCGTCTCCAAGTACCAATTCATTGGTATAACATCCAAGGTATGACAAAACAGCTGGACCCATTCCGATTGAGGCTTCGCTCCGTACACTTTAGTCCATTTGACCAAATGGTCACGCAGATCATTTCTCCCATCATATTTTTTTGTTAATCGCACCTTCAGATGACCAAAGCGTACCCTCATCATCCTCAGATATTTGCGCCAATCATCAAAACTATGTTTGTGCGTACCCCACCATCTTGCGGTGTGGCGCACAGCGCCCAATCTAATGCTTGGAAGTAATGCTTCTTTGGTACCTCCCTTTCAAATGCATCCAAAAAGTGATCAACATTAGTTAACCCATCATAGTAAGACATACTTCTTACCTCTGATGATACACAGTGCAATGACTTGGTCATCATATTACAACATAACGTAGATACTTCATGCAATCGATTCTACCAGTGTTCCAGTTCTTTATCTGAATCTGATGTGTAGGAGCTCTCGCGGTCCCATGCAATACGTCTCTCTACTGTTGGATTAACCCAATCCTGATCTAGCGTCATTATCTTGTAAATATGGTCCAAATCGTCATCACTTTCATAATTCTAGACTAATTCAGTATAGCGCAGTCCTTCTGCAGGGTCTAGTTGCACCACTACGCAGACCAATTTCTTCTCAAATATCATCTTTCACTTCTTCAGGTTGATTACCCCATTCATGTCAATGGCCCAATCGATCCCAAGGAGCGTGGAGTAGGGATTTTTGCCATCCACAATCTCTATCACCTCAGAATCCGCTAATGCACTCGCGCCTTCGATATCAATTGTTACCCCCTGCAACCTCCCCATTCAGATGATTTTCTGTTGATTCGCCATCCTTAACTAAATCGGAGACCATTGTAGCGCAAGTCTCCCCATTATTTCCCACGCTTGTTTTGGAAAATCATTCATGTCGAACCCTAGGTCCAAGATAACTTGGTCCATTTTGTATTCTCCTATCTGCGCGGTGAGTCTCATCTCACATCCAGTCATTGCCTTATGCTTACCAAGATTTCTGACTACACTTGGTTCGTCAGTAATATTTTCTTTGCCATCACACCTATTGATCAATTACTATAGTCCCTTCATAGCCTTACTATTGCGGAGTAGTTTCATCCAGGTTTCTAAGAACGTGGTAATCATGGACGGATCCATCTCTTCATCCGGTTTCTCCTAACTCCCTTAGGTAGAGGCCTCAGCAAAACTTTTCTTTGCTTCCATAAATGTTTCTTTTGCGCATTCTAGATCAAACCCGGTCTCCTTTTCTAGCGCTTTGTGGACCCACTCACTTTCTTTGGGCTAGTTCCCCTTATCATCACCAATCATTGCTCCAATCCGCAGCACAATATTTACCTTGGGGTCTTCCTCGCGAGTCTTAGCCCTCATCATCTGCAGTTTTTGAGTCGGTTGCAGAGGTTTCACCCCCTTTTCGCATTTCTTGTCTAACAATATAGGGAAATCCTCCATCGCATGGTCAAACTGAGTACAATAGCGGCATGACATCTGCGTCGGATTCGAGCATTCTCATGCGTAGTGTCCTGGTCCTCCACAATTGTAACAAATAATTTTCCCTCGACCTCTACCAGGTCCTCCTCCACCTCAGCCTCGGTCGCACCCTGCTACTCGCCTCGCACTCCTCTAGTGCCTTTGTCCAGGGTCGCCTTTCTGCCTACACCCTGTATGCAGGTGTCCTATCCATCATTAATTCGTAACTTTGGAAATTGCGCTCATCATGACCCACAGATTAACAAAAGTTGCAGAAGATTTTATGTGGTGTCTGTACGAATATTTGCAGCAAATGGAAATTGTATATCACATGTTTCCTAGCTACCTGAAAAATAACACACCATAGCGCGGACCCTGTACTTGGCCTTGCTACAGCTTCCAGCCTCAGAGGCATTGGTCCCCCTGATGTAACATAATATGTGAAAAGGGAAGTGATCTTTATCATGCCCCTAGATTTTTCCCTTTAGGCACCACACTTCTTCGCGCACCTCTAGTCGAGTTGTTCTGTCTTTCTTCAGACTTTGCATTTCGAGGCAAAGGTTCTGTAACTACGCATGAGTCTGTTGAACCCCAAAATTAGCATCCTACATTAGTGTCTCGTGCAATATCATTGTGATTTCCAGAGCTTCCGCCAGGGTCTCGATCTTCTGTTGTGATATCACAACCCTTAGGTGAGGTAGGAGCAAGGCCACAAATAATTCGTAGTGCTACCCATCAGTCATATTCATGTTGGCTTCACGGATCGTACACTTCAATATTTGATCCAAATCCTAGGGCATCTCTCTAGGCTTCATCATGGTCTCCTTGAATCCCACAATTGATTGTGCCTCAGACTTAGGTCTACTAAATTCCTTATTCAGTGCAGTCTGGATATCAACAAACATGGACGTCGAATTATCAGTGTAGTACTTAATGTACCAAGTTAGTGCACAGTCCTGCAAAGTACTAACCATTGTTTCTTTCTTCATTTGATCATCCGTGATACTCAGAACTTCCCATACAGCCTTCACGATGAACCAAAACTGGTCTGGATCTTCATTTCCTATGCTCTTGAACACAAGTAGCTTTGCAGAGTTTTCCATGTTGAACTGTGGTGTAGGTGGCGGCAGTGTGGGTGAGGGGGTGAGCAGTGGAGGTGAAGCTAGAGGCGGCGTGGATGGATGAGATGAGGATGGAGGTGGTGTAATTATTTGTGGGAACCCTTGTCTTATCAACTAAATAGCGCTCAATAGAGAAGCCTATGTTGCTCCTTCGTCGTCACTCAGAGGAGGCTCAATAAGTGGGCTACATTTAGGGCCTTTTATTCCTCCGTCCCTAAAAGTTCTTCCACTTCGCTAGCTCCAAACATCAAGGCAACTACATAACCTACTTTTCACACAATAGCATCTTAATCCAAGTATTTAAAGACCTTAAATACCCACCACGTGGCCCATTGAAGAAGTGGCACTCTGCTTCACAGTAACTAACCAAAGTATTGACCGCTAAATCTATCAAAAATCCTCCTATGATACGATCGATCCAATGATCAACAGCGCGCGTGATATTATCTTCATAGGCTTCCAATTTCCGCACTAACTTCGGGGTCCAAACAATCAAACCATCAAGCCTCCAACTCCCTTGGCCATCTTCCAACTTCATGATACACTCGTATAATTCAATTGGGAAGGAATAGAATAAGATTTCATGTATCTCTATGTACATATATCTGTCCAACCACTGTTCTTTCATCAATCGCGAATTCCTGTTTTCTTACATCGTGAATTCGTGGATCCTGTTAGTTTCGGTCTTGAGCCCTCCATCAGTGATCAATAGCTCTTTGCATATGCATAGGTAGGTGTCTCATTAGTGTCAGTTTTGCATCCCGCTAGGCATGCCATAAAACTGAATGGAGGGCTGGTCTTTGTTCCCTTCTTGGCTTTGCTGGATCAGGTCATACCACAATGAAATTGAGTCATGTTTGTTTTTATTTTTGTCTTGAGGTCCCAAGTCTTAGGTCTAGGGTTTTGAGTCAAAATCACTGCAAGGTCATGAGTTCAAGTTCAGTGAGTGCCCAGCAAGCCAGAAGGAGGTATGTACATATGTTTCATTGTTATTTTCATTAGCTACAGGTCATTTAATGCCTTGGATTTAAAAACCCTGTTTTTAAGTCCAAGGTCATGAGAAATTTGTAAAAATAAAGAAATTTTCAAAAGTTTTCAAAAGTGCCGGCAACAACCATGGTTCCTTCGCCACAGCCCATCAGATGGTCAACCTACAAAAAGAACGGAGTCAAACGCCTCAAAAAGCTAATTTCAGGACAAAATCAACTCAAAAACAGTGTTAAAGAGAATGCAAAAGTGAAAAACATTATAAAGTGGGTTTTTCAAGTTAATTTTTTCAAATGTGAGCATATAAAGGCAAATTCCCTCTTTGAAGAGCCTCATTATGCATTTGAAGGCAAGAAAACACAAGGAGAAAGGCAAGAGGGCGAATTTGGTAAGTTTTAGCAGTTTTCAGGCTTTTTGAGGGTGCGCGACCACTCCACAGGGGTGCGCGACCACCTGGGTGGTGCGCGACCACTCCATCCAATTTTCGCAGTGTATTTTTGGTCACGCGCGACCACTCCAAGGGTGCGCGACCACTCCAAGGAGAGGCACGACCACTCGTTCCGCCTTCACAAAAACTCACCCAAACTTCAATTTTCTCTCAAATTCGCTCGTGGATTCTGCAAGGTATGCCTCCTTTATCAAGTTTTGAATTGTGTCATGGATCCAAAGGAGGGTTATGGTCATGAATATCATGCAAGAAATTAATGAAAAATAGGTTAAGTGACTTGATGTCTTTGCAAGCTTATGTTAGGTTGTATTGTTTGTTTTTCAAGGTAATTTTTTCCTTTATTCCCTTCCATTATTTTCCCATTATAAATTCACATGTGTTAGAGTGTCATTTTCATTAATCTCATTTGCAAAGAGCGCTAAAACCCTACCCCAAATTCCATGAAACCCTAACCCCTCCTAAACCCTATTTCAAACCCTAGTTTTCTACCATGCATCATGCTCAAACCCTACACTATTACACACAGCAAATTATATATGTAAATTGCACAGCAAAAGAATGAAAACAAATATAGTAAAAAGAAAAGAAAATGATGACAAGGCATGCTTATAATCACACAAAAACAGAGTAAAAAAAAATATATATATATATATATATATAACTTGCATAGCCTTATAAAAAACAAAAGAAAAATGTCATCTTGATGTAAATATCAAAGGTTAGAAGCTGTGTGAAAATCATGACAAAGTTTATCAAATGTACCAGCTGCTAGCTATAAAAAAGGAGCAGTTTTGTTGTGCTAGGGTTTGTGCATTAACATGGTATCATCTCCCTTTCCCTAGACTCTGTTGTCCTACCTATTCCCCTCATGAAAAACCTAATTCAATTGCCTATCCCTTCTTCAAACTCCCTATGCAATTGAATCTCCTTCCCTATTGTCAAAACATGCAATGAAACCCTAATTCACTCATGACAAATGCAATTATGAAGCTGCCAGCACTATTGAAAGACTGCTGTTGTGAAAATTGGTTGGCAGACTTTGTTAATAGGTTTCATTACTCCCTAACCCTAATTCCCTATATCCCCTCATTCCCCTAATTCCCTTGATACAATCCCTCTCCCTTCCATTGCAAAATAATCACAACAACCCTTCCCTTCCCCTTGTAATCAAATACCCAAAACCCCTGTTTTCCATTAGCATCAAATGGCCATTTTTACATGTGAAAAAATAGGGTATGCTTATGAAAGGCATTAAAAGACAAAATAAGCAAAGGAGCAGCCTGTTACTTGTACATCATTGATGCTACCCTATTCCACTATGCCCATGCCATTATTTCCTCCATGATGAAGATTTTTATTTTCCTTTCCCTTGGTGCTCAAAATACAAAATTTCCCTAATAAAGTATTAATTTGCAAATGATGAGAGATGGAATGACATATTTGACATTATGTGATTATTTCCTTCAAAATTCCCTGTTGTTTATATATTTTTTCCCTTTCCTTATGTAAATTCCCTCCCCTAACATTTCCCTCATGATTTTTCCCCCTTGAAAACAACATACTTCTCAGCATTTTTGCAGGCAGGGCAGCAGTCATCTTGACTTATTTATTTCACCTTGCTCAATAACATCATGTCAACCACTGAGACTAATGAGCAAGGTGATGACCGGTCTTCTTCTACGGAGGTTGAGACACAGCAGAGGCCTCGTAAGGGAGGCAAAGGTGGTCATCATAAAAGAGAGGAAGGATGCATGTTTGCAAGGCAAAGATGAAAATATTCCAAAGAAGGTTGACCGAAGCTCTCGGGAAGAAGAAGAAGGCCAATCCACTCCGTATCTTGGCTGAGGCTTCTCTCACTCACCATGGTACTCATTAGCCTTCATCCAGCAGCAAAATCAAAAAAATTTGAGAGTTTTGGAGCATTTTGGAAATTTTTTGGAAATTTACAGGTTTTTGCCTGTGGAGTGGTCTCACCCCCCGCGCGACCACTCGGGAGGACTGCTCAGAATCACAAAAATTTGACATTTTTGGAAAGGGCATGCAAAAACTAGAATTACCTATACTTGGGGTCAACTTGATTTTGAGATTTGGGCCTCCAAAAGCTCAAAATACATCAAAAAAATGACTTTCTGCCCACTTTTTGAGTTGCAGAAAGTGACCTTGGGAGAATTGACTTTTGAGGGGTCAAATCAACTCCAAATACAGAAATTCCACTTGGGATGGAAAGTAGACAGACCAAGCTTTCCAATGAGCCATCTTGCACCGGATTTGGACAACTGGAACCCACTCAAAAGTTGCTGCAAAGGGGCGCGACCACTCGAGCAGGGGGCGCGACCACTCGAGCTGAATTTGGCAGTTTTGACTTTTCAGGCCAGAAAACATTGTTTTCACCTTGGTTGATGATTTTTACTTGTAGATGATGGATGAATGTATAATTTTCATGGCACATTGATATATTTTATCTCTCTTTACCCTTCTAGAAGCTTCCTTGATGTAAAAAGTGAATAATTAATGCATGGATGAGTTAGCTAAGTAATAGAGGCAAGTTGTTGGACTGCCTATTATCTAGTGCTTAGTTTAGAATTAGTTCAAACTGCTCCTAGGAAGCTGAGCTCGACCCCTAGAGGTGGGGAAAGGAGTTAGATGGTCTATATTATGCCTTCTCTTGCTCATTTTCATGGTTGGACTCTTGTGGGAGAAGCATTATTGTATATTGTACATCTATTACTGCAATTTAAGGAAAAGGAAGGCCAGGGTTTTGCAGACATCATTGTGGATTCTTGTGGATTGTGGTGTTGATGGTGTGTTTTCTACATGTTATTGTAAGTGTGTTTATGTGTTCCATCTCTTTATTTGCTGCTAATTGAACAAATGAAGTGATAAAGTTTGAATTCATGCATGCCATGCTCAGCTTTTAATTTTGTTCAATATCTATGTTTTCCACTGTCTAAAGAGGATTCAAAATTGTTGTTTGCCCTCTTTAGCTCCTCCTCTATCATTCCTGATCATCCATCTCAGATTAAGGCATCAGCACTCACTCCTACCTTTCCCCAAAGATCCCCCTGCAAAGACTGAGCCCAATCCCCGCACCCTGAATTGCACTCCCTCTAATTGCCACCAAAAACCCCAAAAATCTTTAAATCAACCTCCCTTATCAATTTACTAGCCTAAAATCTTTATTCCTAATTGGTCAGCTTATCATATTGAAAGATCTACCGAATCTGACCCGAGAGAGCCTTCTCATACCTCGTAGGGCTAGCTACGAGGTGAAATGGTTTGATGTAGCCTTGAGAGTTTGTCTATCTCAGCCTAGGTGAATTCCAAGCGCTAACAGATCCTTATATCCAACCAGTCTTCAATCTCCTTCTTAGTTGGATTCCAATGATGTGACATCACACATCTCGTTATGCAGATCCTGATCCCGACAATGAAACCATTTTTTGGCTTGATGGGCCCTGACCCAGGTTCAGTGTTAAGAAACCAAGAAAATCCCTACACTACTAGCCCTTTTGGCATCAATCCACGGAGCCAGACTGAAATCTCACCTGAAGCAGTATGGGGGGATGTAGGAACCAAGTTTCTACACCCTGAGATGGTTGTGATGTCGGTTATTTTCCCTAACCCTCCTTCACGCAGAACAATAAGCCATTTAGGGCTTATCAAACTATTTCTCTTATTCATCCTAGAGGCCTCCGTGAAAGCCTTCGATCATCCTTTGGGAACCCTAAATAGATAGATCAGGTACTTACGCACCTCTCTAATTACTCTTACTTCTGTATCTACTCAGATTCACTTAAGTATGTGTTACTTTAACATGTAATGTTGGTTATCTTCCCGTAAACATGTATCTCTACTTGCGGTCATATAAAACATAGAAACATATGGATTCACGCATCAGAATAGCATTAAAACATAAACCTAGTATTCAACATAACATAATTGCATGCAATGCACAAAAGTAAAATACACAGGTAATTTCTGAATACTCCTATTTATTATTGATTCAAATATCCACTACAGACTCTGACTACCCTACGCACATAGCTACAAGGGTTCGCACACTTAGTTCCATACTTCTACCCTAGGCCTTTGCATACTCAGCTGCAGAGCCTCTTCCTACACTAAGGTTCTTCGCTCTTAGCTCTCACAGACCCATGCATAAACATAACAAGGCTCCACTATCAGCTAAACTATCTTAGACTCCTCTAAGACCTCGTTTTTATACAATCCCATGGTCCATGGACCATGGGTAGATCTCTAAAGTTGACATGCTTTTACACAAAAGAATGGAGGAAATCCTTTATTGACTCTTGACATCTTCCCACTCCACGACCATAAAATGTGGATACTTTACACAAAACTTGGCCCTTTAGCCCCAAAACTTGGGATTTTAACCCCAAAATTGACCCCAGGGGACCCATTCCCAACAACAACTGTAACAAAGCCCTTTTTCTTCCAATTGTTTTGGTGTCAACCTTGTAGGTTGTGGAAGGCTAAGGGCAACAACACTTCCATATTTATAGTTGTGAGTGGTAGGCTTCCTTGTTGCCATAATTTTGGTTTCAATTTTTCTTTCCAACCTGAATGCCTTCTCTAATGAACCAGTTTCCCAAACACAAACCTCATGTTGGATGTTATCCTTTAAAGTTCCTATAAACACATCAATCCCATGCTCCTCTGGAATATCTTTTACCCTTATATTCAATTTTTTGAAGTCCTCGATGTGCTCCATCGTTGAACCCTTTTGTTTGAGACTTATCAATTGGCTAAAAAAGGTGTTTCTTTTTGTATCCTCATAATGTGTTATCATTTCTTCCGTAAAAAATTCCCAAGTGACAACTTGTTTATGAGAGTAGAGCCATCAATACCATACAAACTGATTAGGTTATGTTGTGCTATACAACAACCCTCCCCATTTCAAAATTTTTCATATAAGACTTTAATAAGAAATGGGTCCCCTTTAGAATACAAATAAAATCAATAAAATGTTTGAAAATAAATTTTTATAATAGGTCATATAAAAATTTTCTTTTAGGGTAGGTTATATCGCAATCGCAATTTGCAAAACTTTTGAACCCATGGAAGTCCTCTTAAGAAAATCCAATCCAATTTTAGTCATAATAAAACCTTATCGTAAAAATCTTTATCAAAGGAAATAATTATAAAAAGTGAATTATCGCATCGCGCACATCCTTTATCTCAACGATGGACTTAAAGTGTTCCATTGAGATCCGCCAATGTGATAACTCTATTGGAAATCACATATCGCTACTCTTTAAGAAACTATCCCAAGTGTTCCATGGAAAACCTCTGATGCGATAAGTTGATCACAATCACACATCGCTAAAATCATAAGACACGTCCCAAAATCTCCTTTGAAATCTTCCGATGCGATTTCATTATCGTATAGTGTGCGTTCGATAAAGGCGAAACATGAAATATTACGAACATGTGCGGTTTAAAGTTATAAGTCAATTATAAAGAAAATTTAAATGATTTATCAATTTTAAAGCATGCCGCCTCCCCATGCTAGCTCACTATTGAGTGATAAAAGGTGTCTTTTTAACTCCTAATTATCTTCACATTAATTGTCAACCCAGGGATGATTTTTTATTTCAAGAGTGTACTCAATTTGAGGCGGTCAATTGCTAAAGAGTAATGTTTTGCAGTATAGTGCTTAAAATGCAAAAGTAAATGAATGCTTGAAATAAAATCTAATTGGAACAGCAAGAAACTAAAATGTTCTGAACTAAATCATTCACTCAAACAATCATCAGTCAAGGACTCAGTAATGATAACTCTCTCCCCTCTAAACTGATGCAAATGAAAATCAATCATAGGCAAGATCTCTAATCTAAGAACTTAGACAGCAGTAGTCAGTGTCCTTTACAGTTGATGATCTTTCAATCCACACTAAAGAAAATAACTGTAAATGGAAATTCAATTGGAAATGCTCACTAAAACACACTTGCTGCAATATCAGTTAAAAGGTGAAATCAAATCCTTGCAGAAAATAACAGCAACTAAATCTATTGAAAAACTGAACAACAAAGCTTAACTTACAGAAATGAAATATTAATGGAAATGAACAGTAATACTAAATTACTGAATATGAACAGCAATGCTAAATGGAAATGAACCGCAAAGCTAAATGAACAACAATAATAAATGGAAATGAACAACACTACAAAATTAATAGAAATGAGCAGCAATACTAAATAAGTAGCAACCTGTAATGCACGGCAAAATTTGAAGTGAACAAAGAAGCTTTATAACCAAAATGAACAGCATAAAGTTTAAGTTGTAATTAATAATAATCTTGTTATGATGGAAGAAAATGGCAATGCGATTCAATTGCAGAAGGTAATCAGTAAACAAACCACACTTGAAAAAATCAGAAAGATATAATACAAAGCAACAGCTTAATCGACTAGAGGCTGGGCCCTTAGCTGCCAGCGAATTCTGTTGAGCTACTTCAGATAAGGCGAATGAATAGCAACCTCCAAATTATATATTAATCATTGAACTTGAGTGACATTACTATATGATCGCGTTCTCTTGGCACCACAAGTCTGTAAATCAGAATTACAATTTGAAATAATAGAGATTCATTCCCTTTCCTCCTATCCTATCCTATCCTATCTCTAATCTACTGACCCATTTAATTCTCTCTCTAATCATCCATCATGAATCCGCTCCATCATGAATCCTCTCAATCCCCTTCTCTGATCTCTGTTCTCATTTAAATACACAGAGAGCAGAGAGAAGTTACGACAGATATGATTACAATATGATTTCTATTACAAAATTGGATTGTTCTCAAAAAATTGATAAGCAAGATCATATCTGACATATCTTTCCATCAATTATTCAACAGGAATAGGTCGAATTTGGCATTGCATCTGGGATAATTTGGAAAATGACCACAATAGTGAATCTGAGAAAAGTTCTTCAAAGAACCTTCCATTTCTCTTAGTATGGGCCGAATTTGGGAAAACTACTTAGTACAAAACTAATTTGGTCCGTTCTGAACAAAACCAATGTTTTGGATCATCCATATTCTTTTCCATTTTCCCGAACCGTTCAATTCAAAATTGTCACTTCTTATTCCAACGAATTTATGAGTTGGCACATTTAATGATCAAATCTTCAATCTGGAAAATATCTTGGAGGCTAAAATGGTAAACAAATTTATTAATAAACCATCATTGTTAAAAACATGCATAATAATCAATTTATTAAAAATAAAGGAGAAGAAATAATATTTATCCATAAGAGCATAAATAATTATAAAATAGAATTATATGATAAATTATGATAAATGATGTGATAAAGAATGGTAGAAATTGGTGGAATAAGCGTTCAAAAGTGATAATAATAATGACATATTAACGGCCCAAAATACCCCCAAACTGAATACATTGCATGTCCTCATGCAACCCAAAACTGAATATATTGCATGTCCTCATGCAACCCAAAGACTCTGTGTTAACCAAACAATAAAAAATTGTCCATCCCAACTCATGAAATGGATGGAACAAATGAATTCTTCCTCAAATAATGAATATTCAATTTTAGCAATGAAGGCGTAACAATATTTTCATTGATGTTCAACTATATGTATATGAAGTTGCAGCAAAATATGATATAAGTAACAACAAACTTCATTAACCATTTTCTCAAAAACTACAAACTAGATTTGGTTGAAATTTTGCAAATAGATTTCTACTATATTAATGCCTTTATGATCCAAAAATCAGATCGTTTTGATGCACGGATCATGAGATATAAAAAAAATAGTTGTAGGTGATAGTGCATGATTTTTGAATTTTTATGAACTAATTTAACTTGAAATTATCTGGGTTTGTGTATTTTAATGATACATCTATGTTTTCCAAAGATCACAAGAATTGAGTTCATAGTTTTAAAAATATGTGGAAATCAATTTCTGCACTGTATAAAAATGAAATTGTATGCTTTAAATGAGAAAGAAAGTATAAAACATCCATCATGCGTAGCAATTCCTCCCCCAAACTGAAGAATTAGCATGCCCTCATGCAATGCTAGAAAACAAATTGAGGTGGTCACTACCATCTGTTGAATTCTATGCTTGGTGTAAAACAACATGGAATAAGGGAGGTGTTGAGAATGAATAAGAGTATCAATGGATGATAAAGAATATTAATGACATGGTCATAAGAAAGAGACACTCCCCCAAACTGAAAGATGATGTCTCTGAAAAATGGGAAGTGGTAAAGATGTGGAATAAATGATGATAAATAATGCTCAATGGATTTTCATAAAATTCTCCTAAATTCGTAACAAATCAGAAAATTATGCTATTTTACCTCAAGTTTTACCTCCAAAAAGAAAAATGTGGAATGACATATATGGACTAGCATTTGTTGAAGCTGATGTAGGCAGAGTTGATGCTGAAAGTGATGCAAAAAGGTGGAATCCAGGCAAGCACATCATGTCGGAACAATTGTTCGTGTTCGCGAGTTGCTCGAGCCTCTTTTGTTAGTTGCAATAGTGTGGTCATGCTGCGAATAGTGTTTCCCCCCCACGTGTTGTTTTCCTGTAAACAAATCACTATTTTTCATAAAATGTTCTTGAATCCACAGTGTTAGTTTTCAATAGCAACAGATAAGATGCATGCAAAAATTTCAATCAAAAAACTTTTGTATACATGCAATACTAATATTTTGTCAAATCAATAAGTTATGGTAGAGTGCAGTAATCATATCGCATGCTATCCCATAATGCATACATTCCCCCTCCAGTTGGAAAAGGGATTCTTTGACCATAATGCATATGAAAGACGTTGTGCTGACGGCAAGGCAAGGGAATGAACAATATGGCAGTGAATGAAGCAGAGTACACATATCAATGATAGGACAACGAGAGTTATGGTTATAATGAGAGCAGAGTATGTAAAGATAGTTATGAATAAGAGATAGGATGCTTTGGATTGATGATAAGTTATGAAAAAAGAAAGGACAACAATATGCAAAAAATATGTTTTGGTGATGGTATTCTAGCTGAAAAATGATGCATTTGATCATAAAACAATTTCTCATGCATAAAGGTTCAAAACAGGGAAAAAAATTAAGGAAATAACTTCTCCGATAAAAAGAGAAAATAAGAAAAGGGTATTATAGTAATAATTGATGATAAGATATAACTTCAATACCATAAGTGTTGGAAATAATACTGAGAGGGGGGGTGAATCAGTATTATCTAGCAATTTACCAAATCTTCTTTATTTGATCTTTTGAATTATTCTTGCATATCAGTACCATAAAACAGTGAGCATGAATAAAGAAAATAGACAATCACACCAAAGAACACAAGATGTAAGGTGGAAACCCAATGCGGGAGAAAAACCACCTGCTGCAATATGTCTCTATCTTCTTTCAAGAAATTCTTTTTACAATGATTTTGTACTGGTGCAGTCCTTTACCAGCACGCAGGCTGCAACCTGCAGAGAGCTACAACTCTCTCTCGTTTTCCAGTCTCTCCTGGAAGGGAGCTACAACCCCCTACTTCTTTTCATGAAGAATCAAATGATCAACAAGTATACAACAGATACAGTCTACTACAGATATCAGATCAGTAATTACAGAAACAACCCAGAAGACCTTATGAACAGAAATATACAGTCAACAGATCATCTTAAGACAGGGACACATATTTTCTTTCTGAGGCCTGCGACTGGACGCAGTATTCCTTCTGCTGTTCTGCGTGCAGACGCACTGTTCCTCTTTGCTTTTCTGCGACCGACGCACCCAGCAACACTATTGCGCCGCGTCTTTCGCTTCCAAGACGCACCCAATACCACAGTCGCGCCGCGTCCTTTGCCTCAGAGACGCACCTGAGCCTTTACTGTACTGCGTCCCGGCGCACTTTCACTTCACTGAATCTGCGTCCCTTCAGATATAGAAGATAAGAGGACTTCAGAACCAACCCAAACACTCAGATCCACAGATCTGATCATGCGCCATATAGATCATAGTCCATTAGAAGATTCGCCCTTATAGATTTGGACTAGATCTCACCAAGAGATATTCAACCAAGATGATGCATAATCCAAATGAACTCCTTTGCTTTATATAGGCAAGCTTCTCCCCAAAACATGGAACAAAACCACGAGCCGACACCATAGAAACACAAAACCGTCGGCTAGATACCACACAAGAAACCCCCACGTGCTTTTCTCTGCCTTGAAATGTGTGTACTGGGCGGACGCACCTCCTGAACGGCTGGCCGGCGTCCCTGGACGCGGGTTCTGTATGGTATACCTGCGGGGACGCACTTTCTGAACATATTTCCTGCGTCCTTCTTGATTTATCACCTGAATGGGTTTGCCATCAAGGACAACACCTGAATCATAATGCCAACAAACTCCCCCTTTGGACTTGATGGCAACCACATAATCTTCAGCTTCATTCTCCCCCTTTGACATCAAGGGCAAAGGGTATGCTCCCCCTATGCTCATGCATCTCCAGATCTGTAACCAGAAATCCATCATGAAGGAGATAGAGACATATTGCAGCTATTTCCAAGATCTCCTTCTCCATAATGCCAACAATGCATTATGTGCTCCCCCTGAGCCTATACCACCAATAGGAAGATGATCAACAGTAAGATGATGCATCAACAACCCCCAGCTTTTGCCTGAGGTATTCAAAAGTGTCCCTGGGCAACGGTTTGGTGAAAATATCAGCAACTTGTTCCTTAGAAGGAACATACTCCAACTTGACCTTATGTTCAAGTACTTGTTCCCGGAGAAAATGGTACTTGATTGGTATGTGCTTGGTTTTTGAATGCATAACCGGATTCTTTGAGATGCTGATTGCACTTGTGTTGTCACATAAGATAGGGATAGAAGGAGTACAAGTGATTTGATAATCCTGCAAATTCTGCATCATCCAAAGGAGTTGGGTGCAACAAGATGCAGCAACAACATATTCTGCTTCAGCTGTAGACAAGGCAATTGAACTCTGTTTCTTGCTGAACCAAGAGACCAGTCTGGGACCCATAAAGAACGCACCACCACTTGTGCTTTTCCTGTCATCCACGCTTCCGGCCCAATCTGCATCTGTATAAGCATGAAGAGTGAGATCTGTATCTCTAGGATACCATAAGCCATAATTTTGAGTCCCTTGAAGATATTTGAAAATTCTCTTCACTGCCTGAAGATGAGTTTCCTTCGGATTTGCCTGAAATCTTCCAACTATTCCAACTGCATGCATGATGTCCGGTCGGGTACCTGTCAAATATAGTAAACTTCCAATCATAGATCTGTAGGTTGGTTGATGTACTGCTGCAGATTCATCATTTGCACTGAGACTACATCCTGTGACCATGGGTGTACATACTGGTTTTGCATCTTCCATGCCATATTTCTTCAAAATCTGCTTGAGATACTTGGTTTGAGATAAAAGGATTCCTCCTTCCTTTTGTTGGATTTGCAAACCAAGGAAGTATGTCAGTTCTCCTAGCAAGGACATTTCAAATTCTTTCTGCATGACTGAGGCAAAGCTTTGACTCATAGCTTCTTCATTGCTGCCAAAAATAATGTCATCTACATACACAACAAGTATTAGCAATTTGTCATTTTCAACTTTTATATATAGATTGCTATCTGCTGAACCTTTTGAAAAACCTTGTTGATGAAGATATTTGTCCAACCGGTAGTACCAAGCCCTTGGGGCTTGTTTGAGACCATAGAGAGCCTTTTTCAATCGGCATACAAGATTTGGATCATTTCCAAGAATGAACCCATCTGGCTGTTCAATGTACACTTCTTCTTCCAAGTCTCCATTCAGAAAGGCTGATTTTACGTCCATTTGAAATACTTTGAAGTTCTGAAAACTTGAGAGAGCAAGGAACATTCGGATGGCCTCAAGTCTTGCAACAGGAGCAAAAGTTTCTTCAAAGTCTATTCCTTCTTGCTGTGCATACCCTTTACAAACAAGTCTGGCTTTGTTTCTAATTACTTCTCCATTTTCATTCAATTTATTTTTGAAGACCCATTTTGTTCCGATAACATTCTTATCCTTTGGTCTAGGAACCAGCTCCCAAGTGTTGTTCTTTTCGATTTGCTCAAGTTCTTCATCCATTGCTTTCACCCAACATTCATCTTTGCATGCCTCTTTCACATTTTGTGGTTCAGTAGAGGAGAGTAATGCCAAATAACTTGAAGCTTCTGCAACTGTTCTTCTAGTTTGTATACCTGCTTCTTTCTGTCCCATGATCTGAGATTCTGGATGGTTCTTTTGAACATATCTGGATGGAGTCTTTTCTTCTATTCTTGTTCGTTCTTCTGCTTCTTCGTGAGGTTCTTCTTGAGATTCTTCTTGCGGTTCTTCTTCTTCATCATTCTGTCTTTGAGGGTAGCTTTCATCTTCTTCGATGTCTTCACGATGTATTTGCCTAGGAATGTATCCCTTCTCATCAACCACTACATCAATGCTGTCAACAATTCTGCCAAGTCTTTTATTGTAGCATTTGTATGCTTTGCTATGTGGAGAGTAGCCAAGAAGAATACCTTCATCTGCTCTAGGATCAAGTTTACCAAGCTGCTCCTCAGTATTCTTGATATAGCATTTGCTCCCAAAGATTTTGAAGTGCTTTACCGAAGGAGTTTTACCACTCCAGAGCTCATGAGGAGTTTGAGTGCTGTTCACTCGGACATTTGTCTTGTTGAGAATAATAACCGCCGCATGTGCAGCTTCACCCCAGAAGGTTGCAGGAGTTCCTGATTCATCAAGCATAGCACGAGCCATTTGCTGGATTGTTCTGTTCATTCTTTCAACTACTCCATTTTGCTGAGGAGTTCTAGCTGTAGAAAATTCTCTCCTTATCCCATGTTCATCACAGAAATCAAAAAATTCATTTGAAGTAAATTCCCCACCTCTGTCGGATCTGAGGCACTTAATTTTGTGACCTGATTCATTTTCAACCAAAGCTTTGAAGGATTTGAATTTTTCGAAAGCTTCATCTTTGTGCTTCATAAGTCCTAACCAAACAAACCTGGAGAAATCGTCAATAAATAATATCAAGTATTCCTCTCCTCTAGGTGTTCTTTTTCTGAGTGGTCCACATACATCTGTATGTACTAGCTCAAGAGGCATGCTGGCTGATCCTTCTTTCTCTGGAAAGTTAGTTCTGGTTTGTTTTCCAAACTGACATGATCTGCATATGGTGTTGTCAGGAATTTTGATATCTGGAAGATCGCGAACTGCTTGATATTTGCAAGCTTTCCTTATTTGTGAGAAGCTTAGATGTCCCAACCTTCGATGCCATAACCAGTGCTCTTCATCCTTGCTTAGATAGCATTGTTGTTGTCCTTCATCAAATATGTATAGATTATTTGGAGTTCTTTTTCCTTTGAGAACTGTTTTACCTGTATCAAGATCACGAACAAGACATCCATTTGATCTGAATATAACCTCGGTTCTTTGATCACACATCTGGCTTACACTTAGTAGATTATGCTTTAGTCCATCAACAAACAAAACATTTCCAGCCTTAACATCTTCTTTTAAAGGAGCAATACCTTTTCCTTTTATAGTTGCAGGAGTATCATTTCCAAAAGAGACTTTCTTTCCCTTTTCTAAATTAGAATAAGATTCAAGTTTTTCTTTATCACCTGTCATATGCTTCGAACATCCACTGTCAATGTACCATAGATTTTCTTGTCCTTCTGCATAAAATGCTATCCCACATCTTTCTGTTTGAGGTTCCTTTATTTTCCATGTTTTGGTGCCTGAGGCTTGTTCCTTTTTCTGTTCTTGTACCTTTCTTTCCGGAAACCTGCTTCTGCATTCAAAGTCTTCATGTCCAAAATTATTGCAAATAGAACATTCAACTTCATTTTCAAGAGCTGAAAAGTTGTTATAGGTCCTTTTTGTAATCCCTGTCATACTTCTTTGTTTTTGAGCTTCCCTATTCATGATTGTTTTATACGCAACACATTGAGCTGCTTTGTGACCAAAGTTATGGCAAGAAAAGCATTGTCCATTGAAGAAGCTTCTGCGATTATTGAATCTACCAGCCAACTGATTGTAATTTCTATTTTCATCTATTCTTGAACCAAATTGGGAAGATTTTACCTGTGGCTGGTTGTGGCTTTTGTTCATCCTTAAGCTGGATTGCCCCTGATAGTTTCTGTTTGACGTTTGTCCCTGCTTTACCTGATGATCTTCCTTGTGCTCTTGCTCATTTCTTCTTGCTGCATCAAGATAACTTTTTGAAGTGGATGCTTGAGAAGTTTCTCCATTATAGCCCAGACCTGTCTTATTTAGTGGAGACCGCTGCACACTGATAATCTCATTCAAAGTTTCAGATCCTTTGACAAACTTGAGATTAATAGTTTTTGTTTTCTCAATTTCTTTTCTAAGACCAACAATTTCACCTTCTAATTTTTCAAGATGTTTTTCCTTTTCATCAATTTGAAATTGTAGAGTATCAATAATCATGTTCTTTTCTTCTATACATCTCTTGAGTCTAGTAATTTCATCATAAAGGTTATCCACATCTACAGCATCCTCATAATCATCATCTTCAAATGCCATTAACAATCTATATTTATTACCTTGTTCATCTTCATCACTGTTTGATAAGCCATCACTATCTTCATGGGTGTAGTAGCTTTTCTTATTTGCACTCTGTTTCTTGTTCCATCTAACTGGTTCCTTTCCTTTATCCTTATAAGAGCATTTTGCAGATTAATGACCTACTCTTCCACAAGCAAAGCATTTGAAAGGTAGCTTACCTCTGAACCTTCCAGAACCCCTTTGAAGATTTCTAACAAAATTTGATTCTTCTTCCTCTTCTTCTGGAACATGACTTGCTTCATAGTGATCTTCTTTGCCTGATGCTTTAAAAGCAGCTTCCCTTCTGTCTGATGGACCTCCCTTTCTCATTTCATAAGCAGTTAGAATTCCATGCAGCTGAGACATAGTGAGAACACGGAGATTTTCCTTTTCTTCTACTGCAGATACTTTAGATTCAAACTTGGGGGATAAAGATCTTAGAATCTTTTGAACTACTATAGTCTCTTTTATTTCTTCACCCAAATTTTTCATACAATTAACAATCTCATCTACCCGAAGAAAATAATTAGCCACACTTTCATCATTATACATCTTGAGAGTCTCATATTGAATCCTGAGAGTTTGAAGTTTAGCTTCTTTTACCTGTTCATCTCCTTCGTAGCTAGTGATCATTTTGTCCCATATCTCTTTTGCTGATTTGAAGTGCATGACCTTCATGAACTCTGTTTGGGATATACTTCCTAATAGAGTACTGACTGCTTTTGCATTTGTTTCATACTGCTTTTTCTCAGCTAGATCTGTAGGAGTAGCTGAAGGAAAGGCATAGCCTGTTTCTACAATGTTCCAAACTTCTGTACCAAGAGATTGAAGATATGCAGTAACTCTTACCTTCCAATAATTGAAGTTTGTCCCATCGAAGACGGGTGGCCTGACTGATGCTTCTCTCTCGTAGTTGCTCATGATGAACGATCTACCTTCAAGCGATCAAGCTTTTCTGAAGGACCTGCTCTGATACCAATTGTTGGAAATAATACTGAGAGGGGGGGTGAATCAGTATTATCTAGCAATTTACCAAATCTTCTTTATTTGATCTTTTGAATTATTCTTGCATATCAGTACCATAAAACAGTGAGCATGAATAAAGAAAATAGACAATCACACCAAAGAACACAAGATGTAAGGTGGAAACCCAATGCGGGAGAAAAACCACCTGCTGCAATATGTCTCTATCTTCTTTCAAGAAATTCTTTTTACAATGATTTTGTACTGGTGCAGTCCTTTACCAGCACGCAGGCTGCAACCTGCAGAGAGCTACAACTCTCTCTCGTTTTCCAGTCTCTCCTGGAAGGGAGCTACAACCCCCTACTTCTTTTCATGAAGAATCAAATGATCAACAAGTATACAACAGATACAGTCTACTACAGATATCAGATCAGTAATTACAGAAACAACCCAGAAGACCTTATGAACAGAAATATACAGTCAACAGATCATCTTAAGACAGGGACGCATATTTTCTTTCTGAGGCCTGCGACTGGACGCAGTATTCCTTCTGCTGTTCTGCGTGCAGACGCACTGTTCCTCTTTGCTTTTCTGCGACCGACGCACCCAGCAACACTATCGCGCCGCGTCTTTCGCTTCAAAGACGCACCCAATACCACAGTCGCGCCGCGTCCTTTGCCTCAGAGACGCACCTGAGCCTTTACTGTACTGCATCCCGGCGCACTTTCACTTCACTGAATCTGCGTCCCTTCAGATATAGAAGATAAGAGGACTTCAGAACCAACCCAAACACTCAGATTCAAAGATCTGATCATGCGCCATATAGATCATAGTCCATTAGAAGATTCGCCCTTATAGATTTGGACTAGATCTCACCAAGAGATATTCAACCAAGATGATGCATAATCCAAATGAACTCCTTTGCTTTATATAGGCAAGCTTCTCCCCAAAACATGGAACAAAACCACGAGCCGACACCATAGAAACACAAAACCGTCGGCTAGATACCACACAAGAAACCCCCACGTGCTTTTCTCTGCCTTGAAATGTGTGTACTGGGCGGACACACCTCCTGAACGGCTGGCCGGCGTCCCTGGACGCGGGTTCTGTATGGTATACCTGCAGGGACGCACTTTCTGAACATATTTCCTGCGTCCTTCTTGATTTATCACCTGAATGGGTTTGCCATCAAGGACAACACCTGAATCATAATGCCAACAATAAGCAGAGCCTTTGCTGCCAAAAGGTGTCCATAACCTCGGTAAGGTTGATCGTTAACCCATATGAGCCAGAATCCTCAATTTATAAATGGAGAGTTCTAGTGTTGTTCTACAAAAGAGATCAGTGTGCTGGCATGGTAACTAGATAAACACACTACCATTCACTGGGATGTAGCAAAAGTGATCAAACCGGCTCGTGATGAGACCTCCTCTAAGGATATTTTGGCTATCCAATGGATCATAACCCTTGTGTGGTGGCTATAATGGGAATGTGTTGTAGCCAGCAACACCCCCCCTTATTCAATTAAGTATCAACCATGATACTGAATGGATGGGGACCCTTAGTTAATTTTTAGGAAAAGAAAGAGTTTCTTTTTGAAGTCACAATCATACGCTTAGAAAAAGCCTCTTGGATATTTTAAAACCTAAGTCTATGATAAAAGAGAAAACCTTTAAGGTCGCGTTGCAAAAGGATAGGAAACACCTTCATTTCCCTTTTTATGCGCAACATCCTCGTGTTAATAATGACATCGCATCGCAAATTAGTAACACTCATAAAGAGAAACTTAAAGATTCGCCGATCTGCGATAACGCCGATCGCTAGATCGCATATCGCAGAAATGAGCTAGGCAACATTTGGTGAACATCAAATTCCTAAGATCTGTGATATTGCGATCGCTGCGATGCCACATCCATGCGATTTGCGATGATGCGATTAGCGATCGCGCGACGTACGAGATTACGTCAGCAAATCATAAATCACTTCGGTACAAATCCTTCGGGCGCGCCATTCAAAGAAAAGCCACTTACTATAATCTAACCCGAAATCATGCGCTTTTAATGATAGTAAATGAATTAGTTGTTAGTTATTAAATGGATTAAAGACGCGTGCCTTGGTAGAGATTTGCTTCACGTAAGGTGGCATATTTGATTTATCTCTTGCATTTAAAACTCTCCCATCACCTTTCTGGATCAGTCATTTCCATTTCACTCGTAATCTGCAGGAACAAAATGCTAAGACGTCTCAGACAGAAACGCAAAGAGAAATGGGAAAGAAAAATAGAGCTCAAAGCTCCGAAGCGAGGGAGAAGACCAAGGAGATGGCGCCCCTGTACACAGACACAACCTGCAACAAAGACGCAGGGATATCAACATGGGAAGGCATGTACAGGCTGCTAGAGGAAGAAAAGCCTAGAATAATGAAGGTGACTGCTGTCGCGGGCGCACCACGCTCTTCTGAGGCGTCCTTGGAGGACCTAGCATGTTCATTCCTTCACAGAATAGCGGCAAGACCCAAAATTCTACCATACACAGATATGATCAAGTGGATATTGGATGATGCAGAATTGAAGGGCAGACAATTCAAAGTTCATGGACATGGGCTTGTAGGATCATTTGCTGCGCAAGATTTGAAGCTTATGTATCATCTTCCTGAACCGCAAGCGACCTATAATGCACAATTTGTTAAGAAGTTCGTGGCAGAGAATCCAGATCTATCAGACACCACTAAGGAATGGTCTAGAAGAGACGAGCCGCTAAAAAAGGATAAAAACGGTATGTACAGCACTGGTTCCCTCACCTCTCCATATTGTTTTCCTGTGGCCATGCTCTGTAGGTTATTTAGGATGCCGGATATCAACAAGTTTTCATCTGAGTGGCTGCCATTAATTGATGCTGCCACTAACGCCGACATCCTAGATTGGGCCAAAATCCTTTCTGATACTCTATACACGGCTGTTCTCAATTACCGGTCTAAGAGATCCTTCTCTCAAAGGGTCTATCCTCCTTTTTATCTGTCTGCCTATATTATGGATTTTGTTTGTCTTGTATCTAAATTCCCTATTATGTGTTGGAAATGGACTACCCAAGACCCATTGCCCATCCATGTTTATCATAAGATCTTATGGGATTCCCAGTTTACCCCTCACTTTTACCAGATTTGCCATGGGGTTATTTTGCCCCTATATAGAATGATATACGATAAGGACCCCCCAAGGTGCTCTCTCGAGGCCCAAATTAACATCATCCCCGTCGTGAGATGGTTTGGGGAAGAATGGTTTACTTAAATTAGAGTTTTCGGAAGCATTGTACCTCCACATGTCCTACCCCTATATATCCCTGATAAACTTTTGGCCTGGGAAATCACTTATCAAACCTGTTCTGAAGGCGGCTTGACCAAGGACCTAAAGGACAAGAAGAAGGCCATATGGCCTCAATTTCCCGTAACTTGTGGGGCCTTCTCTTTGTTCGATGTAGGACACGCTTTTGGTGAAGTGGAGAATGTGACGTGTCTTCAATTATTTAAGTTCCCAACGAGGCCATTCGACCCAAATGATGTGGCCCAAGAATTCACAACGAACGTCAACATAAGAGTGTTCTCTGGAAAGAAAGATCCGTTTGATGATATATTTCAGAGTAAAAGTTCGCTCAAAGAAATTTTGCGGGAAGCTCAGTCGAGTTTGTCTCCAGATGACCTTCAAAAATTCACGTTATACAGAGAAAGAAGGCTGGCCAGTATACCACTAGAGAAGCTGCGACTACCTACTAGAGAACCAACTCCAAGCATCAGCCTCAGTGAAAACTCCAGCACTTCCAGGTCTAAGTCCAACGCCGCACAAGAAGTATCTGAGCATCCTGAAGAGTCTGGTCATGAACAAGGAAAAAATGAAGAAACAACCAAAGACACAGCTCAGTCGAGTGCAATGTCTCAGCAGCAAGTTATCGCCTCACCACCAAGAGATGTCCCCCCTCCTGTCATTGAAGCACCACTTGTCACGACGGAGCTAGATAAATAATGGGAAACCTTCAATGAATTGATCAATCTTGAAGGGAAAGTCCCGAAAACACCTGTAAATAATACACAGGTGGTGCAAGAAGTCGTTTCGACCATGGTCAGTAGCGCCACAGAAGCTGAACACCTTCCTATCGCTCCAACCTCAGAACTTCTACTTAATGTAGAAGAAATTCCCCCACTGGATGTATTCTATAGTCCCCAACACAAAGCAGTTGTAAGGAGACAGAGAAAGAAAAGAAAGCTTGAAAATACACTGTCTCAAGAGGCTGAACATTTGGATGTCTTATGGAAAGACCCCAATAATAATCCGACTAAAAATCTTACGAAGTTGTCTCAGATTGCAGGAGCGTATGCTTCTGCAACTATTGATAAGGCCTCTGAAGTTCAGCAACTATTAAAGGAGCAAGAAAATCATATACAACTGCTATAACAACAGTTGTTGCAAGCCAACGCGAACACTGAAGCTTCCAGACAGCTTGAAAAGCTACAGGAAGACTTTCAACAGATGCAGATAGGCTATCAAAGGAGTCTCGAAGAAAAAGAAAAACAATTGTAGACTTTGCAAGAAACGCATAAAGATGAACCTAAGCTGGCAGAGTTTATCTCAGAATCTATCGGCTTGAACGAGCAACTACTGCAGCAACAGGAAGAGTTGGGACGTAGAATATCACAGTGGAGTCACTATTGTGCGCTGAGCGACAAAATCACCAGTCAAGTGGTGGATTTGCGGAGCGACTATGATCAGAACGACAAGAGGGTGACAGAATATTTGACTTGGCAAGATGATGAGGAAGGGAAAAGAGCAATTGCACCCAGGATTAATGAAAATCATAAAGAGTTGTTCTTTAATAAATGGGACGATCAAATCACGCGGGCGGAGCAAGCAACAGAGACAGCAGCGACACAGGCAAGCACTCTTATCGACTATGTAAATGAGAATTTACACAGGGAAAATTTAATTGCAGAGACCACCTCGGGGTACCTACTAAACAAGTTGCAACTGGAAACAGAATGGAAGCAGAAAGCACAGGCAAAAGGGAAGGCGATCCAAGCATTGGCCAAGCTGAATTGGGAATGTTACTGGACGTATTTGGTTAAACCACACAGCCAATGGATGACGGTTAAGTGCATTACAAACGCAGTCGAGAAGTTAGATCCAGCTCTTGTAGATGTCATTTTCGCAGCACAGCTCAGTGCAGAAATCAGTCAGCTGACTCTTCTCAAGCCTATGCTGGACACTTGCAACTTTAAAGACCAAGTTCATAAGTGATTTCATTTAGAATGTTGTTTTTTCTCTTTTAACTAGATTAGAAAAAGGACGGTCATTTGAAAACCGTATCCTAAAATTTTGTAATGATACTATTATTAGAATTAGGAAGTAGTATTTTAACCCTTCTCATTGCATTGGAGAAGGGTCCAGAAATTTGTCAAAAACTTGTCCTCGGAACATGCACTTATGCACCCTCAGAGGAGGTTTTGATGAATGGAAGGATCAAGATTTATTTATGTTTGCATTTTAATGTCTGCTACTGATGTTGCACTTCTGTACTCTTGGTAGATGTTAGAAGTAAGTAGAGATGAATCGTTATTTCTTGAAGTTTGTGAGTGAAAATCAGTCATAAATGGTACTTTTATCTCTTGACGAATTTCTGCTTATATTCTTAAAGTGATATGCAGTTTTAGTTGCTTATATGTTGATGTATGAATGTCTGGGTTACCATTTGGAACTTCTGTACGGTGGAGTCATTTATTTATGCTTGACATATGAATAACTTATTATGCGATATGTTGTTCACAACTATTTTGCCTTACTTCTTATGCAGAATGGTTTATCTTAATTGATTTATATTCTTATGATAGCTGAATGATCTTTATTACTAGTTATTGTATGAAATCCTTTTAGATCGCGTAATAGAAGAGATGTATCCCGGGTTAGCGTAGATTAGATGTGTTGTTTTCATTAGATTACAATAGCATAGAGTCAGTTTATAAGTTAGATTTGAGTCAGCTCTATAATACCTCTAATTTAGCATCATCAAAATCTACACACACACACACATCCTTTAGATTGGGAAGTTGGTCCCATTATCCCCAGTCGGACCCGCTACACCAAACGGGCAAGGAGCCACCAACCAGGTTCCAGACCGGGTGGGTATCCCCCTTGTTGTTGACCCGATTTCCGGGCCCTCAACATAATTGGCGCTAGAAGGAGGGTTTGAGCATAGTGTCTGTTGGAATGTTTTCCAAATTATAAAGCTTGAAACAGGATGACTGCCCATAGAATCCCTATCTGGAGTTGCATCCATGTTCCTACCTCTTCCAACACTCCACCAGATGTGGTAAGGCTCTTGTCTCAGGTAAAATTAAATGGTAAGAATAATTCTTCTGCATTTAATCATGCCCTTCAGTTTATTCAAAAAGTTTCAAGTTCTGATATTCAAAGAATTGATGAAGGCGTTTTGGGCATAATTTTTACTCTTACATTCACGGCGGAAGCTAGAAAATGGTGCAGAACCCTCCTAGTTGCATCAATCCACAGCTGGGACCAATTCGTCAAGACTTTCATTTTGGAATTTGATTGCTATGACTACGACCAGGTGTATGATGAAATTGACTATCTATGGAAGAAAGATGAACCAGTAAGGGATTTTAATATGTGATTTCATCTTAAATGCCTAAAGTACGATCTTGAGAGTGAGCTCACGGATGAAGAATCTTCAGATTATGATGAGTATTCCCTACCTCCTATGTCTGATCAAGCAGAAATTAGTTCAACCTTTGTTTCATTTTCTTCTAATATGAATGAACATTTCAAGTCAAATACACAAAGCATCCATAATGAAGAAAATCTGCAAAGCCTAGGAGTCATGCATGCTCTAATGCCAGAGAACAAAAATGAAAATACTGAAAGAGAAACTACCATGAAACCAGAAGATGAATCTGACACAAATTCAGACAATATCATTACGAATCAACGAATGTAGATGCCAAGGTTAGAACAGCGAACTATTTCTCTTTCAAAAAGTATCAGCGCACAAAGGTATGATCTAAAGCCCGATGTTTATGATAGATCTGATGAGCAAAGTTTTTTTTATGATGTTTTCAAATGCATTGTTCCAGATTCAAATTTTTCTCTTTATCCCGATGTTTTTAGTGATGACAATTTTTCCCCTCTCAACATTAAAGATGTCTCAAAGAACACAAAAGGTTATTCAAACGACTCATCATTAGGTCTTCAAGATAAAGAGACAGCTTTAGCACATCCTTTGATTAATGTCAAACAAGAGCTGTTTGACCTCCCTTGTCTGAAAATATATAATGAAAAAGAGGAACCTAGGGAAATCTGTAAAATCTCTAGTGATAGTTACTTTGACAACGATGATGTTGTTGAGTTATCCCAAGTAACTCAACTAGGTTCAGATAATGAGAAACAGCTTGAATCAGAAATCATATCCAACAACCCTCATTTCAAAGTAAAAAATCATTTGGATGATTCTACTATCCAAGGCAATACCCCTATCTATGATTCATATCATGAGGAAAACTCCACTCCTGTTCGCAATCATAACTTATTCCCTGATTCACAAGACCTGGCCAGTTCTTGTGAGGAGCAAGATGTTACAAGTAAATCCCAGTTGTGCTGTAACAATATTTGTACAAAATCGGATTTCTTTTTAAATTTTCAAGCTTTGGATAGATTATGTTTTAGCGATTTATATATGAGAACTTTCGTTTCAAACAAAATCGCTAAAAGCCCAGCGTTAACAAAAAATAGGTTACAAGCCATTGAAACTAAAAAATCATCTTCACAATCTGACTTGTTATCCTTCCTATTGCGAGATCATCAATTCATAACAGAAATTCATCCTAATTTTTATGATCCAATAGGTATCCAGTTGGAAAAAAGTTCTCATAAGAATGAAAAATCAGACAGAATTCCAATTGAGGTTGTATGTTCTTATTCCACAGCCAATATTTATGATCCAAGAAAAGTTTGGTTCTTTACACTGATGTTTGAAAGTTTCATACGGCTAGGAATAAAAATGAATAGATGGTTCCATTGGAAATATCATTTCACATAGTTGATTCTCTGTATATAGTTAGAATAGGAGTAGGAGCAATTTAGCTAGGTTATTAGGTTTGCTTTTAATAATTGATAGGCAGAGTTATTTTGTACATAACCCTAGGGGATGCTCGCCTCTCATTGCTTGAAATATTTTTCTCCATAATAATGTTTGCTTTGGTTAACCGCATTTGGCATTTACTAAAGACACCTTTTCTCTGTTAAAGATTTTTGAAGCTTCTGATTCTATAAACAGCAAATCTTTTGGGAATTTGATCTTTATTATCAATAAAACTTTAACCCAGATATGATGATAGTTTCAACTGCAAAAAATTTAAAGAAAGCTATCTCAGTGGAGAATTTGTTTTAGATCAGCACAATGAAAGGTATCAATATTAAAATAAAGATTCTCTGTAGAAACAACCATTACCAAAACATCCCTATCATTGTCGTCCAAAACTTTCTTAAGGAAAGAAAATTTGACTTCCTCCCTGCTAAAGGAAAACGCAGCATTCAGAAGAATAATCCAAAAAGACACTATATCTCAAAGAATGAGAGGTCTCATCACGAGCCGGCTTATCATGATCACAGATATTATAACTTGCTGACTTTGCCAAAACTGTCTACCAAAACAGGGCAATGACTCAAGATTGTTGCAATCAAAAGACAAGGGGTCTCATCACGAGCCAGCTTGTTCAGCAAAAGTGTAAATCAAGTGAATGACTGTGTCATAATTTGGCCACCAAACCAAGACATTGTTCTTTAGAGAATAAAAAGGAAAAAGTGTCAAAAAAGGATTTTCTCTTAAAAAGTTGTAAATAACCTTAAGCAGGATAAAGGATCATTGTTGGGTAATAGGTAACCCTGTCGAGGCTATGGACGCCTGCTGGCAACAGAGGCTCTACCTGCGACAAAGGAGCATATTTAAAAAAGAGCTGATACATAGAGAAGACTTTATTTTATGTTTTACAAGACCAAGTAATGATTGATTTAAATGCAAAGGCAAGTTGAAGACGCAAGTAATTGAAATAGAAAAGAGGTTGAAACAAAACATCATTGACAGTTTGAAGTATCATTTGCTTTATCTTTTTATAATAAAGTTCAAGTTTTTCTTTAAGAAAATTTTTCAGGGGTTTCAAAGCGTCAATATAAAAGCAGAGATAACTGGTTCTCCCAAGTGAATCGCCAATTGTTGTAGCCAGCAACACCCCCCCATTCAATTAAGTATCAACCATGATACTGAATGGATGAAGACCCTTAGTTAATTTTTAGGAAAAGCAAGAGTTTCTTTTTGAAGTCACAATCATACGCTTAGAAAAAGCCTCTTGGATATTTTAAAACCTAAGTCTATGATAAAAGAGAAAACCTTTAAGGTCGCGTTGCAAAAGGATAGGAAACACCTTCATTTCCCTTTTTATGCGCAACATCCTCGTGTTAATAATGACATCGCATCGCAAATTAGTAACGCTCATAAAGAGAAACTTAAAGATTCACCGATCTGCGATAACGCCGATCGCTAGATCGCATATCACAGAAATGAGCCAGGCAAGATTTGGTGAACATCAAATTCCTGCGATCTGGGATATTGCGATCGCTGCGATGCCACATCCATGCGATTAGCGATCGCGCGACATACGGGATTACGTCAGCAAATCATAAATCACTTCGGTATGAATCCTTCGGGCGCGCCATTCAAAGAAAAGCCACTTACTATAATCTGACTCGAAATCATGCGTTTTTAATGATAGTAAATGAATTAGCTGTCAGTTATTAAATGGATTAAAGACGCGTGCCTTGGTAGAGATTTGCTTCACGTAAGGTGGCATATTTGATTTATCTCTTGCATTTAAAACTCTCCCATCACCTTTCTGGATCAGTCATTTCCATTTCACTCGTAATTTGCAGGAACAAAACGCTAAGACGTCTCAGACAGAAACGCAAAGAGAAATGGGAAAGAAAAATAGAGCTCAAAGCTCCGAAGCGAGGGAGAAGACCAAGGAGATGGCGCCCCTGTACACAGACACAGCCTGCAACAAAGACGTTGGGATATCAACATGGGAAGGCATGTACAGGCTGCTAGAGGAAGAAAAGCCTAGAATAATGAAGGTGACTGCTGTTGCGGGCGCACCACGCTCTTCTGAGGCATCCTTAGAGGACCTAGCATGTTCATTCCTTCACAGAATAGCGGCAAGACCCAAAATTCTACCATACACAGATATGATCAAGTGGATATTGGATGATGCAGAATTGAAGGGCAGACAATTCAAAGTTCATGGACATGGGCTTGTAGGATCGTTTGCTACGCACTATTTGAAGCTTATGTATCATCTTCCTGAACCGCAAGCGACCTATAATGCACAATTTGTTAAGAAGTTCGCGGCGGAGAATCCAGATCTATCAGACACCACTAAGGAATAGTCTACAAGAGACGAGCGCTAAAAAAGGATAAAAACGGTATGTACAGCACTGGTTCCCTCACCTCCCCATATTGTTTTGCTGCGGCCATGCTCTGTAGGTTATTTGGGATGCCAGATATCAACAAGTTTTCATCTGAGTGGCTGCCATTAATTGATGTTGCCACTAATGCCGACATCCTAGATTGGGCCAAAATCCTTTCTGATACTCTATACACGGCTGTTCTCAATTACCGGTCTAAGAGGTCCTTCTCTCAAAGGGTCTATCCTCCTTTTTATCTGTCTGCCTATATTATGGATTTTGTTTGTCTTGTATCTGAATTCCCTATTATGGGTTGGAAATGGACTACCCAAGACCCATTGCCCATCCATGTTTATCATAAGATCTTATGGGATTCCCAGTTTACCCCTCACTTTTACCAGATTTGCCATGGGGTTATTTTGCCCCTATATAGAATGATATATGATAAGGACCCCCCAAGGTGCTCTCCCGAGGCCCAAATTCACATCATCCCCGTCGCGAGATGGTTTGGGGAAGAATGGTTTACTTACATTAGAGTTTTTGGAAGAACTGTACCTCCACATGTCCTACCCCTATATATCCCTGATAAACTTTTGGCCCGGGAAATCGCTTATCAAACCTATTATGAAGACGGCTTGACCAAGGACCTAAAGGACAAGAAGAAGGCCATATGGCCTCAATTTCCCGTAACTTGTGGGGTCTTCTCTTTGTTCGATGTAGGACACGCTTTTGGTGAAGTGGAGAATGTGACGTGTCTTCAATTATTTAAGTTCCCAGTGAGGCCACTCGACCCGAATGATGTGGCCCAAGAATTCACAACGAACGTCAACATAAGAGTGTTCTCTAGAAAGAAAGATCCGTTTGATGATCTATTTTGGAGTAAAAGTTCGCTCAAAGAAATTTTGCGGGAAGCTCAGTCGAGGTTGTCTCCAAATGACCTCCAAAACTTCATGTTATACAGAGAAAGAAGGCTGGCCAGTATACCACTAGAGAAGCTGCGACTACCTACTAGAGAACCAACTCCAAGCATCAGCCTCAGTGAAAACTCCAGCACTTCCAGGTCTAAGTCCAACGCCGCACAAGAAGTATCTGAGCATCCTGAAGAGTCTGGTCACGAACAAGGAAAAAACGAAGAAACAACCAAAGACACAGCTCAGTCGAGTGCAATGTCTCAGCAGCAAGTTATCGCCTCGCCACCAAGAGATGTCCCCCCTCCTGTCATCGAAGCACCACTTGTCACGACGGAGCTAGATAAAGAATGGGAAACCTTCAATGAATTGATCAATCTTGAAGGGCAAGTCCCGAAAACACCTGTAAATAATACACAGGTGGTGCAAGAAGTCGTTTCGACCATGGTCAGTAGCGCCACAGAAGCTGAACACCTTCCTATCGCTCCAACCTCAGAACTTCTACTTAACGTAGAAGAAATTCCCCCACTGGATGTATTCTATAGTCCCCAACACAAAGCAGTTGTAAGGAGACAGAGAAAGAAAAGAAAGCTTGAAAATACACTGTCTCAAAAGGCTGAACATTTGGACGTCTTATGGAAAGACCCCAATAATAATCCGACCGAAAATCTTACGAAGCTGTCTCAGATTGCAGGAGCATATGCTTCTGCAACTATTGATAAGGTCTCTGAAGTTCAGCAACTATTAAAGGAGCAAGAAAATCATATACAACTGCTACTACAACAGTTGCTGCAAGCCAACGCGAACACTGAAGCTTCCAGACAGCTTGAAAAGCTACAGGAAGACTTTCAACAGATGCAGATAGGCTATCAAAGGAGTCTCGAAGAAAAAGAAAAACAATTGCAGACTTTGCAAGAAACGTATAAAGATGAACCTAAGCTGGCAGAGTTTATCTCAGAATCTATCGGCTTGAACGAGCAACTACTGCAGCAACAGGAAGAGTTGGGATGTAAAATATCACAGTGGAGTCACTATTGTGCGCTGAGCGACAAAATCACCAGTCAAGTGGTGGATTTGCGGAGCGACTATGATCAGAACGATAAGAGGGTGACAGAATATTTGACTTGGCAAGATGATGAGGAAGGGAAAAGAGCAGGTGCACCCACGATTAATGAAAATCATAAAGAGTTGCTCTTTAATAAATGGGACGATCAAATCACGCGGGCGGAGCAAGTAGCAGAGACAGCAGCGACACAGGCAAGCACTCTTATCGACTATGTAAATGAGAATTTACACAGGGCAAATTTAATTGCAGAGACCACCCCGGGGTACCTACCAAACAAGTTGCAACTGGAAACAGAATGGAAGCAGAAAGCACAGGCAAAAGGGAAGGTGATCCAAGCATTGGCCAAGCTGAATTGGGAATGTTACTGGACGTATTTGGTTAAACCACACAGCCAATGGATGACGGTTAAGTGCATTACAAACGCAGCCGAGAAGTTAGATCCAGCTCTTGTAGATGCCGTTTTCACAGCACAGCTCAGTGCAGAAATCAGTCAGCTGACTCTTCTCAAGCCTATGCTGGACACTTGCAACTTTAAAGACCAAGTTCATAAGTGATTTCATTTAGAATGTTGTTTTTTCTCTTTTAACTAGATTAGAAAAAGGACGGTCATTTGAAAACCGTATCCTAAAATTTTGTAATGATACTATTATTAGAATTAGGAAGTAGTATTTTAACCCTTCTCATTGCGTTGGAGAAGGGTCCAGAAATTTGTCAGAAACTTGTCCTCAGAACATGCACTTATGCACCCTCAGAGGAGGTTTTGATGAATGGAAGCATCAAGATTTATTTATGTTTGCATTTTAATGTCTGCTACTGATGTTGCACTTCTGTACTCTTGGTAGATGTTAGAAGTAGAGATGAATCGTTATTTCTTGAAGTTTGTGAGTGAAAATCAGTCATAAATGGTACTTTTATCTCTTGACGAATTTCTGCTTATATTCTTAAAGTGATATGCAGTTTTAGTTGCTTATATGTTGATGTATGAATGTCTGGGTTACCATTTGGAACTTCTGTACGGTGGAGTCATTTATTTATGCTTGACATATGAATAACTTATTATGTGATATGTTGTTCACAACTGTTTCGCCTTACTTCTTATGCAGAATGGTTTATCTTAATTGATTTATATTCTTATGATAGCTGAATGATCTTTATTACTAGTTATTGTATGAAACCCTTTTAGATCGCGTAATAGAAGAGATGTATCCCGGGTTAGCGTAGATTAGATGTGTTGTTTTCATTAGATTACAATAGCATAGAGTCAGTTTATAAGTTAGATTTGAGTTAGCTCTATAATACCTCTAAATTAGCATCATCAAAATCTACACACACACACACATCCTTTAGATTGGGAAGCTGGTCCCATTATCCCCAGTCGGACCCGCTACACCAAATGGGCAAGGAGCCGCCAACCAAGTTCTGGACCGGGTGGGTATCCCCCTTGTTGTTGACCCGATTTCCGAGCCCTCAACAGAATGTCACTTTGTTACAACCTTATGAACATGGTAGGCTGGCTCGTAATGAGACCCCCTATCCTCCATCTGTGAACAAATTTTTTTTGTTATTACACATTTTTATGACAAAAAGAGGGAGGCTCACTACTCCTTAAGAGCAGGGATGGTGGAAGAAGTTGAACATGTCAATAGAAAAAAATATACCCATAATCTCATTTATTACAAACAAAGAAGATTATAATCAGGAAGGGTGGAACCAGCATGGTATTAAGATGATCAATCAATATCATGTACAGCAGAAAACAAAAGTAGTATATAAATAATTGCGTCCCTTTTGAAAATAATCTATCATCAAGGAGTTGTCCTGTTAAAGATCATAACGTAAATGATATTAACTCACTTCAATAGAATCCATAATTCTTGTCCTCATAAAAGTAGTGTACTTCATGCCATGAAAGGGAATCAGTAAAATGTGGTTGAGATGAACTAGGAATAATCCTACAAGAGGAAGGAAGGGTTGTTCTCGAAAATACTCCCAAAGTGTTGTTCCCTTGAAGGAACAACAAAAACACTCGAAAAAGTGTTGTTCCTTGTAGGGAACAACAAAGGAAATGCATGCCAACAACAAAAATACACACAAAAAAGTGTTGTTCCCTATAGGGAACAATGAAAAAGATATACCCAAAAAAAGTGATATTCCTTAAAAGGAACAACAACAAAAAAAATGCGAAAAAATGTTGTTCCTTAAAAATAACAGCAAAAAATACACCCAAAAAAGTGTTGTTCCTATGAAAGGAACAACAAAAATGTGAAAATGTTGTTCCTTTGAAAGGAACAACAGAAATGCGAAAGTTCTGTTCCTTTAAAAGGAACAGCAAAAATGCGAAAATGTTGTTCCTTCGGAAAGGAACAGCAAAAATGTGGAAGTGTTATTCGGAAAAGAATAGAAAAAATGTGAAAGTGTTGTTCCTTCGGAAAGGAATATCAAAAATGCGAAGTGTTTTTCCTTTGGAAAGGAACAACAAAAATGCAAAAGTGTTGTTTATTCGGAAATGAACAGCAAAAATGCACAATCATAAAATGTAGGCATGCAAAAAAATGAATTAGTTGTTCACGACATTGATGCTGAGGATGGGTTAAAATTTCAAGGAAGCAACACCTGAAACACAAAAATATAAGAGAAATCAGAAAAGAAACAACATTTTATTTAAAAGCAGTATGTAAATAAATAAATTAAGTTACAACAGTTATGATGTTATTTCTTAAGGCAAGGAAAAAAATGATCTCTTTGAAAAATGTTTTGGTAGCAGTGACATGACATGAATTTCAAATGGAAATCAATTCTTCATTTCTTCAGTTATGAATCCGTTGGGTAATTAATTGGATGAAATTCCTCTCTTCATTAAAATTTCTTTCAAGAATCTCTCGTCCATAAATTGACCTTCTTTATTCTCCTAGGACCTGCAAAAAACGAGTGTCTACCTACAATAAAACATTAAATCATGGAGAAAGAGAGGTGATCAGACTCCTCTAATACAAAAATTATACAGAAAAACAACAAGTAGTTACTCTGTATAACAAATCCACTGGGAAAATAACAAAGTAAAATTTATTTGTCACCTGTGGGAGAGCAATGGTCGAGCATACTAACCAACAGTGTTTTAATCACAAGTCCTTTGTTTTTCATCCAAATTGAGTGATTCCAAAGCCATATAATAGCTATTTCAACTTTATATCTCTAATAGAAATAATTTTTAAAAATTCAATGATATGATATGTTAATTTTACTTAGAACAACCTGCATAATAGAGTCATTTTCGATTACCCCACTTAAAAAAACAATGGATATTTTAAACATAGGTTTTTTTTTTGATGTCGGATTCTAATGATTCCAATTGGAAATGAAATTATATTCATTTATTTATCTCCAATAGAAATATTTTTTGAAGACAATAAGAATTGATAGGTCAAATACTATAAGAACAGCCGGAAAGACAGAGTTTTAAGAGTGCTGATTTACGATGGACAGTCAGTAATTTGATCAGAACTTTCTCATATGATATCGAAAATGAGTGATTCCAATTGCCTTGTAAACTATATTCATAGAGGAATCTACCATCCAAATGGGTTTTAAAAATTCAATCATTTAAGCCTTAAAAGCCGGATTGTCCCAACTATATTCCTAAGTTGCCTGCTAGACACCTTGTCAATGTTTTGGTTCTAACTTTTTCATTTCGAATCCAAATTGAGTGATTTAAATTGGGTTGGAAATTAGGAGTCAAGGTTTACTTAGAATAGAAACAAGTTTTAAAAATATTGTCATTTATACCTCCAAAAACTAACGGTCTCATCTGTATTGTTGAGCTGCCTACTAGACACCTTATCAATGTTTTGGTTCTAACTTTTTCGTTTCAAATCCAAATTGAGTAATTCAAATTGAGTTGGAAATTAGAAATCAAGGGATACTTAGAATATAAATGGGTTTTAAAAATATTCCCTCTTTTCCCCTCAAAACATGACTGTACCGACTGTGTTTTCAGAAATTTCATCAAGCCCACAAACCAAAAAATATGATATTCAAGAATTTTTTTCCAAGTTGGTGATAAAAATGAATATGAGTGTTTGCAGAACTGTTATTTCCATTATAGTTCATCTACATACACAAATGAATTAAAACATTATCACCAATGTTGATTTCCACAGCGTGTTGCAACAAAAAACAACTATTTTTACTTTAAAAAAATGTGTTTATTTTATTTCCTTATTTATTTTATTTTCTACACTAAAATATTATGATTTGAAAAAGGAATATGATTACATATAGAAGCAATTTCAGTGGAACCATTTTCAAAATAGGTCTTCATGTATGCACATACCCAAATTTGAAAAATGCATATTAACGAATATTAGGGTATGAGAAGCCAACTTCCCTTGAAAAGGTGGTGTCAAAAAATGTTGAAGTATGGAGTGATGTTGCAAACAAGTGATGGAGTGAAACCAATCTTCAATATATCCTTTACTTTCTTGATTTCCCATATCCATCATATCATGAAGTTCTTCAGCTTTTAAAATGGTTTGTTGATGCAAACTAGAAGAAACTTCATTTTTTCCCATAACTTCTACAATTTTGAATTTGAAACATTCTGAATCTCAATATGGGTTTTCTCCAATGGTGCATGTGAGATGGAATGGGCGGGAAGGGTGGGTAAATTTTGCAGTTCAACATTGTAAACATGTACTGGTTTATTGTGGTGAGGGTGTGGAATTAGTTGAGCAGGAAATTGTGTACGGAATGGAGCATTTTGATGATGTAGTTGATTGGGTTGTGTGGATGGTTTTGATGTGTAAGCAAGATGTTGTGGAAGAGCTGGTGAAGAATATGGATGATGTGTTTGTGCTACAAGATGAGGGAGAGTAGTCATGCAATCATAAGGTGAACCATGCCAAACTTGTAGACAAGATTGGTGGTGGTTATATTGAGATTGACATGGCTGCCCTAACACATTAGTATTCCATAATGGATTATGCAAGTAAGAGAATGGAGAAGAAGTGTTTTGAACCATACATGTAGGCCATGATTTCCATGGTTTTGACCTTGTTGCAGCTTCCTCATCTCTTTGAAATGATACTTCCATCCTAGATAAGGAAGAACAACTATCTATGGGATGCTCCTTTCGGTAATGAGGGCAAAACACTTCATCAAATTCTTGATTTTTTTGAACCTGCAAAACATCCAATTTTGAACTTAGAGAGTTAATAAAATCATCTTTAAAATTTTCAAATAAAACATTGATTTCATCTCTTATGTCTCTTGTTCTTGTAGCAGATTTGGAAAAGAAAAAACAAACATCTCTAGAATTCTTACCAACCTTGGATATTCCTCTTGGGTACCTTATGCACAATTCACAAACATCATCATATGATAGCTGAAAAACATAACCTTTTCCTATCAAATTTAAGAGTTCTAAAGAATCATTTTTGATTCCTTTGAGTAGAAGTGTTTTTAAGATCCCTTTTTCCAAATACTTATGCTTTGATTTTTGAAGGTTGTATTGAAATCGATCTACATAGTCCTCCAAGCTTTCATCTTCCCCTTGTATCATATCGAAAATATCTTCATTGGATTCGCAGAAGTCTTGGTACTTCTTCAAGAATATTTTCTTCATGTCCTCCCATGTTTGGATGCAGTTCCCACCTAGGCTCATGAACCATTGGAGAGCTTCTCCTTTTAGAGTAAGAGGAAACACTTTCAACCTTTGATTGTTAGTACAATAATCATATCCTCTACAAAATATTTCAAACTCAAATAAGAATGTATCTAGATCTTCATTTGTCAAACCATGAAAATTTGGTAGAGAAGATGGGGGAATTATATGCATTTGTGTCACTCCTCCTAGATCTTTGATAGGGAATTCAAAAGTTGCAATGTAAGCCATTTCTTACCATAATAGAAGATGTTCTTCATGTGTTTCTTCGAGGCTCCTTCTTCAAATGTTTCTGTCAATCGGTTAGTGAAATGGGTGGTGCTTACATCACCACTTAAGTGAAATCATGAGATTTGTTTTTCAAAATTTCTATTTTTTTCTCATCCATTCACACAGAAATTCAAACATTTATTTCTACCCTAAGTTCTTTAACAATTCTGTTGGAAAGCAGGAAGGGGAGAAGGGCTTTTACATGCTCCGTACGCAGGTTCTTACCTTGCGTTTTTAATACCCAATTCTCTCCTAACAAGCACTGATCAGATGCACACTACTCCTTAAAAATGGCTACACTCTCCCTGGAAACGGCGCCAAAATGTTGAGTGATAAAAGGTGTCTTTTTAACTCCTAATTATCTTCACATTGATTGTCAACCCAAGGACGATTTTTTATTTCAAGAGTGTACTCAGTATGAGGCAGTCACTTTCGCAAGAGTAATGTTTTGCAGTATAGTGCTTAAAATTAAAAAGTAAATGAATGCTTGAAATAACATCTAATCGGAACAACAAGAAGCTGAAATGTTCTAAACTAAATCATTCGCTCAAACAATCATCAGTCGAGGACTCAATAATGATAAATCTCTCCCCTGTAAACTGATACAAATGAAAATAAATCATAGGTAAGATGTCCAATCTGAGAACTTAGATAGTGGTAGTCAATGTCCTTTACAGTTGTTGATCTTTCAATCCACACTAAAGCAAATAACTGGAAATGGCAATTCAATTGGAAATGCTCACTAAAACACACTTGTTGCAATATCAGTTAAAAGGTGAAATCAAATCCTTGGAGAAAAGAAAAACGACTAAGTCTATTGAAAAACTGAACAACAAAGCTTAACTTACAGAAATGAAATATTAATGGAAATGAACAGTAATACTAAATTATTGAAGATGAACAACAATGCTAAATGGAAATGAACCGCAAAGCTAAATGAACAACAATACTAAATGGAAATGAACAGCACTACAAAATTAATAGAAATGAGCAGCAATACTAAATAAGTAGAAACCTGTAATGCACGGCGGAATCTGAAGTGAAGAGAGAAGCTTTATAACCAAAATGAACAACATAACAATTTAAGTTGTAATGAATAATAATCTTGTTATGATGGAAGAAAATGGAAATGCGATTCAATTGCAAAAGGTAATCATTAAACAAACCACACTTGCAGAAATCAAAAAGACAGAGTAGCATCTTAATCCACCAAAGATTGGGCCCTTAACTGCCAGCAAATGTTGTTGGGCTACTTCAGATAAGGCGAATGAATAGCAACCTCCAAATTATATATTGATCATTGAACTTGAATGACATTACTATATGATCGCATTCTCTTGGCACCACAAGTCTGTAAATTAGAATTACAATTTGAAATAATAGAGATCCATCCCCTTTCCTCCTATCCTATCATATCCTATCTCTAATCTACTGACCCATTTAATTCTCTCTCTAATCATCCATCATGAATCCTCTCCATCCCCTTCTCTGATCTCTGTTCTCATTTAAATACACAGAAAGCAGAGAGAAGTCACAACAGATATGATTACAATATGATTTCTATTACAAAATTGGATTGTTCTCAAAAAATTGATAAGCAAGATCATATCTAAAATATCTTTCCATCAATCATTCAACAAGAACAGGTCGAATTTGGCATTGCATCTAGGATAATTTGGAAAACGACTACAACAGCGAATCTGAGAAAAATGTCTTCAAAGAACCTTCCATTTCTCTTAGTACGGGCTGAATTTGGGAAAACTAATTAACAAAAAACTAATTTTGTCCGCTTTTAACAAAACCCATGTTTCGGATTTTCTAGATTCTTCTCCATTTGCCCGAACCGTTCAATTCAAAATTGCCACTTCTTATTCCAACGAATTTCTAAGTTGGCACATTTAATGATCAAATCTTCAATCTGGAAAATATCTTGGAGGCTAAAATGGTGAACAAATTTATTAATAAACCATCATTGGTAAAAACATGCATAATAATCAATTTATTAAAAATAAAGGAGAGGAAATAATATTTATCCATAAGAGCATAAATAATTATAAAATATAATATTATATGATAAATTATGATCAATGACGTGATAAAGAATGGTAGAAATGTGTGGAATAAGTGTTCAAAAGTGATAATAATAATGACATATTAACGGCCCAACACTCACCACTGATCACAATCACAACCATGCAGAGGAACCATTTAAGCATGGCACTTGTAACTCCTGATCTGCGATATGTGATTATCACTAATCATCGATCGGGAAGTCACGATACCCATTCTAAAAAGGACCGTTATAAATTTGCAATGTGACATACCATCACGACATTAAATTTTCATGTTGGAAGTTACAGGGAAATCATTAAGAAGCAGTTATGGTTGAATCCTTCAAGGATTTCATCCATGGTGGCTTAATATATCATAGATCCATAGCATCTATTATGGTTAATTGCTATTAGTCTTGTGCGCTCTGTATTAGCATTTAACAAGTTTTTCTATTGTTACATCCTTATGTTTCATTTTGCAGAGCTAATATGAAATCATCAGTCCAGCAAAAATCTCTAAGAAATCTCGGAAAGTAAAGGTCCCCGTCATAGCGAAAGATGAACCAGCAAAATTGGTGCTGATAGCTAATACTACCTGTCTAGGCCTTGGCAAGACTTCATGGGAGGGCATATATAATCTACTCGAAGCTGAGGATCCAACCGAAATTGAAGAATAAGGAGGAACAGCTGATTCAAGTGATAAATTAGAAAATAATCTTAAGGATTTAGCCAGCTCCTTCCTCCACAAAATAGTAGCCCTTGTGAAAGTGTTACTGTACAATGACCTGGTGAGATGGGTAATAGAGAGTATCAACATAACCGACAGGTCATTCTATACAACTGATGGAAGGATATTTGAGACATTCAAAGCAGAAGATGTCAAGAAAATGTATCATTTTCCGGACCCCCAGAAACATTACAACAAGGCATTTTTAGAAGCTTTCGCCAAGGAGAACGAGGTAGAGTCGGACCCTATCAAGCAATGGAGACATCTCCCAAACAAGCATAAGCATGAATCCTCTGGTATGTAATCCGTTGACTCCTTAGCATCTCCCTATTGCTATGCTAGTGTTATGATATGTAGAATCTTTGGAGCCTCTGATTCAGCTAGATTTTCCATAGAAATGGTGCCTTTAGTGGAAGCAGCAATTAACTCTTTTATCATGGGTTGGGAAACCAACTCCTTGATTATAGGAGAAATAGGTATGTAACTACTCGGATAATACCCCCATTTTATATGAGTGCCTACGTTATGGATACCATCTGTTTCAATTCTGAGTTCCCCATTCTAGGTTGGAAATGGACTCCTTAAGACCCAACTCCTATTCACATTTATCATAAGTATTTGTGGAAGGCCCATTATAAAGATCATATATATAGAATTTTCCATGGTTTTTTTTTACCTGTCCATCAGGCCATATTCAACAGACCTGCTCCTCGGTTATCCGATGAGGCCAGCATTGACCTAACATCAATCGGCAGTTGGTTTGGTGAAGAAAAGTTCACCTATGTCAGACTTTTTGGTAGCATCACAGATCCACATGTTCTCCCATTGTACATTCCTGATAAGCTATTGGCCAGAGAAATAGCTTACCAGATAATGGAGAAAGGAATGTCCAGGAACCTCAAAGAGTCCAAGAAACAAATGTGGCCTACATTTCCCCTCCACTATGGTACTTACTCACTGCATGATTTCAAACATGCCAAGAAAGAAGCAAAGAAGATAAAAATTCTAAAGTTAGCAGTCATCCCTAAGAGACAGTATGACCCAAACGAAGTGGCTTACAACTTTACCACTCAAGTGAAAATTTCCAAATTTGAACATGAGAAAGATGACTATGATGACTTGTTCACTTCGGCTGAGTCATTTTCACAGGTAAAACATCTAGCAGGGATCAAATTGGGAGTAGGGGAGATAGATAAGTTTATGTAGTTCAGGACACAGAGGTTACAAACACTACCTCTGGATTTATTGAACACTACCCCTATGGTGCAGCAAGAAGGCCACAGTGAAGAACACACTACTGAGAAGATTCCTAAAAAGGAGTAGACAAATGAAAAGACCAGCGAGCTCCTAGATACCGATGTGCATATTGATGCCAACTAATCAAGGAATGGGAGCAATTCGATCAGCAAATCAAGAACAAGAATGACTCCCAAAACATCATTATACCAAAATCGCCAGCAACACAGGAGCCTATTGTTATTAGTATTACAATTGAAGGGGCAGTCGGCACAGTTAACACTCAGCATGATATTGAAATAATTCCAGAGAATCCTTCCAAAGAGATTGTATTGAAGGTTGAGGAAATACCACCCCTGGATGTATTTTACAGTCCAAAGCATAGGGTTGTAATCAAAAGATAGAGGAAAAAGAGGAAAATTGACCAGGGACCATTCTCAAATCCTCAAGCTGAACTTATGAATGTGGTATGGAAAGACTCAGAAGTCAATCCTTCTGACAATTTAACTAAGTTATCTCAATATGTAGGTGCGTATACAGCCACTACAATGGACAAGGCCTCCGAAGTTAGCCAACTGATCAAAGACAAGGATCTAAGGATGACCCAACTTGAAGATCAAATGGCAATGGAACAGCAGAAGATAGGTCAGCTTGAGAACCAGCTAGTGGAGCAAAAAAAACATAATGAGCAACTGAAAGAATAGTTAAATCTGGAGAAACAAAAGATCAATCAGCAGGCTCTCTAGAAACAACAAAAATTTGTCTCAAGAACTCAGCAAGCTTCAAGTGGCACTTTAGCAGGAAAAGAAGGCCAAAGAAGAACAAATCGCACAGTGGCAATTACAGGTAGAGAAATTCAAAGGATATCCAAAGATTGATGAATTCAAGAAAGAAGCCCTAGAAGTGAATAAAGCCTTATCTCGGCAACTGAATATCCTTTGCCATAAAATATCATTGGTTGACCCATTGTGCATCATCACTGCATCACTCATTGAACAGGCAGTTGATACCAGGTTATAATTTCAAAACACAGATGATAAGGTCATGAGATTTCTCTCTTGGAAAAGTACAGAAGAAGGCATGGCTGCTAATCTACCAAAAATCCAAGAATCGCACAAAGAAATCTTGTTTTCGGAGTGGCAATCACAGTTAATAAAGGCCGAAAGAGCTACTTCCAGAGCCAGGGCTAAAATGAACAATGTGATCGAGTTAGTAAATGACAGCTTATATGGAGCTAACTTGATCTCCGATTACTCCCCAAGAAAGCTTTCGAAGGCAAAAGCACTCGAAAATCAATGGAGACGGGATCTGGCCAGTAGAGAAGAAAAAATTGGCAAAGTACAAAACTTGACTTGGGATGCATTTTGGTTCTTCCTAGTCAAGCCGCATAGCCAGTAGATGGCTACTAAATGCCTTGCCGATGATGTCAATCGCATGGTTCCCGAACTTTTAGATGCCACATACACAAGTCAACTACTTTCCAGGTTGAGTCATCCTCTGGAAATTCAGGAAATGCTCTCAATTTGTCAGCTGCAATTGCAAGAGAAGAAGTAGATACAATGAATCAATTCAAAGGCTATTGCACTATTATTTTCATAAAACAAATCCCAGATTTTCATGTTTACAGTTTCAACAGCTCAAAGCAATTTTTATTGATAGTTAGTTTTTATTTTATTATTTAAACCCTTTCATGTCTTTTAAGAAAGGGTCCTCAATCTATATAAAACTTGACTTAAGAAGTTACACTTTTGTTCTTTTAAATATATTTTTATCAGTAGTGGATCAAGGTTCTACATTTCTGTGAATAAACTTTTTCAAGACCTGCATTTTTGTATCTCCTGGAATTTTTCTCAGATAAGAAAGTGGAATCGGAGTTTTATTTACATTGGAAAGACTCAAATGCATGTGGTATTTCTATCACTGTTCTTTTGTCTTGTTTCCTTATGTGATGAAGCATTCCTTTTAAAAGTTTCTATTGTTGATATATGTATGCTCTTCAAACAATTCTATATCATGTCATTTCTGAAGATTTAGAATTGTTATACTTTAAAGATATATGCCAACAATATACATTGTTATGAATGCGATATGTTTTTATAATTACTTTGTTTAATTTCTTAAACAAAGCAATCATTATCTATGAATATATCTTTCTATTGATCAGCAATTCATCTATATGATTATTTGTCTGTTAGGAATAATCAAAAATCGCATTGTTAATACATTACCCGGGTTAGATAAATATATTTTTATATTTTCGAGTTATAGGTTAAAGCACTTATCATCGTTATTATACATTATAAAACAATCATCCATCAAATCATACATTACTGGGAAACTAGTCCCATAATTTCTAGTCAGAGCCACCATACCAAATGGAAAAGGGGTTGTACTAAGGTCCGGACTAGGTCATTATCCCCAATGTTGGTGCTAGTATTTTAGAGGCATCAACAGGTTCCAAATATAAAGTTGCAATGCGTACATTTTGTGTGTTTTGCACATTATGGAGATTGAAATATTGCTCCATCTATAGTATCCATGTTACGTTATCCTTGCCATCAAACTTCGTCATATCGATCTTTGGAACATGGTGGGTCTTCAATCCAACGTTAGAGTCTATGAAATCATGACTAAAATTTCTTTTGTTCTCATCATGAGTTTCCTTTACTACCCTTTCGCCATTAGTAAGCATTTCTTGTAGCAACTTTGTCAAATCTATCTTCAAATATTCCATGTTGCCTTTAAGTTTTGTTTCTATACCATCCATCTTAGCTTCCATGCCATCCATCTTATCTTTCATTCCATTCTTTAAGCCATCCATCTTAGCTTCAATTACTTTTTGTGAGAGCGAAATTTGTTGCACTTGGTCTCATAATTCTGATATATCATGTTGCATTTCTTCCTCTTCTTCATGTGTCATAGTAGAGATTTCAGGTTGCTTACTAGGGTTTCAATTTTCTTTCTTTGGGTCATCAATGAATGATAACTATGCTTCAAAATTCCCTTTGAATCACTTCAAACTACTTTCTCAAACAAAACTTACGCAAATTTAAAAGAAAACTACACACCTTTTTTTCCACTTTGTATGAGCTCGATCGTGCAATGACTGTAACTCTGTAATTATGGATCTCCAAGTTCTATAATTTTGGTTTGTGATAGCCCTATGAGTCCTCTTTCCAACCCCACAAGTATGATCACGATTGGATTCTCCAAGAAAGCGTTATGCCCAATCTCCCGTGATCACCTAATTATAGACTGGTTCAGTAGAGTGAACTTGTACGATGTGTCGCGTGTCACTATTTCGACCGTCGGCTTTGAAAACGATACCCAAAAAACTAAAGTCCATCCACTTTCTGTCACTTTTTAAAAAAATTGAGTCTAATGCTCAGATAGAAATTTATGACAATTTTCCCAAGGTGACCTGTTTGAGATCGAATCCGGGATCCTGCAAAACCCCTTACTTCCTCAATTCATATCTCCATAAATATAGCGAGAGAAGATATGAAATTTGGTCACGAGGTTCATCACAATTTTGGCTCAAATGAGTTTTTATTTCAGCTTATGAAGCTTCATAGAAACAACGTTATAGTGAAACTACCACGATGACCTGTTTGAAGTAGCGAAACCCTAGAATCCAAAGCTCTGATACCAATTGTTATGAAACCAGCTCACAAAATAGAAGAAAGAGATAGATAAACGACTTAAAAAGTAGCCTCTTTAAGGGGGAAACCTCCTTTACATTACAAAAATGAACATTTCTTGGATGATACAAATGACAAGACCTCCTTTCTATATATAGGAGTCTAAGGGGTCACAATATAATCAAATCTGACATAACAATATTAATGTAAGGGCACAACAATAACAATAGTGGGCTTCTATGGGGCACAATAATAAAAGCCTAAATACATGTAGTGTTGTCTCACGATAGGTAGACTATCTTGCACACACGATGACTTGGTTGAGAGAATATCTCAACCACACATCAATAGGAAACATATAGATCTAAACAACTCCTAAGGAATAGGAATAGACTCCTTTACATAGAAAGAATCACAATTGACACAAGTAGGAATTATAGTTTCCAAGTTAGACAAAGTGGAGCCACTAGGTGAAAGAAATGCAACCAATATCAAATGCCTAGTCTTTGTTCACCAGAAAAGAATAGATCTAGTCTTGATCATTTTCCGGAGAAATATTTTGACATTACTTCATTCCCCGAAAATGGCGCCAAATGTTGTATTGGTTCTTCAAGGAAGTTCTTGGCTACAAAATTGCACCAAGAAACCAACTTAACCAATTTTTAGGTTCAAACTGGCCCTCGAACCATAGGGGGCTCCTTTAAGTGTTATGAGGCTTTTTGCTATTCATTTTCACTAGAAAGTAGCCTATGAATCACAATGGCCAGATCTAGAGGTTGTTGTATAGGGTGGTTGGTTTGGTTTTCCAATCCCTGGTTAACAGATAAATCCCTCTCTTCCATAGGCCTTACCAAAGTGTCAGTGTTCAGCTATGGCAGAATAGCATATTTTGGAAGATTTGAGTGAAGAATGAAAGAGATATTAGGCAGCGTAACATTCACAGTGAACACGTAAGCTAGCTAATAAGATAAAAAGTGTGAAGAGATAATCTCAACAGCTAAACAAATTACATACAGGAAGTGTTTAGATAGTGACAATCTTATGATGCTTAGGGGTCAACAGTGACACATTGTCATTTTGATCTGCTCATTAATGAAAATAAATTTGCGGTGGGATTTTAGGGGGGTTGACCTTCAATCTAGCCTTTCCTGAATACCTACACATGCCCACATGCATGAAGAAATAAAGATATGGAATTACAATAAAGAACATACATTAAAAGCAAATTATGTCAAAAAAATGAAGCCAAAAAACTTTGAAACTTTTGTAGTATAATTCTTTACAAAAAATGTCAGGATTTTGGCCTCAAAATCCAATCCCTCTACAGTAAAAATGAAATCATATATAGAAGTTTACAATCTTGAATTGTTGATTCATCCCTTTGAATCTGGGATTAGTTAATTGACTTCTAATTTTCCTCCTTAAAATCTTGACTGTGTTGGCACTGTTCTCCAAGAACCTGTTAAATTCCCATAAATCATGGTAAATTTTGTGTGTTGGTTTTCTCCTAAGAATATGGAAACAAATATAATATATTGAAACAAATCTTGACATATGCCAGTTCTCTTTGATTACTTCAAGATTTCCAAACAAAATCTTTTAACTCTAAATCTGATTGCTACAAAAATGATTTGAAATTTGGGTTGTGATCCTTTATCTGACAGATGGTCTTTGATTGTTGATATTATGCCCTTTATATCTGAAGTTTTTGAAGTTACTTCCTCAAAAATATTTTATTTTCCCTTCAATCCTGGTCAGGTCAACTCTTCCACCTGTTCCCCAACTGTTTTTTATTCTATTCCAAAAGTCTAAAGAGTATAATATTTATCACCTTCTCATCCAACAATTATTTTCCAATAATGTATAACATCCTCTTTGATTGTATGAACATGATATCCTCCATGATTCCTTCATCAAAATATTTTATCACACAAGGAAATCAGTTGTAAGCAAGAGAACAAAAATTTACTTCGAAAACTTATATTTCTCCTCTGCATTCCATATCTTGTTGTTTGCGAAGCTCCTTCATGTTGTAGAGTTAAATCATATTCCTAACATTCCTAAGACTACATACTTCTTAAAATAATCTCAGAAACACTATCATAATCATATTTAGAAAAGGAATAGGAGATAATGAAAATTGCATTACAAATTATTTTTTCTCTCGTAGTTAGATTGACAAGTAATCTAGAATAGTGATGATGAAACATGACATCTTCATTCCCATATAAACAAATTATACAACCTTCTTACCAACCTGATTTCTTCACTCAATTTCCCAAAGGAATAAAATGTAAAGATGATATTTTATCTAGTCTCAGGTTAAGAGGCTTCAACCAATATTTCAATTCAATCTGAGTAAAATAATTGGAAGCAATCTTCACTTCAACACACCCTCTCTAATTTCAAGAATGAGGTGCACTAACAAAACTTGTAGTATTTCAATTGAACATAAATGCTACCAATATTATTCAGTGAATGACCCTTTGCAAATCCCATCAAAAGGACCTTTATGTTAAAAATAGCAACAAGAAATCCTAATTTATTTTGTCCTTGAATTAAATTAGGAATTAAAGTGAATTTTTATTCTCATAACAAGTTGTAATAGTTAACTAAGTTAAATTAACTTAGTTGGCTCAGTAAATTTGAGTTGGAAGTCTATCTAGAGTAATATAGAGTGATTCCTATATTTTAGGGGTCCAGGTTGAGTTCTTTTGAGTTGTAATTAATTAACTTGGTCTAACTGAGTTAAAGTCATTTAAACTAGTTCAAACAGTTGGAGGAACTAGTAGGAGGTCCAATAGTGGGGACAAGCACTAGTGCAACTTCACTGCTCCACCAGTTAACTGAATATTCACTCATAAATAAATCATTCATGTTAGTTTTGAGGAAGGCCCAGTTGAGATTAGAGTTCATGGATAGTGCACTATCAGTTGTATAATTTTCTGAGTTGTACAAATGGTGCATGCAATTACTTTAGTGCCTATGGATGGATTGCGCAGTTATGGAGAAAGAATTTCCCATTTAAATATGGGCTAATTCTCTCAAGAATTGCGTGAGGAAGTAGGGGTTTGACAAGCAGCAGAATTAGCTAAGTGTTGGCATGAGTTGGCTTGTGAAGTAAAGAGAAATATTGTACTTGTACAAAGATTGTTCGAGTTGAACAAGCATTGTATTTTCTTCTCAGACCTTCTGGTTAATGCAATATAGATAGTCGAGGTTTTGAGCAGTTTCTTTCCCAGGAGAAATATTGTGTTATGTGCGATTGAAATTATTCCTTTTCTGCTTAGTGTTTTCATCGATCAAATTTTGTTTCTGTTGATCAGTAGAGTATATTCATGTATTATGTTTTATCATATCACATAAGTTGTTGAATATACAAGTAAAAATCTATACTTTAAAACTTCCACCATCTATGATACAATGACAACGAAAGATGTTGCATCTAGCTGGAATTGTTGTATGGAAATTGACTCCTCTACTTTCTACATGTCAATGTCATAAATAATTTTTTCAACTTATTAATGTTGTAAAGAATAAGGAAGTTCATGCAAGATCACCTGTCTCGCTAAATTTACAAATGGCATGCATGCCTCTTGCAACAATATCATTATTAGAAACTTTTGTCTATTTTTCGTGCTTCTATGAAACAACCATTCAGCATGGCATGAAATGGAGCAGACAGTATGGAACTTTCTATTGATTACAAACTATTTCATACTCTCCAATGAAGAAAAACAACAATATCTAAAGGAGGGTCTAAAGGATAGCCATATTGATGTAGAGGTTCCTATTTTTTCAAAATGGGAGAATATGATAAATCATTTCAAGATGCTTTTAGTGAAAATTCTAAAGTAATATCCAAGGGAGTAAATTCCTGCATGCATTTTCTACTCTAAGATATCAAGTCATTGATCATATGCTCCCCTCATTTCTTGTGTTTCCAGGATGCATACATAAGCTTCTCATGAATAGTATTATCATGTTTCCAGGAAAATTGGAGACTCCATTGGAGCAATTTCACTTCACCAAGGCCCCTGGAAACTTGAGATCGCAATAAATAAAGGTTTGATTTTCCATGTTTTGGAGAAGCTTCAAGTTATTCATGAATATTTGCATTTTATTCCACCATACAAACTACAAATGTTACTCAGATCTACTCCAAGATTTTCAAGTACACAAGTCGTAATACCTTCAACACCATTACTAAAATTTGGTAAAACATTTAAACCCCTGTGAGAAGAAAACAGTTTTGCGGGGGGGGCCTTACTGGTAAGTAGTTTCAATAGAGGGGGTGCGTAATTTACAAAGATTTTCCACATAACAAAAGGTGATCTGCATAAAAAAACAAAAATTGCAAACCCCCCCCCACCCTCACTTCTGTTAAACATTGAATAGCCTAGGGGATCCACAAACCGTTTATATAAGATTTCTTGATCTTAAGCATTAAACACTACATGTAATATATGTTATGTATTTTTCTACCAAGAACGAGAACCTGTTGTTGAGGAATGGCAACAAGAAATTCTAGTTTAATTTGTCCTTAAATTAAATTGAGAATTCAAATCGAATTCTATTCTCATAGAAACTTGTAAATAGATATTTAACTTTAATTAACTTAATTAGCTTAGGAATTTCAAGTTAGAAGTCTTTTTTATTCATGTATATGTCTCCCTAAGTTTTAAGGGTCCAATATGAGTTTAAATTGAGCTGGAAATTAGATCACTCAGTTTACTGAGCTAAGTTCAGTTAAATTAGTTCCAAACTGTTTTTGGAACAAATAGAGAGTTAACATACAGTTGGTGCACTAGTGCATCCACAAGTGTCACTCTAGTTAATTGTAGATTCCCTCATCAGAAACTCATGCATGTCAATTCGAAGAAATACCCAGTTGAGACTAGAGTGCAGGGACAGTGTACTATCAGTTATTTTATTTACCGGAGTGTAAATATCATGCATGCATCAAAGATTGATCCTATGTTTGTATTACACAGTTTTGGAAGCATGAATTCACTTTAAATACGGGTTATTCATTCTAGGAATTACGTAAGATATTAGGGGCTTGGAGAGTTGTTGAATAGACTAAGGATTTGGCTTGAGCTAGCTTGTGAGCTGAGAGAGTTGAGCATACTTTTGCGGAATTTTTCTAGTGAGAACAAGCTTTATATCTTCACTCATATTTCTAATATATGCAATACAGATAACGGGGTTTTGAGTAGTGCCTTTCCCCAGATACATCTTGTCTTATGTGCCATTGATTTATCTTCTTCTTGTTCATATTATTTTCATTGATTTATTGGCTTCCGTTGGTTGAAAGTAGAAGTAGATTATTGTCCTGTGCTTTAGTACATTGCATGACCTTGTGAATCTACATGATTTTCTACATGGTGCTAGAGTTGACAATAGTATACTAGAGGAGATTTTGAATTTTTTAGTTTTAGGTTAAAGGTGAAATTCGAATTTCCAATACATACTTCAAAATTGGTAGATGGCATTCTACGGTTTCTGTCTCGAGTATGCCTTGGAAGGTGGCTTGAATTTTATAGCCTAGAGGGACAAAATGGAGGCTATGCTAGAGGATAATGGCTTGAAGGAATTCATTAATCAAGAAATTCCTAAGCCAGTAGCATCGAATGCACAGAATTTGGCTGAATTGAAGAAGTGTGTGGCGAATGCGAGGTGGATAATCCTTGAGGGAGTTCAAGACCACATTGTCTTGAGTCTCCATGGCAAGGAAAATTTGTATTCTATGTGGAAAACATTGACAGACTTGTATCAGAACAGCAATGACTAAAGGAAATTGGCACTGAAGGACAAACTTTGAAAAATCAAAATGGATAAAGGCGAAACGATTCCAAAATACTTTACCACGTTCACTCAATGTCGTGATGAACTTGGAAGTGTTGGAATCATGGTTGCCAAATATGATATGGTGAGTCGTGCTCTTCTAGGACTCCCAAAGAGTTTGCATAGTAATCAGGACTTTGTCAATGGTCGGGAGAAGTTGTTGGATTAGGAACGACTATGGTCAAATTTGATGCAGGAGGATATCAGGAGGAACACTATGGATGACTCTTCATCAAAGACTGATGGTGAAGAGAATTGTGCCTTAGCGATTAAGTCGAAGAAGGGGAAAGGGAAAGCTTCCCATTCCAAAGAGGATTCTTATCATGGAGGTAAGAAGAAAGACGTTTCAAAATTTAAGTGCTTTCATGGTCATGATCTGGGCCATTTTGCTACAAATTCTCCACTCAAGAAGTCCAAGAAGAAGTCCTCAGGAGGAGCGGTGGGTGAGGCTTTGGCCTCTCAATTCGAATTGGAGTTTTCCCTCATTGCATTCATGGTGTCATCAATGGTGGGAATTTTATGGTACTTAGACAATGGAGCTTCATTCCACATGACTTGTGACAAAGAGTTATTCAGTGACCTGGAGGAGAAGGATCTCTAGATGCATATCGAGATGGGTGATGATGGGGAGTATAGTGTTACTGGATTCGGTGTGATTACTTTTGAGAGGGAGCATGGGGCTCCACTCACCTTGAAGAATGTTATGCATGTGTCCCGGCTAAAGAATAACTTGGTATCCATTGTCATGCTTGAGAATAGAGGTTATTATGTGATCTTCTCAAAAGGAAAGGCATTCCTTCGACACATAGCCACGGGTCAAGTAAAGAAGATAGGGATTTGGGTGAATAATCTTTATAAGCTAGAGTTAGAGGAGTGTGTTGCTTTGAGAACAAAAGCAGAAAGGGTGCAGAGTTGAGATGTTGGAGAGTTGTGGCATAGGCGATTGGGATACTTGCATCATGGTGTTTTAAAGATATTGCAATAGATCTCTATCTATCTTCTCAAAGGTATGCTTGAGAAAGTTCATACATGCAAGGGGTGTACTTTGGGAAAATACACCAAGTTTTCCTTTCATGACAGGGACAGTCAAGCAGAGGCTATTCTAGAGTGATTCCATTCAGATGTGTGTGGACCATTCTCGACAGCATCCATGGTCAAGCACAGGTATTATGTTATATTTGTTGATTACTATTCTCATAAATGTTGGATATTTTTCATGTAGAAAAAAGATCAAACTCTCACAAAGTTGTGTGAGTTTAAAGCATTGGTGGAGAAAGAGTCGGGCAAAAAGGTTAAAACTCTATGTAGTGATATCAGTGGTGAGTATGTCTCAAACGAGTTTAAGAAATTTTTTTGCAACATAAGGGATTAAAGGGGAGAAGACGGCACCCCATATCCCTCGGCAAAATGGGGTGGCTGAGAGGAAGAATAGAATCATAGTAGGGGTAGCGAGGGCAATGTTTCATCATCAAGGCCTACCACTACACTTGTGGGCTGAGGCATGCAACACAACGGTTTATGTTCAGAACTATAGCCCACATCAGATACTTGAGATGAAGACACTAGAGGAGGATTATTCTGGTAAGAGGCCAGATGTTGGTCACTTATGGATTTTTGGGTCATCAGTATATTTCCATGTGAACAAAGATGCACAGAAGAAGCTTGAGCCTACAACAAAGTTTGGGATAGTTTTCGGGTACACTAATACAACTCACAACTATAGGGTGTACTTTTCGACCAACAGGATGATAGTGGTTCACAGGGATGTCAAATTCGATGAGGAGAAGGTCATGTGAGTTTCCCTTGAGAGAGATCTTGAGCTACATGCGGATGAGGATCTTTTAGCTCCTAAAGTTGAGGAGCCTCAGATTGATGTTAAGCAGCCACATACAAAGGATTTGGGAGTGGAGACATCCACTCAGGCAAAGTCTTCCAGAGAGAGAAGAAATCGCACCAGAGAGGCTGATCGATTGTTCCATGATGCATGGGAGAATGTGGGAGCACCCACTTCTCAGCACAGGCAAAAGAGGTCACCTGAGAGGTACACTAGACGCATGGCTCTTATGGGTGAATGTGTTGTGAGAGAGCCATCTTCCTTTAAGGAAGCAGTGCAACAACCGGTTTGGGTTGATGGCATGGTGGAGTATGACTCCATAGTTCGTAACAGTGTTTGGGATGTGGTCCTGAGACCGGAGGACAAGTCAGTGGTGAGCTCTCGTTGGCTTTACAAGGTAAAGCAAGCTGCATATGGTAGTGTGGAGAAGCATAAGGCTAGATTTGTGGCCTGTGGCTTTTCACAGGTAGAGGGGATTGACTATGATGAGACCTTTTCTCCTATTGCAAGGTACTCGTCAATCAGATCTATATTGGCACTATCAACACAGATGGGTTGGAAGATACATCAGATGGATGTGAAGATAGCCTTCCTTAATGGCATGATTGAGGAAGAGGTGTACATAGATCAGCCTAAAGGTTTTGAGACCTTTAACCGTGAGTCGCATCTGTTCGAGCTCAAGAGAGCATTGTATGGGTTGAAGCAAGCACCCAGTGCTTGGTACACCAGGATAGATAACTACTTCACCAGGTTGGGCTTCACGAATAGTGAAGCAGATGGAAACTTGTACAACATAGTGGTGAAAGGTAAATTGTTGACCATTCTACTCTATTTTGATGATCTCATATTGGCAGGTGATGATTAGTTGATCAAGTCTTACAAGGAGGACCTTACAAGAGTGTTTCGCGTGAAATCACCCTAGGGCTTTGGGTTAGAACCCCAACAGAGCAGAAGCAAACTACAACAAGAAATACTCAAACAGCTCAGGCAAGATGCTTATATTATCAAACTACGTAAGAGTGATCATACCTGGATTTCCTTCATTTGAGTAGGTTTCGCAGGGTTCAGACCCTCTGCAACTCCCAATGTTCTTCAAACCTGAAAATCATTCAATTCGAACATACATAGTAGTATAGAAGTAAAGCATATTCATGAAATTGAATTTATATCATATAAACAAATGATTGATCATACATCAAAATGACATTCATATATGAATTAAAACATAATTTGATGCATAGACATAGTTAATTTCAAAAACAAGACATCATTTCTTTTATTGAAATAAGCTATAAATAACATGGAGAGAATTCACCTAAGTCTTTCTCTGGCTCCAAGCGGAACCATCCTCCAAATTCATCCTATCCCAGCCTTCAACAATCTTCTTCCATCACCAACACCATGATATCTCAAGCAAAAGGAAGGATATCTATAATCAAGGAAACAAGGGTTTCCTGAAGCTTGGGGAAGTGCATGAGGCACAGGGATTCATTAGACTCAGTCAGGGATAATCTTAGTATAATAACTCTATCTCTTCTCCTTCTTAAGCCCTTCCCATATAGGTCTATTTATACGTCTCCCAATTAGTTTTTTAGTTGGGAAACAGTTGGGCCACGGGCAATAGGAGGTAATCAATAGGTAAAACTCATGAACTCCACCCAAAATTAAGGAAATTTAATTTTTTAAGTGTTTTAATACATATACGCAGGTTGGGTATTGACTGACCCACGTGTACATGCTTTAGCTCAGGGCAAAGTAGCATATAGGGAATAAAACATTGTTTTTTATATATTTGGACCAAGTCTAGAAGGAGGGGTTGCCCTAGGCCATAAACAAAGCATCATATATACCAAGAGTGGTAAATGGTGCTATAATAGATGCCCCCTAATATATGAGGTTAGAAGGGGTACATGATGGCCGAAATGTATTAAGTGTATGGAAAGAATCATGCTGAGACTGAGAAGGACTTCACCAGAATTCGGCCTTCCAAATCATCAAAAAAGATTAGAAAGAAACTGTTGTCTGGGCGGGCATACCCATGCTCAGAGAAAGTAAAGCATGTCCGCATATCAATTACAAGTGGATCCAATATGTATACTAGTATAAAGGAACTGAAAGTACATAATGGATCATCTGATCGTGATCGAAAATTACATGTCTGAATATCACATATAAGAAGATGATCAATGATGCTGCAGGATGAAGCTGATCACTAATGTTAAAAATTGATCCCAATAGTACCAAATGAACATGATGGAATAAAATGATACTACATCACAACTCGGATGCTAGCATATAAGATGTCGTTGTGAAGAACTACAACATATAAGGTGGATGGTGTCAACTAGCAGCCACAGGAGCAACTAACAAGTCAACCAAAACATGCTGATGCAACTCAGGGTCTTCACCGACCGCCGCGTTACATTTCTACACAATGGGAATGAATGATCTGAGTCCAACCATGTGAGAATCATTTGATTACCAATCATTGGTGTATACCATTAACAAACGCAAGAATACTCACTGATAATGATAATGAGAGTCAAGGTACCCAGTACAATCTAATAAGTGCAAATGAATGAGCTAAAGTCAAATACTTGAAAGAATCTATCAATCAGGAGACAATGATGGTTTCCCACTATCAATAGAAAAGGAATATGCCAATGATGACTACAAACCCCAAGGTACTACAAAATGGACTCTAGATCTTTTCCCTAGAGCAAAATGAGTTGTAGTCGATAGGAAAAGATCCGCTAGAAGGAAGGCATTAAGGCATCCTTCATCAATCTAGCGCGACTGTAACCCGTAGGCCAATAATGTGGAAGGAATCAGATGAAAAAGATGTAGTAACCCAACCGAAGCATGTTTCTGGCATACACAAGAAGTATCCTCTGAACCAACCAATAATGAAAGCTGACACAGAGGCGAGGAATCCACCAATAGGATCAAATGGAAACCAAGGGACTGCACGAATCCCAATATGTGATAATGAAAACTGATCTCAATCACAAGAAAAACCACTCAGTCAAAGACCCATGATACTGATCGATGTTGAGCACAAGGTGACCTATCAATAATGAAATAGGGCTAGGGTGCGGCTCTAGATCTACCCTCAGAGCAATTTGTCGTAGTAGATAAGGACAAGACCTACTAGCAAGAAGTCAATGGAGAACTTCTCAAACTTGCATGAGCAAAGGACCAATATAACTGATGTGATGACAAACATGACACTCATAACCAGGGATGGCCAACTGAAAAAATGTTCAAGAGACACCGCAGAGAGGCTGACTCAGTTTTACTTCCCTTGAACAAAAGCACAACTCAATGATGACTATATGGCAGCATATGATAACTTTGTATAAGTTTGTCATGTAAGAGGCGTAAGCAAACTCTCCATATTATTGGAAGAGGTAACCAATCGGAGGAGTACTGACTCACTAACAAGGTTAAGGCGCTCCTAATTCAAACTATATCCCACCCCAATGGAGGAGAGACTTTCTTTTGAGTGCTTTGTTCAAGGGTGACACGACTGACTCTAGCTGCCAACAAAATATGGAAATGTCATCCCATTCCTGCTCTTTTTGGAATATATAATTTTTTGTCTTTTTCTTTAAGCTGGAAAAGGAATAAAAGAATGTTATAGTACAGTGGAAAGAACGAGTGTCATAGAAACAGATGATCTAGTTCCTGGGAGGGGAACATTCCTATGCTCAATGCAGGAAGGCGAAACTAGTCAAGGACACTCAAAGGGATGTTGTTTCCATGAGTAAAAGGATGTGTCAAGTTGCAAAAGCTAAGTGATTGCATGGTTGACTTTGCAGAAGACATGGTCAAATAAGTGGCTTAAACACAAGTCCAAGTGAAGCTCGCTCAAGGCCAAAAGGTGTAAATAGTCAAAATGCAATGTAGTAGTACAACTCAACACAAAGGATCCTCTAGGGTATAAGGCCAGAAATTAGCACGGAAGAAAGGAGAATGAGTCTTCAATGCATCAATCATGGCGGGACTAAAGAGGACTCCCCAACCTACTCAGTATAGCAGCATGGGAAACCAATGTCATCAAGGATCTAACTAAGTTGCCCATGTAAAGGATGGCTCTACCATTGCATCATGATTTAAAAAAAATCAGCAAGTGAAAATGGTTTGTTGACCAAGATATGATGGGGTCGACCCTACAGCTAATGTATCACTGAATGGAGGCTAGTATGCAAGTTGCAGCGGAAAATGGTTTTCCCTAACCTAAATTCCAATGAGAGAACGATACCTACCATGATGGGTCAGTGGTCATGGGACTGAAACAACATCTTGAAGAAGTCTCCAAAATTTCCTTTAAAAACTCTCGATAATCTAAGCCCATAGGTCAAAAAATCCATGAGACAAAAATCAATTTTTGAAAAAATCTTTTGCAATTTCAAAGTTATATAATGACTTTTGGACTCACAATTTTTTCATTTCTGTTTGGAGCAAAGAACTATGGAGCAAAACTAAGCAAGCTTTCCTCTGAACAATTGGACCATTCGAATCACCCCAAAGTCTCCAGGTAATCCTCAAATCCTACTTGTAATTATTTATGATAATTTTTAAAAGTTTTTTCAAAGTTTTGACTGTGGGAAACTATGCCCAAAAATTCAACTCTACATACACACAGGTTGGATGTGAGTAGCCTGCATATACAACGGCCCTACACGCGACTGTGTGCAAAGGGAACCCGCGTGTACGTGAGTTAAAGTTTTAACATATAAATTAACGGTTGAAACTTCAATTTTTTGCAGGATGACTATCACTTGGAGAGAAAGAGAGCATACCACCATAGATAATGAGGTAATGAATGATCAAAATGTATTGGATGCTCTAAGAGACTATGGCTTACTCAAATTCTTCAAAATGCCAAATATGAAATCCAATACGCGCTTGCTAGAAATTTTGATCCACTATTGCAGTGCAGAGGACGATGCTTTCATGATCGACCAGATGCCTCTACGGATTGAGGTCGAAGATATCTATTTCATTACCGGTCTCTCCCAAAGAGGGGAGGTCATGCACTCAACAGGCAGGACGAGAGGTAGTCTTTCGGTGGAAGACTATGTCCATATATATTGTCCTGGACATCCAGAGAAGATTGGGAGTCAAATTCCAATCAAACATGTGGAAAGTCTATCCTTGAGGATTTTTCTATTTACCATTGCACGGGTAAATGGGTCAGCTTCCCTACATTAGGCGTCATGAGTATCTATGAGCCTGGCAGTGGAATGTCTTACCACAGTATTTGACTGGTGCATGCCTCTTCTGACTAACATGAAGAGTCAATTGACCTCTATACAGAAGGGTCAAACAAATAATTTTGGATATGGAACCATCTTGTGTTCATTCTTCTTCGAGAAGGTACCTGGGGTATGTCCCAAAGTATCAGTGTCCATCAACAGTCCTAGAGATCCATGAATCGGTAGATGGGCAGACCTGATGAAGTGCCTTGTGGGTGGTGACGTGCCCAGAATGACCTTTGATGATGATTTTTTCACCTAGTCGGGTCAACAAATCATCGCGGTCGATGACTACCCATATGCCGGCATGGATTTCCGAGAAGATCCAGACTTAGTGTTACCACCAAATGAGGCATGGGGAGACATAGGGTAACAATTTTTAAGTTTTTGTGATTTTTTTTTTGGATTTTTTAATATGAGATGAACTTAAAAAATATTTTTGATGATACAAAATACTGACAAAATATAATGACCATGTTCCAGATGTGGGTCCAATGAGACCTGATGGATTTCTGAGGCATAGGTATTGTAGAAGAGGGGCGAAGAGGCAGCAGCCAAGATAGAGAGAGTCTCCTTTATGCTATTCAGAGAAACTTTGTGAGACTAACTCACCAGGTACCTATGATAGATGTAGAGGATATGCCTAAGGAGATGCAACACCATGTGGTAGGGGTACCATAGGACTAGGTCCGTATACTTCGGCATGTAGCCAACATTGTGGTTAACTTTTTACCCGCCCATCCTGAGCTAGCTCGATAGATAGATCTATGTATGACTGGACATGATTATGGGCATAAGCCCAAATTTTGAGGGCATCCTGTCCCAATTTTGTATATTATTTTTGAACACTCCATCTATATACCGGCGATTTTATGATATATATATATATATATATATATATATATTCAATTTTATTTAATTTGATGAATGATTAATGTGTTAATCTAATGCTTGATTAGCAATAGACTCTGCTAATGAATTCTTAGATCGTGGAATGTGAGCATATGTGATACAAATAAATGATCGTTGCAACACTCTCACTCTCAAAAATTGGCGATATAAATAAGGATCGCGAACCTGATAAGTGTTATTTAACTGCGACACCACCAGTTGTGAATCTAGATAAACTACTAATGAATTAATACCATAAGATATTGCTTTGGATAGTAAATTAAGAATGACAGTATATTCAGCAATGTTGTTTGAAGCAGGGCCAATATATACTCTCCTCGACGCCATCAACTGGTTAGATGGATAATAAATCACCCAAGCTGCGGAAGCAAGATTCTAAGTTTTCCTACTTGCACCATCAGCGAATCCGAAATATATCGAATCGTCCATCAATAACTGCCAAAGCAGATAAAAAAATGTTGATATCACAAAATTCCAGACAGATATGTACAAAGATACAATATGTACAAACAATCAATTGTTCGGCCGAAGCCTAAGAAAAATAATTCTTAAGGTAGAGCCCATTTCTAGGCTCTGCCAGCTTGTTCCCTTTAAAGTCGGGACCATACAACATAGATTTGAACTTGCCTACCCCGGGGCATCTTTGTCTTGGTCATAGACTAAGACAAGGTCGCCTTCAAAAAAAACCCGAGGATGGACAACTTTATCATATTGAGTTTTAATCCTCTTCTTATGGGTTTTGTTTATAATGACTGCATCTCAACGCTGCTCATCAAGATGTTCCAAATGAACAAGGCATTCTTCAAGACTAGATGTCTCCGGAAGAAGTTCTACAACTAGCTTAAGGGACAAAATTTCACATTCGATAGGGAAAATAGATTCCAACCTGTAAATTAGTTGAAAAGAAGTAAAACCAGTGGCAGTCTTAACTGAGGTTTGGTATGCCAAAAGTGCTGGATACAACATGATGTGCCAATTGGACCGGGTTTTATCAATTGTCCTTTGAAGGATGGTCTTAAGGGACTTATTGATGGCTTCAACCTACCCAATGGCCTGAGGATAATATGGAGATGAATGCTCCAGCCGGAAGCCCAACTTGAGAGCCAATTCGGTCCTCAGTTGATTTTGGAAGTGACTGCCATGGTCAATGACAATCTATCTTGGCATACCAAATCGTGAAATAACTTGGTTGAAGAGAAATAAGGTTGTTGTCTCACTATCATTTTTGAAAGTAGGCATGGCCTCAACCAACTTCATAAAGTAGTCTACGGCCACAATGATGTACTTATGATTCCCTCCCGAAGGCGGATTACAAGTAGTAAAATCAATGCCCTACTTCGTAAATGGACCGACAGTGATAACAAGAAAAAGTGGAGCTGGATGCACGCGCATTTTCCAAGTATAAAATTGACAAGGATGGCAACGTTTGACCGCTTCAATACAGTCTTTGAATATTGAACGCCAAAAGTATCCTACTCACAAAATTTTCTGGGTTGTTGCAAGCCCTAATAGATGACTGCCACAAGCTCCACTGTAATGCCTAAGTATTGAGTCAACCCCTCTGCGATATAATTTATCACCAATAATAACATAATTTTTGGCAAGGTGACATAACTTTCAACACTCATCTTTGGAAAAAGCAGGTGGAAACTTCGAAGTCTGGAGATATATAATGATATCTCCGTACTAGGGATCCTGTGAAGAAATGAGGAATAAATGTTCGTCGGGAAAATTTTCTTCATAAACAATAGCTTCCTCACAAGGCAGCTCCGAAATCAATTCTGCAAAAACTAATGACTTCTTAGATTTAGCTGACAAGACTTCGAGATCGAACTCTTGCAAAATAACAATCCATTGATTATACTTTCCCCCAATCACTCGCCTACTGAGGACAAACTGAAAAGGATAGGCAACCGCTAAGACGAACGTTTTGTGAAGTAGAATGTAAAGACGAAACCATTGAACAGCATGGACAGCTACCAAGGCCAATTTCTCGATGGAAAAATAGTTTAGCTCAAGTCCTACTAAGCCTCGACTCAAGTAGTAGATCACATGCTCATTGAAAGCATCATCCTCCTAAACCAGAACCATACCGATGGTTGATTCTGCCGTAGCAGGATACAAAAGGATATCTCTGCCATAATCTGGTGGACTCAATAATGGAGCAGAGGTTAATGTTTTTTCAAAGCATCAAAATATCATTGCACGAAATCGTCCCACAAGAATGGAACTCCTTTCTTAAGAAAATGCATAAATCCTTTGGTAATCTCGGCGTAATTTTCTATAAATCTCCTCAAGAAATTTGCCTTTCCTTGGAGACTTTGAAGTTGACGAATGGAAGACAGGGGAGGCAACTAAATTATTGCCTCAACCTTGAAAGAATCAAATCGAATCCCTTCAGTTGATACAATGAATCCTAACAGTCGACTGGATGTGCCCACAAAAACACACTTATTCAAATTCAACTAGATTTTATAAAAACGACATCTCTCAAAAACTAACCAAAGGTGCCTGGGATGATCAATTCTCTTGCGAGAATGAGTAGCTAAGTCATCTAAGTATGCTTCGATAACATGTTTGATGTCGTGGAAAACATAAGACATGGCCTGCTTAAAAGTAGCTCCAGCATTTTTAAGGCCAAAAGGCATCTTCTTGTACGAAAACATTCCTCAAGGACAAATAAAGGTTGTCTTGTGCTGATCCTCTGGACGGGTAGTAATTTGATTGTAACCAGAGAATCCATCCATTAATGAAAAAATTTCATTTCCCACACATTCATCAACAATTTTATCAATAAAATGCATGGGGTAATTATCTTTTGGACAAGCTTTATTTAAATCCCTAAAGTCAAAATATACTCAGATTGTTCCTTGCTTGTTATCTACCGAGACTAGGTTGGAAACCCACTCAATTAGAGGAACAAGGTATATGAAACCCGCCTTAAGCAGCTTTTCAACTTTAGATTTAATATTTTTTGCTTTTCGAGGATTGACCGGTCGAATTTTTTGACAAATAGGTTTGGCGTTTTCGTATGTCTTGATCTCATTATGGACTATAGATGGATAAATTCCAGGAATTTCCTCATAAGACCAAGCAAACACATCTCAAAATTCTATAAAGATATCGGTGTAGATTTGAATTTCTTCAGGGAACAGTCAACTCCGATGAAGAAATTTTCAATTATGTTAGGATTCCTAGGGATGTTCACAGGTACAGTTCATGAGATAACCGACATGTTACCTTCTGCAGAAAATTGTGCTGGAGCCAAAGGGTTTGAAACTATATAAGCATCACTAGTAGACAGATTGGACAAACTAGATTCAACTTCACACAATGGAGGGAGAAAACATGAATGATGATGTAAATCATCCCATGGTCGATCTACACCCATCATTACTTTCAAAATTGCTTCTTCAGATGGTAAGACTGTATCCAAGCAATCCAAAGCTGAAGTAGAATCGAGGGTCCAAACCGGAGCTAGATCGCCATCTAACTCCTCTAGCGAAAAAGGAGTGGGACGATTGTCTGCAGAGTTAATGATAGATTGATAAGCGAGTTCCATTACAGACATGGGAAATGCCATTCCACCTACCTGCCCTCCATCTAATGTGGTGATAGATGAAGGTAAGGGCCAAGGGTCCGAAAAATAACGAGTTTGAAAGAACTCTTTCCGAGAATGTCCCCTAGAGGATTAAATCGCATTAATTCTAGTTGTAGGAACAGGAAGGTCGCATATACCCATGAAGAAGAGTACATCCCAACTCCTATATTCTCAATAGGTTGATGGGGATTGTCCACCAATGGAACAATAGAATCCGAAGTTGTGAGAGAGTCACCTGGAGAATAATCTAACTGATCAACTCTAACAATCCTCCCCTAATGAGCAAAACAGAGGATGTGGAATGATAAGGAAACTGTGGCATCCATATCGTAAATCCAATTCCTACCTAAGAAGAGGTTATAATCTAGGTTCGCATCGACGATTTCTACCTCAATATTCACTACCTTTCCCCCAAAACAGATAGGAAAGGTCAGGATAATCTCGTGCGGCCTATGAGAGTGTCCATCAAATGTCGTCAAAAGAGTCGGTGAAGGAGTAGCTGAAGGAGATCCAATGGCCTTCCAACATTTCATAGACATCATGCATGTGGAAGCTCCCTCATCTATAACAGTCCGAAAAATATTGGTCTTTCAGTATGTGGACTTTATCTGGAAAGCCATATGGTGAGGAAGTCTCTTTTTGACATTCAACATATCAAAAGTGAGCACTAAATAATTCTTTGGATCTACTGCGCTGATTGCCGAAAGCAAAGCACTTCTCTAAGCAAGGCATGATTGGATTACCTCCAATGCTGACATAGCACAAGGACTTTGAGCCAGATCTTCTACAATCGAGTAGTTCTGGGCTACCCTAGCATTAGGGTTAATAGTCAAGTGCTTTGCAGAGCCTTTCGATATCTGAGGTATAGACTCAACAGAGGTCTGCTCAATATGAAGTGGTTCAGTGGCTTCAAGAACATATTTAGCCTTAGATGTTTCTGATTCATCATATTCGTGTGCTTGTGTAGCGATGTCGATATGAGAGCTCATCATATAAAAATTTGATGAATTTTCCCCTTCTTGGTTGCCACCAGCGGAGGTACCAACATTCGAATTCGTGCCAACAAGTAATTGTTGCCCTTGGGGAAAGGGTTAGTCATAACAACTTGGGAGCTAGAGGACCCTCACTATACTAATAAGCGTTGAGTGTCATGCATCTTAGGGCAGAGGTGAGTCAATTGATCTCCATTGCATAACTTGCATGGAAATTTTACCTTTTTCTTGGACTCTTTCCTACCCTCTTCGGCATCCTTGACGGGTTTTTTTGCATTGCCTTTTCCTTCTTAGTTCTTCTTCTTACCTTGTCCCTTCCTCTTCCCATTAGATTACTGATTTCCTTTGGGTTTAGTGGTCTAGATGGCATTTATAGAGGCAGGTTGGGAAGGTGTAGGTACAAACGGTGTTGCTTGGGTATAAGAAGTAGCTTGTAGAGACAACTATTGTAACTAATTCAATAGGTTCACCGCGTTAACATCAATCGATCCGACTATACCATTGGCATGGGGACCTGGTTTCAGTTTGGCTAAATTGGCCTGTTAGCTCTACCACATACTTTGACATTTTAAGGGTAAAATACAGGCCTACCCGTGTTGTTCATGCTCAAAGAGGACTCACATCAGTCATCGTTCTCATTCTCCTTCACCCTGCTTACACTCGCATAACCCCCGCTACCTCCGTTTTGCCTCTAAAACCCTGTATAAGCTCATGCTCCATCAAGCCCTCGAGCACGGAGCTCAAACCATCATGTGACCCTGTCCACATGACTCCGTGCTCCCGTGACCCTTCCTCACCTTTAAGCCATGGCCACTCACTCTTCCTGCCAATCCAAAGACCCTCCTGTCACATCAATCGAACCAATCCCCGCAATTAATACCCACCATTCGATCGCATCACCCATGATCAGACGATGATCGCATCCCCCGCGCCCGCAAAACAATCACATGTTAACTCGCGATAAAAGCAGTTTCCATGTTTCCCCGCCACCACGCGTCGCCCTCCGAGTGGTATCGCTCCCCCGCATACGATTACCGCCTGACCCTCCACGGTGGTGCGATCAATACCGCCCACCACTGCAACCGCTCATTCCTGCTTGTTAACCCCTGCGTATCTCCTCCGCCTGGCGGCCATTGGATCTGCCCACCCAAGATCCAACAGCCTATGATCACCCTTCTCCCATATCTCCTGATATCTTCTGCAAACCAATCCCCGCCATCGATCTGCCCAATCCAACGGCCGATTTTCCCTCTCCATTCGACCCGATTATTCACGTCCCTTAACTGCTCCGTGCACCCGAAGGATGGATGTAACCAGTTCCCAGTACCGCTTGTAATAGATCCTCAACCACCATATTCAAGAGGCAATATGGCCGAGAAGGAAAGGTACAAAGCCGAGCAGGTAAATGCATTCAATGGTTATGGGATTGCATCCCATATAATAGTCCACCTGCCTAAGAAGGATAGCAGAGCACCTGAGAAGATCGAATTTGTTCACTGAAGCAGGCAAATTGCACCAGAGACTCCATTAGATAGTTAAAGCAGTTGGTGGTCAATTATGACCCCTCCACGGCTAGAATAGCAGAACGTCTTTGTAATGAAACTCTATATATACCCAAAAAATAGATGTAATCAGGGTTGATGGTTGTTGTTTTGATGTAAGGTTCAACTTCTCGAGACTATAACTACTTTGATACTTGCAGCGTCTCGTCTTCATTTTCCGCTAATACAAGCTTCTTTTGTTGTTAATTTCTCACTTTCAATTTCTATTTTGTTCTAGGCTGTACTTGATATGCATTTTTCTTGAACTCTTGATGTTTATCATTAGAGGAGCTGTCATCCTACCTCTATGTTTAATTCTTGCATGTATCAGTGAATGTGTTAATCAGGCTTCTTTTCACTTAGTGACAGAGAGCTGTCATCCTGTCGGTACACTAGGGAATTAGATTTGCAGACCTTTTCACTGGTTGCAACCGGCCATCACAGGATCCTGTGCATCTATTGGTGTGGTTAGTATTCTCCATATTCACCCAATCCTTAAACTATGAGTAATTTGTGGTCTAAAGCCTTGTAGTCTGGGGGTGTTCACGCATTTCTGGAGTCAAGAAAAGTAGAAGTGGTTATCTGGCTTGAACAAGCATCATTCCTTCCATTCATCCATTTCCAACATTGAGTTGAGTTTGTAATGTTCCTGATCATCTCCGAGCTACAACCTAGGATAGTTTCTTGGGGTGATAACATTGATTGGCACCATTGCCAGGGACAGGAGATTGAAGCTCAGCTTCCCTAGGAGAACGACAGAGTTCCATGCTTTGATGATAGACAAGGTCTGGACACATTTATGGTTGTAATCATCTATCTGGCGACTCTACTAGAGGACCAAACTTTGGTGACTCCACATTACAGTTCCAGCTCAGTTTGTGAGGCATACTTGGAGAAATCCTCAAAAATCACTAGCTAACCCAGTGCCTGACCCTGAGAAGATTGCTAAGCAGAAGAAAACTTCACAGAAAGGAGCATCAGGATCAGGTAAGTCTAAGAAATCTTATGCATCTCTGAAAGAAAATATTATAGCTAAGGATATACAGTTTGAAGATCTAGAGCCTAGCAATGTTAGTAAAGAAATACCTTCAGATTCATAAAGCTCCTTGTTCAGTCATTTCCCCTTTGGATCTCAGTCCAAAGAAAGTCTCCCATACAGTCCATCATATTCCTTTCTTTCTGTCATCTATTTCATTACTTCCTACCATTCAATCTGCCAGTATCCTTCCACCCATCCCAGTCATGGCAGGCCAGCAAGCTCCCACGAAGATGGAAAGAATTATAGTTGCTAGGTATGGACCCCTGGTCTTGCCTGTTCCTTTGAATGCTATGCCTACAAGAGAATGTCAGAAATACATGCCTAAATTCACTGGTACGGAGGGAGTAACAGCTGAAGAACACCTCGCATCTTTTTATAGTTATGCTGATAACTTGGATATTAGTGAATATGATGTGTGGATGAGAGTGTTTGTTTAGAGCCTTGATGGAGAGGCTAGGAAATGGTTCAGAGAATTGCCCCATAGGTCTATTTCTGATACTGAAGCCTTAGATGATGCATTCCTGAAGCAATGGGGGGATAGAAAAGATCTGCTCTATTACCATACTAAGTTTGGTAACCTAAAGAAGGAGAATCGGGAATCATTACCTAATTTTAATAAAAGATTTAACCGTATGTATAGTAAGATACCAACTGAAGTAAATCCTACCCCCACCTATGCCAAACTCACTTATACCAATGCTTTTGACTCGGATTTCTACCTGCTTTTGAGAGAAAGAAGATGTGCCACTCTAGCTGATATGTAAGATGTAGCACTAGAGGTGGAATCAAATATTATGGCTGTAGAAAAGCTTAAAATTCATGCTGATAGAAGGAGGCAGAGAGGTGAGGCTTCTTCTTCCTCTGCTTCATCTTCAAAACCTAAATTAGATAAGATGACTAAAATTATAGAGTCATTGACTGCTGAGATATCTAAGCTGAAAGTTGAGAAGAGTTCTGGGAAAACAAGGTTTCAAAACGCATTTGCTCCAAGAAATCCAAATCCATTCAGAAGAGAAAATGAACAGTTACAAATCATTCAGATGGGTAAAGAAACAAATGAAGAACAGAGAGTTAAGGCTCCTTTCAAAAATGTAGTCATGGAGGAGGAGCATTTTGAAGAAGAGAATGAAATTCATTGCATGGAAGATAGAGGCAGTGCTGCCTTTTTTACGTTGGCCGCATATGAAGAATCATTATTACAGGACCAAACTAGTCAAGAGTGGGACAGAGAGGCTGTTTTGTAGATTGGTGAACAACAAATATATAATCTGAGGTAAAAAGCAAACAATGTCAAGGAGAACCTTGCCCAAAGAGTTGCTGCTCAAACAGAACAACAGAATATCAGACAGAAAAGACCAACAACTAATCCAGTCATCCTCAAAGCACCAGCCCAAGAGGTAAGAGGTCCTGATAGGATCCCTTCCCCTTTCAGCTTTGAGCCAGAAGTCCAGAAGTTAAAAGTATGTGTACCTCTGATAGAACTAGCAAAGAGTGAAGTTTTTAGAAAGCCTATCCTTGAGGCTCTTGAGTTGAAAGCCTCACAAACCCCCTCTGACTATGTCAATTTGCAAGATGATAAGCCCGCAGTTATGCTTAGTCCAATGATCGAACCTACTGATAATAATTCCCCATCATTTTATGTCTCCTTTGATCATTCATGACAAAATCCTCCACAATTTCCTGCTAGACACAGGGGCTAGCCACAATTTGATGCCTAAAGATGTCATGGAAGAGTTAGACCTTGATATCACTAGAACATATCATGACTTATTCTCATTTGATTCAAGAAAGGTAAAATGCCTAGGATTAATCAAATGCCTGGCCATTACCCTAACTCAGTTGCCCATGAAGAGCATAATCATCGATATTGTGGTAGCATATGTCCCTCCTAAGTTTGGCATGCTGCTATCTAGAGGATGGATTAAGAGACTAGGTGGGACACTACAGAATGATCTATCTTATGCCATTGTCCCAGTTTTTGGAGGAGAAAGCAAGAGATTGTACAGAGAAGCACAACTGGCCTACATCATCAGTGATGAGAAGAACCCTTCTAATCATCCCATATATGCTGTGGACACTGATTTTGGAGCTTGTATCCTCCAAATTGAAGAATCCCAGAAGGCCTCAATGCAGATCAAGAAACCAACAAATCAGGCCAAGGGAGAGCAAGGAGGTCTAGTTTGGGAGATGTTCTTTGATGGAGCATGTTCTAGGGATACCGTAGGAGCAGGGGTGGTGTTGATATCTCCAGAACAAGAAAGCACACATCTGTCTTTTAAGCTGGCTTTTCAAGTCACAAATAATATAGCAGAGTATGAGACCCTGCTATTGGGCCTTAATGCAGCTAAAGACAGAGGAATCAGAAACATAAAGGTGTTTGGAGATGCTGATCTTATCATTCAGCAAGTAAACAGAAAATTTCAAGCAAAGCACCCAAGGCTGAAAGCATACAGAGATGAGGTATGGAGACTTAAAGATTCTTTTGATAATTTTTGTATCTCATATATCCCCAGAGTAAAAAACAACTTGCCGATTCCCTTGCTATGTCTGCTCGCATGTTTATCCCTCCCATGCCTCCCAGACTAGTTTATGAAGTTCAGATGAAATACAGACCATCCTTGCCTGATAATGTCCATCATTGGAAAGTTTTTGAAGATGATGATGAAGTGAATAGATTTTTGCAAGTCATTGAGGAATTTTCTGAAATGCAAATTGACCAAGAGAATGAAGCCTTGGAAGAAAGTCCCCAATCCCAGCTTAGAAACAAAATTGGCAAAGATAGCATTGTCCAACTGCCCAGCAATCATATACCTAAGGGTCTGGTTCCATTAGAAAAGTTGTTTGACCAAAACGATGTGCCTTATAAGGCTACCCAAAAAGAAGACCAATCTGCAGTCTGTAAGCATAATATAGGGAGTCCAGATCAGCCAAGATATATAAATTTGTCCACTCATCTGTCTGCTGCCCATAGTGCTGAATACTGCAATTTAATGAAGCAATTTGTTGATGTCTTTGCCTGGGAGTATAGTGACCTGAAAACATATGACAAAAATATCATCCAGCATAAAATCCATTTAGAGAAAGACACGATCCCTTTTAAGCAGAAGTTGAGACCAATAAATCCTTTTCTCCTCTGTTTGATTGAAAAAGAAATAAAGAAGTTACTAGCTACCAAAATCATAGTTCCTCTCAGATATTCAAAGTGGGTAGCCAACCTAGTAGTGGTAAGGAAGAAAAGTGGAGAAATCAAACTCTGTGTTGATTTCAGAAACTTGAACAAATGCTCTAAAAAAGACAACTATCCTCTGCCCAAGATGGAGCATTTGCTGCAAAAGGTCTCAGGAGCCAAAGTGATGTCTTTCCTGGATGGATTTTCAGGCTATAACCAGGTTGCTATACATCTAGATGACCAAGAGAAGATTTCATTCACCACTCCTTGGGGCACTTTTATGTATTCCAAGATGCCTTTTGGACTGATGAATGATGGAGCCACCTTTCAGAGAGCTATGGATATAGCATTTGTGGGAGAGAAGGATATGTTCGTCTTATCTACTTAGACGATATAACAGTGTACTCCAACAACCATCAAGACCATTTACAACATTTAAAGAAAGTATTCCTGAAGTGCAGAAGGTTTGGAATTTCAATCAATCCTAAAAAATCACAGTTTGCTTTAGAAGAAGGTAAGCTATTAGGAAATGTTGTTTCTGCTGCAGGTTTTAGAATTGACCCAGAAAGAGTAAAAGCAATACAGAGCTTGTCTATCCCAAGATCAAAGAAGGATATCTAGTCCTTTCTGGGCAAAATAAATTTTGTGAGGAGGTTTATCCCAAACCTTGCAGAGCTAGTAAAGCATATTACCTCCATGTTGAGAAAGGGGTCGGAAATAAAATAGACTGATGAAGCAAGAAGATCCTTTGAGTCCATTAAGAAAGCTATTATGGAAGCTCCTACGTTAAGCAATCCAGATTACGGCATGGAGTTCCATATATTTTCATTTGTCTCTGAGGACACCCTTGTAGCAGTTTTATTGCAAGTAGATGAAGAAGGCTCAGAACATCCAATGGCTTTTTTCAGTAAAACATTAAGGGATGTTGAGCTAAAGTATGATATCATTGAAAAATAGGCTTATGCTCTTATCAAGTTTTTAAAAGCTTTTAGAATTCACATTCTGCATTCCAAGGTAATTGCATATGTACCCTCTGCTTCAATAAAAGATGTTCTAACACAGCTTGATGCTGATGGGAGAAGGGCTAAATGGATCGTAAAGTTAATTGAATTTAATATAGAATTGAAGCCCACCAATATCGTCAGAGGCCAGGGCCTTGCTAGACTATTGGCTAAAGAAAATTGCAGAACATTGGACATAAATCTCATAATCAAAAATTTAGAAAATGGTCAAATAGAAGAAAAGCAAGCAGCTGAATCAGGGAGAAATCAGTCATTAGCAGAAAATCTAGCTTCTTGTGATTGGTACTTCGCAATAGCTAAATTCTTGCTGAAGCTAGAAACCCCTACAGGCCTTAGTTCAAGCCAAGCCATAACTATTAAGCTCAAAGCAGCAAAATATTGCATTCATGAAAATCTACTCTATTGGAGGGATCCCTCTGGAATCCTGCTAAGGTGTCTGGAAAAAGAGCAATCCATTGAATTCATGCAGTAATTTGATTCCAGCATATGTGGAGGGCATCATTATTGGAAAACCACAGCCCACAAAATCCTTAGAGCTGGGTATTATTGGCCCACCTTATTTGCTGATGTCTTCTCATTTGTTAAATCATGTGATTGGTGCCAAATATTTGAACGAAAACAACAATTGAAGTCCCTTCCCCTAAAACCAATACATGCAAATGGCCCTTTTCAGCAATGGGGCTTCGATTTCATTGGAGAAATCAATCCACATTCCAGTGGCCAGCATAGATGGATCTTAGTTGCCACTGATTACTTCACTAAGTGGATTGAAGCAATCCCATCCAGAAAGGCTGATCATCATGTGGTTATGAGGTTTTTAACAGAGAATATCTTCACCAGATTTGGCAGTCCACATAAATTGGTCACAGACAACACAGCAGCCTTCAGGGAAAAAGAATTGGTGGACATGTGTGACTCAATGGGCATTAAGCTGGTTCATTCCACCTCATATTACCCTCAAGGCAATGGTCTAGCAGAATCTTCCAACAAAAGCCTGATAAGGATAATTAAAAAGTTGTTGGAAGACAATAAGAAAAATTGGGATTCCAAGCTCAAGTATGCACTGTGGGCTGACAGAGTGACCACTAAAAAATCCACAGGGAATTCTCCTTTTAAGCTGGTATATGGCACTGAGGCTGTGTTTCCAATTCAGTTAACCCTCCCTGTGGCAAAGTTCCTACAAGAAGAGTAGAACGAGGAAGAAGACATGGCCAAAAGAATCACTGATTTAGCAGAGGTACTTCAAATCAGGGAACAAATGGTTGAAAAGTCTATAGCACATCAGAAGAAGATCAAGGAAGTCTTTGACAGAAGGGCCAAAACAAATAATTTTCAGGTTGGAGATTTGGTTCTGAATTGGGATGCACTGAAAGAGAAGAAATGCAACCATGGGAAGTTCGATGCTTTTTGGACATGGCTTTTTATCACTTCTCAGAACTAGGGGAACAATACCTTCATACTGCAAAGTATGGAAGGTGTTAGCCTCCTATACCAATAGGTTTTCATCTCTCATGATTGACAGTGGAAGTGCAAAAAATGTTCACCTTCCATGCTGCTAAGGTTCAATTTTTGTGAAAGAAGCAGACAATTTAAAAAATGTAAAGAGGGTATGCCTTAAAAGAAAAATCAAAGGGCAGGAAAATGAATTGGTCAAAGAAAAAAATAAAAGAAATGAACCCCAAACAAAGACCATGAAAGTGGCTAGTCCAAATTGCCACTACTATTTGATGGGTGGTCCAATAGCTCAAGTTGGGCCTCACCATGTTTTAAATTGCATGTTGTAGACTAGAGAGGAAGTACCTGTTCAAACAGTTCAAGCTTGACAGATGACTAGGTGGATAGAGAAAGAAAGGAGCCCAACTACTAAATCTGGGCCCTTGGAAGTCATAAGGGTAGACTTAGATAGGAGGGCAGCAAGAAGAAAAGAGAAGTATCAGGGTTTGCAAGACTAAGTGCACACATCCAAAGGAAGAAAAAATGTTAGGCATATTAGGTAGGGTAGGCAGTTGAAGGTTGCAGAAAGCATGATCTAAGCATATCAATTGGCAAAATCACAATGATGTCACCAGCAGCAGAAAGGCAAGAGCAGTGGCCTATTTGGAAAACTGCTAAACCATCACTAACTTCCCCCTTCCCCTTCAAAGTTTTTACTAACTTCCCCATGAGCATTGCAGGATCTGCCTGGTCAGTCCTCCTTGCATTCTTCATTTGTACAAATTTCAGGTCAGAAGTGACTTCTCTCTTTGAAAAGAAGCCTCATTTCTTGTGTAAAAATTCTTTTCATTTTGATCTACTCCCTAACTAAGTTTGTTTCCTAAAAACTTAGTTTCTATCACTTCCCATACATATTCCCCTACAATACTAACTGCTAACTTTATCTACACTAAATCCCCTATGTTCCCCTTTTCCCTTACTACTATAACACCATGGTGTATAAAACCCCAAGCAATGTATAAATATCCCCCCTTTAGCATTATAGCTAAATAGCACTTCTAAGGGAGACATTAGTCCACCAGGAACTATATTCAACCCTTGTTTTGGGAATTACTCTAACCCCAGGTTAGACTAATAGCCCACCCTTAACCCTCATATATACCCCATTTTTCGAAAAATACCCCTGCAAGCCCTTTCCCCCACTCAAACCTAAGTCTAACCATTTGTTGACCCCCCGACAGATTAACCCATACCCCAAAAACCCACAAAAAATCCCTTAACCAAAGTCCCGACCCCGACATATTAAAATTATTATTTAAAAAGCCGGCGGTTCCCCCCCAACATGCACGACGGGTCGGGGCGCCCGCCAGCCATTAATCATCTGCTGTCCCCGATCCAACGGTGGGCGGTCTTTTTTGAATTTCAAACCGTCGTTGTTTAACGTCCAGGGAGCGGGCGGTTTTCCCCCCGTACACGGGACGCGTGGCAGCCGGCGGGGGTGTTCGGAGCCCCCCTCCCCGATACCGCCTTCTCCCAAAAGCAGTGCGGGGAGACCGCTTACCACTCTCCCCGATACCGCCCCTCTGCTGGCGCGTCATCGTGACGTCACGTCACCAACCCCCGCCCCCATGCCTCGTGGTCCTCCATGTCACTTTGCCACCGCACTCTGCCCGCCACCGTGTCCGGCCACGCTGGCCTCCAACTCAGCGCCCACGTCGCCCTCCGTACCGGGGCCCGCCCTGACGTCATCGGCGGAAAAGCGCCAATGACCCGCTTTTTCCAAAATTATCATTAAAAACGTGCCAAGGGGCCGTTTTATGTCATTTTCACGCGAAAAAGACAAAGAGCCGTTGTGAGCTGTGCGCTGCGAAATCTGCCTCCAAACCGCCAAATTCAAGGCTCCGGATGCCATCATTCGCCAATTCAGCTGTGATTCTGCACCCACTGTTCAACCCGAAGGTTTTCCGCACCATTTATCCAGGTATTCACCGCAATTCTATTATTTTGCCCCTGTTCATGCCGTTTCACTGCAAATTCTCCATTGAACACCTGGGAATTCCCAAATTGAAGATTCTCTCCTAGTTAATTTTGAACTAAAGCAACCTACATTGCCCCCTGCTCTGAAAATTTGATATTGAAACCATAATTCACAGTCGTAATTTGCGAAGTCATCCTCAAGCTACCCAGCATTGTTCCCTTTTTCCGAGTGCATGCCCAAAAAGCTGCATTTCACCAATTTAAATCCTGCCCACCCTCTGCATTTCATATCCAGTATTCACCATTCATGTGAATTTACCAAAGAACAGTAAAGACAAGTCTGCCTGGCCTGCCTATTCCACTTTGAAGAAAATTTCTAGCATTGTCTACATTGAGTCTGTCACTTGAGCTTTGAGGAACCTTGCAAACCATTGCACTTACCTTGTTCCATTCACAAGCTACATAATGGCTGCTCCTGCACCCACAACTCTCAATGTTGCCCCCATAAATCCACCAAATAAAGAGCTGGAGTCCCTACCTCTTGCTGACAGGGACTACCTCATCCAAGGCTTTGTGGGTGATAGGGACCATTTGCAGACCTTCAGGGAATTGAGAGATGACTATTTAAATGGTAAGGATACATATGGGATATGGGAATCAAATATGCCATATTACTTTCTCCCATCTGTTAACATTTTTCCAGAGATTATTCGCCTATGTGCTGAGAATTATGACGCAAATCACAGAGCTGTCAAGTCTCCATCTGGGAGCATCCTCTTTCACATTAATGCTGAGTCCATCAACCAGATGCTCAACTTCAAACAAACTCAGCTGTTGTTCCCTTTCTCCATGAACTATCTGCTGGATACAGGTGCCAAGATGACCATTGAAGACAGGCAAAATATCACCCAGACATTTATGAGGCCTGACCGCCAGCCCACAGGGCCACCTCCCTACTTATATGTCCACTTTACTGATATAGGCAAACTTCTGCTGGACATGATTTCATATGTGTTGGGCTATAAAACCAGTGAATTTGTTGATGAGACAGTGCTGGTATTACTAGCTGCTTATAGCCCAGGCCAACCTCCTGCCTACAAATATAATTTTGCTAAGTTCATAGCCAACAAGATACATGAGCAACTTTTCAAAGTAGACAGGGAGGGCATCTTCAAGTATTCATCTTATATCTACCACCTGTTCATGTACTACCAGTCCGAGGCTTTTCCATGCCACATTAAAAAGCTGGATTCCAAAGGAGAAAGAAGATTTGTTATCTTCTGGACATCTGTCTTCCACCAAGTGCAAAATTCACCATATTCATATTGTGAATTCATTGATCAATTTGTTTACCCAGTCTCTTGTTTGTTGATGAGGTCCCCTCCTCCCAGAATGTCATTTGAAATACAGAAAATCCTGCAGCTCTCCAAGAATTACAAAATAGGTGATTGGTACCTATACCAGGATCATACAGTCATCAGAATCTATGGTTGTGAGCTCTGTCCATACATGCTCCCAAAATATGTGCCCATGAGAATGTTTGCCTTGGAGTATTATAGGCAGCTTATTCACTCTGACCTCACTCACTTTCACAGCTCCAAAAAGAAAGCCCATCTCAAGTTCAAGCACCACCTAGGCCCCTTCATCATGAACAAAAAAGAGGGATGGCAAGATGCTGAGCTAATCCTCAAAGACAAGTACATGCTCTCAAAAAGCTTCCGGTGGGTCCCTTATGACCCTGAAGGCTTCATCTGTGCCAGGAGGGTTAAGTACAGGCTGTTAGGCTATGAGCATTGCAAATATCCACATATTGAACAGTATGCCAATCAGCAAGAATGGCTGCAAGACACTTTAATTGAAAAATTAACTGAAGAAGAGATAATGCAAAATAATGTCAAGGATTTGGAAAAGACTCTTGACTTAGATTCTGTGCAGCAGGTAATCTTCAAGCAACCACATCCAGTGGGAGAAGGAACCTCAGCCACAACAACTACACCAGCCACCCAGGCACCTTCCACAACTGCATCAGGTACAGACAAAGGTAAAGGGATAATGGGTGCTGAAGAAGAAACAGTAAAAGACCAGCCTGCCTCCTCAATTGGGCAGCAACAAGAGCAGACCCCTCCACCGCAAACTGAACCACCTACAGCACCAATTTTGCAGACTCCAGCACATGAGGAGAGGGGTAAGAAAAGAGACAGAGAAGAGTCCACTCCTGCTAGTGGATCCTCCCAGCAACCTGAGGCCAAGAGGCAAAAGTTTGAATCCCCGGTAATAGAAGAGATAAGTGAAGAAGTCCTTGACAGTCCAAGGAAAGATGGGGAAGGCAGCCAGCAAACAGGCACAAGCTCCTTTCAGCAGGAGCAGGGATTGCAGCTTGGCTTGGAGGTATCCTCCTCCTCTCAGCAGAGCAAGAAGCCCTCAAGCACCAAGGCTTCTTTCAAACAAATAAAGGCACAAAATGACTTGCTGAGAATTGAAGTGTACAAACAATTTCTGAAGGCAACACCAGCCAAGCAAGAAAGGCTAATGTCTGTCTATGACATTCAAGAGGAGAAAATGATCCTCAGCCACTTCAAACCTAAGGTGCCGCAGCCCAAATCAGCTGCAGATTATGTAAGAACAAGGGTGGAGGTCATGGCAAAGGACATTCACCCCATGGACCAAATAGAACTCCAAAAGCAAACTGGAGAAATGGTTTATGCTACCTTGGTGGACAGGGCAACAATGGCCCATGAACTAAAAGAATCATTGAAAAATACCAACATTCAGTTGGATTTTGAGAGAATGTCCTCCATGGCCAAGGACAACAGAATTAAATCACTGGAGGACATCATCATCGACCTAGGACATGATCCTAAGGATCCAAAGGGCGTAAGGGCCCTCCTGAAGAAAAAAGAAGATGACCTTAATGCATTGAAGAAAAGGTTAAAGCTGCTGCCCACCGAGCACCCTCAAACAGCAGAATTACAGAAGGAAAAGGAGGTCGATGAGCAGCTGGATCTTATAATGCAGCTCAACCAGAAGGTCCTTGATTTGGAGAAGGAACTTGAAGGGGCACTACAAGATAAGCAGGGAGAATCCACATCCCAAGCTCCTCCAACTACTTCAACCACTGCGACAACAACAGAGGCAGCAGTAGCCCCTGTGACAACAACGGCAACAACAGAAGCAGCAGCAACAACAACAGCCCCAGAGTCCAATTTAAACATGGAAGATTTGACTAAGGCTATTAAAGAAATGGAGCTCCAGGCTACTGAGATAAAACAAGCCAAGGAAAAGTTGGCAGAGCTAGAGGCCAAATATGATAAATCAAAGATGATTGTGGCGGAACAAGGTAGGGAAATAAAGGCCCTCAAAGAGAAGATAAAGGCCTTGGAGAAAGAGCTCAAACTAGAAAGTGCTATGGCAGAAATAAAAAGAATTCTATGGGCCCGAATTGACCAATCCATCACTAGACAATGGAAGTCAATTAAGACTGTGCATGAGCAAATGGATTTAATTGGCCAAGCACAGATAGAGATTCAGAAGGCCAGAATAGTGCTGGGAAACAGGCCTGAGCAGGCCAATAGAATGATAGATTTTTTGAACAAACAAACAAAGGAGGAACTGGCAGCCATCAACATTGTCAACAGAACAGAGGTTGTCCTTACAGCTAAAAAGGTACTGACTCTCAGGAACTTTGTACAAACTGTGGAGAGGAAATGCTATGAAATACAGGCTGAGGTGGATGAGTACAAGCTCAAAATGGGAGCACTGCAAGCAAAGGGACTGCCCAGCCTACTAAACAGCACAGGAAGACTGCTCCCCCGTGAGAAATATGCCAACAGGATGTCAACCTTTGTTGAAAATCAAATTACTGCATCTGGCAGTACTTCTGAGGAAGCAGGGCCTCCAACAGGGCAGGGCCTTCTGGACAAACTTGAAAATCTGTTTTTTATTGAAAATGAAATCCACCACCTTTTTGAGGTTCCTCCAAATTTTTACAGATATACAGAGGCAGATGAAACTTTAGTGAAGATTCGAAGACACCAAATGCCCAAAGAGGATTGGTGGCAGGAAATGCTTCAATTTTGCCACAATAGCCTCAGTTGCTCGATCCCAGTCAGCTACAACTCAGCAAAAGGCAAGAAGCATAATAAAGACAACACTTTAGGCAGCCGAAAGGGTGACTCAGCAAAAGACAATGGCAGCAAGCAAAAGATAAGAAATACGCAAGTTTTGGGCAGCGCATCTTCAGCCGACTCCAACAGCCACAAAGTCAACATTTTCTGACCATTTTGGACAGCTAAGGAACTGAAGAGTTACTACAGCATTTACTTCCTCAGCTACAATGCTCCAGGAGTTGGCATGACATTAATGAAGCATTTACTCATCATCTAGATATTTTCTTATGTAAATTATGTATATATACCTCCCTTGGCAACGTATGAGGGGTTGGTGATTTTCATTCGGAGGCAAATGTATTGTATATTTTCAGATTATCTAATGCAAAAGGCTGGAAGAGCTCAGTGATTTCCTGAATGTTTGATGTCTTGGTGATGCTATGCGTGCTGTTGCAGAATTCCTCTGTTGTCTGATGGAACAATAAGTTTTTCTCAATCTATCTTTTGTCTTCTTATGTTTATTAAATCATACACATGTCTCACTAATCTAGCAGTAGAGAAAAGGAATAGCACAGGAAATGTTTGGTTACACCTTGTGCTCAATCTGTATTGCTGAAAATGTTTTCTTCAGAATTGATCATGAACATCAATTCTTAATTGCTCATGTTTTCATTAATTCTATAAATATGAATGTTATGTAGAAATTCTTCACTGCTTCTAAATAATATTCTCACTGTTTCTCCATACCAGTTTGTTGAAAGATTCTTAATTGCCTTTCATACCCTGGTTAAATCACACTTAATCACAGATTCAAAGAATCTTTCTCAGACACTTATCTGGCTCTGCAGCATCACTACTGTATCAACACAGACATATCAAACAAATTAAGCACCACTGACTCCATGCCCAATGGCCTAAGAACACCCTGATAAGCACATATATATGTTGACTGAAGTCATCATCCAGCAAATTCCTAAAACAAAACCTTGAGCATCATAACTAACCTAAAAAATTATACCAACAAAGTTAAAACATAAAGAGAGAGCCCTCTCTGGTCATAGGTAGGCTAGAACCTGTGACCCAAAGATTGGTTAGTGGTTACCTCGGCCATATTCCCTTGGGAGTCAAAGGGAACAACCTGAGTGATAACATAATTGGCGACTCCACTGGGGACAGAGCGTATTTTTCAACTGCTGTCTGTTTTTAGACAGTGGTTCCAAAAGCTTGAGCAGTCCCTTAAAATAGTTCTAAAAAATATCCTCAAAAATACCAAAAACAAGTTCAGAAGCTGGCTCCTAAGAAGAGAACTAGGCACACCAGGTCAAATCCTGACCCAAATCCCCCACCTGTTTTCGAGAATCCAAATTTGATCCATAAAACTCATAGGAACCAGAAGGAACCTGAACAATCCCCTGAAACTAGCCCTGAGGCAGGTCAGCAAAGTTTTATTCCAACCCCTGTTAAGCCATCTGTTCACCTCCATACAACTCATTCCTCCCCCTCTTCATCATCCACTTCACAAAACATATTGTCTACAACCAACATACAAACTGTTGTTGCTGTCCCTGTTGTTCCAGTTGTCCCACTTATCCCACCAAATATGGCTAATCGTTATGCACCCCTTCAGTTGCTTGGCAATCCTGGGGCCATGCCTCAGGACTACCAGGGAAAAATTACTTATTTTGATGGAACTAGTACATACACTGCCTTACAGCATACTAAGAAAATGCAAGACTACTTTGAGAACTATGAGATAGATGATGATGATGTAAGGATGAAAATCTTTGTCCAAAGTCTGACAGGTGAAGTAAGAACCTGGTTCAGGGCACTGGCTGCACATTCTATAGCTGATTCAGGTGCCCTTTATCAGTCCTTCCTCAACAGATGGGAAAAGAAAAAGGACCCTCTACACATTCTATCTGAATATGATACCATAAAAAGAGGCCCACAAGAAGATGTCTTGGACTATTGCACTAGATTCAACACTATTTACAATGCCATTCCTCAAAATCTTAGACCTCCACCTGATTTAGCATTGATTAAATTCCCTGATGGATTTGATGCTGACATGGCATATCAACTAAGAGAAAGAGCCCCTGCTACTCTAGCAGACATGAAAAACATAGCTGTGAGTGTAGAGGCAAATCTAATTGCCAAAAGAAACCGGGCAAGAATTGAAAGGAGAACTACTTTCAAAGAAGAACCCTCATCATTTGAGCAAAAGCTAGATGCAATCATCAAAGGGATGGATAGACTTGGAGACAGGGTGGAAACCATAGAAAGAAAATCATCATGGGAAGGTCAAACAAGCAATATTAGAAACCCAAACTTCAGAAAGAATCAAAATCCTAATGTTGGAAGGACTGATCCTGACCAGCATGTCAGACCTCCTTTTCAAGAGAATTATGCTGAGGCTTCAACATCTAGTGAACCTAGTGAGGACCCTCACATCAATCTAATGGGTTTGGATGGTGAAAATCAAATCTTTTTGACACAAGAAGACCAAGAGGTTTACAATGACAGTCAATTCCACACTAAGTCAGGAGAATCTTTCGATTTTAAAGAAGGATATGATGCAGCTGTGTATGAGGTGCACAAACAGTACAAACTAAGGAGTAGAACAGTAGATGTACCTACACCCCTCAAACCAAAGGACAACAAACAACCAAAAAAGATCAATGAAAATACCTCCTTTCCCCAATCAGCTGATAGCTCGAACCCATCTACAACAGAAGTGACTGTGGAGGACATTTCAGAACGGCAGTCCTCTCAAAATCAGCCAGGTCTACCCTATCCATTAAAGACAAGGGCAGACACTCCCCTAGGAAACAAACATGGCACCAGTTTTACTCAAAATGGACCTAACTATGAGCAAAAGACACTTGATAACTCAGCTGAAAAGGAAAAAACTATGGCAATGAATGCCAAAATTCAAATGGAAAAACCATTCAACTTGGAAACAGAAATAAGCAAGATAAAGATATCAGTTCCTCTTTCGGAATTAGCCAAACATGACATATACAGACAACAGATCAATAAATCACTCCAAGTATCAGACAATAAAGAAGTTGTGAATGTCCTAGATGACCAACCAGAGTTGCTGTTTGGGCCTGAGGTTAATGGAAAAACAGAAAATGGAGGGGTACCACCCTTTTATGTCAGTCTAAACATTCATGAAAAGGTCCTGCATAATGCAATGTTCGATTCTAGGGCCTCACACAACTTAATGCCCAAATCTGTGATGGAAAAACTAGACTTAGACATCACAAGACCTTACAAGGATCTATTTTCATTTGATTCAAGCCAAGTCAGGTGTTTAGGCCTTATTAAAGACTTATGTGTCTCCCTGGTTCAATACCCAACCAAAACTATATTGATGGATGTAGTGGTAGCTGACATACCCCCTAAGTATGGCATGCTCTTGTCCAGATCCTGGGGGGCTAAACTTCAAGGATCTCTGCAATTAGATATGTCCTATGCAACTATCTCAGTCTTTGGGCAGCCAAAGAGATTATACCGGGAAACTCTGATGAAATATGTGGTAAGCAGTCAAGAGAAGCCCCAAAACTTCCCAATCTACTCAATACACTCAGACATGGATTCATTCATTCTCTACAATGCCGATGTCTGTCACAAAGCTTATTCTGAACTATTGATGGCAGTAGAGACCGAGGAGTCAGATGAACAATGTACTTTCAAAGACCAAGGGACTGTGGGAATAGCTGATAAGAACGCAAAGGAACATGATACACCAAGTGACTTACAAGAAACCAACCTACCCATCATCCAACTTCCTAGTGATCCCAATCCAAACCTTGATCATGAAACTTTATGGTATCTAGAATTTGATGGCTCTGTAAACAAGCTAGGAGCTGGGGCAGGAGTATGGATCCACAATATGCACAATGACCAAGCTGAGGGCCATGCATACAGACTAAACTTTCGGTGCACAAACAACATGGTTGAATATGAAGCCCTCTTGCTAGGTCTGAAACTCATAAAAAATCTAGGTGCAACCAAAATCTCAATCTTGGGAGATTCAGATCTAGTCATACAACAGATGAAGGGAAATTTCACCAAAAATGATCTAAGGTTGAGAGCATACAAGGGGGCAGCTATTCAAATACTTGAGAGCTTCTCACAATCACAGTTGACTAAAATTTCCAGAGAACTTAATCTACATGCTCATAGCTTGGCAACTTTTGCCAGCACTTGTAAGTTGCCTTTCAAAACCAATCATACATTTACAGCTGAAATCAAACACAGACCTTCAGTTCCGGATAACATCAAGAATTGGCAAGTCTTTGAGAGTAACAAACAGATAAAAAACTTTCTCACTTTAAAGGAAGAATTTTTTGGCATGAACATTGACACTAGCACTAGAGATGATCAACCACAGATCTGCATAATTACACAGCAAATATCAACAGAAACAGTTGATCAAGTTTTGCATCCTACCACCTTTGACAAGGAAACTATACGGGAATTGAAACAATCAGATGATGCAGAGGAAATGACTCAAGCAGAAGATGAGGCAATTGAGCTGAAAGATAATTTTCTGCCCATAGGACTAACCCCTCTGGAGGATCTATTTGATTCAAATGACATCTCAAGAAAACAAAAAATGCAACCATTGAATGCTGAAATAGAAGATTGTAACATTGGGACTCATGAAAATCCCAAAATGGTCAAACTATCCAAAGCATTACCACCTGAGAAGAAACTGAAATACATTGAGTTATTTAAAGAGTTTCAAGATGTCTTTGCCTGGAGTTATGAGGACCTTAAATCCTATGATACATCAGTTATCCAACACACTATCCCTCTAAAAGAAAATCAAAAGCCTTTCAAACAGAAGCTTAGGAGAGTCAATCCAGTCCTACTTCCCCTCATTGAAAAAGAGGTTAAGCGTATGTATGAAGCTGGGATCATTGCCCCAATCAGATTCTCAGAGTGGATTTCAAACCTAGTGCCTACTAGGAAAAAGACAGGGGAAATCCGACTGTGTGTTGACCTTAGGAATCTGAACAAAGTATCTCTCAAAGACCATTATCCCTTACCAAAAATGGATCATATCTTGCAAAGGGTAGTGGGAGCTACTAAGATCTCTTTACTAGATGGTTTCTCAGGATTCAATCAAATTCTAGTACACCCGGATGATCAAGACAAAACTGCCTTTACAACACCTTGGGGAACATTCAAATATGTCAAAATGCCATTTGGACTCAAAAATGCAGGGGCAACATTCCAAAGAGCAATGGATATTGCCTTTGCTAAGGAAATTCATGACTTCCTAGTAATCTATCTTGATGATCTAACTGCCTTTTCAAAATCAGATCAAGAACACTTAGAACACTTGAGGCAGGTTTTCACAATTTGTAGAAAGTATGGCATATCATTGAACCCAAAGAAGTCACTATTTGGGCTGGAAGAAGGTAAACTTCTGGGGCATATAATCTCAAAAGATGGTATTAGGATTGACCCGGACAGAATTCAAGCTATCCTACAAGTACCTCATCCAAGAAACATCAAAGAACTACAAAGCTTTCTAGGAAAGATCAACTTCTTAAGGAGATTCATTCCCAATCTGGCTGAACTCATTAGACTGTTAAACAATATGCTGAAAAAGGATTCCAAGGTCAAATGGACTATGGAAGCTAAACAAGCCTTTGAGGATATCAAAAGAGCATTGACAAACACACCAGTCCTAACAAGCCCTAGATTTGATCAAGATTTTATCATATTCTCTTTTGCTTCTGAGCATACAATTGTTGTTGTTCTTCTACAAAAAGATGACCAAGGCTGTGAAAAACCCATTGCATTTTTTAGTAGAGCCCTTAGGGATGCTCCTTTGAAATATCAGATCATGGAAAAACAAGCCTATGCCTTGGTAAAAGCCATCAAGGAATTCAGAATTTATATTCTTTATTCTCATATAATTGCCTATGTTCCTAATGCAGTGGTCAAAGATATTCTAACCCAAGAAGGAATTGAAGGCAAGAGGGGCAAATGGATTGCCAATATCTTAGAATATGACATTGAGATTAAACCCACCAAACTGATAAAAGGATAAGGCCTAGCCAAACTAATGACTGAAACCAATTTTCAAGCCCTTGACATTAATGAACTGGACGACGAACAGGAGGTGGCGACTCCACAGATCAACCAAGCCTTTATGCAATCTCCATGGTATGCTGATATATGTTTTGTATTATTAAACCTGCAAGCTCCTCCAGGGTTGTCCAGAACCAAGAAAAGATTCTTGAAAATGAAAGCATCAAAGTTTTGTATTATTGATAATGTTTTATTTTGGAGAGATCATGAAGGAATCTTACTCAATTTCTTAACAATAGAAGAAACTGATAATGTCCTCAAAGAATTTCATGCAGGTGACTGTGGAGGACACCTATACTGGAAATCTACAGCTGATAAAATCCTAAGGGCTGGATTTTATTGGCCCTCCTTGTTTGCTGATGTGAAGAAATTTGTAATGTCCTGTCACAAGTGCCAAATTTTTGAGGGCAAGAGGAAGTTGTTGCCCTTACCACTCAAACCAGTTTCAGCTGAGAGACCATTCCAGCAATGGGGTTTAGACTTCATTGGTGAAATTCACCCTTCATCCTCTGGCCAGCATAGGTGGATTTTCACTGCCACAGATTATTTTACCAAATGGATAGAGGCCATCCCTTGCAGATAGGCCAATGATTCCATTATCATACAATTACTAGAAACCAATATCTTGTCCAGGTTTGGCTGTCCGGACAAAATCATTACAGACAATGCTGCAGCTTTCAAGTCCAAGAAAATGATCAACTTTTGTCACAAGTATCACATGACCCTAGGTCATTCCACCGCCTATTATCCTCAAGGTAATGGCCTAGCTGAATCTTCCAATAAAAGTCTCATCAACATCATTAAAAATTTTTTGGAAGAAAACAACAAGAATTGGCATAAAAAATTGGTAAATGCACTGTGGGCTGATAAACTGACCACCAAGAGATCAATTGGCATGAGTCCATATGAACTGGTCTATGGGCTAGAAGAAAAGTTTCCTACATCTCTAGCAATTCCAGTGATCAAACTGCTGCAAGAAATACAAGCTGAGCCAAATGACATCCAAAGAAGAATCAATCAAACAATTCATTTACAGCAAACAAGAGAAGAAGTCTATCAAAGGACCCAAGTTCTACAAGAAAAGCTTAAAAGAATATTTGACAAAAGAACCAAAGCTGAAGATTTCTTTATAGGAAATAAAGTGTTAAGATGGGATTCCAGAAGAGAGGACAAAGGCAAACATGGTAAGTTTGATTTTTTATGGAAGGGACCCTATGTCATTTATTCCATACAAGGAAACAATACCTATTTTCTAAGAAGTTTGGATGGCTCAAATACTGAGGAAGGCCCAGTTAATGGGAGAATGCTTAAGCATTATTTTGACTCCCTTGATTAAACACTGAACAGGCATATATTGTACATAAATATTTGTATTTTCTAGTATTTTCAATTACAGCAGATAAATAAAGCACTAAGTACAACAGATTTTGAGGAGACCAGGATGCTACACTATGTTCTTTTTGGAAAATGTTGATCCTGGCATTTGGGCAGCAAGGAAAACACAGGGTAGTTATCAAATCATGAAGAGAAAGTTTGAGAAATAGGCAAAAAACAGATCCGCAAATTCACAGCAAATCAGCTTACTGGGTGCTGCTGGCAACTATTTACGGTCCTATCCATTGGTCTCCAACAACAGAGAAATTCAGCCTGTAGCAAGAAAGCAGAAACTCAGGCAATTTGACCTGCTGTTCTTGGTTTTTCACCTGGAAAAGCCATCCCCAAGTGGAGCCACTATTAGCCTCCTATACCAATAGGTTTTCATCTCTCATGATTGACAGTGGAAGTGCCAAAAATGTTCACCTTCCATGCTGCTAAGGTTCCATTTTTGTGAAAGAAGCATACAATTTAAAAAATGTAAAGAGGGTATGCCTTAAAAGAAAAATCAAAGGGCGGGAAAATGAATTGGTCAAAGAAAAAAATAAAAGAAATGAACCCCAAACAAAGACCATGAAAGTGGCTAGTCCAAATTGCCACTACTATTTGATGGGTGGTCCAACAGCTCAAGCTGGGCCTCACCATGTTTTAAATTGCATGTTGTAGACTAGAGAGGAAGTACCTGTTCAAACAGTTCAAGCTTGACAGATGACTAGGTGGATAGAGAAAGAAAGGAGCCCAACTGCTAAATCTGGGCCCTTGGAAGTCATAAGGGTAGACTTAGATAAGAGGGCAACAAGAAGAAAAGAGAAGTATTAGGGTTTGCAAGACTAAGTGCACCCATCCAAAGGAAGAAAAAATGTTAGGCATATTAGGCAGGGTAGGCAGTTGAAGGTTGCAGAAAGCATGATCTAAGCATATCAATTGGCAAAATCACAATGATGTCACTAGCAGGAGAAAGGCAAGAGCAGTGGCCTATTTGGCAAACTACTAAACCATCACTAACTTCCCCCCTGCCCTTCAAAGTTTTTACTAACTTCCCCATGAGCACTGCAGGATCTGCCTGATCAGTCCTCCTTGCATTCTTCATTTGTACAAATTTTAGGTCAGAAGTGACCTCTCTCTTTGAAAAGAAGCCACATTTCTTGTGTAAAAATTCTTTTCATTTTGATCTACTCCCTAACTAAGTTTGTTTCCTAAAAACTTAGTTTCTATCACTTCCCATTCATATTCCCCTACAATACTAACTACTAACTCTATCTACACTAAATCCCCTATGTTCCCCTTTTCCCTTACTACTATAACACCATGGTGTATAAAACCCCAAGCAATGTATAAATATCCCCCCTTTAGCATTATAGCTAAATAGCACTTCTAAGGGAGACATTAGTCCACCAGGGACTATATTCAACCCTTGTTTTGGGAATTACTCTAACCCCAGGTTAGACTAATAGCCCACCC